>JARBWI010000010.1:4800000-6040590 GCA_037576405.1 Campoplex capitator | reverse complement strand
AGAATCGAAGATCCTGGGCCATGGCGAAGTGATACGTTTTTTATGCAACCGGGCGCGCGACGAAGGTGTGAGAAGAAAGGTCAAAGACCTAGCAAAGCTTCCCATATACCGGGTCATAAATTCCTTAATCGTGATGCACTGCCGCTTTCTCCCAACGCTGTAACCATATAAAAATGTTTTTGTTTTTTTTTTTTTTGTTTTTTTCATACGCGATATATTGTGATCAAGTTTCGCAAAATGTTATTTATCTCTACCTTGTGCCAGTTCATTATTGTCGTTGACGCAGATAATACACTGTTACATCAAGTGTAGAGAAACGCAGTGGATAAATCTTTTTCCGATTTTTCCCATACCAGGGGGAAGAAGGGATGATGGCTCTACAGCTTTTTGGCAATGTTCCATTTTCGAAAAGCTCGATTTACCTCATAAGCCCGCGGCTGGCCAATCCCCGAGGGTATAGGCAGGAAATAACGAACTGGTTCGCTCGGCCACAAATGGATTTTTAATAATAACCTTTCGAAAAAAAATCAATAGGTTCTCGCAAGGGAAAACCAAACCCTGGCAATGCTGACCTCGGTGCCATTCGTTCTATCTATTTTTCTCTTTTCTCTATTGCTTCGTCATTAGAGCAACGACACGTAAACGAGAGTACGAGCCATCCCCGAGTACACACTTTCGTGCAAATATTGCTGGGTGATGCAGTGAATATATTTTTTTTCTGTACCGCACTATTCATCAGCATTTTGTTGCTATGTACAATCATTGAGCATGAACGTTTAACTTTTGTCATTACGTCAAAGTCAATTGATTCATGGGTCAAAGAACGCGCTCACGTCACTGGCTTTAACGATCTTGTGACCTGCGGAAAGAAACAATCGGAAATAGTACTTTACTTTCCCTGCTGGTCGTTTCCTCTTCTGATTGCCAGAGGCAACCAAGAGCTCTCATACACTACATTAATGTAAAGAAAACATTGACAACCCTCGAGAATTCTACAAAAAAAAAATGAATTTGGTATTCATTTTATGATAATGTCCCGCAGCAACAGGATCAAACTGCCGATTTCTGTATCCATCAATCACCACAATTGCGTTACATCAATTTGACGAGAATATAATCGACGCAATAGGGGACTGGCCGGAGAATATGTTTTAATTCAATATCTAATTAGCGTTTGTAGCAGAAAACGTGACACTTACGATAATGGAGGTAAATGTTTGAGAGAGACAGAAAGACCGAGCAAATTGCCGAGTTTGCAAGGAGACGAAGTTTCCTGCGAGACCCAGGAACGTTTAGACTCCTTCTCTTGAGGCGTTCCAGAGGAGTCCATGGAATGGTATCGGTATAGAAGGATCCGCAGACTACCCATGTATCCTCCTATGCCCTACCCGTCATTAGAATAATTTCGGTGGGGTCGCGAAGGGTCGAACGACCGACCCGCAGCTGGGACGAGAGGCCATTGTGCCCCGAGGCCCTTTACTCTACCGGAGAACCCTTCATATTCTCCCTCTCTTATGCATCTCGCTCTTTTGCTTTCGTAATCCAACACACACACGTAGACAAGCACATTTATGATTTTACGTAGGTCCAAATATACATAGAGATATATATGTTTATATCCCTTATAAATACGCGAACAGAGCCTCGATCTACAACGTCATAGACGACCACGAAACGCGGGCGTGACGAGTTGGCGTGATTACTTCGAGTGCGATATTTGAATTTAGGATTTTGATTTTGACAATTGGTTCTTCCCTCTACCACCTCCCCCTCGTTGCTTCGCCGCGAACAATCCGGATGCTTTCATCCGATTACGAAAGATTGATTCGCCCTCTTCCCTGTCTCGTAGATCGGAGACTCTCCATATTCCCCTATCGCTATTTCTCCATTTTCATTTTCTGTTTCGCTTTCTCTGCCGTCTTGTACAGCCCACTACACCCCGATGCTTTCCCATTAAAGCTTCACAACGAACCATCGATGCACCCCTTTTTCTCTTCAACACCATCGCCCATCATCTCTCGCCCCAATCACTTCGGCTTCTGTTATTCTCTCATCCTTCATAGATAATAAAAAGAGTCAGAAAACTATTCGAATTTAGGGCTCTAAATTAAAAGGATATTCGATTCAACAACGCATACAACATTTTTTTCATCAACGAGTTATTTGAAACAAAACATAAAAAGTTATACGTCAAATTCCGTGTTGAACTTACCAATCTTAAATGTAAACTTAATTGAAACGGCTTAATTCAACTTTCGGCACGCACCACGACTCATCCAGCGTTCAAGATGGATCTTAAGATAAATTGAAGTAAATAAGGCTTAAATTACCGTAATCGAGAGCGGCAGCAGCTTCATCTTCGTTTACGTCCAGTTCCTATTGGATCTTTTCTACTAAGACCCGAGCTCGCTCATCCTCCTCTATCTCAAACGATCAAATTCTCTCGCTTACATCTAATTAATTAGTAATTGATTTAAATTGAGGATGAGCGAGTAAATCCGAAATTGACATTCGTACCAGTCGAATTGTGCTTTCTGTAAATTCCATTCTCGAACTAAACAAAGATGATAAAATGAAAAAAAAAGGTCTAACCCAAAATTAAAAATGGAAGAAAAATTGTATTTTTCTTCCAGATATAAAGCATTTCTTCAGCATATAAAAATTCATAGTTTTTGTTCATATGAAAAAGTAATAAAGTATCAAAAAATATCATTCAGATCGTGAAGCTCGAAATGAAATATACGTAAATGCTCATTCCCACTGGGTCCACTGAGAATCGGTGATTACTCAATTAGAAAGCGTTTCGTATTTTCCACGCTCTCTGGCGCACATTGTGCACGCGGTACGAATCGGCAACACGTGGTGCCTACATCTGTCGCACCAGCAGCAACGAAATAGTGCACCCGGGGCACTCGAGAGAGCCCCACCTACTTGGCTTTCATTTTTTTTTCGCACCCCCTTCCACGTTTTGCCGTCAGTGCCACCCGCGCCCCTGAGTGTGTGCACCGATTTCTATTGTCGGTACTCTCTTTTCATCGGGATACTTTTCACGTTGAATGTCTGTATGAGTTTTTTTTTTTTCGCATGCTGCACGCGTATGAGCTGGGATCTAGTATGGGTTACGCACGTACTCTGCCAAGTGTTATACGATCCTGGGCATGTATAGAGTCGTGAACAAGGGTGCAGAAAGAGCTACGTGATTCGCCATGATACGAAGGAGGATTTGAAAAAGGCTGGAGATATATTGAAGAAATTAATAGAGCAAGAATGAAGTGCATAACATCGAGAAAGGAAACCGTGAATATTCGACGATGTTTTAAGCCCTCGGCGAATTGCTCCGAGAAGAGGGAGAAAGAATTTTAAAGAATTCTCAAAAAAAATAGCTGCTCCGGAGAGAAACGAAATGTGCACGTATATTTTATAACTCGTAGGTCTCTCTGGGTGCGCGGCCAATGACTCCGACACGTGCGAGACAGTGCGGATGTATAAATGCTATATATATAAACGTGTATTCGGCTCTATTCCTCGTCGGGACTTTCGTTTCTCTCGTTCCATTGACTAATTGACACGTGTGCTCCGACGACCACGATTCTACCAGAGCAAACTTCGAATCTGTGCGACGTCAATCGAACGGTCGTTCACTCAATCTCGCTTGCTTTACTCCTGTCTGGACCGAGAGAATACAAGCCATAGATTTTTCATTTCAACGGATCTAGTCTGTCGATTTGATTTCAGTAATTGTAATAGTGGTGAAAGATCGTTCGATTACAAAGGGAACAGAATTTTGTTGAATGATTTATTGAATCTTCGTTCGTTCTATTTTTATCTCATTTATTTTGTTATTACGATATAATCAATTCTGCCTAAAATCAGCCTCGAAGAAAGTCGGTCGAGAAAAGAACACTGTGGAGGCCTCCTTCTTATCAGGCTCAGTGATACTCGAGCTTCTATCTTGACCCGACGTGCCACCTTTTCACGCTCAAAAACAAAAGACTCCGGCTAAGATCCAGTTTCGTATAATACGTACTAGACGTGCCCGGAACGTTTCTTCCCTCTCACTTTTTTTTCCTCGCTTCTCGATGCAGCTAAAACAGCCGGATTCGCCGCGATCGTCAGCACCCTGCGACAAGCCCCGGCCTTTCTTTCCTTCGCTCAAAATATGGCGCGCCCTATATTAAACTGTTGCCTACCCACTCTTCTCAAACTTTTTTTTTTCTTTTCGTACACACTTTTCTCTGCACCCTTTATGCAATAAAGAGCGCTAGGCATCAGGAATTTGAAGGGAAGAGGGTTCTCGTAAGACAGGAGTTAATCGATCAGAAAATCGGAGCATTATTAAATCTCGATATCAACAATATTATCTTCTCTTTCGTCGATTATTCGACTCGGTTCTTCGTCGTTGTGATTTTGAAGAATTGCAACAGCTGCGATTCGAGATTCTTACTAAGCACGTACAATTTCTCATTCACCATCTACAATCTAATTTTCATCAAATGCAACAAAATTCGATAAAACATTTTACACTTACAGACGACAATTTATAAACTTATAAATTAGAATTTCACCGGTGCACTCGGGCGCTCTGGAGTATAGAATTTAAAGTGACAAAGTAAATTGAATGAAACGAGTCTCAAAGGGTGTTGCGGCTGCTACGGCTGATACCGAAGCGGATGAGATCATCCCAGGGGATAACGCGGCCGCGGCGCCCAGTCGGTTGCGCGTGTCAGGGCCCTTTTAAATGGACGGTCCCCAAGGACATTTGTACAGAGACCAAAACGCGCAAGACCGTCGAAGCGAGAATATACCGCTGACGAACGGAAACGTGCATCCAATTTGCCTGCGGCTTTGTTTTCCTCAACATTAATGTACCCTTTACAATTGACTATCAAACCCGATCAAGCACGTATTTATTAACGCTGACACTGATATTACGATTATGATAAAATGCTCTACTTAATCTCGTCTGTCTGGATAACGAATTGGAGTGTCGCGAGCAGATTGAGCTCGGCGAACGTAAATACACCCAACAATACCGGCGGAGAGAACTTTTCCATGAATGAAGACTTACATAAACTCCCATTGACTGTGTCTTGATTATTTCGATGTTGGACTGAACATGAAGTATTGAAATCTGTCCAAACTCGGTGAAAGCCATTAATACGGACGTTTATCGATCTTTTCTGCGATTACGAAGACCCGGATTGTGCATTGTTGACATTATTTTTTATAAAATAATAAAAATGTTATTGAAGCCTGAGCCAGCGATGGCAATAAAATTTCTTATTCCACTTCATCTTGCGTTATTCGGTAGGTTCGGTTGTCTCAAACGGACGAGATAAAAGATGATACGAGTTTAGAGCGAACGTATAAACGGGGATGATCCTTTGACGCAGATGAGTGACAGCCGTGGCTGCTCACATCTGTCCTCTGGTTTCAGAAGCAAACTAAACATGAGCGAGAGCTTCGCCTCGTCGACCGCAAAGACGAAGACTAGCTCGACTCCAATCTGGCTTCTTTAGCTTTTCTTCTTTTGCCCCTTTCGTGTAATACACCGAGCAGCGCAATGACTGAGAAACAGAGGGCGCACAGTTACTCAAGAAACTCGCCTATGAATGGACCTTTGTAAGTTCATACGTCTTACGAGCAGCTTACTACAAGCGGACGAAGGCAGTTACGCACCGAGTCCTCTAAGACCTGGCATATTCACTTTTCACTGAGGATTCTCGTGACACCGAAATAAACTCCTCAGAGGCCACCGCGAACAAGAGGAATACGAGGCGCAAGGAGATTGAATTCATCGTGCCACAACCTAAAAACGTTTTCCTTTTTCATTTCTAAAAGAGATTCGTGCGGAAAACCGTTAACGAAGACGAACTAATTATCCGTTCCGCAAGTACGAAAATTCCTCGTGAAGAAGGGATCACTTATTTAGCTCGAGCCCTCGTCCTATGCTTGGCGGATCGCGTCGCTTTGCATCGGGAAGATAATCATTTAAAAACATATGTGAATCTTCCAGCCTCGTTCCCTTTCACCAAATCGTTAAGACTCGGGATCATCTCGTCGAGCCAGTGTTCACGCTTCGAGGATTTTCCACCGTCTTTCGTTAAGAAAAACTTTACCAGAATAACCAAGAAAAACACGAGAACCCTGCGAGATGCGGTTGAAATAGTTCTTCGTACAATTTGAATTGTGGCTTCTATTGGATTTTTATTCTTCTCAATTTCGTTCCTTCCCTTATTTTGCTCTCCAGCAAGATCACTTACCGTGAATTCATCCTTCGTAATACGAAAAGCATTTCGTAAGCATGTGTTTATGCACCGATACAGCCTGAGGCTAACCGAAAAGGGATGATGCGCACTAATACCCTTGTAAACCCAGGAATCATCAGACTATAAACAAGATTCACGAAGCTCCCATTAGTATTATTGTAGGACCGGAGCAGTAGCTTACCTACTGTTATGACAGGATATCAAATTATTTCCGTTCTTTTAGCATCGAGTTTTTTTAGGACAAGATAAATATTCATTCACCAACTTCAAATATACAGATAAAAGTATTCTTCGACTACAATATCTACCGTCACTTTTCTCTATAAATAGATCGGTTTCCAAGTCGCGCACTGTAGCATCGATATGAACAATGCGCTGGATATATCAACGCTGTCTTTTCAATTCAGCTTTCTCTTATCTATGTAAAATATGCGTGCTCCTGCTTATCTATTTAAAGCATATTATCGAGCCATTATTGAAGCAGTTTTTTGTCGACTCAAAAAGAAACTATTATTTGTCGGTTTCCATGGCTCGCGAGTTCAGAGCTCCAGGTCTCTTATCATATCCTTTTATCTAGTCGAGTTTCTGTGCATTTTTTTTTCTTCAAACTTGTGTCGAGGTGTCAGATTTTTCAATGAAACAAAACCAGCTTTTTCCTCATCCACCGAATCAGTATCGTAATGGGATCACTTTAATCCGCATTAGGATTATTCTCCGGAAGAACCAGTTATAGATATACGGTGTTTTCGGACACCCTGTTACAGAGCATTTTATTATTATCGTCTCATTCAACTAGCGAGATCGATTTTCCAAGGCTTCCATCATCCAAACTCGCCACCAATGAACTTCGTTCTATTTTTTTTTTTTTAATTCTTGCTCAACGCACCAGCTCAGTATGGAAACGTTCGAACGCTTGTTTTGAAAGGGTTTCCTCAGCTGTGTACATATACATGGACCTTTTACCGCACCGTGTAGTCTATTTTACGCGCGTTAGCTAGTCATAGGACGGACGTCAGTGTAGATATATGTATTGAAAACATGATCGCATGCCCTTTGAAAAAAGAAATGTGTATTTTTAGCCCGTCAAAGTCAGATTTCGAGTGTTCCGCAAACACACGCTAACCCGCAAGTTTTACCCATCTTCAGTGACACCGAATTCTCATAACTCATTACTAGGCGATTTAAGCTTCTTGTCTAACGTTATTTTCGATTATGAAACAAACCTCAACATTATTCGAACCGTTGGTTGAATTTGAAAAAATAAATTATACATAAAAAGATTAATCTTTATCGATTGCTCAAGTTTTAATCAAATTTCACTTTTGCGAAATTTATCGAGAATAATTTTATTTCGTTATTGTTCTTCCCGATGCCATGATTTGTCAAGAAGGAATCTAAATTGTCATAAACATATGAAAGACCAGCTGTCATTGTGACATTTGAGAGCAAACGGAATAACTTCAGAGTCGTGATTTGACTCGAGCTCTCTTGGGACCACGTGTAATGACATGGCGAACCAATCAGAATAGCGGAAAAGCGATGACAATAAACAGCTAATTCAGGCGTCACAGCTCTACTTTATAAAAAGGAAAAAAAAATACGAAAAACAATGGGAAACGAAAAGCTTCAACGAACCGATCACCAAAAACATGGATTTTTTTATTTCGACAAGCTTTATTTGTTTTGACGTTTTATAGTTTGGACACGAGATTTAGTAGAATTATAGGACAATATAGTGTGAGATTAGTCGGGTGCGAACCGTGGATAACTCACCATTAGCGAGAGTGAGAGTGGAGTCTGTGCTTACGCCAAGTGACTTCTGTCTCGGCACGTGAAGTGACATTCCTCGCTAAAAGGCCGCACGCTCTCTCCTTCCCTCAATCTCCCCGTCCCTGTCGCTCTCACTCTGCCCGATTCGACCAGCGTGAAAATAAAAGTATACATTCATCGCCTTGCTGGGGAGCCAGGAAACGGCGGTATGTCGGGGACGTTTAAAATCTTAATGCCCAGTTACAGAGATGCGAACCTCCGACGAAACAAATGACGCTCTCTTAATCCACTCCTCTTTCGCTTCTCTTTCAGCTCGATATAAATTATTTTTAAACTACATTGTGTGTTTGAATCTTCGTGGAAATTTACTCAACCCCGCGGCTTAAATGTTCACCGACTTCTCTCTATTATACCGTATACTATCAAAGATAGTTATTTTTATTTCAACAAAAGCCATTGTTCAAAATCCGCATTAAGCCGAGGTTCTTTGTCGTCGAGTATACGCTAACGTATCTGCGTCATTTTATCTCGAAACTGCGTAGACGCTATCGACCATCTTATGACGTCAGAAGAATGAACTTTTCATGAAGTCGCTCGTTTCCTTTTTTTTTCGGTATCTCCGCTGCTAAAATGATAGTATAAGAATACCCGGGCGTGTATTACACAATAACCTGGTCATTCGAAATCAATAATTAATGTCTCTTTTCATTTCTGTTACAGGTAAGCGAACGTACTTGATTCTGTGCCTGACTTTGATGAGTTATAAATTCTCGGACGAATGTGAGTATACCCGAAAGAATAATCCGTTGAATATCGTTTGACAAAAAAAGAAAATCACGAGATCACAGAGGCTCCAACGATGAGCATAGCGGATCGAAGGCTAACGAGAATGAAAGCTTTCACTTTTTTAAATGAGGGAACGAGAGCTTACGAAAGCTCCGCCATGACGAAAAAGACAGAGTCCGTAAATCGAGGGTTCTTAAAATAACGGGTTCGTTAGGAATGCGAGGGTTTGTCAAACGTTTTGAGCAATCCTTGTTCGTTCGCGTTTGCCCGGTGTTATTCACCGTCGGTTAGACCATTCGTGTGCATTTTTTCTCGAGCTCGAAACGTCGGAACGAAGGTAGAATGATTTTTTATCTGAAATCAGAAAATTTTCTAAAAAATATATATATTTTTTCTTACGTTCGTAATCATGATATCTTTATTCTCTCGGATTTTCGCGTATAGCACACCAGCAACCCGGATCTATATTTACGGTAGACGGGGGGGATCAACGAAAAGTATCTCGTAGCTCCATGTTCGCTGACGATGCGTATAAAGACGACGTGATTTCTCGTGAAAAAAACGCGATGTTGGCACAAAAGTCTTAGCCCGAGAGAAGCCACAATGTGTTCTATTATTATATGGGTAGCATAGTGTACATAAGAAGTGTAGTCGTGCGAAATAACACGAGGACTACGGGGAAAAAAAAAGTTGAGCATACGTAAGGGATGAAACAACCCTCGGTGATGCTCATCGGAGGCTGAGCTGATCCCGCGCCGTGTTCGTGAGATGCCCATTTTGTTCGTCTCCGACCGAAGTACACTTGACATGCAATCTGGCTGCACCGTAAGAACCGATGTGTATACTGGACGTGACATTGCAAATACTGAAGTTTCATATCCATTTTAATAGTTTCCACTTCGATGCATTTTTCCGTACCGCAGAATTTATATCTGCTTGTATATATCTGACAGAAAAAATGAAATTGCTTCTATCCGTTATTTTTTTAACTCGAAAAAAATAAAATAAAATTGTTTGAAAGCTTTCGATGACATGGCATTATCGAATCTCCCTTGTTCAGGCAACAATACGCTCGCGCACAATCCACTCGTCAAACAGCAAAACGGCTAACTAATGGCCCGTCAACCATTTTCAACCACCCTCAGGGGACTGACAATTATTAAATAAATGAATATAAAAAAGGGAAAAAACTAACGCGGACAAAAGACTGGATCGCAAGCTCACTTGTAATACGAGAATCGTAATTTTCACCCTCGATAACGCTGCTATTCAGGCTCCCTTTGATACCATGCTTTTTTATATCCTGCCGTCAAACACGCTCTACATTTTTAATAATAACTCGCACTTTCGTTATGTAGTTTGGCTCAGAGTTGTTGGGTATAATAAAAAAAGTTTTCATGTCTGCACGGCTGTCTAGTTATCCGAGTATCGTAGTAAAAATTTTTAATTCTCTATACAATTTTTGTCCTGATATTGAGATACTATCCACCAGATCCGGAATGTCATGGATATGAAGCAGTAATGAAAAAAAAACGTCGAAAAAACTTCTCTTTTTTTGAATAACCTGTCAAATATCACGCATTCTCGGAAACGCGACTTCGAATATAAAAACGAGTTATTCCAACTCAAATTAAGTCAATTGAATCAGTAGAATATTTGTAACGATCGAAAGAATCTTGAAAAACGTTAGTCATTAAAAGTATCTTTAACTCGATAACCTCCACTCATTTATTTCTCTTCATTCTTGTAAATTGGCAGCAACTCTAACGTCTGATGGAATATTCAGTGAGAGAACTTCAGACTTGACATTTATTCGATCTGGTCCAGAGATTGGATTATTTTCACCAGATGGACATGGCGAGCTGCATGCCTTTTTCTGTCTCTCCTCTGCCATTTTATCCTCTTTCATTACGAAGGTCGTTCGGCTCGCAAGAGTAGAAGATCAGACTCGTCGTTAGCTTTTTTTCAACGGTAGTAATGGTAGAAATCGTTTAAGATGCAGCAATCTGTCAGGTTACCGGTTGAACGACGTTGTGGTTGGTATCACTGGCGCAGCTCACTCTGACAATAAAGACTATCATGTTGCATGACTAAAAGATGCGAGAAGAAAGATGCAAAGGAAAAAAAAAGGAGAAAATGAAGTGTCAAGAGATGCATTCTCCATTCATCGCTACGTATTATGTCCATTCTGCTGGAGTGTCTCTGGATATGGGTATGCAAGATTAGGGCCATGTGCCTCATGGACCCGATATCCAAGCTGTCTGTCTCCGATGCGGTCAATGACAAAAAGATGATCAGCCATCATGGCCATCATGGTTTGACTGCAGAGAAAAATCTCATTCAAGCTATTCATCCAGTGACTTTGAAACTGACCACTATCTTCTGCGAGCCATGAGTCTGTCGCTTGATTTTCACTTCTTATTTCGTATCAGAGGCTACAGAAATAGTCGTGAGGATCAAAGGACCTCGGTGACAATCGGCAAAGCCGTCCAACGCGTACTTTCATCAAACAGCACATTCCCTAAACCTTCAGCGATACCTGTCTTCACGAATGGGGTACCACCTCAACGCTGATCGTTATCATTGAATAAAAGAACTAAAGAATTAACGAATGACCGGCTATCGACAGAACGCTCATTATTATTAATGAGCCTGCATAAATTTTTGACACGCCATCTGATTGTCATGACAATTGCATCGATTATGAAAGTGGACATGAAATAATTGTGCTAAGTAGTCGCATTGGGTGCTCTCCATCGAGCAATCTAGGAACGTTCCAATAATGGGGGACAAAACATCTTCCAACCAATCACTGCTGGTTTGTTATGATGAAGATTGCATTTTTTTTTTTATAATCAAACTTCAATTCAAAGTATTTTACTGATGCACCTTTTGGCGGAAGAGAGTCAAATAAAAATGATGACTTCGAAACAGATTTTATCTGATGTACCAAGGCATATGTTCAACCGCTCTAGATGATTTGACAGATAAAAAAATAGTGGAACCCTCGTGCGTCTGGGAACGAAACACCTGAATCGAGTCAGGGGTTGAGAACTCATTCTCATGCGTTCATCGAGCCATTCTCCCCTGTGCGTAGTCACGGTATCTTGCCATTTTTTTGTCCAAAACTCCTTTCATCTCCCCTCGATTCAATCAATTTTAATAGCGTACTTCGTTATTGTTATTTCATTTTCGTCATACCCGAAGGATCGTGGCAATATGGCATTGAAAAGTTCTTTATTTAAAAATTCTCTGCATACTGAGAGGTTCATAAAGAAAAATTGATTAAAATCGAAGATGTGAGAGATCAGCGTTTGAGAATGAAGGAGTTGTACACGGTCACGTTTTGTATCAAGCACGCAAGCGGATTGGAAGATGTAATTTTGACGGGATAGCCAACGCTTTTCTCTTTATGCTCTTCCTCTCTCACTTTCTTTTATCGCTCGATGGCAGGGTGGCCTTCACAATGGAATAATACAAACGGCAGACAGAGTTTCTGGACCTCAATTTTTGGAGGAAGATTGGCCACTGACCATGAAGAGTGTCACAACGGACGAGGGCAAAGGTTGAGAATGAGGCAAGGCAGGTGGTAAACGATACCCACGGGAACAGGCTTTCCCCACATACTGAAGGTGGTAAATTTTGCAACGTCAAAGTACACGTAATATGAAGATGAGAAAATAAATTCCCAAATCCTTCATATGAACAGTAGTTTATGGTAGTATCGAAGATGATGTGTGCGTGAAAATGCGTGGATATCATCAACTTTTACAGCAACAACTATGTTCCTTTCATGAAAAAAATAAAAAGCTTTCAACTTATGAAACCATAAACCGGTAATCAATCATTTTTACGCTCCTTCTGATACCAAATGCATTTTTATGTGTAATAGAAAAAAGCAAGGAGATACAAACGAAGATGAAAAACAAGCCGGTAAAGCAGTAATGTAATTGGACATGAAAATCCATATCCAGCCAGCAACTATCACTTCCCATTTTTATCACTACTTCCTCCATCCCATTCGGTGAATTTCTCTTACACTTTTTTTTTCCAGCGGAGGCTAACTGTAGAGACACGCAGGCACGTACGGTAGACAGCTCGAGCCGGT
This sequence comes from Campoplex capitator, assembly GCA_037576405.1. Classification (NCBI taxonomy): domain Eukaryota; kingdom Metazoa; phylum Arthropoda; class Insecta; order Hymenoptera; family Ichneumonidae; genus Campoplex; species Campoplex capitator. The sequence goes on along the minus strand of JARBWI010000010.1, from coordinate 6,027,657 downwards.
GCGCTCACCGTTATACATATATACGTGTGGCTCCAACTTACTCAGCCTCTTCCAGAAGAAAGAAAAGAACTTCTTTACTCTTCCATTTCCCCTTGCCCTTCCATTCACCAGCGTTTTCTCTCGTGGCACGCACGTACGAGGGGTTAAAGCGGTCCTTAACTGACGATGGACAGTCCCTTTGGAACGTACGTGAATGTCTTCTCCGCGACTAGCCTGGAAAAATGCGGTATAGTCGAATCGTAAAAAAAAACATGGAAATAAAATAACGAAAACAATAACAAACTTTTACGTGAGCCATTTTTCATGTAGCAATTGATACGCGTTGCTTACAACGAACTATCTACACAGACTGATTCCAACCAAACGTTTTCTATGAGTTCATGATGAAAAAATAAAGATACACCTGCTGGTGTTTCAACAGCAATATCGCGTCATCTATCGATCGAAACATCCAGGGGTGAGAGTTTCGTAAAACCGAGATTGCAAAAATTAATCCAATTGCAACCCCGTTGATTGACAAAGTCGCGTCGTTGACTCAATCTCCGTATGTGCTCCACGCGTTAAACCCATACCCCGGACACCATTTTTTTTCTCTCTCTTTTCCTCTCATTCTCTTTTAGTTCCAATGGAAAGTACTCGGCTGAAAGCCGACACCCGGGTGTGTTGCCGAGCATATACCGCTCACCATCAAGTTCAGTCACCAGAGGAAGTGCGGAGAGGAATCAGGTTGGGAGGGTCTGTGTCGAGTACCCTCGAGTGCTCGGTAGAAGCGAAGCTCCTGGTTCCTCCCTGCGACTCCCTTCACTGTCGACCTAACCTCTTCACCCCTGCATGACCTTGCCGCAACTGTCTGCTTCGCGCTTTGAAAATTGAGTGCGTATACGTATCCACTTACGAAACTGGCGAGGGTATATATGCATTAAGCAGCAGAAGATAGTAGAAAATATACCAGTGCGAAAGGAGATCCCACCAGTGAAACACATTAAATTGAGGCTTATGTAGGTGTACATCGGTATGGACATAAGCTTTTGCAAATCAGTCAATTACGAAAGGGATGATAACTTGTCGGGGTTAAATTTGGCAATTAGGCGAGCTTACCAACGCTCATATACGATGAATCTGCGCTGATGAAGAAGCGCCAATGCTCTCTCTCTCTGTCCCTTTCACTCTCTTGCCATATCTCCCTGTGTAAGGATGGCACCCAGACACGTTACAAACTTGGATGAAGAGTCGAGAGCACGAACAAAATTCACAATTCCCCTAGAGCGCACCGGGAGCCACGCTCCGCACGGTAAGATAACACCAACTCACTCTCTCTCTCTCTCTCTCTCTCTCTCTCTCTCTCTCTCTCTCTCTCTCTCTCTCTCTCTCTCTCCCCTCTTTTCACTTTCTACCTCTCGTTATACGCGGATACATGTATATATAAACAGCCGTATACTTCTTGTTGTAGCTTCTACCAGTTTGCGCAGAGTCGTGCTGTGCGTGTATTGATTAGCGGGGGTGCACCGAGTGCCGCACAAATCGTGCCAGGGCTAGGGTGCTTCTCTCGTCGACGATGCCCCAGAATGAGGGGTTGAAGAGAAGCACCGGATGAAAAAGGGAGAGGGAGAGAAAGGTTGTAGCTTTTAATCCGGCGGTCTTGCGATATCCTCCCCTCTCACTCGCTCATTATTCTTTTTGGCTCTCTTCATATCTCTCTTTCACTCTTTGCCAGGCAAGCTGCGATATCATGTATCTATTCTGTACCACTCGCCTATCCTATATTTTCCAGTTTATCCAGCACTTTCCAGTAACAACAAGGCGACCTTCGTTTTGAAAGCTTTTCGAATACACCGGAGCACTAAAGCCTAGTCTCAATCCCGTTTTGTTGCGAAACTATTTGCCGCGCATTAGTTGCCCAACGTAGCGTATGATAAACGTATATAGAGCACGAACTCGGTACTCAACATCAAATGGAGTAGGTCGTGCTGACGAAATTACCCGGATTCGAACTTTAACGCCTTTGCTACGCCCTGGAATCACCTCCTGAGAGTATTGTAACTGTACCAGCCACCTATACACGCCAAAGCTTCCTATACCGTAGTAGATATTGCTGGCCTCTAAGTACATGCCAAATTCGCTGGGAATAGCTGAAAGTCAAAAGTCATTCTGCCACGAGTCGATAAGCTTTCTCAGGATCGCGAGGACTTCAGGATTACCGACTCATGTATAAATCCCTATCAAGCCGTGTGCACTTCGAGGGAATACGCTGTATCTTAATACCAAAAGTAACTTTTAGTTTTGACATTTAAAACGTAGCTTTCGTCGTGGCGACTAAAGGAAGTAGACCTAACTGAGGAAAAAATATCGATCAGATGAAGTATAAATTCTTGCTTCATTTTATTATTGTTCCAGCGATATTGGCTCGATTAATTTGTTTATTCTGAAAAGCCCCTCGAGGGATTGAAATTAAGGAACAAGGGTATAATAATATTGTACGCCAACGCAGTCTCTCAACGAGAACTTTCATCCCCTGTAGAATCTTCTCGCGAGACTTCACAACAGCTCTTGCTCCGCTGTATCACAAGAGAATGAAAGCTATTAATAATTCGCTGCGGAATTCACCGATAAATTAGACTAACAAAGTTATTCGAGGGAGAGCAGAAGCTGTGGGGGATGAGCGCTACAATCTCGGTGCTATCTTAAACTTTGTTACAGTTATCCACGTTTAAGGTACGGAATACTACGGGTATGTCTGCTTGCTCTTGGAGCGCGTCAATTTCGAGCGAGGCAGGTAAAGGTTGAATCTGGTTTGAAGCAGGGAAGAGCGAAAGAGACGTTTATGGAAGGAACGAAATAAAATATCTGGAGAAAACTTGACGGCTTAGTGAGCGATGATACTCCGGAGAAAACCAACAGGGAAGAATATGTGAAGACGAGAGATAGCGAAATTCGCAAAGGTAAATGTGAAAAAATCGTGAAGAACAAGGAGTAGAAGTGAGTAGGAAGAAGTTAACGACCAGCGCGGCTAGACTGATAGCAAATGTCAACTGTAAGCGAAGAGGAAAGAAAATTTTTCAAGTAAATCTCGACCAAGAAAGGAATCACTCCTCGGAGTTACCTTTTCACTTTCAGTCGACTCCTCCGTTGGTGGTCGAACTTGGGGAAAAAGTTGGTTCCATGATCGGAATGAGAAAATTGTGAGAAAAAAAAGGAGAAAGATCAAGGTCTCGAAGAAAAGGCCGATAGAGAGGAAGAAAACGACAAGACGGAAGCGGTAGTCCGAGAGAGTAGGCCTTGCTGCTTTTCAAGTTTCCGAAGTCGATGTAGCAAAAGTTGTTGGCAGTAACCGACAAGGATCAGAGAGATGAAAGAAAAAATTATGGACTCCGAGTCGGCTCATGAATATTCATTCGGCTAAATTCTTTCCGCATTTTTTTTTTCTAGAGCCTTTTAGCTCATTCCCCTCCTCTTTATTTTCTGTGTGTACTTTCCACTTCACGGATAATGCGACACCGCGTTAGTTGAAAACAAAAAATGTCGTGTTTCAACATGCGATTTTACCGTCGTTGAATCACTCATCTATATTTCTCTGGGACATGAGAGAATCCGAGGAAAATAATAAGAGAGAGAGAGAGAGGGAATGAGAAAAGTGAAAAAGTGAGTAGAAGAGACTTTGCGGGTGTGCTCGAATCACAGCGACTTTTTTTTGCGTCTGTCCCGTTTCAGCGAGCAGCCCGCGTTTTGCTGCTGTAGACAGCTCGTAAAATATTCATGAACACTGTTTACCACCTATTATATTTTGCTAAAACGGTACAGTTGCTCCGGGACGCGCTCGCTCTCGTGCTCGCAGCAACTCCGACATTCGTCAGAGCAAATGGTGCGAGAATTGTCGAGAGAACGAAGGATTAATCCAGAGAGTTAACGGCAGAGAAAAAGAGTGGAGTCACTCGGTGAGTGAGCTTTAGCCGTGCACACTTTGCAACTCTTTATCTCACCCATCGTTTTTATTTTTTTGTTTGTCCGGTTTAACATCCATGAAAAATTGTCTTTTTACGACATTTAGAGGAGGAAAAAAAAATAAAGAAGTGAGAAATTTCATTCTTTTTTTTTGCACTCACACATTTCCGAGCGCAGGTTAGAAATTGGATTGACGAGAGAAACATACGATGCGCGAAACATACGTCGCCGTATTTTGCGAAATATTCTTTATCTTGCGCATATATCGAGGAGCGAACGAGCAACCTATTGAGAAATAAAGCCCACGGAGCTTTTTTATTGCGCAAGTTTATCCATGCTTATCCCGAGGACGACGACGACGACGACGACGACGACGTCTCTGACGTATCACATTTATAGAAAGCACAGCGTCGTAAACTCCGGGGACCGCCACCCCGGAAGCCGATTTTTGCATACAAACAGCTACTATTACGTCTACTATATGTCATACATTTTCGCGCGTGTCTCGCAAACATGAGAGTTTTAAGAGAATGCTACTGGGCTTGGATGACAGGTATATCCGTTCCACCTTTACGAGACTGTAAAATAAAATATAACTCGTTTATTATACATTTACGCTTTCGACACGGTCAGGTTGTTGTGAAGTTTTCCGCGTTTCCCTCATTTTTTTCATAGCTCCTATTTTGAATATCGAGTTAACTGTATAATTTTAATTGTACGAATAAAAAATTCATCTCGTTCTCGTGTTTACGACTTACGCACTGTTTATTGATACCATCATCGATTGTATTTGAGTATATTAACGAGTAATTTCATCCCCTCGAAGAGCATTGTTTTCAAACAATGAGTATTAAGCTCAAGCATGAGGGAGTCCCTGGAACGATTTGGAACATTAGGAGAAGCTGATTTATCGTGATCGTTCGATCCCCCTTGACGAAGTGACAGCACAAAGGAACAAAAAATCATAACTAGTATCCGATTAAAATGAGAATAAACGCTGCGCAAACGAGAAGAGAGACTGAAACGATATGCTAGTGGAATAGAGAGGGTTTACGTAAATCCTCAAAGCTTGCTGTACATAATATATATAAAGTGTTTACCTGGAGCACACAAAATATGTAACAAATTTTGAATAACGGTATATGGTGAAGCCAAACTTATTCGCCTGTAACCTGCCACCAGTATTTTGCCATTTATGTATATCTGGGTATATGGAAAACACATTGAAACGAAGCCCTTTAAACGAAATACAGGAGGAATTGAAGTGGATAAAGAGAGAAAGCGACGGAATGAGATGGAGTAAGGGAGTTGAATTTTTATTCGTAATTAAGCCGTCTGTGGGTATTGAGTAGGACAATACAGGATTTGGAGCATTGTTACCGACCTTATCGGCAGGCTAGCAGCCAGGAAGCAGGGCCCCGGTACAGTGTTACAGGCTTTACGCCAGGGAGGCCCACCACTGGCGTGGCTAAACGCCGTTAAATGCCGCTTTGTTGATTGTCCCGGTTAATTACTATAGGGCTACAGGCGAGAGAACAACCTGTCGGGAGGGAAAGAGAGAGAGTGAGGAGGGTTTTGAAATTTTGGTAGAAAGCATTGTCTTTCCCTTTTGCTTAGTGATAATACGAAGCAAACGGTTCCAATGGGAGTGGGCTCATCCGAATGAAAGAGAATGCACACGTAACACCAGAAAGAGACAATTGCCCGTATTCGTCGTTCGCTCCTGGTTTCGTACGATTGGATTGTATTACCATGAAGCGAATGGAAGTATGGATCCAGCGAGCCATGATTCAGCTTTCGAATATCTACTCAATAAGAAAACCATTGATAATAATAGCATATTCTAAAAGATCCTCGTAATCTTGAATCCTCGAAATACACAGAACTTGCCGTATATTCCGTCTCAAAGAGAAGGACAACGAATTCTCCCTGGAAACAACGAATCTTTGTCCCCTTCGCGATGGGGTGTACCTGGATTAACGGAAGGGCACATACAGAATGCTCTCTCCCTCTTTGCTTCACTGTTCTAGCCTGCCAACACAAAATGGCGGAGGAATGCAATTTTAGGCGTGATATATCACTTGAGCAACGGGAACACGAGCAAGAGAACCGAGAACTGTAGCTCGCCCGGGCTACATCGTTCTCTGCCTAGCTATTGTTCGACGGATATCCGGTCGGGAGCCCCGACGGGTTGTCGGTGCGTTGAGCGTCACTGGTTTATTAATCCTTGGACACCCTCGGAAGCTCCTGGGCTTTACACTCCAGCGAATTTTCCCTCCGTCCCCATGCTCTCGGCCTCTCGTCCTTCATATCCTACTCTCTCGTCGTCTCGTCGCTCGTCTGGCATTGGGGACACATTGCTCTGATTCTGCTGGTCCAGCCTTACTCCACAGTGTTCTCTAATGGAAGCAGCCCTCGTCTGAGTGTAAACTATACTCGAATCCGGAAAAGTAGTTATAATTCTCCGATGTAGCGTTTGTCTTGCTGAATCAACGTATTCCGTGATTTCTGATTCTCTGTCAGAATGATGCAAATAAGGAATGAATATGTTATCAGTGTATTCCAATTGTTGAAGATTCCCTGTGGGCCAGACGCGAAAGAATTTTGTCTCATAAACGTTTTTGTTACATTGGAATTCGATTGATTCTACAAGAACGAAACAAATGACTTTATAGCAAACCACAATGAAAGCTCTTCAGTTTTCCTGAGTTTCATTTACTTTTTTTGTTTCATCTCTTCATCATCCAAGTTTGTGGGAAACATCGACAGCGAGACTTTCGATCCCGCAGGTGTATCGCGACAAGACGATAGTTGGTACTTCTTGTACAGTGGTCCTTGTAGAAAATGGGTTTTCTTAAGAGAAAACAATGGGACTGTGTGGCCATTATCACTGTTTCACTTAAGGGTAGTACGTAGGACTAGGAACTGAAGTAGAAGTAGATCCACTTCCTGCACTGTATTGTCTGGCTGGAGCGGCGGTGGCTAATAACAGCCCACCCTCATCTCGTTCTTTTCCTGAACTTTTAGGTCGTAGAGACGTCGTAAAAGTCCTCTCACGACTCTCCTCTCGTTCTTTGCCTCCTCCTCCTCCTCCTCCACATAGTACCATCTTCCTTGTTCTCTGTACACTCCCGCATTTCTTTCAACTCGTTGTCTCGAGAGCTACTCGCAATTACAAGCAATCTGGCAATTATTGCTGTCGAAGCGAGTGTACAGCCACTAACAAGAGAAAGGAAGAGAGGAGCAGGCGAACTAGCGATTTCCGACTCTCCCACGTGGTGCATACGGACTCCGAGACACACAGATGTATATACGTATTTACGTTGCATCGGATCATCGCTACGTATCGCTTTCCAAATGTTTTTTTTTTCCTTATGAAATGAATTGTACAACCAGGCGGGAATGTGCATCAGAACGCGTTTCCGTATCCCCGGCGGGATCGAAATAACGATACGATAAAGAGGCCTCGGTGAAGAAGTTGCCACGCGGTGTGGGCGTCCCGCCTCTCTATCTTCGGGGCCACCCTATCGAAATGTAATGTAATATCGTCGTGTACAATGCCAGAGCTAACTCTGTCGCACTCTTCCCGCGCAACTTTCCGTCGATAAGACGGAAAGTCTCTCATGAACGCATGGATAACATTTCTACCCTTTTCCTCTGGTGGTCGAACTGTGACATTTTCTTTTCTTTATTTTATGACAATCTGAGCAATAAAGTCGAAATGTATATATATCGTTAACGGCCTATCGAGACTTTATCACGAAAGCACTATTATTGTTATTATTATTATTCCTCGCACTTTCCATGGACGATAGATTTTATACTAATATAAATGTATTCTCGCCATTCGCCTTATCGGTATACGCTCAAGATATCGCCTGCATATGTTGATGTTGTTCTATTTTCTGCACATATCCTGTAATGTCTCTATCGAGCTTATCTAAGTATTCAGGAAATATCAATCGGCGAGATAATCCTGGAAGTACAAGATATTTAAAATAACATTCAAGCGATAGCTTACCACGAGCCTGAGAAATAAAATAAGTGAATAAAAATCATCGTTGAGTTTTCACTGAACGAAATAGCTAGTGTACCGAAGCAAAGGTCACAGTAATCAACTATCAAATGATCGAAGTAACCCTTTTGTCAGGGAGTGAAAAATGGTGGGGATGAAGAGCGTTGTTTGCTAGACGGATTGAGAACGCTGGAGTCTTTTCCCTATTTTCGGCTGACTTATCCACAATCTGGAAGGATTAGGCTGATACAATATTCATAAGCCACAAGGGTTATCTGCTTCGCTATTTCTCCTGCATTCTCATCCTGAAGCTTTCTCTGTCTCTCCTTTCATCCGTCCTCCCATATCTTCGGAGCTACTCTTCATACCCCGCTGTGGTAGCTTCCCTGCATCATTTTGCCTTTCTGTACCTCTTGAGACTCGTCCCCTGAGTGCCATACTACCTCCTGGTATAAACCCCCTCTTGTATATATGCCCTCGAAGCACTTTTTCCTGGTGGCATTCGGCGTCTATGTAAATGTACCCTTCCTGAACCCGTTTACTACTTCTACGAAGCTCGGAGAAACCCGAGAGAGGCAGACGCAAAGAGTATATTACGAATATACACGTGGGATGATGCGTAAAACGCGTATGTGTTCTTGTAGAAGGAAAATAGAGACCGTCCGGCAGGGAAATATGCTTGGAGGTACCAAAAGAAAAACTTGATTAAGTGCTCAGCAATGTCGACGGCATTATAGGACAGAGGGAAGTCCTTTTTTCAGGCTTTGATGCAGTCGCTTTGAATTTACCATTGGTGTATCTATTCACAAGCTCGGCTATAAGAACGTTGAATAGGGCAAATCCCCTGAACTATTCTATGCTGTTTATCTATACACGTATAAAAGCATGAATTACCCATGTAATATATGTTTCGATAAAATAGAAACATTGAGAAATGAATTAATTCCGTGCGGAGTATTCGTTCTCGTCGCAGGCTTTCACCATTTCAGCGTTATTACGTTTGACTATAATTTCAAAAGCAACCTCTCCGCGTACACAATTCACGAGACACTCTAATGTACACGAAAACATTTCTGACGTTAGAGAACAGAACAAATAGCTCGAGTGTTCGGTTGATATCGAGAGGAAAAGAAAATAAGAGATTGAGAGGTGTCTCTCTCGCGTTCTTTCTCACGTGTAAGCGCCTCGTAAAATGTTGTATCTGAAAACACCCACGTCGTTGAAATTCCATATCGGAGATCGTACGTTTTATATCCTCGTGCGAAACAACGGTAAAGTGCACGCGCATTTTGTACACTCTTTACACTTTCTGTTATCCGAGCTAAGCATATGCTCACGCTTTTGTCATATATCGTTAAAGACAAATACAGATTTCTCCTCCATTCTCCCTTATTCTCTCGGATTCTATACAAAAAATGCTGTAGCAATCGATATAACAAAACTGTAACCGGATCTTATACTTTTCGGAGGTTCCCAATGACTTCTACGTACAGAAAGTCAGCTGAATCCTTTCTTCTCATGCCTCTGAGAACTGAATTGGAAGTAGTAACTGGCCTCGATGATGTCAAAGAAAGTTCTCGAGACATCGCCAGGAGATCTCATTGAGCTCTTTGCAATCATAGCGATTAAGAGAGCAGGAAGAAGACAAAGATAAAAGAAGATTCTTATGTGTGCTCGGGCCGAGTGTCAGTTCGCGCTTAATTAAAGCTCCTTCGCTAATCTTTTAACGACCCTATGGCCCGTCGTCGCTCCCGCAATGAGAATTGAAATGAGATAGTCGGATGAAGAGACCACCAGCGAGCAGGGAGCTCTTTCGCTTCTTTAGCAGACTTCGACGCTGCTGGTAGAAGCTCGTGCGAGACTTCATCGATGTCGCTTGGTGCACCCTGTTTAAATACGTTTTCATGTCTCCTGCCAAAGTAAACTGAACGCAGACACACACACACACACGCGCACAGAGTGCAGAGGATAAGGAATTTCTAAGAAAGATCTTTCCCACATTCCCCTAAGAAAGATCTTTTCTTCGCCACACACGAAATTCCGGGCGTCTCTATTTTTTTTTCTCGTTTTTTCTTCTTTCTTCCAGTCTCAGAACCAAGACCCTTGGATTCTGCCTTGCACTTATTTAGCACCCAAAATTTGCTCGATACTGATGCGAGAAAGAAACTTCTTGGAGCGCGTATCTTCCGAAGAGAGATAAAGACGGAAAGGGAGAGAAAGATGACGCCAGGGTAGAGAGTAGTTCCATGGTCCTCTTTAGATGCGAAATTCGACACCGCGCAAGAGGGCCGCGTATAATTAAGGACTTGTATAATCCGTACGGAGCGCAAAAGAGCTCTCGCCTGCGGGAAGAGGCCAGACTAAGATAAGGACTTTGGGCCAACAGAGGGTTGCGTCAAATATAAAGAGAGCTTGAAGTATTTTAACGCAGGCTAAAGATGAGATGGAGTCTTGAAACGCGAGTAGAGTAGAGCAAAAAAAAACTGATAGTGTTTATATCAATTTGATACAATTAGACTTATTCGAATGTGTTAAAGAATTTAATGATCAAGGCAAAATGTGTAAGAAATGACGTATACAAAGCAGCTGAAGATCAAATTTCGTGTCATTAAAATCTCAGCTGTGTAGCGAGTGAGAAGAAAAAACATGTGTTTGCTACTCTAGACTTTTGTTTTTCTTACGCAGCCAACGTCTTTGGTTGGCGAGCGCGGTTTTATGCCTCTGATTTTTTCAAATCTCATTCCACCACGAGCTCCTCCCGTCAAGTTTCTATCTCCGCTGATCTAAAATTGATAGAAGTATTTATATACACGGGATAACACTGAGAAGCAATCTAATAACTCGTATTGGTCGATGAGTGTTAAAACAGACGTTTGCTATAGCCAATCTCTAGCTGGAAGTCCAACACGCGATATCACAAACTGTTTTACCAGAGGAGACACGAAATAAGCCTGTTGGTATGATGCGATAGAAGTGCAAGAGCGCAATCAAGAGGTACATGCAGTTAGGCTATCGATATTCTCTAACTTATAACAACGCTGCATTTATATCTGCGTTCATACGAATGTGCATGTGGCATGTGTTGGCATTCGTGTGTGCAAAGAGTTGCGTTGGAAAATTGTGTTCTCGCACTCCATCATCTTGCAGCCTCGTTCAATCCTGCAGAGTAAAAATGAACGAACGATTCGAGCGATCCAATAATTTATAACTGTCAAAGTTGTTCAAACAGCCGTTTGAATTAGTAGTAGCCAGGTAATTGGTGTATATGGGGCTGGCTGCAGAGAGATCCAGGCCAGAGATCTTCGAATTATCGCTAATTGAAATAAAGAGAGAGAGGAACGTAGCAAAACGAAATGTGAATATATAGAAGTCGGACGTGTCGAGATGTAACCGATGTACATCGGGAAGGTGAGCTGTGGGCACCCCCCCTGGGTCATTCCATATGCAGTATCCTCTGTGTCTAATGCATATATACTCTAGTTAGTGCAGTTGTTACCGACTACTTGCTCGTTCAGCGAGAAACTTTTGTAAAAAGTGCGTGTGTAGTCGTACATACATTTGGTCGTCCGGGAGTGTGCGCCTTGAGCGCACGGGCATCGCTTACAAAGCGTCTATTTCGAGCGGAAATAAACACAGAACTCGGCATCTCTCTCTCGTTCATTCTCGTTGCAAGTTCCATGCTCGCGTATCACCACTTTTCTTTTCTTTTTCTTTTCTTCTTATTCTTTTTCTCCTTTCTCTACCGTTCGCTTTCTTTTTTTTCTTCTCCTTCGCTATCTTTCACGATCCCTTGGAGCACACATCTCTTTCTCGTTTTCTCGCCTTCCTCATCTCCTTTATATCTCTGGCGTCGTTCTCTCTGTCAAATTCTCTCTTTCTCTCTCTCCCTCTCTTTCTTCGTTTCTTTTTCTTTCTCACATATCCTATCCCGTACGCCCCTGCCACGGATGAACTCCTTGTAACAATAAACTTGGAGATCCGCACAGCAGCGACGAGCTCCGGCTCACATTTGCTATAACATCTTTCTCGTAGATCTTCTTTTCTGCATCAGTCTCTCTTTCATGCTCTCTTTCTCTTGCTCTCTCCCTCTCTCTCTCTCTCTCTCTCTCCGTCTTCATTACGACAAACGTCCGCTTTGTGAAAATCTCTTCGTTGATGGTGCCGCATACAGAAGATGAAACCGAGTCTTTCCTCTCTCGCGTTTGTTTAATGCGCCACTATATACGCGAGAGAAGAGAAAAATGTTGCTCGAAGTCTCTGTTAGCTGTATTCCTCGCGCACGCTGGCAGCATCACCAGGATCCAACTATTCTCGTCACTTGGATGAGCGAATGATATGCTTATGTATATACATATATACGAGATGAAGACGTGCCGATTAGACCTCTTAATAAATTTAACCGTCGTATATTTACGTTCCTCTCGTCGCCTTTGTATATGTTTTATTTATATATATATAAGAGGAAACGTTCTAACGAGGAAAGAGGGCGCGATAATGACGATTTAAGAAAAGCTTCTTTTCAAAATGTCTCTCAATCTTATTTAAATGTTTTACCGCGACACAAATATTTTCATGGTGAATGCGAGAAACATGCGGGATTCAGAAATATATGTGTATACTCATTCGCTGACTTCAAGATGCTGTTTTAAATGGGCTCATGGTGCGAATGAATTTGTTACGCTGTAAGACACAAAATTGAGAGAATTCCGAGAATCGAGTATATTCGAAAAGAGTGAAAATAAATTTGAAAGAAAAAAAAAAGTGAAGAAAAATAAAGAAACACGAGCAATAAAAGAGAATTTCGATGTTAAGCGAAAGATCAGGCACTCCCGGGATGGTGTCGATGGAATTATACGATGAAACAAAACAGTATAGAATTGGCGAACTAAAACGACTTTCTAAAATGCCCATCTCTCGTTCACACACTACTACATCGAGTGATCCAAAATAAGAAGAAGAGAGTAGTTCCACGAGCTATTTTCATCCAAGATGTTTCTCGCTATCTCTTTCACTCGTTGCAGTTAACAATGCGAGTAGCACCGGGGATTTCTTCCCCGGTCCTCCTCGTCGTCGTCGTCGTCGTCGTCGACGTTTTCGTCGTCATCGTAGCCGATGTCGAAAATAGAGTCGTGAATTTATTCTGTTACGTAGGAACTTTGAAGCACAGAGTACGACGAAGTTGAAGCAAAACAGGAGAAAATCCACGAATCGATGTTAACGCCCTTGTAAAATCGCTGCGCACAGTCAAAAGAATTCTCAGAGTATTCATCGTCGTAGTATGCTCATCGTTGGGGGGGGGGGGGGGGGGGGGGGGGGGGGGGGGGGGGGGGGGGGGGGGGGGGGGGGGGGGGGGGGGGGGGGGAAAGAAACGGGAAGAATAACAACGAGTAGAAGTTGAAAGAAAGATTCGGAACCGTACGGGTCACACTATTCTCCGCGCATGTGGTCCCGATGACTCGCTCCAGCCTTGATCCGGCCAAGTTAAAAGCACGTATACGAAGACACACATATGTAACAGGGTATGTCGCATAGGCCACGAGATAGAAAGGAATTAAGATAAGCCAAAACCCGTTGTCGGAATGCGAATCGATAGGTTATGTGGGCGCTACAGGATAATGCCTTTTCCTATACGGGCGATCTACGGCGAGGGAGAATCCAATGGAAAAGAGATAAAAAATTGAAGAATAAATAAAATAAATCGTTGTTCAGGAAGAAGTGAAAAAATCCGGTACTCGCCTACGAGATTCTTTTCTCTCTATTCCTGAAGAACTTGTAGAAATTGCGTTGTTCGCGATTGAGAATTACTCGGTCTAAATTCTGTAATGATTACGGCATTATGAAATAAATTAATTGTAGAAACACATAAAACTTTGTTTCACATTGAAAACCGCCCATCGATCTGATACATTTCTTTTCAAAAGAGCATCTGTTGTTAATTGGGCATGCTGCTACGAAGCAGGAGAATCATCGTTCGTCGATAAATATAGACATAACTTCAAAGTGTATGCTACGAGAAACGTCTGAGCAACACTCTTTCGATTCGATTTTCTCGTTTCGCGAGGTCGGGACTCTATACGCGAGGACGGATCCCGCCGCGAACATTATTCACGCCATCCAGCTTCGTGCTCGTTCTCGATCGTCCTGACAATAAAGTTGAAAAAAAATGGAGAAAAAAAGGACACCGTATGCTCGAGAAAGAGCCAGGACAGTGCGAGATAGAGAGGCACACTCTCGACACCTACTGCACTTTTTCTTATTCTCTCCTTCTTTCTCTCCGTCCTTCACCCGTTATTTCTTCACCGCATATAGGCCCTTACGTAGTAGGCAGAGAGAGAGAGAGAGAGAGAGAGAGAGAGAGAGAGAGAGAGAGAGAGAGAGAGAGAGGGAGAGAGTATGCGAGGCGCCCACAGGGAGCAAGAGAAGTACCTAATTTATCGCTGGCACGCACGAGCCTATTAATAAACTTCGAGATTCCCACGAGCTGGGCCCAAAAGATTCGCGAGCGTCGTAGCTGGAAAGAGCAGAGAAAGAAACGCGAAGTGGAAGTGAAAGGAGAAGAGAACGAAGAGAACAACAGAGAAGCTTTTTGCTTCGTCTCTCGTCGTTTCTTTTATTTTCTTGTGGGCACTGCTGAAAGATCGTCGACCCTTTCGAAAGTCCCCGCGGACTCATCTCTCATGCATCCAGACACATAGACAAACCCTCGGGCTTCTTTCTTCTCTGCTAGCTGGATTTTTTATTCAATTATTTTTCTCGACACATTGCAAATTGTATATAATACAAGATCCACGTCTGATGCCAGGACATCCTTACGCATTCGCGCTCCAGGATAATAGTGCGGTTGGGATAAAAGTGTACTGGGTTTGCGCGTATATGGGTAGGAATTTTCTCGCATCGAGAACCTCGAAAGCGCGTTATTCGTTTCATCCAGAAGGTGAAACCAGCAACCAGCGACGATCTAACATTGAGAAAGAGAACGCGAGTATACATACAAGCGGTAGCTTTGACCTAACGCCGTCGGTTGTACCATAATTCACAGCCCCCGCAGCGTGAGTGTATCTCTGTCACCAAAGAGCACCCGCGTAGCCAACACACGAAATGAAAGAAGTAGAAGAAACCAGTTGGGACATGGAGTAAAGCCCTAACTCTTTTCAACGTACAAGTGCATGTACGAAACTCTTAACCTCTCTCTCTCTCTCTCTTTGTTTCTATACATCTCAAAAGTAAAAAGTGCCAAAGCGAAGAGAGTGACTCTTGCGACAATTCAAGAGTCTCATACAATTTATATATCCGTAGCATCCGAGAGAACCGTTCGATGCAGAAAATCTTCTCGTCTTGTTAAAAACATATCTGGCAGAACTGTGTGAATCACAAATACCGGAGTATCATCATACCTTCGTTCGCGATATCCATGTGCATACATGCATCTTAGCCCGTTCATCTGAAGTCCACGAATGGACGAGCCCGACAGTGCAGAATCGGGTATGCAATCCCGTAGTCCACTGCAGAAAGAGAAGTATTTTGCTTCAATCTCTTCGCGCTCTTTCCGCCAATACTTCCTAGATACTCTCTGTATCGGGTACTGCCCAAGAGAAGACGATCAAAGAACAGGAATGATTCAGATTTCCACATATAAGAAAGAGGATAGCACGAAGCTTGAGACCGGAGACCAGTGACCCCGGCTGATAGAATGAAGTGGAGGAATACATCATATGAGAGTGCACCACATCCAGAGTGAATGGGTTTTCCCTTTTGATAAATAGCACACAGGAACAGTGATTCAATGTGGATTCTGAAGAAATCACCTTCCGGAAAAATTCCAATTCATTGAAGGAAACTTGATTCGATCAAAGCTACTATTAGGACCCTAGTTGGTCGGCAGCTTCCATTCAGCCAGCGCGGCCAATGACATTTTGACAGGAATCAAAACAAATGGCTACGCTTGCATTAATCCCGTAGGGGTAAGTCTCGATGAGATTGAACCCGAAAGACTAGCTCTCATAACTGACGTGGTATAAAATAGTCCATATGACTGGCTCGAGTCTTCGATCCTTCGTTCGTGTTCCCAAAGCTAAAGAAGTCTTTGCGAAAGGGCTATAAGACTCTGGCGAGCGATGGAGATTGCCCACACTGGAGCGTCGCAGCATAGTCTCTTTGGACGTGGCGTTCAAAAGAAGGATATGAATCTATATATAGGTGTAAAAGTATATAGATGGAAAGACCCTGTATCCTGTACAGGGAGAATGTTGCAACGAAAAAGCGGCAAGGGAGTAGAAAGAAGGAGTTTGTGCACGCCATTTCTACCGGAGTATATAGCAAAGAGACCCCTTGCAAGCGCCCTCCATCTCCCTTCGCGGTGCTTCTCTTCCTATCCTCATTTCTCTTCCTCTTCTTGTTCGCTTCAACGTATAGATATATATAGAGTCGCGTATCCCGTAGAAGATGAGATAGAGGTTGGCCTCGCGGCGGTGAAATAACGACACGACTAGAGTACGCTTTTCCCGGCTAAGAGAGGAAGAAAGACAGACTGGAGTGAGCGAACAGCGGAGCACCTTACTTGGTTGGATCTCGCTTTTGCACGGCCAGGGCCCCTGGACCTCTCTTCTATGTACTCTTCCTCCCTTTTTCCACTGTTACATTCGCCTCTTGTCCACGTATAGATGTATATAGATGCACCTACGATATACACACACATATATATAGACGTATATAAAAGATGGGGAAAGACCTCTGACTGGCATCAGTGCTGGCTATGCAGTCTCGATGCATTCACCGCACAGTTTTGCCAAGAGATAGAACGAGAGTCGGGAGAGAGGTTGTATTATATAGGATAAAAATATAGAGCGCTGTAGCCCTCGGCTCTCTGTCTCCCTTCGCAGGATCGAAGCCGAACGACGAGAAGAGAGCCTCGAGAAACCAAAGCATATCCTGAGCTCGTAGTAAATAGGATCCTCTCGCACGTACCCTCGTAACCACGTCGAAAACAAGAGAGTGCAAGAAAGAAAGACAGATGGACAGACATAGGTAGTGTAACCATAGGAAAGAATCGCAAAGCAAAGTCACGAGTACTCTTGTGGCCCGAACTTTCCCTCTAGGCTCTAGGAAATTACCTGCTCATCTGTTAGAATACACACTGATAGTCTTTTTATTATAATATAGTCTGTTCTTATCCTGTGAATGAAACTGCAGACGAGATTCTCCTATTATTATATCACATGATGGCTATTCTATTGCCCGCAATTGAATTCAATGGAACTAACGATCCAATTTTGCTGATAGCCTTGATTAATTCTAAATGTTGCTTGTGAAAGACTTTTCTTTCGGTAATGTGACGATCGCGCTAGGTGGATAAAAGGTTCTACCGTACGTACACGCACGTGCCGCTTGATACTAAGCCACACGCGGCTCCGGAGCCTCTCGTTATCGCCTCAACCTGGTCGCACGGACGCGCTACGGAAGTCTCTATTCACTCTCATTCGGTCTCTTCATCGTCAGCATCGTCGTATTCGCCTCGAAAGCTATTTGCTGATCGAAGATGGACCATCTATTCGCAACGAAACACAATAGCGTGCGATTCGCAATGTTCCGAAGACAACACACCTTTCACATCTCTCCTTTCATTCCTTTCACTCTTGCACGTGTAATGAAAATGTCGGACTAAAGGAAATAAATCAAGGGATTGAATGCTTCTTCGAGAAAGGACAAACGATCTTCCTGTTGGCAATATCCCCAGGAATGAAATCAGACAAACTTATTATATCTGCTTTCTCTCACGGCAAAGTTTATTACTGAAAAGATGCGCAGCATCCCCATGCAGCTTCGCGTTTATACAAAAGTAAGAGGGTATCGGTAATCGAAACGATATTATCAAATAGCCATCCTGCGATGACAATAATGGGCTTCGATATCGAAGGGAAATATATCTGTTCCTCGATAGCTGGCAAAGAGCGATCAGCGTTTTCTTTCTTTCGTCTCTCATTTCTTTCCCTTTATTCGCATAACTCGACACTCCCCCTTTTCTCTCGTTTCCGTAATCGGAACTAAATCGATTCTCACCTTCGGTACTTTATCACAGAGCTGAGCGTTTTTGATACTTCTCTTTTTTTTAACAATTCCAATGGGAAAGAGAAGTATTCGCGTTAAATATATCATCTCTAAACGATATCAGTGAGCACAAGAATCTACAGGTGACACGAGAATCGACCTTCCGTAAATTGAATATGAACGATAATCGCAGGAGCAATCTGGCAGTTCATTAAAATTTGAATATAAATAACCAAAGATGTAAACGAAAATCCTCCGCACTCTATTGGCCAAAGAACGCACTTGGAGTATGATGACATACGCGTCTTGAAATCGATTTCAACAAAATGGTCTCTTGCACCATCGCGATAGAAATCTTTGAAGTTTACGACGAACAGTCAGCAATACGATTCCACCACCACCCACCATTTCTTTTCTGCATTTTTATCTCCGAGCACAGTCGATACTTAGCTGCATGGCAGGTGCAATTCCTGGTCTTTTGCCGCGCCCCAGGCTAATTCTCAAGTTGCGTTGGAGCGCAGCCCTTTCGACCCTTTAGTCTCGGTATTGCTGTGCCATATATATTCCTGCAGGTATATGCGTAAACCTCGTGCGACGTTCAATCATCGCACACGGCCCTGGTTTTCCGAGTGGAGTGAGCGTTATGTAACGCAGCACGGACGCCTACTCGACTACTATCTCGGACTCTAGGGGCGGAGTTTGAACACTCGTGCGTCGCGCGTTCCACAAACAAATCATACGAAGCCAGTAACGCTGGTATAACATGCAAAATTATGGGAGTACGTGGGGTAAGTTATTAAAAGTGGTATATAGACGACGAATATTATTTGCTATACCTCACCAACGCCACAAGGGAAAGAGTCCAGGAAGAGAAAAAGAGAGAGAGAGCAAGAATTCGAGAGTCTGCGAGTTCGGATACGGGTGGACAGTGCGAGCCGGTCGTCTTAATCTCGTCGCATTAAGTTATCAGTGGAAATACGTACTTTTGCGAGCAATTTATCGCTCAATCGCAGGTTGTTTAGGTCCCGAGGTTTATATCCAGGATATATATGTGGTATACGTGCGGCGCCAGATAAGGCACGACACGTGTAGCATATATGGCATATACTTCGTCTCTCCGGTATACGTGAAAAGAAAAAACAGCCCACCCAGTTATCCTGTGAATTCCACTGGTGATTATGCAGTTGTAATTGCAAAAATAAAAAAAAATCAACTCACCACAGGCGATATGTGAAACTGGTATCAGAGGTGATAAATCATTTCGTTTATCCGTGTTACATGGTTTTGCGCGTTGTCGATATCATTCGGGGCTGGATGCGATAGGGAGAAACCGCGCGTTGCGGTAATAATCTCAGACATGAAGTAAAATGAAGCTAAATCACCGCAATGATTCTCCAATTCTCGCGGAGACTCGACGAAATAGGAATATCTCCGCATATATTTAAAGCTCCGTCTCGCGTTGTGCTCTCTCTCTCTCTCTCGCCCCATGAGGATTCCCTGCCTTCATAAAGGATTGCCAACACCGTTCGGTATCGCAAAGATTGCAGCGAGATAGGACCGCGAACGATGAACGAGACAAGGAAAAAATGGAGAAAAACGATGCTGACCAGTCGCGGCTTCGGCAGGCCTATAACACAGTAATGCAAGTACTTCGCCGTTGGAAAGTTGGCGAGATATGATTTACATCGGTTCGTACGTATATATAAGCGGGAGCTGTGGGCACTGCTCTTACACATAGATATATACAATGTATGCGGATACTCAAAGCACCACATATGTAAATACTTAAACATGTAGCTTGTTTGCTTCATACGTTCAACTCCCTGGTAATATGTTCTCTCTGTACACTATCAAGGAATGTCCAATCTATGCTGATGATGATGATGATGATGATGATGATCACCATAATGATGATGATGACGATGATGATGATGATGACGATGCGGTGTGCCTGAAAGAATTTGTAAACGCCGACGTTCAGTCAATAACAAAACAACTGCAGAAACCCTGCTACACCCCTCGGTTTTTAGTGTTTAGAAATATGAAAGAATTCGAATGTAATGAAAAAAGTTATTGGAGGGATGGATATAGCGTGGAGAATGGTGCAGAAATAAAGATGGCGAAGAATACATGCATCAGATAGGGCTGATTCATACCAGATGTCCCGCGAGCTCAAACTTATGAGAGTCGTTGGGTCGATACGCGAGAGAATGTTGGACTGAAAGCGAGTTGACTTTCTTTTTTATCGGTTTTCTTAGCGGTGTGCGTGAGTGCGTGTGTCTCGCGGAGGGATCGCGTTGATGCCCATCGTTCTTTTAACCGCGCATCGGACGATCTGCGTGATTCTTCGAGAGAGCCGAGACCGATTCTCGGAGTCTAGCCGCACCCACGCGACTCTTTTGCTCTCTTGCTCTTTCTCCGGAGAAGCTTGTCCGATTTCGGTTAGGGAATGAAACAAACAAAAAATAGGGAGAGAGAGAGAAGAAAACAAAAAAAAAGGAGGAGAAAAAAGGCGAGAGGAGCGGTTTCTTGGGTTCTCAAATCTTAGCGCGAGGACAACCGCTACGAAGACGACTCAGAGACTTAGCAGGGATGGGCATCGCACCAAACTCACTATACAAGAGACATCTTCAACGACCGTGCGTTATAAGAAATTCCAGTGTGGGGGATTTACGCGCACGCCTACGATCAAACGCACACCTCTTCTTGCTCTCTCATCCACGAGGACTTCTTGTATACGTGGCCCCAGCGACTGGTACGACGATGAGACTCGTTTCTCGCGGTGTATCTATCACACCCACGATATCCCAAATGCCTATTCCAAATGCCCCGGGTATACACGGTGAGCGGAGCGTGCGAGCGCGGAAGTCGTTTTTCTCACTGATGATCAGCACACACACACGCTTCGTGATATAGGCACAAGAGCGTTTTAAAAGTGAGAAAGTACACAGATGTACACGCGTGTTCGTATGTGCTCGTACATATATTCATCTAAAAAACGTGTTGCGAGGAAGATGAGGTTTCGTATGGCGATTGAATTAAGTGCCACGAACACGTGTCCTAACAAACAAATTTTTTAACAAACAAATCATGATTTCCAGAGCTTGCCTCAGCGAATGGAAGTCATCCAACGAGGCTTCATCGGATCAAATAGCCACATTATCGCGACAAATGTAAGATGCAGGTTTCCAGTAATCAAGATAAATACGGAAGGGAAATCAACGTCAAATTCAACGATTTCCGCCAAGGCACTCTCGTGTCATTCGAATGTCTCTAATTAAATGATTCTTATGACGATTTAAATTTTAACGATCAATTTCCTACGGGCACTCGTAACATACCGATATAAAGCCGCACGTCGCGTGTCTACGATCACCCCGTTCGTACTCGCAACTCCGTAAATCTTTGATTTTTTGCATCCCCGTGATGGAAATCGAGTGTCAGGTAAATCGTTCGCTAACCGCGTAGGAATTAAAGCGCGCGCCGTTGGCGTTTTAAGGAGAGAAGCAATCGCCGACAAACGCGACAAGAGAGAGAGAGGCTCTTTGCGAAGGGAAGAAGGTGAACCAGAGGCTGAAGGGGAGGGGGGTGTCTAGAGCTGCTTTACGAGCGTCGGCAACACGCCTTAACAAGCTCATTAGTCTATTCGCATGACAGCAGGTCCTGGCTATATTACCACCACATCCAGCGCAATGCTAAACTCGTGCATGAAATACATCCAGAACTATATGAGACGGTTTTTACTGTGAAAATAATAACGGGTTCTATTACCCCGTTGCCCAGCGTTGTCGCGATGTCGTTCGATAACTCCACGTGTACACTCTGTATACACGATACTTCAAACTTGCCTTATTACTGTATATTCAATGATATACCTTCCTCCATAGGTGTATCAACTTCACCTATATCAACCCCCACACTTCTCTTTATGGGAAGAAGTGGAGAGTGTTGCCACGAGGATCGTAAAGCCACGAGTTTAATCGCGTGCAAACACCATTATATGCTCCCTCTCTCTCTCTCTCTTCCTCTTTCAGCACTTCCCCTTATTCCCCTGGCTCTCGATGGAGCATTCTCATTTGGCAGTTCGCTAATTCCCATTCATATGCCATTGCATAATTAAATCGACACCAACAATTTTTAGGATCGTGTTCAGTAATGGTCGACAGAAACGATAAGATTGTTCCAGTAACAATGAACACCGCATGTCATCGAGCATTGACCCCAATGTGGGACTCTCCCAGCCCAACAGTGCACTTGTTCAGTGTTCAATTCGTCGAGTGTTCAATTCTTATCGATATGAGATTCTGTTAGTGATTTGGGAATGAAAATGCCTCGAAGAGCTGTTAACACACAATGAAAATGATGGATTGTTGGAGTAGGAAACACTGTAACGTTGGATTTGTAGTTTAGTCGTTGATGCATTGGAAAATAGAGAAGTTGGGAAGCAATTGCGTGATCGAAGCTCCCGACTAAGTGCGGCAACGGACAGAAAGGGCTAAGCTGTGACAGCGCTATGGGCTCTTGATTACGGACTGTTGTCAAAGTTTCCAGGATCCAGAGTTTGAACTTTATCCACGTTGGCGGATATACGTATACATTGGTGAAGCATGTGATATAGTTTTGATACATTGAACAGGCGATATAGGGCATTCATAATCTAGAAGAGAAACCAAGCTGCACTTTGAATCGATTGGAAACCCTGGAACACCGTAGCGATTCAACGGCATTACCGATCAGACCGTTATTCTCTCCCTTTCAGTTTGGGTCTTCGGAACGAACATCTCTGATGAAGCTCTGCTGTCTGTAACCCGTTAGGCAACACATTGGTCTCTGTTGACTGACTTTCCCTATAGATTCTATACGAAAAGTCCACTGTCTGCTTGCAGGGACCGAAGTGACGTTTCGGGCGCTGTACCTAAAGCCATTGCTGCTGGGAGTTTAGTCGGATTATCCGGAAACTGTTGAAATATTTTGTTAGGGCTTACACCGAATATTGATGCCTCTATATCTGCAAAGGGAGAAATAATCAAAGATGCCAAACTGTAGAAAGAATAATTATCAATTATGGATTCATTGGCTCTTGGTTATTCGGAATCGTATATACATCTTTTGGTTTTTCAAGGATAACGAACGCGATGCAATCAACTCATTATTTCGTTTGATTTTTTACAAGTCAATGAATCTGATGAATGGAAAGAAAGCTTGGAAAATGACAGGTTATTGTTATACTTTTGGTCATTAGAGTGAGAACAACAATCTAAAAGCTTTTATGCAGAAATTCTAAGGTCTAAAATGAGAAAACTGTCGATTCCGTTCCAACTGGCTCCTTCATTTCTATCATTAGGAAACCCAACACGTTATCAATCTCCTTTAACAGACACGCAGATAATTAAGGCCTTTTTCAAGACCGCGGTCGTCTCGTTTCTCGTATGTACGTATATATGCGAACTGCAGCTCACGAGGTTTTTGCAGGTTGGGGCGGACGCCCCCCCGTTTTATGTTCGGATCGCATGTCCGGACTTCTTATCTTACGCGCGATCCTGCACGATTTTTTTTCTCTCGTTCGCCGCCTCCTTACGATCGTCTCTTCTCTGGAGCACACACGCAGACACGGAAAAGGCTACGAGAAAGGCTACGCGGAGATAAAAGCCGAAAAAGAAAATATGTGTGATGCGCGAGGCGTTGGTGGAACTAACCGCTTCACTCATCAACGCGCCAAGTACGAGAACTTTAATCATCGTTCCTCAGTAATTTTATGATAATAACAATATTTTAATCGAGATAGCAGAATATTACGTTAACTAAACGATGTTTTCGTTTATTAAGAATATTTTCATCTTCAAACCAAGAGATACATCATCTTTTGACTGAGAAATTTCCGAGATGTAATTACGAATGCGTAACGGGCCTTTTTGCGCTCAACCTCCGGAGATCTGATCCCCCTACTCTAAATACATATATTTTTTTCCTTTTTTTTTTTACTCCCGTCTCTACACTTTTTCATTATTCCTCCTTTTTTCTCTCTTTCTCTCTCTCAGTCTCTTTCCACTTTCAGCACCGCCCTGCGCGAAGAGAAACGCAAGAAAGCGTTTTGCTGGAAGGCCCAAGATAAAGGATCTTTATTTCCATTTCTTAGACGTTAGTGCGGTGGCTCCTTTTCCACGAACGAGCAGCAGTAGTCATGCTATACATATAGTCACATGCTCGCCAGTGGCAAAAGCTTTGCGCGCGTTATATGCCGGATAAAGATTTCCTTTGATACGAGGAGTCTCATTCGGTCTTTCGGGTGCGGGCATTTTTGTCCGGTCTTGATTGCCAGTCTTATTTTGCCTCGATTCCCAGATCCTATTTACAGTTTTCATTCTTTTGATCTTTCAAAAAAATTCTTTTCTCTTCAATTATCAACATTTTTCTAAAAAAACGTTTTACTTTTTCTGTTGCAGGTATGTCGAGATGAATTATAACCCGAAACTCTTCCGATGTCATCGATTTCTTATGTCTTCAAAATCAGTAGGTGCAATATAATCGCAGTTGATCGCGTTGATCACGAAATTATTTCATCAATTTTTGTAATACGAAAATCGTCAATGAATCACGATTTAAAAAAGTGCAAAAACAAATTCGCAATTAGGTAAATGATTTTCCCTAAAAAAACGTGACAGAATTTGATGAGGCTTTTGAGGAAGCAGAGAATGAGGTCTCTGATAAGTAATGAGATTGGTTGAGAGTCATACGTGTTTCTGTACATCGAATGAAAAAAGAATAGAGTCAGTTTGAAGTAGTAAGTGTAGGTAAGGCGACGACAACGAGACTGCTTCATGATATAGTGAGCGATGAAATGAAATCTATACAAGCTTTCATGGAGCGCCTGTAGCATTAGGCAGATCAGATATCGATTCAAATGAGCTCATTATATTTTGGCGAAGCGCATCTGTCGCGTGGAGACGAAGCGCGCGTGACTTTCCAATGATTAATGAAGGCGAAAGTTAGAACGAATACCCGTATATATATATATGTATATCTGGAAATAATGAAACAATTCGTGTCTCTGGTCGAAAGGTGCGGGCAAAACATTGAAACGGAAGATTAAATCGATTAGTCGTGACGATATGCAAAAACAAAGAGAGAAACGATGGTAGATCGTGATAAATTTATTTTCAACCACAACCAAAGTCTGACTCAATCAATTTTCATAGAGAGAGACAGAAGATATAAGTGGTTTCCAAAAATAAATCGTACTGACGGGAGAGATAGATCGATTGAAAAAAATTATAGTTTTCACGCGCTTCCCGTTTATCTCTGTCGTCTTCCTGTCTTCCCGTCTTCTTCTTCTTCTTCTTCCTCTTCTTCGTATTCATTTTATTCTCTTATACGCTGAATCGGTGAGATTAACCGCGGGGGCAGGAATAAATCACACGGCTAACCGCGTTCGGAGTGCCGGCTGCCATGCCGGTTAAGTTGCGAAGGGGTAAAACTATAGAGAGAAAGATGGAGGGTTTTGGAGATCGAGAGAAGCCGTCTAGTCGTCGTCGTCGTCGTGGTCGTGGTCGTCGTTGTCGTTGTCGTTCGCGTCGTCTTCGTACTGCCTGATAGACAGAGAAAGAGATAGTGGAGAGAAGCCGCGCGTGAGACCAAAGTGATAAATCCTGCCTACTTCGCAGCTGGCGTACGCTCGAATTAATAGAGCCTCCTTCTCCTCCTGCTCCTCTCTCTTTCTCGCTTTGCGCGAGTTCTACGCTGATCCGGCAAAGAGTTCCTCTCGCAAGAACGGAAATACTAAACGAACGGTAGACACTTCTTCGATAGTGCGAGCTCCGACACTTCGTATATTATTCTTGTAAAAATAGCGAGAACAAGATGAAGGCAATGACAATAAAAAATCTTATGAGAAAGAAAAAGAGAATGAAAAAAAAAGTTCACTTAACTCGGAGAGCTGGCGAGGAACAGAGACTCGTTTTCTCATCGTTAAGCGATTAGGCACGTGCTTCATTCTTCCTGATTTCATTTTCTCCTTTTTTACACGCACCATTGCTTCGATATCATGCCATATTATATTCGTGGTGAACGTTGTTTCAGCACTTACCATCCTTACTATTATTCCAAAGTTTGAGCAACTCGTCGGAATAAAATTCGAATATGACAACGAATGTTTTCTACAACAGAGAATGGTGCATCGTCAGATGTTGACCAAGTCAAATCGACCCAACTTCATGGTGGTTGAAAGGTCCATCAATTTTCATGGACCTTATCAAAATCCATGAACCTTAATTAGTTTTCGTTGAAAAACCTTCTGTAAAAGTTATTTAATAACCGCTTCCTCCCTATTAATTTCCAAATTTGAAATTATTTTTTTTCCTCATTGAAAAAAAAGTGCATAAATGATGCAGCGCTCCATTGATTCCCAGTCGAAGATCCGACCGATAAAGTCGCGCGGACGACCACGATTTACGGAAATGATCGAAGGGATAATGATCCAGGGATATATCGAGTGGGAGAGAGATAGAAGTGGATGGCGAGGCATAATTGGCCGAAACGAAGTTACCGGAGAGTGCGATGGGTGCTGCTCGAGGGACAGGTTGCGTGGCAGACTTGTACGCGAAGCATGAATTGCTGAATGCGTGGCAAAATAGCTGCGCTAAATCTGTACAGGTTCGAGCACTACGGGGAAAGGAGCACCCCCGCGTGTTGTTTCAACGAACGAGAGACTGTACATGTATATATATATATTCGAACGATTAACGATGCGCGACGAGTAAAATGAGAGGAAGAGACATAGGAACAGGCGTGTGACACACGGATTTTACCTAATTTGCCAATTTCCTGCTTCATTAAATATACCCGCCGCGTACAAACGGGCCGTATTGTTACACATGCGCACTCGCCATTTTACCAGCACTGGAGCTACATGAAACACATGAAAATGGAACACACACACACACACACAGGTATATGCAGCAATCAACTGAGAGAAGAACGCACGATGAATTTGAGTGACCAACATCCCTTCGACGTGTATAAACTGTGGAAGCTGACAAAAGCCAATAAACATATTTAAAATGTGTGTATGTAACGTCTAAAAAGATAGATATAGCGATACACACATCTATTTATGAAATATGTATAAAGGGAAAGGGACAGAAGCTATAACAGCCTCGGGATCGGGGGTGACGTGCTTTGCCAGGCAAAACAAAAGGGTCCTGTCTCTGGACTCTTCTACCCTATCAACTTTCCGACGGGATAATTAAAAGCTGGTGGGAGTATCGGTCCACGTGAATGCTCGTGCTCAATGTGGGCTACAAAAACGTAACGTAAAATGCGAAAAATGCTTGGACCAATTTTCGTAATATCGGAGCTACAACAACAACAACAAAAAACGTGAAAAAAAGTAACGTTGTTTGTTGGTGACAAGTTGAAAAGCCGCGTGCGAGACAAATATCGTTTTATACGGTGTATCAGCGAGTATGCCGGGCTGTGTAAACACTCGCAATCAACGGGCACGATTTGAGCATTGATAGGGCAAAAAAAAAGAAGCATTGACCCAGGTTTTTTGTATTTTGTGTCGTTGATAGCGAATATCTAGCCGGGCTTTTTCACCGGCAAAGTTTATTCGAGGCAAGAGAAATTCCCGAATTCGCTGGCTCTTTCAGCGGCAAGTATTTTTTTTCCTGCTCCATATAAATATGCGCTCGTATTCAGGAAAAAAAAAGAAAAGAAATGCTCGAGGCTCTCCCTATCCACGCGTATATACATCTCTCCGGTAAGATAAGAGTCTTTGAGAATTGTTGGAAAATATATTTATCTCGGGGTGATAGGAGGGAAATCCTGGCGAGTTATATCGCAGATATATACATATATGTATATGTGTCTGCTCTGTTGCTTATATACATCGTTGCACTTCTGCTACTGTGCTCCGTATTGGGTTCTCGCGAAACAGTGGAGTCGGGCCGTACATCACGAGAAGATAAAACTTTTGCCACTTTTTATTTCTGTTTTTTTTTTTTCTTTCTTTTTTTTCCTTTCTTTCGACTGCTATAAGAGCACGGAAAGAATGAAAGAGTGAGAGAAATAAAAGTAAAACAAGAAGGAGAGAAATACGTTAACCCCCCCGTGACAGGAGTCTACCTATATCTACAGTCTCGAAGTTCTAAATAAGCGAAAACTACGAAGAGAACGACGACGCACTCGAAAAAGCAACACGCGGACACGAGAGAGAAAGAGAGCTGTGGGAAAATAAATCGTGATTTCACGTGGACGATTTATATAATATACGGAACAAAAGTTTTCGCGCGTCGATGTCCGAGCGTTTGGCTCAGGATTACTCGCTGTATAACAGTTAAAAAGAGATTTCGGTGTATTCAATACTCAAGAAAAGGACGAACCACGAGGATTTGAGCTTCTACGCCAAATGACAGGAGATGGATTAACGAGAGATGTATAGGTAGAGACAAAAAGCAAAGGGAAGGAAGAGAAAGGAAAAAAATGATTCGGACAGCAGGTGTGCCTAGGCCTGAGAATCGTTGAACGAAATTGCCGGACGCCAACTAATGGCAATGAGTAAATGTGTAAGTGATAAAAGAGATAAAAAAAGAACGAAAAAAAAATGGGAAGCCCCACTGACAGGTAAACGTGGAGCGACGTGACGTCCATTCATTCAGCAAATTTTCTATGGCAATCGTACAGAGAGAACGGATGAGCCAGACAATCGCTCGTTTTCAACGACTCCACACAGTTTGCAAAGCTCGCCGCAATCGGCGCCTGTTAAACCGTCGTGCGGCTAATATTGTTTTTCAAACTTTCTTTTTTCGTTTTCTTTTTTTTTTTCTCAACATTATGACAAACGATGTGCTCGCAGCTACGAACTTATCGCTAATAATTCGTCAGCATCCCGCTGCGTATGCTTAGCCAACGCCCACGCCAAATCATCATTCATTCGCAGCCGTAGCTCGTATTATTACTTTGACCACCGTAGAATCAACGATAAGAGGTGGAGAGAGATCAGTCAAAAAGTCATAATTGACGTGGGTGCCTTTCTAAAACTATCAGTAGCAGACCGGCTATAATATCTTTTCTCTCTTCCAAAAACACCTACCACGTTTTTATACCTGCTATTCTCGTTATTATCGCTTTTTATTATTCGCCAAATGTGACAAGCACGAATACTCGGGACTATAATCATGAGCAAACGCAAATTTGCATCATCTTTTGTTTTTCCTATACGATCAAATGGATTAGTCTGATCCTTTACTGCTATGGATCTCGACGTGGATATGATTACTTACGTTGTGTGTACAGCATCAATTATGACATCGCCAGATACACTGTATCCAGTGATGTTTGGTACGCTGCTTCCCAATGTGATGGGCACGAGAATGTTCGTAACACGACACAGGGACTCACGGATATATGCATCGTAACGTCAGAAGCACTGAATCCAGGATTTTCGCATGAACAGTGAACATGACACCGATGCAACATCGTTGAATTCGAATGAGAGAGAGAGAGAGAGAGAGAGAGAGAAAGCCCAATTCCAATCTCTGCTCCGCGGCTAAATAGCCGGCAAACAGCGGGGCATCGGACCGTTCAGCCGGAAACACGTCATGGACCACGCGAGAGTAGGAATCTAGACATCGCGAACTCGAGTTTGGCCACTTCTGAATTCACAAACTTTTTCCAATGCTTCCGGATGCTTTGAAGTTAAAAAACGATGGATTTCGTCAATGTTTTTTCAGACTCAACATTCATTGAGATTCAGCTTTGGGCTAGTTCCCATTTTTGATGATTCCTGCTTCGACAGATCATGATCAAATGACTGCTGGCCACCAATGAAGATGACTGGGACTTGGAAAGGAAGTATAAAATGTAAAGCAGCGTAAGATCCTAGAAATCCTGCGCGATTTGGATGCAAATACGAGAAAATTTGATTGAAAAAAAAGATCAAGAATCGGTGTGTTCGTTGGACCTGGGATGGTGGCTGGACTCGGTTATTCCTTGGCAACGCTGCTATGCATAAGAAACGCATAATTTAGATCCAATGGCACAAGCAGGATCTGCCTTTTCATCGGTTCAATTAGAGAGCAGCAACGTTGTTTTGAAAATGATCATTTTCAGGGATACTCGACAACGACAAAAATAGCACGAGTCGCAGTTAAACATTGAAATTTATAAGTCTTCGCTGTGTCCAGTCCGATCGTAAATACTTTAGAAAAAATACGTAAAGCGATTCGGTCGCTCTTGTCCCTAGCTTTGTATCGTCAATGTTCTCCGGAACGCGATGGAGTCAAAGAAGTTTATGTACAAGCCTGTGTTCACACTCGAATCTCGACGTTTGAAAATTTAAACGGACGTATGTCGTGTCCGTACAGCGACAAATATTACGCCCTTCTGATCCTGCTGCATCGAGGCTTCGATCCACATGGTCGAAAACTACTTACACTATGTACGAGGTCGAAAGAGCGAAAGAGGAGAAGCGTCGACAGGTTCGATGGTGCGAACAAGATCGTCAAAGAGCAAGGAAGCCGCGCTGCTGCTTCCATATGCATGTATATAAAAGATATATTATCTTCCTGCATTTAACACCCTGACTCTTGTGTCTGACACCAGCCAACAATTTAATTCTCTTATTCCATGCTCGCAGACTCCATCTAGTCGGAGCAACGAAAAAAAGAAGCACGAGGAAGCAGAGCAGCTCATAACTCACGCATAATTCTGACGTAAAAATCGTTTCATCAATTTTTAGTGCGGTCTAATTTTGCTAGTCCACAAAAAACTTGAATCTCATGAAAAAAAAAAAAAAAAAACTCTTGTTGCGAAAGAAAGAACAGAGTGACCGCGTGTAAAACGTGCTCGGAATTCCTCGTGAGCTGGAATCACTATGAGGCTTTGAACACACTCGCGTATTCCGAAATACATCGAGACACTAATTAGATAAAACAATGTCGAGCGTCCTTTAGAATTAGTACGCAGCAATCCCGTGGGAGATTATTGACAGGGTGCTCTGTCAGGAAAGCTAATATACAACACGAAATGACGATAATGCTCGCGTAGCTTTATCGGGAGTGGGCTGGACGAGTGCGAGAGAGGTACGAGGGACCTCGGGGATGGCTCTGGCTCGGGAGGAGCCACGAATTTCATCGGGAGAATGTCAATTGGCCGGTACCGATAAACGGCAGAAAACCGGTCGGTTGCACGATCCCGATAATTGCTTTGATCCGGCGTAGGTGGTAATGCAATGAGAGCGAGCGTGGTATTGGTACGAGAGGCAAAAGAAAAAAAAAGACTGCGGGCAAGTGCAGGAGAGATAGAAAAATGGAGAAAAAAAACAAAAAAGTTTCATTCGTGTGTGGCTGCTGTCAACTGCTCCGCGCGAAGGCGTCCGCTCTCGCCCTCTCTTTTCGTTCTTTTATTTTTCGCTCCTCAAATCGCCGGGAAGAGCAAAGTCCGTTGGTTTTTTGCTCCGATGCACACAGTTCGTTATTCTCGATGCAGATCTCGTCGTTCCAGGAGTCTGTACGCTTATGCGAGAGCTCACAAGCTTTATGAGAAAGAAAACAAATGGGCATGAAGGGAGCGATTTAACACGGGATATTAAGATGAATAAAGCCCTTTTGTGACACAGGCAATCGCGCTCGCGTTTGAATGCGTGAGTTGGTCTCTCTCGTTTATGTCGCATGTGTGTGCATCCTGTCAGAGTCCACGGCACATAATTGATTGGCTCGCGCGGTTCGTTATGACAGCAGGGCGTCTCATTAAGATGCGCGGTACGCTCGGGCAATGCTCGCTCGCCCGCTCGTTTGTTTCCACCGAATCGAACGTGCTCTCTATCCTATAACGTACTTCATATACATATGTAAATTATATATTTATATATGTTTGTTACGTTTCTGTAGAGAAGCGTGTTATATAGGCGCGTTAATGCATATACGTCGCCGGCGATTTCGTATAACGACGGTTGCTGCCGAACCTGCTCGTATCAACGCAGAACTTTGTACACGTGCGAGGGTCTCGCCGCGGCGGCGGCCTAATGGCTGAAACGAATTGGAACCGGTGAGGAGTCGCGCAAATATGTCGCGAAATTTTTTTAATCATCCTCATCGCGCCGCCACCCAAAGTGCGAGAGACCGGGTGAGAGAAAAAGAGAGAGAGAGAGAGGGGGGAAGGAGGATTGATATCGCGACGTGCTACACGCCGTGACTCGGTTCGCTCGATTCCCTGTGGCCTGAAAAGAGCTTTAAAAACTTTTGTCGTACCTATACGTACACGTGTATCTATGGTGACACTCGTGTCGACGTACTATCCTCGAGGCATCGGTGCTCCCAGCATCAGACGACCCATACGTGGATTAATGTCACAGCTGCTCCCTCATCTTCTTCCTTAATCTTTCTCTCTCTCTCTCTCGTTTCTCATTGCTCCGATGCCTTCACTCGCTCGAGGCTACGCATATCCGCACTACTGTATATGCATATAAGACTAATTATACGAGTCGGAGAACGAGATTGATGCGCGGATGTGCCAACCGAATGTCGTCGGAGAGCAAAATCTTACAAGCTCAAATATCTTTTTAGCATTTTTCTCTTTTTCTCAATTATTTTTTTTCCTCCGCTGCGGCTGAGCGAGTTTATCGAACTTGGCGTACATGTACACACCGGTTCTAGTTCTTTTTCGATGGTTTTTTTCTTCTTCTTCTGTTCAGTTTCTTGTTGTTTTGTATTTTTTTGTTTTTTTATTCCTACTTTTTCGAGAACGGGAAAGAGCGAGAGTGTATGAGCGAAACTCGAAGCTAAAAGGCATTAAAATCCCAGACGCCATGGACTCTCTCGGGCGAATAGACTAGCATACACACGAGTCTACCTAACAGAAAATATACGCGTGTGTACCGCGTATTTTCCAGTGTGTAGAATGGAGCGAGAGTCGAGGCTTTTTTTGTTGCCACGGTGTAACGCGCGCCCAGCATCGCTCTTTAGAGAGAGCCCTGCTGTCGCGTTCTTTGATAACGAAAGAGTGAGGCAACCCAGGTAAAAGTATACATAAAAACAAGAGCGTGAGCTTCGTACTCGCTCAACAGGCGAGAGAGCAACGGAGAAAGAAGGAAAAAAGCTTAAGTGCTCATGCACAGACGAGACTTCCGGCGCGGCGACTCTACCGAGGATACTACTCTTGAAATCTTCAACCGCCTCCGCTCTTTCCTCCGTTCCCCTCGAAAAA
Source organism: Campoplex capitator (assembly GCA_037576405.1). Taxonomy (NCBI): domain Eukaryota; kingdom Metazoa; phylum Arthropoda; class Insecta; order Hymenoptera; family Ichneumonidae; genus Campoplex; species Campoplex capitator. The sequence continues at coordinate 5,994,458 of JARBWI010000010.1, read as the reverse complement.
AGAAAAAAAAATAAAAAAAAAAAACAGAAAATAGAGAAAAGCAGGCGAATGAGGGAAAGTCTCGGATGATATACACGCAACCGCACAGCGACCAGTAAATTCGGATAAATGCGGCGAGGCGATTCCTCATTTCAAAAGTAAACTCTCCGCTGTACAAAGTCATCCTTCTACGTGTGGATAAAAAATTCACGTTAAAGCTTTTCACAAGGTTCAAACGGTGGCTGGTAGTTGAAAGATAATGAAGCAAACGAGCGTTTTATGAATTCGAAAATACACTAGAATTCTCCGCAATAATGCGCGAACGAAAAATCATTTTGAGGAAAACGTTTCGAGGATCCGATGGATTTTGATCGATTATTCATGAATCGTCGTCAATAATTTCTATTTTTAATCGTTACAAATGATCTTTGCGAAACGAAACGAATCGGTTGCATGGTTAAACCCTCTCGAGCAAAGGGATTCAGCATAGTACCGATCGATCAGAACTGTCTTGTCGGGACAAGTACAAAAACGTACATCTAGTCACATCTGTTTGTGCGAACAGAGAGTGTGGCAAGAGAGATGATGAGGAGGCTGGGAAAAATCGAAGACGCAGAATCGGTTAGGGTTTACAAGCTTTTGCGTCGAGAGCTCTCGAGCTACGTATACCCTGGACCAGACGTGTGTCCAGTTGGCCATCATTGGTGGGATCTCGAATAGATGGACGAACAAGGGATTATGGGAGTTGAAGTGAAGGGAAGAAGGAGGATGAACATAAGATGAGCGAAGAAACAAGAAATATTGCTCTTGCGAGAGAGAGGGAGAGAGAAGAAGATGAGAGTCGCGAAAGACGACGAGCAGCATCCATCATCCGGACGCCAGAGAATTGTGAAACGTATGAGCAAGAGAGAAAGAAACAAAAGTGAGAGAGAGAGAGGGAGCGAGAGAGAATATCAAGTCTGTTACAGGGTTTATGGTCTTTTGCTGCTGCTGAGGACGGACTTTTGCTTATACTGGCTGCTGTGACAACCGACAAGCAGCCCCATAAGCGATCTACCGGTCTTCCTGACTTCTCTTCCCCGAGTCTCAACGCTTCGCTGTTCATTCCCTCCCCCCCCCCCCCCCACTTTTTTTCTCTTTCTCATACTTTTTGGCTTTTTTTTATAACTCTTAGCTAAGAGAACAGAACGAAGCTCGTTTCAGCTTGGAACAGAGCGATACGCCTACCGGTCCGGCGTGTTGCTAAAGATTTTGCCTGCCTCAACTGATATTCCATGCGCACAATCCGGCGGTGACTCTTTTGCTCACAGTTTTGTGCTAACACGTTAAACCATTAGATGAATCTCACGCTGTTTTTCTACCGACCGAACTCTCTGTACAAACACACACCTAACTGTAGGCATCGATGCAACAACGCTTCGTAATAAGGGATGCGAGGGCTGAACCACAGGGAGATAAAACGCCGCGAAAGGTCGCGCAGGCCAAGTACATAAGATACAGAGAGTAGCTGCTAGTTATAACGCATAAAATGCATAATAAAATATACTCCTTCGTATTAACATGACAATGGTACATGCAACAAAATTTCTTGATGATTGAAACGATCCTTTAGAATTTACAAGACATTTTTCGTAATGGAATAAATACGAAAAAAAAAAAAAAATCAATAGCACGTTCGTAAAGAGACGAAGGTACAATTGTCCAAAGAAAAATAACTGAAGTTATTTCCAGTAGGTAATGCAAATATTTTATAATATACCGCTACCGGTGTATCATTCTTTTCTCCCCATATTTATCTCTTCTCTTCGTTTGTCTTATTTTCTTTCCCCAACATCCTGTTTTCTACCTTTTTTTCTTCTTCATTGCTATTTTCATCTCGCTCTCGAGGCTCTTTTCTCCTTATAAAAGCATGTCCACGAGTTTGTTGCGTGAGACGACAGCCCGTATACGATTCTCCTGCGCTTATGACCTTTATACCGGAGGAGAAGCAGAGTCTCTCTCTTCAACAACGTTTAGTATAAAACGCATAATACACAGGGGTAATGTAAACGCGCGGTTTCCAACCGCGATCCACCCACGCCAAGACACCCACAATCCTCTCGATTTAACGAGCGATCATATCGATACGCGCGCTCTTGTATACGACCGAGGACTATTCCAATCTGCGATATATTCGTTTCTGTGTCGTACACGCAGAAATAGTAAAATCACTTTGTAATCATGCGACTTTCCGAGTTTCAGAGACTCGTATGGCAGATTCGTAAAAGTTTTGAAAAGTGCAAAAATAAAAAATTGATCGAAATTATTCTAATTTAGTTTTTCGTTGAATTTGCTCCCTGTACGAGTTTCGAGAAATGCTCCAAAATTTGTTTTGGGTCGAATCCGAAGTTGCAGCGATATGATATTCGACAGGAAATGTTATTCGGAAGAGCGTCACATTTCGGAAGAGTTAGAACGTCTGCGGATCGTCCCACTTTTACTAAAATTCTTCGGTAACGAAATTCCTAAATTTTCTTAGTCGGGTTTCTGACTCCGTTTGTCCTCTCTTTCATCTTTTAACAACTCCGTGTACCCGCCCCTGATACGAAAACGAGAATGGGAACTGCACGCAGACTCCTCGGGAGGAGGAGGAGGAGTATATTCCTCTCGGTAAATATTTGTAGACAAGAATAACGGCGGGTTGGTCATTATTGGGACGTTTATTGGTTCCCGTCGACGCAAACTGGAACGCAGGCCAACGGCAAACAAAACCTCGAAACCTCAAACGCGTATGCAAGCCCGTTTACGAGGATTTCTCTCCCGGAGCTTGATACCGAAGCTTGCACATATTTTTTCTTCCAAGATATTTTCTCCCTTCTTTTCGTGGCTTGTTTTGAATATTTTTTTTTTGTTTTCTACTTTTTTTTCCTGCGCCAGCGATATACGCGCACGGTTCTACTGGCATGTTTTCTCGTTCTCGCGTGCACTCGAACTCCGGCGAATAAAGCTCTCGGAATAGCTTTAACGCTCGCGCGACCCCGCGCGGGTGACGAGATCCGCGGGTTATTCGAGAGACTCCGGCTCTGACGAGAGGATGCTGCGTGTCTCATTTGCCTTTCTGTATGCGTGTGTTTTGTGTGCATGATGCACTTCACCATTCCATCTCTTGGTATACGTATGGGAGATTGCGCTCTCGAAATAGACGTTCGGCATTGTCACGCCAAGTTCAAATCGTCTCTGTGGCCGGAAAGTAATCAGGGATTTTCGAGGTTCATGCAATTTTCCGATTTTTATACAGAAAATTTATCAAATTTCACGAACAATTCAATCTCGATATCCTGAAATTAATTTTTCGAGTTACTCGCACCGGGGTCAATGTACAAAAATCATAAATGAGTGAAAACGCGACGAAACAATTATCCGAAAGCCTCAAACTTTTGAGAGCAATCAATTTTTCAAACTTTTTCATTTCAGTTTAAACGCCCGATGAAATTCTCTTCATTGTAACGAGAGAAGAAGGCCTCTGGGAAATATAAGCAATGACAAGCTTCGAAAATAAAACAAAAGAGAGAAAAAAAAACGAGAAAGCGAAGCGAAGATCGACACCGAGACGGAACTTTCATAATTTTTTCGAGTCAGATATCCTCGAGGCGACGATAACCGCGAGACTGCAACAAGTCTGTCGTGTGTTGGGCTGCGTGCAATGGAATATGGAGTAATATATAAGGATACCAGCTCTATTTTGCGGTTATATACGTATACATACAAGTACAAAACGACTAAACGCAAACCGAAAAAAGTCGTACACGATATTATATACGAGCTGGCTGTTTGTCTGTGTAGGTGAAAGCACACATGGATATTCGTACGACGTAGTTGGGAGGAGCACAGAGAAAGAGAGAGAGAGAGAGGGCTCTTTTGGCTCTCGAGGGCTTCCGCGCTCGCACTCTTCCACAGTGAGAATTATTATCGTTGTTCTAATTATAATGGCTCTTGGGCCCGAGGCCGTGCTTGCATCCTCGAAGGAAAAGAAAATACTACGCGAGAGCCTTGGAACGTCGAGAAGAGAATATGCTATTCTCTTTTCTCTCTTCCCCTTCACCCGGCTACCAACTTCTTTCTTTCTTACAATATTCCTTTTTCCGTTCTCCAAGACTCTCTTGCCAGTCTATATCCATACTTACGTGTAAGCAAATATAAATATAGTTCAACCAGCCAAAGTGCAAGTACAATTCTCTTTGCACTTCTCTGCCTCTATGTTAGCCCTCTTTCTTTCCTTCCATCCTTTCTTCTTGCTATTTATTTTCCATCATTCTTCCATACTCTCTCATATATTATCTCTCATACACTCCACCGTTGCCCAACGGGCACACGTCATTATCTGGAGCGATTCGCAATGTCCGACTCCCACTTTCCCCTCTCTCCTGACTCTTGTCTTTCTTAATGCTCCTTTCTCATAATCATAATAATTTATGTCCCCGGGAGGTCGCGGAGATTAGATGAGACGCGTGTTTGATAGCCGTCCGATTATGAGACTAAATTGAGGCAGGAAATTAGAAAAATGTTTGTCAGAAATCACAGTTTTTTTTATTTATTGGCTGACGATAAATTCGTTGTTCGAATTTGACTTTAACGGTTTTTCGATCGTTGTTGACGACAGATGTCCGAGGATCCTGTTTTTCAAAATGTCTTCATCTTAGGATCGGAAGAACGAGATTTACTTCGTGGTTTTTCTTCAGCAGGATATCGATGTCAAATTTTTTGATGAGCGTTTCTGGGTTTCGGAGAGTTGAGATTGTTTCTCATAGAATTTTTCCTTCAATTTTCAACGAGGCATAGAAAAAGAAAAATTTAGCGTACGATGTAAGAGAGAATAAAGAATTGGAATCCGGAAGTTTTGGCTCAGAACTGAAAAGTTTTCAGCGGCAACTCGTGAGAGGTAAACATGAAATCCACGAGCATTTCATATCGCTTCGCTATAACTGTATTAACATTGATAACAGTACGAGTATATGGGAGCTGCGGATTTCAAATGTATACGTCGACGTAAGAATTGCGAGAGCGTGTACTTTCTCTCTCGCCAACTTTTGCCAGTATGATACGTCAAGCTGTCAGACAAAAATATTCAAGAAAAGCTCACGGATTCTGTGCGCAGGTATACGATACTCTCGTCTTTCTTCCGACTAATGTATATTGCACTTCGCCGGAATGAGGAAACTCGGATGATCTACTCGTTGAAACGTCCCACCCATATCCTCGAGTTTTGCGTGATTCTTCAGAACCGAGACTTTCCGCTTGTCTGTAGTAAAAACGACGATGACAGTGCATTTATTTTGCCAAAGGACCAACTGAATTTTTTTTTTTTTTTCGTAACTCGCCAGAATTCAATACTCGCAGCGAATGTGAATTTTTGCCGAGAGCTGTCAAGACCCTTCGCTCAGAAGCTTACATTTTTTCAAATTCAAACAAATTCCTTTTTTCCAGTATTACGAAAAGATATTTTCAACGAAAAATCTATTGAATCCTGACGAGGCAAGAGGCATAGGGTGCAGCGAGAAAAAATAAATGTTCATTGAACCAAATCCATATTGTTGAACAAACATTGCGTAGATCCAACTATTCTTTCGTTGAATGCCAAACGATTTAGTTTATTCACGAAAATCAACCGAATGGCCGAAGCCTTCTGATTCTGTTCGAAAAATTAAATTCATCGAATTGATTGAACGCTGATCGTTCGGATGACTAAACGAATTGGTCCATTTCGATGACATTATTTTTGCCTCGACATAAATTTATTTAGCTGGACCAAAGCTCCGTTGGTCCCCGACCGATAACTTGTTTCAGAATTTACAAATAATTACGTTTTATTTCAGAAATATATCGTTGCCCATATCGAGCCAAATATTTTAACAGAAACGTAATTCGTATCGATCAAAATTTATTTCCGAGTATGAGGACCGATCGAATTGCATGTAGAAAACTTCTCTTCGAGGGCAATTGGTAGGCATGAGAGTGTTCGTTGTATCCATACACCAATAAACTTTCCAATTCCCCTCTGAATGAGAGAGACTCAATAAAGTATGCGGAGTATCGTAAAGCTCTCGTTAAACAATATCATGTTCGAAACATACACACACACACGAAACACGCAAATCGCTGTGGTTGTTAACGCGTTTATATTCTCTTTAGGCACTGGTAGGAAACGATGATAGAGGGTTCTTGTTTCGTTTGCTATCACCCTAGTTGAGTCACACCAGTCTAGTCGCGTGTGTTACAACGTTTAGAAATGACAACGCACCAAAATGGGGAGAGAATAGTTCGGGTTGAAGGAGAAAATGTCGAAGGGAGAGAGAGAAAGAGAGAGATCGAGAGAGAGGGAGAAAATGAGAGGCGTGTGAAGCACCGAATGATATTCCAGAGGTTTTTCACGAACGAGAGCTTTCGACTTATCGACGCGTGGCACGCGTTGCTGCAGCCCCGCTATCTCGGCTCGCACTCCCCTTTTTCGTTATTTTTTTTTCCGCGGATGCACCCGGCGAGACCTCTGCCGCTCTGTGTGTAACTAAAAAGCTTGCATCCCCGTGGTTGTATCCGCATCGTCGCATTTTTCGTAGCATCGCTCGGTCCATTTGGGTTTAAAAAAAAAAGCAAATGACAAAAAGAACACCATGAAACTTGGGCACTCTGGAATCGATATATTTTTTCGAATCGCTTGATTTTCGTCGGATTGAAATGAGAATGATTCATTGATCGAAAAATATATTCGATCGAGTTCCAACCGTCGATTTGGTGAAAAAAAAATATTTTTTTCCATTTTTTTCCTATAAAAGTAAGCTTTTTCATATTGGAACTTTTATATATTCAAAAATGAAATCTCTCCGCTCGCTGATGTGTAGCATTTACGAAGCTCTCTGACCGGGACACGACGCGCACACACACCGTGCATTTAATAAAAGTTGAGGGAGCCGAGGGAAGGACGCGAGACGTATACGCGGTGCTGCTCTTTCATTCGCTATCTCATTCGGTTAATCGCATTTCGGTGCTCTTATCGAACCCACGCACACACGCAACCCTGTTCGAGAAGAGAGCCTTCGAGCATATAAAAGGACTTTAGGGGTTGGAGGGGGGGGGGGGGGCAGGGTACGTTCGAAGAGTGGAAATCTGTGGTGGAGTGTGTAGTACGAGAGGCAAGCGCGGAAGTGGAGAAGAGAGCGAAGACGACACACGCGGAGGGTAGAAAGAATCGATTTTTTTTTCTTTTTTCCAAGGTATATCGGTACCGTGATTGGAAAACTGTCTGCTCGCTTATTTTTTTTTCCTCTCTTTTATCGAACATGATGGAGTATGTTATAATAGATTTTTCCTGGAAACTACGAGCTATCACTGCCGCTAATTAAGAAGATGGCAAAGCTTTCGAGTGTGTGTATCGGGAATCAAGATAAAAAAAATAAAAAAAAGCAACAACGCATGATCGATGAACGGTGTGTGTACGGCACAGAACCATCGGTCAAGAAAAAAAAATAACGGATCCCCTCTGAAAAAGGAAACCTGCGCGGAAACACATCGACCAGAAAACAGGAAAAAAAAAGGACGGTGAGTCTCGTAGAAAAAGAGAGAAACACGAATGCCTGGCACATGAAGAAGCTTCGGAGAGTAAAAGCACACATGTCGTCCGGGTATACTCTCGTTAGCAGCACTGTGATCGTTAAGAAATTACGAAATTAGTGCTTTTCATGGAACTAGTCAGAACGGAGATAAAAAAATTTGAAAAAAAAAACGTGTAGAAGTAGCAAAAGCAAAGAATGTACGAAGCTCTGTCGAAGCTTTTGCTGTTACCGTCGCAAAGCCCGCCCCGGTTCTTGGCGCGAATCCTCCGATGACATCAGCTTGCGAAAACGAATATTGTCCCAAAAGCCTGGCTCCTATGTGCTGAATTGAGACGACTAGAAATCTCGATTTGTTCCTCCCCCAGAGAGAGAGCCTAATTAGCAGAACGACAGATTGCTGGGCAGAATCGCAATTTTTTTCTTTCCTCGTTGGAAGAGGCTAAGAAAAAAAAATGGATTAAAAAAAATGTGCTCGATCGTTATTACGGTGCTGCAACCGTTCAATCATTTCAGTGTCCCGCTCGACGATGGCACGCTTTCCAAAATTCGTCACACACGTTTCTAATTTAATTTGTTATTTTCTCTCTTTTTTTTTTTTTTTTTTTCTTTCTCTTTTTTGTTCCTTCACACTTCTCCGGTGTGTCAGTTTGTCATGCTGGGTGGTTGGCCATGCGGTCGCGTGTCCAAAGTGTCGCGAGCAACGTCGCCCAGTCGTTGCACCCAGGCAATTAAGAAAAAGCTACGGTGGACCCCCGTGCCAATTAGGCAGCAAAGAAATATAACGATGCGAGCGGGAGAGCCGAGGAGAGCAATCGGGCGCGCATAAATCTCTAGTATCGAAAGGCCATACTCGAGAAAGCATATATTTATTCTGGCGATACAGTTATTCACTACTTAACATATGGAGAGCGGGACACAAAGAAGCCGAAACGAGGAGTACCGAATGATCACCAAAGAAAAAAAAAAAAAAGAAAAAAAAATATTCTTTTCAATGAACATAAACACGATACCGTTTTTCCTTGTACAATTATTTGTCCAGAATAAACATAAATTATTCGAAACTTAATCGAATCCGGTGGCCGAGGTACCGAATGAAAGTTTTTTCAAAATAACTGTCAATTATGCTTTCCACGATTTCATTCGAATACGAGAATTACGAATGGAGGAAAATTTACTGTTCGAAACAACGACGAGTGAACGAGAGAAAGGAGCATGCTCACCATGGGCGAATGTCATCAGAGAAAAGTTTCTGTCTTTGCCACTTTGGTCAACCGCGTTGACAATGACTGGTGCGACCATTAGCAGAGGGACGTAAAGCCATTTTGTATAAAACTAACTGGAGCAAGAAGAAGGGCAAAAAGGGACCTTTCGAGCCTCACCATCGCTGTCATCCGCGTTAGTGCCGTTATATATCTAGCTCTATATCTGGCACTGGTCCACGCAAACTGCGTAGGTATATGTCCCTCAATTCCCCATACTTTGTTGCTGCTGCTGGTGCTGCTACGTGCGTTGTCCCTAGAGACTGCAGAAATGCACTACTAATGGCTGAACCGTGTTGCATTAGCGGATTAATGCAGTCTACCCGCATGGCACACGAGGCCTGAGGACAAGCTCCAAAAACCTTCTGTATATACTTATACACAGGATAGTTATCGAAAATCCCAGCATCAAAAAATGGACCCCCCATTGATCGTTGTCTCTGGTTTCCTTTTTTCGTACAGCTCTCACTCATTTTTATCGATGGGAGTCGTTCTGGCTATTATCGGAGTAAAATTATCGGCATTATCCTGCCAGAGAATGGCCGGATCAAAATTTCGTGGCTTGTGCCAAGGGAGATGACACTCTGTGAATAATGGATCCGAAAGACATTTTCTCGCCTCTCGTTTTTTTTTTTTTTTTTCGTAAAGTTTCCACTGCTATTAAAATTCGAAATATTCCAACTTTCGTTGGAATCAGCCAGTCAATTAGGAGGAAAGTAAGGTTCGACAGGGGTTGAAAAATATTAAATATTTCTGATCGAAGGTAAAAACCTTTTGGATTGATAAAGCAATAAAAAGGGATGGAAAACAAATAAAGTTTGAGTGATTAATGAGCTTCGGGGGAAAAAACAAAAAAAAAGTTTCAATGGGCAATCATTCATGACGATATGCTAACGCCTAACGTTCTGGAACAGTGAAATACGATCGCATCACATGTATACGAACGATGAATCAGACTCGGCCATTTTCAGAATTATTATCATCATTATCATTTCTATTATTACTTTTATTACTGTACGCAATGACCATAGAGAAGGTAACGTACTGGTGCGTGTACGCATACGGGGATAGCGAGATAGATCGAATGAGAGAAAAAGAGAGAGAGAGAGAGGGAGTGAGAGACAGATCGAGAGATCGGTGTGCTAAGGAACGATTTACAGCCCAGTAAAATCAACGGGAACTTTATTGGGTCGTATCGCGAGGTAACGATCGACTCGTTGTCGTCGTCCGTGACATCGTCGCGGCCTGAGCGAGAGCCTCCAGCTTGACTCTTGGAGAGAGCTACTACGACGAGTCACTCGTAAAAGCTCGTCCATCGTGTACTCTTGGCCGACACGAAGTGCTTGTTTGCTCTATAGAACCGGGAATATAGTTAAACGACAAGATTTTCGAAAAAAAAAAAACAAAAAAAATAGACTCGGTATTTCATTCTTTTTCCTTTCATCTCTGCTCTTTTTTTTAGTTTCGCTCATCAACGATACGAGGATAGGCTGGGCGTTAAAGAAAACGATGGGAATAAAACATCCTCCCTGAACGTGTCGGAAGTCGCTCCAGATTTATAGCGACCGTTTTAATCGGCCAACGATACGTTTTTTTTTTTTTTTCTCTCTTTTTCGTTCCTCTTCCTCAATTTGTTTTACACGATTTTCATCCAGAAATGCGAGTTTCGTTGAATACAAGACCGAGGCGTGGCGAATCTATTATTTTCACGAATTCGTGGAAGCAAACGTGTGCTCTCTTTTTGCCTCTTGCTACGAGTACGATTTAGGGCTCCGAGGATATGTGTGAAGGAAACTCTATACCCAGGGTGTTAATTAAGACGGCTGTATTAACGATAAAGGGGCCGAGAACAACCCCAGTGAGTACTAGCTGGACCTTTTTGTACCGATCGAGAGGGCCCCCCCCCCCCCTCCACACAGCTTTTGTTTGCATCATGAGAGCTTGGAGCGATTCACCGCGAGGGGAATAATCCACCTAAATTGTTCGAAGCCGGTGTTTATTTTGTGATTTATGCGATTGTCCAGGTCCGCCCAAATATCCCCTCGTACGAATACACAGGAAGATGTGTATATTTTCATCGTCCTCTGAGCCCACGGACTATGGTTGTCGAAAATTGTAGGTTCAATAACGAACTAAATACTCTCTAATACCCGAGATATTTTTATCAGCGCAAAAGTTTTGAAGTCGGATATTCTCGTTACACACGTTACTCGCGATAAAGCAGCTGAACTGTTATGCGCGTCGCTGAAATCGTCGATGAAAAAAAAAAAGCACCTGTCAATAAAAACTCGTTCGAACTTTCGAAACTTTTCTACCCAACGAGAGAGCCAAGATTCGCGAGATAATACAAAATGAATTGTACATTCACGGTTATCACCGCGGTAGGATTTAACCATGACGATTTCTCCAAACGACCCTCGCAGATCGTTAGAGAAGCTTCACGAGGATCGTTAGTTCGTACAGCGACGGAGTGCGACATGGGAGAAGAAGAGAGAAAGAGAGAAAGAGAGGTGGCTGGATCGTTTGGAAAGATAAGACTAAGGACCTTTGCGGAAGGTCTTAGCTTACCGGCAATCGATAAACCTCTCGATAAGATCCCAGCCGAGCGGTGTGCAAAGTGGGTGAAAATCTTTGGTGAAATGTTTCTGGTGAGTCGCGTCAACCTGCGAGACGTACATGTACGTCCTACATGTGACGTTCTAGAATAATTCCAATTGATAATATCTCTTTCTCAGCTCGTTTTAATTCGTTTATTCAAACGATATCTCTCTCTCTCTCTCTCTCTCTGATTTATTCATCATTTTGTCTACACGTCATACACACAACCCGGAAGAATATCTCGCGCAGATATATCACTGGAACAGCTAGAAGCAATCAAGTTGTAACGCAACGTTGAATCGATAGTTGAATTATATCTCGGGATGTGTGCCGGCGGGAGGAAGAGAACGAGGAGGAGGAGGAGGAGGAGGAGGAAGAGGAAGGGTGGACGAGACTGGATTGGAAGACAGGGAGATGGAAAGGGATGAGGAAAAGCGCAGGCTGAATATCTGTATACATCGATGTTCCTGTATGTATAGATATACGATTTCCACGTACGTATCTTGCGGGGGTGTAAGAGAGATCCAGGCGCGCGGTCTGCGTTGTACCGTGCAACCCTCGGGCTCTCTGACCGTTCGCGTGTCTCAACCACATCAGCGGTGTGCAATCGATGCGACTGATGGACGCGGTTCGTGGCCTGAGGGGGAGGAAAAGGAAAGAATATGGTGTCGTGTTGTGCAAGCGAGGCAAGAGATTCGAGAGGCACAATAGAATAGTGGAAGAAGGAAAATGAGAGACGGGAAGTAAACTGGGTGGAATGGCGTTGGAGAATAGGAGTGGCACGTTCGCGGAGGGAAAGAGAGCCAGGAAAAATAAGAGAAAGAGAGCGCGAGAGAACCAGCCGCCTGAATTTCTATTATATTTCCGGCAGCGGAGGGTACATCGCGTGATTCAAGAATTGGCCTGAGCTCCCCGATCTGTGAACGAGAGACTAAAGAGAGGGTGAGCTGCTTGCTCACACTCGCTTTTCCTGCTTCCACCTCCAGCAGCGTCGATCCTCCGAACTTACCGAGCTCTTATGTGTATGCTATTCCGATTCAACCCTCCTCGAGCTAGGCACACGGATCAGCTCAACGAACATGCAAGCTCTCGGGTTCTTCTGTTCGTTCCACATTATTAAATTCAAGCCAAATTCTTGACTAAAAAAAGGTCAGTCGAATTCTTGTTTCGAGATACTTCATTGTCGTTTATTTATTTTCGGTGTAATCGCTGTTTTCATAGATCGTTATCTCTTTGCTTTGTTCCATCGATGTTTCGAACACCGGGAATGAACTCTGCCAGGAATTTATGATATTGTTTGTCTTCCTGCTGGTTCATCACGATCCATCAGACAATTCTCTCTCTCTTTTTTGGATTCCACTAATTTTCGCTTGTTCCCTTTGCACTTTATCTGCCTCCACAACAGGACTAAACATATTTTACAAAACGACTAGCAGCAAATTTTCCGCTCGCCTGATCCCGCTTTGCGATTCGGGGTCCCAGCAGAGAGCACCAGCAGAGTCAGCATGCGACCACACGCTCAACGGAAATGATTGCGCTCGCACCAACATTTCATTCCACTGCTCTTCCTCTCTCTCTCCCACTTTTTCCCTCTCTTTCTCAATGTCCCTCATTTTTTCTCTCTCGATCTAACAGGGTCCAAACGTTTACGCAGCTTGCTTTCCAAACGCACAACGAGAGATGAACAACTCGTGTGTCTCATATATATACAACACGACACGATATAGTCGTCGGGCATACATCCCAGGCGATGTCAAAAGCGAGAGAGCGGCGGATGTATACGCAGGAAGCGAAGGCCTTTGATGTATCAATTACCGAATAGCATAGCAAAGTCGACTCCTCTTTCTGCGTATATATACGTATACATTTACGTACAGGCTAACAAAATTGGTTGATATATAATGGTGCGGTGCTCTGAGGCGAGGCGTCGCGAGTAGAGTCGTCCCAGAGAGAGACGCGCCTCCCACATGTATCTCTGATCTGTCTTTGCTGGAAATCCCAAGGACTCTACGTGTAGAAATTCATTTGGTACGGAATGTCGCGTTTTTGGGAAAACTCGCTTTTGTTTTAGTCATATTTCCAAGGGACTTGATGGCGTCACTAAAATTTGTCGGAAGAATAACGATGTATCCAGCGGCACTTGGACACTTCCAACTGGGGTAGTGATACAATTCCGGTCCCCACTGTATCGGACCATGAGATGAAACGGTATTAGAACAGTTCCGCTAATATCTATCGGAGTCATATTTGTTAAGAGAATCATGAATCTTGGTCGAGGGATACTGGATCGCGGAGCAATTAATTTAGCCAAAAGTGCAGGTAGCTAGAGATTGCAGAGCCTTTTCGAAACCTTCGTAAGATGTAATCAGGGCTTAAGGTAGAAGAGTTATAGGGGAGATCGAGATCAAAACGAGTTAGTTGGCTTAGTAAAAGGATCGAAGTCTGAATTCATAGTGGCTCTCTCTTTCTCTCTCTCTCTCTCTCTCGATGATAGGGAGGTATTATATGGAAGGAGCATCGAAGAAACGGGAGCAATATCCGGGTGGCGTATTAAGACGTGACGAAAGAGAGCTCCGAGATAATCGGTCCGGGAATCCTGGCATAAATCCGAGCTCGGGGTTGGGGTTATCTCGATATTTTAGTATTCGTATCGGAGAATTAACTTTTGCTCTCTTTCTCATCGTCCTCTCTCTCTCTCACTCTTTTCTCCTTCTCTCGTTAACCATTTCGTTCTCTCGTCCCATAACCGGTGGTACGCCGGGGACTGGAACAAATTTCCAATATCCAGTACGGTTACGCCCGACCGGATACGAGACACTTACCTATCGTAATTACCCTTCGCCGTAGATCCTTCTCCGTCTCTGTTCCGCGCACCGTTCTTATCGCATCGTTCGGTGACGCTCTTCCGAATCTCCAACCTTCTCTTCATCTCCCTCTCAAGAATCCATGAGACTCCGACTCGGTGGAAACTCTTTTCTCCCCCATTTCCTACTGCATATATATACACACTTTCCGTTTTCCTCATCTTCGCGACCAAATCCAGAGCAAGTCAATAACTCTGGATTACTCTACGCTACTCCCAATTTACTCAGAGCCAATTTGCCAATCCTGTGCTTTCCACAGATTCCAGTCGTGTACATACATATATACATACGGATGGTATAACGTCATGTGAATATCAAATGTACCAGAAAATAATCGACGAATCCGAAGAGAGATTCAATCTGGCCCCAAAAGTGTGTTGCAAACTTTGATATTCGAGTATTTTCACCTTCGTAATAAAAGGACTAACTTTTTCATTTGGAAAAAACTTTCTTTTTCTGTCAATCGATCTTTTCAAGATTTTATATCAGACACCAAGGATTGCCGAGGCTCGATCCTTTAGTCGAGAGATGGAGGAGAGTAAAAAAAAAAATGAAAGGAGAGAAGTCGCGGTGCACACTCCTGGAAAAAAAAAGCTTTTTGGCTCCTCTGTATCGTGCTATTTTTTTGCTCCAGAAAGTAAAGTCAAAGAGACACAGCGAGACGGAGTTGAGTGGATATTCGATCGTTTAATCTCTCTCTTTGGAAGAGATAGAAAGAGTTTCGTAGAGATAGTAGTACGTGAAATGCTTGCATATACTTGTACAGTTACTTTGAAGGGTAACTGAAGCTTCTAAGAGAGGCTGGCGAGTCCCATTGTGTAATGCCACAGTGAAGCAGGAAAAAATAGGAGTAAAAGAGTAGACTAAGAAAACGTCGGAGAACGGACAGAATGAGGATTTCTTTTGGAGTTCTTGGGAAGAGAGAAAAGAAAAAGAAGATGAGAAGAAGGAAAAAAGGGAGAAGAGAGGGAGAGAGAGAGGTTTTGGCCGTTAGAGTGCGCGAAATATGTAAATGGACAGAACGCAAAGACGCGACCACCAGGGCGAAATCTCGAGACGGCAAATGTGGCGAGGTGGTGGCGGCGCCGGTATATATATCTACAATATCCGCGAAGAATGGGCGAAAGGAACGAGAAAAGAAAATAAAAAAGATATAAAGAGAGATAAAAAAAAGAAAAAAGAAAAAGAAAACGTTAAAAACGCAAGCGGTACTGGGCGACTGATACTGGGATGGTGAATTAGCATATTTCGGAATTGCATTAATTACCGCGACAGCCAAGAGCCCGTGAGGCCGATACTCTCGGTACGAAAACGCCGAGAGGTACGCTGCGAGAAAGATACAGAGATGGAGTGAACAAACGTTACGGAGAGAGAAAGAGAGACAAAAGGAAGGAGAAGAGGGCGCATCCTGCAGCAAAAAACAGCAGCAACGAAAGAACATAGAGCTTTGGTAGACTACATAATGCGTGGGTGGTTTCCTCCTTCGTTCAAGGAGCGGACGAGATGAAGACGCGACAGTGACGAAGACCAGACGAAGAAATGAAACGGGAAGCGCTTCGTTTATTGTCCTCTAGACGTCGTCGTCGTCGTTGTTGCGGGTTCGTTGAACACAAAACGCGATGACGAACCTGCTTCTCTCGTTACAATGCATAATGTGGAATTAAATATAGCAAAAATAAAATATTCCCCGTCATTCTTCTCTCTGAGCTTAAACTCATCAAGCAAATTATCAACTTGACTCAAATCCCTATAAAACGTCTCCCATAATCGGTGTCTCAACAGCCGCAGCCATCATCTCCAGAAGTCTCTCCGCATCATCCTATCACTGATCCATTGACTCAATAAAATCTGAATCATTTCATCACTAATTGAGTGTTTTTCCCAAATGGGAAAATCCCACTCACATTTTCCTTCCATTCTTTTATAGTCAAGGGCAAAGTTAACAAATCTTTTTCGAATAGGAGCGCCTTGACGTGTACGACGACGACGACGACGCCGCCGCACCCCATGTGTAATAATCGACAAGACACGTCGAAGTTAATTCATGGTGCGAGTCTCGACGGCTGTCGGTGATTCAGAACCTGATATACACCAACACATATACACGTGTTTAATGCGTTACCTAATATACAGGATCTCGTCAGGGTGCGAAGCTCTCTGTTCTGGTTATATAGACAACGTCGCGGCGTACCTAACATACCTTCTCCCCGCATATTAAGCTAATGTACGTGTATGCGTGTACACATAAACGCACATGAGGTCCATAGTCAGGGAGAGAGTCACGCCCACCAACGCCAAAGCCTAATTGAGTGATCGAGTGGCCTCGCTGTGTTGGCACCTCGAAACACGTCCGAGGGTTAATATGCCATATACAGAGCATTTCGACCGTTTCGAGCTACAGTCTCCACTTCAATGCAACGCTCAAGTGATCATTTTCACATATATATAGTGATCGATTTTACCGATTAATTATACAACCGGTTACACCAATCTTACTACACGATAATTCTCCTAGATGCCTGCCATTAAACAATTTCATTGAAATTCGAATAAAAATCATCAGCGATTCATCGATCCGGGGCATTTTTGATGCATGGCAAAACGCCACGTAAACTCTCTTTTTTTCCCCTGGGAACGACTGCCCTCGAGCTCTGCGGTGACGGCAATGTTTTTCGAGAATCTAACAGATGGCATCAGCTCCATCGCTGCAGGCTATTTTATCACAGAAAATATACAATTGACGCGTAATTGAAAGAAAAAAAAAAATTGATGATGAGATCGAAATTATTGTGGGGAACAATAAATCAGAATTTTATTTTCATCCACCGAATACCGTTGAATTTTTTAATGTCTGACCAGATCCATTTTTTCTTGTTTCAGGTAAGAGATGAAAACTGTTGGCGAAACAGACCAGATCGCGGAGACGGTATGTTCGATATTAAAGCGTTAAGGAGCCAACTTCACAGAGGAGTCGAAAACTAACAAAAGAGCCTGTACGTTCGGTCTATGGGGAAAAACTCAACGTTTTCGTTGATCAATTAGCAAATAATGATCTAACGACGTTGACGAATATTCGATTTTCCAATACCGGAATTGCAATCTTTTACTCAGTCCGTTTGACACTTTTTTGAACAAGTTATCAACATTTTTTTTTCTCACTATTCCATTCGTAAACTGTATAAATAGTAACGTTTCGCCACTCGCTTTGAAGCTCCTCGATCGTAACTTTGTATTTTGCTGAAAATCACAGCTAGCACGAGTGGAATGAAAACGTTAAGATATGAAGAAAGGTGAAGGCGAAATTTTGATGTGGATCACCAGACGATCTGAGCATAAGTCAGAGATGAGCTCAGCGAGAGAGAGAGAGATTTGCGGGGTGTGCACATCATTATAACGCGCAAATTCGGTCTCGTGTAGACACGAGACATCGGGAGGTTTATGAGCTCGTACGTTATCAGAAGGTTGTGTGCTGGTATAATATAGGAAGGGTAGTGTAACGTATATTCTGTGAATACGTTGTACCACAGGAGGTGTGTAAAGCTATTGCTACATGCCCGAAAGTTTTCTCGAAACTCAGGGTAGGAACGGCGATGAGAAGGAAAGGGATAAAGTGTGACAACTTTGTCATCGTAGGAGAGCGAAAACGCAAATTTATTTTGTCGTGGCAGTCCGGGCGTGGAATATGTATCACGAGAGCGCAAGGGGAAAAGAAACGACTCGAGTGTTCCATTTCTCTTTTCAGCTCCATTCCCGCACTTTTTTTTTATTTTTTATTCTATCCACATGCATTTTTAAATCCCCACAGCAATCATTCTCGAGAGTGTTGCAACGTCAGTGAGTTTACGATGTGTGCCGGCGATCATCACATTTATATTAGTATATATAGATCATACGCTGTATCAGCTGTGTGTAGACAGAAGTAGAAAAATATTTCAAGAGAGTCAGAGTCCCATATTTGTGTCGTCGAGAATGCCCGAGCCAGGGACGATTAATCGCTTCGTGTCAGAGACCCTGTCCGTCCCTTTTAAATGCTCTGGGCTCTCGTATACCTCGAGCATACAGAATTCTCGGATAGCTTGAGAAGACTTTTTAACTTCGTTAGATAAATAATCGGAGTCACTTATGCATAAATGTCGAAATCCGCTTTGGGCGGAGTAAGAAAAACCTAAGCGAAATTGGATGTAAAAACGAAGAGGACGTAGAGGCTGGGAGATCGTTAAAGAATTCGAAGGGAAGGAAGAATCGAGAGAGAGAGAGAGAACTTTCCCCTCCGGACTAATTCGAGAACGTGAATCGTCAGACGCGAGTTCGATCGTCTCGAGAGATTGAAGGGGATTCTCTCGGAGCAGAGAGCGAAGTACTTTTCCCTTGTATCTTTGACTGCTGTAAGAGCGTGACGATGCACCGCGTCGCGTAATCGCCATAGATACTGCACGATAAGAAAAAAAAAGAAAAAGAAAACGAAACAAAACCAAAAAAAAAACGATGATAATGATATCGAAAAACGAAGAATACAGATGCGAGAGGGCTCGCGGACGACCAGGAAGCAAAAAATCAATCATACAGCCCTTGGGGGTCTTAGAGCCCAAGGATGCAATTTATTCGATGAAAAAATATGGTGCCCACCTGCTCGCAAAGTTACTCATACCTGTGTGTGTATATATCTTCGGATTATTTCCTGATGCACCGTCTCAACGCTCGTTTCGTATCTCACGTAGAAATTTTTTTCGCAACCCCTTCCTTCTGCTCCATTAGACCCTTGTTATTTCTCTCATTTCTCTCCCTCGCCAAGCAGAAATCGATACACGAACGAAATCGAATCGTAACAATCGTCATTGTAACATCTTCGCTATTATGTAGCATTCACGTAACCATCGATCCATCCCTCATATCCGACATACATACATCCGACATGATACACCTTCATTTGATTTTATTTCGTTTTTTTTCTATCTCTCCCATTCACATTTGTTTGTTTTTTTACTCGAAAATACTTTTCATAAGGAATTTAAGGTTTTCAACGTTATATCGATCTGCGGTGGACACCCCATTGTATGGATATATTTGTCAATCTGTGTATAGATATATTTACAACGGAAGCTGCTCCCGGGAATTATTCCGGGCAGAGTAACCTTTCCCTTTCTTCCCTACCAGCTCACAGCTCGTACAGGAAATTCTATGTCGAGTAAAACCGTCCATTGCTGAAGATCCAAAAAAAAATTTCAAGCCCTTTCACGAGTTTCATTCTTTTTTTTTAATTCATAAAAGAGTGTTGCGATCGAGAGATCAAATTTTGATTGATACCAATGAGAAAAGTCGTATTAATTTTCAAAAATTCCATTGCTGCCTGCAACGAAAATCATTTCCAACGAATCCTTAGTCTCTGAATCAACGAACATCAGATTTTTCTCATTTTTGAATTCTTTTCACTGGACCAAACCTCAATGAACGAAAGACGAAGAGCGTTTGTTTTGGCAAAACTGGAATTGTGAAAATGCTACCTTTTCATAATTTGGACTTTTGAATTTTTGAATCCCGATTCAATACCTACTTTCCTGCTCCAAAATGTACATAAAACCATAAGACCGAACGGCGTATAGATGATGAATATTTTTATGAATCAGGGTACAAATAGAAGAGAAAAAATAATAAATTGAGCAAAAATAGCACCGACTAAAAAAAACGATGGAGCTCGGACAGTCAGTTTTACAGTGAAGTTGAAACTGTAAAATTTTCAAGCGAAAAGTGTTGCACCGAAGGGTGGAATGGCTCATACACACGAATATACATATTTCGAGGATTAAAACGTCGAAGGACGTATCATGGATATTTTGTCAAGGGAAATGATGCAGATTTCAGCCCTTTTTAATGCGAGTGCTTGATTATATACACTGGTCTATATATACAGTTTACGTCGTACAGTATACCAGTTGAATTGCGGAATGCGTTCTCGTTTAGGCTAAAGCAACGTGCGTTTCGATCGTTGGAAGCGAGAGGACCGAACGCGGTGAGGGAGGATTCGCACATCCCCGGACGGTTAGTTATATATCATTCATCCGGTTGTACAGAGGGAGAGATAGAAAGAGAAAGAGAGAGAGGGAGAGAGAGAGCTTGAGAAGGATGAGGTCGAACGGCACGGCTCACGACAGAAACAATGCAATTTAAATGTTAAGCGAAGAGGCGGGGGGAGGGAACGGGGGTGATGAAGAGCAAGGGGTGAGTGGAGAACGCGATCCCGGTTAGCGAGCACACTATTCTACATTACGCGTCGGTGTATCTCTGTACATTCGTTCTCTTCGTCGAGTTTGTCTTCCTACCCTCCCCCCCCCCCCCCCTCTCTCTCTCTCTCTCTCTCTCTCTTTCTCTTTCCGTTTCGATTTCTATGCCCATGATCCTCGCGAGAGAGAAACAACGAGACGAAGCTTTTGCCTCGCGAATCCAAATGCGACAGTTAAATCGAACCTTCGCTCGTTTATTCTGTCTCGCGCCCGAGCAACCCCATCAGTCGTTCCTGTCTGTCTGTCGGTTGTGTGTGCCGAGGGGACGTACAGAGTCACCAAAACGCGAACGGGATGAAAACAAAGCGAGCAGGGTGTTACGCGTATCTGCGTATGTACATTGGCCAGCCACAGAAATACGTTTTACCACGCACGAGAATGACGATCTTCACGATCCTGGCAAATAATGTTTAAGGGTTTTAGCGGCTGTGTTGCCTCTCGAGTTGGCTCTCGAGTTGTCGCGGTAATCATTGACTCGATGAGCTAGCAAAGTGCTTCGAAATGAGATAAAAAAAAAAAAAGCTCGGCTACTGCGGTGTCAAAGACACAGTTTTTCTGGCCAGAGAATAAAATCGCGTAATTTTTTTTTATTCTCCATGAGTCAGCAACGCGAAATGATTTTCGACAATCGCTCAACTACGATGATCCCGGATATTCGGAATGTGAAATCGAATCCCATTGCGAGTTTTGGGCCAAAAAATTTCAACCATTTTGACGATAATATTTCAACGTTAAAGCTGTACAAAATAAAATGAAAACGAATAAAACGTTGATGCGGAATGAAAAACAATTTTGACAGAAATTCAATGGATATAATACCGAAAATTGTTTTCATATAAACGAAACATAAAATTGATGCTGTCCGATGGTTTTATCAGCATGAGAGAACAGCTCGATGAATACTCGACAATGCACTCATTATTTTTGTCCGTTATTACAAATTCACAGTCTCAGCGCACTCGATCAAGCCCAATAAACGATACGCTTTGTAGATGAACGTGTACGCGAATGTGTTACAGCATCGGTGCAGCGAGAGAGAGAGAGAGAAAGAGTTCACTGGTTTTGAGGAGCGCAATCACACAGCGCGAATTCTCGCGCTCGTCCGATCGTCGCGCTGTCTGTCGCGCGGGAGATCGAGCGAGCACAACGTGGCAGCATTTTTTCTTTTTTGCTTCTCCTTTTTTTGTCGTTCCCAATTAGTGCGAACAATTTGTCGAGCAAGCTGAAAAACTCGGAACGTGGAATCGAGAGTCGCGTGGACTATATATACGATCGATATATAAACCGGATATGCATACGTATATACAGGAGAATCAGACTCTCTGCTGTACCAACGAGTATGCATAAATATATGTATATCTAGAGATCCCCGTACATGGGCGAGGGAAGGAGAGACAATTAATCCCACGATTGGTTTAATTCGCTCGACATTATCCAATCAAACAGCAGAGCGAGCCCGAGCTCTATATCGAGTACGCTGGCGAACTATAAAGGACTTGGATCACTCTATTCAACGAGTAATGAGAAATGCATTACGCCCTTTCGAGTATCGTTACTCGGGACACATATCTGTATTACGTTCGTTTATATATGCGTCTATATATCGAAAAAGAGAGATCGACAGCCTCTGGAGTATCGCATACGTGTAGTAAAATCTTTCATCTTTTTTTTATTCTCTCTTGACAGAGCAAGAGAGATAGTGAGAGAGAGAGAGAGAGGAATGGCAATCGAAGCCACCGAGGAGTGCAACGAGGATATAACCCCTTGCGGAATCTCGTTTCTGATCGCGTCCTCCAACGATCTCGACCCTCTCGTTGTTTTTTAATCTCATTTTAATCTCTCCTTTTTCTCTCTCTCTCTCTCTCTCTCTCTTTCTCTCGAGCGTCGTTCGCGAAAGAGACACGTTAAATTAAACAATCGAGGAGAACGCAATCGCGGACGTTCCGGAGCTATCGGACGAGAGCACAGAGACGTCCTGTTAGCTCTCTTAGAGCTCGATAGCCTCCCTCGCTCTGATGCTCGCCGCATACGTGGCTCGTTCACTCCATTTTTTTTTGTTCCTTTATGAGCTGGACCAACACGAACCAACTTTTCTACTTGATCCACACCGATATTACCACTGTCTCATTCAACCGACAGAAATAATTCACCTCACTGACCAGCAAAACTGTTCGGCTTTGCTTGAGTGAATGATACCAGGAAATAAAAAGTAGTGGATAAAAAAAAAAACGAGGAGAAACGATTATTGGATTGATTTAACCCGATGAGTCTCCGTACGTCGATCCCATCGAGAATTCAATTATCATCATCGTGCCCTCGACTCTCATAGAAATCTAATTAACAATGAAAATTAAGAAATATTCAACACGATCTCTCATCGATCATACAGACCTCTTACTCATACGAGGATATTCATTATCCACGTCGAATCGATCCAATGAAACGAGAATTTCGTTATCCACAACGAATCAATCGAACGAAAGTATTTTTAATGCAGTGAATATCGCTCGGTTATGAAATCTGTTTTTCTTTCATTTAATCGATCGCCACATTTTCCAATTCCCTTGATTTTTTGTTTCAAGCAGTTTGACAAGTTTAACCGATCGATCAATAACAGGCCGCTTATGAAGTTCGACAAGTGCAAATAACGCGCGCACACCAGCTTATTTATTGTACATGCTGCGACGTTTCGTCGTCGTCGTCGTATCACATCTCGTACGGTGTGGGATCGAAAATTGCGGTTATGGATCGTATGAACACTGAGAAAGTGCACCCCCGAGTAAGAGAAAAAGGAAGAGAGCAAGAGAGAGAATAAAATCATGTGGTCGGGCTCGAGAGTGACTCGAGAAAATCTCGATCTCGCGCCGTATATGGATCGTCCCACGGTGAAGCGAGAGGAAGAAGAGAGATCCTCGTCTGGAGGATCTTTGGTATCCTCTGTTGCTCAAACATCGAGATACTTATATTTTCATTCATCGAAAATGTGTTTGTTCGTATACGTGTGTATCTCAGCGACGAATAATATACGAGTAAATTGACTTTACATTGATTTTATCCTCGATTTTCGTCGAGGTTTTAAAAACTGTCGCGTATACGAATTGATCGCGAAGGAGAGTCACCGGAGGATCTCTCGAGCAGGCGATGTGCAGCATGGATGTAGATTGGATCGTGATCTCCGTAATCGGAGAATCATCGTTGTCGCGAGAAACCCGAACGAAGAGAATTAACTTGCGCGCCTGCGAGGAGAAACGCGAATCGAGGATAGACCAGCGCCTTATATTCTCTCTCTCATCGCGATTTTCTTTTCACGTGGGCTTGTAAGAACACGCGCACTGTCTCCGTGAGATTCGATCTTTGCCCACGATATATCCTGGACTCTGATCTACAGGACGATCCACGATCGGTACACGTTCGCCACGTTTTCGCAACACCGAAAAATCCAATTTCTAATAAGACTATTTCTCGCGAGCTTATCTCTTTGCTTATCTCGCAGGAATTGTAGTAAAAACCTGAAACAACGGTTTCAATTGATCTTTCCGGGCTGGATGAACATCCTGAAAGATCAACGGCGCTGAAAATCTCGACAAAATAAATTTAAAAGAAAAAAAGCAGTTTCGGAGTCTTCCCCGGTCCCAGGCAGGCATTGATTTCTGTACCCGAAATCCGCTCGCCAACCGGATGCCTGAATAATTAAAATATCAATTCTGAGGCAACCTGTAAAGGTCTGAGAAGTCTCGAACCAGAGCTAACGTTATAGACAGGCCGCGCGATCGCTCGTTTGAGTTACGAACAAATCGTTATACTCATTCGATCGCGTCTCCGCTGTAACTCTATATCTGTCTATACACCGGGACGTGAAATCTCGCGATTCCCTACCAAGAGTGAAGGACAAATCGTTCGTTCGTGCCGGGACTCTCCGGGCATTCAAGAGCCTTCTTATATACAGCTGTAGAGCACATATACAAGCGAGCCTGAACGCGTGTACGTGTCTTTTCGTAGGTGTAGAGAAATGCACGCACGAAGGGATGAGCGTTACCCGAGGCTGTTGGATTTCGTAGGGCCTCGATTCGTTCGCGTATGGAAGAGACTCTGGCAGGAGACCAGGCCAGTAATTGTGAAGAGATTCAAGGCTCCTCCGGTATATACGAATACGTATTACGCAAGGCTACTTTGTGTACGAAGATCAAGATTGTTGAAGAGGAAATCCCTACTGTTGTACGGGACCGTAGATCATTCCGGCAAACTTACTATTACCCAGGACTCATGCCTCATTCACGTATATAAATGTGGATAAATATTTTAATTTTATTTACTATAGTGAGTCCATGCATGACCATTTCACGCTTGTATTCCATAGAGATATTACAAACATAAGTATGAAACACGAGACTCCGGGTACGCGGCGAGCCTCGTAATACGAACAAATAGAGAAAATCATCGCCGCGAGAGCACAAACGCCTTGCTCTTGCAATGCCAAGAAACGATCGTCTCTTTCTGCTCAGCTTGCGAGAGAAAAACAGAGAGAGAGAGAGGGAGAGAGAGAGAGAGAATGAGAGAGATCTGGTGTCGCGAAAGTCATTCGTGAACGCGACCCGCTGTCACATCAACGTGCTAGACAAGTGAGAGGTACGCCAGTCATTTGTTTCTCCGCTTTATAGCGCATTCCTTGGGTGTTATCGCGTGCCAAGCGTTTTGCCATGTTACATAGAGAACCCCCGGGAAAACGAGCAAGAAAGGAAGAGAAAGAGAGAGACAGAGAGAGAGAGAGAGAGAGAGAGCCACCCACGCCTATCCTATGGGCTGTGACAGCGAAACGTGGAGGCTGATACGTGTGTGCGTTCTTATACATCTACGTGTATACGTATACGTACACGTACGTATATTCGCTCGCGAATGCCACTGAGACGTGGCGGCGCGACGCCTCTCTCATCTCGAAAGCGAGAGGATAAATCGCACGAGAGCACGTGCCGCCCAAGACGCCGCGAGAGCACCATCCAAGAGGCTAAAGTTTACCGGAGTCCCCACACTCGGATATGAGAAGAAAAACGAGCCTTAATCCCTATTACTCATTATGCTAATAAATATCAATTATTACTCCCCAGGATATAACCACACACTTCCTCTATCCATCAAAAACTATTTCCTATCACTTCAAACTTTTCTTCATTTCGTATCAATCAAATTTTCTCTCTTCCACCATTCGTTCATCATTCGGACCAAGAAAACCATTTTTTTTTTACCAAATGTCCAAGATATTCTCAAATATCTTTTACCTTATCTCCATGATTCTTGGATAAGTAAAACGCTAAACGAAAATAATTCTCGAGATCAAACTCGGAGAAAAAAACGAATATACCAGGCTCGTTCACGAGCTCGATATTACACTCGGTATATAAATTAACCAATATATTTTTTATTTACTCGAATATATGTATTTATATATATACACCATTCTGATATTGCATTAACGAACATACACACACATATATATGTATATCAAGTTGGCGAAACGTGTTATTAGATTGAGTCAGCCCACGCGATGCCAAAGCACGCTCACCCAGTCCCGGAACCTTCTTTCGCCACAGTTCAAGAGGTACGCGGAGATACCAAGAGAAAAGAAAGAGAGACGGCTCTCTTAAACGCTCGTAATTATCGCCTATATTCCCAGCCCTATCTGCATATATTATTTTACAATTTTTATTCCCATATTATATATTCCAATGTATAAAGATATACGATATTTGTGTATGAATGTATTTGAGGTAATGCAAAAAGTCGTCGCATCGTGCCCGATGTATACCTCGTAATGGGCTCCAACACCTGTAATTATTTTCATCCTGCGAGAACCATCATATTTACACGATGAATATTAAATGCTAAAGTTTATTGATCGAAGAGTACAAACACATTTCCTCGTTTCTGATTTTTAAACAAGAACAAATTTCTCCACGAATTTTTTTTTTTTTTTTGCTTGTTTTGTGAAACGATTCGAAGCATTTCGCAACGTTTTTCTTTAATTTTTTTTTATCAAATATATAGTCGAACGTATTTTTCAATCCCCGTTGATATCGCGCTGCATTTGTATATATATTTTTATGGGCCTCGATATATTTCACCGCGATTGACACTCCTCGCCCCGAAATGATTATCTGGCCGCAGCATTTGCCAATTATAAATTAGGGTCTCGAAGAAACGAAGGGGAAGAAGAGTCTCTGTTTTTTTTTTTTATTTCGTTTTGTTTTGAGCCACGGACCGATAAGCTCACGGAGAATAAGTCTTCCGCGAGAGAGAGAGAAAGAGTCGCGGCGCATATATTTTTTCGCGGCTCTCTCAGTAACCAGACCGCGCGGCGGGCCGATACTTTGGCCGCCAATCGCCGATCTTTTCTCGCTCCGCCTCGTATCCTCTTTTTCAATACCTTTTTGTTTTTCTATTACTTTACGTTCCGGCCTTTCTAACCCTTCCGAGCGCTTTATCGGGAGAATACGTTGTTAAGATACGAGCCAACATCGCGCGCGTTCTGCAAATTTCGACAGAGGTATGTGCATGTCTCTCTTTTTCTTTCTTCGCATGTGCAAATCGTATGAGCGGCAAAATCCAGAGAACTCTTTCCCTCTCTATTCTCTTCTTTTTCTTCTCATCCCCTCTGAAATGCCAAGATTTTATTTCCTTTCGCATCTTCATACCCCCCTTAGGCCGGTCAAGGCTCAGCTGTATTTTTTCTCTTTTCTCATCCGCAAAAAACATTCGCCCGGTTATCTCGCGGTCTCCCGGACCACAAAAATCATCTCTTCGCCTTTTGGGGCTCGTATTCGAGGATGCACACGGATGTTTCTCTATCGACGAACGAAAAGTGATCGAAGTAATCAAATCAGAACTGACGAGAAGTCGAATCGTGAAAATTGGAATCAGAGACAAGATTTCAACGTTGCTCTTCATCACCGGAGACCCTCAGAATGACCAGGCCATTAGAGTACTTTGGACAAAACCTTCGAGAGGATAAAACTCTGCAGGGAACGATGGACCAAACAAAGATGAGAACAATGTTAGTGGTTTCGTTAGGATGCTAACCGTACGAAAGGGGAAATAAGAGGAAGGAGAAAAAAAAAGCATGGTGGTAGAGTAAAACTAAAAAAGGAGTCTCGGCAGCGTGCAGGCGTTGCGGGCGGAGAGGAAACGCCCCTCTGAAAACTAAACTCATAAAACTCGATGAGTCTTACACCACACCGCTCTCTTTTTTCTCCCCTCCCCCATTTCTCTACATGATTTCTTCTCTAACTCTCAGCTTCGCTTATATTCTAGCAGGCGCGCGTCTGTCGGTCATTTTTTCGGTGTCAAACTTTTACGATCGACCCTGCGGGACCCGCAAGATCGAGCGTTGTGTCCTGAGGCTCCTCAGCGCGTCTGTTTCTACGTTCCGCTTCTTATTCCCTCTCTCTGTCTTTGACTCGGGTGAACATGACGCGAAAGATGCCCGTTGATCACGAAAGAAGGAATGCCGCAAAGAGTCTCACGTACATATTAAGTGTTCAACGTTGTATTCGGTATTCAACGAGCTGTATGTACAGTAAGACGAGAAAGATGGACACTTCGTGGTTTCTTGTTCGCGAGAATTGACCAGACTGGTTTTCCAACAGGCCGGTTATATTATTCGCTCGCCATATCTCTCCTGGTCCAGATGAAGACCTCTCGACCGCAGAACACTCTTCGCTCGAACGAGGCAATGCTGTAATAACCTTAAAAGAGGAGAGAGAAAGAAAAAAGATCGAAAGAAAAAGAAGAAAGAGAGAGAGTGAGAAAAAAATCGTTAACGAATCCAAAGGCACGAGATGAGAAAAGAGAATCAACCGGTACGTCAAAGTTGGGTTATCACACGAATCCAGAAACCTTCCAACGTCGTTATTCGGACCCGAATTTCTCATGTGATGTGACACATCGAATACGTCGCCTGGACCGAAGGCATAATTCGAACAAACATTCATAATACGTGTCCTCGCGTCAACGTCTCGTTGCCCAAGTTCCAGCCTCGCACAGTCCTGCTTCGTTTTCGAAGTCTTGAACTCGTTCTCTGGTTCATTCGGGTGTAAACGAGACCGGAGTATCATACGCGAATACCCAGGGGACTTAAAGATTCGTGGATATTAACTTACACGTCCGTAGCACACGTATCCAACGGAGTATAGAGATACGCATGCGGCGTACCCATAATACGAGGTGTGTACGTATGAGGAACAAGGCACATGGCCCTCCTCCCCCCCGAGCAGTTTCTGGTGCTTCGCATGGAAGAGAAGTCGAGTCTGGGCGCGAAAGCAGACCGATAAATCATAGACCTGTGCTGCACCGGCGCCGGCTTGACTAAACTTTACTTAGGAATTAGGATCTCGAGACTGCTGCTGCTGCTGTTACTGCTGCTGCTGCTGCTTTAGCTGGGTTGCTTGTTTTGGCCGTACCGGTAGGAAATATTCCGCTTCGGGGCTTTATAAGGGTTTCAGTCCGCAGCAAGTTATAGGATATCCTTCCCCTAAAATTCGGTACAACCGGCCTCGAGCATTAACATTGATACACGAATTCAAAACCCATATACGGATGTACAACATGAAACAATGTTGTTATTCGATCGAATCAAATTTCGTTGATTGAAGATCGTAGATAGGAAATCGGTTTGTGATCTTTTCTGCTGGTTGAGAGGCTATCCGGCTGTGCCCTAGCCGGGCATGGTACTTGGATCAAATATTCGTGAACGAGAAATTCTACGTTTTGGCTCAGCATGCTCTGGGCCCTCCTCGGAACAAAGATCTTCATTTTTCAATTATAAATTACTTCAATTTTGACTCATCTGATTCGCGTTGTCGTGTGCAGAGTTACGTGTCGTTGTAAAAAATTCACATTTAACCTTGTCATGTTGTCAATTATCTGTCAATTTTTGATGAATTTTCTTTCTTTCTGGTTCCCGAAGGTAATTAATTGCCGACAGAGTGAAGTTATGAAACCCTGGTTATTCATTCCTGCTCTTTTTTCCTCTTCTCATGGATATGAGGATTGACTTGTTTGAGTTTCGAGTCGAGTTTGAGTTTTGGTTCGCGGTTTTGTCATCGTGTATGCCAAAGTATACCTTTCAAATGCAATATTGATAAAAAAGAGAAAAAAACGTTTAATTGAAATTGCACATAAATTAGAGAGCTGAATAGAAACGTGCGTTGAACTTGGTTGAATGCTAACCTCATAAATCGGATAATAGCTTGACTCGATGAAACTCGGCGACGTCGAGGCGTCAAGTATTGCGGCGCCATAGAGCTAAGATCAGCTGTAGCATACTATTATGCATTCTCCACACTCGCTGACCTCACGCCGATTAATGAGAAAGAGAAATAAGTGTATAAGGACTTCTATATGCGCCGGGCGCTGGGCTATCTTGACGTCCACGTCGCTACTGAGCGTAGCGCGTCAAACTCGTGCAAATTATACACTCGTCTTATTGTTAGTCAGGCCGTTGCTAATTGAGGTTAAGTAACCTGTCATTGATACGATTGCAAAATAAATTGTGCTCGTACCACTGTGTCGGCATAAAAGGTTCGCTTTCCTGGTGTAACAAGACTCACGCAGTTTCTCAACCTGAAACGAGGGATTAGCGATCACGGTAATTACTCATGATTTATCTAATCGCGATTTTCACCGGAAATCGTATCAAGCTCCTATATAAACATTCTCTTTCAAGTAATACAGCCATAAACATATATAAATATGAAATTCTTTGATGTATAGTTAACTTTATTTAGCTAAAATTGTAACGAGGATCCTGCTACTGCTGTACACGGAGACTCGAGATAGCCGCACAATTTATTCAACGGATTAATGAGTCGGAATAACAAGTATATTAAATACTGAGCGTGCATATATTCGTTATGCATATTTTCTCTATATACTATTTCCGTGATAATATTTCATATATTAATCCGGACGAGAGGGAGAAATGATGCAGTTTTAATCCGTTACTACGCTGCTCTTCCACTCTCTCTCTCTCTCTCTACCTCGCGCTTCATGAAGCGTTATCGTAAACTACATTTCGAGAGAAGTGCCTGATATCCGAGCCAGAAAATGCGTGATATTTCGTGGTCGATATGATAACCGGAGAGCGGTTCAAAAAAGAAGTACGTTTTTATGTAGGACACTTTTGGCCCATGCTCCTGGCACTATTCTCTCGTTCCTCTCTCTCTGTCTCTTCGTCTCTCTGTACGAGGACAACGTGCTTATGACAGTTACGTTTGTGCGAGCGTACATTTTAACGGTAAAGAATGAAAAGAGTTTTGGTACAACGTGCCAAAACTTCGATAAGCATGCCATCCATGATCTCATACCATCCAACTGTATGCTCATCTCTCTCATTACGATCATTATTGCTCTTCGCTCTCCTCTTCCCCTGTGGTTAGTTAAAAGCCATCAATTTTGGTTCGCGTATAAATGAGAAGAAATTTTAACGAATTCTGGCACGTACCAAAATGTCCCTTTGGCTACGAAAACTCTTTCATGTATATTCCTATCTCTTTGATGACACTCGTCGTTTCAGCCGGAATTCGAATGAATATTCAACAATTAATCATAACGAAAAATCGCATTGTTAATTCGGATCCTTGATTAAGTGGTGTAATCGTTAAATTCGAGTTCGAATACCTTCCCGACCTTTCGTTATTGCAAGAAATTAATTCATTATTGAAGAATTTAATTTGTTACTTAATTTGATTGATTTTCAGTTCAATTTAATTCGGGGAGGCTTCAAGTTGATTCGATTGGTTGTGCAATTCATTCGATTTGTGTGATTCAGCTGATTTATATCGAATTATTGGATTCGTCGGAGAGAGAATATGGATGGAAAAAATACAAAATTATTATCAGGTATTTTCCCCCGGTGCATCACACGTATCGATTGACTATTTTCGATGTAATTGGAAATACATCGAAAGTAGTCAATCAAAAATACAAAAATTGAACATGTTCCCATTGATTTTATCGGATCCTCTTTAAAGCAAATTCACCCCTTGATCAAACAATGTTATTAGTACGACCAACAAATCGTGGTGACCAAAATTAAATTTGTTAATTCAACAAAACTTTCATCGATTCAACGATGTTTTCGTCGTCGTGACAAATATTCATTCGAGCCAGCAAATCAAGTGCTTGAATCAACCAAATTTCTGTTCAGCTATACCGAATTTCATTTCGTTTGCCATGATTAGTTGATCCAACAAAAATTTTCTTTTGCCAGTATACGAAGGAATTATCCACATGTTCAAAGGACAATCAATAAGAAGAAAGTGGACACTCGTCAAGAACCGAAGATCTCATGGCTCTCGTGACAGGCCTCTGATCAGATGAGTTAACGAGACAATTTGTGTATAACTCCAACAGTGCAATGTATTCAATAAAAACAAAATCCTTGTTTATCGGTCATGCGAACCAATAGAAGAATCGAGAGACAGGCTGTGTGAGCTGAGAATAAAAAAGATGAAAGAAAGTGAAGAGAGTTGGTTTGTATCTCGGGATAAAAGGACTCTCGGATAGGTAGGAGACAAGAAATTCCTTTTTCGTCTTTTTCTTATTCTTCTCCTTCTTCGTTGGCACGAGAAAAGAATGTCAGAGATATGGATAGGCTGATAACTTCTCGGAGTTAGCATTGACTTGCAAATCGCACGTGGCGCGAAAGATAGAAAGAAAAGAGCGAGAGTAGGATTTAAACAAGAGAGTAAAATAGAAGGAAAAGAATAAAAGTGCGGAAGAATCGGAAAAAGAGGGTGTTCGGAAAGGGGAACGAATGCGAAGAGAATGAGAAGCGATACAAGTCTGTTCGGTGTAGGATAGGTATATATCCGTCGATAAATAAAGCGAGCAAGGCAAAACCACGTTCACCCGTGTTTCGAATAATCGAGTGGAGAATATTCAGATACGATTTTTCAATATAGTTTGTGAAAGATGCATGAGCCACGAAACGAAATTAAGACGCTAAGAAGTTTTTCAGCCTCGTCCTGCCCCGTCTCTGGACTTCTCCGGCGACACTCATTTCCGCGAGGACTGTTCAGATTCCATTTACAATATTTTCCTCACGATCTCTGCGCGTAACGTTTTATAGATTTACAGTATTTCGTGGGGCTGTCGACTAATTTCTCGAGCTCCAAAACTCATCAGCGGGTTGAGACGAACCAGCGGATCGTCTTAATTGTCTGGCGAAAGCGTTCGCGCGACTGCCTCCGTGTTATTTCATGCTCTATCTTCAACCGCCGGTTTTTTTAATTTCTTTTATTTTCATTGTTATTAAAATATTGAACACGCCTCCGAGTCACGAGAGAGAGAGAGAGGCAAAAGTCTTCGAGGTAGACTCGAATCGCGACACGCGCAGCTCCGAGCGGTAAATTACAAAGAAATTCCCTATTAATGGAGCAATTTGTAGTCTCAATTAATGCAGAGCTCCTAAAATTCTCGAGATCGAGGGGGGCATGGGACGAGGCATAAGAAAACGAGAAGTGTCGAGTGAACGGAGTCTGTGAGGTCTTCCTTGACGGGTTTGAGAGATGTCAAGGCGCTGCTTCGTTCCTCCCTCTCTCTCTCTCGCTCTCATTGCTTCGCAGAGCCCAACATCTCGTCGTTGCTCTATCCAAGCGTAAAAACTATGTCCCGATGAATTAGCCTCGTGTCCTGCTCGGTTACAGGCCGCTTCCTTCGTGAAGAAAAACCCCGAGACGTTAGCTCTACTCCGTGGACGATTGTGAAGAGTTCAAAAAAGTGGGCCCTCGTGGGTACCTCGTTAAGAAAAAAACGACAGCAAAAAAATTGGATGACGTTTATAAGCTATATTTGTAGCTAGGGAGTGAGACGTCAAAAACGTGAACGGGACCATCATCTGCATGGAGCAGACACACTCGTCGGATGTTCGAAGTTTCAAAGAAAATTTCGAAAATGGCATCGAAAGAAGCTGGAAAACAGGCATGTCTCATCGCCAGTTTTTCACCAGAAGAATGTAAACATTATAATGCTGACGTCGAACGTTATTTCGAAGAAAAATATAATTCTCGATTCTGTAATTCGATAATTCTCTAGTATTTCATTCTCATTTGATTCTATTTCGTTGACGATACTCCATAAATGTCTCGTCAGTGTTGAGCTCTTTTTTTCGTCTCATGATTTTGATCACCAACTATGAGCAATTTGTCTATTACTCATGGCACTTTGAGTATATTTAAGTTTAGTATACACGTATACTAGGTGGAAGATTAATTCAGTGGAGAACAATCGTGGCTTGCATCATAGATCGTTTCAGGACAATACCCGAGCTGTGAACCCACACTCTGGAGAATTCCGAGATGTATTATCCACAGGATAGTAGGGCGAATCTACAAGGAGTATATCGTAAATTTGCCAAGACTTTTCGAGCGTTAGAAGCGCAATTATATGGGGGAAAAGGAGAAGTAGTAGAAAGATATGAGAAGCCATGTCGTGTTTTCATTGTACGAAACCATTTTCGCAATCTCTTTCTCTCTCTCTCTCTTTTTCAACGGGGTTCAACGGGGTGTGTGTATGAAGATTTGAATTTTCGAGACGACGATACTCTTCTCTTTCTCTTTCTCTTCGGTATACATCGCGCGGTTCACGATTTACGGGAGCCTGGTGGCCCGTGCGTCACAATCAAATATGTAAATCGGAGCGGAGCGCTCGAGGTCCGATATTTGTCGGACAGAGTATAAAAGAGAGAGGGAGCCAGAGCACGCGCATCTGACTCGTTCTACAACTTTTATACGTATATAGCAATCGCTGTAGCAATGCACGACCGCCCACCCACACAGCCGCTTCGACGTGTGTATGCATTTCCACGGCAGGGGCGAGAGAGAGAGAGAGAGAGAGAGAAAATCACAAATGCGATAAAACGAGCATTAAAACATTGAAAATCGCGATGGAATATACATAGATTTCATTTTTTTACCCCTCCGGATTCGATTCAATTGACAAAAATTCTCCTTTATAGGATCGTTTTGAGAATATATGTTACGACGTTAGATATCGTTGTAGATACGGGCATGAATAGCTGATTGAAAATTAGCGAGAGACATTCGGGGGGCTCCGATAGCGAAACGATAGCGTTATCTTTCCCTCCTGCCAATTCTTATCGCTTCGTAATATTCATTTTATTTTTTAACTAACGCTAGTATCAAAACAAACCTAATAAATACCAAAACGATATTTTTTACCGCGGTTATCTTTTTCAGCGAATTTTACAATTAGCTAAACTCGTTGCTCCCATTCGTATGAGATCAGAGCCAGTAACGTATCAGCCTGAAGAATCGTTCCAATCGAGCAAAGTAAAAACAACATAAAATGGTGTAGACACATGAGAAAAAATAAGAAAATAAAAAAGTGCGCGACTTTACGGATCAGTCTTCGCGTCGAGACAGTGATAAATCGTTTTTATACACATACACAGATCGGGCACAGGAATAATCGAAATTGAGTAGGAGCTTCGTCGAAGATTGATTGACGTTTCCGGGTTACGCCTAAGTCCTGTCCTCACCTCGCCTCATCACTCTCCGATGGTAATCACTTTCGAGTCTCTGCTAAATCCTCGTGTACATATCGCTACGTAAATAACAATCGTGCAACAAATATATGTGCTTTATATATATATATATGCGCGTATTTGGTTTAGAGTTCGAGGAGAGGCGTTAAAATTCATAATAAAAGGATTTATATCTCGTGACGTCTCTGACGTCTATCGTTCATCAGTCGCGCGACGAAAAGTATTCACTTCTGATGGCTCCGTGTTGTTTGCTCTCGGTTGCCGAAGAGCTGTCACGTCGCTGACGTACACACGTGGGTGTCCTGACACTCTCTCACTCTCTCCGAGTGTCGGGAAAATGATTTCGAGTGGCAGATTTCAAGCCATCAGCGACAGAACGTTTTTCGGAGTCAAATTTAGCTCGAAATGGATTCCGCGCACAAAAGATCAGATTCTAAATCCAGGATCCATCCAAGTTTTCAGGATATTTAGAAAAATTCTTATTTTAGGAAACATTGACTGATAATTGTGGATGTCGGTGAAACTGCTATAAAAGGATGGAAACCTTACGACCTGTCTTTTCTATCGACGTTTTTCTTAGTTCAGATAGCTTGCACTCTGGAAAATTACTGATACGAAAAGCCGAGAATATCGATTGATATAATTTAAATAATGTCATTTGAATAGCAAGCTGAGAAGACGCTAAATGAATTCTAAATTGAGATTCGTATGTGGAGCACCTATGAGATAGAACTTACAAGATAAAATTGGTACGAGAGATTCAATATATTTCGAGTTCGGTAATGGAAAATTGATGAGATTCGAGTGGATTGTCGGACACATCGAAGAGTAATAAATATCGAACAGAAATAGATGAAATTGGCTTCAATAGGAGTGGTTTATATTCGTATTTGTCGGTCAAATTGTCACAGAGAATCTTTTGATTTGTAGATAATGAGAGAAATATGCACAAACGTTGAAGGAGACCGCATGTGAGCTGGGAAATATCGGAATGCCAAGGGCTGTTTGCCTCTAATAAACGTTAAATACGAAGGACACTCGTTTGAATAAGCAATCAACGTTGATCAATCGATTAATTAATTTCGCAATCAATTAGTGCTCTCTGCCAAATGTAAATTGTTATCAGGAATCTACACTCGTAACTCGACACTCAAAATCCATCCGACTACCGATACGAAAATTTTCTTTCGAAATACAAATTTTATTTTCAATGCAAACAGCTACGACATTAAAAACTCATTGGACTACTTGCGAAAATAGTTTTCTTATTTTTCAACAAGCAATGCCATTCGAACGATCGCGCAGCAGCGTAATGAGAGAGTATTAAGGAAGGAAGATTAGTTGTATATAGCGAGAGTACTTTCGGGAAAGAGCCTCATGGGTTCTCTCTCATCGTCGGAAAGTCGGGGCTGTCAGGAAAATGAGAGAAAAGAAAATGTGTGTGTGTGAGAGAGAGAGAGAGAAAGTCGAGGTATATAAAAAGTATAGTGAGCCTGGCGGCGTAGCAGCATCACACAGAGAAAGGTGAAGCAAGCATCGGAAGCACTTTAGCGAAGGCGAGGGCGCGTGGAAGGCACGAGATTAATGTGCCCCTTGGATGCACGAGAGAAGACTCTCACTTCCCCCGCAAGAAAGAGAAAGAAAGAAAGAGAGAGAGAGAGAGAGAGAGAGAGAGAGAGAGGGAAGAGAATAAGCGAGAGAATGTGGCGAATATACCGCGAGAGTGAAAGAGCATTAGTAGCTTCTCGTCGTCTCGAACGCGAAAGAGCTATTAGCTTCTTCGTTCGCTTGTACCAATACACGTATAGACACATACAGAACAGAGTATGGCCCAATAAAGTTAGCGTACAGCGGCCCTGAGCTGGTCCACGTCTTTCTTCCATTTTATAGATACACGTATACATATACATAGCAGATCTCTAAGAAACCTTCCACAATATACCAGAGACTCGCTCTCGTCTCTTCGCCAAACATATTTTCTCTCTTTTGGGGTTTTGTGCCTTGAAAACCTGAAACATAGATCGTAGCCTCTTATTTCGTTGTCATAGAAACAGCCGCGCGATGTATAAGATGAAAGCAAAGATTCAAGCGTGGACTTTGAGCCTGAAAATTAAACCAACATCAGCAACTAGTCTGGACAAATTGCATGGCTTCGCGTTCGATGGCTCTCTTTCCCTCTGACCCTCTTATCCAATATCACATCATCATCCATCTTCAAATTCAATAACAATCAAAAAATCCTATTGACTTGAAATAATAACGTCGGATTATTATTTCTATTTATTTTCGTACGCATATAACCCCTCCTCGATCATTCTCACTTCGGACTCATCATCATCGTTCAATTCAATCAAAAGTTACTTGTGTCTTCCTGTCGATTTTATTACGGTTACCTATTATACCAGCAACATTGTAACGAAGTGTCGATGAGTATCGTCGCCCATTTACAATGAACCCCTATTTACTGGTCTCAACTCGACTATACCCGAGACGATGCTGCATAGATCATATTCGATATTATGCAGGCGCTCTCGAAGCAACATTGAAAGATTGCAATAGTACCTTCATCATATACGATTGTCTCGGTCTTTATGTACCGTCTCCTCATCATTTATACGCTTACCATTCGAGTACTTCGTCCGGAATGAATATCACGTTAATGGCGAAAAGAGATCAATCATTCTTGCCAACTTTTCTCTCTCTCTTTCGACAATACCGCGTCGAGAACCTGCATTTATGTGGACCGATTCGTAGCGTTTCTGATGGTGCTCCATTGATTAATGGGAGAGTCTACATGTTTCTCGATTTTTCACGATTTTCTCGCGAATCTCTGGAATACCGGTAGAGATAGTGCTTTTTATTCAAAACTTTAGAGCTTTTACTTTTTCCTTTTTTTTTCCAACGTTCCACTCTCGTATCGAGAATATACTGACTTGACAGATTTCACTCTCTTCAAATTGGCCATACATCAGCCTCTGGCATCTCACGTATATTCACACATCTGTATATCTGTATTTATAACCATGACAACGATGTGAATCATCTTTCGACGATCTGAGTCTCAAGTCCTAGCAACTTTTTTTATACCGTCAATGTCCCGGGGCTTTTTACCAGCCGATGCCGACGCCGACAAACAATGAAGGAGGCCCTCGGTACTAGAACGAGGCGTTAATTTCCTTTCGACATCAGCACGCCCGGTCGTTCGAGGAAAAAAAAAAAAGGTCAATGACACTTTTTTTCTAACTTGCTGAATCGCGCGTGTCCTACGCGAAACACGGATTTTGTTTAAGCGATGGATCAAGGAATTTGGGAACGAATGGCAAAATTTTATTATCTACTTCGAACTTGGGAAATTTAATGGCAAAAAATACAATTTTTGTCGTAGTGAGATGCCCACTGACCGAACGTACAGGCTTTTATCTTCGTTTTCAACGAAATATTTTGAAGTTGACATTTTTCTTGAAAACAATAGAATCGTAGAGAAACTCTTTGACCTAATAAAATGAAGAAATCGAACGAAATTGAGTGTTTTTTTCAAGTTCATCAGCGGAAAATTCTTAGAGTTGTTTCCAATGCTACGAGAGTGATGTTCCCGGGACCGGGGCGTAGCTCGAAGTGAGTGTTTCATAGAACAAACGTTAAGTATCAGCAACAATAATGAGAATGAATAAGAAGAGGCGTTTGATGGTTCGGTGAGGTATTACCGGACGGCGATAAAAGTGCGTGAACATTTTATTGGCTGGTGCACGCACGTGAACGGGTTCCATTGTGAGAAAGCGTTTGTCGTAATGAGTTTTCTAAATATATGGCCCCATGGAGAGGCTTTCAGCGTGTGCTGGACGTCAAATTTGGCAATTGTATTAGCCGTTTAACGGGCATAACTCGCCAACGACAATGTAGCGAGTCGCCCGGCAACGACGAGTTTTACATCTCCCGAGATTGGAACGTCGAAGAAACGATTTCCGTTTCTTTTTTTTGCGTCAGAGTTGCTGCCACGGAGGCTACTCGCCGCAGGGACAAAAAAGAAAATTTGAAGAAAGAAACAAAAAATGATGGGGGTTTCCGAGAAATTAACGTACCGGGAGTGAGAGGCGGCAGGCGGCTCTTCGAATAAAACAGAGAAACGTCATAAACACCGGGAGTGTTAGCTCTGCCGTTCGTTTGCGCGTTTCTTGGTCGCGAGTGGATTTTTCGCAACGAGATCTTCCTCTCGAAGATGATTTCGCCGGACGCTACTCAGTGCAGGTATTGTCGGTGTGGCTGCCGGGAGACGGATAGAATTTCATCATCGGTGTCAATGAGAAAAAACAACGTGACATTTTGAACCGCAAACAGCAGTAAAACTCGGCGAGGACGCGGACGGGAGATTATCGAGCACACGTGAAAGTCCCTGTTCGTCTTTCTCGAAGTTTCACGAAAACACTGCCTACGCGAATCTTCCGCGATACATTGATATTCGGGAATAGATATCACGACGTTTATATCCTCGTTTCACGGATAATGAAGAAAATAAAAGAAATGAAAGAAACGGAAATGTTGGGTCGGAACTTAAATGGATGATGATAATGATAAGGGACAACCCAGACGATAAGGTCGAGCCCTGAACAATAAAAGGAGAATGGATATTGCAGGGAGCGGAAAACCTGGCCTTTTCCTTCCCTTCGCTATAAAGGAATCAAGTCTGAAGGGCCGAATTGTGAATTACGATCGGAGCACGAGAGGGCTGAGGGCGTTTCTTATATAACGTACATCGAACCTTTCTTGATTCGAATGGAAGGATATAGCATGTGCAGCTCACGATACAGATCGATAGTTGGAAGACAGAATTTTTTCTTTCTTTCTGCGCCCTTCTGGGCTTCAATGACGGAATATTAAAAGGTTAGCTCTCCGAGTTACCAAAACCCTCATTCTCTTTCTCTCTTTTTCAGATCTTACGAGAGAAGCTGTAGGAGGCTCTCTCGATTGGTTCTTAAAGCTCGTTCCAAGAGAATTCACGTATATGAAGGGCTACGCGAGCGAGAACTCGGTCGTGTCCATTAACAGGAGCTGCTCGAGCAGTATTCGGGACGGACAAGCAACGCACGCATGAATAATACGTTTGCCGACACTGCGACGCGATATCCACCGTTAAGTGGTTGACAGGCCAATAAAGCTGACATCGTTAAATTTCTTTGGACCGAATCCACGGTGCGTCTTCTCGAACGCGAGTAGACCATGCAAGAAAGAGTGTCTTCGAGCTCTTATTTCGTTACGGGCTTTCGATTATACGGCCCTTTGGATCACGGTGGCAGGAACCGTAGGGATTTTCGAAAGAGCGAACGGGAGCAAAGGGCTTGGGAGAAATTCCCGTATGGACCAGCAGCTCGGAGGAATAATCAATGAGATTTAACTCTAATCCGGCTGGCCAATCTCGCGGCGCACACTCCGCTGCCCATATACGAAAGGGAGAGTTCATAATTTTATTTTGAATCATCCGACACTTTTATGCCCGTGTATCTCGCGTATGAGTCCACCTTCGTGCATCAGATATTAAAATAAAATTATGATTAACTCTTCTCTCTCGTATACGTTATGTATTATACGCGCATTTATTCCTCGAGCCAGCGGGACAGTGAGCAAACTCCTGTCACCTGAGCCAAATCGTAAAAATCTTGAAAATCATATATAGATATACATACATCCGAGTATACCGGTATCGCGTACATGAGACACGGTAAAACTCAATGCAACCGCTACCGCCGCGGCGAGAACTCGAGCCGAGTTAGCTTCTCAGACGTCCAACACGATGATAAGTCCTTTACCATGGACCTTTACGAGATATACCGTAATATAAATAGCGCCAGAAGTGTCCGATAATTTTGTCATGTCGACGAAACTTCTATGAGAACTGAACTAGTTCGCTAGACAAAAATCCACGTTACAGATATATCAAGATATATGCAAGAGTATTATGAGCGAGCTGCAATATCTGGAGAGATATATTGCTCTTGTCCTCGCTGTCCATAAACGTCGATAAATAAACATAACCTCAAGAATGAGAAAAAGAGTATATTTGCGATAAAATAAAATATATGTATAAGCGATACAACGAACGTTACCGCACCGGTGGTGTATCAGCGAGAATACCAGGGAGTGAAAATACTCGACAGAGAAATTCTCCTGTTCTGCGATGGCGTTGAAAGAAAGAAAATAACGATCCTCGTCGTTCCTGCCTGTAGAATCTCTTCGGGGACGGCTGCAAAAATAATTATACTCACAGCGAGTGGTACACTAATTAAGATCTCGAACGGGGGCAAGCTTCAAAGAGATTTTTCTTAATGTTTCGCTTACATACATTGACGCATATATACCGAACCGCAAATTCTCGCTTCGCTCTCTTTATCGCTGCACGTTTTCTCCGGAGTACGAAACGAGTGCGCATTATATCCATGTTAAATACACTTATGCTCGTTTTACATTCGCCGACGCCGGAGAGACTTTAGCGCGGAAACGCCGACTCCAAAGACGATGACCCGTTGTTCCACTTTCGGGAAAAAGTCCACTCTCTCTCTCCTCTCTTTTCTTTGATAATAAAAATTCAAATTCAGAAGATTTTGATTCTATCAACAATCCCCTGAAGCTCTTGGCCCGGGCTAAAAGTTTGAAGGAAAAATGAATTCGATCCTGAGGACAGCTGTTCGTATGCGAGCAAAGCTTTGTTTCACGCTCGACCGTTTTAACTCCGCCGGCGACTCTGTTATCGGCCGTCAAAAGGTGAGGAAACCTCGAGAAAATAGTTGTGTATATCGTGACAAATGAAGTGTTTCTTGCACGCACTATGCCTGATGATGATGGTGGGAATGAGCCGCGTGAAACTAATGAGTTTCGGCTGTTTTTTTTTTTCCTTTTTTTTCACTGTACACACTTCCCTTCCCTTTTTTCTTGCGAACGCTCCTAATTTCCGCAGATTGCAGTATAACCGCGTGAAGAGGAAGAAGAAAAAAGGAAAAAGAAAATAACGAAGCGAAGACTTCGAGGGCCTGACGACAAAGACGAAGACGAGTGGGAATCTGAAGATTGATGATTCCAGGCAAAATAATTCCTCGGCATCCTCATTTTTTTCTTCGATTTTTCCTTTTCTCAACCTCGAGTATCTCATGCCTTTGGAACATCATCCCTCGAACGAATAAAGCAACAGATATTTTTTATTCTTCCATGTGGTTTATCAGTTCGATCGAAGAATCTTTCCGAAACGAGACTTCTGAACGTACTTTCAATAGACTAGTCCAAAAGCAGATTGTAAGGAGCTTCCCTCGCGGAAAAATCATCTCCGAAAATCAAGATATATTTCCATCGGAAAATCGATTCTTTATTCTGATCAGGATAGAAAACTTTTCTCGAAGATATTGCTCCATATTTGTTCCTGGTGGTTCGATAGCCTCGGAAATAAATAGGAATGAAAATGAGATACTACGGACGCAGAAAATGTTAGTAAAAAGTGTTCGTTGTCCTTATCGGTTTCCATTGTATCATGCCAAGATGGAGAACCGATCCTGGAGCATTAGAAACGGAAGTCTTGGTCGCTTCGTTGGAGGTTCTCGCCCATAACAGCTGCATCGTCGAGATTGTTATCAATTCTTTCTATCTCTTTCAACATACTCCGAACGTAAGATGTGAAAATAGAAAAAAATAAAGAGAGTAAAAATGAGAAACGGAGAGAGAGAGAGAGAGAGAGGGGGGAAAGACGAAAAGTTCAACAGTCTCGAATCTCGCGAATCATTTTATTCGCGCACATATACGAACACTTATTTTACTATTTTATATGTAAACTAGTTATACCCAGCAAAGTTTATCGCTTATTGTTCTTCTGCATAAATACAGTGAGCACGCAGCCAAGATCTGATTTCATTCGGTGCATATAAACAATTGAAATATTAAATCGAACGCTCGCGTGGCTGGCTTCCTCCAAGAAATTTTCAAGCCTAGTTATACTCGATCGATTATCTATCTGGATTATCGATCGCTCGTACGAGATAACTACTCTCTTTCTATCGCGAGGATACACGTCGCCGAGTATTATCATTATTGCACTTTAATGATCGCTCCTGTTCCGGAGACTGCGATACTCCCGTACCAGCTTTCATTCTGACGTCCAGGACACTCGCGCGGACACACGGAGATTCGAGATTCAGCTTCGCGTATATGCAGCTTAAAATCATTTTTTTTAAGCTGTTCAACGAACTGCGCGTTACCGAAGAGCGAGTGAGACGCTGGACTCTGCGAAAAACAGCAGAGTTCTGCTCTCTCTCTCCTATTCTCCCGGTACATTGTCGTTCCTCGAATAATTTCTAGTTATCAGATCGGCCGATGTGTACGGAAGAGCAAGAGAGAAGTGGCTCCATGGTTATCGAGATCGAAGCATTCTTCGCTCGCAGAAAGTAGATTATCGAAGTTGGACACACGTATGCAAAGCATACATACATGCGAATGCTGTATAAACAAAAGCATATATACACACATAGATTGCTCGA
Source organism: Campoplex capitator (assembly GCA_037576405.1). Taxonomy (NCBI): domain Eukaryota; kingdom Metazoa; phylum Arthropoda; class Insecta; order Hymenoptera; family Ichneumonidae; genus Campoplex; species Campoplex capitator. The sequence continues at coordinate 5,950,827 of JARBWI010000010.1, read as the reverse complement.
TTATATTTTCAGATTTTGTGCAAATTTTTCGTGACGAAAGTTTGAAACAAAAGGAGTGACTGTAAATCAGGATTAACTGAGCAGAATAACGAGTACGTTTCTCTACATTGAAATTGCCATATCAATGTGATTAATCCGAATATTGTTTTTGTTTAGGGCACTGATTTATCGTCGATGAGGATAATGAACGATCAATTCAGATTCAATGAACAAGCAACTCGTCCCATAGAAATCCCAACGAGAACACCCATCTCTCTCCCTCTCTCTTTCTCTCTCTCTGGTTTTAATAATCCAACGTGTATATGCGAATCATAAAACGCTTCTACGCTCGATCCACTTGGAGGATCTCGGATGCTATGAAGAGGGGTGCACACGTCGTTAAAAGCTGCCGTTGTACACTTTGGCCCCCGGAGCAGGTCCATGGCAAAGCAATATTTCCGAGATCTGGGTCAACTCCCAGTAGCATATATCCGAAGTATGGGTATCCGCGTATAAACCAGACACAAAGTACTCCATGAAAGAGAGATAATACGTCGTCTGTTTTATTTCAGCCAGGTTGTACTACCATTTGGCAGGATATATCCTTTTCGCTTTATTTGACAAGGAATGAGAGAAGCTGGAGGGGCACCGATATGGCAATACATTTTCGAGGGGATCCGGACCTCTGAGGAGGAGAGGTCGCCTAACTTAAGCCGGCTTTAACTAACCTCTCTTATTCCGGCATTGTGGAAATATAGATAGCAACTATAATGGGCGATATAGCATTCGCATTCACTCTGCCCGCTCTCTCTCTCTTGTGTCGTTCCTGTGTGCTGTTCCTCTGTCACCGGATTTGGCGAACCTCCAGCAGAAAGCCGAGGCTGCAGTTTACAGGAACTGCGGCTCCGTGAGAGGCACCACTCGGATCGTGGGCCTCCCCGTTATATTGTCGAAGAAATGGGTCGCCTGTAATTGCTCTTCCCGAGCTCAGCCGATCCTTTTCGATATCTTTATACGATTTTTTTTTCGTATACCCCGATTCATCGACCTTTATTCCCACTTGTAAATCAAATTCAAATTTTCATTTCAACGTTCGTTATTATTCTGATGAAAAACAAAGAATCGCTGACGTTATCTTCTCGATATTTATCATCGCTGCCATTCTACCGGGTGACTAATGTGCCCTATTTTTTATCTGTTTCAGGTACGTTTCCGCAATGGGGTAAATCATTCATGAATGGAAAGCAAGTAATCCGGGTGAGTCCGTTCCAACTTTTGCCAGCAGCCCCGAGGAGGGTATGATGGCATCGCGATTTTATAAGCTCCTTGCACGCATGTCATACTTTAATCGGCGATCGTTGAATCGATCTTTTATTGTGATCACTAAACGGAGGGCGTTTCTTGCTCTTCCGGGGGAATCTAAGCCTCTCGCGATTAGCCTGCTCTCTTCCACATGTGCGACGCACTCGCGGGAGATAAACTTTCGAACAAATCGCGAGATCTTCCCCACGTGGATGCTGCTGGCTGTTCTCTTATCTTAACACTCGTGGAAAATGGTGACAAAAGCCCTCGTTCCTTCAACATTGTGAGCTACACACGTTCACGTACAGTTCCACATAAATTAGACACGCACACAGAGACATAGGGACACAAATGTGTAATTCAGAGAATGTATAACGCGCGAAGCGTAAACTCCGGCTGATACTTTGGCGGTTTGAGGCGAAGGGGAAAGGGAAACTGCGGCGGCGAACGAGACGTCGATGTAATTTATAAGCCGCTACGACCGACGAAAGATAACGTCCGGCTCGACTCCCCTTCAACCTTCCAACTATCACTGTATATACGTATAAACACACATGAATATATATCTATAGATATATCGTAGCATACGCCATCAACCCTAATACATAGATGTCCAATGGAACCTCGAAACTACCCTCAGTTGTGCTGTATGCCTCGGATCAGGCGCCAATTACGTCACGGGAGAATAGGAGAGGGAGCCGGTCACGTGTCACATGTTGGGGTAGATTACGTTAGTTGGACCCTCTGATATGGGGCCAGGATCAGAGCAAGAGAGACAGAGAGTGAGAGAGATAGATTCTACGGGAGAACTGGAACACGCGCAAACTGTCTCTTGTTCTTCATCCCCAAGAAGTCCAGGCTATGTGTACCGGTCTCACGAGAAACTATACCAGTCCACAATTCGGGCCTTAGGATCCCATCCCATCGTATTCTCCGTGCATCCATACCAATCCTAGCGACAATCCTAACCCTTACTACTAAATCGACATCTCGCTTCTCTCACTCTCCCTCTTTCTTCCTCTCGCACTCTCTTCCTTTGTCGCTCTCGCTCTCAAAGACAAGATGCTCATTCTCCTGAATCGATTCTCTTCGTTGAAGGCACATAGCGCAGAGCCGTCCAGAGATAGGAGGAAACGCGTATGCACATATATGTGCGTAAAGACATCAGTTTCCTAGCCTAACGAACGAAACGTCGTAACTCGCCACTGATCTGGGATGCTGAGGGATGTCGGTTACGACCTTTCATTCGTTCAGAAATTATTACTCACACACGTATCCATTCACCTCTCTCTTTCTCTCTCTATGCTTGTCTCGCTTTCTCTTTAGCTCGGACCTCTTCGCCGATAAGTCCACCGCCACCGCACACTGCCAATTACATCCCACCGAGATTTGCTCCGAGTGACGATGCAAACAGCCAAACTGGTCCAGTGAGATTGAGGCCGGATAAGCTCGTACGCACTGCCGTATTATACACTCCTCCCCCTGGCCCTCTTTCTTCGATAGATATGCACCAATGAAATCATACAGTCAGCTAAATGCAATTCGAAATGGAGCGACACATATATGATGGTAACTTTTGGATTAACCATTTTTAGTTTTATACCTTGATCAGAAGTCATCCGGACATTCGATAAGCCACATCAGACTCTTTATCTCTGTAACATTTGAACGTTACACAAAATTCAACGCTATTAATAACCGTTTATGGATCCGGGGGCACGTGAACGTGTGCACTTGTTTTCTGCTTATCTTTCCTACTACTCTCAGCGTCCACCATTCGTTTCTTTCGTAATCCTGCAAATCATGGATATTAATTTGCACGCTTGAAACGTCGTTTTCCAGAAGATAAAATGCGCATATAAACATCCAGGCGAGCAAAGATTAATCCGAAGTATTGCACCGCTCATATGACGGCCAATTAAAAACTTGGCGCAGCTTTCCTAACGATGTCGACGGCTAATCCCCCGGGCAATGAGCACACGAACACAGATCTCTGTCTCGGAAAACTATCTTTCTTCTCTGGTGCCAGTTATTTCACAATTCATCTCTAACTCTCGCTCTTAGAGCTCGGAGAAAAAATTCCACTACTATTTATATCGATAACACTATTTCGTCGGACTGTGTCAAAGGAAGGGAGAAAAATTGTTGTGTTTTGATATCTTTACACGGTTATTCACGATCCGTGAATATAAATGCTGTTTCAGAGCAGCGATACGTTTTTGAACTTTTCATTTTTACTGAACAACGCGTTTGACTCGCAGAGCTTAAAATTTGGATGAGTAATGAGGAAATTTTTTATTCTCAACCGCAAGGATAATCGGACTGCTCATACATTCCAAGCAAATTCCATCCGTTTTAGCAATGACCAAGTATAACAAAACAATCAAAAAAGTTGAAATTGAAAACAAAAAAATATCTTTTCGTGTGTGATGTATCGTCGTAATTTCTCATACATGAGCGGGGATTAAATGTAACGAGAAACAACAAAGACAACCTTTTCTACTGTCTACCAATTTGCTTTGAACGCGTAAAATCCTAGATTTCCAGAATTATTTTGTATTTTTATCATCCTTTTTTTAATTACTCTCTCGTCACAGATTCGTCTGATTGCCTCTTATAATTTCTCGTCCTTCTTTCGATCGATAGTGGCAAGTAAAGAGAGAAAGAACAGGAACTTTTTTGCTCCGTATAATGTTTAACGATAGAAAAACGTGCGCAACCTTTTCTCGAAATTTCGACGATTTTTCTGTATGACGTACGGGAATCCGTGTGAAAAAGTATTCGTGAGTAGGGAGAACGAGGCCTGAGCTTCTTTTCATTCCGTCAGGAGAGGAATTCATTCCTTCGGTAGAGCGAACGTGAAACGGAAGGGCGAGGACAGCTCGAAGGAAGAAAACTGAAAGTATATGTATCAAGGACAAAGTAAGAGAGAAAGAGTGAGAGAGCGAGAGAGAGGGATAGAGATAAAGAAGGGCTGAAGTTGAAGGAAAAAATGCCGAGTGTTTTGCGATGCAATTTGGGCCCCGGGGGCACAAGCGTTTTTCTCTCCCTCTTTACCGCTTTTTTTTCGTTCTTCTTTGTAATCCCGTGTGACGTGATAGCTGTCCTATGCTTTACAAAGTACATGCCAAGTCCTCCTTGTCACGATACTCTTTCTACGAGTGTCGAGCACGAAGGAGAGAGCATTAAAAAAAAAAAAAACAAATGAAATCGTACATTTTTCCATTTGTTTCTTCCTCTCATTCATCAGCTATGTCCGCATTTTTCATCTGCTCTCATCCTCCTTCTGCCCTGTCAGAAATATTTAGAAAAAAAAGAAGAAGAAGAAGATATAGACATGCAAAAATCAATGTCCTGAACCAGGACATCGCGATCGCGACAAATCCCATTTAATTTTACTACCCAAAGTAGCTAGAAACGAGCAACATAACACGCTCTCGTTATCCACATTATTTTACTGACAGCCAATGCTGTCCAGATTACCACGATAATCACGATTCATGATGAGACGTACAATTTACTTTTGTAATACATGCTGTCGCGAATCGCTTTTGTAACGATAACAATGATAATGTAACGATAATAGCTACGATGCTAATAATAATGATACATTCAACTACCTTCGTGTACGACACGAGACCGGAGCAGTATAGATAATAAAATATAACATCTGATGTACAGATATACAGCTAGATACAAATGTAATGTACCACGAATGGTCAGCGTACCAGGGACTTTCACTGAATAGATAGGGAAAAAGAGTGCGGTAAAGTCTCGTTTGGTTTACATGACATTGCTATTCACTCGTCGTGCAAAGGCAGAGCTTTCTCAAACCGTCGTTACCTCTCTCGCTCTTTAGCAGTTGGCCTGTTTGCACAAATCTCCGTAAAGGTAAATGGAGATTGATATTTTTACAAGGGAATATTAGCTCTGTGGAAAAGGTCCGTCAATTCGTAGGTTTGTCCAGCAACGATTACTCTGCCTGGAAAGACCATGACTGAAGAGAAACAGAGAGAATGAAGAGATGGAGGGAGACGAAGCAGGTAATACCTGTGGCCAGTGTAGTGAAGGAGAGTATCTACTGGCGAGTGGAGAACCCGCGAGAACTACCATATCCCGAGGATGATGCGAGAAGAGAAATAGTATGAGAGAGAGAGAGAGGCCCTTGGGCATTTGCATTGAATACCCTTAGCTACTCGTGTGCTTCGTTCCTTCTACTACTACTGCTCTGTTAGCAGTGTTGGATGATACGGTATGTGTGTGTAGACAGTAGATAGAGCTTGGTCTGATGTTGCTGCTGCTGCTGCTGCACCCGGTACCTTGTACCATTGTGTTTATTTATGGACTTTAATTATATCAAATATGGTGTGGGAGAGAGCCGGGGCGCGTCGTGTATAATGGTCTCATGTTATACGTACGTATATATGAGCAACAGTTAGACCGAGTTGTATATATACGTGAAAGAGGAGCCGTGGAATATATACGCGAGAAGTACAGAGAGGACGTACGTTTTCGTAGCCTGCGTGGATCCTGAGAGCGGCTCTGGATACCCTTCGCGCTATTAGGGAGGCTGGAACGATAGTTTATGCACGTTTTCCTCGTGTACGTGTATCTATATGGGCATATTTTAGTCTCCGGGCCTTTGTGTATAAGTGTTTGTAAAGTATATTCTTTTGAGCCGAGAATATAAGAGGCTCGAGATACTCATAGGAGAAAACTGTTTAATCGAATCGTTCGCGCAATGGATAAATTCATTTTTTGTCTTTCTGAAAATCTGACACGAATCGTTAATGCAGAAATGACGAAAGTTATACGGGGAATAAGAAAATATCAAACGATACTGACTTTCTCATTAAACGAGGGATAGTTAAGCCAAAAGGGTTTTGCTTATGTAACCGTACGCAGCTGCAAACCGATAAAAGGCTATGGAAAATAAAGAAAAATGAGAAAAATTGCTGCTGGACTGTCCACACAAAGAGAATCGCGGGCACCCGCACTAAACCTTAAAAGGATAACGCAACTGGGCCACTCGAGACGCTGCTGCACATGCATTTGCTCCCCCTTTATCTCGATGTATATCGGAAGCGTTTTAGCCCCGACTCACTCCCGCGCTCTCTCTCTCTCTCTCTCTCTCTCTCTCTCTCTCTCTCTTTCTCTGACTCACACAACTTTTTTCTTCTCGCAGTGATTTCTCTTCTCATCCCGATTGTAAGACCCTCTACGGTTCATTTCACCTTCTTCTCATTCTTTCTCGAGTTTTTATTTTCATTTTTTTCTCGTTTTCGCGCGCTACTGTGCCGCACGGGATGCAAATGCTGGCGTTAAATCGGCGCCCCTCTTTTGTCCGAGTACGGCATTTCCGTACGCGGTTAACAATACACAATGCACACACCAACGTTCACCGTTCGAGCCTCGGTAAGCAACGTGAAAAACAGAATAAACTTGCGCGGGGCACGTCTCTCGCTATAAAACTACCACAACCCCGAGATCGAATCATTCGAAATGCGTATTAAATCCGCTTTTATTCATTTATTTACCTTCATTAAGAATACCGCTCGATACTCTATTCACGAAACGAATGTTAAACAAAGAGCTTCTCAACAGCATAGAAAGAAAATGCACAACAAATTGAAAAAAAAAAGAATCAAAAATTCTTGAAAGATTTTACCGAAATTTTCTCGATCTTTTCATTCCCTTAGGAGTCTCACCCATTCCTCTTGTTCCGCTGAGGACTCGAGTCAGCCATCGGGGAATAACGAAAGATAAATATGACGAATACACGCACCATTTACTAATGAGATGCAATATCGCGAATTGCATAGCTCTTGAAGCCAGTCGAGTCTTTTCGACTCCTGCTCCGCCTCCACAACCAACGACCAGCAAAAAAAAAACTCGCCCAGCCCCGAGAACCCTTTGAACATGTTTCAGAGTTTCAAATACGCGCAATCTCAAAGACCGTTTCTTTGCTCGATTAATAAAAGAAGAAGAAGAAGAAGCTTGTATGCATATCGCGAGTGGTGTGTACAAGCAGCCCTCCAGAAACACCGCAGAGCCGACTGACCCCTCGGTGGTGGTGCAAACACATCCTCGAAGAAATACCTGCAACTACTGCGTCAAACATCACATGTATAAACCCTCCTGGCGTGGATCGCCACCAGGAAAGATTCCGAGCTACTGACAAAGCGAGATTGTTGAATAATCCAGTCGCGAACCTGAAACATTCTCGCTGACAGTGGCATCGCGGGGGCGCCACATGCTCCAAACGCCCTCTTATTATTTTTCAACCCCTTTCCGAGTCTTGAATCGTTGCCCTCCGGTAAGAAACACGCCCGCATATGAGCGCGTGGGTATCGCGCTGAGGGAGATCCGCGAGGGTGTTCTTGGACAGAATTCCTTTCCTCATTGTCTCGAAAGTCCAAATGTTCGTAAGCCGCACAATATCTCGTGTGTGTATCGGTGTGTCGTACATACGTATGCAGATTCAAGTACATCGCGCAACAAGGTCCTTGAATTCTCGAAAGGAAAGAGAAGAGAAGAGCGCCGAGTGCCGAAAGAGGGGCGCTCTTATGGTAGCAGCATATCGTGCGAATTGTTTCGTTGGAACATGGACACCCTACAGGAGGCCTCGAGATTGTCCCATCAAGCAAAGCCTTCCTCCCTTCAGCTCTTTTGCTGTCTCTGCCAGCAGCGAGAATACCAAAAGAAGAAACGAGTATATGCGCGTGCCAAAGTTTCGCTCTCTCATTAGACGAGAGAGACTCGCTGAGAAGAGACGCCTATATAAAATTGATATGTATGTGCGTGAGCAATATGAAAGAGAAGCCATGACGCCAGCGACGTAAAAAAGGGGTAGGATTCGTGGGTGTAAAAGAGGCAGGAGAAAGCTCGGCGCAAAGAGCCCTTCAATCCTTTCGCTCCAAATCCAACGTTTGTTAATTGGAGGTCGCTCCATCCAACACGACCAAGTATACACTTTATATATATACGGCGAGTTCCTCTAATACAGGCAAGAGCACGTATTACGTGCGTATGAATTGTGAAATTGTGACGCTGTGGGAGCCAAAAGAGAGAGAGAGAAAGAGGTGTTGCCTGCTGTTGCCTCACCGAAGTGGTAGTTCAGGCGAGTATTTTCCTCTTGTTAGGGCGAGAATCAGGTATTTTCTTGGAGGATGGACACGTAGAAAGAAACATTGAATTATCCATGGGCCTCTTTTTTATTATCGTTCTTTTGTAGAAAAAGATATTTTAATATGTATTAAGCGTAGTTTGTAAATTAGACGAGAGATCGTGGCAGGGTTGGGATGAAGAAGGACGACGAATCGAAAGAACGTGGAAGATTCGCTCACGTTCAAATGATAGAGTTCTAATTAAACTCTTTGCTTGACCAGTCACGTGGGCGAGCCACAATGGAGCAGGATTCAGAAGAATATCGTGACTGCAATAGCCTGACAGGGGTGAATTAAGAAGGAAGATGGCCAAGGGATGTGCTTCCTTCGCACCCGGAGAAAAGCCACGGGATAAGTCGTCAGGGCAATTCGCTGCTTCCTAATGCTTTGTTGTCTTTGTTTGTGTATATTAGAGCCTGTTCTCATTCGTTTGTTTGTCCTCCTCTTCTCGCCAACGTGTCTGTGTAGGGCAAAAGTAGTACAAAGCTTTTGCTAACGATGATGAAACAAGTACAACAGCAGGGTGGTTGCCAGATCTCGTCCAAGGGGATGATGAGTCACATAGGGGGAAAAAAAAAAAGTACTCTCTTATGGAGTGAACCAGACACATGTAGGAATCAGCGATGACGCGAGAATAAAGAAAAACCTGTGAAACAGGAGTTGTACGAGGCTGCAATAAAAAGAAAACGGAAGATTGAGAGTGCAACGCGAGATCTTTTCTCTTTCGTTCTCGTATATACACTTGCCTCCAGCAACGGAATCAGCACCGGTCTATATGGTCCCCGGATGAAAGCGAATCTATTCGTTTCTTCCTCCTCGATGCTGGTCTACTTTTGATTTTTCTTCATTCACTTTCTCGACTATTTTCTCTGCTGACCACCAACATACTTGTAATACATTTGCAGGCCGTGATGTAACGCGTATCGAAATGTACGATGCTCAACACCATTCGGTCCATTCTCGGCATCCGGCTGCTTGTCATTCCCCGAAATAGTTCCGATCTCTCGAGAACTTCTCCCTTCTCTACTCCACAGGGCAATGACCCGGGGTTGAGACAATAGCAATCAAGATGATTGAAAGACTTGAGTGAAAATGGACTTTGTCCTTTTTTGTTTGAGTTTCGTTACTGTTGCTGATAAACTTTTATCCTTATTTATACACGAAGGAAAAAAATAAATAATGACACATCCGTAAATACGAGGAGAATAAATTTCAAACTTCGGTTCCAACTGATTGGACGTGATTGGACCGTTTAATTTTTTCCGAAATTCAAGCCATTTTGATTGAACCGTCAAAAATATGAGAATCGAAGTTAAAATATACGACAAAAATATTGCAAGATTCGATGAATAATTGATCGATTCCATAACATATACAGAAACAATGAATTTTCCATTGGACGTAAACACACTCTACGAAATGTATGTATTATTTATCCGATGGGGATGGGGAGGCATGGAAGTCGAGATGGTTGATAAAGAGGCGAAGAGAGTTAAGAAATAGAATGGGAGAGAGAAAGAGAGGAGGAAGAACTCTCGACGAAAATCAAATTCCTTTGATCGATGAGAGAGGAAAGTTTGTTCGTCAGAATATCGCACAGGAGTGTTTGGAGTGGGTGCGAGGAGAGGGTATGGAAGCCATCGAAGTTCGTGTTGGTTAGGGCATCGAATGGGAGCCCTGACTCTTCGACGTTTTCGCGCGTATATATATATATGCGCTCGATTCTGTTCTCTCTCTCTCTCTATTTTCCCATTGCCTACTTCCTTCCTCTCTTTCTCTAGTACTCGACGTCTCAGGCCATCGACTAATACCATTAAACGCGTAACGAGAGAGGCGGGGGAACGAGAGACGCGAAAGGACCTAAGCGTTGAGAAACCCATTCCTTTTCTCTTCCATGTGGCCCCGCGAGCAGAGGTTTAGCTATAGCGAGGGAGTTTTCAAAAGTTATAAAATAAATTAAAAAAAAAACATGAACCTTCTTAAAAGGCAAGTTTTCACTTTTTGTTTCCTCGTTAGCGCGATATACGTACACGAGAAAATTCAATACTTCTTTTGTTATGATTTCTTTTTTTTTCCCCCACTAATCCTCATAGTCTCATAACAGCCTCTTTATTCGAACAAGAAAAAAGCCAAGCGCTTTGTTCCCAACGAGAAACTCAAAGTACATTCGAGTCTCCCGCGATGTATATAAGTTTCGTTCTCACTTTCGGTGCACTTTACTTTTACCAAATTCCTCCACTTTTTATACACCCTTATTTATTAAACTCCGATAGAGTACAAGCATCGTGCTTCGAAACGGGAGAATTTAATCAGGGCGATCAATTTTTCCAGCAAAAGTCAGTGGCAAAAGTTATTCCATGAGAAAAGGGACCCCGCTCCAGCGAAATAATGAATTCTGCCTTCCCTATGCATGAAGCCTTCGCTGTCAACGGAAATTCGAATATTCCGAACAATTTGGCTATTACTCATCCGAGTGCTCCGCGATCTTTATGCACGCTCCACATGTGTCTCTACTTACAGAGATACTCGTATAGGAGCTAGAGGTTATTGCATAGACGCACAATTTTCCATAGCGCTTATATACGAGTCCGAGATAAGCACGGTACATTGAACAGAGAAAAAAGGAGTCAGCAGCAGCAGCACGCGTACGAACACTTACCGGTATTAAAGCTGGCGTACCGAAAGAGATACGAGTCTATATATACACATAGAATACAATTGTACAGAAACGTACTTGGTCATGTGGCCGCGCATATAAGCGACAGTGTTGCTCTAACTATTGAATTTATGGGATATCTCGATCCTCGTATATGCGTAACTCAACGACTTGCTCGAAGCTTGCGCGTTTCGCTGTCGCACGGCCAAATGATCGCGTTCGACGAAACCTAACGGTTGTCATACTGCTGCGCAGCCAGTAAGTTGGACGGTAAAAACGGCTAAGGGAACGTCAGGGAAAGCCCACGCGATTGGTACTTTGGATTAGACATGCTTTCGATTTTTAATTGTAAAAAAAAAGCGCGGAGTTCGGCTCAAAAAACATCGAATTCGGAGCAGATCTTGAGCAGCTGATATCGAAAATGGTAAAACATAGCGAGAAGGCTCGAGAAAAAAAATGAATTGAAGAAAAATTTGTATCGAAAAGCTCGCTCAACAGCCGACAAGTGTTTTTGTACAGCGCCATAATATTTATGCTGCATAAATACGACTTTTTATTTTTTATGCTTCCCAGAGTCGATAAATTCCGCGAGTAAAACCAGTTGACCGATACACCTTGGTCGTTTTAATCTACGACATATTATATCAAAGGTAACAATAAGTGAAATAAAAGTAGGAAATATTGAGAGAGAGTGTGAGATGAAAAAGTTATTGAAAAGATCGGGAGCGTTGCAGAGAAGCGAGAAATCGTTGTCACGCGATCGCGAAGTAAGTCGTGTGCGCTGACCGCGTGACGTGCTACACGATCCGAAACGAGACTATGTCTCTCTGTGCTCTTATTAACGTGTATGTAAATATATATGAAAATATAGATATACGTAATGTATACGTAGTTAAAGTAAGTACAGAGATTTGAAGTATGAGCAATAAAGTCTCGCTTTACCTGCAGTGTATTTATACTTCGGGTATACATTCATTCGACTGTCCATATGTATATACCAGTGGATGCATATGTAAGTGAGTATTACGAGCACGTAAAAGCGAAAAGGGTGCTGCACGATCGATTTTTTTCACTGAGAAAGTACGCTAAAAGAAAGGAAACTCGTGCACGAGCACTCCACTCATTCCTCTCTCTTTCTCTCTCTTCCGTCATGAGCAGCCGCGTGTTTCGCGGTTAACGTCTGGGTTTAGGAGTCGGAATATACGAGCGTCATGTCGCGAGATCCTCTCGCGGCTTTTGCACCGTCGTCATCGTCGTCCTCGTCGTAGTTGTTTTAATTAGTCAGACTATTTAGGCGATGTCAGCGTACGCTACAACACGCCGGAGCAAAGTGGATATATGCAGAGTTGATTACAATGACGTACACACGTAGGTTAAAGCTCTCGGTTTAGTGGTACGAAGTAAAGCTCGGCACGTTATGGTTATCCGCGTGCGATATTGTTACATCGCATAAGCGTGCGATCAGTCCGTGATTATTATACGTCATATATACAACGTGTATATATGAGTCTGTGTGTGTGTATACCCGATGCTCATGGAGCTTGCACACTAATATTATTGTTGCGAGAACACGCTATCGCCTCCGGAGCTCCAATCACGTACATGTTTGCTCGAGCAAAATCGTCCAACAATTAACGCTACTGTAATTCCATTTAATGCGTAAAATCCCATAGAAAATGAAGAATTAAGAGCCGGTGGAACAATCACCTCGTTAAAGATCAACGGATTCGTCGTTCATTGTTTGTTTGCCAACTAATTTTTGGTCGGGCGCGTATCAAATATGAGAATCGCACAAGGCAGAAGGACACTGTAGAGCCGTTTACTCGGACGCGGTTTAAGCTCAGTTCAATTTTTTTAATACAGTTTCAGCATCGACCGAACCGAGTTTGAACTCGGATCAACGTTGGAGAAAAAAAGCCTCGGATGAATCGTATTTCATTACGGTTAGCTGGGACGTTATAAGGGATCGGTTGGACTCGGAGCAATTTAGCAGCCAAACAGGCACCAAATCATGTATATACTCGATCAAATACTCCCGAAGGCGGCGGCTTGAGGGAGGATCGCGAAAATGCGGAGAGGCGCAGGAGGGCACAATCTTCTCTGCATTCCCTTGTATACATATGTACACATACCTCGCGTAGTTTCACCTCCCTGCCGTCTGCTCACGATTCCCGGTTAGTTGATCTTGCTAACCCAATCATGCTTAGGGAGCGTTCGAGATACAGGGGATGATAGATGGAGAGTGAGAGAGAGAGAAGGGCCATGACACATCGTAGCTGGAGTGCACACAAGCCATAACTTTGTTACGGTATTTGCGAGAACACACGGGAAAGCCAGCAGCAAGCACACGGCCACCCCATTGATGTCAGTTCGCTACGAATGCTGGTATATCGGGCACGGAGCTCTCGTACCGCGTTATTCCTCGTCTTAGTTCGTCCTTGCGGAAACCTCAAAGTAATCGCATAGAAAACGCCCTCGAGGCGCAGGGGTTCTTGCGCGCCTTCTCGCTCTCGATCCTAGCTCTCGTGCATCCAATAGGCCAAATGGACGATAGATTCTGATGCACGGAGGGGCAAAATCAACACTGCGCTAAGTAGTAGATATAACCCAGAAAACCCATTCGCTGCGGTAAAAGCATCCCTGGGCTCATACAAACACATCGAAGCAGCACGTTCGGTATCTTCGTACGCCCTTTTAATCTTCAACTTTTCATGTTTACACAGAGCTTTACTCTCCTGTCTACTCGTCAAACCAAAGAATCTTCTCCCTTCTCGCGGCATCTCATCCCTTCTGGATGCACTTTACTCCCGAGACATTAGCTGATTACGGATTATCCGTGTGTGGATCTCTCTCTCTTCACTTACCACCAACCTAGTGCCATCCCGTTAGAAAATTATTCAACGTTTGTCCTTACCAGGAACTAACACGAGGATCTGGGAAACGCTCTCCTATTTCATTTTGTCCAAGATGCAAAAAGCAGATGAGATCTAGATTCAACCACTCGGAACATCCAACGTCATCGCGTTACATTTATTAACGACCAACCGTTGTTTGTCCAACGCTCGAATATGAAATCGCATGCTTCATTTTCAACTCCCACATTTTCTACACACTTCCGTTCGAATCAACTGCTGTTCCGTATCTTCTTCGCGTAATCTCCGCCCGTTACAAATGTGTAGAGAAACCCCTAAAAATCGGCATTTCTACATCGAACATTGATAATTAATCCAACGGTTAGTTTTTTCGACCAATTTGCTTCAGTCTAATAAATCCTTCCAAGAATTGATCGTTAACGCAGAACAGAAGTCACGTGAGGCGTAATACGAGAAACACGCTCCGATGAAGCAGCATCGAATTTTTATTCGTTACCACGCAGACACGAAAGAAGGTGGAGAGATGAGCTCGCGCCACCCCTTCATTATCACGACAGCATTAGAACTCGCGCCACACGACAAGCCTCGCTAACAATGTTTGCTTAGGAGAACCACCGCGGATCGGTCACTCTTCTCCTGTGTACAGAATTTTATGTTTATGTGACCAAGTCATAGGTATTGGAGATATCGCACACGTTATATCGTTATATCGTGTCAAAACGGGATCGCGTGCCCGGGGCTCGAGCTCACCGCGAACCGGCCCTCGCTCCAGGGCATAAATAAGCTCTACTTACGACGCTCGCCATTCCTATGTAAATCCGATTTTCTTAACCCTACACGTGTATTTGTAAAGATCGATGTATACACGTATAGCTCAACGAGCCCTCGTTCTCGATATACCAACAGCCAAGATAATTTTACAACACTAATTTTAGAATGATTCCCCGAGTATATACACTCAACAGAGATCCATACAGGCCTACATCGAACCTATCATTTCAACGTTTTTTACATGAATCCCCTACTCCGGCTTCCTACATGACCCCATCTCAGTAATTCGTGTACTTATACCTAACCTGTGCTTCTACCAATGACTCTAATCCGCTTTTTATATACGGTTTCAATAAATATCGCGTAGGAGACGAATTGAGCATGGAGTTTACGTCCAAAGCATGATGTTTTGAGGCATAAAATACCCAGCAACAAACTACTCGGATAGTTTTTGTAACTTTTATACAAAAGTTATGAGCTTGCTTGAAGTTTGGGTACCGGGAACGAAATTTTGTTAAAATATTCAACTATTTTGGTGAATACGACGTTCACCAAAATATTTCGTCGAGCTAACAAAATGTTTTATAGTTTCGTCGTCGTTAAATTTTTTATTGTTTCATAATAATTATTCGTTGAATATATATTTTAACATTTCAACAAAATGTCGTTTTCAGGACATTAAAGTTTCGAAAACCACCCAAATGGGGTTGCTGGGATGGCAAAAAATAACTTCTACGATTAAAAAGGTTGGGAATGGCCAGACTTTGCGAAATAATCTTTTATCCACAATTGTATAAGTCCCTCGTGATGGTTCTCGTTGGAACGTGATCGTAACAATGCCAATAATTAAAAAACAAACACAGTTGAATGGAAAAATGGTGAATTTCGGTAAACCGCGGTTGCTGGAGGTCTGATTCGTCGATAATGGAGCAATTTTTGTTCACTGATGAGAAAAGCATCAGCGACGCAGAAATCATATCGAATATCGCATGAGCCAATTCGGAGAACGGGTATAATCAAGCGTTCGCGTACTCGTTAAACTCTATTAAAATATTCGCTGCCGTATCGTAATATCGTAGCACGTTTGTCGAAGAACACATGTATTTTTGCAACTCGTTTATTGAGGATAATACTCTTGGAGAGCTCTGCTAATTAGCCGTTTCATTGGTAGCGAGGATTACACGAGGTAATATGAGAAAGTGATAGTTAATAGGAAGACAAAGATCGAAGCCGATCGAGAGAAAAGTATCGAATTCGCAAATGCAGCGAAGAGCAGACTTTCAACGGCAGCCGCGTTTACGAAATTCCTGTCTAGACCGAATAATATGAATATATTGAATGGTCGAGGGTGGCTTCGAGCTTCCATTGTCCGGTTAAATATATTTGTATATACCTTCCCGTATGAATGTATATGTAATTTAAGGAATCATCGGATTTAGTCTTAATTGGCTATAAATTAACCTTCACCGAGGCCATTATGCCGCGAGCTCGCTTAATCCACACTTCTAACAACCATTTTCTCGTTCTCTTCGACCATTTCCATTTCTCTCATGTGCAGAAAAAATGAAGTTCTAATATGAATTTACAGTATCAGTTCACGGGCACTTAAGAACTTGCTTCGTGGAAGCTAATTCATGAGCAGAGAACAGTGATGATCGATTTTTCTGAATGGAATCATTTTCGCACAAACATTTGTCCATCGACTGGACATTTTGTCATTTCGTGTCATATGCTCGAAGGACTCCGACGGATTCTCTCTCAGTTCCTAATTAAATTCTGACCCGGAAATCCGGATTAAGGAAAATTAGATGAAGGGAACTTACTTCTAGACACCGGAGAAATTCTCGTCGGTGTGTTTTCCTCCATAGTTTCCTCCGGTGCTTAGTAAATGAATAATTAAGGAAGATTGGTAGATAGCATGGGAGAAACGAGGGAGCTTGTACACGTAAATGCATCCGTACAATGAAAAAAAAAAGAGGACAAGGAAGATAGAAAAACAGGGTGGATCCCTTTTCGGTCGTAGTTTACCCCAATTTTCGCAGTGAGAATCTAATTTCAACGAGCCTACACTCCTCTCTGTTCTTCCTGTCGGGGCAATCCTCTGGCGTGCCTGTATTTCGCGGTAACAGGGAACAAATGTCGCGAATTACGAATTCCCCCATCCTCTCTCCTCGCAGCACAGCGTGTGCGTTCAAACAAGTCGCTTTACCCACACGTCGGAGTATACGCTTTAGGATCGTTCTCATCGAACTTTCTATGGTAGTGCTTGTTCGATCACATCCAGACGTATTTTCAAGCGAAGCATGCTGAAAACTAAGTCTCATACGTCCTTTCAACTTTCAGCTTCAAACGTACCAGTGTATTTGGATACATTGACGTTTATACAAACATGTGCCCAGTGTACAAAGTGTAAAGGGCATTAAGAGGGGAACCAAAAGACCCAGACACACATAAACCTCGATTCTACCTTCTCCTCATCCTCCTCTTCTCCTCATTCCCTGAATTTCCTGCTGGCATTAATATAAACATCGACTCTCGTAACTACACACGACCAGTCTATCCTTCTTCCTTTTTTCCTGCTCTCCCTTAGTACCGTGTAACACGTACGCTCGGCTACATTAGCTGTCTGCTGTGTTGGTCACACGAGGGAGATAGAGCGGGGGTTGAGTCCACCCCTGTGTGGACAAAGAGAGTCGAGGGCTTGGACCCTCTCGTGTATGTGCACCGACGATTGGACGCAGCTATCGACGAACAACTTTGTCCACTGGAACACAGGATTCTGAATCCTACTATGGCTCTTTTTCTACTCACTCTCCTTACATCTTATTCCCTGTTGAACGAGATGTTGAAACAATTATCGCAGCACGGATAATTTAACGAGGCGATGGCCGGAAAGGGGGAGAAAAATCGTTAAGCTCAGGCTTTAAATTTCTGCTCTAGGACTCAAAAGGTTCTCTGTGCTTGTGAAGACAAACGAGATATCGAGAGTAGCGGATCTCATTGCTGGAAATACTGTTTTGTAATATTGAAGCTCTCGCGATGTCGTTTCGCTGATTGTATTTTTCAATGAATTTTCTTTCAAAAGAGCGAGGAGCAAAGAGTTTTTTGTGCAAAAGTCCTTTATTTCTCGTCACGTTTTAAATAAAACAAGTCTGAAAATTTCAACTAGAGAATTTCCATTTTCATTAATTAAAAAGGTGTAGATAGGGCAGGTTACAGGCAGACTTTATTGCATGATATACATAGCGCTCAGACGCTTCGTGATGGCATTAAAAACCGTGCTCTTCCCGTACAGCACACGGATGTCACATTGCGAAAATGAGAATCCGGTTTGAGATTGCAAGATTACGCACCAGACGAATCTCAGCTTTCCTCACGTTTCTTTTATTCCGGTACATTTGCATGGTCGGATTAAAAAGAAAAGTGAATGGTAATGAGTGCGAAATAACTTGGGATGTACGCGGTGTGTCTGAATATTAGATGGCTCGAAATTTTCATAAGTAAAACACGCGTTTTCCTGTGTCAACCGTTTGAACTCGACTCGTCGTGCGAGAAGAAAAAACCGGAAATGAATATTGCACGATGCGTTGAATCGCGTCGACGGGCGTTGAATATGCGAGAGCACTTCAATCTTCTGTAGGAGAGCGAAACTTTCACTGTTGAGTTAATTCGAGGGAATTGATTATTCGATTCAACTCCCAGTTGCAAGGTCAATGATTGCTGATAGGCGAAGAAGAGATGCGAGGAAGATTGTGGCCGGAGAAACTAGCGGAAATGCCGGTTACGTGCGGCTTCTGCGGTTACGTATAATCGAGGACGAGAAGACAGAAATTCAAATGGATCAGTCGCTCCACCGGGACCGATTTACATCGAAGTTTATTGGCGTAGCACGAAATCGCGCAAGGTCGTGGAGAGTGAATGACGCTGAATCTATTGGCAATCTTGAACGATCGGAAAAAAACAGTTATTGTGTTTGTCTCCACGGGAACTTGGTTCGATGCGAGTCTTCAGGAAATCAATGATGCAATGCCAGTAACAGAGCACGGTTACGCTTCAGGTACACGAACTATTCTGCTCTACTTGGTGCATCGCTACGGTCGACCCTAATCGACCACATTCACGTATTCCTGAACCCTTCGGTCCAAATCACCCACCCAGTTTTGTCGTCGTATTTGCAGTTAGGTCTGCATTGAAGAGACGTTAAAGACGTTTGCAGGAAACCGAGAAGATACAGTGAGGCGGAATAATATTCATTGGCCTTTCCGAGTTGACTCGAAACAGCTCCCAATGTAATTGTCTGTCTCTTTGCATTGGACACTGTTAAAACAATGCAAGACTCTGCTTAGACTGATTGTGAGAAAGGACATTTGCTTAATTGATAACATTTTTGTTGGACCAACAAATCGTGGCGAACAAAATGAAATTCGTACAAAAGCATCATACCATTTCATTCTGTCAGTAAACTTTTCTTGCTGATCTTCTAATCGGAACGTTCGATCGATGCGTGTGCCAGGATCATGAGACTTTCCGTTTCTCCATTTAACTCGAACAAAGACTTTCCGGGTTTTCAACGCTTTGTCCCCAAGCTCTGCAGGCTCGTTTCCATTCTTTTTACCTCTCCCTTAGCCCTCGTCCAGTAGGATGAATTACGAGACCCTGGTACTAGTTGGCATCAGAGAGTTCAATGATCAATGATGACTATTGACCTCTTATCGTAACGGTGGCCGAGTCCCGAGAAGAACAATCGAGCGTCGTTCGTCCCGATCGGCAATGACCCACTATCGTGGAATTTTGGGACTTCCTACGGAGTCGATAGAGGTTTGTTCGTCGAAAGACTACCCTGGAAGTGTGTTTCCTACACACTGGCTATTTCCAGCTTTACCCTCGATCGCAATCTCCGTATCAACTGAGAGCAAACAAAACAACATATACATCACTTGACGTGTTGAGCCTCCTATTGGATACGCCCTTTTGTGTGCCAACAGTCGATATCGGTATGTATTTTACTGGACAGACTGCCACGCTCTATCTTATCCCGAGCGTATACAAACGCGACTCCGGGAGTGTGTGTATATGCGTGTGAACAAAACGGTCACGTGCCGACGGTACGTCACGGTCGTAAGGACGCGTGTCCTGAATATGAAATCGAACGTGTGCAGCTATCATCCCTTCGCGTATACCGGTTATTCCACATGGAATAAAACGATTTTTGGTCAACGACAAATTTGGCTAAAGTATATCACAGCGACGAAGGGTAGGTAACTTGAAGAGAAAACGAGAACACGAAAAATCCCTGGAAATTTTTGTTTTTTTTTTTCTTTTATTCAATGGACTCCCAGCTACTGAGTTTCTGGAAAATCTTTTTACCAGGAGTATCAAATTGCTCGATGTCTTTTTCGTGAAAAATTGACATTTTGTGGCGACAGAATACAGCGAAACGATTCGATCGCAATCAATCTCTTCGCCCTGGTTTGTACACACGCACGTAGATTTTTGCGAACGTTTGTGAATAAATTCTCATCCAGCTCACTCGTTCTCATCCCTCCGGAGAACAACCAAGTGGAAAATTCTCCTGCTTCCCTCATGCCTCGTCGGTTGTTTTTTTTTTTTTTTTCTATCTCTCGAGTTCCCTCTTCGACGGCGTTGGTTAACCGGATTTGCCGGAGATCGCTGGCCAGCACATAACAGCTGAACACTCCCAACTGTACTATACCAATCCTGGCACCGGTCAGACCATTCACCATTCGCGCAATTACGCGCAATACCGCACGTACAATGCATCGCCTCTCTCTCTCTCTCACTCTCTTGCTCTCCTCCCTTCGTCGCATCTCGTAACCTCACGTGTACAATGCAATTCTCGCGTGTATACGTCTCTGCGATGCATTGTACACTGTATATGGGATGTACGCTCTATCCTGTTGGGACATAACACATTTCTGTGCGTCCTTATACGTGTATATATTCACCGATATGTATATGCATGCACGTTGATGGCGAAGAGAGCGGATAAACCCGTGGGGACAGCCAATTAGCAATAAAATTTCAGCGACCTTTTTTTTTACGTTTGTACGCTTTTTTTTTATAATCTTCTCTTGGCTATTCATACGCTGGAGCTCGCCAAACGAACAATGTTTATCGCGTACGTTTCCTCTTTTATATATTCTTCCTTCTCCATCTCTCTTTGCGTTAATTTTTCGTTTATTTTTAGTCTTCTTTACGACTCTTTGTTTATTCGATTTTTGCTTTCGTTACGGTTATACCTGCGAGGGGAGGGAGTGATCACAGGTCATTTCCGCATTGCATTATTTTCATGGCCCAAAAATTCACGCTCTTGTGGAAAATTCGAGTCAGGGAAAAAGTAACGAGCGCGGATTTTTGCTTCGTTAAAATTTTATGAAGAGAGGAAGTGTCAAAAGGGAATCGTGGGTGTCCTTCGTGTTTTGTACTCTTCGCCGCCGCTGCTGCTGCTGCATTTTTATTTCGTTATTACTATACTTTCGAGACGTTCATCAAGCGCGTATTCGACTGCGTACTAACTATTTTTATATGCGGCGGTGTGTCCAATTGAAGCTGCGAGAATATATATGCGAACAAAAGCCGCGTTATTCTCGCTGTGCGAATATATTATTTATATACTTTCCACTCGAACGAGTATAGCGAGAGCGTGTGTCACACTATCGTTTTCTCTCCCGACAAAAGTCATAATCTTCCAAGTAATTTCAAAATGAACCTTAATAATTGGCATTAAATGTTGAAACAAATACGATTTTCATGAATGCTCAGATTGTTTTACAAATCTAATCCCCGATGCCGACTTTCTCCCGGGAATTTTGAGTTAATAAAGTGTACAGAAATTTAATTAGCATCGAGCCATCTCGAGATAAGTGAAAAATCATGTATGCGTGCCGCCCAATAGTCTTTCGGCACATCAACCACCGAACGAAACTTCTTAATTAGCAAAAAAAAAAGTTTTGCTATCTATAATTGGAACGCGAGTATCCTCGTCATATTTAATTAAGATATGAGGACCGGAATGAAAGATTTCAGAGACTATTATAGTCGGACCACTCGAAGAAAATTATTCATTCATTTTATTTAATGTATTCTCAATAGTTTTGGAGTCAAGAGTTGTCAAAAGTTGCCTCTTCAAATGAAATATCCAAGAATTATTCGGTACCAAAGTCTGACAGCGATTTCATCAGTTATATTTTTCGATCTTCTTTAAAGTTAGGCTAACTTCGTACAGTTTATTATGATGAGAAACGCATGGGAGACTTTACTAAACCACACCCAAATGTTCGTCGAGATGGAACAAAATTGCAACCCTTCCCCCCCCCCCCCCCCTCAGACTTCGGGGACTTGCAAGTCTACGACTAATTGCTTTTCCCTCTATATATACACGCACAGACACACACTTTTCCATGTATATCCCTCGGCTAATCTCGTTTGCACTTTCTCGATTGTTAACAGTGTTGCGGGACGAGTTTCGAGCTCAGCCTCAGAATACGAGGGTCGCAGCCGGTGAGACAGCACTCCTCGAGTGCGGTCCACCCCGCGGTCATCCTGAACCAACTCTTTCCTGGAAGAAAAACGGACACACCTTGGACGTCGATGCTGTCAAGAGGTAAGTCTATTTTTTTCTTCAGCCATTTAGCCGCGATACGAAATTGAAACTTTTTAATGCCACTCGAGGCTTTTTGAGATTAACAATAAATCAGGACATCTTTCAATTTATTCAGGAAAATTATCACTCAGGGAAAAAGATCTGTTCGAATCTACTAGGATCTCATTCATTCGACTTTTTTTTATTTGAATTTACAATATTTCTATACGGCCCAACTAAAAAGCTGTATTTGAATCAAACAAATAGTGCTATTTGAGAAATATTATTGAACGATAATATAATCGATTTGTTTTTAATTTCCGACCAAAAATTCACTCATATTTTCATATAAAAAAATAAAAACTATTCACCGCCGATAAAAATCGTTCGTCCCCCCAGGGGGCAATTGTGTACAGAATAAATGATACAAATTTCAAAACGATCGGTCTAGCCGTTCTGGAGTTACAGTGATCACCGACTTCGAAAACGTGATTTCGAGAAAAATGCATTTTAAATTTTGAGTACAATTTATAATAAAGATAAAAAAATTATTTTTAGACTCACATTGAATCATCCTTTCCGGCACCTTTTTACGCCTCAGCAGCCGCGACAGAACGATTTTTTTCGTATTGTCGATATTTTGTATCGCTTTTTTCGTATACTCGATGCGGCTAAGTTCAAATTTCTTTTTCTTCATAAATAATGCTCCGATTTGGCTAACATTTTCAGAAAATACTTTTGAAATGCTGTACTCTGAAAAAATGCAATGAAAAAAACGATTTTTTGAAAATGCTGACTAGCCCTCACTCCTTAAAGAATCAAACGTTTGAAACATCGTTTTTTTTGTTAAATTTTGTCAAATAATTTCGATTTCATTGACAATTCGCCCTCGAATATTCCAAAACGAATTTTCATCAGTTTACGAACGTTTCTAAAGTTTTTGAATTAAAATAACAATGAGAAGATTAATAAAAAAGAGGTTGGAAAGAGGATTAAGTAGAAGGGAGTTAAATAGCTGAAAAAAAGGAGTGTAGGGTCCAAGAAAGATTCTCCCAAAGTGTATAGAACAGCGTCGTAATTTCCTATCATCAATTTTCCTTGTTCTTATATATATAAACACCTCGGAAAGGAATTTCAGGAGAGAAGAAGACTCGTGCGAGGGTGGTATATGTCCCTTTGGCTCTTCTTCTCCAAGATATACAGTTATATTAAGAATAGAGAACTGTACGGAATAGAAAAGGAGAAAGAGATAAAAAAAAAAAAAAAAAAAAGTGAGAGAGGAGTAGAGCTCTTCGAGAAGAGCCGCACGACCAATGGTAATAATCCGAAGACACAAGGGCCTTCGTAATCTACCGCGCATTTGCATGAGAATGGCGCTAAAGGATGTCCCCCATAATTCTTGTCGCGTTATCTTCGTGTACTTTCTCTCCATCTTTATCTCGCTTTCTCTCTCTCACACACATACACATACACATACACACACATTCTTCTCTCGGCCTTCTTCTTCTTTCGTGAAAGGAGCGAACTCATTATTTATAAGTTCGGAGTAGACGGAGTGAAATGTAAAATGTCTCATACATAAAATTATCTATCGAGTCTAATCGCCATAATTCCTGAAGTCTCCGCGATCTTATTGAATTACAAGTGACAGCAGTTCTTTCACTTCGGATATGATTTTGAAACAAAATGAATTAGTTCGTTTTATCGATTATTTATAATCGAATAACTACTCTTATTCGTCGTATTTCGTTTAATATGGCCTCAAGCCTCAACGCAAAATTCGTTTTGCTTCGAACATTTTCAAAGTTTCATTCAACTCGAATTGCGGACACATCTACGCAGACTCTCTCAGAGGCTGCGCGCTCCTGTAAACCTCACTGAATAGACGATAAATTAGAACCACTGATAGAAATTAAATCCATTCCCATTGGCGTACAGGTTTGTGTTTCGAGGAGCTTTCCCCGGTCTCGCGAAATAGAGAATCGTACGAAAGCCACTGCCCGACCCAAGGGACACAGCTCTCTGCAGTTACTCCCGGCGTTAACCCCGTCAACAGAATTAATTGATACTATAAATTAGAGGACACAATCGAGGAACCATCGATTTCGCTGAACGTTGTCGAGCCAGAGGGATATGTATCCTCTCCCTCATCCCTCACCCCCCCCCCCCTCATCACGCCTCTTCCTGTTCTCCTCTTGTTCTCATCCCTTCATACCGCTAAACAGAGAATTCCGCATAGACGAGAGAAACCTGACATTCCACAAAGCCCGGAAAACGTATATGTAACCCTGCACGCGCGTTTCCATGCTTTAATTACAATTCTGTCGATAGATTCTCCAAATACGACAGCAAAATACCAACTTTGTAGAGTTTCGATTGTTGTATCGACTACTCTAATTGCGTCCATTATATTTTAACACATCGAAAAAATTGAACTGAAGAATAGAATGAAACTAAAAGATTATTTAAATTCGATTTTTTTGTTTTTCCTAATGGAACCATTTTGGTGGGGTTGCATCACATGGAGCAAGCTCAACTCGAATAAATTGAAATTTAGTGACAAAATCGTGGCGTGGTTGCCTCAACGACATGACTGTAGTTGGCAATTTTTTGCAGAGCAATGATTCACGTTTGTTCTCTTTTTTCTT
Source organism: Campoplex capitator (assembly GCA_037576405.1). Taxonomy (NCBI): domain Eukaryota; kingdom Metazoa; phylum Arthropoda; class Insecta; order Hymenoptera; family Ichneumonidae; genus Campoplex; species Campoplex capitator. Next base: position 5,925,829 of record JARBWI010000010.1, on the reverse strand, counting down.
GATGTAGAATTACACTCGTCGATGGTGGAAATCTCATGATATCCGATGTCAAGCAAACTGATCAGGGAAGGTATCAATGCGTCGCTTCCAATGTCGTTGGCGAAAAGGAATCTGCGATCGCAACTCTCACCGTTCACGGTAAGCTTACTATAAAACTGTTTTTTATCTCATCATTTGGTTTTCCTTGTCTCTTGATCCAATTATCATCGTTTTGCGTTCGACTTTTGGAACTAATGCTTTTGGCGTTCATTTCCTTGAATATTTTCGACTCTTTTGGAAATCTGCTGATTCTGATTGGCAACGGATCTACGATGGTCTTTATACGGACCTGAAATCCTCGGGATTTTTTATGCAAACTCTTTTTGATTAATTTATTATTCGTTGTGATTCGATAGAGTGAATTTGGAATTTATTTGTTTGCAGTAAAACCCTATTTCCTTGCAACGCCGATGAATCAAACGATCCAGACTGATCAAACCGCGGAATTCGCTTGTCGCGTGGGGGGCGATCCGCCGCCGGAAATTCTGTGGCGTCGTAACGACGGAAAGATGCCAATCGGTAGGGGACACATAACGGACGACAAGAGTTTGCGTATCGAGAGAGTTACGGCTCAGGATGAGGGAACTTATATATGTGACGCCGAAAACGGAGTCGGCGCTATTTCCGCCAGTGCAACGCTCACCGTTCAGTGTAAGTTTATAAATGTATAAACATTTACATAAAATATTCAAATTCATTCGAATCGCTATCTGCGTGCCAATATTCCATGTGTTTCGTCCGCGAAATTTTATGTCAGAACGAAATCTTCATGTTTGAAAACAATATTTGAAGAAAAATACAAAAAAAAAAATTATTAGAAATTTCACAAACTAATTTGAATTCTATTCGGAGCAAAAATCATTTTACTTTTTTCTAAACTTGTTCACTTTTTCTAGAAACAATTTTTCATTCCAATGTCCTGAAAATGCGAAGAATTCGAATTTCGAAGGAGAGTTCAATCGATTTTCATGAAATATTAAAATTATTCGAATTGAAGCTTGATTTTGTATTGAAATTGGAAAATCGTGGGCACAAGAAAAAAAAATTTGTCCCAAAAAGTTGAAATTTCAAATGTTTCTTCGTCGATTCACAGCTCGTCCAGTTTTTACAAATTTTCCAAAAGACGAGTCAGTCAACACAGGCTCGGACGTATCGTTCGCTTGTTCGGCAAAAGGGGCACCTAAACCATCGATATTCTGGAGCCGCGAGGGCTCCCAAGAGCTAATGTTTCCCGGCAAAGTTTATCAGGGACGTTACACCGTCAACGAGTACGGGAGTTTGCACATAAAGGAAACTATCAAGAAAGACGAAGGTCACTACGTGTGCAGCGCTATCAGCGAAGCCGGAGCGAGTACAGCGACGATCTATCTCCAGGTAATAATGAAAACGGTCATTGATTTATGAATTGATTCAATCTGACAAAAAGAAACAACTTTTCGGAATTAATTCAGTCGACACTCATCGCTTTTATGAATTTTTCAACTGGACACAAAGCCAAAAACGATTTGTCCCTTTCGTTTAATTTTTTCCAAGAATTCTTCCGAATAAAAACTCTTTGACATCATCGAACAATTTCTACAAGAAAGTGTCACAGTTGCCATGATTATTTCAAAGAAAATTTCCGAATTGCACTTTTAATGATTCAAAAAAGTTGATCAAATACGAAGAAATGAATTTCAACTTCAAATTTTATGATAAAAATCATTTTCTAATTTTTTCTACCCATAATTAATCATATTTCCAAAAAAAGTCCATAAAAACAAAAAATCCTGAATAAAGTAACGCGACAATCATGGTGATGCTAAAGAATGAAAAAAATAATTTAAAAAAAAAAAAAATGTTTTTTCAATATTTCAAGAAATAAAACTGAATAAAAATTCTCGAAATATCTAAAATTGCCATAAATTTCAGGTAACTCCCGTAGAAGAAGTTCCACCGCCGATAATCGAATTGGGTCCAGCGAATCAGACACTGCCAGTGAAGAGTGCGGCGTATTTGCCTTGTCGGGCAGTTGGCACCCCGACGCCAAAAGTGCAATGGCACAAGGACGGAGTTCTCGTGCAGTTGGGAAGTAGAGTGACGATGTTAGCGAACGGTACTCTCGTTGTAACCGAGATACAAACTTCCGACGCGGGTCTTTACACGTGCATAGCATCATCGGAATCGGGAAACACCTCGTGGTCGGCGACCTTGAGCGTGAGCTCAACGACGACGCTGCATAGAACACCGGACATGCAAGCCTTGCCCCAAAACCCAACGAAGCCGAGAATCGTCAATATAACGAGTAATTCCGTGACCCTTACATGGTCACCGGGTCACGAAGGCAAGAGCAAAATAATCGGCTACAATATTGAGTATTTCAGCAGCAATTTGAACACCGGTTGGGTCGTCGCTGCGACCGGTGTCACCGATGACACTTTCACCGTAAGTTTCATCCGCTGATAACAAAAACTTTCGAAACAAATTTCGTTTCTCTCAACCAAAATATTCAGCTCGATCCAGTTCTCTGGATTTTCGTCCAACCAAATGGAATCGGTTCGATGAACCAATGTCTTTTTTTTTCTCAGTCTGTTAACTTGCTACGAAAAGGAGAATAATATTGGAGTTGAATCGTGTTCTAGAACGATGCGATAATTGAATCAAATGGATAATCGAATAATGGACAAAAGGTACAATAAATAGAAGGGATTTTAATGCAATTGGTTTGTCTGTCGACAGGTAACCGATCTCAAGCCCGATACGAAATACGTGTTTCTCGTCCGGGCTGAAAACAGTCACGGACTTTCACTGCCCGGACCACTGTCCGACATCGCTCATACAACGACCGTCAATCAGTTTTCCGTGCCACAAACCGAATTGATTAGAGCCCGGGACAGACTGAATCGGGAAATTTTACATTTGCGTGAAGTTCAACCGATCAGTAGCACGAGCGTCAAAATAATGTGGGATGTAAGTCACTTTGAAGTTCACTCTTTCTCATTATTTTTTTTTGTTTTTCGATGAAAATGTCCACTTTCGAAGAGAACTAATCAGAATCTCGAATGACATTCGACAGATCCTGGGTGCAGCGGATTTGGTCGAAGGTCTCTACATCCGTTACCGAGAAATATCGGACAAACCAGAATATCAAATGGTCACGGTGCTGAACGCCGGTGCAACGAGTTACGTCTTAACGAATCTCAGAAAATTCACTCGTTACGAATTTTTTCTCGTCCCCTTCTACAAAACGATAGAAGGAAGACCGAGCAACGTTAAACTGGCGACTACACTCGAGGACGTCCCGTCTGGATCACCCGAAAATGTTCACGTTGGAATGATCAATTTGACATCCGCCTTTGTACAATGGGCTCCCCCACCTAAGAACGAACAAAACGGTCAGCTCGTTGGATACAAGGTACTGATTCAGAATTTTCTAAAAACCTTTAATAAAAAATCTAATATAGTACAATAAAAAAAGTGTCAAACGTTGAGAGAATTTGTCGGCATGCCATCAAAAATGGATAAAAACTATTTGGTCCAACAGGCTTCCCCTTCCAAAAATATCACTCCGTTGGCACTAAAAAATATTTGATTTTCCTTTGTTCGTATGACAGATCCAGATAAAGAGTAACAGCAGCAACAAAGTATTGGGTCAGATGTCACTGAACGCTTCGACGACATCGGTGATAATAAACAGTTTGACAACGGGTGGTTTGTACACGGCGCGAGTGGCTGGACTGACTCGAGCAGGTTTGGGTCCATTTTCATCACCAACGATATTGAACATGGACCCGGGTCAGTTGACTCAATTGCCGCCGCGTACGGATCCGAGTCACGGAGGAGCATCGGTGATAACGGAGACGTGGTTTCTGGTGTTGATGATAACGATGGTATTTACATTGGTGGCGGGTCTCGTGGGTGCGCTTTACGTGAAGCGGCGTCAAGTGATGCGCAAGCAACTGGGCCACTTGAATGTACCGGTTGGGACAGCTAATGACATTTGTCAATTGAACAAAGACACCCTGTGGCTGGAGAGAGGTTGGAGACCAACGAATACGCTTCAGGCTTCGAGCGACAAGGACTGCGAGACGAAACTATTGAACAATCAGCAAATGCTGGCTCCAGGAATCGTCAGTATGGCAGGTTCCGAATACGCCGAAGTGAATTTAACGACTTTCTACAACGCGAGAAAACAGCTGCAGGCGCCACCGGAGCCATACGCGACGACGACCCTCTGCGTCGGCAATCGAAGTCCCGACTCGATGGAAACGAGTGGACAGAAATCAAACTCCAGTGATTCTTGCCTCAAGCCTGATTACTCGAATCTTGACTCGAATCAGGATCACAATCAGTCAACGATGTCACCCAGTAGCGACAACGCCAGCAGCGTCTACACCGATGAAAACGGCGACGCTCAACAGCAGCAGCAGCAGCAGCAGCAGCAGCAACAACAACAGCAGCAGCAGCAGCAGCAACAAAGAAGGCCACAGTACAGGATTCCACCGAGTGAAACCGCCCAGCCGAACATGCCAAACTGGTGCGACATGCTTCCACCACCACCGGAACATCCACCACCGGCTGGAACTTCACTCTCGGCAAGAATGCAACAGCAAGTAGCTGCCTTCAGTCCCCACCTGGCAAAACGCAGCATGCCCAATGACCTCGATGCCGGCAATTCGACCAACTCTCAGAGCCCACCAACCCCACCGATAAGGGTTGGAAATGCATTCGCATCTTCACCAACCCCGTGGAACGGAGTGCCTCCGCAGATCGAACCGAATCACGCTAACCATCGGGAACAAGGGGGACGCTACACCACTTTACCACCCCAAACGAACCCTCCTCCGGTTCCCTCATTTCCTCAGGGCTTCAATCATTACGATTACAAGAATCAGGAAAACGAATATGAGAGTGGCTCCGTTATTTATGGACATCAAAACGGTCTCGCTGATGATTATCGACCCCATGATCCTGCCTACAATCGAGCCAACCATCCTAACTCTCATCTCGATCATGGAACCCTCAACGACGAAGTTTATCGTCACAACGAAGAAATGTTTCGTAACGACAATATTTATCAGCCTGAAAACGACGAGTGGGATAGAAAATCATGCGATTCCAACACCCACTCGGAACTGTGCTGCTCATGCTCAGAATCGAGCTGCCTCTACGCCGATACCATGGAATACAACAATCAATTTGGACCCAGCTGCGCTCATAATCGCGGCAGTGCTTCTAGAAATCGCAACAATCGCAGCCCTCGGAGAAGAAACAATCGCACTTCTTCACCCACCTACAGCAGCGATAGCAACTACTCTTGCATTCCTCAGAGACAGTGCGGACCTGCCAATTCACAGGAAAGGCTCAGGCACAATCGTAGCAAAGGTTAGAAACTTTTTTTACTCTGTTTTCAGTCTCGTGCTGAAGTCAGATGAGATTCATCTGCTTCGGAATCTTTTTCGATGATTACTCTTCGTCCGTACATTTTTCCCAATAACCTCAACAACATCCAGCCTCATTTTTTATGGTTAAGAATGAAATTTTTCATTTCGAACGAATAAAATTCTAGTTTGATCAACAAATCATGGCAATCAAAATGAAATTCGGTAACCGAACAAAAATTTGGTTGATTCAAACACTTAATTTGTTGACTCAAATAAATATTTCTCACTGCGACAAAAACATCATTGAATCAACAAAAGTTTTGTTGAGTCAGCAAATTTCTTTTTTCATCGCAGTAAAATTGCATGGGCATTTTCCATATTTTTTTCAAACTCGGAACAGTCTTTTTACCTTTGTTGTGACATTGATCATCAAAAGTCGTTTTTCGTATATAGATTCGGCATAGTTTTTCTTTTACATTTCATTTTTTAATTCGATCTGAGAACTCGTTAGAAAAACCTAAAAGAAATGGACGATTTTTTGTATCTGCGTGAAAAACAATGAATAACGCTGGAACAAAAATGGAATTTTCTTGCAGTCCGTCAGTATCTTCGTTCCTATGAAGGAGCTCGATTTTCATTCGTTCCAGAAAAACGCAGATCAATGAAACTGAATCAATGTTTTGTTTTTTTTTCATTATCAACTTTAGTTATCGAAAATGGAATAATTCACAATGATTTTTTTTTGTGACAGACAAAGTGCCTAGTTTTCCGAGATCCGGTGGATACGGCCAGCACAATTCTTCAGCTTCTAACACGATGAGCAGTTCTGGAAGCCAGAGATACAACAAGCTGAACAGTCTCTTCATGAATCCAAGCAACAATCCGAACGGAACGAGCGAAACGAGTCGATTGAGTGATCATCGAGACAGTTAAGTGCCACTCTGAGAAGCAGAGAGAGAGAGAGAGAGAGAGAGAGAGAGAGAGAGAGAGAGAGAGAGAGAGAGAGGAAGAGAAAGCGAAGAAGCCAGCGAAAGCGGAGTGTCAGCATTGCGAGTGAGTAAAGAAGAAGAAAAGACGATCCAGAATCGAGAGGATCGTCCGAAAAGCTCAAGTTCATTAAGGCGAAAAGCAGCTTTCGAAAGAATTCATCGCGGTTAATTACGATCGAGAGTTTCCTCGAAGAAGAAACAAAGAATTTTCTTCTTCGGGCATTTCGAATCGATAATAACGAGTAGTGATTCGTATCGTCAAAAGTTGCGAACCTGGCCCACGTATGATCGTGGAATATTCGCCGAAAAGAGGGGGAAAAACATGAAAAAAATTTGAGATTTCCACGTTTCGTTGATGCCATCTATGTAGGGAGAGTCGCTAACGCTCGAAAAACGGTAAACGACGAAAACGACCTCGGGCGCATATCGTTTCGTACGAACGAACGAAAACACAAAAACAAATTTAAAAAAAAAAAACAAAAAAACAGACAAAATAACTATCGAAAATGTACGATGATCGCATTTATTTTTACTTGCCGGTTCGTTCTCTTTCCATCGTCACGATAAATAACGAACCTTATTTTCGATATAACGTTCCTAACTGTTAACCGGAGGAGAGATGAAATTGAAGAAAAACAAAAACACACACGCATACACACAAAACAGACGAGAAAAAAAAAAAGTAAGAAGAAAAGAAAATAATGAAAAATCGTAAGATCGCCAACTATCGCGATTATAATCGACGTATATATTTCTTCCAGAAAAAACAAAAATACTTACTAAATAAAAAAAATAATGTTACGATGTACGAATGCGAGAAATAAGAAATAGCACGGTAAGCTGTATAATCATATCAAGTGGTTTTTGTATACATTGTACAAAGTTTATAAACAAGTTTAGTCACTAGTTTTTAATTTACGTATCATTAATTATTAACATCTATATATACATACGAATCACTGTATGTCTATATATAAATAATAAAAAAATATATATATATACTAACATTATATATATATATAAAAATATCTATATTTTAGTTTACACAAACGAGTGTACCGGAAGTCGTATAGGGAAAAAAATTCGTTTCCCAATGCCCTGACAAATAAAGTGAGAATGTGATTGTGACAGGCGATAATTAAAGTCTTGCAAGCGCGATGATTTAGGCTTTTTAAAGTTTGGAACGAATCTCCGAAGGGGTGTGTTGGCCTTTCGAGAAAGCAGCTTAAATCCTAAATGCGGTAAAAATACATTTTTAATTTTTTTCCTACGAAAAAGTGTAGTAACGAGAGTTCAATTCGGAGAAATTGAGCGAGTCGAGGATTTCTAAGAATCGATACAATTTTCGTGGATAAACGAGACACGTTTCCTTTTCTCGGAGGAAACTCGTTCGTTTTATTTTATGTTTTGAGACTCGGATTTGAAAATGTTTTTGATTTTCGGGGATTAAACGTTCTCGGGGATTATAAAATGCGAAAAAAATTACAGTTCTTTCCGATCTAAATATAAAACGTCGAGGAAAAGAAGAAGAAAAAAAAAAACAAACAAACGACACTTGACAAAAGATCGCACTGTCTGGCACGAACAAAGTTCCCTTTAATCTCTCATCTGTAGATATCTCCCTTGTGAATACAGAGTGATTAAATATATATTAACGTAAAACGTAGAAGAGCGAACTGTGCGTGATTTGAGAAACGAATGAATGGTTTATAATAATGTAAAATCTTGTGGTGCATATGCGAGAGAGAGAGAGAGAGAGAAAGAGCGAAATATATAAATATATGTTTCTTAAATAAGAAACTATCGTAGTTAATCCCGCCCTGACAAGCCATATAATCGCTCAAATTCAATGTAATTATTTAAATAATAAATAGATGACGAACTCAACTGCCTGAAAGAGGTGAATCTCACTGCTAAACGGAAATGACATTCTTCTCGTTGCTTCGAGAAAAAAAAAAGAAAATAATGATCATTCGTTGTGTTCAAATAGGTGAACAAAAGTACATTTTTTTTCTTGTGAAAAGAAGGAAGGTAACGTAGTTAGAAAAATGCTGATAAATTTTTTAGTTTTTTTTTTACTCGAAGTAATGAGAAATTTCCGCTTTTAGAGCATCGTGTGTCTCGAGTATTAATTAACGTGATCAAGGACCGCATTTATGGCACAATTCTTTGTCAAAATCACTGCCAATCGTTTATTACAAAATCGAACTATACATTTTTCTGTGAATACAATCGACAAGGTTATGAGATATTTGAAAATATTTTCAAACTATATTTTCCTTCTGAAATTCCTGAATTATTATTCGATCGAACTACTCGTTCGAATACTGCGAGAATAAAAAAAAAAAAGCGTTACGAAAAACGTACACAGCTGCAATACTCATTTGCAAACGAAAAAACGTAATCGATGATTTAACCGTACGAAATCGACAAAAAAATTATTATCGCCTGATAAACCTTGAGATTTTTTATTCCTTTTTTCTTGCTACAATGAAAATAATGAATCAACTTTCAAGAAGCATTCAGTTCCAAGTACTCTTATTTTGAATTTCTCGTATTTTTCACTCCCACAGTTATTGAAATCGAATGAAATTTTTTTTTTATCGAAAAACATTAATTTCCTCTCTAAAAAAACGAAAAAAAACTTCCAATCGATCATATTTTTCGATTTTATATCGAATGGGAATGTCATTACGACGAAATAACAAAGAAAAAAATAATACGAATATGCAATAGAAGCTGGCAACTAATTTTTTTTTCACGATTTGTCAATCGTAATCACCTTTCAACCGAGACTCATCGGAAACTGTAAAACCGCAAAAGTTGCCGAAAAACGAGTAAACTGTCACCATTTTGCTTTCTTTTTATCGACAGACTCGACACGGCAGTTCTTGGCGTACGACGAAAACACTTACGAGCGCTAGCGCCCTCTCCAATGGGTCAACGCATAATGTATTATTTTTATTAATTACAATCCTGTAGAGTCGTTGGCGCGATCGTACGTTTAGTTTTGTATAATAATGACCATTATTCTTATTATTATTTTACTATTATTATTATGATTATTATTATTATTATGATTATTACGGTTATACATAGTGTGACAAGTGAATCGAGTCGTGAGTTATTGACGCCGTTACGAAAAATTGTGGTAATAGAGTGTGTGAAATGAATATAATAATAAAAAATAGCTCCAGCGTACGAAAAATCACAAACAGGATCATAACACGAGACAAGAAACCGAAGTATAGAACAAAGCACGTATGAGAATTAACCGAAATCATAACATAAAAAAAGTATCGTAAAAGTCTTGTTCAAAACGAATAGAAATTCTGTTAAAACACCGAGCTATGGTTAGGAATTCTGTAATTTTGACTTGACTTTTTGGGACTTTTTATGTTAAACACGAGAGTACACACGTTGTTGAGATTACTAATTTTAGAAGGGTAATATCATAATCCGTACTTGTAGTGTCAATCCCGCCCGAATCATATGCCACAGCGTTGTTTTTTCAGTTGACGTGCCTTGAATTTCGAACGTGGATAATCGGCCGAGCGAGCCTCAGTTTTTTCAGGGACGAGAGAAAAAAAAATAAAACAATGAACTTCCGTTGACATCTCATTCTTGTCATTCGTTGCGAGATTCTTGATTTTTATTAAATCATCAAAGAAAACAAATAATTTACGATCTTTTGGGGAAACGAACTAAAATAAAGAAAAACTTGTAATCGACGTCAAAAGCTGAGACCGTGGAGTGATTAACGATGAAAAAACGTTCTGATTTCAAGGCACATTTATCTTCAGTATGCGAATCCGCGAAAAAAACGCAAATCAGAGACTTTGCAGTTTAGAGAAGAAAAGAGAGAGAGAGAGAGAGAGAGAGAAAAAGCCTAGAGCCATGTAAAAGTAATCCATATCACTGTAAAAGGATTCGGGGCGTAATTTTTTGAGGTTAACTTTGTAAAGATGATGAAAAAAAAAAGACGAGAGATTGAAAAAAAAAAATCGAATTTATATACGAGATGAAGAGGAAGTTGTATTTACTTACGTCGCATGAATACAGCTCGCAAGTGTAATCAAAGGCTGATGAGTGCTATTATTTAACGCGATCTTTTTTTGTCCTCCGCCCCCTCCCACCCTTGCCCATGAAACTTTGTAAATATTGCGGGAGAATCGAGAGGAACGTAAATGTTTTATATAGGTAATAATTTATTTATTATTGAGAGAGACTGGTTAAGCGTGTCGAGATTCGTGTGATGGATGGAAAGACTACAAAGAAAAAAAAACAAGTGGAAAGGGTGATTTATGAAGTTGAAAATAAGTAAATATTTCTGTGGTTAAAACAGAAGCGTCGAGACGTCAATGGTAAAAACGTTTTACCATAATGGAAATGATAAACAAAAACATACACGAAACTGATATATATATAGATATATATACGAACAACACATCGACACTGGCCAACACACATGACTGTAGATAATTTATAACAATCGCTAATGTCGAGTACTGCGTGCGTATGAGTGTGCATGTGTGTGTGTGTGTGTTCGTAAATATATACCTGGATATTTATACACACACACACACGTATGCACTGAGATATATATAAATATATATATATCATGGCATATTACACTGATAACGATTAATAAAAGTAATGTTAAAAATTTCAATCTTGGACTTTTATTTCTGATATACGAATTATATTCCCAACCCACAATTCCTGTGACTGAAAAATAAAAATATTGACGTCGTCCGCCATTTTGTTGGAATGCAAGTATATTCCTTTACTGTTTTCTTTTTTTATCTTCGACGTTGCGTATGAATTATGAAAAACGAAAGAAAAGAACTACTTTTTCTTTTTAACTACCGTTTTATTCATATTGGAGCAAAAATAACTTACCGTTCGATATATTTTCGTCCTGGAAATGTAAAGCTTCCGGAAATCCTTCCAAACTTCACCGGAGGGAAAACGGTACTCCCGGTTTCCAGCTTCGCGGTAACGATCATACAAATAAATGTCATCCGGCATTTTCTGATTGCTCTTCGCAAAAACCTTGAATCGTTCGAAAAGACTCGAGACGACCGGGCTCGAGACTAAAGACTAAACGCGCGGGACAACAAGAGTTTCTTGCTTACCGAATATGTAAATGACAGCGAACTTGGTACTTGCGGTCGGTAAAATTGTAATCTATATTATCACGGCGGTAATTTTAACATCGTTGCGATGTTATTACAGTCAAATAAGTTTTACGTTTTCTGTTTTTCGAAACTTGTTTCAATGTTTTGTTCTTCGAATCTTTGTATTATTTAATCGTTCCCCATGACGAGCACGAGAATTTGACAATCTTGCCGACACCCAAATAGATATTCATGAAACGTTTACGTTATATTCCGTCTCCGGATCTGAAGCCCTTTGTTTTTGTTTACCCCGAACCTAGTGTTTACACTCTTTCAATTTTGCTCGAAACATACAAATACTAGTATTTCTGAAATGTACCGGCAATTCTATTCGTGTTTACAAAAATTCGATGTCCCGTCCTCTGACTGTACAAAGGTCGAGTACGATCCTTGTTGGACAAACTCACGCAAATATCCGTACCATTTTCATTCGAACTTTCGCTGACTCTATCCAGTGAATTTGATGGAAACTCTGGGTGCTTTCGTCATAAAAGAGATACAAATTTTTTAATTCCAACTCGACCAAGAATTCTCCTCATGTCCTGGAAAAGCTTGCCGCGAACGTAAAACAGGTAAGAAATTTGTGATAAACTTTGCTGAACATTTTTGAATTTTCCTTAATTCTACTGAAGAAATAATTTTTTTTCAACTGTGTAATCTTTGGACAAACCCATTTCGAGTTTTCAATTCCATTTTTTTCTGTTTTTGCTGCTAGTTTCAGTGAAATTTTTCAAAGAAACCTTATTACAGTTATCCATTACATGGGGAACAGAAAAATCGTAAATGACGAGGCTACACCACATTAAAAACCGAAAAGATCTGAGTTCTGCCTTCAAAAATTTCAATTTTGATACCAGTGGTCCTGCAAAGCTTTTGTAAAATTGAGCATAAATTTCTGAAAAAAAAAAACAAATTTTCAACAGAAATACAAGCCACGGATTAATGATGCAGTCGCAACAGAGTCCGATTTGCAAAGTCGGAGACACGACCGAGTCGATTAACCTGGAAGATCTAAATCCTAGTTACCGTTCTCCGGAGTCTGTTCTTTTCGGATGGCAATCGGGTGAATTCTCGTGTTGCAAAGATCTCAGTCCAAAAATAGTGCCGAGAATGACGAAAATGCGACTAAATTTGGATCTTTCCGAACCCACTTCTGACGAGAATGACTCGGATTGCACAAATTTAGCCACAGAGAAAAAAGGACAGATGTTTGATTTCCCTGAGGAGGAATTCCAGACTCCGGAGAATACCGAGTCAAAGAATGAGAACATCGACGATAATGTGCTGGATAAAACGATTTCTGTAGAAAGAGTCTTCGACACAACTCCGGAAAAGACCAAGGAACTTCCCAGAGCTTCCGAAAGCCTCGACGCAATTTCTTCTTACAGATTCTCCAATTCGGCTTTACCGCTTTGCATCGCCCTGAAAAATGATATTTCTCACACTGAGAAATCGTTTTTGGATTTAGAAGCTGCGAATGAACTTGCATTGTCGGAACAGCGATTGTATTCTTCTATGGAACTCGCGGAGGAAGCTCTTCCCCTTGAAAAATCTGAGACTAACGATAACTTCAAAATTCCAGACGTTCCATCGAAAGGAACCAGGAAAGATTGTGGAAATTCTGTGTCGAACATTGACAAAGATGCTCCGACGGAACATCTGCATAGCAACAATTTTCATTGGTACGGATGCGTCGTACCTTTTGCGAAAAGAGAACAAATTGCAAAAATTCATTCGCAAACAAAGATTGAAAAATCTGAAGAGAAAAGTATGAAAACGACCAAGCGTAAGAATTGCGATAGTTTGAATCCACAAGAGAACAAATCTACCGGTCTCTTTTCCTCGGAACCTCCACCGATCAAGAGAAATCGACCTGCTCGAAAATTCGAGGGTTTCGAAGAACCTCGACCGATACCGCAACCTGTTGAAATTCATAAACCTCTCGCTGCTTCGACGCTTTATATAAACGACGAACACTCCAATACGAGTGAGAAAAATCTCTGGGACGAAACATCCGAAATTATTTTGTCTACTGAATCGGGAAATGCATTGAATTCGGACTTTAAAATGGTGAAAGTTAGTACAGCGAGATTGAAGTATTTTTCGTATAATATTTCAATAATCGGTCTGTTTTTAATGGCCTCAAATTTTATGTTTTTGCCGAGCACCAAAATGTTTCTCCTCACTTTTTAGTTTCGTGACTTCTTCCAAATTTCATTTTGAAAAAATTGCATTTCTTTTTAACACAAGATATTTCGTAATTTTGTAATGAAAATCCCAAAAAGTTTGATCGATTTGTTGTCGTTTGGAACTGCAAGTAGAAATTTTGCAATACTGAAAAATAGAAACGTAGTTAGAACTTTCTTTAATATTTTTACAGACAGAATCGTACGTGAAGATGGACTCGGAGTCAACGAATGAAATAGGATTAACGAAAAACGCCCTTTTGTCGAGTGGAGATACGATAATTCCATGCGGAAAGATAACTGCGTTTTATCAGTGGATCACAAAAAAAATAATACTTATTCTGCAAAAGGTAATCAGTCTAATTTCTGGATCGATATAAAAGTGAGACAAAGATTTTGGAACCATATTTCAAAACATTATCTTATCGAAAGAATCATTAACGAAAAGTATGACATTGCTCCGAAGAATTTCGTTGTATTTAATTTTGCAAATGAAATATTAATATTATTTTATCATATTTGATTAATATAGTATTCCCTTTTTGCTGTAAATAATAATGAAACAATTGGTCTTGACTAATGATTTCCAATTTTTCAACAGAGCTACCAGGCAATTCGGTCTTTTCTCGTATCGTCTTCAACATCATCTCGTTCAAACTTGGAATCACATTCTGACAAAGAATTGACGCACGTTATGTCGGCGATACGTTCAGAAAACGAGCGATTACTGTCGATTCTTGTAGAAAAAGTCAATCATCTGTCGAACGAACTTGTTCAGGTTCGTTTGAGTGAAAATAGCTGAAACAATAATTTGAAAAATTATTAATTTTTGAAACATTGATAAGAAATTTATGAACATTGATGATAAAATTTCGTGCTATAAGGTTCGATTGAGCAACGAGACAACTTTGGAATCCCTGAAGACCGAAATAAAAGAACTGAAAGGCTTGAGCAACAAGCTTGCAGACAACAATGAGACATTAACGAAAGAATTGTCAAGTTTCGTGGAAGCACGTGACAAATTGACACCGATAACGAGTACTAAATCTGCACCGATATTTGCACCGCCGCCTCCACCACCTCCACCCCCGCCGCCTCCACCGCCGCTACCATCTTCGAGACCGAATATCCCAACGACGCCAAACAGCAGCAGGAAAAGAGCGATTCGCACTCCAACAAGAAAATGCTCGACACCTTTACTCGATAGCAGACCACCAATCACGGTTGAGGATCTTCTAAAAGTAACACTGAAAAGAGCACCTCAGAATAACAAGGTACAGCGTCAAACAGCACATTCTCGTTGCTGAACATGCGGAAACGAATTCTGCTCAAATATTTTATTTCAGTATTGAATTTGAATCTTTTTTTAATTTCTTCTAAGAAGAATTAAAAACATTTCTTCTAAGAAGGAATTTTGGTTTCTGGAATTTGAAAAAAGATTCAAATTGGATTCAAAGCGAATTTTGGTGTTTGACGATACTACACCAATTACGAAAAAAAAAGGATTATTTTTGAGAAGTTGATTATGAATAACAAAAAATGATTCTTTCTAATCAATCGTTCAATTTTTTTAGTTGCCCGAGATTCTCGAGTTTTCCTTTTGATCTCAAAAAATGAATGAAAATAGCGAAGTCGTTACCCTTAAAAATTTTCCAGTCATGCAACGAATAATTATGAAATTATTTATGCCATGAAAATTGTTTTTATTTAGGAAAACATAAAACCATCGATGGAGGCGCCACGAGGACCAGTGGTTTCATTGGACATGCTTCGAAGCGTGAAATTGAAGTCTGCGAGAAAAAAATCGAGCGATTACAATTCAAGGTCACCGAGGCGAGCGCACTCCCTGAAGAGTCGTCCAATACCGAATATGAGTCTTTCCCCGATAATGGCGGGTGGTGCGGTGAGTCCTCTGAGTAGAATTTTGCGTCAGGTAGAGAGTAATCCGAGGAGAGCATCGAAAAGGAGGCTACCAAGTCCAACGAGAAGCGAGAACGCCACGACGCGGGAAAACCCTTGGAAAAATGAGGAACCGAGGCACAAAATGTCGCGTTCTGTAATCGCATAATTCCATTGTCCTTGGAAAAAAAAAAAAATTTCAATGGCAGAGGGATCGATGCCGAGCGGTCGTTCTAAAAGAAAAAAAAAGAGAAAAAAAAAGCAACTCGTGGGAGAGATAAAAATACGAACGTACGTGGGAATTGAAAAAAAAAACCGATAACCAACTTAATAAGTCGGGGCTTCGGCTTCCACGAGTTTTCCAAGACGAAAAGAATTCATAGGAGTTTCCGGATAGAACTGTATATTAACAAGAATTATTTATTTTATACTTATTCTTTATTCTTTTATGATTGCTCGATGGACAAGCCTGTCAGGAATGAAAGTTTGACTATTATTTTATTCTGAGCTGGTACGTCGGGTCATGATTTATTAATATATTCGAAAAATGATGAAAAAATACCTGAAAATTGTATATATATTCTGTTGACAATAAAAGAACGCTGACACGCCAAACAGGACGTACAGAGTTGTAATTAGTTTATTTTTCTTCAAGTATTTAGCACGTTTCTTCAATTTTACAGAAAAAAATGGCATTCTTTATTTTTTTTTGTGGATTTTGTCTTCATTTTTTAAAATTCTAATACAAAGCGAACGTGAAATTCGGTTGAAATTAGCTAATGTTTCTTTTTCTTTTATTGAAACTTGTTTCTCGCACTTGTGTTCATTTCAACGAAGAGTACAAACTAACTCTCTTCAATTGTTTTTGCGCGCTTGGAGTTAGATTCCTTCGAAAATGCAACTCACGTTCAATCGTTACTATTTTTTTTTTTCGATTTTATAGAATCTTACTCGTGTAAATTCGCTTCTTCCGCAGGGGGGCCTCGAGGGATTCAACATTTTGTTCAACCTTCATTGTCAGCCTTTCGTTATTTTTCCACTTTCTCTCTATTGCAAAAGTTAAATCTTCATTATTTTTTTTTTGTTTTTCTTTTCTCTTTAATTTCTACTCAACTCCTTACAATATTTTATTACCTCGTTATTCTTACTTACGGTATTATCAATATTACTTTAAATGTTATTCTTT
This sequence comes from Campoplex capitator, assembly GCA_037576405.1. NCBI lineage: Eukaryota > Metazoa > Arthropoda > Insecta > Hymenoptera > Ichneumonidae > Campoplex > Campoplex capitator. The sequence goes on along the minus strand of JARBWI010000010.1, from coordinate 5,908,987 downwards.
GTAATATATTTATAACATGATTATCAATATTAGTGATATAATACTTAAATGCCAGGGGCACGTCGCACACGCCGCGGTATACTTCTGTCATCGTATAAGTATTTTCATTTTTAAATGTAAATTTTTCCTTCCCTTTTTTTCATTTTTCATCGTCTTTTACAATCGATCTTAAAACTCTACGCCTTAAAATTCAGTCGTTCTCTTATATTTCCGGGCTTAAAAAGAAATTTACCAAAAATGAAAACAAAATCCGCAACGAAAAAATGTTTTCAGCCCAATTTTATCACTTCGTTTCCTACTTTCGAGCTGAAATGGTTAAAACTTTAAATCACTGACTGCATGAATTGGCAATATTGATAAAAGAGGGAGAGAGAGAGAAAGAGAGCGAAAAAAAATCAGTAAGTTACGGCTGTTTAGCGAACGAACGAGTAGCAATCTCTCCGGCAATCAATAATTTTTAGAAATTCGGCATCGCATGGAACCGGCACGAAAAAAGTGGTGGACAAAATCCAATCAAGATAACCCAACGAAGTAACAGATGGAGTCGATAATAAGATCGTTGAAATGCAACGAACATTCTTCGCCCCGTAATTCAATTCCACAATTTCGCATATGTTTTTTTTTTGTCAGTAGAAAAAACGTGGAAAACAAATATTCAACTAATGTTGGCGAGGTGAATCTAAAAAAAAAAATTCGACATACCGAGATACAGAAATTTCGTTGCAGTCCAACGATGTTCGTTGTATAATCATATAATAAAAGAGCGAGAGACGAGCATCGAGGCCTAAAAGATCGCACAAATGGAAGAAGAGTGAGAAACAAAAGAGATTGAACTGAAAAAACGAGAATAGAATAAGAGAGAATGAGTTAAAAAAAAACCAGGGTACAGAGAGCCATTTATTCTGTCAATTTTGTTATTTTTTTTTTTTTCTTCATTTTCTTCATACCACATCTACCGGATACAGTTCACATAAGTGGACATATGCAAACGTACATTCACAATTACAAGCTACCTAGCTCTCTAGGTTTTATTTCATAATCATTTGTTTTCAATGTCCGCTTTTTGCTTTGTTATATGGTATGAATGCGGGAGCGGCTAAACTGGCTTCTCTTCAGCGATGAGCAAACGATTTTTATTTGTTCTGCACGATCGTATTATGTTCTGAATTGTAATTCGATTTGATTTTATTTTTAATTTCTGTTTTATTTTTTTCTTTCTTTTGAATACCCCGGAGCTCCGTGACAATCCGTTCGTTCGTGAGGAAGGAGAGCTCTCTCTCTCTCTCTCTTGTCGAAAGTAATGAAACGAGACCAGAGACACGGTACGGATCGATCATGTGTGTATTGTTCTGTACTTTTATGATTTTTCTTTTCCGTCTGCACATAAACATCAATTTGCTTTCATAATTATTCGAGTTTTGACATAATCTGTGTGAAATTTGTGTCAATTAGTTTCTTCCATTGTTTTCTTTTTTTCTCCGATTTTAACGTGTTTGTCGCGATTAGAGCCCATACAAGTCGCGCCCAAAAAATCAACTACTCGTGATATATAAATTAAATAGCCTTCTCCTCTCGTTTCGGGTGGATAAAACGTTTACGGAGAGATTGCCCCGTAGCAAGCTCTATATCTTTGATTACAGGTGCTAAGCTAACGAATACCGACGAGTTTTTTTTATTTTTATTTTTTTTATTTTTTTTCTTTATTGCAATGGGTTCGAGATATTTTCTTATCAACTACTTTCGATCTTTCGGTTATTTTCTTTTCTTCTCCTTTATTAAATTACTTGTTTCTTTATTTCGTTCTTAACTTTGTGCCTTTCGCTGTATCAACGTTGGACGATAGCGTACCGTTGCTTACGAATTCATTATCATTTTTAATTCTTTCTCTCTCTCTCTCTCTCGTATTATTTCACGAATGAAATATATGAAAACAAAAGGAAAGGAGGGGCCCGAAGGATCTCGAATGTGGTCACGACAGAGAAGAATCAACGAAGAGGGGAGAAAAAAAAACTCAATAACTACATTAATTGCAGCATTGCACTAGGAAAGAATTTATCTTCCAAAGAAATTCCACGTCGAAATTCGACAAAGCTTGCTACTGGAGAGCATCGACAGATCTCAACATCGATTAGGAAAGAAAAGCTCGTTTTACCAGAGAGGTGGAAAAAAAGCGATAAAGGTTGACAAAGTGACAAGGGTTTTCTTCCTTTTTTTTTCATTCTTTTTTGTGTCATTTTTGTTGTTGTCAATCGCGTATTATTTCTCTTCGGCTATCGTCCACGCGCAGGCACAGGACGTTAAAATATCTCGGCAATTATGAAGTGAGAGTTCGAGCGGGGGTTTGTTTGAATTTCGCTTGAATGACGAACACAGGGCTCTGCTTATTGAGGAATTTGAACATTCGGTACGAATGCGAAAAGGATTTGGAACGAAAAGTTTGCTTTTTTTTTTTTTTGTTTCTTTTGTTGGCTTTTATTAACCTCATATTAAGTTGCTCGAGGGAAAACAAGTTGATCGGTGGTGACACGCCTCTGCTAAAACTCTCAATCCCCAAACAAATCACTAAACTTTCGCCGGGTGCGTGGATTCCATTGCCGTCAAAAACTTCTGTGCGTGCTCATCGTTTACTTCTTTCCGACATGATATTTTAGTGATTTTTCGATCGATTGGTTGTGTTCTTTTTGTTTTGTTCTGTTTATTATTTATTAGACATTTTATTTTGTTGATTCGTTTTTTTTTGTTACTTGGAATAACCGTACATGCGTATTTCGGATTACGCGATCTCTAAAGATCCATTTCCCCTTTTCCACTCCCTCAGACTTTTATCGCGCAGCCCCTTTTCCGCTCCTCGTTCATCTTCTTCTCATATCCCACCCCGGCCTCCCACCTGCTAAATCGCGTGTTTCTTTTTTGTTTTGCTTAAAAGTTATTAAGAGTTTGTTTTGTTGTTGTTGTTGTTGTTGTTTTGTTTTTCTTTTCTTTTTTTTCTTCTTCTCGTGTCTCATTTGTATGCGCAAATAACACTCACTGCAACTAGAGTTACGATACGTCCTGATCTTCCACATCCTGCGTCAACTCTTTCTGTTCACCTTCACCTGGGAACGTCAGAAATTAAGGTTATAAAGGAAATACAAATTCATTCATTTTTTTTGTCAGTATTTTTACTGCAGCTTTGAGCTGGAACGATTTTTTTTTTGTAAAAATGGGTCATTTTTTTCTGACATTTATCGACGACTTAAAGATTCATTGTTAAAATAATGTCGAATGAAAAAAATTGTAATTATTTTTTCAACTAATTACGAATTCAACAAGTTTTCAAAGTAGGTGAAAAGGATGAAATGGAAAATTTTAAGCAGTGAATTTTTATCGTTCGGATGCAACGGAAATTCAATTTTTCATGTTCCCTTACAAATTCAAAAAAAATTACAATCTATCCATAGATCCGATGAGCTGCGACTTTGTTATGGAAATCGAAACAAAATATCGAATATCTTTTACAGCTTGGTGATCGATAAAAAAAAAAAAAAAATTTTACGATGCTGGAAAATATAAATTTCGTTGCACCCTAACGATGCAAACTCCAATAATGGGATTTTCTTTTTGTACCATTGCGAGCGATGGGAAACAACGAAGAAATTAAGGTTGAACTACGTCCGTGGCAATTGGCACAGGGTTGGAGGTTTCTGGAACTGGATTTTCGGTTTCGTTGTCTAGATTCATGAAAAATGATCGGTTTGAGGAGAAAATTCATAGAAATGGACCAGGAAAATGGTTATTTTGATTTCTTATTCTCTTATTTGAATTAAATTCCTGAGAAATAATGATGAATATTGAATTTATGTACCATCGAGCTGCATATCCGAGGTCCATAAGGTGAGGTTGTCCCTGAGGAGCTGCATTATGAGCGTGGAATCTTTGTAGCTCTCTTCGGACAAGGTATCGAGTTCAGCGATCGCATCGTCAAACGCCGCTTTCGCTAAGCGACATGCCCGATCAGGACTGTTCAATATCTCGTAATAAAATACCGAGAAGTTGAGGGCTAATCCTAAACGAATTGGATGAGTTGGTGGTAGTTCTATCATCGCTATGTCACTCGCTTCTTTGTAAGCTATGAGCGATTTCTCAGCAGCTTCCTTCCTGTAGGTGCCAATTGCGAATTCCGCCAAGTAACGGTGATAATCGCCCTTCCTAAAGTCGTTCCGGAACAATCGAATATTTAATTAAAAAAATCAACAGATGTCAATTAAATATAAACGGTCAGAAGTTCGCACGGTTGGAAGAAACCGAAAAATCTTTATCATTCGTTGCTTCGCATTAGTCAAAACTCTTCGCTTTTTTTTATTACATTTCAGAAAAAAAAAAAAAACAATTTCGTTGCATCTTAAATCTTGTCAAATTTTGAATCGTTTGTTTTTGCTGTAAAAAATTTGTTATTTTTTATCTTTCATTTTGCCAAGGAACTTTTGTTGTTTTCTCACGAAGCAAACTCCAAACCACGACAAATTTGAGCTTTTGATTTCTTGATACCGAAAAAATAGTTTGAAGACAATTTAAATCAAAGCATTTATATCGCCGATCGAATGTTCATTCGTTCAAATTTTATTTTAGCATAATTCGTGTATAGCCTTTAAGCAAATTCGATGATTTGTCCTTTTTGCAAAAAACGTGATACGAATAAAAAATAGTACTGGGATTAACGTCGTTAAAATGAATTGTATTATCATTTGTACTGCAGATTATTGTGAATTATCGAAATTCCATTGACCAATTTAACCTGTTTTCATTTCCTGAATCCCCAAAAATTCGTTTTTCCGTACAATGGAATAATAAAATATAAAAAAATGACGTATTTCAACGTTGCGAAGTCGCGAATACGATAATATTTCCAACGAATCTCACATTTTGTAATAGAAGACTTTGGACTCTCCGGTGGATGCATATGGAATCAAGTGTTTGTCGAGTACACCGAGAATGTCGGCGCAAATGTCTCTGAGTTCTTTTTCAACCTGAGATCTGTATTGACGAATCATCTCGAGTTTATCTTCGGCACCCTTGGTTTCTTCCTTCTGTTCGATACTGGATATTATTCTCCAGGAAGCCCTTCTCGCTCCAATCACATTCTTGTACGCCACCGAGAGTAAATTTCTCTCTTCGACTGTGAGCTCGATACCGAGGGAGGCGACTTTTTTCATCGCCTCGACCATCTCTGAAACATTAATCATCATTATTTATATGTCTTTTTATCAAAAATATGAAATTGTATTTAAAAAAAAATGAAGTCACTGACGAATCTTAAATTATTGTTCAATTTATTTTCATCCTCCGCATCAACTATATTTTTTCTCACCAGAAACGTGCGATTTGAAATCTCTTTACTCTTAAGTCATGTGAAAATTAACGATTTTTTTCTTTTTCTTTCCATAAGAATAGAAAATAAAAAATTCTTTTCTGCATAAAAATTTTCGAATATTCAATCTCCGTCGATCGTGAGCGTACACACTCTCGCCAGTGAAAACGTGCCACTGTAAATGCGTGTGTTGTGATTAAGTCACGAGGAATTTCAAAGTAATAACATACGCTCAGGCAGAGCTCGATGAAACATTGAATTATCCTCGTAAATACGTTATCAATTTAGAATTTCGTAATGATACTCGTCGAGATCTAAAAATTGCAGAGATTTCGAATCGTTTTTTTATTTGAAAAATTTCGAGTTTTCTTTCATTTCGAATATCCAATGAAAATTCATCATTAATAAGGAAATTGATAGGATCGTGTGAAAAGAGGCGTGATTAATGTATAAAATAAATTTTACGTAATGAGGCTGTGAATTAGTATGAAGGCGGTATAGGGTCCGTGGTTTATACAGAAACAGAGGATGGCGGGTACAGATCAATACTTTCCTTCAGCTATGACCTCCCTTCTCTCACCCCTCCCACCCTCCTTGCAAAGCGGCACCCTCCGCCGGCACACACACTCTGTCTCTCTCGAGCTCTCGCGAACCCTCAAATTTTAACCCCCATCCCCCCCTTCGCGCCTATTTTTCACGCTCAGATCAAATAAATACGTGTGTACAGGCGTGTTTTTTATTTTTATTTTTTTTTTTAATTCTCAACCTAACCGAGTAGCGATTGTATTAGGGCGGTATTTTTTATTTTCTCGTCGATTATTCGATAAACCGTCGACAGTTTTTGACGAGGATAAAAATAAATATTGTTCTGCACGTTTTCGGGCTCGGCTGTCAACTCCAGAAAAAACTTTTTATTTTTTTTTATTAGTTTTGTTTTTTTTTTTTTTTTTCTTTTTAATGTTATTTCTGTGTCAAATGGCGTTGAACGAGATCTTGTTTCCGGTACTTGGACTCTCGAGTGGGCAGAAATAATAGCACATTTTAAAACAGTAGTGGGCTCCTCGCCGAGTCGGTTGGATGAAAAAACTAATAGATTTTTGTGTTTTATTCTCTAGATTCGTAAGTACGAAATTTCGGGATGACACGACGGAGATGACGCAGTTAAATTTGTGGATATGCAAGTCGTTTAGACACGGTGAAGGAACTCTTATCTCGTCATTGAACTTCGATTATTTTTTTCTAGTTTATTGGCATAAAAAAAAATCCAACAACAAACGAGTCCAATGAAACTAAGAATTACTTTCTTTTTTTTTTTCCAACGTGATCGATAAAACAACAGGCTCGAGGGAGTGGGAACGACGAGCAAGAAAAAAAACCTTTTTAAACGCTATTTTTGACTCTCCCGATGTGCTTTTTAATAGCACCGAAAAAAAAGTGTCAATTATCGTAGCCGAAAGAGCCAATGAAAAAAAAAAAAAACTCGCAAATTACGCAAGAACGTGACGAGAATAAATTTCCTGAAAGTATTTCATTCATCGAAAGGAATGACTCATTCGAAAAACCATTTCCATTCATCCATCGTGCCTGATCGAAAAGCATTTCCCAAAAATTGTTCTCGTTCGAAACTCCATGAACTAAAAATCATCTCGAATTACAGAAACGATCCAAATACCACAGAATCACAACCGTCATTCGATTTTATCAGTTTTTTTTGGCACCTTCAACCGTTTTATTGGTTTTTTTTTTTCAGAGTCGTTAGTTCCCACCGAGATTCGAGCTCTTAATAATGAAATTTTCGTGTGCCACAAGAATCTTGAATTTAGAGTCGATAAAAATAAACCTTAGAAATTATCAACAGATTTTTCGTTCGAAAAAACGTTTATATTCGATGAATTTTACAGAATTGAAAAAAAAAAAGAGAGATTTAAAATGATTGAAACCCAGTGAGAGTCGATGGAAAGCGAACGGACAGAAAAATTCGGCTGAATCGGTGTACCGATAAAGACAATTAAAAAAAAAAAAAAAAAAGAAGGAAAAATGATTGAAAAAAAAGGGATGGAGGCTCGCGAATGAAGAAACCGGAGATATATTTTTTTTTTTTCTTCTTCTGCTGGTCAAATTCCGTTGTACATATCTCGGGTTCGTCCGTCTTCAAGGCCGAGGGCGAGGAGTCGGGGACACGTTACTACGTACGTAGTAAAGGAGATTTTCTATCTCTATGCCTTTCTGTACGTGTCTCTTTCCGAGGAAGAGGAGGAGGAGAGGAAGAGGAGTTCGTGTGGGTGTTGGTGGGTTCTATGCGTCACCCGAGTGTAAAGGAACCGAGTCGTCGAGCGGGTTATCTATTATAAAGCCGTGTGCAGGAACGGACAGGAGAAGAGGGGGAGCCGAAGAAGGGAGGGGAGGGGAGAGAAGAGAGAGAGAGGGGAGACCTCGCGTTACACGCGAAGCACGCCTAGCAACGTTGCTCCCGTGCGAAACTGCCCCCTCCCTCTACTTTTTCTCTTTTTTCTTTTTTTTTTTCACCAAGAGATGGTTCCCGTGGCGGCTCACACGGCAAGAGAAATGTATGACTGGAGAAAAGGACAGAGAGAGATAGACGGCTACGAGAACCTTCCACGCGTTTTCGCCGTGTGCTGGTGCACGAAGTAAAAAAGAAAAAAAGATCGAAATTACTGATGAATGTTTGGGTAAAAAAAAAAGAAAAGAAAAGAAAAGAAAAAGACGGGGGAGGTAAATATTTCGAGAAGAAATCTCTGGAGAAATGACACGAGGCAGGAATCCACTAATCCCGCGGAAAATACGGGGGTACGAAATATATATATCCGAGGTTGGGTGCGTCAACGAGGATTGAGAAAGAGAGAGAGAGAGAGAGAAAGAAAGAGAGAGGGTAAAACCGGCTTCATTGAATTTAACGCGGCGCGCTTTTCTCACAAGTCACTTTTGACGTTTCTCGGTGAGAAAACGCACTCTTGTTGAATTGACAGAGTGTACGAGTGGGGTATAAAAGCGTATGAAAAAAAATAGTTTGAGATGATTGAAGAATTGAAAAAACGGTAGAGATATTTGTGACGGTACCGAAAAACCCACGTAATTCGAGTCTCTCTCTCTGCCCCCTCCCCTGTACGCATCTACGTTGTCCAGCGGCGAAGTATCGAGGACGAAAGTAAAAAAAGAAAAAAACGAAGGGAAGAACGAAAAATGCGATTCACGTTGAAAGAATTAGAGTCGAATGCAATTTTGATAGAGTTTGAAGGATTGTGGGTTAGTTTCTTTACGATCCTGGGTTGATTTCTCTTTTTTTTTTCTTTTTTTTTTTTCTTCAACTCAGTTGTTGAGCCGCAGCGGATTCATGGGTTTGAGGCGATATCGCGCGTTACCCCCGCAGCACCCCTGCCTTTCCCCTTGTCCATAAAACTCCCGGAAAAAAAAAGCGGATAGAAATATGCGCTTACCGTCATAGCGTTCAGCCTGCTCGGCCAGCTTCGCCTTGTAGACATTGTCCTCCCGTTCCGACATCCTGGATGCTTGCGGATTTCAAATGAAACACCACCGATGAAATCGTTTGAGAAAGAGAGTTTTAATCGTTTATTATTCCTCTCGGCTTCTATCTAGCTTTTCCGTTTGCGCCGTTGTATTTCGCGAGGCGGTGTGTAACACGCTTATGAAACGGGGGAAGGGGGACGACGAAAAAAAAAAATCTTTTTTTTTTTCTTTCCTTCTTTCTTTTCCTGATTATCGGAGATGCACACTAACCGAGCGAGACAGACACGGAGAGGGGAGAGCGAGAGAGACGGGGACAAAAGTAATTTTTTTTTCCTGCAAATATATATGTATATATATATATATTTTTTTATGTTGTAACGCGTGTGTGTGTGTGCGCCACGGGCTTCTGACGATTTTAACGGACGGCTTCTCGTACGGCCGCTCGCGAGCTCACTGACCAAGATGGCGGCGCCCGCCAACAATCGAAAGCAGTTCCCCCCGGCTTGCGGCGCAGAATCGTCCAACAGAAAGAGACACGAACACCGAAAACCCCAGGGCCTAGTGGATCTCTAACAGCGCTACACTCTCCTTTGCGGCGGGTGTATTACTACGCGCGTGACGTCACACGGACGAAACGCCACCAAGGGACGTACTTTAAGAGCAAAAGAGACAGCTACTACCGACACTGAAATTATTCAAAAATAATCGCTCTCCTCCACTAAGGATCAAATGAAAACACCAAAAAAATGACAGCAATCAATTTTTTTTCGTGCTCAATGTTATCCTAGGTATGGAAGGAGGCTTTTTTCAGATGTTCCAGATTTATCGGTTATCCGGGCTTTTCTTTACGAATTTTTCCGTCGTTCAATACGAACGGATTAGACAGATTCTTTGTTTTTGTTTTCGGATTTTTTTTCGACTATCTTTTCGTTATTATTAAAATCTTCACCGAAACGGGAATTACACTTGGAGGTTAATATAACTCTACGGAACGCCTGGAGAACACTGACGCCGGTAAGGGACGAATCGAATAAGCCTCTGTCTCTCTCACTCCCTGGAATATTTTATGCATGTGTTATATACATACACACACATTATTATATACATATATAAACTCTCCAAGGAGTTGCGTGCGGATCGAAACGCTTTCTCCGACCAATAGAATTTTAGCGGTACACCGATTGGCCCTCATGCGCAGTTAACGCGTCAAAAAAACATCATTTGCATCGGTAGATGGCACTTGACGCGGTAAATTCAAAATTTCTTGCTCACCCTTATCCCGAACGGATAAAAATAAAAAATTTATGCGTTTCAACTGCGGGGCTACAAGTTTCGTCTGTTTTCAATTGGTGTTCTGTATTTTTTCGTACAAAGTTCTCCGGTAGATATTTAGATTCCAAAAGGTAGTCGTGGTTCGCTGTCAGAGATCACAAAAACAAAAAGTCCCCAACGTGCGAGGAGCGACGCACTTACGAAAGAAAATTACTAGATTTAAATTTCGCGCCATTGACAGTCGTTCCCGCGCGCCCCGGACCCACTACCGCCATATTGTTATTCGATTCACTTCCGGCAAATATTTCAGCGTCAACAATAATCCATATTGTCCATGCAACAATCTCAAATAAATGAAGCGTATAGGCAAAATTTCTGAAGTAATGGAAAACATGTTTTTTTCTGAAATTTAAGAGTTTCCCGCATTTCATAATTTTCACGTTTTTTTTTTCACCCATCACTATAGCATAGAAACCGAAATGTCAAAATCATAGCAGTTTTTCTTGAAAAAAAAACTTTCGCGTATATTGCACTACGAATTGAAAAAAGTTTCGGTTTACTAAATGTCGAAGGAAGAAATGGACAAGCATGACTTAACCTAAAAAAATATTTCGCAAAGGTTACAGAAAACAAATTTTTTTCAAAACAGCGAAATATCAAAATTTCTCGATCAGTCGATGCCCCAACTTGGATACATCGTTATCGAATTTTCGGTTGAAAAAAATGACTGATTACATTCCAAAAACGTTGTTTTTTTTTTCATTCTTTATTCCGTCAAAACTACTATACAGTTAGAACTTGTTCGACAGATCCGTTAGTTCTTCTTTCTCGCTTTGTTCATATGTTCGTCAAAAATCTTGTGCAATCTTTCAATCACAGCGTTCTAAATTAGCTGGTGGCTGTAAAATCGCGTCGAGTATGAGTGAAAAATCAAAGATTTTTAGTTCGTTAATTCGAAATAGCGAATTCGACTGGAAATTTAATACAAAGGAACAAATCCTGGTTCGTCCAATCAATAGAGCGATGCTTCCACTCATTTTGTGACAAGAAAGATATATACATAAGGTATCGATGGCTCAGTCGAGAATTTCAGTTTACTCCTGATGTCAGAATACTCGAAAATAACGATTAATAATATATAAAATCGCGAAAAATCGTTGTTCTCTAATTGCATAGAAAAATTTACGATTTTCTCTCTCTCTCTCTCTCTCTTGCTCTCTCACACACACACACGCTCTCTATGAAATAATATATGAAACATCCGGAAAACGTTAAAACAATTGAAACAACAATAATGATCATAATAATAAAACAATGAAATACGATATTCAGAATGGATCGATCCCTGGTAGAAAACGAGAAATCTTAGGCACTTACGACAATAAAGATCGCTCACGTGTTGAATTTAAAAATGACTATAAAATCGTGGAGAGTTACGTTTCATTAATTTTTCAACTCTCTTTTCCTCATTGATTAATTAGCTTTTACAGAAAAAAAAAGAAGAAATTTCTATTGTATAACAACTTACAAACGAATAGCTAATCTACAAGCTCTAATAATCATTCAAACTCACCAAACTCTTGACGCTCGAAGAAGATTCGCTATGTCTCGTACAGTCGTGTCGGACATTGATCGTTCAAAGTTTTCGGAGTCGAAGAAAAATGGAAATTTTGAAGAAAAATATTGATAATTCGTGCGAAGGAATATTGAAAATGAAATCTTGCAATATTTTACATTCGTCGAAGCCACGAAGCAGAAAAATGTCATTTAATAGTGCGAAAATATACATTTTTGCAATCGATCAATAAGAAATTTTATAACGATGGAAAACAAAAGAAAATTCTATTATTCTTAGCAATTATGACGAGGCCACAGTGGCAAAAAAATTAACAAACTTATCAAACTACGATGGCGCGATTTTTTAGAATATTTAATATCGCATGATCGTTTCCTCAATTTTTGCAAAACTTCCCTCCAAAGGCATATTGGCGGGGGCCCTGCAATCGCGTTCATATAAATATACAAAAAACGTTCTGAATTCTGTCACAATCTCATGAAGATTCGGTTTCAAAGCAGTTATCTCGCTAAAGAGTTTTTCCATCTTTTTTAATCAAGTAATGTTTGATTCCAAGACAATTATCTCAGCAGAGAATTTTTCTTCGAATTTCGAACATATCTAAAAATGATTCACCGTCACAGATTTGGGATATTTTCAATGAATGATTCCACAGTTTAGAATGCGGGAACATTAAAACGTTCATAACAAACTACTTTTTTAAACAAAGTACTTTCATAAAACAAAATACTTTTTTAATTTCTGATTACAGAAGAAAACATAGGGAAGTTTGTCAAAAAAAATTCCTGTCTTAGGCGAAGAATGAACTTTGAAAGGTGACTACAGCGAGACGAGAATTTTAAAACGCGTGAATCGTTGTAAGCCTCAAAATTAATAATCGAGTACGACGATTCCAGCAATAGAAAATATGACTAAGTTAAATTCCTTCTAAAGAATATTTCTCAAAAAATCAATGGTAGAAAAGTGGTGAAGAGTAAAGACCGAAAAATGTCCGAGACATAGCGGATCTGCTCAACATCTTTGATTTTTTTTTTTTTTTCTTTCGATTTCTTTATATATATTTTATTGTTTAAATATTTAAATTACTTTATTTCTTCCTCTGTAATAATCAATTTGTATTCATGTTGTTTACAAGTAAATATATATATTTATATATATATGTATGTATATTTATATATAAATATATATACACACACATAATTTTCCTTGGTTATCGACTATTAAAATTATAGTACAGCCTGGGCGACTTAACTTGTATCATTGAAAACGTTGGCTAGCTAATCGAACTGTTTCGCACAAAGTTATTCGGGCAAAATGGTTATCTTTTGTTTTTGCGGACGTACCATAAAAAAAAAAAGCTTTCTTTGAACGAATAAAACGCTTTTCCAATGTCGAACGAAACAGTGTGCGTGGCCATAATAATAACGATGATACGGGGCGGATTTACGATCGGTTGTCTCTAATAATGTCGTTATTATATTATTTACATACGTCGATTCAAAGATCACATGTATCGCGCGTATATATTGGTAAGAAATGTCAACGAGTTTGAATTTGCTTGCAGGCAAAGATGAATAAAACTGAGACTTTTGTTCGAAACAATGTTAAAAAAGCTCAAAGCCTTCCATAAATAGTTACTTTTTCGGTTCGGTTTTTCTTTTTGTTTGAACGGAAGCTTGTTTATAAATTCACATCGGTTAGCTTGTTATCTCATATTTTTCTTATGAACAGCACGAGCAAAGCTCTCATTCAATTTTTTGAAATTTCTGTCAAAATCCATCTTGGCGGTGGTTCGGAAAGAAAGAAAAAAGCTGACTCGGAAGTAAAGTTTTTCGAAGCAGTAGCTGAATTTTGCATATTTTGGTTAGTCGTTTTTTGTTCGGTTATTTCTTCATCTCGTTAAATTTGATTTTATTATATATATATATATTTTTTTTTACAAAAATCAAATGATTCGTACTCGTCACTACGCATCTACGCTTTTGGGGCACGATTTAACGAAATTTACACGACAGGCCAAAGAACGGGATATCACGAACGAACTGCCCAGACTCGTTCGGACTAGTGGAAATGTTTTTTTGTATTTCCTTAAAATCAATAAACAAAAAAGCCCTTATCCTCGTTGGAACATCTCGAAGAGATTCGGAGCTTAAGCCGTTACCCTGGACCTCATTCTCGCCCATTATCACGCACTCTCACACGCGCACACACTCCGTCTGTTCTTTCTCCGACGACCCTTCTCGGCTTTTGGGAACTTTTAGCACGACTCAAGTTTGTCATCATCGAACTTTTTTTTTTACCTCAAAGGACTTTTAGTAACAACGCGATCTCGACATACTAAAATATAGTCGGGCATCTTGACCAGTCGCCTTTGTTCTTGCAATCCCAATATTCACCGTTGTAAACGTGGTAGAGACTGTCCGTGTGAGGATCCTGTTGCTTCTCGAACCATAATGGCTTGTAGGCCTCGTAAGGTAATCCTGTAATTTTCAGTAGAAAAACTTTCATTGAACGAAAAATTGCAGCAAATTTGATAGACAAAAGAATTTTTTTTGTTGACTCGGTTGCTTCGATTGCTCGATATAATCGACACATGATTTAAATTGTAGGCAAAATATTGATTCCAAATTTTCATTAAACAGAGATTTTACGATTTCAATTAACAAAAATAAAAGGTTTAATTACATTGGCAATTTGAATATTTCAGTAGAGTCAGAATAAATCTATTAAAAAGTGTATCGAGTCGATGCTATTTCTACATGTTCACGCGTACGATACGTGAAAGCTCATGAAAGAGTGTGATGAGAAAATAAAAGTTGTGTCACCTTGATCCGTCGCCTTTTCTGCTTCGCTCTCTCTCGCTCGTCTCACAGCGCGTTGTTTCTCTTCGAGACGAAGCTTTTCCGCGTTGGCCTCGTCCCAAAGACCATTTTCCATTAATCTTTGATCGGGCCTGAGACGGGAATCCGTTGGCGCGACACCCTCTTCGGGCTCATTCAACTGGCACGCCAATTCCGTGAAATAGTAATACTTTTCGCAATCATCTCTGTTACGGAATGAAATTTCGTTCTTTCGTCAGATACATCGTACACGAACATTACAAAAAGAGTAATCCTGCCACGAGAGTAAAAGCTCTGCGGCCCCCTGATTTTTCAACGCTTTACATTAAAAAAATTTCATCTTTTATATCGAAATTTTCGATATAAAGAAAATCGAAAAGTATTAACGTTGAAGTCTCAATAGGAATTGTATTAATTTCTTGCTTTTACTAAAAACAAATAAAAATTGAAACACACAAAACGCAATTTTGGAACTCGCTGCTGCCAAAATAGTTGTACGAGAATTCGTATTGTAAAAACCTAAAAAATTCGCTATTTTTCTTCATTTTTCAATGCAATAATAAAACTGAAAAAATCTTCATATACCGTGTATCGTTGATATTTCATTTAAATGTAATTTTAGTAATTTTTTATAGCTGAGATTCAGAGAAAAATTTAGCAAAACTGAAATCACGTCGTAAACTTCAATTAACAGTTGATGATATTTTTCTATAAATGTTAATTGTTTTTTACACTCACGGGGGCAGACGACGTTTCCACGCGAGTGTGTAGGGTCCCGTTTTATATACAGGATTGTCGGGAGTACCGGAAGTGTTGATTACCGGAGCGATTTCGATCTTGGCGTCCCACGTACCCTGTACAACCCACTTGACCTCTTTGCTCGAATTCATCACGACACCTTTGACCTTACGCTGACTGTCCCTCGAGAAATACGAGTACGGTATGTACTTTAGATGACACTTTATGCCCTCCTTGTGATTTATTATGTCCATGTCACCGCTCTGATCTACCCAAAGCTTTCCCACGATTATATTGTGCACGGTGGTAGTCACTTTGCGCCACGTGTAATGATTCTTCGAATTGTTGAATTCCAAATGTGCCGTTCCCAATGGTATCACCTGCCAATATTCGTTTTCAAATTATTTATCAAATCAGTTCGATCGTTTGCTTTTTCGACGACTCGTCAAAATTCTTACTTTCATTTAATTTTTAATGGTTTGGAGTTTGCACCTTGCTGGCGTAGCGAAAATGATCATTTTTTAATCTAAAATCGACCCAATTCCTCCGTATAATTAAATGAGGTCGCGGAAAAACTTTGTTTTATTATCGCAGCTGAATGATGCATACAAATTTTGAAACCTGCCCCGAAGACGAGAAATTTTTCCCCACGCTAACCAGCAAACTTCAAAAATCGTTTATTTTTCATTGGCGCCGCGATTATTGATTTTAAGTTGCGCCCACGCACGACTGCGGATAAACCGGACTGCGGACGTCGATCGAAATATTCAAGCATCAAATATTTAATCATATTTTTATAGAACAACTGTAGTAAAATAGAATTTTCTTTTTGTTTTCAACCCCATGAGACTCATAGCACTCATATAATGAACAAAATCTACACAATCGTTTAGATTTCACATTGATATAATAAATATTCAAACGTAATTGTTAAATTTATTATTAATCGTATCTCGGTTGTGAAGCACGAATCGCAACTTTTTCTAATATTTAAAAAAATTCAAGATGCACAACTTTTTTTTCTGTTTCAAAACATTCTTCGATTCGATGGTCGAGTAAAAATAGCTGAACTATTTCAGGCAATTTTCGAAGCACATTACTGTTTGCCTGATTTTACGATTTCGGGAATATCGAAAAGCATCTCTGTTTCGTAATAAATTATTTTCCCAGTCGATTTGGTAAATAAGTTACGTGCGAAATTGAGTAGCAATTAAATTTTGCTGATAATGAAAAATTAATTCAATTACGTGGAAGATCGATAAGTAATTGAATTTTCACGAAACTGATTGACTCATTGAATTTAGCGGTAATTGTATTAACGAAATATATATTTTTTGTTCATTTCATACCTGCAAATATTTTCCACGAAATTTGGAAGCCATAGTAAATTCTTGCCAGCATCGCCATTTTCGTCCTTCGCAAAATTGGGCAACCATCGGTGGATGATGTGAAACTTGTTCGGATACACAGCGCCATCCGAGGTCGTCGGTTCTGTCGCATTCGTAAGTTTCACCGAGCAGAGGATTAAAGGGTTTGCCTGTTCTCGAGGCGGTCGTCGAGTAACTCGAAACCGTGAACGCGGCGACGTAGGCCATTTGCTCGTAATTGTCCGTGCACTCGGCTGCCCTGTATTGCGTAAAAAACAAAGAAGAAAATTAACGATAAAGATCTATTATTTTTCGCGGAGGAAAAAATTGGAATTGATGATCGTAGAAGGCATAAAGTCATACCCACGAGTTTTTTTATTCTTTCGGATCGTTCGTACGTTTCATCGAAGAAAATTCAAGATTTATTCTCTTTTCTCATAAGGATCTCAATTAATTTTCATTCGTGTGAAGATATATGTATTCGTGGCAAGAGCATTATTATTAAAAGGAGATTAAAAGTGTAAATTTACATGCAGATTCTGCAGCCTACGAAAATTATCCAGACCTTGAATATGCATCGATTCTATTCGTTTTTTTTTCTTTGCAAATATCTCATTTGATATTCTCTCCGCATATTAAACTCATTTAACATGCGAAAGTATTACATTACTGTTAAAAACAAAACGAAAGTATTACATTACTGTTTGTAAAAATAGACAAATTACCAAGTCTCAAGCAGTTTTTTGATGTTCGGAAAAATGTTATGGTTTCAACTCGATTTAGAAACGCATCATGGAAAACTTTGTTCTCGATTTAACGAGTTCTTGTTATTTTTGTTTATCACAAATAAATAATAAATGAGCGAGATTCAATGATCGTTTGATTATTTGGATCAAAGCTCGGGCATTCTATGTTCGAATGAATTTCTGTAACTTTTTTTTCCTAAATTTGATAAAATTCTACAAAAAACTGATATTGTGTTTGATTTTTAATGAATTTCTACAAAATTTCTTTGCTTCTGATGCAATCTCGATCGATTCTTACCTGTCGAGTATCTCTGCATACTCGTAATCCTCGGCGAGTCGCTGAAGCATACTGAGAGGTTCGGAGAAATTGACCGGCATCGGAATCTTGGACAATTCTTTGCCGATACAATTTTTCATTATGCTCCATAGGTTGAGAGGATAGTTGGGCTTCTCGGGTACTCGCGTTCTCCTCTTTCGCTTCGAGATCGTTGTTACCCCGGAGCTACCTCCTCCATTGTTCGATTGCCAGGCCGTCTGTGAAAACAAATAACAATTCGCGGCATTGTTTTACATGTACAGCGGTATGAAACTATCCAGTCAAGAAAACAATAATCTTTTCTTTTTTTTTTTTGAAGTTTTCGTAATGTGAGCATTTGTATATAAATATTATTGATATCGAGGATTTTGAAGATTATTATTTGATTTATTTTAACCATAATACCAATAACAAATTACAAGTCATCAGAAATTATTGAATGTGCAAAAACTAATAAACTAAAATAAAACAGAATGAACGCAGCGAGTTAATAAGTAATGTAACCCAAACTAGCCCATCGGACACGAGTCAGATTGTTATAAATTTTTTATAATCCATTAACGTTTGAAAAACTAAGGAAAATGAAAAAAAAAAAGTACAAGTATTTCAGATTAATTGAAGATTTGCAGATTAAGACAAAGGCAGTCCGCGGGCTTCCGACTGCGTTCATCGACTGAAAATCTGATAAAAATGGGACTGATTCAATTGCAACAGGTTTCCAGCATTAGAAAAGAGCATCCTCGCGCAACATTTTTGGGGAGTGTGACAAAATCATGGAAAGTTAGCGAAGTAGGTTTAAAAATGGGGGCATAGCGACAGGATCGAGTCAAAAAAATCTGAAACAAATCCAGCAAAATTGGATAAAAAAAATGAAGGAATAAGAAATAATTGTGAATAATTTTAGAATATTTTTTAAATGTTTCTAAAGCATTAAAGCATTTGCGGTCATGGTATCATTTGACTATTACAACATAAAATCAAAATTTTTATTCAGAAGATTATTGGAATCATAAAAGAAGAAATTAATGCTCACGTTGTCCAGTTCTGTGATGGAAGCGCTTCGGGCCGGCTCGGTGGCGGCGGTGGAATCGGTCACGATGAGGTAGGATTCGCCTCTAGAAGAATCGTTTCCTGACAGCGGCATTTGAGGATCTCCTTCGGAGCTAGATCCATCGTCGCTACCCTGCGAATCGTTTCTGCTTCTCTCGTGCGAGAGTGAGTTTCCCGTCGCTCCGCTCGGTATGGTCAGTGTGAATGTATCCGACTCTTGGGCATCGTAGAATTCCACGCCGTCCTCTTCGTCTTCCGACGGCGATGTGTTTGCGGGAACGTCTGAGTCGCAATTCATTCAAAGTTAGGGAAAATAAATGATGAAAAAACTGCAATGAAATGAAAAAAATCATCCATGTCGATGGAACGATCGACAGAAATGAATAATTCGACTAAAAAATTCGTTCGAGAGCTTCAAAAGGACGCAATGAAAAGGGAACTGTTTGAGCTTGATAAAGAAAAACAAGACATTAAGTTTAAAATATTTGAAAATAGTAAAAAAAACTTACGATATTCGAAAAAATGATGAAAAATCAAAATTTAGACAAAAATGTAAAGCACACTTCAAAAACTCAGAATCGACGATAATTATCCGCGAGACGTAAATCAAAATGAGGACACATCGATATTGTTCGAAACTAAGAAATAATTTGCTCAATATTTTGCATTCCCACATATATATTCTGCTCGTTAGAATATTCACTGATAGTATATTATAAATAAAATAGACGTTCACCTGGTGGACCTCGAGGATATTAATACAAAAGATTCATTTAAAATTGTCGGAAGTGTTGAGGGTCTCGAAGCGAACTCTAAAAAGCGCCTGCCAACCGCAACGTTAGTTCATTTGGCTGGTCTATCGTATCGTTGGCTTATCTCACATATATATTTCTCCTTTTCTTCCCCTATCCCTCTCGTGTGCTCTATCGCGTTCGAATTCGAATTATATTTCTTTTTTTTTTCTTCTTATTTCACTCATATAATTTACCGACGGTCGTTCGAGCGACCCTCCCCTGCCCCCTCGAGCCCCCACCGCGAAGACACTACGAGAAACTCAGGAATGAACGACGAAATGGGGAAGAAAAAAAAAACAAAAAAAAAATAGGCACCAAAGTCTGACAAGGCCATCCACGTCAGTGTCACTCGGGAAAGGTGTCAAAGTGGGGGATTTATCTTTCTCTCTCTCTCTCTCCCTCCCTCCCTCTCTGACACAATTATATACTATCGCGACATTCTCAAATAGCAATACACACGTTATTTCGTCAATCTACTGTGTCAAGCCAGTTTTGTAATGTTACGGGACGAGATTGAATCATCGATGCGATTCTTCGATGTGTGTTATATATCGAGCAATAACAATTCCCGCGGTGCACGCGAGCACGGGCATTCGACTTTAGCGCCGTCTCGCGCTATTCCCATTAAACATTTCACTTAACGCGGTAAAATTCAGATTTATTTTTAAATCGTCCCAATATTTATTGGGAGTCGGTCGTTTACGAGATTAATTACACGTATTTTCTTGCCAATTATTTTGGTGCGCGACAGATCATAAAAAGTCTCGAACAAATTGATTCATCTTCGAGACAATTAGTACGAAGATATTGAAAAAAAAAAATTGAAAATGAGACCACGTCGAAGAATCAAACGATTTTTTCTAGGGCGATAAATTGTTTTTGTTTTCTTACAATATTTTTGTATTTCTATGGAATTTTTTCTCAGTTACGAGTCTGAAAATAGATGTTTTCAACGATACAAAGATCGTTGATTTTTCTTTTTTTTAGACTCGTGTTCATTGTGAAAGTTTGGAAATTTAGATTTTACGTTTGGGTAAAAAATGAATCAGTCCTCCCTGAAATCTTTCGGTTTGTTTTGAAGTGATAAAATTCACTGAACCGAGATAATTCGATAGTCAGAACAACAGAAATATATTTGCTGTAGTATCGTGGCAAAATACATTTCCGAAATTTATTTTGGGAGGTCGATGATCGAAAGTCGAAAAAAAAAAATCTTTTGATTTCAGAACTTTTATCTTCAAGGCCCTTAAAGTTCTCTATCCTTGTACTCAGATTTTTCAAAATAAATACTAACCTCGACCCTTGACTCGAAAGCTGATTACATCCCTATCTATTTTCGAAATTAGTGTTGAAATTAGTAAAGAAAAAATGTCAACAAAAACGAATAGTATTAAGAGACCACAAGCACAAATTATGGAAAAACTGTTACAGGATTTTCAATAGTTACGGTTTTAAAGAATTAATAAAACGTTAGGACAAACTCAAATTATGTTCTGCATAAAATATGAAGATTTTTCAAACATAACTACAAAAATCGATGTGAGCACTTGTCACGTGCCCTCGTTTTTTTTTCCATCAGTTCTCTAATTCGAATACGTTTCGTCTCCGATAACTAACCCTGACCCTTCATTATTTCAGTCTTTTTGGGACGATCGGACAAGTTTCAGAAAAAAACAATTTTTTGAAGGACCCACAACAGGGTCAAAAACGATCCCAATATTCTCTCAATCATAAAATGTTTTTCGAGTGCATCAAAAAGGTTCAATTATACATGATTCTCTTCGTTTTTTGATAACGAAGAGAATGATGCACGACAATGTCGCTTCCCACGAAGATTCGATAACGGAAACGATCGAAAACGAAAAAAAAATTCGACAAAATAAAAAAAAAAGAAGTTTTTCACTAGAATTTTTGAATTGTTCTTGCTCACGTTCTAGAGGCTCAGAACTAAAAGAACAAAAGCTTGTGGACACAACGCCTCAATTAGAAAATCATTGAATGATAAGAAAATCGTTAGTTACTGAGTTAGTCGCACTAAATGATTAAATTAATTATTAATTAAGTATTTAGTAACAAAGTGCAACATTACGAGACGGTCTGTGTCCACCTGCCGGTATAGAGGACGGTAGAGCATGCTGAGCTGCTTCCTCGAGATGAGAATGTTGACGTGCAAGTTGCTCAACCATTTTCTCTATTCGTACTTTTTGATCGCGCTCGTGCTGAAGTAGCTTTTTCCATTTGGGTTCCTGCTGTTGAGCCAGTAGAAGATAGTCGGTGCTCGTCTGTAAATAAAAAAAGTAACATTCTTTCAAAGTTAATCAAAGCTTTGCTACGTGCCTTTTTCTCATTTTTTTTTCTTTCAACTATTATCGAATTTCCTTTCAAGAGATTAGGTGTGAAGGCAGCAAAAAAAAACCCATAGACATTGGAATTTTTTCAAAACAAATTATCCATCAAAATTCTGTTATTATTTCTTCGTTGAACTATTGATGAACTAAAAACCCGAAAAAAATTTGCTTGGATTAATAAAAAAAAAAAGTGGCTTGCACAGCATTTTTCTGGTGAAATCTTTTGCCGGCATTTTCAACCAGGAACGAAAAACCAAAATCTTCTCGATGCCATGTAATAATAGCTGAAGAAGTACGTAGGAATTTTTTTTGATTAATTGATTTTAGCCAAAATGACGACTTTTTTTTCAAAAATGAAAAAAAATACTTGTACGAATCACGAGATAATTGTTGATAACATAAAAATTATGGAATTTAATACAAAAATTCTACGTTCTTCTCTGACTATCTATTCGTAGAATTGAAAAAAATTTTGATTTTTTATTTCAGGTCAAGAAATTGTACGAGATTTGTTTCCGGCCATGAGCCCCGGAAAAAAGCTGTGCAGTCACTATTTTTTTATCGATTCCAGCGGATTCTTTTTTTGGTTCATCAACAGTTCGATGAATGAGTTTATTTATTCCACATAATTTCTTAGCCCTCAAGGCGAGCCTCAAGGTCAACCGACTATAATTATCGTTCTTAGTGGAGAAAAGAATTCTGGTTTACGAAATTTTATCTCTCGATACGTTCGCTGATCGATTTTCTCGAAATCTTGATCGTTTTTTTCGAAATTTCTTCTTTTTTTTTTCTCTCTCTCTCTCTCTCTCTGGAATTTGGAAATGAGCCGATAAAAAACTTACACCTATCATCGCATTAGCTGCAATTCGAAAGGCTATCGCTCGCTCGTGAACCGCTTTGATCTTTGCTGAAAATTCTGGTACTCCGGGCTCGAGCGATTCCAAATCAATGAGAGCACGCTGAAGACTCGTTGCTCTTTTTGCTATGAGGTCGTTACACGTCTGCAAATCTTCGAGACGTCCCGTCAAATCTTTTATTATTGAGGCCTGTTCACCCTTCTGATTCTCGTTGTCTTGATACTCCTCCTCCTCTTCTTCTGGAATAAATTCAGCATAGAGCAATTTCGAAATCTCAAACGTGTACATTTTTAAGAAAAAAAAAAAAAAAAAAAAAAAAAAACAAAAAAAAATCAACGAAAAAAGTGCAATAGGCGAATAGAAATTAATTAAAATTTTTTTTGCCTTTTCCTGACAATAATAAAATTCGAAAAAATGCAATTTTGTTAAGGTCAAGTGTCACTTTATTTATTTCTGTAATATATTTACTGGAAGAGTCAAAAATCAGTTTTGAATCTCGATTTTCTTTGCTTTTCTATATTTGGACTTGAAAAAATTATTTGAATTATGCACGATCGACAAAAGCAAATTTTTTTGTTCAATTACCTCGAAGATTTTCTGTCGAAAAAGTTCTTACTTCAGAGGCAAAAAGTTTTCGTTTTCCTGTCAAAATTCAATCTGAACCGAACCCGAAACTCGAATTTTAATCGAATTCGTCGAATTTTTCGTACAACAAACGAAAGTTAGACTGCAAATCCGATTCAACGATGAGGAATGAATAAACGAAAGTCACTAAACAAAGTTTCTAAGAAATTCAACAGTTCTTCGTCCGCGCATTTATTTTTGTTTATTTTGTATCGTTAACGAATCGAGATTTTTGTGATCGTGTGTACAGCCCCGAAGTTTATCAATTTTAATTCAATATTTCAAAGCAAGAAAAATGATGAAAAATAATAAAAAGTAAGTTTGACAGTTCAAAAAAAAATTTTGACAGTTTCGAGTAATTAATGTCGGTCGTACGAACCTGATTCCATGGCCTGAATGGCCTTGGCTTTGGCAAGTTCCAACGCGGTGACCCATTGTTGTCGCTCGACTTCTGTAGCTGCTTTGATGTGAAAGGTTTGAGTGCCACCGTTGCTGACGACGAAGGTGCAAGCATCGACGGTGTGTATTAAGGCCCCGTGTAACGAAATTGTTCCACGGCAGGTATGCGCCATTTCGGCTGGACTTCTAAACAAATTACGTGAACACACGAGTTTCTCTATGCTACTCGTATAAAGAAAAATACGTGGGATTTTTATGACGGGGGGTATCGTCGTAAAAAAAAAATATATATATATATATTGAATATGCGAAAACAAACTGAATTTGAAACTTCGATAGAAGGCCTCCGATTATTAATAAATATGACAAAATCAAACGATTGTTAGACGAAAAAGCAAAAATGCATTTTTTTTTTCTTTTATTTTGTGAGTGATAAATAATCGATGGTAGGAACAAGCTCGAGGAGAATGATTCGTGACGATTTAATTGACCAGTGAACCCATCCACAAAAACAAAATGGCTACGAATAATCCGGATCCTTCGATTGATGTGAAAAAACTTATCGTAAATGAAGGCATGACGTTTCTCATCGTACAGGCTTAAATTAATATTAAAAATAATAATAATTGTAGTAATAACGGTGCATGTATCGATGCGATGCATCCTCGTGGGACGATCAATCGAATTTCGTTCGGAGAAGATGAAAATAAAAAAATTCAATTGGACGAATCGAGAATGGATTTTATGTATCGATTGTGCATTTTTCAAAGCCC
The DNA here is from genome assembly GCA_037576405.1 of Campoplex capitator. NCBI lineage: Eukaryota > Metazoa > Arthropoda > Insecta > Hymenoptera > Ichneumonidae > Campoplex > Campoplex capitator. The sequence goes on along the minus strand of JARBWI010000010.1, from coordinate 5,884,454 downwards.
GTTGTTCCGTAAGCGCATGGTCTGGATTAGTCTGTTTATTATTTTATTTTTATTTTTTTTTATTGTGAAGGAATGTGAAAGCATTTGTGCCGGACGTTTTTTTTTTTTTTTTTTTTTTTATTACAAGTATTTTTTGTTTATCGTTGGAAAATTTTACTTTGATTCAGTCATCGATTTACGAAGTTTCGAGAACATTCGAAACAGCCCAAATGTTCGATTCTATTTGACGAATCGCTCATTTTTTATTATTTTAACAGCTTTTAATTGAACGTTAGCGTTGCGACATCTTGCAAGAAACAATTAACGACACACTGTGCGACATAAAATGTATAATTCTGCCTGCCGAGGACGCAATTGCTTTGCGATGATGAGAAATGAAAACATAAAATCGGGGGGAAAAACATGGCGTCACATGCGGCACATTCGCTCGCTCTCGACTCCCGAGGAACAACGGTCAACAACGTGTGAACCGGCGGCTCCACCGTTCGGGATAATTCGAAACTCGATTACTATATCGATACGTGTCGTTGTTCTTTTTACATATACGCTTCGTTCGTGTGTGTGTTTACGTACGCACACACGCAGCCTTATGCAACATCGTGACTCTAACAAAAAAAAAACAAATAACTCTGGGAAACACGTGCCTCTCGCTCTCAAAGGATTCGTTCAACAGAGACGAGACGAATAGAATTTTTTTTTTTTTTTTTTACAAATAACGAACAATGAAATTTGAAGAGAAAATTATGTGACGTTTGTCCTCGCTCTGTTATGCGCGCGGTGCTGCAAACAAAAACATCGCGGAGACGAAGAATATTTTTTTTTTTTGTTGTCTCTTTCAGCTAGCAGACGCCGCATTTATCGCGAAATAAATATCGAGTGCATTGATCCAACGTTTTTATTCCGGAAATGCTTTATTTTTGAAATTTACATTTATTTTCGTGACACTAAACTCGTTTTTCAATAATTTCACGATAATCCTGAAACAGTCAACCGTTTTTTTTGAAATTTTACGAACACTGACGTCTGACAATAAATTTGACAGGAAAATTAGTGAGGAAATTGAAAAAAAAAAATTACTGTTCAAAAGTATTTTCTTGGATAGAATTTTTTTTGATTTTCTGCAATAATTTCGAAATTTTTAGAAAACGAAAAAAAATCGAGGCATTCGTTTTTTTTTCTGAAAAATCATCAGACTCAATCCCCTCGACGAAAAAAAAATATTCAACGGTTCAACCTGCCAGAATAATCAGAATCGAGAATGAATGTTCGTGAAATTTGACAGATGACGAATTATTCAGATTTTTGTACAGCCGCGAAGTTTCGATATGGTGGATTGAACAATTCCTGTCGAGAAATGTGTGCGATTCGTTTTTAATATTCCGCGAAATTTTGATGGAGTTTCGTACGAATAAATTGGTTTGGTTATTGCAGCGATGTATTAAAGCGAGATAGAGTCGAACGTTTGAAAACGAGGATCGTGTTTATAGGAGGGAGAGGAATGATTTTGTGAAGAATCGAAATTTGAAGTGAAACGTGTCAAGCACCAGGTGGCAGGTCGAAAAGCGAGAAAGTGAAAAATATAAATGAATAAGAGGAGATCGAGGATCGAGGGAACTTGGAGAAACGATCTTGTCGCGTGAAAAATGAATTATTAAATTTGACTAAAAAGAGATTGCGATCTTTTGAGAAATGAGAATTCCTCGAGAGAATTCTTTAATGTAAAGTGGTTGTTTTTCTTTTTTTTCTTTTTGTCAAGACATTCGGTACTCGGAGAAGGAGTTTTCGGTGGTCAAAGTTATCAGAGTCGTTTTTCTTTTTCTCATTTCGCATCTTTTTTTTTCGTTTATTTGATTGTTTGGTGTTTACGTCTCGTTCTTTGTTTTCAATTTTTTTTTTTTTACTTACTCGGAGGCTCTGCCAGCCCTCCGCTTGCGTCGCGCCGAAATCTTAGGCCCCCCTGTCGGTTCAGCCCTAAACAGTCCACAAAACAAATAGGCCCACGTTCACTTGGTGCACATTGTTAAAGAAAAAAAAGAGGGTTTTGTATTTTTTTTTTTTCTTTTATTTTTCCGTAATTTCGTTTGTCTATAAGTTTCGTATTGATCGATCGAGGCTCGGTCTAGATTGGATTTGGATTGAAGGCCTTGAAGTTAGGATAATCAGAGCTTTTTTTTTTGTTCGAATTCAGTAAATTAGCGAATGCAACGTGTGCTTCGATTGAGTGAATTTTTTTTCTTTTTTTTTTCTTCAATTTACACGTCAAATCAGGGATTGGATAGTGCGACGCACAAGACAAGTACGTAACTGAAGATTAAATCTGGCAAGGGAATAAATACACGACGCACGAGGAAACAAACTCATTCGGAAATTCGACATTCACCTTTTTTTTTCCTTTCTTTCTCCTCTCTCAAACGAGGAATTATCGAATTTTTTTTCCACGAGTAATATATAATTGCCAAAAAAAATGATCGATTTGTTAGTCGCTATCGATTACGAACGACTGCGCGTCTCTCGAGTCTCGATATAATAATGGCGGTAAACGGGGGAAACGTAACCTGTTAAATGATCGACGACACATCGGGCTAAAAATATTAATGTTCGATATGTTTTCTTACGTATGATACAAATGTTTAACACACATTTATATACACAGAAAAAGATGCAAAATATATATACAAATGTCATATATGTACTTTGCATCGAGTGCCAAGGTCTGCAAGGCCAGAAGACAGAGGCAGAGAAAGAGAGAGAGAAAGAGAAAAAAAAACATTAAATGGCGCTAACGAGTCTTCGGTCTAGTAACAAAACAATCTGACACATGTGATTGCGAGAATTGCTTCGACAAACATGCCAGTGATTTATCAATTTTAATGTGCTATTATGAAAATAATACTCTCGTTCAACTACAATGATAAACCTTTTTTTAACGATGGAAATAAAAAAACACATGGAATGTCAATTCATCGGACTAAATTATGAGGGTTTTTTTCTCAGCTAAATACCATCTCGAAATCGCTCTATTTTTAATACGAAGACGAAAAATCATTCGAATGATCCGAGAAGAGATGAAAATATCGATTCTATTTTCAAGATGAATCGACGTATTTGTATTCTTCGAGTTTTTTTAGAGCCATTTGTTTTTTTCTAACGAACTTTTATTCGATGATTTAGCAAATATTACGTTTCTTTGTTCATGCTCGTTGGGGTCACGGTACAATTATGCGCTAACCTAGCAAAGTATTTATTTTCATGCAAAATTTGAAATGCGCTGGGTATTTTTTAAAACTCTTGTTAAAATACTTGAAAATTTTATTGAAAGCTTAGATTTACTGGAACTTTTGTTTTGAGATTTATCTTATTCCGCATCCCACTGCAGCGATGTTCACATTGGAGAATAAAAATGCACTTTTTTTTTTATTACTTGTCACGTCATTATTTTGTATCATTGATAGTTTTGTGCCCATTTGTTTTCTTTTTTATGAAATAGAAAAATTGTAAATTTTTTTTTGGTGTATAAGGCAGAAAGAAACGTATATCAATTGATTAGAAGAAAAAGATTTTGCTGCATTCCTGTAGCGCGCTAACTGAATTTGAAAAGCAATGAAAAAATAAAAAATCAAATCCGAGCAAAAATAAAGCTTCGACAATTTTCCATATTCTTATTAAATTCTTGAATTTAATCGAATTGTTTGGAAAATGCCAATCAAAAAAACAGTAGCCATGTAGAAAGGCAAACAACTCTGTCAGCCGTTTCTTATCAACGATTTTGCCGATTTAAAGAAAACTCAAGCGTCGTCTACTTTGTTTCGATAAAATTTTAAAATTTTCATCGCTAGAATGACAAAATTTCTCAATTTCTAGTCCCGATCTTATATACATACGCTGAGGATTCTGTTGCAAATTCTATTATTATGTTCATTACGGATCGACGATAAATAATTTACAGCAAACTACTAAAAAATCATCTCGGCTGTAGCCTGAAAATGGGAAGAATTTCCATATTATTTTGACTCAACACTGAAATATGTTGAGTTGAAATTATTCATTGAATTTCTCATGAATAAAATAACACAGCGGTGTGTTTCGCCGTGCTTCGCTTTCAACAGAAAACATCCATCCGTAATCAACTTTAACGAATATAATAAAAAACTTTTCTATGTTAGCGTCGCTAGACAGTTGTTGAAAATTTATGTTGCAAAATATTGAGAAATTTTTATTCAGCCTTTGCGACATTTCAATGGCAAATTTGTGACAAAATACAAACAAAAAAATGCCTTTTATCCTAACAGTGTAAGCTCTTTCTCAAAAATAACAAAAAAGTAGTTTGAAATCATGCACCCGATATGAAAAATTCTGTACCGAATCAGAGAAACTAGAGTGACAGAAAAGAAAACAATAGAATCGGATGTAACAGAGCGTTCAATCTTCAGGCTACGTACAAAGCTCGTACATGCATAGCTCGCTGCAAGGGAACGGTAAAAAGAGAGATACATAAAGATTTGCGATAAATCCAAATGAGAAACTCTATTCGAACAATGAGATCAATAGTAATAATAATAATAACTTGATTTGTAAACAAGTAACATGGCCAATCTCTTGAGTTTATGTTTGACACGGTTATTCAAGTTTGAGGAATAAACAAAAGGTTTTTGTTAGAAGGGTGAGAAAGTCGTTGAAAGTAACTGTTTGATAAAACGGTTTTAAAAGAGAATGAGGAAGGAAAAGAGTGTAAATAAAGAGATAAACGCGCGACAGTAAAGTTTAACGTGTGTCTTTGCGGTAGTTCCTGAACGAAAACTTTAATTCATGCGTTTTGCGTGTTTGTGTACGTGTGACAGCGGGTGATAATAAATAATAATAGAAAAACGGGCTATCGAAAGGTCGAAGAAAATATGAAATCGCATTTTCGGAGTTTTTTTTGTTGGTAAATTCATTCGATAACGACGAGGCAGTCTCGACGCGAGTACTTCCGGGAATTGCGAAATACTCGCCCACGTTGACAGCTGACTCTCGTAATATGTTTGGGAGATTTCGATTATTTATTTTTGTTTCTAATGGAAAAATGACAATAAACAAAATACCTGTAGTATGACAGGAGGCCATTTGACAGAACGAACCATCTTCGCTGGTAACCTTTCAGATAATTCGTCCATTTGAACAGCCAGCCCTTCATTTCCTGGGTACCGTGCTGGGGCTTCGTGTCACTCATATTTTTATTTCTTTATATTTCTGTTTTAGCTTGTTTTTTTTATTATTTTTATTTCCTTTACGTTTTTTTTTCTGTTTCTCTTCGTGCCTCCTTACGCACCGTCTGTTTTTGTAACCACCCGTCGCCTTCACCCCCCGAAAACACTTATCGCTCCAGCCGTTCCTCTTTTTTTTTCTCCGTATACGTATTATTTTTTTTTTTTACCTCGCGCACCTTACCAGACCACCTCTTTTACCCCACGATTATTAAATGCGCCCCGAATCTCTCGCGATCCACGTATACACATCAAATGGTTCGTCGTGTCATTGTTACAGTTCACAATTCACAATCCAATGGACACGAACAGTGATGAATAACGATACTGATAGGCGGGTAACCTTTTAAATTACTTGGGCGAATAGCACTATTTTTCAGCCGGAAATCTCGTAAGCTGTGGAAACTCACCCATCGCTTTGTCACTTCCGCTTTTATGGATTCACACCAGAGGGCCATAGTGGTCTCGATTCCCCCGTCGGTATGGTAGATCAATAGTAGTGTTTTTTTTACCAATCGAGCCGCGATTAGTAACGGAATTTGCAAGTTCCGAATCCGAAGCTTTTTAAAATCATAATGAAATCGAAACATTCAGTAATTCTGATAAAATACATTTTCAAATATTGAAGTGATAGAGATTTGTTTCGCGAGATGACAATTTTCCGGTAATCGAAAGTAATAGAAGAAGAAATATTGTGTTTTTGTGTTGTACACTTCTATCGGCCGTCGTTAGAGGAACGCTGAAGTGTTTGTACCGCGTGTGTGCATGCCTCTAATCCGTTTACATTTTCAACGTCCCGTTTTGTTGTGACCACGGTCTTAGTTGTGACAGTTTTGGCGGTTATTCCGAAAAAAAAACATCTCCGAAAAGGTTAAATACTCAGAGCGTTAATTCATAAACTTTCATCGAAATTTTCAAAATTTTATAATAATTGAGAATGGGCGAGCCTGAGGAATCCGTGGATTGTGAGAAAATCAACGATTCTGTTGACAATGATGGCACGAATAATAAACACCACGACGAAGTTCGAATATCGCGTAGACAGGATTTGACACCGTATTTCCAAAAAAGTGATCACAGCATCAACAAACTACATTGCTCGAAGGTATTGCGCCAAAATTCATTAGTAATTATGTGTGCAAAAGTGATTTTTAATTTTTTCGATTATCGTTTGACTTGATTCCTCATAGTTTTGTCTCTTTGAAGCGTTTTTCAAAGAAACTTGCTGGGATTACTTACCGAATTTCGAAACCGGATTCACAATTCTTGATTTGAGATAGCTCTCATTGAAGATTTCACGTTCAGAAGTTTCAAACTTTTCACGATAGCTCGAAACTTTGCTATGAATATTTTTCATAAAATTTTCAATTAAAGATATGCGATAGTTCATTGGAAAAAGTCATGAAAATTTTGACTATTTACTTTTATAAGTATAGCGATTAAAATTAAAAACACAGTATAAAATGAGGAAAATGGCATTCCTGAAACTTTGAATTCTTCTACATTCATATAAAATCTAAGCTTTTATATGTCGACTCGAGAGTCAACTTTTTAACACTAACATAGTCCGATAACCACGTTAACTAATAATTTCCATTGAAGAATTTGATTGATAAGAAATGAAATTTTTTTACTTCATCTCTGATTAATTAGTTGAATTAAAAGATTCTCAATTATGCAAATTGTTCAAAACTTCAAGCTCTTGCATAACTACATTCAAAACATTTTTCCCAAAAATTAGCACGGTTCAATAGTAACTCGAGACTATGTTGGCACAACGAGGAATAAGAATGCAGAATATGTGAATAAATTTTACACATGTTAACTCATAAAAAGAAATGCAATCTTATTTTTTTAATCTCAATTGAAAAAACTGTAACGGAAGAACGTGTAGATGAATGATGAATTAAAACTCAAATAACAAGACAAATCAGCAGATTCAATTTTCTGAATACTTTTTCCAAGAATTCTTATTGCTCAATTCGATGAATGAAATAATGCAATTCCCTGCAAGACAGCGCTGCTAAAAAATGAGACTAATTCTGTATAAATCTGTCACTTATCAGGTGCCAAAAATGTGTAAAGAAGAGCCGTGTCAATTGGGGGTAGACGAAGCTGGTCGTGGACCGGTGTTAGGTCCGATGGTGTACGGAATAGCTTATTCGCCGTTGAGCAAAAAGCAAACATTGGTTGATTTAGGTTGCGCGGATTCCAAGACATTAACGGAGGACCAGAGAGACGGGATATTCGACAAGATATGTGAGAAGCAGGAGGAGATGGGTTGGTCGGTAGAGGTGATATCGCCGAACGTTATAGCTAACAGTATGTACAGTCGAAGTAAAATATCGTTGAACGACGTGTCGATGGATTCGGCGATAAAGTTGATAAAATTAGCGATCGAGGGGGGAGTCAATGTGAGAGAAATTTACGTCGATACGGTGGGAAAGCCGGAGAAGTATCAGGCAAAATTGAAGGCCATTTTTCCGGACATAGAGAAAATAACGGTGGCAAAAAAAGCTGATTCGACTTATCCGATAGTGAGCGCTGCTAGTATATGCGCCAAAGTATCGAGAGACCACGCGTTGCGAGCTTGGCAATTTCGTGAAGGAGGCAATGATTCGGAATACGGTAGCGGATATCCCAACGATCCGTTGACGAAAAAATGGCTCAGCGAAAACGTTGACCAAGTTTTTGGATTTCCACAAATAGTGAGATTCAGTTGGTCGACCGCGGAGAAAATATTGGAATCGAAAGCACTCGCGGTCGAATGGGAAGACGTGGAAGAAGAGGCGGACGCTCCCGCAGCTCCTAAAATATCACAGTTCTTCGCTCGCACACCGCCTGCTTCTGGCAAAGCGAAACGACCGAAACACTCATTCTTCTCCGATCGATGTCTCACAAATACTTTCGACCTTTGACGATCCTTGGATCCCTGCGAGAGGTAGATTAATCGTCGAATCAACATTTTTCTCACTCCCTTTTTCCACTTATCGACATGTAACATTCTTTATTATTGATATTCGTATTAGATCATGAAAGAAAGAAAGTCGTATCATTCATTTATCGATATATACATATTTACAAAGTTTTCTTACACGTGACACTCAGTGAAAGGCTAAAGGTATTTTTTTTTGTCGTTTCCTTACTTTTTCTCTTAGTTTTCCAACAAGAATTGATCTGGTTTTTTTTTTTTTTTTCTCTTTTAATTAAGTTACTTCCGATCGGTTAACAATGGGAATGTTTTTCTTTGTTTTCGCTCTCTTCTGTAGCATTTCAAATTTAACTCTAGAAATTCGATGAGTACAGTTATACATAAACAACTTTTATACGCCTGTTTTTTTTTCGTACAGTTATTCCTCGTTCTCTTAATTCTTTCTTTATCCTTATACTCTTCAAATCCTCCAATCGCGGTGTACAGAATATATATATTTTTATAACTTATGTTTAAAAATGTTTTTTTTTCTTTTTTTTTTTTTTTTTTTTTTTATTCTTTTATTCGCTTTACGATTAGTGTAACGTACGGAGTAAGTATCTTTATGGACTAGATCAGTAAAAGCTGGAAATGAAAACATCTTTCAATCGAGATTGGGGAGGAAAGGATTCGTCTCGATATTAGAGAGTTCAAGCGTTAATGAGAACATTTTTTTTACTCACGCCTCCTCGTAAATCTTCACTGCTTTATACATATATATTTTTTTTTCTTCTTCACACTGTCATTTCGTCCCTCAATTACGTGCGTTTGACCATCGATCGAATCTCGATTCGGAGCTGTGTCCATTAAAATCTCATTTTTTTCATGCAAAAATCATTTTTGTTTTAAAATATCTTAATTCTCTACTGAATTCTTCATTACTCAATAATAATCGATAACAAGTTCATCGAATTTTAAGGGTTTGTCGATTTCTAAATAATCCGAATTAATTCAACTGACTTTGAAATTAAATTACAAAACAATTGTTCACAAACGATTTAAATAATTGTTTCGACCATGAGTTTTTTGTTTTTTTTTTTCTCGTCTTTTCTTCGTTTTTGAAAAAGTGTCTGAGCAACCGTTGAATGCCTCAGGAATCTTGTGAATTTGATGTCGAATCTTTTTACAAAAATGTGTACAGAATTTGTAATTTTTTTTCAATATTTTTCAAGTTTGAAGAAAAATCTAGGAAAAATGGAATTCTTGAAAAAAAATTCGTATGCATTTAGAAAAATCATGAAGCTCGTTCAGGTGAAGAGAAAAGAAAATCGAATATCTCTCAACCGTTATTTTCTTTGAACAATCTTGCGATATTTTAAATAAAAATTATCAATTTTTTTTCCAGTTGCAGACTATCCGGAACACAATATTTAATTTCGAAATAAGCGGAATTCATTCTCAAGAGGATTGCAATGAAATTTCAACAAACAGCTAAAAAAATCGAGTTTCACCGTTCAATTTCCTTTACTATTGCAAAAAATCTGAAAAAATCACGTTCAGAATACGAAATCGTGAAATTACAAAATACTAAAAAGTCCAATTCAATTTAAACGAAATACCAGGAAGCCTTGGCAACAAAATCAGCAGCACGTTCAATGCAGAAATAATTATCCGGGGTATCATGAGACCGTGCAATATCCGGAACGAGAATTTCGATTCTCTGGTCAAACGTCTCCGTAAAAATGGGTGTCGAAAACGTAATGGAAATAGCGCGAAGAAACGATCACGACGATCGTATCGTTTTTTTTTCTTCTTTTTATTTCTCACGTGACTAGCGATCGAATATTCGGAGGTTCGATCGTTACGATAGAATATTTATCGTCTTGAGACATACTTCGTATTCTTTTATTCCTTTTCATCATTCTTTGGATATTAGAATTAATCGATATATCTATAGAGGCGTCGTTGACGCTTCATAATTTCAATATTCTCTCGGTACGATACGCTAAGTGCGATTATAAAAAATAGAAACAACGATAATTTATAGAAGTTATACGTCATATACGTATATATGAATATATATATATGAATATTCAACATATATATATTCATATATATTTATATTTATATCTCGAATTGTTGACTCATTGGAACGATGAGAGATAACTCGACGACCTTGGCTCGAATAGCAACATCTCATCGTCTTCGTTCTCATCTTTTTCGACTTCTTCTTCTTCCTCATTTTCTTCTTCTTCTCCGCCTCCTCCTCCTTTATTTTCGGGCAACAATTTACTCGCAATGGTTCTTGCAGTTTCGCGAAAATACCTTTTCTACCGTAGAATCAACAGTCCTGTTACCACGAGCAATAGAACACACCCAGTAGCTCTTCGACTCGATCCTGCTGTAATGAAATCACATATTACGTTATTCCATCCACCCTTTTATTACGTTCGAATTATAGGGAGCGTTCTTTCCGTCTCTCACCCTCTCTTCCTTTTTTTTACCTCTTTCTCTGACCCTCAATTTTCTCACTTTTTACTGTTATTAACCTTCACGTTGATCGAATCAGACAAAATCTCTTAATTTGCTTTTCTATCTCTCGTATTTTCTCGAATTTTTTTACCTTTTTGTATAAACATTTATCTATCATTTCAGATTCATACCGTGGGAGGAAACAAACTTTGGCCGATTTCATACGTGGACTGGAACGTGGGAGCAAGCAAAATAATCTGTTTTCGTTCGTTAGCTCGAGACTAAAATTCATACGGATTCTCATTTTGTTGTAATTATCAAATTTTCTTTTCTTTTTTCAAAAAAATAAGTTTCCTTTCTCGCCTTTTTCTATAATTGTCAAACTCATAAACCAACAATTTTATTGGAGAACAATTATCGAGTTTCAGTTGAAAATATTGTCCGGAAAGCGAACTCATCAAAACAGAAAAAAGGTCTCTCATAGAATAATGGAAATTATTCAACTTTCTCGTCGAAAACTAAGTTTCGTTTATCGATGAATTTTTCGAAATAATTCTCAGAGCATAGGGATGTAGAGATGAAAAATGAGTAAATTCTACTTCGTCGAAAGTTGCACACTTCAACGTGATATTGAAGTTTGGATCGAATGAAGCAGAATTTTTTTATCAACTTTCTCAGAGACTTTTTTTTGCTCGTACGAGTTTTAATATTTTGTTATTTAATTGAAAAAAAAAGAAGAATTTTTGCAAAGTTACAGCAATATAAATTTCAACAGGAAACTGCGATTTCATGCGTCTCCTTTTTTTCAAGTCTCGACAAACTCGAGTATTTCGATCGTTTTTTTTATTTTATTTTTTATTTTTATTTTTCATAGAAAAAAATGACAAAAGAACGTTAAATAAAATGACCGGAAATATGTTGGGTCGAATGGTAGCTCGTGAAGTACCGCGATGGGAGAAAAGCACGCGGATAGCTCATTTGTGCAAATCGATTTACCTAAAATGTGTTCGGCGTGCGTGTGACCCTGGGCCCTGGTCTCTCTGCTTTCCATAACCGGTGCCTTGTAGGGCCTCTCGCCCTCTATGCTGAGCTCATTCGTCTTCCAATAAACGGTCGCTATCGTAGCCAAACACTTAATCTTCATGTCGCCCCGTTTGAAGTGTTTTCTCTGCAGGCGAAATTCAAGACCGAGAACAGCGGTCTCTAGACCCTCGCGATCAACGTCGATAATGTGAGGTCCTCGTAACGATTGTGGGTCGACCTGTGTACAAAGAATTTGAAACTTTTTTTTTTTTCTTTTCTCTGTTTTTCTCTACGCGTGACTCCCACTCTTTTTTCACTTTTCTTCTTCTTCTTCTTCTTCTTCTTCGACCATTTATTACGTGGTTTTGGTCGAAGATTTTTATCTTGGAAACCTTAATGCACAGTTCGCGATATCCTCAACAATTCTCAGGGGATTTCTTCGTTCTCTTTTTTTTTTCTTTTTCATTATCGTTTTTACGCTCCTTTTATCCTCGTCGACCCCAAACTCGACAGGCACGCGTGATCTGACTCTATTTTTCAATTCTGCGACCGAGTTTCAATGTTAAGAAACATGGAAAATGATTTATCTGATAATTAAAAAATATCATGTTCAATTGAATCGTCGAATTTGCTATTTCGTTGCCTTTTTCGTGTTTTTTTGCACTTTTTCAAATAGATTTCCGGCATTTTTTCTACAATTACATTCGATCGAACTTTTGAATTTCGAATACAATTTGCCTGGAGACACGTCGATCTTTCTTTTTTCCAGGAAAAGTTTCGTTCCCGGAAGATTATTTCGTTGAAGAAATGATTTTTAAATGGCAAAAATAGAAAACGTTCGATATTTCAGGACTTTCTTGGCTCGAAGTTCTTTCATCAAAAACTTACCGGTTCACCGTTGATGAACCAGCTGAGCATAGCAGCTGGCTTCGATCTCACCGAAGTGCAGTTGAACCTGACGACGTCGGACACCTGATAACGGGGTCTTCCTGCTCTTCCGGTTATCACTGGTCCGGCTTCTGGCAAAGCTTAAAACCAATATCGAAAAATAAATTATCGAAACCTTTTTTTTTTTAAATAGAATAATATGGGCTCATTGGACGAAAGTAAATTTCTAACTCACGAGCAGTTTTACATAAATTTTTGAAGGAATTTATCGGATAAATAATTTCGGCCTGATGGATAACAAAGGGGGGAAGTAAAATCCGGAGAATTGCATGAATTTTTATTTGATAAGAAAAATAAAATGAAACAAATGTCACCGGGAATTTTTCTATCTCAAAATCCAAGATTAGTCGTTGAAAAACCTGAATTCTGATAAATTGGATAATTGGGAATCAACACGGAGGCGTGGCCTAGCAAATTGGCTGGGACAGAGCGGCCACATTTGCCATACATAGTTATAGAAAACACGAGACAGTGACTGGGAGAGAGCAGTTGAATATTTGGCCACCAGAGGTCAGGGTCCCACTTGTGATTTACCAATAAGAAGAATTTGATAAAAAAATAGAAAAATCATACCTCATCAGGTTGTTAACACAGTAATATTACAAAAAAAAAGTTTCAATTTCCGGTTGGAAATGGTGAGAACCGCGACGCTGGCGAGTTCGGTTGCTTACGATTCTAATATGGAAAATACTACAGACGATCTAATTTTTTTCTCTAGTTTTCTCGAATTATTGTGCTATAAAATACTCATGTATCAGTAATTATGTTTATTAAAAATCGTTGAGGAGGGTGGCTACATACGACAATATGATAAGAATTTAATAAAATTTAGTGATAACATTCTTTAGCATCAAATGCAATGACACAATTTTTTTCAAATTTTTCGTCTACATCGTTGTCGAATAATTGAAGTTTACAATATGCAAAAGGTATACTTATATATATCAGAATCCTATGCTTACGGATGTAAACTCTAGTGTTAAATTACTCGAAAACTATGTAGAAGAAAAATCTTAAAAAAATTTGTATATTCATATTTAATCCAAAAGAATATGCTCACCAAATTTCATTAAATTCTAATCATTTCGAATTTTTCTATGCTTTTAACATGGCAACATTGTTGTGTGTAGCCAACCTCGTTAATACGAATATTCAACATCAGTAAACGTAAATCAGAGTAGCTGTGTGTAAAATGAAAATTTGGGCTTTTTTTTCACTCCGAAATAATAGTCGATCATCCTCAAATCGCAGGGTGAATATATTTAGACGTTAAAAGAAGAGGAAAAAAAAAAATCTTTACCTATTACAAGCATGTCCGAATGATCCGAAACGGTTTGAAAAGAGGGTGCCTCGGCGGAAACTTCACATCTGTATCGTCCCGAGCTCATGAGGTTCACTGAATTGAGCACGACCGATCTTTCGGTCGAATTATGAATCTGAAACATGAAATTTTCAAGCTCGTTATTTCATTCCGTTTCGTTTAGCTTGTCAGAAAATTTTTCATTTTTAAAGCAATCAAAGTAGTCTTGGGGCGATGTAATTAAAAATGAAAGTAATTATCAGCATCGATAGTGGAGAAACGACGAATTTCACCCATGAAAAAAATGTCCCTCCGATGTATTTGGGTTTTATTTACGAAAGTATGTCACACACTTCAATAGCTTCGTTTTATTTATTATTTACGTTGATTATGGAATAAAAAAGTCGATATTCAGCCACTTGGATAATCAATTTAATAAATGATTGTTTCTATAGTCAGCAAAAGACTGTGCATACATAGCAATAGTCCGGTGAGCAATGACTGCCGGAATAGTGAATAAAGAAATTTGCATGAAAACTTAATAAATCAGAAAGTCGAGCACTAAAGCTGTCTTGGGGCTCGGTAAAGTAACAATTTTCTTAATCAATTTGTTATTTCTAAAATAAACGTAGTATTCGTATCAACGAATGAAATTATCGTATAAAAAATGAGTAATATTTAACGGCACTCATCGTAGCTTGTCAAAATTTCTGTGAAAAAATTTCTAATTTTTCGCTTTAAAAAATATCGAGGACTCTCGTCGTTTCAGAACTTGGAAAAAATCGTTTTTTTCACGAAAATTGATAAAAAATGATTTATAAATTTTGAAAAAAATCGGAAAAAATTCCCAAGAGGCCTAGACGCCTAGAATAATAATATTTTCATGAATTTTTCACGAGAAAAATAAATAAATTAAACGTTATTAGGAAAAAGTATTTAATTCTTGATAACTCACGTCAACCGTAACACCAGGAAGCGGGAAGACTAGAACGGGCGGCATGTCTTTTGGTACATAGCGATAAAACTCATTCCCATCTTTGTACCACTTGACAGAATACAGTGTCTCGCTGTCCAGATCGAAAGTGCACTCGAGTCTTACCATCTGGCCTCGTACCACGTGCTGGGGTATCAGAAGCTCCATCATCCTCAGGGCATCAATTCCTGAAAATAATATATAAATAAGCACTTTATCAAGTAACCTAAAAAAAAGTTTCCTCGTCCGTACATTATCTCGTTAGAATTTGATGTGTATTTTTTTTTTTATCGCTTTCACCCTCAATCGATCTGTCTCGTTCGTTAATTATACACGAAGAATTATTTAGTACAGAGCTGAAATTCACGATAAAATAAATGACGATGAAATAGACTGAAACGAAATATTTTCTCGTTATTATCGGCGATGAAGATCTTTTCGAATGATCGAATGACTGTGACATGGCTCCGAATCAATTATCGCCATCGCGGATGCCATGAGAAATTTTGTTCGTGGCTCTTGTCCAGAAGCCAAAACTTTTGTTTCGTTTTTTCTCGATATTAAAGAAATTCTGTTTTCCTGTTTCTTTTTTTATGATTTTGACGATAGCTCTTCAAGTTCTATACTTTCAGGGTTGAAAAACGTTGATAGACTTTTGGGAAGTTTTTGATTCGAGAATAAAAGTTTCGAGAGATTATGACGTAAGAAAAGTGGTAACGTTGAAACTTGGAACTATCTTTTCGCCTATAACGTCTTTTCTGTTTATGCTCTTTTCTCTCCTACTAGTTTCAGTTTCTCCGAGCTCTTTTTTCTCGAAGGGTTGCTTCGAATTCATTGCGTTTCGATGATCCACGCAATCATTAGGTGGATTTATGACGAGTGTGTTATAAATAAGTCATTGATCCTTCGCGAATGCTGAATGGTTCATCATATTTCATGTTTAACTAACTTAAGCGATGTAGAAATAGTACAGCGAAACTCTTGAGTCTTCGAGTGTGCAAGTAAGAAGGGATTTGGATCGATCCTCGTTAGCGCAAACGAGCTCGTCTGTGTCTTAGAAGCTTTTCGTCTTAAAATATATTCGAATGAGATTTTAATGGGACGATCTAAACTCGATGGCGTATCGATACTTGAAAAATTGTCTCTGGAAGTTGTCTGGAATTGTGTCTGGAAGTGTCTGGATATTCCGAGGAGATGTGAGGTCAGGAAAGGTCGAGTTGAGCAAAGCCCGTTGGATCAGCACACGAAGCAATTATTCAATAACTGTCTTCAAATCTTATTGGACGTCTGATCATTTCGATGGGTTCAATAAACTCATAATCTATGCAAACGTTTTGTGAGTTTCAGGAAGTTCAAGCGAATCTTATGGTAAAATTATTTTTCAACTTTGCACAATAAAATTTTGTAAACAGAAAGCTTGAGACAGTATCAAACTTCTGATGAAATATGCCGATGATTCACCGTCTCAAAAGTGAGATATTTATTGTCCAAGTTCGCAATTTTTCGAAAGCTCCCATAAGAGCCCATGTTAATCTTGTCATTTTCAACGATGAATATCTCGATTACCAGACGGTGAAACCTCTCCAAATTTTTCACACATAATTAAGCGCTATTCAAGAAGATTCACCCAAATTTTCAATTCATTAAGGAGTTTCGGTACAGGCGATACAATGTTGCCATTCCAAACCATGTTAAAAACACAAAAAATTTCAAAAAGTTAAAAATTTTATAAAATTTAGTGAACATATTGTTTAGTGCCAAATCTGACAATACAAATTTTTTCAGATTTTTCTTCTACACAGTTATCGAGTAATTGAAGACTAAAGTTCACGTGTATAAGCATAGCGTTGCCATATATATAGGTATACACTTCGGGCATAAGAAATCTGCTTTAATGCGTAATTACTCGATAACTAAGTAGAAGAAAATTTTGAAAAAATTTGTCTTTTCGTACTTGATGTTGAAGAACATTATCACCAAATTTCATTAATTTCTTAACATTTTGCCTTTTGTACCGAAACTCCTTAACTTGGAATAATCGAATCTAATGTATTTTTCGTACGGTATCCTATAAATATCGCTCGAACTTCCTTAACGTATTTTGGTGAATCGTCTTGACACCTCCGACAAATGTCAGTCTCGATAAACTGTACAAACATCAGTTTATTCGAGTAAAAAGCTCGCGAAATTTTCTTCGAACAAGATTTAATCGGAGAGCTGAGTGTTACGCTAATCAGAGTCGCATGAATTTTGTTTACGATCGTAGAGTTGAGCGTTGATAGTAAAAGAAAAGAAAGAAAAAAAAA
Source organism: Campoplex capitator (assembly GCA_037576405.1). Classification (NCBI taxonomy): domain Eukaryota; kingdom Metazoa; phylum Arthropoda; class Insecta; order Hymenoptera; family Ichneumonidae; genus Campoplex; species Campoplex capitator. The sequence goes on along the minus strand of JARBWI010000010.1, from coordinate 5,867,278 downwards.
TACATGATGAAAAAAAATGGCCCTTAATTAGCGGGGCGGATAGTGAGCGTCTCGAATTTCGGTAAAAACATTTCGGGGCTCACGCGATTCATTTGTCCGATCGAGGGCTGATGCGTGCGGCTTCTCCGGGGGCTGCTACCCGACACGACGAATTTTAATTCGTTCCGGTTTGCCTCTCGTCACCATCGCCCACCAACAGCACCATCGGCTCGACATCATCACGCCATTTACCACTACGTCTCCTGCTCATAGCCTAAAACTCCGACTGGCGAAAGCCTCTCTTTCTGTTTCCTTTTTTTTCAATGAGTCACACACACACATACACACAAAACCCGATGAAATAATATCTCGTTACGATCTGTTGGAGTTACCCTCTGATGGAGCAAAAAAAAAAAGAAACACACGATTGCTGACTTCCACAACGAGTAAAACGGTAGAACTTTTCATAGGAAGCTCGCCCTTCTTGGTCTCGATTTCTGTAAGCCCGTTTTTTTTTTTTTTCTTATCATTCTTATTAGAGTCAATTTAGGGAACCCTCCCATTTTGCACGATCCTATTCTATGGCTAAATTATGCTCCCCTTCGCGTATTTATCCCACGAAATTATGCAGTTTCGTTGGATTATTTATTCATGATTATTAGCTCGAGATATACCGTTACGTAATTGATAATGAACGCACGTTGTAAAAGAGTTTTAGTGGGCGAGTACGAAACTCTTGTGGTATACAAATTAGAAGATGATCGTCGGGGAGCAAGGATTCTGTTAAATCCGAGTGAAAAACATCTTTTCTCCTTGAGAAAATTTCTTCGGAGCAACTCTCTTCCTCTCTCTCTCTCTCTCTCTCTTGTGGGTAATGGCAATTGAGAAATTAGCCGAAAAACAAATTTTCAATGAAAAATACTCCTGTGCGGCTCTCGTTCAACATTTCGTTCTTCATCGTCTTTTAATCTCTCTACAACTTTTCTTTTGTTTCGTTTTAACCGAAATTAAACAGAGTTCGTTATAATTGAAAAGTAGAACAAGCACGAGGCGAACTTACTTCTCGAGAATCTCGTAGCGAAAAAAAATAAAAATTCAAGCAAAAACGAAAATAACTAAAGCGGAACTAATGCAAAGGTCGTTCGAATTTCATCTCATTTTCTTCGTAAAATCGGGCGCTTTAGTCAACCTCGCCTTATGTCGGAATAACGCAACGTTGAAAGTAATATTCGGTCAGGCATTCATGGAATTTGGTGTCCATGACGTCAAAATAAAAAAACACCATCAAAATAACATAAAATTAATGAAACTGATAATTGCACTCGTGGTTTTTCATTCTTTCTGCAGTTCCAGCCACGCTCGATCACCTTATCGAGGCCTTACAGCGAAAAATTTCTAAATTTTTCATTATTGTAAATTTTTGATTTTTAGGAATATTTTAACCTTTTTACAGAATTGAAAAGTTCTAAAAATTATTGAAGTTACGGAATTTGCATTAATAATAGATATCGCGCAGCGCGCCCGACCGCCAACTTCAAAACCGACTTTCCACGATTCACCTTTTCGAACCTTGTGAAAGTTTTATCTCTCGAACGAAGATTCAAATCGCTTTGAAATTCGTACAACATATTCTTGACAACATCACCTATCGTGTGAACCACAGAAACAAAAATTTCAATGACACAAAAAAAATATAAAAAATAAAATACTGACAAAAAATTGAGTAAAATAATTTTGAGTTTCGAATTTTTATTATAATTATTTTGTTTATAATATTGTTGGTTAACACTGAAGATACATTCATTATGCGATCATAAATAGGTTCATTTTTTTCAGACACTCACATCGATGACTTTCACCATAAACACGCGCACAAAAAATGATTTGTTTTTTTCTACATATACTTAACCATGTGCATGAATGATCTGTAAAAAAAAGTGATGTCAATATATGCATCATTTTTTTTTAATCGTGTCTAAAACGGGGAAATCGCGTACATAAAGCCGTAAATTCGTGATTAATGTTTTTTTAAAAATAAACCAATTGAAATTTTTTCAAATTTCGAAGCACTTCGAAGAACGTTTCGAAAATCTTAAGGCGGATCCTTACAGCTATGATGCTGTGAAAAAATTAATTGGAATCGGGTCAGTTGGTTCACGAGATACGAATAGTAAGATCGTCCAGCAGCCGGAAGAGATTTTTCCAACGGCTCGACGAAGATAGAAGTGCTAAGGCATTTCTTTTTCCACAGAAAAATTCAGCACGTTTACCATAAAATTGTGAAAATATTTAGAGTGTTTAGTGGAAAATTTTCACTAAATAATATCGTTTCTTAACACTGTTTACACGAACTTTCCTCGTAACACCCTTACAGTTTCAACGTCACTCTAAAAGCATTATAATTTTCGTTATAAAATGTACTCAGTGTTATAGGATCGTAACTTTGTACGAAATTTAGATACGAATTGAACTAGCCTCTTTGAGCTGCTACATGTCCCTAAAGTTATAAGGATATAAATAACCGAATGAGAACTTAACTCCTGAGCGATGAGTATATAACTTCGGTTTAATAGTTGAAGGTCCAAAGTGGACCGTGTTCAATTTATTAAGGATATATATATTGATTTAGAAGTGTAATAGTTCTCGAAAATACGGTGACCTTTTCTAGCCACAAAAGGGAACCTTGCTATACAACAAAGTTTGCTTGACTACCAAAATATATTCATTGCTCGATTGCTCGCACACACAAGGGAATCATTTTTAGAATTAATCTACCGTTTCGATCGACCTACTTGTAAACTCAGTTCGAGAAAGGGCGATTATGATGGCATAATGAGCGGGTGTGAATAGGATTCTCGTATGCTTAAGGCCTCGGGCTACCCCGAGAGGCCTGATACGAGATGTTCCTTTTTCTATTTATTGCCAGCACATGAATTGCTTCATGAAAAATCTGTTTGGGGAACTTTTTATGAGGATCAACATTGCTCAGGCTGAAAAACAACTTTGATTTATTCTTTATGCATGAAAAATAAGGAGATTGGGATCCAACTGAGTTATCAGGCACGTGGTTGATCCTGAGAAGAGATATCCCGAGTGAACCTAAAAGACACTCGATAATTGACTTCGAAAATCAACTTTGTGCCATATTCGTATGACTTCAAAGTCCTGATTCGATCGAACGAAATATCTTTGGAAATTCTCGTGGTACAGCCCCAAGGCACAATACAATTCGAGAGCATAATTGGTGGCAAGTGTAATTAATAACCTACCAGGGTACAAGCCTGAGACTCGAACTTGGCCGATGAATGGGCCGAAAACTTCTGAAGTTCAACATTAACTCGCTGCTAGCAAAGTATAAAGCGTTAAAAAATTGTAGAGAGCTTTCGTCATTGGTCGATAGATCGAACTTCCAGGCATGATTAAAGAAAAGGTGTGTCTTTGCATCAGGCCATTGTGAGGCTTTCCCCAAAGTCGAGGCACACAATTTCACGAATATTCTCTTTCGTTATCTATTATTTCTCTTATGAGTAACGGTTAACGAAGTATTATTATGAAGTTTCTTCGTATATTCTCGCGAGCCTGGTTGGAGGAGCATCGGTTGGAACGACTTGACGATATAATCTCTTAAAATTTTCGCGCTTCGAAGTTGGTCCTATTTGAATATCACCTAATGGAAACGTTCCTTTATCGCGTATCTGGCACGTTGATTCTATAATTCAATGGAAAAACAGTACTATCGTTACTCGTTCGGTCTTCTAGCACGTACATGCTAAACTTTAGATTCGGTACGTCGAGTGAAATGGGAACTGCGAGCGTAATTAGATTGCCGCGTCTCGTACTACCTACTGTCGTGGCATATCATTTCCACCGGATGTATATCTCAGACGATGAATATATATATATCTTTACAGAGGAGTACGCATTGCAAATTCATCGTATATCACCATTTCCTTTTGCTCGCATGCTTTCCACGTTTGCGCGAGCGTTGCTCGTCAAATTGTCTGAACAAACGCTGTCGCACTAGGTGTCGACCGAGTACATCGTCGACTGATGCTTCATCGTCATCGGGACGCGATTGTCCCAATGATGAAGTGAGTTGTTTTTTTTTTTTCCCACAAAAATCTGGTTGAAACCAGAGCTGCTCTTAGGTCGAAGAGAAAAGAAGAAAGAGGATTCAGTCGAGTCGGTAGAACAAGAGGAAGTTCACAGATCGAAACTTGGGGCTTGATTATTCGCTCGGTGCTTGCACCCCCGCAGAATCCGTCAGGATTCAGGGCGTGCATTTTGTCCGGGTTGCTATATACGTTCGAACCTAAAAGATGTTCAAATGTTCCTGGAACCAGGCGGGCGCTGATGCGCTCACGTATATATACAACGATACACGCTCATCTATTCATCACTGTATTTCGTGCACGCTCCCGATAGTTATGTACGAAAGTGCTGGCGCTCGTTCTAATTAGTGTAGCCGCATGTGTGCATACAAACCTCCCCGGTGTTGTAGGTCGTGGCTAGGCTCGCACCGAGGCGTCTACGTTTGACTTGGAATTTCGTCAGGCAACACGCGATATACTCTCTGCTTTTTGTGTTTATGTGTATACATATATAAATACATTTGCGCATACGTAGTACATAAGTGAAACCAGCTGAAAATATATGAGACATTCAACGTCAACGCGAGGGCTTCAACCTACACGGAAATGCTAAGTCCTTAAATACACGTCCGACCCCAAGACCTTAGCGATCAATTAACGGACATCCTTAAATATATTGGGTATTTGTGATTGACGGAAAAACATTCGGCGACTCAACTCTATCGGAATCATGTCAAAGAGGATCAAAATAATTTGATTCATCGACTAATGACAACAATTCTTGTGCTCGGTGCACAAAAATTTGTCAAAATTGGGCAGCTTTTCTAAAAATCCAAGAATTCGAAGCGAGGAAACGATTTGGAGAACGAATTTTGAAGATCCGATTGGAAAACGAACAAAGTTGGAGGATTATTCGTCGTCATTTAACGATTTGAACTTTCGTCCTCAACTAGACGATTTGAGAAGTTGTTATTTTTAATTACGAAACAATCCAGAGTCATGATTCATGATTCGACTCAAACTTCAGCACGAAACGGAAGCAGCGAGCAACGTCATATCGGACCAATCGGAATGCTTCATGTCCCTGCTTTATAAAAAGATTATTTCAAATTATGAAACGATTCTCAACATTATTCGAAACGTTAGTTGAATTCGAACAAAAATAAATTATACATAAAAGATTATTCTTTATCGATTGCTCAAGTTTTAATAAAATTTCTCTTTTGCGATATTTATTGAGAATAATTTTACTCCATTATTGTTCTTCCTGCTGCATGATTTGTCAAGAAGGAATCTGAGTTGTCATAGACATATGAAAGACCAGCTGTCATTGTGACATTTGAGAGCAGACGGAATAACTTCAGAGTCGTAATTTGACTCGAGCTTTCTTGGACTACGTGTAACGACACAGCGAACCAATCAGAATCGCGGAAAAGCGATGACAATAAACAGCCAATTCACGCGCGTCAACAACTCTACTTGATAAAAAGGGAAATATTATTGACCATTGATTCGTGTTGATTATAAAATTTGTCAAGTTAACTCACGATTACAACAATTTTGCTAAATCCTCTATTGTGCCAGAGTTATTTAAAAATAAAAGTATGAAATATAATAGGTTTGTGTTGAAAGGAATAATGTGTAAAAAATGCTGTATCAAATCCCTAGAGGGGTTAAGAAGTAGATCGTGTTTGCGTGGATTAGCTCATGCGAACTGTGTAAAATTGAGGTACCGCTGTGCAAGACGTGCCAAGCCAAGGGTAGTTTGAGTGTACCGAGCTTATACGCTGGGACGTTAGACGTGCGGGCGTGTATACGGTACACATTTATGTGTACACAATTGTGTGTACATCGCATGGTATAGGTAGACAACAATATGGAGTGGTTTGCGGAGTGGTATGGTGGATGAAAGCAGACGCGCGCGCGCTGCTGCTGCTACTGCTGCTGCTTTTTACTAAGTATCCTGGCCAACTCACGTACACGTTATAGACGAGTTCTTCTTGGTTGCTTGAGCGGCCTCTTATTCATCGCATGGGACGACTTGTGGCGGGTGCGAGCAAGCAGAGAGCCTTTTCAACCCTCTCGTGTACGTTCGAAAGTGACTCTTTCTGCCTCTCACTCACTCTCTCCGAGTTCAACTCTCTGGAAATGACTCACACAGCGAACAATTTGAAAGTATGCGGTGTACTCGCAATGTCTTTCGATCTCTGGCAGCGAGTCCCCGAGTTCCTTTTGCCACCACCCGGGTTGTTCAATATGCATGAGTTATCATTCACGAGTCTCGTTTCCATGAATCATATCCCGTAGAAAGTGCGATGTAAAACAGAAGGGAATACGTCGTCCGAATGGTCCGCGTATTTATTTTCCGCCTTTTATTCGTCATCGTGCGAATTCGTCATTTTTGTTTTTTTTTCTCTTCGTCACTCTTGATTTTGTGTCAAGTTCATTTTCGTAGAAATCATCGGTTCTACTGTTTCTACGAGGTCTTTTTTTTACTATTCCGAAATACATCCAGGAGCTCGTTTATTTATTGTCTCCAATTTAAAGCCAATTGTTTCGTATTACTATGTGTGCACACGATCAACTAGACCACGTAACGAACGTTGCTTCAAGTATCGCTTTCGCCTCCTCTCGACACGATCTTAAATCGTGCAATTATGCTCTCGTCTTTTCTCTCTTTCTCTCTCTCTCTCTCTCTTTTCTTTTTTATTCCTCGGCTGCCTCTCTCGTTCTTTCGACTTGTTCACTTCTTGGCCGATTTGGGAACGACGTCGTCGGCGCGACAGCGATGATATAGCAGCTGAAAGAGTGTGTCCAGGGCAGAAAACGAGTCGAGAGCTCGACTCGGTTCTTTACACGAGTTCAAGCGAGCTTGCAATTTTCTCAATTAAGAGACTCGCCCTCGCTCTTATGTCATGTATACATATACAGCTTCTCTCATTCAATCCTTCTCTCTCGCGCTCACTTCAACACTCCATTCGGTGTCTCTCAAAGTGGACAATACAGTCCAAGTTTACTCTTCTCTTACGTTTTCTTTTTTTTTTTTTTTTTCTTTCAATTCTTTTATTTTTGTCACACTTTTTATGCGCTGTCGCGAGCGGCCGGATCGTCCTCGTAGCGTAGACTCGGGACAGACAGAAGTAACGAAGAGAGAACTTTATATCTCCACCCCTTTAGCCAGAGCAGATCGCGAATCGTCGGACCATGCAATTAGATTTTTGTCGAAGTCCTACAGAAACACAGAAAGAGAATGAGGGGGAGGAGGGGGGGGATGGGTGATGTCGAAAGTGGCCAAGAGCGAAACGGCAATGGGAAAGAGAGACGTCGCATTAGAAACGTCGTGACAAGACCCCCAGGGTCTTGGTGACGCTCTCTCTGTTACAGAAGGCCGGAAGCCACCCCGTCGTGTCCAGTCACCGGTATATGTTGGCCCTCGTCGTAGTCGGTGTCGAGGTTGGCCTGCAAGTTCACAAGGCTATGTATATATAGTCGATGTGGAGTGAGACAACACGGTGAGGTCAGGTGTCGTGGCCCTTCCTCAGTGTCGCGTCCCAACGAGGGAGACTCTCTCCATTCGCTTGATGATCCAACTCGAAACATTCGTGTCCGATAGAGGTTTCTCATTTATTTAAAAATTCATTTTCCAACATAAAACTATTTTATAACCGTTGCTTGGGGCTCATTTTATTTTCTTTCCATAAAACTAAAAATGGCGATCGTAAAATAGTATACATGTCAATTAACTCTGCGCGTTAAGGATAAGCGTTGAAAATATCGATTTTTCATTCAGTTTTCATAAACCTAACGGACATCTTTCCGAAATTTATTTTCGATGAAACTTTTCCCATGGACTCGAGATCCTCATTTTCGAAAGGCGATAAAAATTCCGTTTTTTTTTTTCAATCACGTATACGATGAAGATACCTAAAAAAAAAAAAACTGACAGGTTCTCGTCGATGAATTTACGGATACAAAATTTTATTCGAAAACATTTCAATTTTTTGCGTTTTTACTCTGTATTTTACTATGACAAATTTCTGCCAATAAAAACTCGGGCGATGGCGATATTTTCGATAGAGCTCAGTTGAAAAAATTCTGAATGATGTACTTTGTGCGAATATATTTTCGAAGATTTTCTACGTTTTTATTGCTGGATGACAAAACGAATTCTTTCTCGTTGTTTTCCATCGTTCTGGCTACGTCAATCTCCGGTCCATATTCGCAGATTTCATTCCTAGCGATATGAAGAGATCCAAATAAAAATGTAGGCAATGGTCAAAAAACAAAAGTATCTTTTGACATTTCTACCATGAAAATCTAAAGTGCCGATCGGTTCTCTTTACGGAATAAATTTCTATGAAAAAATCGTAAATTTTTCTTCAATTCGAGACGTTTTTTTTATAGTATTCCGTCCCCGTAGTTCGACGATACTCGGTATGTGCATGGCTACGTTCTTATATACGTTGATATTGGTTTACGCGAGGGGAAATCGTACACCCAGCAGACGAGTTACGATAGGACTTATAATTGGGAGCATAGACGCAGACGAGTAATAAAAGGGACTGGAACTTGGAAGAAGCAGAAAGAGAGAGAGAGAGAGGGGGAGGGAGAGAAAGAGAATGAGAATAGGAAAAACGAGATGCAAAGCACTCGTCGGGGAAAGGCCTTAAAGGGAAGCCAGAAATCTGCAGAATGCGTGTTTGTGTATTCCATTCGTTATTTCGCTTGAAACGTGATGAGTTGATGTGCGTGTTGGTGGTATTCCCGTAGGTTGGTAGCTTTTCGACGTTAATTCGCGCTTCATCCTCACCTCTGACCAATTCATCCCCCTTGACGAGAGGGTTGACACTGGCTCGACTTGCTTCTAAGTGCGTGCGAGCAGAGGGCAAACGGGTGTCGTATTCCAACCCTTTCCTCCTTGTTTTTCTTCTCTTTCTCACTTTTACTCGTTTTTTTTTCTCTTCTTCTTTCGTTTTCACCCTTTTACATACCATTCTCGTAGTCTTGATTCAACGCTGAACAATCCCTTTGTACATATGGTAATTGTATTATGGGATAAGCGTACCAAACATACACAAAGAGATCGTGACTTGTGCACGATGATTAGCTCCATTAAAACAAACTAAATTCAACCCTCTATACCTGCTTTAATATTCCTGTACGATACTCACAAAAATTAGTACTTTCACAACTGCAATCAACGTCCTAACGAAGGATTAATCATAGCTCTTTGTAAACTCCTGTTTATTCAGACTCGTTTTATTACATTTCTTTCTTTCAATTATTTCATAAATACGCTTTACCATCCGTCCAGCAGGCATATTTTCGTTTCATACTTTGTATTTTAAACAGTGATAAATTCGTATTTTTGTACATTCGATTCTTTCAATATCGGAGTCTACAAAGAGCGAATATTCGATAATCCGAATCTCCTTACGAGATCGTATTAAAAATATTTCATTATTGGAATCTCTGATTAATTGGATGTTGACAGAAAAATATTTTCTGATTTCTATGGAACGATCGGATATCTAATCGGAATGTGCGATTTCTCGACTTTCCCTTAACGTCAAATGTAAATTTCATCGGAAAATCATGATGTGATTTGTGGAGAATTGGAATCTTATATAGTTTCATGAGTCTAGACAAGAAGAGCTCCTAATTTTGATTCAACAGTTAGATTCGTTGGTGATACGAGGATGACCGTCGTTCAAGGGTTCTCGTCTCTTATCATTTATCTATCATCAGATAAGGAATAGGATATTTGGAGAGCGTGCCTGAGGGTCTCAGTAGCAAAGCCTTTAAATGCAGACGTGCCAGTCGCGGCTGCTGCTGCTGATTCTCTCTTCTCCCTCCCTCCTGCTGCGTCGATGAGTCTCATCACACCCTTTCACCATTCGTGACTCCCCCTCTCTCTTCTCCCCCTTCCTCTCATCTTCCTCTCAATGTGATCTGGACGGTTTGCCATAAGCTCTAAAGGCATCGATTCTCTAGCCTCAATTCTGTACTCACGCTGTGAGCGAAATCGAGAAGGGGGTTTTGCGCAACCTCCCACGAGTACTCGTATATTATCACGATACAGCCTCAAACCCTTTACAGTACATAGCCTTCTACGAGTATACCGCTGCTTCTGCTGCTGCTGCTGCTGCTGCTGGTGGTTCTCCGTCTGCTGTTGGCACGCTCGCACTGCCTCGGGCTATCGACACGGAACGAGAGGGTTGCCATCAGCTTGTACATACACACCGGCAATGTGTTCCAAGTCCATTTCCCTATACGTAATATACACACATGTATATCCGATGCCACACATCAGGCGGATATAATATGGACTATCGCCCACCGATACGAAAGTCATTTGGGGTTTCCTGTCCCATAGGGTTTCGGTCTATACGATGAAAGAGCGACGCAGACAAACTATACCTGACTGCGAATGTTGAATAAAGACGAAGAGATCGAGCCTGAGAGAGAAAACCCAAAGGAAACAACACGATCAGGACCTTCGGAGCAACGCAAACGTATCGCTTGTGATTAACTTTCGTACAATTTTCATCAGGATTACTGTGAATGTTCCAATACCTGATACTATTCACTTTGACCAACGTTCTGCGGATCTGTCTTTTGTAGATCCGTATAAATACTGTCAGAACGGACTTACAATTATGTATAATTTTGTGACGAATCTGGAGAAAATCTCTTCACTCTGTGCATTCTTATCAGCTAGAAGATACAAAGATGAGTGTGGATTCTTCAATTATTAAGGGGCGGTGGTACATATATGTACCACCTTTTTTCCTGCAGTTTTTTTTTATTATTGCCGTTGTATTTTGCTATACCTTTATACTTCCAAGTTGTTTTCAGTAACTTGAAGGTTCAAGGGATAAGATACTCATGTGAAAAAAGTGTATATTTGTTTATATAATTAGTTATATATAATTTAAACGCAAAAAACTTTTTTTTGGAATAAATTCAGCTGTGCTTGGACGAAGGGTCAGATTGCTTTGAATTTTTTTTTACGTATACTTCATTTCTAGTACTGTGATATATATTTTTTTTCAGATTTTTCGGCACGCTAGAATTAAAAAAAAAAATCTTCAAATTTTCCAAAAATTGAATTTTTGAATGAAAATTATTTTATTTCTATACTTTGCCTAAAATACCGGCTATTCTGGGTCCTTCACCATGGATTTTTCAATTTTTACGCCAGAATCGTAATCAGCGACCCAAAAAACCTTAAGACCTAGGATTTTGGAAATTTGTTCAATAGAAAAATGTGCCTCTCAAAGGGTTGAGAGTAACCGTCTCGTATTTAGAAACTTGTGCGTGAATTTTCATTCGGATCGCGATTAGCACGGAAATCGTTTTAAAAATACGACTTAACAATATTTTTTATTTTTATAAATAAACGCAAGCAATCCGAGCAGGCAGGCACGCAATTTCATATCGTACACAGCGACAGAGCTATTTTCTGTAATTTTTGCTGGCAGAGATGAAATCAGCCCGATAAAAGTGTCGCTATAGCTCTCGACCTGTGACGTTACGTGTACCTTGCGCCGTCTCGTGTCTCGGAGAGTTCTAGTCGAATTATGACTGGAGTTATTTAATTCTGTCTGACAGCCAGCTGGTCCTTCAAAATATTTATGACGAATTGAATTTTTTTTCTTTTTCGACGAGTCGCGAATAAGAAAGAACAACGGCGAAGGAGAATCGTTCTCGATACATCTCGAGAAAAAAAGCAGATTCGTCAAAACTTGAGTGAGGTAATTACATCAAAGTGGAGCTTCGCAGAGCCAGAAGGGTGGAAAAATATTTTTACTGTTTTAGTTTGATGAGAGTAGATAAAAATAGTAATTTCAGCTCGGAGACAGCCAACTGTTGACAATGGAAAAGGTGTGTTTCGGCGCTCATAAGAGTTTAAAATTTTCGAAAACTTTCTCGTATTTTACTGGAGTTATTTCGTAAAACGTGAATTTAAACATTGACGTTTCTACATTTTATATTCCATCGAGTCATAAAAAATATTTCTATTTTCGATTTTCAATCAAATTCGTAATTGTTTCGATAATTAATTAATTTGTTCGCTCGTGTGTGTTTCTGTTTCGTGTTATTGTGAAGCCCTGTAGTATCGCAGGGTTCTTGAAATTGTGGTGTGTCGAGACGCAATACATGTTTGAAAAAATAATTTTTTCCGATAAATACGGTCATGCGCTAACGTAATAATAACTATGATGTTTTTTTTAACTGTGGGTTTGCCTGAAAATAAAAAGAAAAACTGAGCCCGATTGTAGGCGGAGCCCTACTTCGATGTAATTACCTATTTCGCCTCATTGAGCCTCCTTTTCATGCTTACAGTTCTCGCGTTACTTCGCATTTCCTAAATTCCACCTTTTTGCTCAGAAAATGAAAAGACTGTAGAAAAAAAAAAAAAAAAAATTGGCCAAAACTCCTTGAAAAACGAAATTGAAGTTAAAGCTCTCCTTTTTAAGATTCCTTCCGAAAAAAACTCATTGAAAACATTCCTACTAAATTTGAAGCTTAACTGCAGCGGTCGAAAAAAAAGTCCAAAAATACACGAATAACGTACTGGGTGTAAAAAACCTTGTAGAATTTTTTTAACAAAAATTAAAATGAAACTCAATTAATTTCCTTTAAAATGCCGCTTATCAAACGCGTTTGTACACTCTGCCGGCAGCGACATCGCACCAAAAACTGCTCCAGATCGTATTCGAAGTTGAATCTTGAAACGTTTCGCCACCAGTGAACACTCGTCAAGACGAATTTAGCGCGTTGAATTATAAATACAAAGTGTATCGTTAAATTTCGTTCGATCGTTTGGTTTTCTTCTCGTGAGGCTCGTTTAATTTGGTTAAAAGCCAGTCCATCGATCTTGAGATCCATAGTAAATGTACTCTGACGCGTACCCTCATTACAGAAGATGGAAACAGCCGAAAACTTTAGCGAGTTTGATAGGGGGTTGTAAAGAAGAAGAAGAAGAAAAACGAGAAAGAAAGACAAAGGACCTCGTGAGTGGTATCGAGCACCAGGACATTTCGGAGATCATTTCGCCGAGGGCTCGAAAGGAGGACAAAGAGAGAGAGGCAGAATGAGAGGGTACGTTTTAATTCGCTCGTGAATATAAGTAGGAGTATAAATTCAGTAGCTCTATATAAACACCAAGAGACACAAGCGTCAAAGTGAGACAGAAAAGAAATAAAAGAGGAAGAAAAAAAGAGAGAGAGAAAAATGGAGAAAGTGAGGAAGAGGATTAGAAGAAGAAAAATAAGAGAATGTGTCCAGTGATACGGCACGAGGACGTTCGTGGGCCGTTACTCTCGTTGCTATCTCTGGAAGAAACTTGAGGATAGGAGAAGAGTCCTGTAGGTACCTACTAATAACGTCCTTCCAGGACCACTCACCGGAACGTTCTACTTTTCTTTTTTTAGTCTCCTGCTTTCCTCTCCTCTAGCTTCCTTACTTAGTTTTCTCTTTTATTTTCTCTTTCTCTCGTTCGAACACCGTCACATCCACTCGGTTTCTCTATTTATTTCGAAAATCCTCGAGGCTAAAAGAGGCGTTGCACCTTCACCGATGGACAGCGATGAAGAGTTTAGTCGAGCACCAGAACCGTCTGTCTCTCTGTCCGTGTGTCGCTGAAAGACTTTTGGCGTATCGTGACTCTGTACTGATTCTATGTATGCTAGTTACGCTCTCCTCTAATAGAAAGGACACGAGAGAGAGAGAGAGAGAGAAAGGGAAAAGAACAAACTCACGTAGAATTACTGGAGCAGAGACGAATTCGTTCGCTCCTCTGCTGACTGGGACAGGGTGTAGCAGCAAGTGTATATATCGAAAATGGAAGCGAAGAGAGAAACTGGGGAGGATAGATGTTGCTCGATCCAGGCTAGAGAGGAACTCGAGGCGTGGCCAGAGATAGTAATCCAGAAACGACAGTAGCACATTGCTACACGGGCATACGAGGAATCAAGCGCAAAGCGTGTTGGCCGTATAAGCGTAGATGTATGGAACTCTAAAACGCGGAAAATTCGTCTCTGCTCGGTGGGTGACAGAGCGATAGATGAAGCAGGGTAGCCCGTCCGCCCGCCTGCCGGAACTTCATTTGCAAAACGACAAAGGCTCTATCTACCTCGTTCACTCACTCGACTCGTTTTCCCAGTCATCTACCATTCGTTACTTCATTTATTCACGTTCCGGAATTTCATCCTCTCGCCGCTTTCTTTCTCTCTTTCTCATTCTCTCACAATTGTTTACCGAAATCGAGCGAAACCGGGAGTATTTCGGACATACGTATACATTCGTATTGTTTGTCTACTTTAATCTCCCAGCCGAACGTCAGTCTCAATGGCCACCGGTTTATTCCTACTTCTCAAACGACTTTTGATTATCACGATCCTGCGTTTTAAGCATCGAACCACCGTGTCCTCTCTCTCTCTCTCTCCCTCCCTATTTCTCTCTTTCTCTGTATGGTTAACCGAAAGTCCATTTTCAAAGGAACAAAAGCTCTCTCGGAGGACAATATCTCAAATCTCGCCTTCATCAGCTCTCCTCCCTCCCTCCCTCCTCCCACCCACCCCCCCCCCCCCGTTCCGTGATTTAAGTTTGTAGAAAAAAGTGTCTTTGTTCCGGTGGCACACACCGAGAGTCCTCCTGGCTCGTGCGAATCATCGAATTGCTGCGCGAAACATAAATTCGAGTTTGTCAACTTTCCTTGTCGGAGATTTCGCTATTTGGGAATACCTCAAACCCTCGACGTATTCCACACTCGAGATACATCGAGAACATACGCTTTAAACCGGAAACGCTTTCTCGTATATATTTATACAGCAGACATACGAAGCAGGGGATTCACGCAGGGCTTCTCCTGCACCTTTAATTATCGCACCACCGAGCCGAAGCGCGCTCGTCCGATAGAGAGAACTTCCACCAGCAGCGGTGGAAGAGCCAGGGGGAGAGAAAACGATGAGGGATTTTATACGTGGTTACGGGCACCGCGGTGTCACCGCACCCGAAGAGACACGTCAACCGAACAAAAAAAAAGAAAAAAAAAAAGAACAGACCAACGCTCACACTCATCCACGAATACTCTTACAAAGAGTACATAAAAGAAGCAGGGGATAACCGCCGCCAAGCACAGAATAGATCAAGTGCGAGAGAACGAGATAGACAGTTTAAATACTAAAAGCAACAAAAAAAAAAAATGAATTCCGGAAATTCCCCGATACTGTTTGCCAGTCAAGCGAGTCTCTCTCTGCTGGTCTCCGGTAAAACATCATCCAGTGACATTGCAGCCAACGTATTCTATACATTTCTTTTTTTTTCGTTGTTTTTTAAATACACACATATACCGGTAGATAATGTATAGACACCGAAGTCCATTCTGCTCCAAAGGCAGACGGAATTTCGTACCCGCATACGCGTTCGGATCATCTACAGGGTGGTATTGGGAGTCCATGGTGCTGTTGGAATTTCGACCGAAAGATCGAAGTCGATTGTCAACTGGACGCGTTTCTGCCTTCGGGTTTTTCTGCAATTATTATTATCAGCGAAGCTAATGGGGACAAAAGCATGTGTCGAGGCATCGCGGTATCTTGCTCAATGAATCCATGGTTTTCTGCGATATTTTGTTGGAAAGATCGAGTCTTCGGATCGGCGTCAAATATCGGAGTTTTCCCCGGTAAAACCGGTTTTTTTTTTGCGCCCTTGTCAACGACGAGGTTGAGCCACGGTATTTAAAACTAGAAAAACATGAAACCCTCGAAATGGGAGTCCGCTCATCGGGGATCTTCGATGGCGATCGAATATACGGGACCCGAAACTTTTTCATTCGGCATTTCGAGGCTGCAGGTTCGATCGTCGAATGATTGTAAATTCGGAACAAAAAAAAGGGTTGCTGATCCGAAATAAAAAGTTTCGATACAGAGAAACGGGAGAGAAGATTTAACAATTGTTCCGATTACATTGTCACGAAATATAAAAGCGAGCTCCCATCCCGGGCTTATTCGTCAGGGGTCAACATGGACAATTGTGCATGAAAAAATAACCCGCAATTTCGATTGTTTGGGATCAAAAGTTTGGGGCTGGATTTTTTTTTTTTTTCAGCATACGAAAAAGAAAACAAGCGTATCGCGCGGGGGCTTCGTATCACCCGGTAGATATCGCGAATACACAGACGCGTGTGTCTATTCGCAGGGTTCGCGCGATCCTCCATAGCGAGTTCGTAGAAAGGATTGACAGCGCGTATATATCCACAAAAGCCGAGTAGTATAACCAACGGGTCAGTAAAACAACCGGATACGAGACATCCGCAAAATTTTATCGGCAATTCCAATCGTAGAGTGGATAGATATTCAACATCAAAATGGCAGCATCCACGTGAATGATGCGTCCATCGTGGTTTGTTTGTTTTGTTTTTTGTTTTTCGTTTTTCCTTCGTCTCTTTTATGGATGTACGAATGTATGTGACTCGTTGAATTTTGTTTTTCAACGTTTCCCTGCGGGTATCGCTGGCACCATTGCTCCCTCGGATATTTTTCAAAAAAAGCTCTTTCACCAGCGCAGCTATTTGCATTCGGTCAATTCTGGGCTTGGTCGTACTTACAAGTATTGTAACGTGCTTTGAGCGACAGCATAAATATCGCTCGGCCAATACGTGTGAATCATGGTCACAACGTGACGGATCGAGGAGCGAGAAACGAGTGACGCTGAAAATAGATTGGAATAAAGGAAAAATTGGATCAGGTTTTTTTGGAATCCGGTGCAATCAGGGACGATAATGACGGCTGTTCGGATACGTTTTTTTATAGAGAGATGGTGGAAGAAGAGAGAATGATATGAAGATGTAGCGAAAACGTGAGTCCTGGGTTGTTGGGTATTGCTAATTTTGAAATTCTCTGACTTTTCCAGGTTTTCCAGGCAAAGTTTATCAATATTCTAGGCGCACCTGGAATATGTCAAATATGTAAAAAAAAATAGAGCTAAATGACTAGACAAGAACAGCTTGGTCGAGGCAAATATCTTCAATAATGAGAAAAGATTTTTAAAAACCAACACCTTTTAAAATATGGAAATGAAAAATTGGTATATTGATCTACATTTCTATGAAATGTACCTTGACCTAATAAATGAATAAAAAAATTCGATTATTCTTGCTCCATTTTTGATGAACTTAGCTGCTCATCAAGACTGAATCGAGGCTGTTTTGCTAGTTCATCGCCAGCTTTCGTTTTTTTTTTTTTTTTAGTTCAATCTTTAATCGAATTTCGCGATCTCTTTCTACTTTCTGCAATTTTAAACCCGTTCTTGTCTTTTTTTTTTTGTTCTTCAAGATTTTTCGAATAATGTGATTCCTGCAGCGTGAATCATTTTCAAAAAATTGATAAAAAATAAAGTTAATTAGTTCGCTGATTTGATAACTCTCAATGTTTGGCACCGATATAATTTGTTTGTTAATACTACAAATATTCAATAATATTCGTTGTCACACTTTCGCTTTTTTTTCCTTAATTCGGTCAAACTTTTCGTAATTCTTGCAAAATTAAATTCTGGAAAAATTCTAGAGAATTTTCAAAATTCCCTGATTTTCCAGATTTTCCCTGTTTTCCAGGTGCGTTAACAGCCCTGATAAGGAAAAAAGAGAGCCTCGTGCACGTCGTGCACCGAGTGTGAGAAAGAGCGAAAAGTCTTTTCGGCATTGCGTCGCGATTTCTTTTGTTGAAATTTGACACGATGTAGTACGTGTTACTCGGGATGAATAAGTATTCTTGAGTTTCTGGCAGCTCTCAAACTCCGCAATTTTAACGTTGAATTGCAAATTTTTTTTTTTTTTTTCAATACTTTCTTCAGGATTACATTTTTTTTTCTTGTTGTTTTTCTCCACTTATCCCGAGTCTCGTCTTAGCATTCTTTTTCGGTGTGTCGGGGTTCGGGAAGAACCGGGGGCGAATCTTACGACCCCTGCAAGGCTTCGCTTTTCATGACTCCGCTATGAAAAACGAAAAGAGAATAAAAAGAGAGGAAGAAAACGAGAGTGGCGATATTTATCAGGTAGCACGGAGAAGACACGTACGCACACCTCTTGAGCCACTCTTAAATCACGCTGACATCAGCTCTCGTCTCCTCTCTCTCTTTCTCTTTACCGCACTTTTTTTTCCTTCTCCTCCTCCTCCACTTTTTTTTCATGTCTTGTACGCGACGGTTATGTGTTGCAATATAGCCGACCGCGTATCGAGAGGATTCGTCGTCTCAATGCGCGTCTCCAACCTTTGGGGAGAAAGAGAGAGGGAGGGAGAGGGATCGAAAGAATAAAAAAATCAGAGCCCTACTCTTCGCTCTTGGTCTCTCGACACTGCCATTCCCTTTTTCAAATCTCTCGTCTATCTCTTCGTTCCTGGTCCTTCTCTCTCTCTCTCTCCATCTCTCCTTCTTCCCACTTTTTCGTCTCTTTTTTCCCATACTCAAGAGTAAAGCGTCACACGTAGCAACCCCTCGTATAATATAATAGAGAATGCCTCACCCTGCAAACGGTCTCGACCTTTTACTCCTATAAAGCCTATCGATACATAATATCCAGAAGGTTGAATTTATCAGAGAAAAGATACGTAATACCAGTCGGTATAATTTAACCATAAATCCCAAAGCATTCCTCTTAAACCCCTGTCAAGTTTAATAAAAATAATAGAAAAATGGCCAAACACCACGTTCGCATGCATACCTTCACAAAACTCTCAGACCGATTGATGAAATTTTTGTTTTATCTCAATTCCCCCGATTGTTTCAAGCATAATATGCAGATCGATCAATCTCGCAGAGTGAATTCACGCGATTCAAGTTTCGAATCCAGACCTTAATTACCAACATTCTCATTCCTTATTCCACTTCCTCCTATTCATATTTCGATGGCTCCGCGTTTCATTGAATCTCAAAAAAAATAATCATCCTCGTATCTTAGAGCCACTGGAATCTCCCCCTTCTTCGAGTAACCAGAAAAACTGAAGCCTGTTCCTAGACCCTCGATAACAAAATATCAAATTTTCGTCACCAAAGATCCGAAGAACTCCACTATCCCTGGACCATTTCCATAAAAAAGTGTCTCAAAATCGATTCCAAGGAACCAGGATAAAAAGAAGACTCGTCCCCAAATAATCCCGAAATGTTTTGACTGCAATGAAAAAAAAAACAAAAAAAATACTCCATGCGACCCCACGAAAGCTGCGTTTTCGTTCCACGAGTCCAAAAAACCTAAAAAATGAAATCTCCTAACCACGTTTAGGCCCGGAACGTGTACATGATAAAATAAGAAACGAAAGACAAATTTTGCGTAAGAATTTGAAGGATGGATGAGTCGATGAGAAGCGGAAATTAGCCGTTTCGTCTGTCATAGGCAGATACGTTGCGACACGAATGTCTGCATCTACATATCCGGATATAAATATATAGGTATATACAGAGACAGATAGAGCAGTATCCGTGTATATTCTTCAACGTCGTCCTCGGTAATTCGATGCTTTTGGGCAAAGTGGTTAAAGCGTACTATGTGTATAAGGGATGCCTCGTGTGTACACAGTATATAGGTATAGATGGTAGGTATATTTAGTTGGTGAAGTGAGGCTTCGTACAGTGAGAAGTGAGGAGGAAGTAGATGGAGGAGAAGGAAGAGAGAGGCGCGTCTCGAGAGCTTTTCTGCCATGGCAAGATCGATCTTTCCCGGTGCAAAGAAGAGAGACAGGAATAAAGAGAAGAGAGTGCGAGAGGATGAGAAGCAGGAGGAGGAGGAGGTTTCTGCCGCCAAAGTAGCAGAAGCCAGCAACCCTCAAGCAGTACCTCTCTCGCAGCAGCGTCGACAAATATTTTCCCGACGTCCCTGGTGCTCGAAAACGCAGAGAGAAGTTGCCTGTGTTACGCCTCTATGATACGCTTCTACGGTGCAAGTCTCTCTCTCTCTCTCTCTGTGTCTCTGTATTTATATCCTTGTACACAAATACTTAAATATATCTGTATGCGTTCCCATAGAACTCCAGCGTTATAGGTATTACAGGCGAATATAGTTAAGGGTATAGAACACACTCCGGGCGCAATGCACTTTCGGTCGCACGCCGAGTGGAACACCCTTCTACTCCTTCAAGCCGGAAGTTTGTATCTAACTGGACGATAAGTTTGCCTCTCTGCTGCTGCTGCTGCTGCTTGCTCGTGCACCGCGCTCTCGCGTTACGCTTCGTTTACTTATCGTCTGCGATTCTGGATAATACACGACAATCCTCCTGTAAAAGGCTCACGAGCTAAACCAACGAGAATTTCTAATGCATACAATTATCTACGCTTTTTTTTTTTTTTACCTTTTTTTCCTCGCTTTTTCTATTTCATTAAAACCTGCCTCTTTTATTATTTCGCTACTTTTTATCTAACGAATTATACAGCGAATGAAACTGCCAATGAAACTTAAGGAGGGTGGCTACATACGACAATATGATAAGAATTTAATAAAATTTAGTGATAACATTCTTTAGCATCAAATTCAATGACACAAATTTTTTCAAATTTTTCGTCTACATCGTTGTCGAATAATTGGAGTTTACAATATGCAAAATATATACCTATATATATCAGAATCCTATGCTTACGGATGTAAACTCCAGTGTTAAATTACTCGAAAACTATGTAGAAGAAAAATCCTTAAAAAATTTTTATATTCATATTTAATCCAAAAGAATATGCTCACCAAATTTCATTGAGGAGTTTCGGTACAGACGATACAATGTTGCCATGCTAAACCATGTTAAAACACAGAAAAAATTTCAAAAAATTAAGAATTTTATAAAATTTGGTCAACATATTCTTTAGTGCCAAATTTGACAACACAAATTTTTTCAGATTTTTCTTCTACACAGATATCGAGTAATTGAAGACTAAAGTTCACGTACATAAGCATAGCGTTTCCATATATATAGGTATACACTTCGGGCATAAGAAATCTGCTTTAATGCAAAATTACTCGATAACTAAGTAGAAGAAAAATTTGAAAAAATTTGTGTTTTCGTACTTGACGTTGAAGAACATTATCACCAAATTTCATTAATTTCTTAACATTTTGCCTTTTGTACCGAAACTCCTCAAATTCTAATCATTTAGAATTTTCCTATGCTTTTAACATGGCAACATTGTTGTCTGTAGCCAAACTCCTTAATGCCGGATCATTCGAAACGATTTCATCGCTCCTATTTCAATCGCATCGATCATAACTCCCATCCTGTAAATAAACGTTTTCCCATCACACTCATCCTCGTTTATGTTAATCGATTTTGCCAATCATTCAATCACGCCACATCCAATTGCCCTGCTATCGTTATTTTTACTTTCCTAATTATAGGACCGATTCGATATTATCATCGCTTCATTCGCTTCCATTTTTCGTGACATCAAACAGTACGAGAATCCCATCCACGAATCGTTTTGAGCGTTGGGAAATCTCACTCTCAGCAGCAAGACGAATCAACGTATTTCGACATGGACATTTTATTCTCCCATACAAGATCAATGCCCCTGCAGCCACCCATTTTTTTTTTCGTTCAATTTTACTAATAGAGACCTCCGTACGAAACATCGTTCCACTCGACTACCCCGAAGCTTGGAGCAAGTGATAGAAAGATTAAAAAAAAAAAAGAGAGAGAGAAAAAAGATAAAAAATATCCATGACAGATGAGATGATCACGGTGAGAGCTGTATTTGTACGTATATCGAGTAGCCCTTTTACGATAAGGGGATTCGATTCCAAATGCCCCCTTTTTCTATGGATATGCCACACGATGAATCATCAGCAGCAGCAGCAGCAGCAAAAAGCATTCGAGCTCGGTCGTCATCGTTCTACTCGTAACTATCGTCATCGCTGGTCTGATTCATAAAATCGATTATCCGTAAAATACGTACAGAAAGTTTCATTCGAATGTTTTCTGCTTCATATAAGTGAGATTGTATGTATGTGTGTGTTGGAATATATATTGGATCGGAGGAGCGGACTTTGACGAGAAGCGACGACGCGTAGACAACTGCGCGGCTCTACGGGCGATAATTGCGGAAGTAATTTGTACCCTGGCGGCCTCCCACTGCGAGAACACCAGCAGCAAGTCCCCTGATGATGCTGCTGCGGGCTGTGCGAGAGACGTGCGAGTTGTATTGACAGCCGCGCCGCCGCTCCGGGGTAGTTTCCGACAACCCGAGATTCGTCCTCGTCGATTTTCTCCTAAACCTCAAGCTTGGCTCACTAAAAACGTCGACGAGTATTTGAAAAAAGATTTTACTATCAAATAGTCATTTTTCGATAGCAGCTGATGATCAATCATTGGAGCGATGTTATGATCCTTCGTCAGACTTTTTTTACTCTTCTTTTTAGAGGGACGAGGGCGTCAGAATTTTTGAACTGTCAGACGACTGCGGAGCGGTATTGTTCGATCTCGGTCTTTTTTCTGGCGATACTAATTTTTTTTTCTCTTTATTTCTCACGTTTTCAATTCGAGGATATCGAAGATTGTGAAATTTTTCTTTCGACAGAAGTTTTACTCGCGTATGCGGAGGAAACGAATAAGAAGAAATCTCGAGACGAATGATGCCGATTGAAGGAGAAGTGGAAATATATGGGGGGGTATCGTGACATTTGAGAAGCTGCGACAAGCAAAACTATACGTCAAAGAGATCGAGAAACGATTTCTAAACGGTTGGGGTATACGAATCTCATATTTCGAGCTGTCTGCTTCCAACGCTGCGCCGTCACACGTTCGCGTTCCACTTTTATTTTTGCTTCTCGTATACGAAGAAGCAAATTCGTCGTGAAGTTTTCATCGTTCGAAATCCAACGAAATTCATTTTTTTTTTTTCTTCGCTTTTAATCTGTTGTTTCGGAATTCGCTGGATTTTTAGCGCAACCTGAATCGATGAAACATTTTGATTTATTTTTTTCACGTTTTCTTCACGAGTGCTCACGATATCCGTGATAAAAAAAAGACGATTCTTTTGAAATATTGGGCAATCGAAAAATATAGCTGAAAGAATTTTCGTTGCGGACGCACACGAACGAGGTTTGATTTAGCCCGAAGGAAAAATAGTGAAAAATAAAAACGAGGAGTAAACACGACAAAAGTTATACATCGATTAATCCGCAGCAGCTTCGAACTCGTTACACGCGCGTTATAAATAATTGACGTCGATCAATTAACGAGAAACGGATTGATTCGTTATCCGATACGCGTGCCAATTTCAACCGGTTGAGCAACACAATTTTATTGATTCAAAACACTTTTCAATTTTCCAACAATTTAACGGGTTTATAAACGTAACGCAAGATCCGCTATTTTCCAGAACACTCTTTCCCGATCGCTCTGTAACTTTATATCCATTTCGCGTTGAAACACACACACACACACACAGGATTTTCTGATAAATGCAAATACCTGTTGTGAACGATTTTCGTTCTGCCACGCTACATTATTTCGCGGAATATGACAATATGGCCTGAAGCGCGTGGAATTGAATCTGCGCGTTCGATCGGTCGCTGCTGCTCATCGATAATATTGTCTCCAACGACCTGCCGCGCGATACACCGGTATCAGGCTCTCTGTTCACACATTTTTCCAAAGATTTTTCATTCCGGATTATGACTCTGATCTTTTCCGAGCTGATTACGAGACGCTTTTTATCCGTGTGAAATTTGTATCGAGCGTAGCGAGAAAAAGAATTTTTATTGTTCAAATGAATCGATTTTGTTGAACGATTATTTGGTAGATTCAACAAATTTTGGTGTCGAATGACAAATGATTTATTTCATTGAACCGAATCGTGAAAATTTCTTACGGACGAACTTGCTTTGATAAACATTCGTTTGAATCTTAAGGAGGTTGGCTACGGACAACAATGTTGCCGTGTTAAAAGCATAGGAAAATTCTAAATGATTAGAATTTAATGAAATTTGGTGAACATATTATTTTGGATTAAATATGAATTTAAACATTTTTTAAGATTTTTCTTCTACATAGTTTTCGAGTAATTTAACACTGGAGTTTACATCCGTAAGCATAGGATTCTGATATATATAGGTATATCTTTTGCATATTGTAAACTCCAATTATTCGACAACGATGTAGACGAAAAATTTGAAAAAAATTTGTGTCATTGCATTTGATGCTAAAGAATGTTATCACTAAATTTTATTAAATTCTTATCATATTGTCGTGTGTAGCCACCCTCCTTAATTATCAAATCGATCGAACCGTAAAATATTTTGTTGCTCGAATTTGTTGCTTCGAAGCCTCGTCGTTTCGACCAATCACTTGTTTTCGGTATTCGCAAATGATTTCGTCCGATCTCAGAAATATTTTGTTCGAGAGAAAGGAAATTGGTTTCTATAAAAAGAAAAAAAAAAACATTTTCTCAGTGCGTGAAGATTTTTTTTATCCGGTATCCCCTATTGCCTTTTGGTTATACATCAATTTGAGGGGAAGATGAATGGAGCGAAACGTGGATAAAAGACAAGAAGAACCTCGAAGCAATACGCAAGTTGGAAGAAATCTATATCGAAAGTACGCGAAGGGAGAGGAAAAGGTCGATAGATGGAAATGCGTGGAGGTGCGTTTCAGGATATATTTTTCTCTATTTTTCTTGTTCCCCGTTCCTCGAAGCTTTCCGGAAGAGAAGAGAGAGAGCTTGAGGTTGTAACGTGAAAGCGGTTTGCCCACGTAGCACATTGTCTCAAATTTATCTTTGGTAAAAAAAAAGGAGAGAGAGAGAGAGAGAGAGAAAAAAAAAAATTCGTTCGTAATAGAGCAGCAGGGGTTGAAGCATCGCGACGCTCGATTTCTCTACTACCCCAGTTTGCAAAGCGTGAGAGGAATTACTCCGAGCTTTCTCCATATAGATATATACGCACACTTGAACGAGCATATACATATATATATGGGAGAGGTAAAAGTGAACCCGGAAGGTTTGTAAAGGTTTGAATTCTCCCTACTGCTCGTAATTCGCATCCTTCGCCCCGAGGCTGTTTCACAGACATAGACCTTTAACCATAAATCCGATTCGGAGAGGTCGGAGAAAGGGACAGATATAAAAAAGCGTACGTTAAAAAAAAAAAAAGAAGAAAAAAAAAACCGAAATTGAGTACAGTGTATGGGAAAAGTATAGTCTCTGCTGATAGTAAAGTTCGGGCCGTATAAGCTTGGCTATGGAGCAAAAGCTCTGTCTGTATATACTTTGGCTCTTTCCATTTCTTCTCTTTTATTATTTCGTCTTTAACATTTCCTGGCTGGTTTTATCGAACGAGGAATATGAAAAAAAAGAAAAAAAAAAAACAGTCTTCGATAGTAGCTGTATGGGAAAAAAAAAGGAAAATAATTTTTGCCTGCTTAACCAGCTGGAAATCGCGCGAGGTTTTCCCTCTCTATTTTCTCGACTCTGCGACGAACCCAAAGCGCACCGTAAATCGGAGGCGACACGCGAGCTTATTCAGGAAGTGTGAGAACGTCAGAGAGGAAGAGAGAGAGAGAGAGAGAGAGAGAGACAAAGAGAGATTTTCATCGTTTCACGCGAAAGCCTCGTGTGTACGGGCACTCTAATAATTCTTCGTAGCCATAAACGTATGTAAACGATGCAAATTTTACTACAGTTGTCGGTAACTTTCGAAAGAGGTCATTATTGTTTATACAATTGATTTTTATTAATTCATACTATCCGAGTAAGCAGTGAGAATTACTGTTAATCTCGATGCGTTAGTAACGAATGAATGAACGATCGTTTTTTTTTTTTTCTTTATCGTTATCTGGAGAAAATAGAATTTGCTTCCAAAAATTGTTATTTAACTAGATGCGAAAAAGCTTTCAGCTCTTTGAGACTATTGTCATTATATTTTTAAACAAATGTTTCGTTTCTCTCGTTTGTTTCATACGAGGAAACTGAAAAGATGAAAAATGTTGGTGGATGAATGTAAAGAACCGAGAAAAAGGGAGGCAAACAAACCGTAAATATCGTTTATCCACATTCTTTGAACATGCAGAGAAGAATTTGATTTTTTTTTAACAACTGTGCTGTAAGTCAGAGTTTTTGTTGATGCACGAGCTACGAGCAAACTTTCGTTTGTATTTGAAGAGGATTCTTTCAAATGCATCATTCATTTATTTGTACAGCGATTCATTTATGTATTTATTCTTCCTTGTTCCAAGGTCTATTATATCATTCTTTTTGCCAACACGATAATAAACGACTGTGTCGAGGGTCGGCGATTGTTCCCAACATCGTATTGTCATACGAATCATTTCAGGCTCTACAGAGTCATTCAGAAACGAGTAAAACACTTTTAAAAGGAATTTTCTTACGATCGCTTTTGCTTCGAGATGTGAATCTTTCGAAATCAAATTCCAAACAGCGAGGTCCTCAAAATCAAATTTTACCAAGTTCTGCCTCGTTCAGCTATCATCCACTGTGAGAAACAAACGTTTATTGAAACAAATTTCATTTCTCTCAACCAAAATTCGATAAGGGCAACGAAATATATCTGAGGCGAGACAAAATAATTTGTAAATGCTAAAACGAGTTATCGGTCGAACCAACAGAGCTTCGTTGCAGTTAAAAAAAAATCAAATCAACTCAACAAAATATCGATTGCAATCGAATAAACTAAATATTTTCATAATTTAGTCGAACAAACTTAATCAATCGCCATTGAACAAAAAAAAATTGTTGAATCTACCGAATTCTCGTCCAATTTTTTTTTTTCTCACTCTGGATCTCGAAATATCTAGCGAAAGACTGAATTTCTGTGAGGAATAACACTGCACCGAAATGATGGGGAATAATTTTGAATCACTCTGTACAAATCTTGGGTCATAAAAAATTCTAGGGCGTGACGAGAAAGGACAAAAGTCAAAGGGGGGCCCTGTCATATTCTTTACGAAAGAAAATACTCGTCGAGACATAAATATCTATACACCGTGAGGAAAGAAAAAAAAAAAGAGGGGACACGTTTTTATCAAGCTCATAACTACATCGATGTTTCCCAGCTCCGCGCCTAGGCTCCTCGATATTTGCTTCATAAAAAGTGATTCCTAAAAAAGTGGAGCACGAACGTGCGGAAAAGCGCACGTACGTGTATAAGCCAATGGGAAAATTCGATCTCGTAACTGTGATCCGTGGAGAAAGCTTTCCCACCAACTGCGTGAGCCTCGGTGTTAGTGGATATACGAGAATAAGAAAACGAAGCGAGAGCTGACAGCGAAAAAATTACACCATATAGATATCTTTAATTCCCTTCATTCGATCCCGATTAGTATAAAATAATTAATGAGTTATTGAATCTCCGCTGATACGAGCCCAAAGGCTTTAATCGGTATAATTTTTCAGTCACGCGAATGCGTCAGATATGATTGAAAATTAGTATCAAAAACGTCATTATTTTATTGATATTATTTCGATTTATTCGAGATTCATTTAATAATCGCTAAAATCACGATTCCGGGAATATCATTATCGGATCAAGATGAATTCGAGCAGAATTATCATCGCGACAGCATTTCTTTGATGTCGTAAAATACTGATTAAACGTTTAGCGATACCTGGAATTTTTCAATTATTCTTCAATTATAATTAGTTAGAGAACCGAGTTGATTCGGATCTCGGATGAATGACGAAAAATGAGATTTTTCATCGATTTTCCGAATTCTTCAGTTTTCATATGCATTTCTCGTCAATTTATTTTCCATGAAATTTAATTTATCAGACATAATTCTATCCTTTAATGAAAAATGACGAGATTTACACGGTGACAAGTCCGTTTATCGTTGTTAAACCAATTTCAGGCTCATGCAATGGGGTTGAAAACGACCCCATTCATGTGTGGGGAAGGTAAAAAAAAAAAAAAAAAATAGGTCACGAGTTCGAGGGATAACTATGAAGTGGTTATGCATTTTTTGATAGGATACTAACGACGTTAAGCTTTCGTATAATCCTCTCTTTCATATTTCTCCGAAATTATTCATAAAGAAAAGGTGCTTCGAGTTTACCGAATACTTGAAAAAAGAAAAAAAAAACATTTTCGTGTAGCTCTATTAATATGATGGGCGAAAAGTGTGACGATGAAATTGATCTGACACTGGTTGTCGCGTAACGTCGAGAAACTTACGAATATGATATCGAAGGATTAATGAAATGAGAAAGAAGAAAAAAGACGAAAGCTGATATGCGAGGCAGGAGAAACGTGTCGACTTGTCATTGAATATTCGGTATTTGAGGAGACACACCAAGGATGGATTAAGTGGGGGGGGAGGGGGAGGGGAAGAAAAAAAAATAATAGAGTAGAAAGCTCGAGAAAGAGAAAAATGTATACATAAATAAGAAAAATAGTCAGAGTCAAGTTTACTGTCCAAACAGAGAGAAGAAGGAGGACACATGACTTTGTGAATGAGCGAAGGAGCCTTGTGAAACGTAATGGACAAAGACGGGGGTTGAAATAAGCTGGGGTACTTGACGGTTGGCGGTTGGTTTACGACACTAAGAGGCAAAAGGGTTGGTGGAGAGAAAGCAGAGGAGAGCAGGAAAAAGGAGCGTTGGAAGGAGGCTCCGAGAGAAGCGGCATCAGGTTTGGAGAATGGAAAAGCAAAAGAGAAAGGAAGAAAGAGAAGCTCGACGGAAGAGGAAAAGAGACGATGAGGAGATCAAGGAAAGGAAGTGGAAGGATGGGCTGGACCGGTGCACGAAACTGCTGGTAGATAGTGGAGAGAGGAAAGGCTTTAGTGAAAGGGTGGAAAAGGCAAAGGGGAGCGAAGCGAAGGAAAAGAGCTCAATCTAGCTTACATGAAGCGAGAAACGTCGTGATCCCTTCAGGGCACACACATTACAGTGCAGAAATACAGAGAGAAAGAGAGAGAGGGAATGAGAGGAAAAGATGGGAGAGAGGGAAAGACTTTTTCTCCAGGAAACTCACTACTGAAAAACGACATCGTCTCTCTGCTGTTCTACTACCCCTTTTCCACCCCCTCATCCTCGCTCCAGCGTTTTATCGTTCTCCTTGACTGCTCTCGTTTACTCAATAAACACGAAAGCTATACACGTATTTGTGGTATATATATACGATACATATATACATCTATATGTATACATAACCTTTAGAAAACGAGTCACATGAGAGCGATCTCAGATGACTTCCGTGACACTCTCGAGAGCACATATGTCGAAAGACGCTGTTTTTCTTACCGAGTCTTTGACGTTTCGACCCCGGACATTCACAAGTGAAATAATAATACTCACTCTCCTTTATAAAATTCATTCGATTCGTCGTGAAATCCTCTTTTAAAACAGCCTCTCATTGAAAATAATATGAAAATAACACCTCAGATATATCAGTCGTTAATATTATTTATTCAAACGTTAATACATTGTTATCGTTCTCATAAATTACTCTCGAAAAGTCAAAAAATAAAATGGCTTACGACCTTGTGACCTTTTCATATTTTATAACGGCGCAGTATAGATTCAGAAAAATGAAAATTGAAAACTCGATGAAACGTCTATTCGTGTAAACTCAATTGAAAAATTGTAATAGAGAAGCAACATTTTGTTGATTAAGTAATACGAATAACGTTGGCACTAAAGTCACTAAAAAATCAGCAGCATAAAGAATCTTTTACATTCAAGCCTCTCTTTATACGTATTACATCTCGAAACATTAGCGTATAGTCAAGATTTAATTTACTCGGATTTACATTTCGTGCTCGAGAGAGAGAGAGAGAGAGAGAGATGTGAATTATAATTAATACACGGTGAAATATCTAGGTGTCGTTACGTATACACACACACACACACACACACACGCATATGTGTAGTAAATTTTCGTGCGGTGTAATTATTATGAATATAACGTCGAGTTTCATATGAAATTTCCGACACAGGAGTCACAGAAGGTTCCGTTGCTGCACCACCTCAAAATTTCACTGTTTATGCTCCCTGCTCCCACCACCCTTGTGCACATATTTTTTTTTTTTTTCTTTTTTACGCTTCTCGACTCTCTACCAACTACACAGAGTTTTCCATTTTCTTTCTCATTCTCTCTTTATCTTTATCTACACCTCTCTCTCTCTCTCTCTCTCTCTCTCTCTCCTTCTCTTTTTCTCTCTTTTAGTGTGTTTTGGGGAGAATACAGTCATGCGAAGCGAGAGAGAGAGAGAGAGAGAGCCGGGTGTGCCTTGGACATATATCTGTATTATACGACAAGCCGTAGTGCCAGATGGTTCTCGTCACGAGAGACCATACGTAGGAGTATAAGGGAAAAACGTTTGCAGATTGAGAGAGAGGTAGAGAGGAGCAGAGCGACGTATCAAAAAGAAAAAAAAAAGGAGCGAGGGATGGCCACGAGAGGCAGAGAACGCGGACGCGTGCCGGCTGCTCGTCCAGCGTTTTATCGGTCAACAGTCGTTAATTGAAAAAACGAGTCAATTTACGAGTGTATACAATATGTACAAAACATACATACATATATATGAAGATGAAGAGGGGGAGGAGGGAGGAGGCTGCTTCTGGTGAATTTTATGCGGGGACCCGCAATTTTTCCAGTTGCTCCCGCGATTAATTTCGCGGAGTCTCGAGGATCTCAAAACCGTTGCGGATCCGCGGACGGCGATCGAGAATATCCCGAAGCATCGAACCTTGCCCGAGTGTAACGAATTTACGAGGAACTTGCCGAATTAGAAATGACCCTGGATACGCGAACCGAGCGATTCTCTCCTCCCTCCCCCTCTCTCCCGTTAAGTAGCCTAAAATTAGTCTTCACAGCCCTCGAGCTATCCAAATTCCTACCGTTCAATCTTCAATTTTAATCTCTCCTCGAACTTAACATCGGAGTTTTCTCTCCAAAAAGATTCAATGAAAGCAGCCCCCCCCCCCCCCCCCCCTCCCACTCATCGATTCGGAGGTTAATTCCGAGTGAGCTTCGATCCTGCTCTGGACCAGTTTTCGAGACGATTTAATTATCCTGAGAGAGCGAGAGAGAGAGACACACGAAATCTCACGAATCTGCAATTCGATTGTTGAGCAAACGTGCAAATTTTAACGTGCGACTTCAATTAGCGGTAGTCCGATAACCGTTTGGTGAATCGAGAAAACTTTGATTACACGAATTTTCGTAACTGTGCTTCTTTTTTCACACCGCAAAAAAAAAGCTTTATGAATCAAAGTTTCTTATTAACGAATCTCTCACCGTATGCACCGTTCCTCGATTAACCAACTTTTGTTTATTTATTATTCTCGAGAAGTACGAATCCATTAGCATATATATATTCTTTAAGCAACTTTTAATTAATTCTCGGATCCAATGAAAAATATGGTAAGGAAGAGGAATTGATGGAGTCCATTTAAACCCCGTTGCGAGATCGTTTTTTTTTATTCGTAAAACCTTTTTTTTTTCTTTCTTTCCTCAGGCCCCTATACGTATACGTATGTTTTGCCTAGGGGATTTAGTGTCTAGTGCATATTTCGTCACGACCGAGTGAAGCATGCTCCCCGTACATGTGCATATATACGCGGAGGAAAGCGTGCGAGTAGTACGTTTGAGCTCGTTCGTAGATCTGGCAAGAGAGAAAGATTATGGCTGCAGGAGGGTTAATAGCTACGTATACGCTGAGCCTCGACTCCCGCGTACTCCCGGATAACTTTATTTTCTTCGTTAAATATTTGACCTGCTACGGCGAGAGCCTGAATAAGATGAAAAAAAAAAAAAAAAATAAAAAAAAGTAAATGTTGGCTGCGAAAAGTACGAGACAGGAAAAAACCAGTGGGGATTATATTAATATAACATGCATACATAATATTAGGTCGGTACATTTGTACACAGATATTTATATATAAAGTTACAAACGTCACTTATATATTCTTGGACGTAAATTCGGCGTGTGGTTTACGTATCCCGTCATCAGCGAGTCCAAGTATATATATATATATTCAAATTTATTTACCTTTATATATATAAATATATGCGAAACGAACTGGAATATTCAACTTTATATTTCGCTTTATTCGCGGTGAAAGCTGCTGCTGCTGCTGGTGGTAGATCTCGTTGAATTTTTCTTTCGGCGTATTATAACGGCGTAATATGGGAAAGTACACTTTTACGTGCGGTACGAGTACCCTCGGGATAGAGACAGAGAGAAAGAAGAAAAAAGAGCGAGAGAGAGAGGGCGGGGGGGGGGGGGGGTGGCGGTAGAAGCTGGTGGGTTAGTATACACATACGGACTCCCTGGACCATCCTGACGTTAACCCATCGCCCTGGACGCCTGTACTCTCTATACTTGTACAAGATGCACTCAAACCGGAGTTTTCGTACGTATATATGAGGACGACGTCGAGGAAGAGTCTCCCGTGTGCGCCGCGCGCCCCCGGGAGGATCGTTTTATTTTTTCAGTATATACGACACGTTATAGCCCGGAGCAGCTTTATCAGCGAGATGGAGCGAAAGTGAGAGGACGATAGAGGAGAAAGAGGGAGGAAGAAGATACTGGAATGGTGTTGGGCCTTCGTGAAAGAGAAAGAACGAAAAAAAAAAAAACAAGATCGACAGAGAAAATAAGAGCATGAGGAGAAAAGAGTGCGAAAAAAGCTCCTGGACGGTACACATACACTCGCTTCCTCCTCTCTCTCTCTTGCTCTCTGTCGCTATTTCTCTATCTTTTTCTCATCGTGGTGTCGCGCCATACGCCTGACCCACATTTTCCTTGTAGCTAAATTCGAAAGGGATGGGGATGATGGCAGGGGTTCACGGTGTACCGGAGAGACACACACGCGCACATACTTTCCTCCATTACATTGTATTATTCTCTGACGATTACATCTGGATTCCAGCTTATTCTCGTGCAATTAGTCGTATGACTATTGTGTACCAGTTATACCTGTATTTTATGGTATTTATATACATGTAGGATCCAACGTCGCACGCATTATATTGTCCCGGATATACATTCGCCAAACATTCCCTTCGCGATATGAGCCTTTAATTGCTTCGGTCTATTCTCATAATTACGTTTATATTGTGATACTGTAAAATCTCTCAACGTTATACTTCTAAAAGATTCTCTTCTCTTTTGGAATCCTCCGTGTATAATTTACACGAAAATACAACCAGGTTCATCCTGTAACCGACAGTAATGAGAAAAAAGCTTTTATGACGAGAAAAATATCTAAATTGGATGATGAATCCTAAACTATATCAAGAGATAGTAAAAAAAAAAAAAATTTTCATGGCATTCTCTGCTTTATACGTGCAATAATGAAATACTTTTTTTTTTCTCGTTTAGTTTCGTACTACTTCCGTTTGACTGCAATTGTTTTCTATGATTTTATATCTAGGCCAATGAGCTCGTAAAGAGCTCTCACGGATCTCTCAGCTTCGGATATTTTAATCGAGCGTCTCGAGGTTAGTGAATTCGTCAAAATAATGGTACCATTGTTGGAAAAATATATTTCATGGTTTCTTTTTTATTTCAGAAGAAAAGTAAAATGTCACGTTTCTTTTTCGGTATAAAACATTTTATTTCGAGTTCTAAATTTAGAGAACAGCAAAGAGTGGGACAGGGAAATAAAATTGTGGAAGAAAAATCTTTTATCCGATGCTTCGTAACATCATTTTTGTCTGCCACGATCGTTCGTTCTTTTCCCGACACACGGTAGGACTTGATTTCAACATTATTTTCAGCTCATTCCACTCCAATAAAGCGCCTCAATCAAGCGATCCGTTAATTGGCTCTCGTTATTCATTTTTTGTCTGAAAATATCACTTTTCCCAGACATCCAAGTTCTTCAATGGAATGAAAATCAACAAAAATTTTCAAACATCATTTCAAAGTATTAATCTGACGTTTATACAAAAATTCGGCAAGTTTTTTTGGTCCCGATGAACCGTCCGATTCAGTGGTGCACGACGATAAAATCGGCGTTGGTATAAGCGAGCAGTAATTCGTTAATTCAGGCAGGTGGCTTTAATAATTTAACGAGGTGCATGAACGCTGCTTTAGTACGAGCCAGTAGCGGTACACGCTATGACGAAAACAGTAATTTCTGATATCGAAATCTCCGGGAATGCTGCTGACCTGATCGAAAGAGCGTACATCATACAGAGGACTGAAATGCAGAGCTTGAAATCTGGGTGAATACTAGGACGAGAGAGAGTGAGAGAGGATGATCAATCCGCAATTTGGGGTGCGTTATTTCGACGATTGAGGTCTTGGTGTGTAGGCGGTAATATAGATTCGCGGGTAATGTACCAAATATGCCAAACAGCAGGGAGGTATGGATGCACGTGCATCCTGGTGTGTACATTATAGGTGGACGATACTAAAACCCCTTCGTTGGTGTATTGTACGTATTAGAAGCTATATATATATATATGCCCACGGATGGCATAGTACCATACCCCTGGCCAGGGTATACTCAACCTGTGTTTGCTCTTTCGAGTCGTTGGTTTACGACGTTTGCCCGTTCCGTTTACGTTTACCGCGGAGCACCAAGCTTTCGAGCTTTCTCTCTCTCTCTCTCTCTCTCTCTTTCTGTTGCTCTCTCGCTAGGCTACGTGACCGCATGACGTCCCGGGTAAATTTGTTGGGGTGCTTACCCCGAGCTATACGGCAAACCTACTGTCGGAGCCGGTTTAGCGTACGCTAAGGGCGTTTATATATACATGTATGTATGGTTATGGTGTATATATACTTACCGCAAGTTCGCCAATCTCTTTGTCTCTATCTCTTCTTCCAACAGAGCACAACGCTTTTCTCTCTATCTCTCTCTCTCTCTCTCTCTGGCTCTCTATTTTTTTTCTCCATCCATTTCTTTGTATCACTCTCCGGCTCGATCCCGCAACGTTGTAATACATCAACGTTGAATCTTAGATCGACCCTCTCTCGTCTGGCAAATTAGTATAATAATGTACAAACTCGACGAGAGCCAGGCCTTATTTTTTATTCTCCCTATTTTTACATGGTCTCTTACTATCTCTGATACGCTTTCGAGCTTTCAGACAGCTATCAACCTCCTGGGGTTCTTCCCCTAAAAGAGTTCTCACCGAGATCATATCGGACCGGTGCTTTTGTAGTTTTTATAGGTTCACTGATTGGTCGCTGGGAAAGTGACTGAAGAGGTCACTTTACAAAGAAACGTTATAGAACGGGCTAGTTACACTCGGAATTCCGACGTTTAAACTTCACATTCATTTTCATTGATCTTTTTACCTGATTACTAAATTATGCTTGCAACGGTTCCATGTACACCTGACAGACAGTTCGGCACCTCTGACCGTTTCGTTTTCTCTGTTTTGCTTTAAATCGATCCTGCTTATGTCCGTCAAAATAAATGTCATTTTATTCGGTCCGTTTTATTTTTATCTTTAGACTCAGTTTTATACTAAACAGTTTTATACTGTTTCCTGTAATTTGGAAATTATTCTGCTCCGAAAGCTTTCGAGCTTTCGTTAATCGTCGCGACGATAATTTTGATTTTCGAATTTGCATCGTTGGAAAGCAATGAAATGCCTTTACGTTTATTGCCTCACGTTTTATCGCAAAAACACATTACGAAAATTGATTTTATTTCGAATACAATTGCTATACAAATTGGTTGAATCGAAAAATGATAATTTCGCTGTCATCATAAATCGAAAAATGTGATTCAACCACGAAAGAAAGAAAAAACCTGTTTTTTTTTTTTTTTTTTTTTCGAAATGCATTGAGACTAGTCGTTGTTCTTTCCTGTCTACGACTCGTTGCGAAAACGAATTCGACTCGTTTATATAAATATTCCGAGAATCTCGTTGTCATTGCGACATCAAAGAGCAGCCTGAATGACTCTAGAGTCATGATTCATGATTCGACTGAAACTTCAGCACAAAACGGAAGCTACGAGCAACGTCATATCGGACCAATCGGAATGGAGAAAAAGGGATGACAACGAAAACCCAATTAACGATTCATGTTCCTGCTTTGTAAAAAGATTATTTTAAATTATGAAATGAATCTCAACATTATTCGGAACGTTGGTTGAATTTGAACAAAAATAAATTGTACATGAAAGATTATTCTTTGTCGATTGCTCAAGTTTTAATAAAATTTCTCTTTTGCGATATTTATTGAGAATAATTTTACTTCGTTATTGTTCTTCCCGATGCATGACTCGTCAAGAAGGAATCTGAGTTGTCACAGACATATGAAAGACCAACTGTCATTGTGACATTTGAGAGCAGACGGAATAATTTCAGAGTCGTAATTTTGACTCGAGCTTTCTTGAACTACGTGTAATGACTCAGCGAACCAATCAGAATCGCGGAAAAGCGATGATGATAAACAGCCAACTCACGCGTCACAACTCTACTTTATAAAAAGGGAAAAACTGATGATTTTTATAAAAGATATAAATTTTATTCCCCGATCGATATGTATGACGTTTCCCAACAAGATAAACTGTCCAATATTCGATGCTTTTAAATTTCCAGAGGCAATTAACAACCGTAAATAGAGATTTTTCAATAACTATTACGTTGATCCGTTAAATCGTCGGTATAAAGTCAAAAAATGATATATTTTTTTTGCTATCAAGTCAGCGAGCCACGTTGGAGGCAAATCGTTTCATTTATTTGCGTCATACCCGCTCATTTTATTCTATCGTTATCATTTATTTTGCCCCGATATCACACAACGATGCTCCTACTATTTCTGTACTCTTCGTACTCTTCGTACAGGAAACGTGATTATTCCGGATGATTGATAATAATAATAACAGCATAACGAGATCATTTTTACTCGCGGAAACCTTTTATTTTTTTCGCTGTGTTTTAACTTTCGTTATTTTTATCATTTCACCGTTTGATGGAGTCTGTGCATGCATGCGTTTGACTCGTCGTCCTCCATATCATTTCTATATCTACCGGTTAATTTTTCACCCGAAGTAATCCTCTACAGGAACAGTTTCCGGGGGTGAGCTGTAAGCGTTTGACTACATACGTTAATTTTTCACTCGAGTACCTCATCGGCGAAGAGCGTGTGAGCAATCTCTCTAATCTCTCGTGTTCCAAAGAGACACCGAGTCTGTTGTCCTTTCTATCATTTTCTTTCTTCAGGCAAGCGCACTCACGCACGTTTCAAAAGCTCCCGCGATGATCTCGCGAAGCTTCGAAAAAAAAAGGGTTGATTCCCTCCTCAATTGCTCCGCGTTAGCCACGTTTTTATATGCCACAAACGCTCCGCGCAGAACGCTCGAATTATGAAGTACAAAAGAAATATGAAAAGCTCGCGACTGTTTATTCACTTTCATGCATACGACGACGCATCGCTACCCGTCGTTATCATCTTCCGAATGTAATTTAATCCTCTCCGTCGCAGCCGCGAATCGATCGTTATATCCGACAAGAAAATATATGAGAACAGCGAGGTGTAGATTTCCGTAAAATCGTTATCGCGTTATAGGAGAACGATTTAATTTGATCGAATACAAGATGAGGAGAATATATAGCCGCGGCCTCTGTATCCCCCCGCACCCCCGCCCTGCCATAAGCTCATTTTTCCATCACACAGCTCTCTCTCTCTCTCTCTCTCGCTGACGTGATTAATTTTCAACCGCGCGGTCTATGCTTTTATGTTTCAAGCGTAAAGGTGTGTATGACAGCGTAAAAAAGAGAAAAAGAAGAAAAAAAAAAGCACATTTGATCGTTGCTCTCTAGCGTTGGCGAGCGTTATCGGATCTTCCAACCATTCAACCTTTACGACGCAAAAATCTCAGCTCTTTTTTTTTCTACCCCCGTGTATCCTACCTACTCGTATATACATATATTTGTCAATAATGTAAGGTGAAATATAGAAGCTTCCGTGGTGCACATTCGCTCGTGTGACCGCCGGGGAGCAAAGTACTGGCAGAAAAATACCAATCGATAAAGCGATTTTTTTTTTTCCCCTCCCTCCTCTATATATGCATACACGTATAATACGCTTATGTGTATACGCCACGTCGTAAAGTTTTGCCGTTATTTTTTTTTTATTCTTCTTACCCTCCCTAACACCGGCTCATTGGACTCTCCGCTTTTCTAGCTTTTTATATCTATACAGTCGCAGCCTCGACATTCGTTCATCTCTCTTTATTTTTTGTACCTGTGCATCCCGCTACTCTTTCTCTCTCTCTCTCTCCTTTTTTTCGATATTTCCAAGCAGAAACGAGAGTGAATGCCTCGTAAGAAAGAGCCGAAGACGAGGAGTTACGTGTACAGGGATAAAAGCCTCCGGAGGTGTGTTCACCTGCAACCTCTCGACGAACTTATTATATCAAAACGTCCGATAGATTTATATCCTCATATTTCTTACCCATCGGGTTGTATGTGTGTGTGTTTTACGAACCCCCTGTAAATACCTCATAAAGAACAGCCTACGAGGAACGGACCCTTCGTCATGTGTCCTCTTCGACAAATCTGGTGTTTTTGCTCACTTCGCAAAAATTTCTCTTGCCAGTATACGAGGAAATGATTTTTTTTTGGTTGTTGCTACCGATGCGAATATCCGTTTCTCCTGTTACAGAACTCTAGTAGTTTCAGAGGCTTCTCTGCGTGAATTATTAAAAATTTATGCACATCCATAACGCGTGCACTTAGCGACGAGCGATATTTGTGTAACAATAGAAAAATCTTGATAAGCACACTCGGCATCTCCTAGTGTTGTATTGTAAATTCGCATTTTTTTTTTTCTGCTTTTTTTTTTCACCCATTAACGCTCGGATGGGCTGAAACAGAGAGTCACGCACGACGCTGAATTCTTGTAAATACGTACTCCATTAACCAGGGTATGTATTCCGCGTCGTAATGGGAGAAAAAAAAAACGAAATGAGAAACGTTGTAGAAAAAAAATCCTTGACCGAATGGAAACTCGATTGAAAAATTTTATTTATTTATTTTCCTGAATATTTAACTATCGAAATTGAAGTATTCCGCGTCGATACTCGACACCACTGGTTCGGTCCTTCCAACAATTGTTTACACTCGTAATGAAGTTCGTTTACAATCGCGATGCTTCGAAACTGTCACTTAACTTTTATATCGAGAGCTATTTCGGTGGAAAAGCTATTAGGATATTCGCGGGGGATGAGATCCCGTGGAATAGCGACGATTAAATCGTCCCGATGATCGCTTGATTTAATGCCTAATGAAAATAATTCTCGAGCGCTGATGAACGCGTTGGGGACAAAGCGACGTTTCTATTTGACAATTCTCATTCGATCAGTGAAAACTTTGGCGATACAGAATACCTCGACGAATATCCAGTTCGTAGCCGAAATTCGGTCGAATCGTGGCACAGAAAGAATAATTTTTTGTTTCTTTTTTTTTCTTTCTCTTTAGTACGTGTAAACGTCGACTGTCATAAACGGAAACACGAGTTTCCACTCTAAATCTTTGGATTCGATTGTTATTCGTTTTTATTTTATTTTTGTTTGTTTCAAGATGAAAAAATAAACACGAAACTGTGTACGCGGAGAGTTTGATGCACCTGTTGTAGGCCATTTCCTCGGTTATGACATTTTTACTGCCTCTATCAATTTTTCCATTGTTCTGTTACGCCTTCATGCTGATTGCTCTAAAATTCCTGTTCTCCTCGCGAATGTTCTCTCGTCAAAAGCCGAATAAACTCGCGTTCCTATCCTTAATGCTTCATAAAAAGGAATGTTACGTTTTTCTCAAAAATTCATTAACCAGCAGGAGCCTAATAGTCCAACGTGAAAATAGATTTCAAACCTATTTTCTTTCGAGCTCTAAATTCCTTTCAGACTGATATTTTTGCAACGCTTCAATTAATCAGCGTTACCGGAGTGGTGTTGATGAAAAAAGCTTGTCGCATTGATCCCGATAATCCATTGTTCCAAGCAACATAATATTATCACGAATTTTCTCATCCATAAATCATTTAATTTGCGAGAAAGTATTAGTTCTATTCATCCAATAGATCCTCGAACGATGAAAGCGAAACAACGATTGTTATCTTATCCATACACGAGCTGAGTTTTTAGAGCTTGAATTATCGATGAATTTCATAAACGTCTGACCACACGAGGCTTCTACTACTCGACAAATTAATTTTCTTACCGGCAATGGTGATAAAAATGAACAAGCCCAAACGGCTCGTTGTTCGAAACCAATCCATGCTGGCTTTTCGTTGATAAAGTTTCTGCAGCGACGAGCGATGATGCACGTGGCTTTAAAAAAAAAGACTCGAGAATATCACTTGGAACACGTATTTTTAAAGGAGAATAACGCGCACAGGAGAGTCAGCTACGAAGCAGTCTCTTTCGAAATAACAATGGATATATATTTTTTTTTTTTTTTTTTGTAAAAGTGCACCAGAACACGACACTCAAATGTTACAAACTGCACACATTTCCCGTTCTCTTGATATTTCTTCTTTTTTTTTTTTATTTCACTTTTATTTCCGGTATCTCGGGGAGGCGCGATCTCTTTTTATCTCTCGGTTTCTCACACTTTTCAGGATATGAGAGAATGAGCGGAGCAAATTCACCAAAAGTTCGTCGATAGTTCCGCAGTCCCACCTTTCCACTTCCTGCCTTCCACACCCTCTGGGTGCACGGTTGCACTGTGTGTGAATGCACTATTCTGGCGTGCTCTGCAAACGCCACACTGCCACGACCAACCCACTCTTTTCACTCCCTCCTCTTTATCGCTCTCTCTCTCTCCCTCTCTCTCTCTCTCTCTCTCCCTTTCGCTCTCCTACTTTCCCTCCCTGAAACACTATCTCTTTTGCTCTTTTGCTCTCGCAGTTCCCGTATATCAACTCCCCTGGCGCGATGGCTCCGTTTATCACCAAATTATCCGGCCCCGAGAGCACCACTGATAATCTCTTCGCTATTAGAAAGCCATCTCAACGAAAGCTCGCTCCATGCGTCGTCGATCAAAAAAAAAAACCCGCTGGTTATCGTGCGTGCCTGTTCCCGGAGTGCCTATCAACTCTCCCCAATTAGCAGTAGTTTTTCCAACGAAATAACATTAAAAAAAAAAAAGTAAAACCAAACAATTAACAAAAGAGGAATTAAAAGTAGTAAATACGAAGTGTTTATCCTTCCTTGGCAGTTGCACAGCAATTATGTCTTCACCCCCTTCTCGTTCGTCCGAATAAATATCACTCGAGAGTCGTTTATTGCTTTTGTATAATAAAGAGGAGTCTCCGCGCGGTTGGCACAATAACGTGAAACGAACGAAATACCGATAAGGGTGAAATGTTTTTAT
Source organism: Campoplex capitator (assembly GCA_037576405.1). Classification (NCBI taxonomy): domain Eukaryota; kingdom Metazoa; phylum Arthropoda; class Insecta; order Hymenoptera; family Ichneumonidae; genus Campoplex; species Campoplex capitator. The sequence continues at coordinate 5,825,923 of JARBWI010000010.1, read as the reverse complement.
CTTTTGACGTAACTCCTGCTCTCTCTCGACTTGTGTCTCCTCGAGTCGCAATTATCGAAAAAAAATTCAATATATCCGTTAATTATAACTTATTCATCATGGTAACCGGGTCGGCGTTTATCGTTATCTCGTTCAAACAGAGCACAGTCACAAGTAGCTAAAAAATTCATCAAGTTTATTGCCCGCTGTATCGACGAAAGATTCGAGTTCGATTATCGATAATGGATTAATGTTTTTTTTTTTTTCGTCTTCTTCTCTTTAACTCCTTATTTTCTGTGTACATGAGAAAAAAAGAAGCTTCGTCGACTCGTTCCTGCCTCTCCGGCTCTTCGACAAAAGAGACATTCGAACCAAGAGATAACAGCTCTTTTGTTATATTGTTTTTTTTTCTTTCTTTTTTTTTTTTTTTTTTCTCGTATTCCTTCCTTTTCTACTAGTCTCGGTGGCTCTCTCGTCCCTATGCGGAGAAGCGCGCACCGGCGCTGTTCAACTACTGGCCTTCTCAGCTCGTTTCAACTCCGCTTTTGCTCCCGCGGCCTCTCGTCCGGCTCTGCTTTGCCACTGGGTCTCTCTCTCTCTCTCTCTCTCTCTCTCTTTCTCTCCCCCGATACCACCCGGAGAACCAGCAAATGGCGCCACTCCTTCCGCGCTATCGCCGCGTACACCCGCACCAACCAACGCTCTCTCATAGAGGGCTGCACACCGCTACCTACCAGCAGCATACATCCATATGAACACGCAGCCCAGCCGCCTCGTTCTACGCACACACACGTTACACGCGTGTCCTGCTCTCCTCTCCTCTCCTCTCGTACATAGACGAAAGCAGCCTTTTGGTGCGCGGTGTAGTCCCTGCAGAGAGACGGCTAGCCAGAGCTAACCGGGGAATTTTCGTGCGATGGGGAAACTCTCGGGGATCAGAGAGCGCCTGCGCTTACGACCACTACACACAGATTGTGCCCGGACCTTACCACCGTATATTATACATCCGATATATATATACATACACGCCTGCCTGTTGGATATTCTCCTATATCACTGTACATTCAGCGCATACACGAGTCTCGAGGGTTGAGAGCTGAGAGCTACTAACCAGACGTCTTCCGCAAATTTGACGCAAATTCCGACGTAACGTCAATCTCGCGATTCCCATTGGGACGTATGAACAAAAAAAAGAAAGAAAATAAAATGGGATTCTACGAGGGAAAATAATGGAAACGCTGTTGGCCTGAAATCTTTGGGGGTTGAATTATATTTTCATTTTTGCTGTGCATGATGGATAGATTTTACTTTTTTGCTCCAACGGTCAGACGCGAACGAGGCTTGAAGCGATTCTGTTGTAACTGTCGTTGGAAAATCATTCGGGGATGAAAGGGTTAAATTTCCGGGGTACATTCCACCGGGATGCCGGGATCAAAGTACTCGTTTCGTGCACAATTTATTCGGGCGATTTCGTTACAAGGAAATGATTTTATTCATATTTTTCATTGATATATTCGAATTCGAGCGGTTTTTCGAGCAGTTTTCAGAGAAGCGGAATGCCACTCGGGCCAATTACGCTTCGGTCAGGCCGATTTGATCGACGTTGCCGGGAAATTATTTTTATCCGATTATTTTATCGTCGGTTTATTCGATTTTTGTTGAAGTGACGCGTTAAACCGCGTCTCGATGAGATTAAAAGATACTTGAGCAAATTGTCGGCGAGAGAGAGAGAGAGAGAGAGCTTGAGGGACAATGAAATTATTCTATTTCTTTTTCATCGATCCTCGTTCGATAGGTTCATTCGATTACTCGTTGTTTGCCCCAACGTGATCAAGGGAACAGAGGAGAATCGAATTATTCAATTTCCACACAATCACTTCATTCGTATCCATTACTTTTGCTTGGTTATTTTTTTTTTTCTTCTTTCGAAAAGAGCTTTTCGGATGAAACACATTGGTATGCTGCGGTGCAGGCTTATTGGATGCTCGAAGAACACACATACATCATCCGTGATCTCTTGTCCGGATCATGAGAAACGAGAAGACGGTGAAAGAGAGAGAAACGGGGATAAGGATTAGTCAAATTAAATGTATATTCACCGGATTCAGTTTTTTTTTGTTTTTCGTCTCGTAGCCAAAGGCGGCTGATGGAGAGTATACGTACCCGCATTTTCCTCATCGTTACGTTATACGAACAGTGAAATCCTCGTTTCGTATGTATACTCTTCAGGAACATTCATCATTCCACCAACTTTTGTCTCTCCGATCTCTATCTTTTCCACTTTTTTCTCAATTTCCTTTGCTCCGGGGCATACAGACACACAAATAAATATGCCAGTACAATAACTCTAATCTTTATTTCTCTCTTCTCGACATTTTTTTGTGTCGAATATCTCCGTTCCAACACAACTGTGTTCCTAAATATCTCTATTCTTCAATGACTCTTTGGTTCGTAAACTTTGTGCTTCAACAACCTCGATCCTCAGCATCTCTGCGAGAAATATTTTTGATCCAAAGTACGTGTATGCTCTAATAACTCTATTTTGAAACATCTCCGATGTTGAATGTCGTTAAAAATGTCTCTCGTCTTTGACATCTTCGTGCTGGAACAACTCTATTCCAGAGTTTTTGGATTCCAAAACTATAAGTCGTCATTTTTATCATCGTGGACTTGATTGCCGATTGTTTCTCACGAATATCGACGTTTTTAACCACTTTTAAGAATAAATGTTTCGGAATATGGAATTGTCGGATTGCAGATACATTTAGGATCACGGCGAGAAAAATACTTTGTTCATCGAACAAAATTCCATTCGGTTGGACGAATACACAGTGGATTCAACTGTAATTTTTTTAAATAGCAAATGATTCACTGAGAAAAAAAATTTGAAATTTTGGCGAACAAATTAAATTTGATTCAACAAAACTTTTGTTGATTCAACGATATTTTTGTCGTGGTGAGAAATTAAGTATTTGAATTAACCAAATTTCGTTTGGGTTAACAAATTTCATATTGTTCGCTACGATTCGTTGAACCAACAAAAAAATTTGTTGAACCAACAGAAAATTTGTCGAACCAACAAAAAATTTGTTGAATTTACGAATCCATTTTTCTCAGTGTTGAATTCATCTAACAACAAAAAACAGTTTAATCCACCATTATTTTTGCTCCTAATAGGATCTTGTTCGATGAACAAAATCTTTTTTCTCACGAGACTCAGATCTATTGAGAAAAGACAAAAGTAATTATTATTATTATTATTTGATTGTATTTACACTAAAATAATGTCAAAATTGAAACGAAGTGGAAGCGAACAACGAAAAAATTCTTCCTTCTATTCGATGATTCTCTAAAAACGCTTCAAAAGTATAAAAAATCTTGAAGCGACATTAATCTGGTCCACAACGATCGATTGATTGTGCTCATCGCCTAAAAAATGAACAAATCACAATAGCACTGGTAATAGATCATTTCATCGGAGTTGAGTATTTGAAATCAGCGACTCGTACGTTCCTTCACGTTTTAAATCTGTCTCCGACGATGTAATTTTCTGAAATAGTAAATATTCAAAGCCATCTGTCATAAGGACAGACGTAAAATTAGCACAGCCATAAGATTCATTTGCATTCTTTAATAAGTCATGATCTTAGAGGATGACGGATCTATTCAGTTTGCGAAGGTCGAGCAAATATTCACTGGGCTGTGACCCTCGGCGAGTCTGCTCTCTCCGAGGAACCCCTCGAAATATTTTTTTGACGACGATGTCCCTGACCCTCGTGCTGACCAGCAAACACGTAGACGCCGGACATATCGCGTGGTACGAAACAAAAGGGCCTGGACAACAGCACTTGACGCGTCGAGCATTCAGGCTTAAGCCCTTTTGTGCTCACTCCTACTGGTTAATATATGTTTTTGTACTGGTCACGCCGCCGCGACGAGAGCCATTTGCCCAACCGGCAGCAACCAAAAAAGCAGCTGCTCTCGCCCGTCTAATTTCTATACCGTTGCGAGGACTTTTATATGAACGAAACTAAATAAGCACGATTCGTTTACCGGGAAACAAGGCGTGCGCGTGAGCCACATCATCATCGTTGACTGTCTCGTGCGCGATGCCATACGGTCACGGAGGCGCTTCAATTAACTCTCTATCTATTTTCTTTCTGAGCTCCTACTTGGGCCTGTCTGCGCGTCTATGGATTTTATTACAGGATCCGTTTCATAGATATTTTCTTTTCTTTTTGACGTTTGAAATTCGGGCCTCGTGAGTCTTTTGTTCCAGGATCCATTACGTTGAAGTCATGCGCGTATAAAATATTTTGGAATATTAAGAAACTTGATGAAAACATCGAATTTTGCTGAATTATTGGATGAGCAATCTTCCACGAATTGATTTTCTGTCAAGTTGCCAAACGGTCATTGGTCGATTGAAAATTTAACGGAACAGTTTTGACGCGAGCTGCCGATGCTGGATCGAATTGTAATACGATTATTCAATTCGAGAAACATATGTGAATTCTATTTAAATAAGAGTTCAACGATTCAGCAGATGAGTTCGATCATCCACACTGTCGTATCAATAAGAGGTCATTTATGACGGTTCAGCAGCTCGGATTCGATCAAAGGTCGTATTCGAATTCGATGAAATATCGATTGATGGAACACTCCCTATCCCCTCTCCTTCTACAATAATAGATGATTCCAGTTATGAGTTAATTGATATCACCCTTTCGATTGACCTTTCAATTAACTCTTTACAAAACCCGGTGTCGCGCATCGTTTTCACAAACGAGCCATTCTTTTCGCTGTTACGAGCGCAGCATTTCAAATATTGAAATACAATTTTGTTCGATCGAGTAGACCGCCCTTAAAACAACAACCGAAAGCAATTAGAGCGTTACAAACGTATTGTTATTTTAAACGCTATTCAAAAGTCAATAAAAAATATAAAAATGAATGTTCGATGCTGCGCTGCTCCTTCAATTTTATACCGACAAGGTTCTAAAGCTGAATTATTGCCCATACACTTTGACCAGCTTCAACCGAACCAGTTTGGTCTTTTCATCGAGTACGCCCTCTATGTGCTTACTCAATTACATTATTGTGACAATGACGTTTTTTCTTCTTCCCATAATTCATTCACCCAAGGTCTATTGCAATTTCATTAATTCTCAGTATTTCAGCCCCCGAAGTGTACACTTTCCTGCAACGTTGAGTTTGTCTGGGATCCAGACTACTTCAGCGTCTTTGAACAGTTGCCAAGTTAATGGTAATGAATATTAAGCCACGAAAAAGAAAAAAAAAACAACTCGTGGATCTTTCCAAGTATTTTTGAAGACAAAAGAGCTCTCTCGTCAACAAAAAATTGGAAGGTATCGTAACAAATGAGAGCAGGTGTTTGAAGTTGGACTCGAAATTGGCCTCGAGGCATTCGAACCTCGAATATACGTCGAGGGTCAAAATCCATGCAATCTGCCTCCCGCATACAGTCACGTTTGATACAATGAAGTATTGATTCGAGAAATCGATCGATATACACATCTCATGAATCATTTTCAGCGAATCATTCGACGTGAAACTCGTTCAATGTGTTTAAATTGGTGGATAATTTAAGTAACCGCAGGTGGTGTAAGGCCAGATGTATCATTTAGCCGGATGCAGGAATAGCTGGGAGAGAGGGAGAGAAAGATTAACGAAAGACATTAAAACTGTCCCATATACTAGAGGATAATTTGCTAGGGTTGGCAAATGAATGTAACAAACGTGTAATAAACCTGGCAAAAAGAGTTTCTTCTGGTACATCGGACTTATCAGGATCTTGAGATAATTGAGTGAGCTAGTTTATGAATTTCATTTCCCTTCGCGGACAAACGTTCTCCGAATCCAAGTACTTTTATTACTCGCGAATAAGCCACGATTGAAGAATATTCCGCTTCGTAGAAGCGGGCTTGAAAAAAAAAAGAAACAAAACAAAAAAGAGTCTTACTAATTTAATTCCGAGGTTTTATCCGGACGACGAGGATATTTATGACGTCATATTTCATCGCTCTGTCCGGTATTTCAATTTGTTTTACGTACATAGCCGACCCACGTGCTTGCTTCGATTACAATTTTATGGCGAAACATCTACTAGGCATCAGTCCCACTTTTTTTATTTATTTCGTCTACAGGAAAGATAAAAATGGATGCTCGCAAAGAAAATGAAGGAAAGCAGAAGCCATAGAAGAATCGGAGAAGATAGAAATGTTGTTGGGGTAGATTTTTCGCAATTGTTTTCTCGAGATCGTTGAAGATATCCGTACACTTTCAACGAATACGCACCAAGTCCGTGCCCACCTACCGGGTGCGTCACGCAACCGAAGCATTTCATCCCTGAAAACGTGAGTTCAGGCCCGGAATCCGAAAGTTATCAACTTTCGCAAAGTCGAACGAAGCCCCATATTTTCTTGTTCAGTGTTAAAACGATCGGTGATAACGTCAAAGTGCACCTCTTGAAGTGAATCTCTTGTGCTTCTTGACGCAACTTACCAAAAGTCAGAAGTCATCGGGGAGCTCTGCCAACTATTCGATCCCCTTCAAGATCAGTCCTCCGCACTTCTGCTCCTTCTCTACCTGCATTCCGGATGATGCTCCAAGCACACAGCATCGAAAAACTTCAATACTTTGAATCACTCATCGACAAGCTGTTCATCGAACTAAATCGTCGATCCCAGCGACACCCTGTATCCGAGTATTTAATTTTTTTTTTCTGTCTCTCTACCGGAACCTCTCGTCCTCCTTCTTTCTTCTGTCTTTTCAGTTATAACCTCAACACATACCCGCAGACATTTACGCAGCCACACACGGGGGTTTGTAGTAAAAGAAGAAAAAATGAAAAAAAAAATTGGTGACACAACGGAAGTAAGAATCCTTTGTGTGTGGCACCGGGTTTTTATAATGCCACTACTGTTGGTGGTATGTGATCCGACGCAATATACACATATCTAGACACATTATATGCTACATTTTCGCTATAACTCTACAGCATTAGGTGGAGTGTTGTTGCGGAAGCGAGTGTCGCGCAAACAGGATGGCGGTACGCTTGAAACGCAACGGTAAAGAGAGAGAGAGAGAGAGAAAACTAGGAAGAGAGAATGAGAGATAAAAAAAAGAGCAGAGAAGAAGAAAAAGGATGCGACTTCGCGGGGTGAGAGAAGCTTTCGGGTTGGTATTCGTACGAGCTTTGTCGTGCCAGAATGTTTCTTCTCCGTGGCATCTTTTCCACTCAGTGGAATGCATCGTCTCTACCTTCTCTCCGGAGTCCTCTCTTCGTCACTTCTCATTCATCCCCATTCCTCTCGACGCAGATCTACTTTGGCTGCTGCTGAATGACAAGCTATGTAGGTGACATCGGCAAAAGTTTCATTGGCTCGTTCGTCAGACGCTCTGCTGACGACGCTCGTGTCTGCCCTATTCCATGCGAATATTTTGTCATATCCACAAAAAAAAGAAGGAAACGGAGACGAGAAACTGGGCTAGAAATGAAAGTGCGTGATCGACAGGACCGTCGGGAGAGAAACTTTTGAAGGAGAATGGTGCGATTGGATTGGGAAAGCATTCCTCGTTGTCGAGATAACAAAAATTTAGTCACAATGTTCTTTTGTAATCTAAAACAGAAACAAGTCCACAAGGATATTCAGGGTCGATCAGTTCCCCGATGAAGTCGAGTGCAACGAAGCATCGTTCTATTGCGGAATTCATTCATGATTCTTAGCTCACTGAAGATTAATTTTGAATCTTATAATTCTTACGAGATTAGAAATTATTGGAATGAGGTCGTACGATCTCTCGAAGCAATAAAAATAATTAATTATATGTCTAGACTTTAAATTAATTTATAACTTTTCTCATGAATGGAATGAATCTGGACTAGTATTAGCTCGAATTTGAATCAAGGTTCTTTCTATTCTGAATGAAAACACTCTTGCGATGATCATTGAAATATGCGGAGCGTGTAAAGTGGGGAGACACTAATTGTTGACTTCCCATCTCTCGCTGACTCGATATTTAATCTTTTATGAACCCACGCTGACATACTGCTCTTTTTTTTCCTTTCGACAGGAGTCTGCCACTGATTACAGCGAGTAAAAAAGTTTCACTTCAAAAGATATTTCTTCGTCTTTTTATATTTTCATTACTATATTCATGATTCGAGAGTTTTTTGTTTTTTTCAACGTTCTTTGCATTTCGATGATACTTCCATTCGCGTAATTTCATCACTTCGAAACGGGATGTCGAGACAATGAAGATCGTTCATGGATTTATGGGTGTCGGAGGATTCGTGATGGATATTTCTTGTTCACGGATTCAAAAGTGTCCTTCTCTCGTATCACACCGGAAGTATTTTTCTCATCGAAGAAAAACCAGGCCGAAAAGAAGGGAAGAAATCTTGATCGTCCGAGACATTTTCTCCCTTCCTCTCTTTCACCCTCCGCCCGATTCTCCCAAGAGAGAAGCAGATTGCCGAAGGTTTTTCCTCGGTTCCTTCCTCGGTTCGTTTCGTCGACATCACGTATAGCTGGACCACGCTCCGCGGTACTCGACCTCAAAAAACCAGAGCTCAGTTTCCATTTTCCCTCCCTTTTTTCTTTTTATTTTTTTCCATCCCACTCTCGTCCTCTCTCAGCGAGCGTTTCTTCCCCAGTCGACTGCGTTTTAGGACGTAAGGACTCGGTCCTTTTTTTTTCCTCCTCCCCTCTCTTGCACCCCTCGTCGTCCCTGCTCCGTCGCCGCCGTTTCCACCGAGAAAAATTAGACTCCGCGAGGACTCTCGAGACTGCACACTTTTTCCCTTTCTCTTTCTTCTCTCGCTCTTCCATTTTCCACCATTCTTCCTCCGCGCTCTCATTTCCACCTTCTTTTTTTCCTCCCTCCCCCCCCCCCCCCCCCTCAAACTCTTTCGTCCCACTTTTCAACAGCGTTGGACCCGCGATGAAACGGTACTACATTCACGAAAGTTTGCAGCAAAAAAAAAAAGAAAAGATACTTCTAACCCTTTTCATTCCGAATTTTGTCGCAAAGATTTTTTTTTATCACGTTTTTCTTAAATACCCACATTTTTCGTTGCCTTTTGCTAGCCTCTCTCGTGTCAAAATCGTCGCAGCTACATCCTCTATCCACTAATTATATCACGTGAATTAATCCATCATCGTTAAATCTTACTGCAATCCCTCCGGATGTTTCAATGAATATAAACAGAATGTGGAGCATCGAATCTGCTCGATCAGAGACTCGTGATTGGGAAAAATCATGATTATTTGATCGTTCTCTCTACCAGAAATTCCAATAAATCTATTAATTATTCGTTCTTTAAATGGATATGACAGCGGACGAGTGACAGATTTAAGCTACTGTACAATCTCTTTTTTTTATCAACCATTTCGGATATATCTGTATTTTTAATCCATGAGAAACGAGCGAACAGCAAATATCGATGGATTCAGTCAGATCCTCTAGTTAATTTTAATGCTCGAAATGGATTTACGAACTTTTAGTACGAGCTCCAAGTTCATACATTTTTAACGTCTCGGTTGTAACGAGAATTTGAAAAATAGCAAATTCCACGCGGTACATGCGGAACGACCCGAAAGTAGCTCTTTTCCATCCTACAAAACTGAAAATGAACAAAGATTTCTTAACAAACGATTCTTCGGCTTCGAAATGAAGAAAAAAGCAGGTCAATCTCTCGTCGGATATTGGAGCAGCAATTTTTAAAACAATGCGTCGACTTTGGCACATGAACTCTCCGGTTTCGAAGTATATTGCGCCAGACAGTGAAGTGCCAAGTCTTTTTCAGTCATTTAAAAGCAGCTTCGTATCTGAGTTGAAGTGAAAAATGAAATGCAGATTGCCACTTTCATATTTTTATACGAATATCTATAGAATCTTTCTTATTTAGCATTTTGAGTATAATCGAAAATCACTTTGTAAAAGACATTGATTTAATTCCATCCCGTTTCAACCACTGTCCTAGCTTTGCTCTGAGTCTCAAGAGTCACCAGGAATTTTGCAGAAAAACTTTCAAATTATCCGTTGAAGATGAGTGAAGCGGCGAAGCAGCCACTCGTGAAGATTAAGAAACGATATTTCTTCAGAAATTATTTTGGCACACGATCTTGAGTATTCATCACAAAAATTAGCATCGCTCAAATGTAAGCCTGTCGTTTTACTACTCGAGCTACTGATGTCTTCCACTTTTTTTTTCAAATCTCGGCTACAGATAACTCTTCACTTTATTTTTGAAGTGATCGAGATATTTATATGAAAAAATGACAAACGAAAGTAAACACTTAAACGAAGGACATGAAGATGTAACGATACGATGAATTGTTTCGCAATCAAAAGTGTTTGCAGCCTCATTAATGACTTTTTTACTGAAATGCTGGAATCAGCCACAAAACTTCGTTGACATTGCCACCTGTTGGTAAGTATGAGCATTTTTCTTTCAAATTGATTTTTACTCAGGTTCTATTGAATATTCTCTGCAAAGCCAGACTTTTGCTCATTGTAACATTGAGGTCGTAACCGTTTTGCCATTTTTATAATAATTTACTCTCCGTTTATCCGCATATCGTGTTATTTTCGTATTTATCGAAAATCAATTGGTTTATGCACCTCAGAGGAAGTGTACCGTCGTTAGGATTTTCGATTGGACGCTTCGAGGTCCCTTTATGTCTGTGAAAAAAAAAGTGCACAACTACAGCTCAGTAGCTATAGGAAATCGTTATAAACGAGCAAGTCAAGATTCAAACTTTTTTAACGATGCGCGTCTGTACGATTCGACTTCGCACGCTGCATTGAATTCTTCAACAATCCTCAATCTCGTCACCCTCGTATCGATATATTTTATGCGCATAAAAAAGGAAAAACGGAATAGAAAACTTCAGCTTTCGTTAAAGTCAACACACGTCAATGAGAAATTTTATTCACACTTAGCTCCTTTACCTCCCTTATTTTTTCGTTGAAATATCCTTTTCGAGAGAACATGAAGTATCCATGAATTCAATCTTGTTCGGGTTTCCGGTGAGTCAGTTTGAACCAGCAATTTGACGTTTAAATTCATGATGAAATAAACTTCTGAATCTGGAATAGCGAAACGGATTTACAGCTGCTGACACCATTCCAGTACTCGCCTTTCAATTATTTACAACTTCTCGCGTTCTTTTTATCATTCCACGAAAATTCAGAATCAGATACACAGCGACTTGAATAAAAAAACTTGGAAGATTTGATCGAGAAAATTTTGCGTCCTTTTTCATTTCGTATCGTTGCTAATTCATTTGATTTTTCTCCGCGTATATGAACTGCAAAATTCGACAATATTTCGATCGAAGCTGACGTTTGTCACAAGTGTCGATAGTTCAACAACGATAACCGCGAGGACAAGAGTTTTTCGTCTTTTGGCACGTGACGTTTGATCCGTTGATCACCGAGCTCCGGAATTTGATTCCCAGCCAACGGCAATAAAAAATTGACCAAACTTCACGTGTTTCTACGGTACTGGGATTCTGCTGGGTGGTTGCGGGCTCACCTCTTATGAATCCGCGTCGAAAACGCCTCGGTGACCTTCCGTCGACGATTTTCATGGTACGAATAAGTTAGCCGAGCACCGGATCAATTGGATCTCAATCGATGCGATACAATCGGGAAACAAGTCAATCGTAACCGTACACAGGAACGAAAAAGAATCGGAAAATAGAGAAAAATGGGCACGTACAAAGAGAGGTTGAAGAGGCATCAAAAAATCAACGTACGTTAGCACCGAAAAATCGTGCTTGATTTAACAGAGTAAATAAAAAATCAAATATCTCTCGATTAGCCAGAGTCAGAGTGCGGTTACAGATGTTTCACGAAAAATTCAAAGTGTTATAAAATCTGAGCGACTAAATGAATCGCTACAAACATTACAGTGAATAAAGGGGTCATACGGTTTTACTCTCGTATTCGCTACAGCGTTGGGCAATTGCATTGCCGTAGTTAAAGCCGTCCTCGAGTTACAGCCATTGTATTTGTGAAGGGCCGGTACAGCAGAACCTTGCATCCACATCCATGCACATACAAACGTTCCGCGGGTTTCTTCCAAATGTGATTTCCCGACATGTGCTACATTTGGAACAAGTTGAAACGGAATACACGCTGTTTTTTTTTTCAACCACTAAAAAGTTTTTCCTCTGTGAGAAAGCAAAAACTGAAAACCACAGTTGCTGGGAGTAGAGAAAAAAAAAGGAACGAATCAACAACATATCTGTTGAACAAAAGAGGTATGCAGCGTTGAAAAAGGTTACGATAATTAAAAGTGAAGCTGCATCGTCGTTTTGGTCAGAGGATCATGTAGTTTCGATGAAGAACATTCGTTTGAATGTATATTATGTTCTTTGGAATTTGAACAATTAACGGAAGAACCATGAAATTGGAAGGTCGCTCTCGATTTGGAAAATGCACATATATGCGTTTAATTTCGTTTGTTTATTTCATTCGAATTGTCCTCACGCAATGATTTCCACTTCTGTATTCCATCCATTGTACTTTCGAGAGTTATCAAAATGAAATTGTATAATTATTCATGAAGTTAATATATATAGTCGGTCAATTTTCAACAACTCGTTTTACCTGTTGATTCTTCATTTTGAACAATATAACAGCGAGGTTACCGATGATGTGGGCGATACAGAAATTACAATGGTTCGTTGGATATTTCGAAGCGATGTAGAGATGATAGAGATTTTTTGATGAGTTTTCTATTTTTGTGCGGATCAAATGAGGCTGTTTTAGGTAGTTAGAGACAGAGAAATCGAACCGCAAGCGAGAAAGTGGAGGCGGATGAACGAGGGCGAAATAGAGAGAAAGAGGGTGGAGGAGAGAGAGAGAGAGAGAGAGAGAGAGAGAGGGAGGGAGGGAAGTGGCGCAAAATTTGCGGGAATAAAACGGAGAAAAGAGAGACGTGTCTGTCGGGGTATCGAATATCGGGTGTGCAACGCACGTGGGGTGCACCACCAATATATAGACCGGCTCGATCGATCGAGCCAGTGTGCTCTGTTAGTTTCGACGGTACTTTACCTCTCTCCCTCTCCTTTTCTCGCTGTACTCTCTCTCTATCTCCATCTCTGAATGCTTTGTTCCCTGACGTCTGTCTCTCTCCCTCTTTCTCTCTCTCTCTCTCATGCTTGTTCGCTCGTTGGTTAATTCGCGTCCGCGGTACGGCGAGAATCGATCTTTAATGTCGGCCCCTCGCGGTGTGTGTTGTCGTTCCCCTCTTTGCCCGCCGGTTCGGTACACGTATAACCAGAACAGAATATAGAGGCAGCCGTGTACTTGTATCAAGCAAAAATTTAACCACGTGCAATGACATGAGGAGAAGAGAGAGAGAGAGAGAGAGAGAGAGAGAGAGAGAGAGAGAGAGAGAAAGGGAGAATGGGAAGAAGAGAAAGCGAACAAAAGTACAGTACAATAGTGTCGATACCAAATTGTGGAAACGACCCGGGTATCCAGAGAAAGAAGGATGGACCGAGAAAGAGGTAGAATAAGAGAGATATAGAGGGCTTTTCCCCGGGGAACCGAAGACGCTTCTGCATGCAAGTGATGGCAGCAAGCTGCGAAATATATATACGATTACCTGTATGCTACATGCGGCATATATATAAAACACTCTCGATGGTAAGATGGTAACAGAAGCTGAGCTGTACGAACAGAGTCAGCGAGAAGAACTACACCTTCAGCAAAATATATATCTATATATATATATATATATATATATATATGTACTTTTAGCTGGAACGAATTTTCGCGAACGCGAAAACTGTCACCCTCCTTGTATACGCCTTATTCTGTCTATATAGTGTATCGAGCCAACCACGTTCATCTCGAACCTCGGGAACCAACGACGACGACGACAACGACGACGGCGACGACTACGACGAAGTACCTATAACGAAACTCAATTTTCCAATGAACTCTCAGGAATAGGTCTCCTCCTCTCTGTTCGGTACTGAGATATATCCAAGATGCAAGCCAAGTCTCTCCACTCTCTCTCTCTCTCGCTCTCTTATATCGTAACGGTATATAAATCGATCGAAGACGTGATCGGGAGTGCGACGACAGATCTCGAGCGGATAATCTGCTCTTCTCGCTATGGTGAGAATCAACGGATTTTTCACTCTCTTTTATTTTTTCATTTTGTTTTTTTTTTTTCACTTCATGCATTCTGGCCTTCCAAGATGTATTGGTGAATAAGAGATGAGATGAAAGATGTTTTTTCAAGCAGAAAACTAGTTTTATAGCTCATAGTTAACCGTTCTTTATTTCACGAGAAGAATATGAAAGAAATATTCATCCAGCTCGCAATCAATCTCGAAATATTTAATCAATTTCTTTGCTCCTTTCGTTTATAACTCAGAAAAAGAGGTCACTTGATTTTCATTTTCAACTAATCAGCGTGAACGGTAGTTATAAATCATCCTAACAATTGTACCAGTGCCGCACGACCCGAATGAGCTTTCTATCTGACAACTTACCTCCGGTTCAACGGCCAAAACAAAGGCAAGCTTTTTAGCATTCAGCAATTATTGTTTTACGAGGAGTTGACAAAGAGAATTTCCAATTCTCTTTTCCAAATCATTTCGGACGAAGGAGATATTTCATTTAAATTCGCAAATAATAAACACGCGAGGTCTGGAGATTGAAGTCATTCGTATAAATATTTTTGCAGATTCTTTCCTTGAAAATAAAATCAGAAAAAAATTCATATTCGTGTACCGTCTACTTTTGGATTCATCCGCAATTTACTTGATAAGACATTTATTCAGGCTTTACCGAACCTGCTCACAACACACATACGTTTTTTTTTCCAGCACTCAAATTCCAATCTTGTACGCTATCGTAATGTGGCACTTTTAATCAATCTGATGACTACGATATGGAGCGTGAAGCTCAATATATGCGTTGAATTATGCAAGTGGAAAGATTGATGAAAAAGGTATCACAATATCCAGACTCTCGCAATTTTCACGCCTGTCTCTCCGTATTTTATATATCACGTAATATTCTTCTCCACTATACACGAGTACATGAAAATAACATTTGCCGAAAGTATCCTCCTTCCTTTGCAATAATACGACGATACATTTTCTTGAATTTATGTTCGTGAAAAAAAAATCATCTCTTTTTCAATACGCGTTTGAAATCACATGGAATGTTGTACCCTCGAATTCTACCGTCGAAAATTGAGGATTTTCTCGTTACGTGACTGCTGTTCTTTCATCTCAAGGTTCTCAAAGACATCTAATTTTTCATTGAAGCTGTCGATCAGGAAAATTATAATAACCAAACTCGTGCAGTTACTAATTTTCTAGTTCTTTGCTGCTTTTCGAACTTGATAGGCATCCAAGTCAGTGAGTCCTTAATAGAGTCCCAATTAAGACTCAAGACTCGATGGACTAGTCGGACCCAAATTGAGTCCAAAATGAGACTCTTTTTCCTTCGCTCGGTCTGATCCAGCTGTGAAAAAGTATTTTAGGACTCAGTCTGTGTCCTCTCGAGTCCCGATAATCCCAATTGGATCTTATTTGGAACTCGTTGATCCATCAGGATGTCAATGAGCGTTTTCGTCCCGGTTTTATTTGATGACACTAGGAGGGTCATCAGAGTAGACTTAAACTCGATAGAAATTGCTTTATAGGTATGCGATAGGCGATGTAATACACATCGACGAGCGTGTCTGAGAGATGCCTGGAATCCGAGAGTTTCGTTGCTGCGCACACCGATTACGCGTGACCTGAATCTCTCCACCTCTTGTTGTGTTTCTCGCTCCAGTAGCAATATTGCGTCTCGGTGATGCCGGGGGTTAATACGGCACGTATTTACTCTCGGGAGAGATCTCTCCTTCTCTTTTAGCGAGTGAACGAAGACCAAGGGAGCAAGCCACGAGTTAACAACAATCGCGATTCACCGACCAAGACAGTGCAAAAGTACAAAGAGGAACAAGTTCCAGAAGTTGTTGAGCATTCGATCGACTGTTATAGCTGTATAGAAACCTTCATCGCGTGACCTACATTAAGCGAAACAATATTCTGGTCTTCCTGTTCATATTTACCAGCCGCACGATTATCCGGTAGAAATTTTTTTAAATACAGTCGAATCAAGAGATTTCTGGGTATTTGGCAATTGTTGGGTTGGCTAAATTATACAAATCATCTTCTTACCATGAGAAAAGTTGCTGTTTGTTGAAACATTGAATAAATATTCGTAACTTCCATAGAGAAACCGAAATTTTTGCTGTTGCTTTTGGGTCTCGCTCTTTTGAGTGTCAAGTATCCGATTAAAGAACGGTTTTAAGAGTGTCAATGCTTAAACCGGGTGTCAACACCCTCAGCTCGGGGGGTCAAAGCCGAATGACTCTAAACGGACACCACCAAAGATACTGGAATTTTCAGTGTCTAATATTGGTGTCGTGTTTGGATCACGAAAATAAAGTTTTAAACAAAGTGAGTGTCAACACTCATGAATTCGTTCTTAAATCGGATAGTTGACACCCAATTTTCGGTGTCGCGATTCGTCAGGGTTCATTCGACTGAAATTTCGATTGAATTTTATCACTCCTCAACTTTGTTAACAACGATTGTCCTCGTTGATTGTATATGCCATTTGAGTACTTTTTTTTGTTGATGCCGAGGTTTTTATTAAAATTCTGGAAATTAAGCAGATGAATTACTTTCCTCGTCTTATGATTTCCCAACAAATACGTATTTTAGAGCGAAAATTCTTGAAAGATCGTACACCAGACGATGGAAGTAGAATATTTGTGCACTTTGTTTTTCTTAGCAGGGTAAACATTTAGTGAAAATGGCAAATTGTTGATTTTGAGAAAGCTCCTCGAAGTGAATTAGCACAGCGTTGGATTTGGAGCTACAACAATAAAACACTGCATTTCACTGTTGAAAGTACTCGAAGTATGTCGAAAATCTCCTCTCCTCGGTGCTTTTCTTTTGTCATAGTTTTTTGTTTCTCTTCGTTCTCTTACTCCAGATAACTTCTCTTCGTTGAATTTTGTTCTCGAGATCCTGGCACAACGGGCTCTCTTCTATTAGCAACGTGAAAGCAAATCGCGCGAAACGGAATAAACAATCGTTTTTTGTTTCATCACGTCATAAATGATTTGTAATTGTTCGAATTATCAGAGAATATGATCACTGAACCTGCTAATTTGGGACTAAAATGATAAAGAAAGCTTGATTCACATCAAATAAGAGGAAAAATGAAAATGAAATGAGGAATCAACGAATGACAATTTTCGTGTCAAGTTTCTAGAAATATTGGATTCAGAGAAAATCAAATTCGAGCCAGACGAAAGGAATATTTTGAATGATTCTGAATCAAGTTTGTCGAAGTTCGCTGCTATCCAAGCTTTCGAATTATATGCGAAGTCACGAGAAAGGAGTAACGGTGAAGGGTTTCTGCACCCAACTTGGATTCAAAACTTTCGATATCGAAAGGACCATTGAACAATTAAGTGTTTTTAAAGCTTCGATTGAATCCATTTAACCAAAAATCAGTCCATGGCAAAGTGGAGTTACTCAAACTTGCCGTTTGCACAGTGTATCTACTATGCAAACGTTGGATATTATTAAATTAAATCTATACATCAAGAGGTAGGAAACAGAAGGGCACGTTTAATGGTATCGAGTACGTTCGATCGTTCGAATCACGACTTTTCGTTAGTCACTGGCTTATATATAGTTTGCCGAGGGATTGAGCAGCAAGAAACGGATGAAATGTAAATTAGGGTAGTTGGGTTGCTGGCCGGAATAATCAAGCCTGATACGAGCGTTGCGTATAAAGCGATGGATCGTAATAACCGTTGAACCTGTTTGCTAATCGATTATCGCGATATCCCGATATAATCCAAGAATAATTTATACCTTATGTCTTTTTATTCAATTTTTTCCAGTATCCCCATTGGCTTATCTCTGATGACGGAATAATATTTGACTGAATTAAATGATATTTAGTTCGTGAATTTAATTTTGAGTCGATTTATTTAAAACGAACTTGCGACAGCATCCTGATTAATCGTAACTTCGAATCACGCCTTTTTAATTTCAATTCTATTTTTTCAAAACAACACTCTTCAACTTCTGTCGTTTCTTCACCTTTTACTCGAGTCTCTATGAATTACTTCAAGCCTTTATTCCTAACGACTATAATTAACTCTGGCGATATGACACAGGAAAACTGCGGACAATCAGTTACGATAAGGATTGTTTTATCTCTTTTCCAATTCGTTGCTGTTCGTACCGGTATAAATGCTGGGCATTAACAACTCAGCCTTGAAAAAAGTCGCTCGCTAATCTATACGACTATTAGCAAACCGGCCAGAGATCGTTCACCCAAGGAATAGTATAGCAAGCAATTCTGCTAAATATCGGAAACCGCCCGGACGTAGGTTTGAGTTTAATGATTATTTCATAGAACGCCCAAGGTCTGATTGGCTTAATATCAGAACTTGTTACTTTTGTCTTTATGGATCAATGTCCTTTTTCACGTTACACGTTTGCGGATGGTAATCATTATTTCATAGAGCGCCGAAGGTTTGCATGATTGGCATCATTTCGGAACTTGGTATTTCTGACTTTATAGGTCAATCTCCTTTTTCACGTTGACTCTTGGCTGAGCAAATCGATATAGCTTGAAGCTTGATGCAAAATCGATGTTTATCAATTTGTTTAAACTACCAGCTGCTCAACGAACGATGAAACCTCATTTTGATTTCATTGTGTTAAATTGAATCTTTAATTTTCTCGAATATTTGCAATTTCGAAGGAATTTTCTTTCTGCCTGGAAAATCTCATCATTGAGTTTGAAAAAATTGGCGAGTGTATATCGAATTTATAAAAAAAAAAATTATTCGATTTCTGCAAAAGCTCGTTGAAAATTACGATTCTTCACTTCTTTCTCAATCTGTTGAAGGAAAAAAGAAAATTATGGGATAACGCTCATAAATTTAGACAAACCAACGATCGAATTCGACAGAATGAATAAAAATAAAAAAAAATTATTCAATCACTTTAGTTTCAGCAATTTTTCAATAAATTTTTAGTATTATTTATATTAACAAAATCATTTTTTGCAAAGCTTCGAGAAACGCTGAATTCTCCAACATTTGTTTTCTCTTTAATCGCTTTATGCCAAAGATTTGATTCAATGATATATTTTTGGTAGCAAAAGATACAAAAACTTGGCTGACATGACAGTAAAATTTCATCTCAACAATATCGACGTAAATTTGGAATCAGTAATGAAGTTATTTCGAATTTATTCCTCCATCCACGAATAACTTACATGGATAAGCGTACTGTTCCGTCGATCCAAAAATACCAGATTCTGGAATCATCACTGTTTGACCCAAGGGTACAGGAAATGCATTGTAATTGGGATGCCAAAAGTGGAGGTCTGACAAATATAAATTCCAGATGATCTGCCATATTCCAAATATTTTGAACTTCCTGTATTTTCAACGTTGACACTTGATGGTCTCTATTTGATAATTGAGGCCAACGATTGTCCGGGTGATTCGAAGTCATGCGCTGAAAGGAAAAATGCGGTGAAGAGAAAAGAAGATTAGAATTTAAACCTGAATCAATCTGATGAATTGCTGATGGACTTCATCGTGAAAAAAGCTTTAATAGCACTTGATTCAGAAGAGAAGGGTAGTACTTTGGATCCCTGATGAAATATCCTTGAAAACGAGTATCCTGGAAATGAGAAATGTTGAATTGAGACCTTTTGATCGGAGGCTACGATCATTAGCTCTTGTCGCCTTGGTACAGATCACATCGAATTATACGTGTACGGGCGCGTGATTCAGAGGTCAGCCTGATAAGGACGTAACGGTTGGAGGATCTCTCGGAGCTGCTCTCTGTCGGCATTGAGCTTACAAAGCTACAAACGTACGTATACGAGTACCCGAAGCATCCGCATCCAGATAATACGGGGGACGCATTCGCGCAAAGCTTTGTTTCAGTATACGGGGAAGCTTCCCCGCGGCTCAACGCACTCATCAGGCATCAGCGATAATAATTGATTCTAAGGCTTATGCCTCTAATTCGTCGATAATTCCCATTTCGTTGTGCGATTATTAGCCCCGCGAATAGCTGTATAAAAACCAAGTTTCAAATTGACAAAGAACGTTTAAGCCGATAATCAAACGATCGGAGAAGCGACTTACTTTTCTTTTTTAAATAGACAAATGAAGAGTGAAATTCGATTACTTCCGGCGATCGAGTTATCCTCGTGATGGAGTATTTTCGGAGACCTAAAATCGGATTAAAAGAAAATCCATTCGCGATGGCTAGCTGCGAGCTTAAATTCTCAAAACTTTGCTCCGCCAGCGTTTCTAGGCGCGTCAAAGTCCTTTAAATCATCGTTGACTAAAATGATTGTTCGAAGATTCATCAAAACTTGATTGAAGTCTGATGAGGTCCAACGTTTTACGCGGAGCTTCTCTGAGCGACGTCGAAGTAATGATGCTCGTAGCTCAGCTCTGTTATACTTTCTTCATTAGAAATTTTTCTGGCTTCTCTCACATTTCATTTCCTGTCGGCCAATATATTTCATTTCGATTGATTGGATTGTTTTATGATCATTGACGCGTATCGATTCGCTCAGACGAGCTTATTTTGTAGGCCGCTTCATCCGTTTGATCTCCATCGGTATCGCAACGTTTATACATGCAACACTGGGTTCAAACAAAAATACAGAAATCACTTGCGTCTCCGCGCGTCAACAAGAGCAGGCAAGTCTTTACTCGATGCTTTCGGATGTACATACGAAGTAGACTCAATAACGAAGCTATACTCCAATCTTCTTAGTTGCTCAAAGAAACCCAAACGTCTTCTTTGATAACGTCTCCACCCCGCGCGCTATTCATTCGCAACATTATTATTTATTTTTTTTTTTTCACCCTTTCATATTCTATACATTTTTCTCTTCATCCTTTTCCTGCGGACCACAATACAATTGCGAGAACAAAAAAAAACAATAAAGAAGTGTGGTTGGTAATCTCTTTTTCTTGCTCTCCGCTATAATTTATTATACTTTGCGAAAAGATAGAAAGAAAAAGAGAGAGAAAAAGATGGTGAGGGTGGGGGGTGACGGAGAAAGGGGATAACAGAGAGATGGAGTGAAAGATAGTGACAAAGACAGAGGCGAAAAATATAATCCTGCAGATTATATCCTTAAATCTTGCCCGTGGGAACTGTGAATATAACTATCTATATACACATTCAGAATTGGGATAAAGAACGAGCGTCTTGTCGTTCGCTGGTGGGTCTTTCTCGTGCACAGAGTCGCGAGAAGAATGAGCTTTAAAGAGTAAAAACGTGGTTATCCGCGTGGCAATGAAAAAAGGAAAAGAAATGAGTCAGAAGGGGGGGAGGGAGGGAGGGGGGAGGCGATGAAGAGAGAGTATAGAAAAAAAACATAAAGATGTGTAGGTGAAAGGGGAAGAAAATCGGTCAAAGACTTAAAATTCCGATGGCGGTTAGACCGAAGAAAAATCAGTATAGAGATAGGTATATGGGAACGCGTGGAATATGGATAGATGGATCTTGCGTAGTACAAGGACGCTCTCGTTTGGTGGCGCTCGCGCGGACAGGGCGGCGACATCGCGGTCGCAAACTCTCGCACACACGTTTCCGGACGCACATACACTCGTCTTAACACAAGGCAGAGAGGGCTCGCGGGATCTTGCTCGAGAATAGTGGAGAATCGTGGCAAAGGGTTCGCAAGGAGAGTGAGAACGGAGGAGTGAGAATTCGGGACGTAAGAGTGGGAAAGGAAAAAGGAAGCTTGCAGACTAGAGAAATGAGCGCGAGCAAGAGAACAAAGAGCTAGATCTGGAGCAGGCAGGCGTCCATTCTCACCGCTCTCGCGTTCCGCTAGTGACTATATATCCTATATAGCACTATGTCCCTCCAACTGTCGAGTTCAACTCTCTTTTGCTCTTCTCTTCCTCTTTCAATCTCCTCTCTCTCTCTCTCTCTCTCTCTCTCTCTTTCTCTCTTTGGGGTATAGAAGTCTCGTGCAAACGACGACGACAGGTTTGGCTCACAGAGCCAGGAACTTTTCGTGCAAGGCGGTCCAGCTTAATAGAGCGTACATATATATAATTGTTTATAGAGATTTTAAATATACGTGTAGACGTGAATAATACCTAACAAACAAAAAACGATCGATATTGTTTTTTTTTTTCGATTGGGTTCGATAGTTGTTGTCAAAAAAGTAACTCTCCCAAAATTTGAGCTCTGAAAAAAATTTTTTAGAGGTCCCTCGAATGACTTTTATTTTTTTTCAATCGTGACTGACAATCACCATTCAAAAATTTCGATTTTTCCGTTTTGCATGAAAAAATATCCGTACTTGATGAAACATGCTCCCAAAATTTGTACTTTAAACAACAATTTTCAGAGGTCGCTCAAATAACTTTTTTATTTTTCGATCGTTGCTGACAATCATGATTTGAAAATTCTCATTTTCCAAATTTAAGTGGCCTGCGTGGCCTTTAAATTTTTTTTAGAGATCCAAATTTTGGATAAATCACTGCTTCATGAAATATTTGTACTTTTTGTTGCGAGACGAACAATTCGAAAAATCTATATCATGATCGTTAATCAAAAATTGAGAAAAAAATATTAATGTCATTTGAGCTCTTTTTTTGGTTTCATTTTCAGACAGGATTCACTGAATTCCGGAAAACATTCGATGAAACAGTTATAACGGATGTGTGAAGAAATGTGAGAACTGCCCTAGTGGATCGCAGTGCAGCCACAAGTAACTACTGTAATAAAAAGCAACCATGCTACGGTAAGTCACATCAAAACGTCATTAATCCTTGAGACAAGTACGAACGAAAGGAATTATAAGTTGTGGGTGTTAGCAAAGAATAAAGACGATAAAAAGCAACCGTGTGAAAACACTGAATATACAGCCCTCATTGTGGTATTACTTTTTGGTTCTAGAGCAAACTTTGCAGTACTTTTTGCTGGCTTTTTTTTGTTTCCCGATAGATTACCAGATATAATTGAAAACTTGATACAACCAAATAAATTATTTTCTCAATTGACATTTGGCAGTTACTTTTTATTTCAAAGCAGCTTTTGTATCGAGGCTTCGTTAGAATCTTTCAGTTGTTTTCTATGATCGAAAAAATAAACTATAAAATAACTGGGAATAGGGAAAAACAATTTACAACATAAAATTTTATTATCTTTGTTAAAAGTCAACAAATCATCGTTGTACGTGAAATATTGATTGGGGAAATAAGCATATTTTGTATCATTCGTAAACACAGGATACTATCTGTACCGCATCCACTCGAAATAGCTCTCATATTTGATACCAGATTCAGGGCTACATCGAGTGGAAGATACTCGTGAATCCCGAGATAATCAGCTCAATTGTACTCTGTATACTTTTCATGTAAACGTATACCCAATTGCTGCGATCGATGTGCTCCGTATCGAGCGTACGTAACAAAAAAAGAAGTGAAAATCCGATTTTCGAATGATGAAAACCCTCGTGTATTATCGCAATGAGTTCTTTCCAATTATTTTTATTTCTCATTCGATATACATGAGCTATTCGAGCTCGAGGATCAAAGAGGATTTACCCGTTAAAACTGCCACTCTAAATTCGAATGAACGGTATAAAAAATAAAGCAGATAGAAAAATCCTGAGAATGGAAAAACTGATCCAATTCGATTCTTCGATAGATTTTAATGGTCAGTAAATCAGAGACACATCGTACGAAGATTCGCCTTTCAATTTTTCATTCGAGACATTTTCCAAGATCGTTCAATCCACTTACCTCATCAAATATAAAAATACTTGTGATCATTAATTTTTTTTTCGATCGTTGGAAAGACGAGTGTCATCCCACGTTGATCGTCTTCAACATTTCCTTCCTCCATTTAATAATTCTACTAATTGAAGAGCATCAGTCTCTCGCTCGGCTTGATTCATTCATTGAATTACAATGCTGCTACTACTACGAGAGGAAACACGTAGCATTATACACGCGTCATTGATTCGTCTCAACTGCTTTGTGCCTTCTCTTCGTTGTTACAGTCTCGTCTCTCCAGTTCACGTATATAATCATTAAATACAAATGTGGAAAAAGCGTTATATTATATTTATATACAGGTACGAACGAGGCAGGTGTACTATAATAGCCGCAGCGACGACGATGATATTCCCGAGGCAAGTTTGCTCTCCTCCTACCTCTCTCTCAGTTCTGCGAAAACGAGACAGGAGATGAAAATACCGATGGAAACACAGAATTCCCATATAACTTTATGACGGATGAGCTTCCGACTAGCCGCCAACGCCGAGTTGTATCATTAGCCTCCATTTCTATCTCTCTTCATACAGCCCTTTCTCTCCCTTCCCCCTCCCCCCCCCCCCCCCTCTCTCTCTCTCTCTCTCTCTCTTCCTCTCCACTATTCACCAATACTTATGAATCTGTCTCGTTTCTCCTCATTTTCTCTGCTATATATCAGAGACGAACGGAGCTGCGTTCAATAATTAGCGCGATATTTGCGGAAGGATTTAACAGCGCAAGCATGTATCCGAATTTCTTGAATACGAAAGGTTGAAACTCACACTGGCAAACCTACCAAGCAAAGTGAGTTACGCCCTATCATTTTTCACAAATCTATCTCTATACTCGTATGCACATATACTTGTTAATAAATACATGTATATATATGTATATTCTCGTATGTAAATCGTTTCTCGTCGAGTCGCTCGCGAGCCAGTTTGCTTCGATATAGTGTCCTGTCGTTATCTTTATATATATATATGTATATATATTCCATACATATTCCACGTATTCCATGTACTCAGTTCGATCGTTCGTTTTGGCAAGCATGTAGTAGTTGAACTATAATTCTATATATGCATAGCCCTAATAGCCCGATCGTTGGGAAGCATGCACCAAGAGCGAGCGTTACGGAACCGTTTCAATGTCCAGGATATATTCCGACTTATATACACCAATGGAATTAATGGACGGATTATCCATCCCCAAGCTCTCAGCGTCGTCTCGCTCTACTCAACTTTCGGCTCTCTCTCTCTCTCTCTCTCTCTCTCTCGGCTTAATATATCCGGAAACAGCAAATGACCGAATCGTATCAAACCAAATCGATCTTGTACGTATGCGTATGCCTGACGATCCGATCACGTCGATAGCACGCGTTAAATATGCCACAGCGGTTAACCCTGTTGGAACAGGAGGAAAAAGCTTTTCGTTTCTCTTCAAGTTCACTATTTTTTTAAGGTTGTCATTTCTTTTTGGAAATTTGAATCTTTTCGTTCGTATCGATATTCGCTCGAGCTTCGAGCTGGAAATTCAGTCGGAAAGTATTTTTCGATACTTATCATAGCTATCGACAGCGAACCATTTAACGTCGCGTATACGTTCCTCGTAAATCTTTATCACGATGGAAGATTCTGTTATTTTGATGGCGTGGATGAAAATTTTATTTGCCACGATTGCGGATTCCTCTAACGAGATGTTTCGGAAATAAATTTACGAATTGAATGCGACAAATTATTCGATTCTCCTTCTCGCGATTGATTTTTTGAAGCAGTAAGTAGACCGTATGAATATTTCGTACCATGAAATCCTGAATAATCTACAAGATTGTAAGATTTTCGTGAAATCCCTAAAAATATGTCTGCTCGGAGTCAAAATAGTAATCGTTGCTTGGCCTCTGCTGGTAGGTTTTCCAAAAAAGTTTCGTGAACTCTAGACCGCGCTTTGACCTCGCAGGAATAGGATCAAAATTGACTTTCATTCAACCCGTCAGAATTGGTCAGAATGAACGCGCAGGATCAAAAATTAATGGGTTCGTTCATAATGAGAGATTTTGTCGTTCCAATAACTTTTTTTCCCTCAGTTTAGTGTACACCATTCTCTTCTTTATTGCAAAACGAAGAGAATGGCTTACGATTGAAGCTGATTATCGCCTACAGAGCCGATTTTATGCCAAAGAGAAGATTGAGGCCATCTTCAAGCTTCAAGCCCGTCATCGAGTTGCACCTCCGAAGAAATGGATTACGCGGAGGCTTAGCGTCAGACCCAGTTAATTGCAATGATCATAACCATTACGTATATTTACAAAACGATAAAATAAGCCTGAAAAAGAATTTCATGGACCAAGAATTTCCAGAAGTCAGAATCGCTCATCACAAAATAACTGAATTCCAGCATCGATTGACAAGAATTAGCTGACCTCTGGCCGTGTCCCTAGAAGCTACTCCCACGCGCTCAAAATACCTCCACGACTCTGACTCAGTCAGCTCACCCGGTCCGATGATATTTCTGAAGAAGCCTAAAGTATCCTAAAAAACCTAAATGAAAACAAAAAGAAACCGATTCCATAATTTTTTTCTTTTAGTGCCAATTCTCCGACGATTTCTACCCACCGAACTTGTTACCTGCGTATATGCATAAATCGTAATTCCCGATATGATCGAAAGGAATCGCGCGAGAATCACTCGACCTCCGGCGTGCCCTGCTGAATCGCAGGGCGAGTTCACCCTTACGCAAACAAAGTATATATAGATATGCCTGCTTATATAGTTCCGGGGCGATAGATGCCGCGAGAGTGAGCGAATGTGAGAGAGACAGAGAGAGAGAGAGAGAGAGAGTCTCTGGGGGAGTGAGTGAAGGGAGTATAAACCGGCAGGCAGGCAGGCAGTGTGCACGAGGGCAAGGGTGCATCGAACGAGTTCGGAGCGCGTCTAGTTGGTACAGGTCGGGCTTTAAAGAGCTTGCATCATGACATGCATATATATATATATGTATATGTATATTATTATATATATAAAAGAGAGAGCAAGAGAGAGAGAGTATGAGCGAGCATGCGAATGCTGGGGTTTGAGCTCTTCTGTACGTGGGAATTACACGGTTCGGCGAATGCGTCGAAAGACGTCTACATAGAGATTGGTATACACACGTATATATATAAAGAGAGAGAGAGAGGCCTGCACACTTATACGTGAGGGAATATCGCGCCTACGTTACAAGCATAAGCCTCCACCGACACGAATACATTTGAATGGGTATATACATAGGTATACAGAGATTAATAGAAATGGAGGAAAAGTGAGGGCATGTGGAAAGTGTATATTTTCCAATGGGAATGCTCGCGAAAGCTGCTGCTCTTGCGCTATCTATGCCACTCGCCTGCTATATATCCGAGTCCGCGTAATTCAGTCTCCTCCTCGTGCCTTCTACAAGCAGCAGAGAAGCTGTTCGTGACGAGGAAAGAAAATATGAAATGAGAGTAGGTGCCGAGAAAGTATGTACACAAATATGTATATTTCTATGAAAAAAAAGGAGAGAGAGAGAGAGAGGCGAGAAGATGCAGAATGAAGAAACGATAGAAAACGAATAAGACGATTATATATGAGGAACGAGCTCGAGTATAGAGGGCAACAAAATGAAAAGAAGGACCACAAATGCGAACGAGGTGGACGACGAGAACGACAACGACGATGTAATGCATCTACTGCATCAACTGCGAAGAAGTAACACCAAAGAAAGAAACAGAGAGAGAGAGAGAGAGAGAGAGAGAGAGAAAGGCGATTCTATCGTGCGCTTACCTCTTGGCGGATATCGATTTTCGTTCGCGCTAATAAATAGGCGCATGCGCTTACCTTTCGCGCTCGACTTCTCCCGCATCCCACGAGGCTGCCCTGCTATCCCACGTGCGAATATACATATATTTCAAAAATATATTTATATATATACATATACATTGACGTACGTATAATTGTATACCTGCGTGCACAAGTAGTATTGAACTTATTTCATAAATTTATACAACATACCCTTGCTAAGTTGTTCCATAAATGATTCACCTCTGCATCTGTAAGCAAACATTTTTCACATTCTTCAAACCGAAAAAGCTCATACGAGAGTATTGGAGCATCGATACCAGTATTTACGTCCCTTGCACACATACATAACGATCTCCCGATGCCGAGGATCTCTTCCATGCGTATATAACTAATCGTTATGCATTTCGCTTTTGTACGAGCAACGCATATACCCTCGTATATGTTAAAACGTGAATGTGCCAACGAATACGAGACGTCTTACCTTATATATCACGATAGTAGCAATCTACTGCACATCCTCTATCGGTTGGTTATATCGTATGAAAGATATGGAGAGTTATCGCACTGCTGAGACTCGTATTAGATGCGCACAGAGGCGTATGCAGAATAATATCACACTGTATGTAGAAACGTTATGCGGATTCGTCGTATCAGGTCTTCCTTCTCGTAGTTCATAATAATATACGTTTCTATATATGAATAAATATATTCGACATTCGTGATATACATATATATATCTCTAGGAGAAGAGAGATCGTGTTTGTTATGGGAAATTCTCAATTCTCGGGAATTTAATCGGAAATATGGATAAATTAGGTGCTGCTGATACTTCCCTTTCAATGTACATCGCTGCATTCAATTGTTCCATGTTCATTGGGTAGAGGCTTAACAAAGGGATGAATTCATCGCCCTCTAACAGAACATATAAACCAACGCGCGTAGCACTTATATACAGAGGTTGTACGTGAGATTATGGCATGGATTGCGAATCTCACATCTCTACGCTTACTGCATTGTCAAACTTGGCTACAAACAGCTGACTTGATACCTTGTCACGTCCACACGCACCGGCTATGTCTACCTCTGTTTCTCTTATCTGTCTCTCTCTCTCTCTCTCTCTCTCTCTGTATTCATGCGCGTAATGCCACTTGAGACATATACAAGACATCCTCACAGCAGACGATCGTACGCCAGAGCCACGGGCGTTTGCAAGCAACGACAGCTTTTTGTTGACGTGCACAGAGGTTCGTTCAAAAATAATGATGGTTGACGCTTTTCTCGCCCGAGTATCGATGACGTTGAAATATTTTTTGAGATTTTTTCTATGAAGTTATTTACGGATTTGTAGAGATTCGAAGGTTTTTTGGTTCATTGGTTGCTTGACGGTTTAGTAGTTCTCGTCGCTTCTTCACGATTATTTTTATCAATCTGTTTCTATTTTATGGATCTCAGTGCTTTTCGGTATTTTAGTGATTGTTGGAAAATATAAACATCCTTTATTCAGCGCACTTTTGTCTGATGGAGCGTCGAGTCGAGCTGCAACGAGACGAGTACAGGAAAAGAGATAAATTTCTTTATGAGCAACCCCCTTAATTTCTTTGCTCAACCAAACGGTACAAACTTTGAAAAAAAAATTTTAAACTTCCATTATTTTATTGAGATTATAAGAAAACTACAGTAGTGCGAACAGACTTTATATTCATAAACTGAGCGGTCTGTCTCTAGTTAATGGTACAAAAAAACCCAAGTGGGCAAGTTTGACTCCGCTTGACTACTTTTTGCCCTGTCGTTAGCCAGAGATTTCATTTCCACTAAATGCGCGACGGTGCGACGGATCTCTCAATGCTGAGTGCATCTCGCTGCATCAGAGCAAAAAGTTTGTAAATATTCTTACGGGTCAAAACATTCAGGACTGTCAACCTTGTCTTGACACACTGGGTCATTCTGATCCGGACTAAATTTTTTTTGCATCGAATATCTCTACCCCAGAATCAACATTTTTTTAATTATTCGCGATCCTTTAATTTTTGCGCGAATAACGTGATTTTTCCTAAGATTTTTCATGTGCACTTCTTTCATGCAGGTTCAATAGAGAAAACTCTTCATTCCGCCTTTTTTTTCTCTCGAAAATCGCATTTTTCGAACTATTTTTTAAAACAATTCAATTCAATGTTTTACGAACTTTTCTGACGCACACAAATTGAGGAAGGTTCAAAGTGTCCTCTTGAAATTTTAAAATTCAAACAAACCGAAGAGCTCTCGATCACAGAGGGATCAAGTACGCTCCAGGTCAAATTGACCCTGGTCAAGATGATCAAGAGCTTTCCAGAGGTTGAATTTGTCTGTTTCAAAAATGATCGAATGTTGGACGTAACGAAACAATTAGAACGATTTGGTGTCCAAGCCTGTGCGATAAAGTCATCGCGTCTATTATGAATAAATCGATGCCATCACCTGATGAGGCAAGGCGAATGGGTTTCCGGATTCAGAGACAACAAGAAACGTGCATATCGCGGATGTCATATCAACGCGACTGTTGATTTCAAACAAACGTTTCAAACTGATATTCCTGCGTGCCCATCAGCACTTTCATTCGGCACTGTTAATTAATCATAGTCAGATGCTTGATGCAGAGGCCCAGAGGTTCAGTCAGATCAGATTTTCCTTGTTTTTTAGATGTGTTTACGGTCCTCTATGATCATTCATTTATCCAGCTATTTTCGAGTCTTATTTACTAAAAATCAAAATCAAAATGAATCATGTTCGAGTATGCGACAGTAGTTTAATATCTCGAATGAGAGACATCATCAAATGTTATCGAGGCTCGTGATAAAAAGCATCCAAAGAAGGTAAATATGAAAAATGCAAACAAAGAGAAGAAACGAGAGAAATGTGCATCTGAATATATAGCTACCAAAAGAGAGTAAAGTGTTTTTCTCATTAAAAATATTTAATTTCGTCCGAGCATCACAAAAGTTTCAACCTATGAATAACCCAACTGTTGGCTGTTGTCAGTCAAAGTCGTTCGTAGAAAACCGAAGAAAAAACAATGCAAAAGCCGAGTATTTGCTGGTTTTTAATACAAATGAACAAACATCCCGAAGTCTATGTGCACGTAAGATAAGAATTACAAAAAAAAATTTCATCATACGTTTCGAGATAAAAGATGAATTTAATATATGACGACCAACGCTGTTCACTCGAATCATAGCTAAAAGTGGATAAGTCCGTTTTTCATTTTGCATCAACCTCTAAGGCTGCATGTATAACCCGGGAGATTGGTGTATTACCGAGTAGTTTCTCTCTCGGTACTTCGCCTACAAATGCTTCCTATGCTGCGCCGCCTTCACTTCGGATCACTGGGTAATGCGTCGAATCCCCAATACCCACCTTCTCTGCTTTCCTTTCATCTATCACTCTCTCTCACTCTCTATCGTTTCGTAACCCCTAACACACACAAATACATTGATAGACCCCGATTCAGCCTGCTCTGTACAATTGCAAATGCAGCTTTGTCTGCGCCATTGACTCGTGTGTCTATAATTCTCTGTATAGTACGTTTCATGGTAGAAGATATAACGATACTCGTGTGCGTAAGTGTTTACCAGAGAGAAATGCATGAAATGGTGAGTTTCCGTTCAAAGCGTTGAGACACGCTGAAGAAAGGGTATGTATCGTGATATGGGTTACTTCAGGTTCAATTGACAGATCTCTTAAAGTCAAGCTCTGTAGTGTATGCACGAGCAGCGTTATGAAACACGATATCGTGAACGACGCTTGAATTTAGACGTGAACGAAATCAAATCAATCTTCGAAGCTCGTCATTCTCGTTTGAACTTTGACATTGTTCATTTTTTCTTTTTCCAAATGCCGATAAATATATTTCGAGAAATCAAATCAATCTTCGAAGCTCGTCCTTCTGGTTTGTACTTTGACATTGTTCATTTTTTCTTCTTCCAAATACCGATAAATATATTTCGAGCTACTTGGTCAGCTGATTTAAAAGATTCGGTCATCGAGTCTATGGTTTTGTGGAATTGGTCGGTATTTGCCAATCATTTTTAGGTTTGATGAGCGAATAAATTTTGTATCGAACATTCGAAACAGAGTGTCGATTGCCAAGTACTTTTTGGTTGTCATCTGAAGATGTCTACTTGGGTCGAAAGACTTTTTCGTTTTTGAGGAGATACCGAGTGGCAGCTGGACAGGATATCCATGAAATGTTCCAGGCCCATTATGATCGATCGAAGAGTCAGGAGCTTGAATTCCACGAGTCAAAAGATCGGTAACGATGTTTTTGGACCGGAATGCCCCGTGTATGTGCCTTAAGGGGGATGAAATTCATCTCGACACGTGCAACTGGTATCCCAATTACTTTTCGAGAGCCATTAGTCGAACTGTGCCTGTAAATTTTGTTCACATATATACATTTCTTTTTCTTTCGAGTATGCCCACCACCACCACCGACATATTTTCATCCCCTTTTTCTCCCTGCATATCCTCCCTATCTCAGTTGATTCCCCGGATTTTGTGACTGCAGTATGTCACCGTAAGCTGATCTCTCTCGTACGTTCGTTGATTTTCGTAATATTCTCTCTCTCTCTCTCTCTCTCTCTCTCTCGTTCGAAACGCTCGGTGTATAGGCCAAACTCTGTAATTTGTGTTCTCGTTTCAGTCTCGTTTTCTCCCTCGTCACTTTTATATTTACCAAAACGTGTACGATTGATCGTGGAGTCAAACTATTTGCGGATTTAACACTCAGCCAATTTCGGCAAATAAAACACAGGGAGATCGTATCGAATCGAAAGAAAAAAAAAACAAATTCATGAATTTTATTCTTTCACTATCAACGTCGTTTCCTGCTCTCAACGTTAGACGCTTCCAAGAGAAAGAGAAAAAAATAAAAGTCAGAAAAATTAACAAGACATTGACGATCACTTGGCCAAATATATATATATGTACAATAATCATCCTAATTACTTTTACACCGATTCACGGGTATATCCATTCGTCGAATAGCACTTGAGAACCATTTGGTCCAGAGCCATTCCATACTGCTTGAATGGCAACTCGAGAACAATTGCCATAGAACGGTTTGATTCGAAACTGGGTTTCCCAGCTAGAGAG
Organism: Campoplex capitator; assembly: GCA_037576405.1. Lineage (NCBI taxonomy): Eukaryota > Metazoa > Arthropoda > Insecta > Hymenoptera > Ichneumonidae > Campoplex > Campoplex capitator. The sequence continues at coordinate 5,793,103 of JARBWI010000010.1, read as the reverse complement.
TTCTAATGCGGGTCGATCTACAAAGCCTGGTTAAGACTTATACTCATGACGTAGACACCAAACTGGAGAAAGAGAGGAAGGATGAAAGAGGCAGGGCAAGAGAGAGAGAGAGAGAGAAAGAGAGATAAATGGAGAGAGTGGGAGAGAGACTGGAGAATGATATATATATATTTGTATATACAGTCAGCATCTTATATCCATAGAGTAGAGTAAAGTTACATCCACAGACATATATATTTATATATATATATATTCGGCGGATATTGTGATTACACATTCTCTCATATATACATAGAGCCCTCAAAATGTAGTACAAGTCTTTGTGTGCTGGCGAATGCGTTACGAACTTTACCAAGGAGAAACACTTTGCTCCGGTACAGGACCGATACGTTGGATCTCACTCGCTCTCTTTTCACCTAGCACCCTCGGTACATAGACCAGAATGGTACAGGTAACTGGTCCGGAGCAAAGCCACGAGGACCACCGCCCGCATCCGGAGAGAGCGAGAGAAGAAGAGAGAGAGAGAGAGGGAGCGAAGAAGCGAGTTTCCAAACTTACTTTGACTCGGGTCGACCACTTAACTAACGTCTCGAGAAGATTTTTGAGATTCGAGGAGAAGCACAAGAGATTTTGCTGAAATATATATCTATAAACTCATACATAGTGAGTCTTAAACCGAGTAATAGATTTACTGAAAATTACGTGAGTAAACTTGCTTTCATTGTTGCAAGTTTTTGAAGAAAATCAAAAACTCAATCAACGTTTAAATAACGAGGCAGAATTCATCGAATGATTAAGAAAAATTACCTGGTAGATGTTGAAGTCCGTTCAAAATCGTTCCTGACCCATTGTTTTTTGATTGATTCAATCGTCTACTGGAATTTCGAGGATAACAAAAATGTTGTTGACAGTTCGGTGCGGTCTCTCGTAGTAACGCTTCTGCGACCCACGCACACTTGATCGATTGATTGAAGCGTGGGTACGTGAAATCGATTAACGGGCCATCAGTCGAGTGGGGTCGGCAGCCTGTGATGAGGTCGCTTCCGGTTGGTAAAGTGTGTTAATCACTATATCGTTACCTATTTTTTCAGTAGGCGTGATATCTATTTCGAAGCAGCGTCGCTCCTTTTCTCAACTATCTCTCAAAACATTGGACCCAAAAATTCGGGACAAATTTTAGCGAGTTGGCATACGACGAAATGGTTCTTCAAATTGATCAGATCACTCAACTATGCTCAAGGGTTTCGTGACCCTTCAATATTATGAATTTATCGCTTCTGTCATATCGGACAAATGTTCAAAATAAAATGTTATCCGAGGATATTTCTTTGCTTTAGCAAATCTACGAAGTTGTTTCTATGCTGTTGTTGCTTTTCCCAACTGCTGGAGTTGAAAAAATACTAAATATTTATGACGGGGTTTGCCATTACGCGGAGTGTGCAAGTTTTTCGGTGAGTCTACGAGTTTCGTTTATTAACCAATGGAATATGATATCGAGAATTGTTGTATAAAGCACGGGAAAAGAAAAACGATTTCTTTTTTTTTGCAGTGGTTTGAGTTATTCAGCCATTTATATTGATATTCCGGGGAAGGAGGGGGGGGGGGGGGGGTGGAATGACGGCGAACCCGGTCATTCACTTATGCGTGCCTGGAGGTTTTTCGGAGGAAAAACTAAGAGGAATGTGGTAGAAAAGAGCTGGGGCTATATATAGAGACGTCTTGTCGCCCTCTTTTTTGTCCCCCCAGTTTTCTCTGGAGGGAACGAGAGGGTGAAAAACGACGGGAGGGCGGAAGAGAAAGGACGACGTGGACGACGACAAACGTCGTGACCTCGACCCGTACCGATAAATCTCGAGGAAGCTTTCTGTCTCTTTCGCCCTTTTAATCATTCTCTCTTTCTATTTCACTCCCCCAGAACAGTCTCGACAGCCACTTTACGCCCGAGTCCTTTTCCAGCAGCAGCAGCAGCAGCAGGAATATGCGGAGAATGATTTTAATCTTTTCTTTTTTTTTTATCGCGTGTGTTCTTTGAATAGGAGACAAAGTTTTTCTGATTAATAACGAGAGACATCGAGAAAATTCATTAACGCTCTTTCATTCCGCCGAAGAAGTAAGAGGACGCTTGACTTGAAATTTCTCTCCTGCGTTTATAATTTTTATTTTCAATTGTTAAAACTCCATCAAATATAATAAAGCTGATGAATTAAATTCGCCTTTTGCAATTTTCTTAAATTACTCCTCCGCCGCGTTGATTGTTTTGCTACCCTGTGGCCTCTCACATTGCGCGCACCGAGTTCCGTGAAATGAGTAAACGCCGTAAAAGAGACAGATACATATACACATATATATATTTGCGCAGACATATATTTTTCTCCATTTACAGCAGAGAGAGAGAGAGAGAGAGAGAGAGAGTCGTGAAAGCTCGAGGGCACACAGAAATGCGGTGCACTCATTCTCATTGTGCATCCTATCATGCCGTGTACCCTGGTAGTACATATACACGTCCACCTAGTCTGAGTCGAGAAGGGAGTCATGTAAAGGGTTGAAAACTATGATTTTTCCTTGCGACAATGAGAGGCCAACGAAAAAGAGAAAAATAAAAGTATGATGGGCAAGGGGGGGGGGGGGGGGGAGGGTGACGTTTCGCGATCACGTCGAGACTTTTTCTCGAGCTACAATTTCCCTGGCTCTTTTTTTTTTCTCCCTATTTTTCTTCGTGTTTCATCAGGATGTAGGCATGTTTTGTCGCGGTGAATCGTGGGGTCTTCGGATTTCTTGGATTTTTAGAAGGGCAGGAAAAGTGCTCTGGTGAGTGAAAAAGAAAGCGTAAAATTGGTCAAGATAAAGAGAGGGTGCACGAGCTGAAAAGATAAGAGGTTAAGAAAAGAGCATGATCTATATACAAAGTATATAAGAATATATATGTATACATGTATGTGCTTGAAATCTTGACGACAACGTTGAGAAATAAAAAGAAAAACGTTTCGTTCTCTCTTGTACTACTTCTTGGCCCTACGCTCAGTAACGCTCAAGACTTTTCACAACTCCCGCAAACTCTATTGTTTAAGAGATTCGGACCCTTTGATCCCACCCACCTTCATCCTCTTCCCATTTTCTGGACTTTCGCCCTCACATCTTTCTCCTTCTCTAATTGTCTCTCAGGATCTTTCCCTCTCTCTCTCTCTCTCGCTCTCTTTCTCTTTTTCTTTCTTATCCATCCTCTTTCCTTCCATTTATTAACGTTCCTTAATCAGTGTGTCCTCTCGAGTGCATCATAAAGATGCCACTGTTGCACCGACGTTCAGATCTCCTCTCTTCGAATATATATGTATACCTATGTTATATACTGTAATAATAGTATTATAATGCCTGCTTGCGAATTAAGAGAAATGCTCGAGGTTCTCACTTCCGAGCTCTTACCATTCTTCCATTATTCCACGTATACCGCACTCCAGACTCGAGTGTATTATTGCATATTGCCCTTTGTGTTTGCGCAAACTTACCGCGATACTTTACACCATCGCAGTTTCTCTCACTCTTAACAATAAACACCGCTAAAAGTTTCGTTACAATATGATGGAGCTACTATTGTAGAGGGCGTAAGAGAAAATTTAATTCATCGTTGATGCTTGATAATATTTATCATTTGATTCCTCTTCCGCATCCAATCTGTCCATAAAATGATCCGATCAATTGTTTTATCTTATGGGCAATCAACGAATATTTGATATTGCTACAATTTTGATGTTCCTGCAGAGCAGTCTGATAAGTCAGAGCTCAAGGCATTAGGCCACTACAGAACGATACAATGTTGGTGTACTTTGAAATTCTTTTAAGCCGAATTATGACTTCCATTGAAGTTCTACGCTTTGCTTTCATTGCGGATAACATGGTCAATAACGGAGCTGTGGGAGCTCCTGAAAGTGCAATTCGAAGCTGAAGATATTGATTACAAACGGTATGGAACGAATTTTAGGAAAAAAAATCTGCTGACGCCTTGCACACTGCCAGAGTCGATGGAAAAAAAAATGTGTTTCGGTCCACTTTACTTCAGAGTAAAACAAAAATTGGTATTTTCGAAAAATCACAATTGTCGATGTATGAATTTGGTGAATAGAAAATTCAAGCTCGAAAGTGTGCTTCCTGGGCAACGATACGGTGCGACCATTTTTCAGCGAGATACAGCCTTTCAAAAACGTTCCATATTTTGGCAAAATTTAAGGTGATCCTATCGTCGTTGCTGGTTATACCAATGACTGTATTCAAAACTTATCTCAATTTTTGAGACTCGTTAAAATATTAGTGCTCAATAAACAAATTTGTGCCTAACAAAAAAAATAGTTCTTCCAGTGACTGACGTAGTACTCGACCATGTCGATACGTGCGGGTTTAACCTCTTCGTCTCTAAAGTGTCAAAACGCTGTCCGATGCCGGAAGTTCCATTTCATCGACTCAATATTCCATAAAAACTAGGTTCCTGAGACCATTGGATTGCTACGAGCTTGAAGTACTTGAATCTGGTTTTTGTAAAATATCTTACGAATTTTCCTCTGTCATCCTGGGTATCCGTCACGGAGAACATCTACTTTCAATCATTTTTTTTCTCTCTTAATTGGTCGATATAACCGACCCTGAAATTTCGTGAGAACATTAATTGATCTATGAATAACGGCATTAAATTTTTTCACTCGAATCCCATGACCCCGTGACAGGATTACCTTAAGTGATCCTTCCATTTTGTCCAGCAGTTAGAATTTTTAAAAAATTGGTTTTTCCTTTCAAGTTATAAATTTTATAACCTGACCGGATTCCGGTGGATCGGAAAAAAGGTGTCACCAGAAAAATGCTCTGCAGCCGCTATTTTTTTCATCGATCCAAACGATTTTTTTTTTTGGTTCATTCACTGAGAAAAAAATTTTGAAATTGTGGCGAACAAATTAAATTTGTTGATTCAACAAATCCTTTGTTGATTCAACGATATTTTTGTCGTGGTGAGAAATTAAGTATTTGAATAAACCAAATTTCGTTTGCGTTAACAAATTTCATATAGTTCGCTACGATTCGTTGAACCAACAAAAAAATTTGTTGAACCAACAGAAAATTTGTCGAACCAACAAAAAAATTGTTGAATTTACGAATTCATTTTTCTCAGTGTTCTTAGTTCAATGAAAGACTGTCTACGAGATGTCGATCGATGCTATAATTTTGTTAAAAAAAGGGATTATAAATAAAAAAAAGTATCGATAATTTGGCGTTTTAGAGAGGCCTAACTGTTAAATAGAATCGAACAGTTTGTGGCTAGACCAACGCTTCATGGATCTTTTGAAGTGATATTCGATACCGAAAATACTTGATGTAAACCGATGTTGAGTAGTAATGCTGTAGAGTTTTCGTTCGATAGAGAAAGCTAATTGCGCTCTATAACTGCGTCTGTTTAAATTGTTTCCAAAGCCGCTTTGCTCGTGGTCGTATTCGAGGCATTGAAATTTTGATCCTTCAAACACGTACAGAAGCAAAGTTTCAATGGAGCAAATTTCAAGCTCAAAGTCTGCGTTTGACCGCACGCATCGTAATGACGTGACAGTTTACCAGAGGATTATTGATTGATCGTTTTCATTTCCCAGGAAGTAAGGAGTTTGAGAAACGCGTGAATAGCTCCATTTCTCGAGGTTCCTTACCAAATAAATCTTTCGCCTGAACCCTGGAACCCAGGAAAAAGGGAGTAACATGGGCCATTGACGACGAACTTCATAAAAATGATGGAAAAAATGTTTATTTTAATGTCAGATTTCGAGCGAGAGAAATAAATGACATTTTTAATAGTCCTGGCATTTCCATTTCTTTTTTTTTCAATTCATTCGAATTTCATCAACACCAACAAAAGCTCATTAGAATTTTGGTCATTTCGCGAAACGTACGAGCGCGTTGGATTCTATAAAACGTCGATGAAAATCATGGCAAACTATTTGATGAGAAGCAAAGAAAAATGTCTTCGGTTCAGCAAAAGATTTGTTTGACCGATTAAACATTTGTACAAAATGGTGTATACGAAAGAAAAAAATAATATTTCCCAAATATTTGATATCAAGAAACTATTAATTTGGTCGGATAATGGAATAAAGATTTTTTCAAAGTTGAGAAAAGCTCAAGAGCGAATAAAAAGAGTAAGGGCAAGGGAGCGCGGGGGTGCTCTCGCAAATACTTTAGCTATTCCGTACAATTGTATTTCCGGGCTCTCGTGAGATTTTCTCTCTTCGCTCGGAGTGGTCCTGTCTTTGAGTTATTGTTTGGTTCTTAAGCAAGTGGAATATAGATGTATCGAACGAGTGGTGTGTGTATATACCGGCGAATGGCAATTACGACGTCGGCGCACTTGAGCAAAGGAACGTGGAATTTTCGTCGTAACGTCGTTCCGCTCCGCGTGTCCCACACTACTATGTATGTTGAAAGTGTAGGAGAGAGAGAGAGAGAGAGAGAGAGAGATTGTGTATTTGTGGAAGGCGAAGCAGTTTGTATGTGTGTTTATGTGCGATCATCATCGACTGAGCCAGGGGCGCAGACGCCCCCGAGTGAGCCCGACGGCCTGGCGGAATCGTGTGTGAGCACGCGCAACACACCAAACTCCCCCACCCCCCCGGCTCAGCCACATCAGGGGATAAATGTGTATATACAGCATCCCCTTTTGCCACTGCAAATTCCCCTTACGCGCCACTTCACTGTCCACGCTGTACGAGAATGACTTTATGTCTCGATCTCACTTGCCCTTCCATCCTGCCTGATCACCTTTACTCCCTCTCACCAATTCCTACCACCCTCTCTTTCTCTCTGAACCACCCCCGCTGCAAACACCTGAGCGCGCAGCTTCGACTATATCTGGCTCTGGTTTGCCTCGTTCTCTTTCTTTTACTCTCTCTTTCTCTCTCTCTCTCTCTCTCATACGCCTTATATCTATCATTTCTCTCGCTTGCTCTTTCCCATTCGAGCACCTTCGCCTCTCGACCATTTCCAGCAACACAGCCGCTCTCGCCGCTGCCTCCGTTATCGCGGGGGTGGGACGATCCTGCCGCAGTACCAACGGCTTACCGTCAAAGGTATAAACCCCCTGTGTTTCACGCTCTTACTACGATATACCTGCTAATATAGATTTTTAATTATATAAGACGAGAAAAAGGAGGATTCTACGATAGTGAGAGATCGAGGCTTTCAAGGTTCTCGTGTGTTTTCTCATGTTTATGTGTGTCCGTGATAGTCGATGATGCTTGTTGTTGTTGGTGACGAAGGTGGTGGTGGTGGTGGTGGTGGTGGTAGTGGTATTCGTGATAGTGATAGTGTCCGTGCCTGTCAGTTCTGTGCCCGCGGTCTTTCAAATATAAGAAAAGACGAAGATCAAAGAGATTAAAATCGGAGGTGAAACTTGTGAAGAGAAGAGACAACGTGCGGGGGGTGGGGTGGGGGTGGGGGGAGGAGGAGGAGGGCATATTTTCGTAACATCCTGAGATAACTTTCTTCAATTTCCGGACGAGAATTCAGCGAGAAGGGTACGCGAAGGAAAAAAAAAAAAAAAAATACGTCATGATTCTCCAGACGTAAACGAAAGAGTTATTCTCTGTGATTGTCCAAATAGAGGAATAACTTTGTGAAAAGTTTCATCGAGTTCGTTGATAGCCGGGAATTATCTCTTTTCGTGTTTTTTATTTCTTTCTTTTTTTACATAATTCATTCTCGATGGCAAAACCGGTCTGAGCAGACTCTGTCGTGAGAGGAAACACACGCGACTCTCGTGTGCCTGGTTGTGCTACTTAAATAATAACGAGGGTGAAGAAAAAACCGAAACTTTCATCAGGAGAGGCTACAGGGGAAGGAAGTGAACGATTTTTTGTTTTCTCTTTTTTTTATTTTTTCAACCTTTTTATTTCATTCGAGTTTCGAGTTTTCGTACTTTTTATCCGCCCTTCAGGCGGCTATCCCTCTCGAGAATAAGTGAGGATTGTTCTCGAGTGCCGAAGTGTACCGACCGAATTATGGATTCGCCACGAAAGCTCACTCGCTCGCTCGTTTGAACGACTCGACTGCCAGACCAGCGGGCCCAGGCAGACCTCAAAAAGACGACAAAATTGCACCTTTTTTTTATTCATTTTAACCGAGAGAAAAATCTGTGGGAAGAAATATGATCGAAGAATCAGGGACGATTGACCCGAATGAGTGATTCCTCCGTATCGAACCAGTCGATTCATCGTCGTGGACGCGAACGAGGATCTTGGAGGGTGTCACGAGTCTCATTGCCGGAGAAAAGCCAAAAGCTTTTCACCGTGCGAAAAATGTTACACGTTCAGCTAAACCGGGCGACGAAACTCCTCGAAGCCCTTACAGCGTTTTCTTCCACCACCTCCATAATTCCTATCGTACTCACGCTGCAGCTACTGTCTTATCCAGGTTCGTGCGAGGATCCTTCAATTTTTTTTTCCACCCTCTTTGCATATTTTCGTTTATCTTTCCCTTGCTCGTGCGAGACCCTGCTTTTAACGATAACATTGCGAGCTTCATACCAGCCACTTGAAATATATTGAAAACGATGAAAAAACAAAATTAAAAAATAAAAAATAAATGAATTAAAAATACGAACTTTTCAGATTATTCGAAACGCTGCTCGCGCGAACGTATTTCTGTTTATGATGAGCTTTCAAAATTCAACTCGTTCCCACTTGAATATCACTCGAGCTTTCCAGCTTAACTTGTCGCGCAATTAGACCCGAGCACTCACTTTTTTTTCTTTTTAATGGCTTCTTTTTCAAATGACACGTTTCTCTCGAGGGCTCATCACAATAGTCGGAGATGGGAGAAGATTTTTCGCGTTCGCGCGATGAAAAGAATTAATAGAAAAGTTTGCATCGAATGAGCGTTTGAAGAAGAAAAAGTTTAAAGAAGCATCAACGCGTGTTTTCTCGCATTCATTAATAGTCGAGTAGACCCGTCTCGAGTCTCGATTATTACGAAAAAAAATGTAATATACTAAGAAATTTTCTTCGGAGATCCGTTTCGTAGAATTATTATTTCGAAATATATTCAGGTAGCTTCGAACGAGTCCGATTAAATTCAGTAGAAACAAAAAACAAAGAAAAAAGCTGTTCAGGTGCTAAAAAAGAAATTACACGCGACGATCTCGGTCGAGCATTTGAATAACAAAGCTATTTGTTTTTTTTTTTTCACGGAGCTGCCAAAATTGAACGCTCGAGGGCTCCTAAAGAGCGAAAGCTCATAAGCGAGATAAAATAAAGATGAAAAATCACACCCGAGCTACGAATTAACTTCATTTATTACGTTTTGTTGTTGTTTTTTATTTCACAAATTCTATTTGCAATATTTAATCAAATCCATAAATCTACGAATGAACAAAAAACGACAAAAAGTAACAGTTACGGCTGTTTCGTACATAGAACAGTGAGAGAGAATAATCGAGAAGATTGATGAGGCCTCGATGACTCTCGGTTTTCGTTATACGAAGCAAAAAAAAAATGAAAAAAAAAAAAAAAAAAAAAAAAAGTTCACCAACACGATAGATGAGTCGGAGATAAATCGATAGCACATGTAACCTATATATCGAGCCACAAGGGAAATTTGTCAAACTTTATTTAATTCGAGGAAGAGTTTATTATACCGGATTTGAGGGATCTGTTGGATAGAAAAGCTGCGATAGGAGCAGCGATTGATTATTCTCGTTTTTTTTTCTCTTCTTATTTCTTTCAACGTTTGAAAATCGTTGTTATTATTATTATTAATTTTTTTTTCTTTTCGAATAATCTTTCACGTGCCTCTTAGATCTATCAACCGATGTAACACATGATCTCAACTATATTTTTGCTCATTAAACGTTCCATCGAGAGAAATCAATATTCAGACTCTAATGAGGTAGACCGAGGTAGACAATATAGTTAATCAATGGATTGTGGTTCGAGATTGATTGTTGCGGCCAACTGAGAGAGAGAGAGAGAGAGAGACTTTGTATTCGGCCACAGTACCGAGACGCTTTGTCAGCTGTATATAAAGGCAGGATTATCGACAAGAGGGTGCGCATCAATCGAGTGGACCAATATATATAGACAATTTAATTGCACTCTGTATACATATATGTATATATCCCTTTATATCGGTATGTCTTATTACGTATGCCTTATTCTCAAGCTCTGTACAATCATATAATCGAATGTTCGTAGAAGCAACCCGAGCTCTTCGTATGACCGCTCTTCAGATACCTCAACACGTTGCTATCAATCAAACGGTCAAAATGGAGTGCAATTTCAATCTCGATCGAGAATTACTCTATTCTGTAAAATGGTACAAGGATGGTCACGAATTTTATCGCTTCGTACCAAAGGACTCACCGGCTGTTCAAGTATTTCCGGTACCTGGAGTTTCGGTCGACGTGAGTACACTTTTGCTATTTTTATATATTTCGAATTAAATTTCTTCTTTACTTTTCCCCATTAAACGTCACACTCACTGTCTCTGTGAAAGTTAAATCCTGCTCTGGGCTTTCCTACAACCCGATATCTTAATCCAACGCTAACTCTCACAACTTTCATCCTGAAACGTCGCTCGTTTCATCGGTTTAATCGGAAGAAAAATCTTGAAAAATATACGCGATTAATCGTCATCGAATATTATTTTCTGATTTTTCTTCGAACTTCGATGGACCTCGAAGCGGGAAGCTTACGACCGACAAAATAAAATATTTTATTTCGGAAATATAAATTTGGCTCGTTACTCGATTCGATGTTGAACAATTTTAGTACTGTCGTAATACCTCAACGCGTCATTGATCATTAGACCTGTTCTTATGAAGGGCAAAATCGAATTTTAATGGTCTTACCGATTGATCTGGCCCAAAAATGCTTGTATCAAATTCCAAAAAATCCGACAAAAAGGTAACATTACTGTCAACATTTTCTGAGAATTTAAGATTCTTTAGCTGATAATTACGGCAACGGTAAAAAAAAAAGATTAAAAATCGCGAAAAGTCAATGCATTTCTTATGGGAAAAAGTAAGGCTTCCTAGCGGTGGGTAAATATGGAGGGAAATTTTTTTTTTAATTCCGACATTTTTTTTGAATTATTTCGAACCAATTTAGGGGGTAAGACCATTGAAATTCGATTTTGCCTTTCTTAAGGACAGGTCTATTGATCATCGTAATTGTTGTATCACGATCAAATCAGAAAATCAAACGTGCTCGCCTGTTCGTATTATTTCGCAGATAAATCATTCGACCGAAAGATCAATCGCTCTGAATTCGGTGGAATTATCGAGCACAGGAAGATACAGATGCGAAGTTTCGGCGGAAGCGCCAGCTTTTCAAACCGTATCGGATCATGCTGACATGAGTGTCGTCGGTGAGTGAATATAATTGACTGAAAAATGATGAATAATTCAATGTGATTAGATTGGGGAATTTTTTAAAGAGACATTAGTAATCGTTTCGTTTTTTATCGATCGAAAAATCAGCTTTTCACGTCTGTCGATAATGTTTTAGATTTTTTATACAATATCCAAAAAAAAAAAATGAAGAAAAAAAGTCGATTTTAATGCAATTAAATTTTGATTTCAATTAATTTGAGGAGAATTTTTTTAATCGGTAAATTACTCTCCGATTATAAGTCTCGAGGAGATTAAAAAATATTGACAAGCTCGATCGATGGCTGTTGCATCTAAAAACTTACGAAATAACATTAAATTTTGTGAAGCTACATCGAACTAAAAAAAAAGGATTTTATCTGTCCATATCTCCGGAGATAAACGATGCTCGTTTTGTTGCTGGTATCAGCGTAATTAAATGTTACCCACTTGTGTATTCCCTCGCGTGTACATGCGTGCAGTACTTCCGGAAAAGGGTCCTCGCATAACTGGCGGCTTAGCCAAGTACCAGGAGGGTGATCTTGTACAAATGAACTGCACGTCTGCACCCTCCAAACCAGCAGCTCTGTTAACGTGGTTTATTAACGGTGAACCGGTAAGTGGTACCCCTGACATAACAATCGGTTACACAAGCGTGCTCCTACCTCTTGAATCTCTGACTCCTTTTTTTTTCATTCTTTTCCTCTCTTTTTATTTATGAAGGTAGTCGGAGTTTAAAACGTCGAGAAAAGTTATGATTTTTTAATGGCTCTCTCTCCCTCTCGCCCTCGCTCTCTGTATACACAAAACGCGAATCACTAATTCTCTGAGAATATTAATAATTGTCACTTATTCTCTAATGTTTTTCCTCGCTATTCATTTTCCTCGTGATTTTTTTCATTTTTTTTTCACGAGTATGAAGATGAAAAATAATTCAGAATTCGAGCGAGTCTGACGACGTTGAAATTCGCATCGTTGCACCAGGAAATTTTTTTCATTTTTCAAACGATCCATTCGAATGAGTAATAAAAATTATTCGAAGCTAATAAATCGACGAATTTTTTGTTGCTTTTCAACACTGCTAAATTCGATGTGATACGAGCCACGGATTATGAGAGAGATTATTTTTTTGTATCGATGACTTTTGATGATTGTCCGGCGATTCGTTTTCGTTGCTTATTTTTTTTTTATTCCAAGCTCGATTATCAGATTTTGATGAAACTGGAATAACGTTTTATCTCCAATTGATAGATTTTATTTCATGACGAGAATACAATAGTGCTGTTATTTCGAAAATCATAAATTTTAAACTAAATTCGAATTGGGAGAAGTTATTACGATTCTTAATTGAGTACAAAAATTGATACGGGATTTGATGGACGAAATAGAGATCGCTGATTTCATAGTACGAGGCTGCGAATCGTTTTCGCTACCGCTTCGATTCAATGTTCAATTATTAATTGTGAAAATAAGTTGGACATTGGAATATTGATTGAGCATCGCTCCGGGCCAATCGTTTCAGGCCTCCGACTTCTTCTATGTTTTTTTTTTTTTACTTTTTATTCAGTAAAGCAAAACTGATTTTCATAAACTTTGAAAAGTTCTCATAGAAAAATAAAAGAAGTTTTAAATTATTCGATTGATATGCATTGATAAACTTGTACCCCGAAGTGAGTGTCATGCTTCTAGGAATCGTAAATCGAAAAATCAATTTTTTCTTCAACAGTTAGAGGAGACCAGGGCTAATTGGGTATTTTTTTAATTTTATTTCAACCTCTCTCTCATTCATGTGTCTCGATACTTTGGAGCAACACTTCATTTTAGAGCAGTAAATGATTTTCGAAAATCCAGTTACCAAAGTACATTTTTTTTCTTGATCTTTTCTATGTTCTTCAGTCTCCATTTATTTTTAATTATTACAATTGTTCACTGTATTAAATGTTCATAAATCAAACTGTAGTTTTTCGGAATAATTTTTTGCAATCATCATTATAAATCGCGTATAAGGCATTTTGTTTGTAAAAATTGGAGCTGGCTGAAAGGCTAACGTTGTTGTAGGGGGTTGGTCGACGCTCAGGTGCGTGAACTGTAATTCTGATTACGACCAGGAGGAAACTGTTAAGAGAATAAAATACTTACTTTTTGCACAATTATTAAAAATAAATTCCATTTATGTGAACAATTTTGTGACCATCAGGTTTTTTTTTCATTAAATTGCAGTGATTATCAGAGTAATTAATGTTAATAATTATTTATACAGTTTTAATACAGTTTAATAATTGTAGAAAAAAAAAACAAAATTTTAGTTGGATCAACAGATTTGGCGAACAGAAGAAACTTGATTGATGAAAACACTTTATTTGATGGCTCAAATGAATATTTCTCACCACGAAGAACCGACAATAATTTTCTTGGATTCAACAATTTTTTTTTGTTCAATCCAAGAAAATTATTGTTATATTGAAAATGATTCAACAAAAAAATTTGTTGAATCAATCAATTTTATTTCGTTCGCAACGATTTGTAGATTCACTAAAAATTTTGTTGAAAATTCCTTTTTCCAGTGTGGAATTGGTTGCCACAAAAAGGCATTTTCAAAAATAAAACGATTGAATAATCCCACGAGTAATTCATAAGAAATTTTGAATAATTATCTGAGCCAATGGAAGAATTATTTTATTTAGAACAAAAATATGTTTTTTCAAACATTCTTTGATTCCTTTTTCACAAGCCATAGTCTAAAAAGGTGAGCCTGGTTTCTTCTATACAGCATTATTTTCTATGCACACCATTTCTGTCTCTATTTAGCCTGTCAATCCTCCGGTCGGTGATTTAAAAGTATTCATAAGCTCCGGTTGATCCGTTCGGCAGTCGAATTCGATTACCGTTTCAAAATAGTTCATTCTGAGAATTATTAACTGATCGAAAAACCAATTTTTCCCTCCGAATAAATAATTTCAACAAATTCTTTTCATTCGTTTAACTTTTCACCATTTTTCTCTATAATTGGTGTAAATCGAGCAGTAATTTCCCGCAGTTGATCCAATTACGTAAATTCATCAAGAAATTTCGAATCCGTTAAAAAAATCAGAAAATTCATTTATTTTTAAATAAGCTTCGGGCGAATGACCGATGCGCTGAATTATTCAGTCTTCGTATCACGATATTATTGAACGTAACGAAAATATCCGAGTCGATCTGTTAACCGCAGGCTGACAGTAAAAATCTGCGAGGACCTCATATAACGGCGGTAGACGACAGAGGACTGGAGACCGCTGTTCTCGGTTTGGAGTTTCGTGTGAACGGCGAACACTTCAGCAAAGGTGGTGACATGAATCTCAAATGTCTTGCGACAATAGCCTCGATGTATCAACACGGTAAAGAGGAGAGCATCAAAAACGACGACCGAGTGATCAAGGCACCGGTCATGGAGAGCCGAGAAACTAGAGCTCAGAGTCACACTCGAAACGACCTAACTAACGGTAATTCAAGACCCACCGGAGATCTGTGGACAGAGCAAAAGAGATCGAGAGAAAGAGAGAGAGAGGGGGGGGGGGGGGAATCGTAGTTTCGACACCTGCTCTGAGTTTTTTTGCTTCGTCGACTCGCTTCGGTTAATTAATCCTCATATATATCACGTAATTATCCGCGTGTGATATCCAATGTCCATGGATAAACGTTTCTCTCTCATTCTCTCTTCTCTTAATCTCGATTCGATCCTATCCAAATAGGAGGAAACTGACTCTTCGAATATTCCCTTAGAGCTTTCCTCGAACTCGAATAAATCCATAATTAAAATAATCTCTTTGTTTGTGTTTGAAAAAAAAAAAAAAAAATTGCAGATTGCCAAAGGCTGATGATCGTCGAATGGACCCTTCTCATCGCATCAATCGTCTTCGTTCTCGTTCAACGATAATAATAAACCAACTTTTTTTCACCTTTGCTTTCCTATAACGCGATTGTGAGAAAAGGTTTTTCGATTTACGATCGTACGAGTCTGTGTGTCCGAATGATATGAAGAGAGTGAGAGAAAAATAACGAGAGAGAACGAATGAAGTTGAGAAGAGGAAAAAATAATCCAGAGAAATATGTATTATTATATATACGATTACGAAACGTGATTAATACTATATGGACGTAATATAAAAAATGTGCTGTTTCGATCAGAGAACATATCCTGTTTCGTTGTTCCATTATTTTATTTTTATTTTTTTTTCATTTATAAAGTTAAATATTTTTTAGATTAACGTGCCACCCAGAAAAAACATCTAGTTGATTCAACTTGGATCTGTTTGAATCAAATATATTTTTTGTTTTTGTCCCACGACCTAACAGAGAAAATTTTTTTTTTTTTATTCGAATATTTTCATATTTAAGATCGATGATAAATCTATTTTTCGCGATTTTCAATTTCGAAAAGTTTTCACGAATTTAACGAGCATTATTGTTGAGCTACAAAAAATATTTATAATATTATTTACAACAATTTTAATATTATTATTATTTAATAATATTTTCATAGCAATGATTTATTTTGGACAAGGTTTACTTGGGTTTCACCTATTTATGCACATTCAGAGTACAATTCGTATATAAGAAATGTTTCGATTAATTTCGATACCCGATTAAATGCACTTAAATAGCATTATTTATTTGATTCAAATACAGCTTTTTAGTTGAGGCAAATAGAAATTTTTTTTATTTTAATTTAAAAAAAAAATCGAACAAATGATCCTAGTAGATTGAAATAAATGTTTTTTCTGGGTGGGAAAAAAAACGCCACAAATGTCCTAAAGCATTATTCGGATAAGTGATATAGAGAAATATTTGTATATCGTCGTATCGTACAACGAAAACAAAGGTGCGGACTTTGGTAAGAGACTATTCTTACGAGAGCATTATTCGTGAAAGATAAAATATTTATTGCTCATTCAATTATATATATATTTGAGAGACGCACATAGCTGAAAACTACCTGAATCCTGTGTTTTTTTCAAAGCTCAAAAATATCTTCAGGCTTTCAGAAAAGCCCATAATAAGCAGCGAAGAATGACAATTTTTTTTTTATTTTTTTATTTTTTTCAAAGATTTAAAAAACGAGAATAGACTCAATTACGTAAACACACATATCGGAAATATATTTTTTGTTTTTGTTTTTCGAGCTCTTGGTACGATGCTTTCTTTTAGGACAAATAATATTAAAATTCTCATTGACATCGAACGCTTCCGAAACTCGTGCTTTTGTCGTACCTTAAGAAATATCGTGAGACAATTTAGTTCTCTTTTACGAAAAAAAAAAAAACCTTTTGTACATAATATTTATTATGAATATATTGGGAGTGGACGAAAAAATAATTAACTGTCAACGTGTGTGCGTTTTATCATCAGTTTCTTTATCGAGGATGAATCAGCCCTGTTTCTCAATTAAAAAGTCAATTATTTCGTCACGTGAAATTAATTCAGTCAATTTTTTTTTGTTTTTTTTTTTTTTTTTTTGAAAAAGCATTTCTATTTTTTCAGATCTTTTGAAAAATTTCAAAAAAATCACAAATTTCATTCACGTTATCGTAAAAAAAATTTCAACGTCACATACGAAGTTCCTGATTCATTCGATGAAACAGTTTTTCAAATATCGTCTTTGGAAAAAGAATCGAATAAAAATATTTCAAAAGAAAAAATTAAAATAAAAGGAGTATTATCGTAGACGAAAATGAATGAATTTGATAATCAAAAAGAAAAATTTTATTTTTGCCAAATTGTGTGTAAATTTTGGAAATTTTTTTTTCAAATTTTTCGCGAACAAGTACGAAATTTCTTGTCGAACAAAAAATAATTGACGTTGGCTTCGATATTCGATTCATCCTCAAAAAATACGCGCAGTTTCAATGAGTCATCGAACGAATTATTTAACTCACGATAAAGCAAGCGATGAAAATGTATTTTATTTTTTAACAGGAGCGTTAATTTGATTTTCTCGGGTGCTCATCGAATCGATTCCGTCATTAGATATTATAGATACCGTACCTGTATATTATTGATTTATTATGAGTATATTATCGTCGTGTTGCATCAATACTCGTTCGAGACACGTTGTGCAAAGAAATTATAATATTATATTAATGATGAATACGAAGCAGTTTATTATTATGAAATTATTTACAAAATTATATATATATCGTCGTATATGTACGTTAAATGTGCCTGTAAATATGTAAATAATTTTCATCGTTATTAAAATAATTTATCATTAGATGTCATACGAATAATTTTATATCGAAAAAAAAAAATATTAACAACATAAACGAGATGCTGTGAAATAGGTAAGTTGTCCTTTCATCTGATTTGCGAAACGTTCGACTGATCAAATTTTATATATTTACTTTAAATTTGAAAGAAAAATATTTATGATTCGATATTCAATACCGATTAATGTAGTGGGATTTAAAAAAGAAGATTCCACATTAAAAAGCTTTATCATTGGGAATTGGAGTTAAATATTTGATTCATTATGTTTGTAGTTTTCGTGAATCATTAAAAATTAAGTAGATTTTGAAATGTGGACTTTTTCCCGCCTGTACGGTGGCGCCATTTATTATTGGAACGTTTGGAACTATCCTCGTGAATTCAAAACGGCGCTAAATAACGCACGAACGGTGTAAAAACTGTCAAGAAAAAAATACGGAGCCACAAATCTTCGAGACAAATAAAATAGAAAGTAACAAACAAAGTGTGAGTATCAGGAAGAAAACGGAGGCTGTTTTAAAAATTAATGTTCGCCGTTTTATCAGTCAATTTCGAGGGTTATTGGAGTAACTTGCGAATACATAACCTCAACGGTTTTCGCCAAATTGCTCCTTCTACGTTAGGAAAATTCTGTTCGAATACTTGTACGATCGTTTATTTCACGTTTTTGAATTTAGAATCGTGTAATGGAACCCATGGCTTTGGGATCACCTGTCGGCAGTCCGGTCCAGACTCCGGGCACACCGGGAAGCAATTCTGCGTACCTGCCTGGTTTTCTCCTCGGTGAATCCACCGTAAGTCTTTCATCAATTTCTATCTTTCTCGGATTTTTTATTCTTTGATCCTCACGGAAGTGAATTCTCTTTGAATAATAGTAACAGCATTTTTCATTGGGTTGTGAAAAGATTAGTTGACTCCCTTGTCCATATGTTTACTCTATGAAAAGCTTCCTTCAATACATTTCATTTTACAATGAAAATTGATATTTTTATATTTTTTTTTCTTCATAATATCATTGAACAATTCAACAGAATCCTTGAAAAAAGGAATACGGATGTAATTCGATTAAATATCATCTTTGAAGTATGTTGAATAAAGAACTTTATAAATTGAGCATTCGTTTGAATAATGTTTCAACATCATTTGCCAAAAGAACTTATAACCTTTCCATTAAAAAATATAGCTGGCACCAAAGGTTGAAAGTTTGACCATTTGCCGGTAATATTATAATGAAGTAATAAGCTGATTGTAAATTTTGCTTGTAATTGCAGCCAGCAAGATTAGGAATGATACCAGAATCACCGAGGTACTCGAACGCGGGTAGCAACAGCGGGAGCATGCAATCGCCGTTATCGAACTTTGGGACCCCGGATTATCGTCACAACCGTCAAAAAGCAATGTTTGCAAATGCGACAAGCCCGAGCGGCGGTCAAATGAATACGGATAGTCACACGGGAGGTCCTCCGACTCGAGGACTGTTCGACGCTCTAGAGATAACTCAAAGTCCTTCGAGTTACGCATCTCCAAACAATCGTAGCATTGTTAATCCTCACACTCAATCGTCGCGATTGTTATCGAACAATACTAATAATTCGATATTCCTTGAGAACGTAGCGAATCTAACGAGCAACGAATCCCCATCACAGGGTCTTCTTCAATGGGTTACAGTTTTTGGTTTTCCTCCTAATGCCATCAACACCGTACTCTCACATATTTCGAACAGAGTTCGCATAGTTGATAAACACCCGGCGCCGCATCCTCAAAGCAATTGGATTCATTTGAAATGCGCCACCGAACAAGAAGCCCAAAGAGCTTTAGCTTGCAACGGCAACATCGTATCCGGCCCCATTATGATCGGCGTCACACCCTGTATGGACGAAGGTGTTATTCTTACACCGGACAAAGAGAATCGTAGTAAATTCAATGGAAGCATGAGGATTTTCGCCTCCCCAGGAAAATCCAATGATCCTACGAGTCCCCTAAAAACTGGTAACAATCTCAGGTCACCCATCAAAATTCAAAATGCTCGACCACTGGCGACCGGCTATAATCAACATCTCAGCCCTCAAGCGGTTCGCTCTCCTGAAAGCGTACCTCAGAGATCTACCGGATTAGTTTCTAAGGCTATGGAATACGTTTTCGGTTGGTGAGACTGTGAAAACCCTTATGGATTTATGATCAATTCATTTCTTCGAACATCGAAACATTTTTTCTCAAGTAAGAGACACTTGCCAATATTCCAATCGATGGAAAATCAGATACAGGCATCTCACGGTACTCCAAATACTGAAACACCTTTTTTTTATACAGTTTTTTGAAATTCATCATCATTTTACTAAAGTTATCTGCGTATCTGTAATTGTTTTCGTATATTGTGTACTCCGTTATGTTCGAAAATAAATCCTGTTAATAAATATGACGATAGTTCGAATGATTCCTTTTTCTCAAGGTAATAAAATTATTTTTTTTTTAAGGAGTCGAGCAATTATGAGTATTGCAGATTACTTTTATAAAATTCTAAAAAAAAAAAAAAAATGATATAACTGAATATTTTTTTTTCGAGTTTTCAAAAGTTTGAACGTTAACTGAATAGTCTGTATTTTTTTTACTCCCGTTTCTAAAATTTGTTCATTTTTTATTCGTCATTATTTCATTGTAACATCATGAACTTGTGATCCAATATCATATCGTTACACGTTTCTGTACACCATTTTTGTAACTTAAATTATTCAAATAGTAACGGTAAGGTGAAACAAATTTCCGAAAACTGGGTTGAAAAATGATTTTCAAATTGTCAACTAGAAGTTTGCATTGATGAAATGCAACAGGATTTTTTTTTTTCTTCTTTTTTCATTTTACTTTTCATTTTCGTGCAAAGATGCAAACTTGAAAATCGTCGAAATCATTAACGATAATGATTGTGAGGGATTCATGAAGGATTTGATGAAAGGGTGATGAAAAAAATAAATATTTCAACATTATTACCTTAGATTAATCTAATAATATTTATACATATTTCTTTGAGGCTAACGGAACAGGAAAAGAAGGAAAAAGTCATTAGGATCATGAAAACGTTACATATGTAATAAATTCTTGGCTTCGATTAGTTTCACGATTTTTTTTTTTTTTTTCATGAGCCAGAAAGATTATACTTTTTTACGATATTAATGATCTTAGACGCAGTCTTTGAAAAAGCATCAAATAAATAGAAAGGAAAAAACGACAGCGTCATCCTCTTTGTAACTGAACGTACGAACTACGGGATTTTTGTTCCTTGATCTGCTCTCTCTCTTTTTTTTTCTTTTTTCTTTACTTGGGACTCTCGATGGTCGCGCTACCAAGATCGGTCATTTTGGGGTATTTGACCTTCTTCTTATCGAGCTCGTCTTGAGCCCACAGTATCATTTTCAGAAGATTGTTCAATCTCGGGCTCGTTGATTCTTGGTGCTCCATTTTGAGTATCGCGGCGTTTAATTCACTCGCTATCTGTAAAATACATTTGAAAAATGGTTATTATCACTTGGCAATGAAAAGTTGCAACTTTTTTTAAAACTCTTTAAAGTAATTTTTTTTCTAATCCAGATTTGGATTCTTCTGGATACGCTCAGGTTATGTAGTTTTTCTAATGCAGAACAGAAAAATTTGATCAACTTAATCGAAAAAAATCGTTTTTTAATTGAGAAAATCTAAATAAATTGAAGTTAGAAATTGAATTCAATAAAAAAAAATGTGATTTACTTTTTGTCTGTGAGTCGGATGCAACAAATCGCTGAACGGGCTCTTGTGAGGCTCTTCGAAAGCCAGAAGGGCCAAAGTCCTCTCCAACTCGCTGAGTATATTGTCATCGGATTCTCCAGCTTCGCTCAGCTGATCTTGAGCGAATTGTAGAGCCTCTTCGATTCTGCCAGTTCTGATGAGTTCAATGAGATGCAACTGTTGCAAATGAAAGTACAAATATCTATCGTTGTCCAGTAATTCGGGATGCAATTGGTTGACCAAATCCGTGGCTTCTTGAATGCGTCCGTTTTGTATAGCTTCACGAATACGAATTCTGTCGTCAAGCGAATTGAGCTCGACGGTCGGACCCACACCTGATTCTTGCTGGAACTTTTCTGCAGCTTCCTTGAAACCCTCTGTGAATAATCAATATCCTCGAATTATAATTTGAACATGTAAATCTACCATTGAAATTTTTTAAGCTTTTCAAGTTTGTGTCGTGCCAATGCAACTTCCTTCGGTTTAATCGATCCAAATCTTATACCATAACTTTTTTCCAAACGAGGCTAATGAATTTGTGAAAAATTACGAATTTCTTTGCAAACTGCGATGCAGAACTCAAGAATAGTAAACCTCTGGTTCAGAATACAAAATGTTTTTGCATCTTTGGTAGCTCAATGTTAGTTCTCGAGTCACTCAAATTAATATTGATCGGATAAAATTCAAGAAGAATTACAATTTCAAAGGATTAGTTTTCTTTCGCTATTTTAATCTTTCTGGCACTGGCTGCGATTGCCTGCGGAAGGTCATTGCTTTGACAAAAACAATGAAAAATCAAATTTCATCGTAAAAATAATAAATTCCAGAGTATTTTCAGTATGGAAAAATCGTAATTTCAAACACAGTTAAATACTTTTGGAACGTGCCAATCAATATTCTTTACAAGTGGTAAACTCGAAAGGCTGGTAATGTCCTTTCGATTCTGTACAATAATTGAAACCAGTTTTTCAATAGTAATCTGGTAAAATTTTGAATCTTTCAAATAATTTGCGAAACCTCGGTACAATTGTGTCCTTCAATATTGCATGCAAATCGATTCTCACAGTGACATACCAAGGCTATTTGACTGAACATCGATTTTCGAAAAAAAATCTATGAAAATTGCTGAAATTCATGGAAAATAATTTCACAAATAATCTGCAATGATTTTACAAATATACTTTTTCAAGGTTACGGTTTCGTTGTAAAAATTTGCTGAGCTTTCGCAACATGCACATTTGCAGAAATCTTTAGCGCGTGAAAAAGTTTTTTGATAACTGTCAATAATGAAATCACTGTAACATCTAGAAAATAATGGGACGAACGTACCTGTCACCAAATAATTCATGATCAAGTTGTTCATAGAGACACGCTGAATATGGGATCCTTCTTCGAGTTTAGCCACCCACTCGTCCTTGGAAGTGCCGTCTGGTTTCTCGGCGAAGCTCATGTTCCTTTGATAAAAATATTCGCTGTTGAGCGATTTGTCAAAGGAATACAACGTGTGACAGAGAATTTGATCGGAAGGAATAAACTCACGAGTCCGCCTCAGCTGCGTCCAGATCCGAAAGTTGCTCTGACGAATCCGTGGCTTATTGAGATCTGGAAACTGTTGAGCACTCATTCAATGGTGCTTTATCGTGAAAATGTGCAAACTTTTTCACGTATTGAGTACTCAATGAATCAAAAATAAACCAGAAATCGTTTCCGTGGTTTAGAGATTCACCGTCACGAAACACTAGATTTTTTGGTACGATTGTAAATTAATTATCGATTAATATTGTTCGATAATTGTTAAATATTGAATGTATATCGCACTTGGAGTAACTCGCGTTTGTTTTTATACGCAGCGAATAAATGTCGTAAACAAAACTTCCTTCGTCGATCGGTCGGTCGTCTACCTATATGTGTGTTTCTGTTTATGAGAATGACACGGAATCCCGTGAGTCAATGCGCGCCGAGCGCGCCGCGGAGTAGGGGTACGTGCCTAAAGACTCGTATCACCACCACCCCACCACCATGCATGCAGGCTCTTCAGCAAATGTTTTTGAACTGTGCCTCAAATAACGCTCCGCAGCATCGCTTATTGCGTTGTGTGTTTGTTTATCTCCGTTGTGTATACGTTCAATTTATAGTATGGAGAATTTGAGTTGGTGCTTGCTTTAATTTTTATAAAATATTCGAAATTAGTTATTTGCAGTGAATATTGAAACTGATGATGTAAATAACGAAAATGTGAAAAGTGGACAATATATAACTGATAATTAGAGAAATAACCCATCCGTTTCTAGGTTATCTTATGGTAAGTTTTATTATTTATCTTATTCTGTCTTTATTTCTATCATTCTTAATGATATCAATCATTCACAAATAATAAAAATAATAATAAAAGTGATGATAAAAATGATTAATGAAAATAATCGACAGAAAATTTAACGAAAGAATAATTTAACATAAATTATTCTTCAATATTATGAGTCTCGTCGAAGGTGATACGAAGAAAAAATTCAATTCAATTGAATTATAATTGCAATTGTTTGGAAGTACATAAAATTTTCAACAAAATCCAAATTAATGATTGAATTGTCAACTTAGGATTGAGATTTTGATAGAAAATCAAATGAATAAAAGTGAATCTTGTAATTTATTGAAAAAGAAAGAAAATTCAATCATGTTTTATTTTTTTTTTCAGCATTACCTCTGCACTCGATGACAGAGTGACACGATGGAAAAAACTAGGGCTCAATATTACCGCGAGTACAGAGCTAAGAAAAAAGCTCAAATTGCTAAAGCTTTTAGCGATGTTCTCAAGAGAAGAAAAATCGCGGCGGAACGTCAGCGAATTTACAGAGCTCGTAAAAAAGCTGAAAAGTTGAAACAGGCAGATACAAGTGCCGAACAGTCTACAATCGTTAATTCATCCACGAGTAATGTAAAACGAAAAAAATCATCTGCGGAAAGGCAGCGAGAATACAGAGCACGTAGGAAAGCTAAATATGGAAATATTTTGAATAATTCTTCTACCGTCCAGCCAGTTATCGATCATAGTCCGTCTACGAATGGAGTAACATTTTCAAATAAATCTCGCAGAAGAAAATCAGCAGCGGAATATCAGCGAGAATATCGAAAACGTTTGAAATCCAGACGTAATAATAATTCATTTAATTCAACGACCGATG
Organism: Campoplex capitator; assembly: GCA_037576405.1. Classification (NCBI taxonomy): domain Eukaryota; kingdom Metazoa; phylum Arthropoda; class Insecta; order Hymenoptera; family Ichneumonidae; genus Campoplex; species Campoplex capitator. The sequence continues at coordinate 5,768,539 of JARBWI010000010.1, read as the reverse complement.
GTTTAGCAGCGAGCGGAAAATCATTTTCAACTATTACCGAGAGAACCGATCGGACGAATAGAAACATTAAAGATACCAATGGAGATGTACCGAGAAATGAGAACATCGATGAAACAAGAACAGATCACGATACGCAAAGCAGTCCACGACTACGATATTCTCAATCTCATCAACTTAAAAATGCACGAAACTATAATGGAAAAAAAATCGTTGAAAATGCTCTCGGATTTGCATGCTTGATATGTGATCGATTATGGTTTAAACAGGATTTGGAGCAGCTGCCTGCGAATGTTGATCGAGAACTATTCAATATGATTTTAGCAGACGTCACAGCTAAAAATGGAAAATCGTGTACAACGTGCCTTAAATCCATGACGATGAGAAATTCATTCGATAAAAAAACCAACGTGCGTAGTATGCGAAGCGCGCGTAAAAATTGAAACTTTTTGTACCGAGTGAGAGAGAAAAAATGACAGAGAGGAATAATGATAGGAGAAAAGCAGAAAATTGCAAGAGATTTTTCAGTATTCATATTTAATAAACATAAATTGAGTTTTTTTTATTCATATTTATCAAATAGATATAATCGCTTAGAAAGCGTAGAGTTACACTTTCTCTTTTCATCACAGAATAACGCCTAACTTTTCAGTTTTCAACCTCCCATTCATGCAACTGATGAATCATCATATCAAACGCGATTAGTGCTCGTTTTAACCAACTGACCGTTACTAAAAACCCATACAATTGGTTTTTACTACATTGTTCATCGCGATGAGTAAGAGTACAAAGAATATATTATACTTGTGTGTGTTCCTTTGAAATAGTTGTGAACTTTTGTACATTTTTTCACAATGTTAAAGAGATTAGTTTGAATATTGATTTCTTCAAATATCGGATGCCGGGAATAAGAATCTCTCTGGTAGAAATCTAGTTTGTCGATGGGGGAACTAAATTGAGTAACAGAGACGAGTCAGTTTGAAACGATTATTAATTAATATCGTATAAGTTTATGACCAGTGAAATCCAAATTTATTCTTCCTACGCTCTACAGAGGACAGAATTTTACGGTTGAATTTCAATTATGTAAAAAGATGCGATAAAAAAGAAATTTTTAAGAAAAATATTGGAGTTATAAAAGTTCTTTTTCGTTTACAGTTTAAAACGTATCCCCTCATTTTGCTGCGAAAAAAGTGGCGAGATTTCATTCACATTTGGATTTGAATTTTTTACTTATTTATCGACGCCGATAAGTCGATAACTCCTCGATGCGATTGGAGTTTCTTTACCGGCGGATCTCGAATGATTCCTTGAAAAAAAAAAGAGTATTTTTGAAAATGTATTCTTCGATAAACACGGCTCCTAAAATTAATTTCCTCCCAGTCGGCTTTTTCGTCGTTTCTAAATTCTGTATTTTCAAACATTTTCGTCGCATATGTCAGAGGCTAATCCGAAGCCGAGATAAAAGTGTTAAACGCGGCGGAAGAAAATGAGAATGAATAGCCGGTCGAGAAGCGATACAGCATCCCACGACCGTTCGTTGCCCACACTGATATTCATACGCGGGTTTCCGCGTATGTTTCGGTCTCTCCACATTACATCGTGAGTCGTTCGGCCCGTTGGCCAAGAACAAGGAGCGAGTCGCGTTGAAATATTCGGGAAACTTTTCAAAAATTCGTTAATTATTAATAAAAAAGTGATTTTCTTTTAACCTTAAAAAAAAAAGGCGGGAAAACAGATTTCACGATGCTGATTCATAACGTTTTCATCAGTTATTTGCTCTTTTATCTCGTGAGAGGTTCGGTTTCCTTCAAATCACCGCAATCCGCGCTTGTAATCGGCTTCGAAAAATCTTACGAACAATCCCTTCTCGCCCACACACTTTTCCAACAAAACATCGAATCCACACTCATCGTTACCGCCAGTGCACATTTGTATGAAAATCTACAGGGCATCGAAGTCTTGAAATTGAAGACGAATGATAATCCCTCGGCTGATAAAGCAGCTCTCGACGCTTGCGAAACTCTATTGACAGATGAAAATATTCTCAAAAGAGTTCGAGATATTAAACCGACTTTTGTTATCTTTCCGGCACTCAGGTAGGTCAGAAAAATGTTTAAAAATTTTCGAGTCACCATTACCGTTCGATCAAATTAATGAAAATTAATTGAATTAATGAAAACTCATTGAATTAATGAAAATTAATTGAATTAATAAAAAATTAATTAAGAAAATGCTCAAAAGTCACCAGCTTTTCTGAAATCATCAAGAAAAAACATATTTTTACCCGGAAAATAATATTTAATCGACGAAGGGACTGAAATAACATTTCTTCTTAAAGATTCTCAAGAAATTGAAAAAAAAAAAAATATAAATAAACGATCGTCAACAACTTTATAAAAACTAATTATTCGTGATTTTGCTCCTTTTCTGCAAATGCATGATAAAAATCGAAGAAATTAATCTGCTCGAAACGTTTCGACGAGGGTTTAAAATCTCAAAGAAAAGATTAATCAATCAGCTGTTTTTTTTTTAATATTTCGGAACGACGAAATAATAGTTATGATACGACCTCTCGAATACCTTATCAGAAACAAACAAACCAATCAATAATCTGAATTCTTAATTTCCTCGAATCATTGAATTGAATAAAACTAATGGACAATTGATTCGAAAATTACTCATTTTTTTTTGGTCATTTTTTGTTGATTTTTATGGCTGCAGGAAAAAGTTTTAAATACTCAAAAATTGATAAGAATTTTTCAGTGAATTTTTTCGTCAAAATATTTTGTTGATTAAACAAAAATTTTGTTTTTGTTAAATCAACAATTTATTCGTGCCAGCAAATTGAGTGATTGGATCAATCAAATTTTTGTTGAGTCAACGAATTTCATTTTGTTTACTACGATTTGTTGCTACACCAAAAATTCTGTTGAATCAACAAATTTCACTTTTTAACAATAAATTATTTTATTCCACGTCCATTTTTTTTATCCCATAGACACGATGCTTGCTTGCTGCCCTGGGTTCAGTTCATCAATTCGATTCCAGTTATTGCGACCTTTGGCCCCGAAGAAGATTTGTACACGGTGCAGCGGACTTCGATTGCTCTGCCGATTCATACGGGCGGCCTTTGGGCAGGATTTTGGGCGAACGCTGATTCTAGCTCGATCATCGCGAACACGAACAAAGCCTACGTCGCTCCAGCTTTAAAATTGTTCAAGGAGCATTTACCCGAATTGGAAATCGACTTCGATAAACTTTACTCCAAAGTCGAACTCGTTCTGAGCACGGGGGATCCGATTTTGCGTTCGGATTTTGCATTGTTGGGACAACAACCCGTTCGTGTTAGTATCAATTTAAGAAAAAGAAATTTTTTACTTTTTTCTTCTCTTATTTTCACTAATTTTCACGTTTCGTTCATTCGTTTATTGATTTTGTTCAAAATATTTTTGAACAAAATCAAAACGGTTTTTGAAAAACCGAAAAAACGTCACCAATTTTGACACTTCAATATTGACTCATTTAACGAAAACTTTTTCTCATTTTTGAACATAAAAATTGAGTGCTCGATGATTCACAGATTGGTTGTCACCACTGCCGAGGCGCTCATCCCCTGCCTCCAGCACTGCAGAAAGAACTGGTTGAATTTCGTCTGGGAACCGTAGTTTCGACCCTCGACGCCAGTTTTTCTTCGCTGATCGAAGAATTAGCCCGAAATTTGCCTCAAGGTAGACAAGGATTGGCAATAGCTTGGAAAAATTTTGATGTCAAGCTCGAGGAGGAAAATAAGCCCGAAAATTTATTCGTCCATGGCGAAGTGGATCGACAAGATTTAATCGGTAAACATTTAACGAAATTTGTCTTCGATTCGAGAATATGATTTTACTTTTATTTCATTTTGCACCAATAATGGTGCACGATAAAGTTGCATTCGGTGAATATTTCATGATCAAATCTCCATGAAACGAGAAGAAAGTTTAAAAAAAAATGGAAAGAAATTTTTGACCAAAATTTGGGGTCGTTTGGGACCTCGTTGCCTGGGTCCAGGGTCGAACTGAAACGCAATTCGATTTTCGTACGAAAAAAAAATATTAATCGACACATTTTTCTGTCCAGGATACGCGAGAACGAGAGTTCTCTTGAGTCATTGCCTCGAGTCGGAGCTTCTCGAAGCGGTGTTTCACGGAACCCCGATAATATGTTTTCCCCGTGATTTTTACGAGCGTTTGAACGAAAAGCAAGCGGTAGAATTGGGATTCGCGAGTCCGAGGAGCGACGAGACGAGTATCAGCGCGATTGTCGCGGCCGTAGAGCTCGTTCACAAGTCAACAGGTTATCGAGAAGTGGCGAGAAGTTTTTCCTCCATTATTCGTGACAGACCGTTGCCCGCTTCGGACAGTCTCGTTTATTGGCTCGGCTACGTCGCCAGGAATGCTGAAAGGTCGATAAAACCGCCTGTTCTAAGAGCCAATGAGATTCGAACGTTGATCGGAGATTCTCAGCTTTTGTCGAGTTTTATCATCGGTATTATTATCGGTGCGATTCTCACATTGGCAGCGATATTCGCCTGGTTCAAATCGAAGAACATTCAGAAACACAGTCGCAAAGGAAAAAGGTTTGATCAATAAAAAAAAAAAAAAAAAAAAAGACAAAAATTGATTCGCGAGTAACTAAAAATAGACTAAACGACCCCGACTCTCTCAGCTAAAAACCTTTTTTTAGTGCTTTTCGAAGCTTCTTTTTCATCTCGTAGACTTTCCATCGTCAAATCTTTACTGAATATCATTCACCTCTACGCTACTCGTTTCGTTATCAAAAAACGAAGAAAATGGTGCACAATAAAACCTTATCATCGCATACGAAGCACCTTTTATGCCGAAAACAAAACTGGGATCGTTTTCGACCTCAAAAAAAACAAATTGCCTGAGATCTAAGTATAAAAGAAATATCAACAGTAAATGATAAACGTAAAGATAATAAAGAAACAATGAAGATAAGAAAGAAAAAATAATAAAAAGAAGGATAAAAAGAGCTCAAGACATTGTCATTGTTGTTTTTTTTTCTCATCGATGCGTATTTATAAATACACGTATAGAGTACAAGAGGATTGCATACATATACAAATATTTTATACTAAGGTACAAGGGCCTATGGCCTTTCCAAATTTTAATTGGTAATGTACGAATAATTTGTTTAGTTTTCATTGTTTTTTTCTTTTTTTGCGTTTTTGTTGCTTCGAATAACATTAGAAAAAGCTAAGAATATTAATAGTAATATGTAATATATAATATATTTATATATATAATGTATTTCTATATATTTATAAGTTTTTATATATGAATATAAATAAATAAACACGCAGACGCACACCCACGGAGAGGATACGTGTGCGTTCGTGTGTTTATGTAGACATATACATTCGTTTTTTTTTTTCTTTTTTTTTGTTTGTTTTTGTTATCGTGAGGAAAATAAATTACAATTTGTCAATACTGCACTTTGTATATCGTCGTTGAAACGAGTACTCGCCTCGCACGTTTTATCGTATGTTTATATTATTATTAACGTTACGTTTACTGGCTATTATTAATTTATAGCTTAATCCTTACGGCATCAACTTCTTTCGCCTTAACGGCTAATCGAATAGTCTCTCATCCTCGTTTTCGAAACGATTATCCGCGAGACAGACGCTAACGATCATTCACAGATGGTTTAGCTATACTTCTGCTGGATTTAGTTGAAACTTCAATGCTCTACGAGACGAAAATTACAATTTCTAAAACGTTCCTACATTTTTTAACTGATTTCATTTTTTTTTCTTTTCGATTTGTGGGATTCTGTTGGGAGAATTTTTAGGAGTTGATCTGAAATTGCTGAGGCCTGCTGCCCTTTTTTTTCTTTGTAATTTACTTTGAATTCGGGGATAACGTGACAAAATTTTTCATGCTTCTTGATCAGAAGCTGGTGAAACCTGTGACTCGCACCATTTTTTACTCTTACATTCTCGCGACGATTTTTTTATGGCCCTGAAAATCCAGAGCTCTTGCGGTCAGAGATATTAAAAAGGTTGAGAAATTAAACGTCTCCAGAGACCGTGCACGACGAAAATTGGAATTATTTTCCTTCAAACTTCAATAGTCTGCCGAAAATTAATCAATTTTGTAGGAATTCGCGAAAAGCAATCGATCGAGTGTTGAGAATCAAGAAAAAGAACGGATTACTGAAAAAATAATTGACCAAGCCTTGAGAAAATCATGTCATAAAATCATAAAATGAATTTCGATTAGTATTCATGGTCTAATTTATCTTTCGACTTTCAATGGATAAATTTTTTGAAAAATGATTAACGATGTCAGTGAAAAGAGACGCAAGGTCTATAGATTAAGGGATTTTTTTCAATAATTGATGAGGATTGTTACTGAGAATGATAACTCGATTGTCCTGTTGAAAATACAGATAAAAAATGCATCATAAGTTCTGTCATCGACTCGAATACTTCGCTATAAATGGCCTCCTAAAACTCTGAACTTTTTTCCAATTCTGCGATAAAATACCACGATTACCCATCGGCGATTTCGTTCATTATGGTAGATGATTAAGTTTAGGATAATTTTATCAGAACGTTACGAGAAAATCGAACGTTCTATTGCACGATAAGTACTGACGAATTTATATGAGATTTACGCATGAAAGATTTGACGGTATGATAGTTTTATAACGCTACGTTCTAACATATTTAGGCTTATTTGACACATTCATATTATATCGTGGCCTGGACAAAACGTTGTCCTAGAAATCCCGGTGAATTCGCAGTCCTAAGAGCTCACCTCGTTTCGAATGTTTCCAGTTATTTAGAAACTCTCAAAGCTCAGTCAATTCTGTTGATAATTGAAAAAAGATAAATGTCAATGGGCTTTAATTACAACGGGTCGAGTGTCCTTTTCGTTGCCTCATTTATTCCAGTTATACGTTGATTCGTATACGGTGTACGGTGTACATCGGATACGTATACGTATACGATGACGGTAATCAGATGATTACCGATTTTTTTTTTTTCTTACGAGAAGTACTAATTAAATACTGATAAACTAAGAATGAAAAAAAAAATCTACTTGAGAAATATCATTACGTCAGTCCTTTTTCTATAAATATTTACACATTTATTATTCGTTATCTTATATTATCGTATTCGTGAAGAGTAAGAAAAAGGAAGAAGGGGATTTTTTTTTTTATGTACATTTTATCATTGGCAGATCGGTGCTCGCGATAGTAGAAAAAAAATTGTTAAACCAATGCCGAATCTTCGACGCTACTCGATACTTAAAATTTTTTTTTCTCTCCTTTCAGGGCATTTGAAAAAAACCCTCGTAAAAAGCGTGAAAGACAGAGATGAAATATCATTTTTGATCAAACTTTTTTTTTTCTGCGATCTTTCACATTTCGAGTAATGGGGAAATTTTTTTAGTGTCTTCATTCGTCGACGCTGCTGGTTAGAATTTTTGACAGTGAGATCTCATGGATACAAGAAAATTCTGATCCCTCGAAACATCATGCTAATATTTTTTTTGAAAATATGACGATTAATGTCAATTTTTTCACCATTTCTTTCACTCAGAAGCTACTGGCATGATGATAAAACAAATCGATTTTCCTCACTTTCAAGCTGACCCAATTCTCATTTTATATAGTCTCGCTGTATGTTTAATTCATTTCATAAAAATTTCAGAACTTTTTTGGCTCGTTGAAAATTTGTAAAAATTCAGCTTTCTTTGAAACATTTGTGACTTTTCGAAAACTGTTCTACCAAATAAACTGTCGATTTTTTATTCAAAATTCAATTTTTCGATTTAATCTGAAATCGCTGAATTTGAAAGTTTCTTCATTGCTCTAAAAATTTTGTGTGTATGAACGTTTTGACAAAACATGTCAGCGATTCGCAAATTTTTGAAAGTTTTCAACAAAATTTGAAATAAATAGGAATTCGACATGTTGACAAAAACAATGATGTCAGTCGATCAGTCGAAAAATAAATTGTTTGAAAAATAAGCTGTTACTTCTGTAAAATGATTATTACTGAAAATAAATTATTAATTAATTAATTATTAATTAATTAAATGAAAAAAAATGTCTGAAATTTGAAAGAAACGAATTTTTCCTATCACATTTGTTGCCAAGAGCCAGTGTTACGTTGTAAATTTGTTTCGATGATTGCAGCGTCGAAAATTGAACGATTTGAGGTGTTAATTTGTCAGAAACGCGTGCCTCGAACCCCATTTTCGAAATGGTAGACACGACGTGACAAATCAGTCTCCATTTCGACAGAAAATACAAGTTTTTATAAAAACGCCACTAAATGCCATTGTTCACAGTTCTCGTTAACAATCGCTGTACTACATCTCGCCGGAAGGTGATATGGAATACAAATAGGTACGAGAAAAATGGATCAACCCAATCTGGCCAAAGTTCTCTATTTCTCATTTCTCTCCCTCTCTCTCTCTCTCTCTCTTTCGCTCAACCAATGGCACTGCCTTTCTGAGACTCCGGGGGCTTTCTTTTGGCTCGTTAAAACCTATAAATCGCATCGAAATTTCGAAATTAAACTCCTCCGAAACTACAAACATCGATCAGGATCGAGTAAGTTTGAAAAATGCAGAAAAATCAGAAAAACCAGCAAATATTTTTCCTCGTTATTCGATCAGAAAAAAATTACGATTTCTTGACACGAAATTTCGTCGTTCCCTCGAATTTTTAATCAACCGAAAACCATGAGAACGGTATTTATATTGCTCGCTTTTCCTGCTGTGACGAAGCGACAGAAAACTTTTGAATATTATTCAAAACGAGTTGAAATCCAATCCAAAACCACAAACTTGTATTAAAAGAGAGTTTGAATATTCTGAGAAGCAAACAATGCCGAATCGTTGGGATTGAGAACGCCCCCGGATTAGGTAATAGTAAGAAAATCTTATAGAATAAGCGTACAGAGGAGAGTCGATGCGATTGAAAAGAGAGCAATTGAGCACACGTTGGTGCATGATTATCATTCGATGTCCGATGATTGAAAGAAAATTGGAAGGTATTTGACGGAAAAGTTACGTCGATCTCATATCGATATTCTTTCACTTGTATATGTTAATTTATAAATATGTCTAGAATCTCCGTGCGCAGAGAGATATTGAAGATTTGCTTAGCCTCTCGTAGCAGCAACGTGTGCCAAAAGAATTCGAGTTCTTGACAGACATAAAAGATGTTGATGTATATTCTCGCTACTTTCATCGCTCTCTCGTGTATTCGTTAAGTTTCAAGAGATGATCCTAGAGAGGCGCGTATACAGCATCCAGAACACATCCTTCGACTTGAACGAGGTCATCGAGTGTGGGTTGACAAGACGCATCCATTCCTGGGGACTGCCCCTTCCCCTTATATCCTCCTACTTAATTGCATACGTGCTCCTCACGAGTGTGTCGACAAAGCTCACACTCGACTCTACAACACCACACGAATCGACACTTGCACTTCTCCGTTACGTCACGGACCCGCGTCTGATATCCACGACCACAGCACAACAGTCTGCAGCCGTCGAGACCTAGGGACGTTCGGTTGCATATTCGTCCTCGGGTACCAGGAATTCCGAGTCTGTGGATCAAATTTTTTTTTATTCATTTACGATGGAACATTAAATATGGAACTTGCTGACGAATTTAGTGCTCGATTACACAAACTTAATTCCGACATTTTTCAATTTTTTCAAAACTTTTCTCCATACGCCCAGAAAAAAGATTTATTTCAATCTACTAGGATCATTTATTCGATTTAAAAAATATAAATCAAAGAAATTTCTATTTGCCTCAACTAAAAAACTGCATTTGAATCAAATGAATAATGCTGTTTGAGTGCATTTAATCGGGTAGCCACGTTGAAGCTTATGGCTTCGACCACTACGTGGCGCAGGGCGTCGAAATATTTCTTATATACGAATTGCCCTCTGGATGTGTATAAATAACGGAAACCCAAATGATACTTATTCTTTAAATCTACTTATTATTAAATTTGATGTGAATAATATTAAAAATATTTTTTGCAGCTCAACAACATGCTGGTTAAATTAGTGGAAACATTTTGAAATTGAAAAATCGCGAAAAATAGATTTTTGATCGATCTTGAATACGAAGATATTCGAATCAAAGAAAATAATTTCTTCGAGTTAAATAGAGCTCCATGGAACTAAGGAAAAATGTTATTTGATTTAAATAGATCCTAGTTGAATAAACTAGATGTTGTTTCTGGGTGCACCAAGGACAATCTCTACTGGAGAAATTCTCTATCAAAAGACAAACTCTCCCAGGTCAATCTCTATCAAACTCAACCGAGTCCAAATCTCATCCAACCGATCAACGATACGAAATTAATGGAGTACCGAGAGCCGATTGGTCGGTTGAGATTTGACATTTGTTCAGTTTTGGCTGGTCCGAAGCCAGAAACATTTTGATGTCCATATCGAGCTGAATATTTTGATCGAGAGTATCAGGAAAAGGATCAAAGCTAGAGTTGAACTTACGTGAGATTTCGTTCGCAATAATCTGGACTTTCTTCGAGATAAACCAAATCTGTTTTGTTCGGTCGTTTGAGATCGGGTCTCGCAGGTCGTAGTCTCGCCGGTCTTCGACCACCCCTCTGCGCGAGGCGAACGAGTGCCGCGCCCTCGTGCAGGGCAGCGAGTGCTCCACCGGCTCCCCTGAACGCTGGCAGTCTTCGCCAACAGACTCGGAGGCTGCATGAGCCTGACATCCCTGCAAATACGATTTCATAAGAAAAAAAAAAAAGATAATAATTAAAAAAACGAAGTTCTCATTTATCTAAGTTCTCTCGAGCTCTCAAACTCACCGTGACATTTGCAGACTCGTTGCATTCGCGAACGAACTGCTCGTCTTCCAGCCTCGCTGTCATGTTTCCTCATCAATTGTCCCGCCAATGCTCTTGCCCCTAACGGTCCCTCCTCTTTTATTGGTTCTTCACCTCCGTCGGACCATTCCCGTGATAATTTCTCCCCGAAGTGTATGTCCTGCCAATGTCAACGAATTTATTTATCCTCAGGATCAAAAAAAAGTTTCAATAAAAAATACTCGAAGCCATTTCGATTTGTGTCTTTTCATATTTTTCATTTTCATTGACTCTGGTGTGCGACAGTCGTGTCGTAAATGATCGGTTCACAAAAATCAGAACTCTGACAAATTAGATTCTCACTCAGCTGTTACCCAGGAGCATGCCAAATCTGTCGGTGCTGTTCCCTTCCTGACCGGAAGTTAAAACTTCTTTGTAATATTCCTGCTTCAAATGCTCGATGATAAATGATTTTTTTTACAATATTTCTAATGTCCAGACTATCAGAATCCATTTTTTTCATGGCTAATCTCGGATTTTGCAAGAGAAAAATCGTGATCACAACACTTCCGGTCAACTGTCTCATAGTTCCTCGAAATGCTGGACTTTGAAGCTCAAATTTTGGCAATAGGCGCATAAAATATTCGTCAAAATCCTATAAAAATTTCGATCCGTACTGAGCACGAACGGATTCTTCCGAAACAAGAGCTGCAGGATCTTGTCCAACGTGATTGAAACCGTCGCGATGATAGTGCGAGCCTATCAACGATTACACTCTTCAATCAAGCAATTAGCTTCATCCTGAAGACTTCTGTTCTGTTTTCCCTGTTTTTCTGTGTACAAAAAAAAGCTCGAGAAGCGCTCGAGTCGAGCTGAGTTTTCGTCAACCCTTATAATTTGGTGTTGAAACTAATAAACTTCCGTAAGATACGTTTTTTTTTTTCCCCCAAGATCGTTAAATGGTACTCGAAAGAAAGAAGAAACGAGGCGTTAGGAAGATTGAGGAGGTTTGGTTATTTCTTCCAGCGTTTCACAAATCGAATAAATCTCGACGGATTTCCACGGGGAATCGTTGTAGTTTTAGGATTAAAGGTAAAGCTTTGCAGTAACGAGAGCGACGTGTCGTCCGTTTTCGTCTTGGTCGCGGAGGTAGTTTTCATCGTCATCGTCGTCGTCGTCGTTGTCGACATCGTCGTCTTGGTTAGAGCTGGTATGTTTGCACGACGGTATTTGTACGCGTACACAGAGTCGAAAGAGGGAAGAAGAGAGCACGGGTCGTATAAGTGTCTCGGGTATAGGCTAACAGGGTGGAACAAGGCGATGTCGTCGAGCCCAGAGGCTGAATCGAGTGAGCGCAAGGAAGAGAGAAAGAGGAAAGTGGAGAGCGAGGGGGAAGGTTGTTGCAACTTAACAAGCTTAGCCCCCTTTAATCCGGTTGTAAGCTTGCAATGTCTACAAGGGGTCACCTGTTCAGGCACAAAATACATTCGTTTACGTTGACGTTTCACCGATCTATGTTTTGCAAGAGAAGAAACCTTAAATCATACGATGGTTACTACTTTGGGTGGACCAGAAGGAAGGCTTTTTTTATTTTATCTTCGTTTTATTATTTAATAGAAAAAAAAACTTTTGTGGGTTTCCAGAAGTTTCGAACAATTGGGAACGGGTTGAACGTCTTTTAGCTGCGACGATGCTGCACTTTCGAGTCGCTGCGATCGAATTTTCTTCTGGATTTTTTTTTGTTTTTTTTTTTTTTCGGCAACGCTTTGTAACTCGATAGCGAACGCGGCGGAAAAAAAAATCAACGAGTACCGTCTCGTTGAAACGAGATTAGTGGTACGTGCTCGCGAGAGTAGGAACCTCAGAGAAGAAACCCCGAAAATTTGACACTTCAGTTTGGATGACACTTTGAAAAAAGAGTTAAAGGCTCTCGTAGGAAACACGGAAGATGGGAAATAAAATGGACGAGAAAGAAAAAAAGAGAGAAAAGATCGGATCGATTTACCTCGCTGCAGCCACCCCATTCCCAGTGATTGGGGTGTCGCGCCCTGACTCGGTTATCGCACGAACAATCGGTGAGTTCACCTCTCGAGCATGCCCTCGTTACGCTGTAAGCAACTCCGGCCGCTGATATCGCATAAACGAATGCAGCTTCCCGACTATCTGTAAACGAAATTTTTTTTTCAATTCATGATTTGTGTATTTATGACTCTCTCGATATCAAAGAATCAAACTTTTTTCTTTCTGATTTATCTCACAGAAAGTAGTACAAATGCTTTGAATTAATTGATCTCTTATAATTATACTTTCAATGAGTAGCCGGAAATGTGTCAAATGAAAGTGAATACAATTTTATATTCAAGACTTTATCAGCCCTGTTGGATCGTGATTCTTCGATTATATCGCTTGCTCGATAATTCGCATGATTTTCCAGCTTTTTTGTGTCTTTCATTATCGCTCATATTTTCGAGAATAAGAATTCCAATAACTGAAAACAAAATTTTGTTGAAAGCTTAAAATACTTTGTTGAATACGTTCAACAACAAAATTTCGTTTTCATTGAAGTAAAAATTTATTTTCAAGTGAAAAAAAAAGAAAAATGGTGTGAAAAATTGGCCAAAATTGTCGATATTTTTGCTGCGAGAAAGTAACGGATTCGCGAATAAGTGATTGGAACATTTTGGCAGCGTCAAGTGCAGATTCTAATCGCCCAATTTCGATCTCGTTACGATTGAAATTAATAATCGAATTCGAGAATTTGATTCGAGGGATTAGGGTCCGATGATTTTAATGAGTATTTCGGACGATAAAACGGGTTGGATAAAAGGTGGTGAAAATAAAAAAAAAGATCGATAAACCTGTTGCGTCTTATCGTGGATGTCGGAAGAAGTGGCGATGATAGGAAAGAGAGATATTTCGATAAGGATAACGAAAGGTAGCAGGTGGATTTGTATACTCACTGACAAGCATTACGCCACCGAATATATTGTCGGGATTTTCAGGGCTGATCGAGCAGTTCCATCGAGCCGATCGAAACTGATGCTGGCATTCTTCGATCGCGACCCTCGCTCCGGCACTGATAGCCTGTAAAAGACACGAAAGAGAGAAAAAAAATAAAATAAATGTGTGTGTATTATAAAAGTATCGAGTTAAGGTTTTACGAGGATGCGACAAGAAAAATATGTCGAAATAAGGTTTCGACGTGGATAAGACAGCTCGAATATTGACGACGAGTTATATTACTCGTATAAATGTAGCGCTTTTATCGTACACGTTGTATTTATAGTTCTGGCTGTACGGTAAGAGAGAAGAGAGTGAGATTATGTGTACAGGATAGCCGTAGGGTTCTCTCGGCTCGCTTCTATCTCTCCCTCGCTGTTGATCCAGCGCATTAACAGCGAATTTCATGGCTCGTCGAAAGCGCTCTCTCTCGATATACTTTTCAAACAAATTGCGTAAGGCGATACAGGAGAGCACAGGATAGAAAGGATACAAGACACGAAACGATTCAGGGAGAGTTGCATATAAATCTGCTCGACGAGGAGGAGGTATGAGAGAGAAGAGAGCCGGACGAACGCAGCTTCTCGTACTTAATACTTTTTCTTTCATTTATTTTTCATTCTTTTCAAAACCTGACTCACTGCGGCGCATGTTCGTCGATTCTTCGGAATTAAATAGCTATTAGAATAATCGATGAACACGGATGAGCTGACTCTCTCGATATTCTTTCCGAGTCTTTCTCGGATTCAATCGCTGCTGCTGCTTTTTTTTTTCTTTCTTTTTCTCATTCAGCATCGCTGCTACTGCTCGACAAATATGACTGTTAGGACGCCACTCTCGTACCAAAACTCCTCTCGTCGAAGCATCTAATATTACAGCTATGAATATTCATTCAGAAATTTTTTGTCGCAGTGGGACCAAAACTCGAGGAATTCATCCGAGGAATGATCGGAGCGTCGTTCCTTGTATCGGTAGCCATGAATTTCTATTATGAGACAAACATTTTTATGATCGAATACTAATCTCGTTTCTTTCAACCAAAATACTTGCAATGAAAGAAAAACAAAATTGTTGATCCAACAAATTTTTTGATTGAATCAACATCAGAGTTGATGGGAGCAAACAAATTAAAGTTCGTGCAACAAAATATCAGTGAAAATGGAACTAATCCATTTGTGCATCGCAACGATTTACCGTTTAATCCAATTCGATAATTGATATTCGAAGAAATATATTGTGGAAGCAACAACAAAAAAAAATTAATGATTGATCAAACAAAATCGAATTCGAAAAATCGAAGTTTATTCAGTTGAATAAACAAAATCATTAGTCATTCAACGAAAAAAAAAAATCGTTCTGATCCACGAATTTTTCGTCCACCAAAATAAGTTTAGTTGGATGAACAAATTCCTTTTCTCAGTGCCGAAGTCTGGTGAGGAGCCAAAGACAAGAAGAGATATATGTCATGGCTGGATACTCGCGGTTCGTGAGCTTTGGTATTCGACAAATTTGATAGCCATCTGAAGTCTGACAACGTAAATGCATTAACCCATATTTTTTCGAGCCAGTCTTTCGTTCGGTCAACGTTCAAGAATTTTTTTTTTTAGTATACGAACAAATAACAGATTTAAAGAGAATTTTACCGGGACCGACGGAAAAACGTTCATTCATGGCGGATCCACAGATATAAATCTCCGAGGTGTACTCGAGAAAAATACCCGATAAGCCGTGTGCAGTATGATCGTACCGAAAAAATAAAATCGTAAAACTGTATGTAAGTGAGTGAATCGTGTACGGGCTGGGAATACGAGAAAAAATATATCGAGTTATGTTATCCCGGAGCAGCAGCAGCAGCAGCAGCAGGTGTCTGCTCGGATTCACTCGAAGTTAAGAAAAAAAAAGTTCGATTTATATCTTTTGCTTCTCTTGATTCGATGCTGCCGCGTGATTTGAATTGGCGATAAATCTATTGGGCGTTAAATGCAGGAGATTAAGATTCTTTTCGTTTTCTCATTCTCTCTCTTCTCTCTTTTATTCATATCTCTGTTCTAACTGCTATGGGCGCAATCGAGCGAGCTTACCCCGCTATCAACTCGAGACGGAAAAATAAAATTTAACAAGAATAAAACAAGTGAGAAGAAGGCCACACTCTCTCGTCGGGGGGTCGATGAATAATCACCATTGCAATAAGAAGCGCCAACTCGTTTCCCCGCCCCTCTACGAACCACCAACACGTTTCGCCTCATCGAGCTACTCTCTTTTCTTTCTCACAATATACATATATATATATTGATCCTTCTGACTCTACTTAAGTTATGTTCACAATCGTCTCAGTTAAGGGCTATTTCGACTTTAAATTATTATCCTTCTTCCTTTTAATGTTTCACCAACCTCCGAGTGTTAACCGGTACGAATACATTCATCTCCAATTTCCGTTACGCCAATCAACTCAAAAATACTGCTCTCCTAACATTTTACGTTTTCTTCCAAACCTCCCGATATTCCTATTCAGAATACTCGACATTCCGGATATGTTGCAACAACCATGTTAGTTTCAACGCAAATTGTCCATTTTTATTTATCGCCCATACCGAGAGTTACGTACACGATCATAAATATCCTGGCGAGTGTTTCTATTAAACGAACCGAGTTTTTTTCGTGCTTTGAGTCACATTCGCACGAATCATTGACTACTTTATGTAACGCTATCAATGTTCCATTAATTTCAATTGATTCTATTTCATCGAGAATAGAAACTTGGTGATTCGAAATAAATTTCTGTTGGATCAACAGATCGTGGGGAACAGAACAAAATTTCATAACTCGACCAACATTCGGTTGATTCCAACACTCGATTTGGTGACTCAAATAAATATTTTTTACTGAGACAAAAATATTATTGAATCAACAAAAGTTTTGAATCAACTAATTTTTTTTTATTCGTCACGATTCGTTGGTTCAACAACAAATTTTGTTGAACCAAAAAATTTCTATTCCCGGTGTTTTGTGATGAAAAATCAGAAAATATCTCGAGTGGATTGAGTCTCCGAAGCAGTTAGTCAGTTTTCCGTACGTTTTTATCTGTTTCTGTATCGATAAAACGTGTTGAAAAAGTCACGATTGTCATCAGCTGATCGTGCATTGTGAAAGCATCTTTATTACGATGAAAATTTTATAAAAGATAAAGAAGACGAAGAAGATGAAGAGAAAAAAAGAAAAAAAAAGAAGATGGAATGAGTAACTTTAGCGTGTGTGAGAACTCACCTGCAAGACCGGAGGCGAGCGTGAACATATTCCCTGCTGTTTCGTCGTCAAGTGGGGGCTCTTGCAGTTCCTTTCGGCACTCGCCGGACCTATGACCCCGGCACCGATCGGCTGCGACTGACCCATCTCGAGGCCTCCCGCGGTTTCACCGTGAGCCCCACCACTCAATCTCGTTTCGATCCCCAAGTACCTGCGAACAAGCAATCAAAACGAAAAAAAAATATATATATATGTGTGGTTAGTATCTCGCGGCAGTAGTCACGACTGTATTCAGATTATTTTGCTACGATTTTCGTTCGTTCGACGAAATCCAATTAATTAAATGCTCTCTGTCGACGAATTTGACTAATTATTCCTGTCAAAAAGAAGGAAAGATCAATTAATTCCATTCGTTTATTGATACCGACGATGTATCAATGGGAAATCATGGGTTGGAAACTATTTTCGAGTCAGAATCAACCCATCAGAGCCGGAAGTGTCCGAAAAAACTTCACACAGCATTAATCCTCAACACCTACTTTTATTTTGACTGCACTCCCATGGGCTTGGTACATTTTTGCCCAAAACTCTCTAACGGTAAATAGACGAAGCAAAAATATGTACATGAGTGATCAAACACAGGAAAGAAGCAAACAGAGATACGGTAGAACCAAGAACGGAGTTATTCTCGAAAAAAAAACTGCTAATAATGCTGTGCTAAGACTTTTTGTACCGAAATATTATTACGATAGAAATTTCATCTCGGAGTATGATATAATCACAATAATAATAAATAAAAATGAATCCAAATGTAAGAAATTTCTTGAGACAGTTCCAACGGTGTTTACTCGTTTGTTACCATCATTAACTTTCTATTTTTTTCTGCATATACCCTTCCAGGTTTTAACGGGCCCATCCCATCACTTTAGCCCCATTTTTTGTGTTTCTCTTCCTGCCAGACCCCTCCCCTGTCCCCCAGAGCGTTGCCACTCTTTCCTGATGCACTACTGTATCGCATATGCACGAGGGCCAAGGGAAACTGTAGAAAACCTGGCTGATACAAGCAGCCCTATTTTTAATGAATTTCCAGCCAGTTGAGGCCAAAAAAGGCGGAAAAAACTGTCTCTCGCTCAGTGATTGATGCTCGAGAGCCGGGTGCATGATTAAACGGTCACCGATCCAAGTATTGGCTTCGCCCGAAGCTGTTTAACTTGGAAGATCGCCGAAACGTCATTTTTTCATTAGTTTCATTATTTTTTGAGTACATTTGTCTCGAAATAGGAGAATTCTTGACACAATTAGAGTAGAATCTATTCCGGAAACTCGAGTTACGTAGGGCTAGTTTACTCTACGAGAGAAGATTGAGTGGAAGGTTCGATCGGGAGATGGTAAGAAATTTGCGATGGTATATTTAACACCAACGATGATGAAGATTCGAGGCAAGGGAGTTGAATTCCTGATGGTGGGAATCCCCTGCACGACGCACCTATAATTAGAGCCTGGTAAGACGCGCGCGGTTGCTGCAAGATTACAGGTCGGTGGTTTTCCTCGTGTTGCCGGGAACGATACACACGAAAGTTCGGCTGAGATTTGGGATTCCGAATGGGGAGCCAACACCGCGAAACCGGGCGGGCGGTATAACTTCAACCAGAAATAAGTGTGCGATATAACCTCATCCGTGGGTCGATTGAGGGCGAGATGAGAAAACAAAAAACAAGAGAAAAAAAAAAAGAAACAAGTGGCATGAACCCCGTTATAGATCTACCGTCTAAGATACACCGCGATCGGTGCCTTAACGAGCCAAAAAACCAAACGAACGTTTTACTAATGTTCATTCACTCTTCAAATTCTTCAACGAATTTTCATTTTTTTTCCCAGAACTCTCCGAAAAACCGATATTCTGCGACGATGACGAAAAACTCTTGGCTCTATAAGGGTCCGCGCAATCAGAGCTGCTTCTGAAGTGCGACTAAAAAAAACTTTGGTTAGAGAAATTTCGGTTTCCGGAGCAAAACAGGAAATGCAGCTTTGCTTCTAACACTCTTGGAAGAACAAAGTCACTGGTTTCTATGCCCATGAATTAAAACTGTAACCGTCATTCATGTTTCAATTTTATGTAAGAATTTTTAAGTTTAGTTAATGTTTCTTGATGATCAAGTGGAGAGTGACGACGATTTATTGTGATCCATTTGCTCTGTCAGCAGTTCGGAACTCTCCGAATGCTTTTCTTTCTAGAGAGGCATAAGAGAATCTACAAGATTCACATTTTCAGTCTGTTTTTAACGGAAATAATTTCAAAAACAGATCAAGATTTTATCAACATCTGAATCGAAGACTCATTCAATTGGCTGGTCGAAAAATCACTCGGGAACTGAGTGATCCAAACATCCAATTTAGCTTCGAATAGATGCATCTGAAAAAATTATTTTCGAAATATCCAGTTCACCGGAAACGGTGATCGGCATAATACTGCACTCGTTGCACCGCGGACAAGAAAACTTTGAAGTCAAGTCGGCGTGATCAGAAGAAACAAAGAGAAACATTTAAAAACCAAGACATCTTTCGAGTTGTTCGTTTATTTGTGTACGACAAGAGGAGGAAAAAGAAGAAAAAAAAACTATGTGCATACCGTGTTCTCGGCGACGAAATGATCTCCGGAGCACATCAGCTTCGAGAAAATTCATCATGTAAGATTCTACCCGCGCGTATCTTAAACCTATATCGCTGTCTCTTTTCTTCGCTCATACAAGAGCTATTTCAAGTTTGTTTGGATACGATTTTACGACTTTCCGAGTGGCGTTTAACTACGATTCTGACGAGATCCGTCCACCCCAATGTTATCTTGTGTATATCAGCCCAACATGCCCTCCGTCCCGTCGGTTTTTCGGCCTCCGCGTGGGCCACTTTCAAGCCTCTGTCGGAGTTTCCATCCGCGCCCTGTTTTTCTTCACTCTCCCTCTCGCTCTCTTTATTTTTCTCTTTTCTTTGTCAACCAATCGTCGAACACGCACGAAGATTTTATGCACCGGGTATACACAAACGAGAAACGATATCTCTCTTTTTGTACTCACGCTCAATAACTACTCGCAGGCTTTTCAAACGTATCTTCGGATGAATATTTCGAGTTGACGTATCGCTGAATATCGATACATTGATCACTCGAGAAGTTACTGGTACAAAGATTTCGTTGAGGATATCAAATAAAATTAATGGAGTATTTAAAAATCGGGGATTTTATGAAAATAGATCCAGTGCTAAAAGTATTTTTGACTTTAAACGCGTGAAATATTTTCATATTCAATAAGCATATTTCAATAGTCTTTCTTCGCTCTGATTGGTTTTTGATCTAATGTGTGTGCAACATTTGAATTTAGCAAGTATAGGAACTAGACTGAAAATTTGTTGATTCAACAGAATTTTTTTGGCATGGAATGTCGGTCACTGCGACAAAAACATGGTTGAATCAACAGAAGTTTTGTTGAACCAACAAATTTTATTTTGTCCGCCACGATTTGTTGATCCACCGCATTCTTTTCTCAGTGTGAGTACCAAACGAGGTTGACACGGGAAAAAAATAAAAAAAATTAGGCACTATTTATTCAGTACACGTATGCCTGATTCAAAGCGATAAAACGTTTTTTTTTCTCGCTATAATAAATAAATTTGTAGGATAAGCAAAAGGTGTCACATGTTTCCTGCATATTTTATCTGCTCCATCAATAATTTTCTGCTGGAGAATGCTGGCCAATTTAACTGAATTTTCACTTTCTCTGATTCCATAGATCGTTAAAGAGAATTGATGTTTAATAAGACCTGTTTTCTTTGCATACGAGAACAAGTCGATTCTTAATCTTTGAAAATTTCATTTTAATACTCGACGTCAGGACTCTGCTTCGGCCTCTCGATATACCAGCCAATCTTTCGTTATATCGTCGCAGTGATTCACGTATATTTACACATATATTTGCAATATTCTGCTGCTGCTGCTGGAAGTCAATAGTAAGAGATCATTTGTATCGTTCTATAGTGTTGTCTGTATTGACGATAAAGCTGAACCTTTCGACAAACAGCGTGGGACGATTTCCCACCGTTTTGTTGCATACTCAACTCCTCGGTCACGCGATATTGAAATCAATAGCTCAAAATCCATACTCAAACACCGGCGAACCCCCTGACTTTAAATACCTTTTACATGCTCTCAGAAAGTCAAATATTCCTTAGACAGCAAAAATTTCTATGAACGTTGTACATTACTTTGTACAGTTCTATGTATATCAGCTGCGCTCAAAGATTAAGCATTCGTGAGTTTCCAAATCCCCTTTTTGGCCATTTCACATTGTTCGTGCGAAACTCGTGTCTTTTGACTCTTGATGTTCCACTAGATTATACGTGTATGAAAGGTCACCAGAACCACCCACAACGTGCTTTGACCCTTGTGGCAGTTTCATTGTGTGGTCCCCTCCTTCAATGTGTTCGATACTTTGATATCATACTGGGAGAAGCTTAGACCGACCGGTCTTAATCCATATTGGATTTAAAATGGGGACGGCGACTAGCGGGAAACAAATTGACGACGGTGGGCGAGCGGTCTGTGCGAGACTTTGGCGATCTCCCGAGTCAGGCAACTTCGCTCGATCGGAAAAACAATTTTAATGGAAAAATAAAGGGGTAAAAACTGGGGAATTTAAAATACAGAAAAATAGTTAATATCAGCCTTGAAGTTTGAAGACATTCGTGCCGAGAAAAAAAACATTTTTTTGATTCAACAAAATTTTTTGTTGGATCAACGAATGACTAACAAAATTAAATTTGCTGATTTCACAAAACTGAGAAATATTTATTGGAGCCAGCAAATTGGGTGTTTGAATCAACCACATTTTTGTTGAATTAACAAATTTCTCGTCTCGGTAAATCCTGAAAATGGCCTAAAATAATTATAGGATAGTTTACAGCTGAAAAATATTAGTGAAATGGAAAAAAAAATGTTTTGGAAAATGGTGATCCTTGGGTGAAACCGAATAAGAAAAAATTTCAATCCTGAATGCAATGAAGAAAAAAGCTTTCTGTAAAACAGCTATTTTCAAGTGAATATCAAATGAACGAATAAACTTTTACGAGGAGTCCATGCGTATGCTTTTTCCGGTTAGTAAATGCCTGAGATTGTGTAACAAAGCGGCGGATCGAAGAGAAGAGACTAATTAAAGCGTCTAATTATGAGTAAACGAATCGATCTGTGAGAGGAAGAGACCGAAAGGCTGATGTCGAGTGAAGCAGTGAAGCAGAAATCGTGTGTGAAAGAGAGTACAGTGAGAGCGGCACTAGTAAAGCAGTGATATCGTAAATGTGAATGAGTCCGAGAAAAAAAAGAGAGAGAGAGAGAGGAATGAGAGGAGAGCGCGAGAGCTTCGGAGATATAATCCCGAGGGTAATATTCCGGAGGTAGAGACATCCACCAGCGGAGACAGTTCAACAAAGCCACCTTCACCAAGTGGATGGAAAAAAAAAAAAGAAAGAAATCCAACAAATCCATATTCAGATTCGATGATGCATTCGAACGAGAAAACGAAGAAGGCAACAACAAAAAAGAGAGAGAGAGAGAGAGAGAGAGAGAGAGAGAGAGAGAGAGAGAGAGAGAGAGAGAGAGAGAGAGAGAGAGAGAGAGAGAGAGAAACAAGGATGAAGTATTTGCCGCTTCAGCTAAAGTCTTTTGCCGTTAAAGCCGGGCAGCGGCGGCTATTATCGCGTCATTAATACACGCTGTATAACGATGACGATTATTATTATTATTATTATCTGAAGGGTGGATATCGCGTTCCCGTCATAACCACGTCAGTTTGAGCTTTGTTCACGAGACAGTGATATGGCCCATTTACCATTTACATTCGCGGAGCATTCACAGTCGGCATGCGCAATCCCGAGTATAATGGAATAAATCTCCCGAAACCTCACAATGCGCTGTGTTCAACGCCGTATTAAATAAACCGTATATCTATATCCATAACCATCCATATGTATATTTTATATACATATAATATGAGTCCGTCCATACACTGCTTGAGGTCGATAATAACAGGTATACCTTGCAAGTAGTAGGCACAAGAACAAACCCCTTAATCTGTCGATACTTACAACCCTAAAAGCAGCCATCCTAATCAGACGTTACGCAATCGGACTCTGCTCCACATTGGGGTGTCCATTGTCTCGAGTATGCCAGGTCTGGAACATAGTATTGATGGAACTTTTGTGCTGGGAATCAAAGTCAATGCTGATCTTGACCAATAACCGTGTAAGAGGAATCGCGACAGCGTCGAATCTAGATTGTCCCGGTTGGACATTTTTTAGGGTTCGCCTGCTTGGGGTCAGGTCGTGATCAGGATCATGGCGCGCCTGATCCGGTCGTAATCAGACGTTTCTCAATTATTGGCATATCAGGATAGTTTTATACGGTTCCAGCCAAGTATGCCTTAGTGAGGCTCACTACTACGGATCTATCCTTGATGCAGGCTACCAAAGACGCAGCAATGATTCCTAGCCAGCAAAAGATGCTAACGATTCGACCAACCGGGGAAGGGTAATCCTCAATTCGAATTTCAGCCCTTCTTAGCCTGTATGTTGATGACTCCCTTGACGCGAGGTACTCGACGAATAGGATTTCGAGAAGGTTCGGTGTGGCTCGTAGCGATTGAAATCACTACGACAATGACATGGCAACCCAAAACTTCATTAAGGCACTTCGATTTCCATCAATGTAATTGATGCAACCAAATAATTTGAGGAATCAATTGAAGGACTTTGGAAGGTAAGCAAATAAAAAGTTCACAAAAATTCAAAGAATTTTTCTTTTGATTTCCGCCAATATATTTAACGGGACCAAATGATTGATGGAGATTCTATAGATAGAAAATGGTTGACAAAAAAATTCAAACGTATCGCGATGCTAGTGTAATCCGATCCGTTGAGTGTACCGCACGTTGAGCAAGGTGCACACACACACACACACGCACACACACACACACACGTTAAACCACAACGTGATTCCCAGAGCCTCGAGTTAGGTAGAAATGAGTTATATATCTGCTCTGAGCCTGCAGGGATCGCGTGTCTCTGGGATTCACATGAAAAGGCAAACAAAACTGTCTATTTGTAACTTCATTTATACTACATTGTATTCATCCGTCTTGGACACAAGTTGAGCCGGGTATGTGTTTCAGCTTTTAGTGGACACTTGTGGAGGAGAGTCAGCTGCGCCTCGGGTTGATGTGGCTTCGCACATCAACACACGGCGGGTATCAACGAACAAGAGGATGAAGGGAACGCGATAAAGGAAAAGAAGAAGAAGACGGGAGCGCGCACGCTCGCTCTTCTCGATCACTGGCATAGCTCTGTCACCGGACAGATCAAATTACCCTCAAGACTGTTACATCTCTATAGCATACAACTTCGTATACGTATACACCACAAGCTTCTTTCATTAGCGTCCTCATTCCCGAGGCCATCGTCGCGAAAACTATGCATACATCGGTCCGCACGTAGGCAATGTGCAAAATATATATATTGAATAAAAAGAAGAAGAGCATTAATTCGCGAAGCTCGATACGTTGAAGAACATCTAAATAAACATCGCCCCTAATGAAAAGTGTCCATCTGCGCATCAACTATTCCTTTCATTTCGAAGATGCGAATTAACGTTCTATCTCGCAACTCTTCGAGCGTTGTTCAAATTATTGTTGCCACAAGGTATAAGGTTAAACAATTTCGTTTTGACGTCTTCTATGAATATAAACGTGCATGGATGCTTGACACGAGCATCACGCGCACGTGACTTGCGAACGTTCAACTTGTTGGGTAACGAGCTGCACCATTAAAACGGCATGATTGACAGATCGGTGCAAAAACCAATGAAAAGGGTTGGAATTACCGGATTTTAGAAGATTTTGGATTTTATCAACATTCAGGAAATTCTGCTATTTGCGCTATCGGAAAATGGGCAAGGAATCAGGTATAGCTAACGGAATTTTCAATCGTTTTTTATATCCAGACTCGATCATACGTAATTCGTTCAATTGTGCCAAAAAAAAAGTAAACCGAGCTAATCCGGGCCCCTCTACGCTCGAATTATCAAAGATACATTGTTGTTTCAATCGAAAGTCTATTAACGGCAAGCAGCGAAGGAACGAGCGGAATCGATTCGACGAAGCTCGTTTTTTTCATTTTAATACGATCGTTTTTGATGTAATAACCCTTCTCCCGCATCAGTAATTAGTCGATGCAACGAATCGCGGTTGTTTTGTTTGTTTGCGACAAGGAATATAGCGATTGTTCGTATATTCTCGCTGACAAGGCGTATATATATGAACCCTTCTGAATCCATCGTCGTGAACGAGAAAACGCGTGTATACTGCGGACAAATGAAGTGCATCGATAGTCTGGTGCACGGATTTTGCGTGAGCGGGAATATAAGAACGTATGTAGAAGGCACAAAAGTGCATCGTATTGGTGTGCAACCAAATGGTAGTTTCATTACATGCCGACGACGGGGAAAGTATATGCCCCAGGGATATCAAGTAGAGTACCAGAGCCTATACACAGCCATTGCTCATTCTAGTACAATCTACCGTATTCTTACTTCTTATTTATGCATGTGCGTCGGTTTTACATCGGCTTGTATATACATATGTATACAATGAGAACCTTTGACTTGGTTCTTTCATCAGGAACGGATGATACACTTCTTTTCCTGGCGCACTTCCAATTAAGTATGCCTAAGATATCACAACCGTTGGATGCAATCTCTTGAAGGGAGGAAAGGAAATGTAACACGGCATCAAGATTGCGATCGAACATGGTCAGAGGATTAGCATACCGAAAAAAAAATTTGTTGGATCAACGAGAAAATTTGTTGATTCAGCAATGTCATAGAGCCTGCAATTACTTGAGCCAGAAAATCAAGTAATGGAATCAAAGAAATTTTTATTGAATCAGCAAATATCATTTTGGTCATCAACGATTTGTTTGTCCAAGACAAAGTTGTCTTGGATCAACAAATTTCTTTCATTTTCATCCATTTTCACTGGTCTAGGATGAGGAATATTCGTAGCGGATCATCGCGGAATATCTGGCCTCGAAGATGTGTCACAGTCCTGTGAATATTGGGTACGAATATCGATACGCTTGGGAAGAGTCGCTGTAAGCAAGTTTGTCACGTTCCATCATCCAGTAATATGCATGTGCGAATTGATTGCCTCTTTTTGTTTACACACGCTGGCAATTTGGATGAGTCATACGATCCGTGTCGGACGTACAGACGATTTGATTTCAAACAGAGTTTTTTGTGAGTGTACGATCTCTGACGAATTGATTTGTATATTCGAAGCTTTTATAATGGGTCAAATAGGTATGGAAGTTTTGAAAAAAAAAACTGACCACGAGCTTCCCGGCTGGATTATTTATCAATCGAAACCTATAGCCCGTTAGCAAAACCGCGCCCCTTGTTGTTTTAGTAGGCTTCCAGTCTATGGCGCTGCTATAATGGCCTCCGGACTCGTATCATCATCATCCACATCAGACAGGGTATCACCCATGAAACATCAAATCGATGAAGCATCGTTTCCAAGGGTTTATACACAATATGAGCGCACACGTGCGTGTGCTACAAGCGTCGAGTAAGCTGAGACTACGCCAATAGGATTCACAAATTTAGTTTCGAAGCCTCTGCCTCTGCTCCAAGGATTTGCATTCGGCTTACGGTACGCGACGTTGTTATATTTTATGTACTGCTCGATGTTACATATCACGAGTATACAAAGCGCACGTGGTTCATGGGTGTCCTTACATTAGCGATGTTTTTTTATTGAACCCAACTAAATCTTCCGAATGATGCGTCAGCAATGCCTGTTGCCCACACGCTCTTCGCCGGAGCAATATTCTTTCGAATTGCAAAACAGTCCCGTGGCAAACGTGACCGTAGGAAGCTAAGCTATTCATGTGTATACCTGCGGAGGAGTATACATTCAAGGGTTTGTGGGCATTCGAATAAGTTTTCATTCACCGTGAAGCTGGAAAAAATTAATGGAGCGTAACGTTCAGGAGACTATAGAAAATAGTTTCCAATTAAAGAGCGTGGAAAATTAGTTGAACAAAAGTGACATTGGGTTTCGTAAATCCGACTAGTCCGGAACGAATCCTTCCCCCAAAATAATTGTAATTCGATTATGCTGGGAGGACAAAGAAACAGGTCTGAATAACGACTGACTGATGTCATTAGACATTGAGAAGTGGAAGTGGGTATGTCCGTCAGTTTGAAGGTGACATAATCGCGAATGAAAACGATCGACGATTCCACTCGTTCGAGAGCAAAACTCTGTTGGCGAAATGGAGAATTTCGTATGATCTCAACGGCCGGAAATCGATTCGTGGGTAACGAACTACAGTGTGTGTGTGTCACGGAAGTTGCGTGATTCCAGGAAATAATCGAAGCATCGAGCGCATTAACGAAGGAGAGAGAAACAGAAGATAAGGTGATCGTGAAGAGGCGAGAAAACAGCAAAAGAGAAGAGTAAAAGCTCCAAAAAAAAGAACAAAGTGTGGGGACCCCAGAATGCGGGGAGTGCCGTAAAAAAAAAAAGTAGCTCTATTGACGGGAGTGCACACGCCTCGTGGAAGCCAATTTGAGGTAATTACGTATTTTGTTCTGCGCGAGCTGAGAGACCGACTAAGTGGCAAGCTTCAGCCATTCTCGGCGTGGTCCTTTCCAATTATTATCGTGACCTAATCAAAGCGGCACCCTTCCTTAATGGCATATAACCGCCGCTTACGGGGCCCTTTTTCGTAGACTTATAACCCTGTAACTTCAGGAATAAACGTAGAAGACAAGGAGCATCGTCGAACTGGCGAAACACCATGCTCAAGGAGCCAAATTATAATTCGAGCACGGCTCTTCGGCTTAGGTGTTAAGTTGGATCATCTAGAGTCAAGAAAGCTCAATCGGATGAATATATACTCTGCTACATTAATCAACGTTAAAGCTCATCTCGTTAAGAAAGCAGGAAAAGAAGATGTCAACCGAACTGGGAAAACATATTAAACAAGAATTCAATCCTGTTTTCATCGCTCATTTTCAAACGCTTGTTTCTCCGGCTTCAATCATCCAATTTGTAGTTATCACCAATGATTTCTAAACCTCAGAATGTCTCCAAACGATTGTTCATTATTGAAGAACGAACTTATCATCGTGTTTTACATAAAATCCATCTTCCCGAGAGATCTTCCTTTCCTAGATTCGAGAAATACGATAAACAACAAAGTCTCGAAAAACAATGATTCAGACCTCTTCTGCATCCAGCGACGACAGCTTTATATACTCTACCGAATGATTATCAAGCTTCATTCATATTTATTTTATGGCATCGAGACAGCTGAACTTTTTATTCAAGAAGGCCGGCTGGCTCGTTAAAAGCACCTTCGTGATCAAAACATATTAATGAGCCCCATGCAGAACTCCCAATTTGCTATAATTTTTCCATACGGTTTGTGGAAAAAAAGATGAGCTCAGTCGCATCGACGGTGTTCGAGTATAAGATTTCTCACAGTTGGCTGCTCGATGAACACGAGAAATGCTCCAACGTGTCGACCACCGTAGAAGCTCCGATTGTACATTGACAGAAAATTCGATATTTTTATAATGACGGTTCGTTGGACCCGGATGACCGTTGGGCTACTCGAGCGATATCCAATTCCGAACGTGAGGGGTCGCCGAATAACGCCTGCAGAGTCGTTTACTCGCAATTCCCACGTTTCTGTTTACTATCAATTTGTCCATTAAATTGTTCCCGGAAAAAAACGAGTGTGTGGGGTCCCAGCCTAACCGATCGCGAGTTTTCGTCTCTACAAACGCATATGCGTGCATCCCAGTTTTATTGGTACAGGAATATTCATTACTCCTTCCCTTTGGACCAAACATTCGATTTTCAACTGCAACCGAATGATCTACTCCGGCTTTATCAACATTCGTCAACTGTTTTCAAATTCCCTAGTGCAAAACGGTTTCGACACAGAGAAAATTACGAAAAAAAAAATAAACTTTTGAACTTTTTTGAATCGATCTTCATGAAAACTGCAACGACCCCATCAATTCCTATAAATATACTTTCAAACGCATATGAAAACGATGTTACAGCAGTCGCAATCCCGAAACGTAATTCTGTTGAGCCATTTCAACAAAATATATGTAAACGTCAAATATTTGACGTTGCAGAAAAAAAAACTTGGAAGTATCGGACATGGAGAAAGGACATTTGGAGAAACCGACATTGAGTCGGCATTGAAGAAATTTTCAATGATCGAAAAGAAAATAATGATTATTGAGCATCGAGACGAGTACCAGGTAAATGATAAAAACGGTAAAGTTTTTATTAAAGTTTCTAGAACTGTTAAAGTTGCTGACGGGTATACCCGAATTCCTCGGAATTCGCTTATCGCGCTGTAAACGCCGTGCTTTAGCAGTTTTACTTTGCCTCGAGAATAAATCTTTAGCACTCTCTGTTCTTTAAAGTGCTGTAAAAAAAAAAAAAATGAGAATCAGTGATGTCACACGAGTAGAAAAAAGAAAAGAAAAAAAAAAAAAAAAAAAAGAGTTGTTAAGATTGCCATCGCGTTATGCAGAGTCGGGTGTAAGAACGTTCTGACACAAGTCACACTCGCCTTAACGGCAATATCAAAGCCCAGTCGTGTAGCTTCGTGTGCGCTCAGCCTGGCTACAAAGACATCAAGAAAACGGCGAAGAGAAAGAGTGACAGAGAGAAAGAGAGAGAGCAACAGGCAAAGACAGAAAACTATCATATCTTGGTGTGGGCGGTGAGCGGCAATTAGCATAGTCGTGGCGCGATCAAAGCGTCAAAGACACGTGCTGAAAATTAATGACCCCGCGTTGCGCGGAGACGGAAGACAGCTCTTTCGAGTTAAGGGATATATACCCATACAGAAACTTTCTAAGTGAAATGAAACGTAAGAGTATAGTCGAAAATAAAATACAAACGGGCCCTAATAAATCCTTCGTCGTGAGAGTCTTCTATCTAGCCAGTATTCGGATACAGCAGCGGATATTCAACCGCGAAGTACGCAACCGGGTAGATTGTGCTACCGCTGTAACGCAAGATAAATAGGTTGCATGCGTGAAGTTTGTGTATCAAGAATTTCCTTTCTTTTTTTTCCGGCGCCACGTCCCTCCGCATACGTGTTTCTGAATCAACGTTTGGCTTTTCGACTGCGTTTGTACCGATGGTCATAAAATTGCTCGGGAACTGGAGCTGTAAATCTATTCGGCTCGATAGACGTCAAGTGACAATCGACGAAATCTTTTATCGACTGAAAATACCAGCAGCGTTATTACAACTGTGTCGAATGGTGATAAAATCTTGAAAAACTCGAGACAATGTGCTGATAAGATTATGTTGAGGAATCTAGAATTGTTTTATACAAATTAAAAAAATTTTTTATGATTTTAGGCTCTGGGAAATGACAATTTTACGTCAACATTTCACTTCATTTAGCTGATAATCGAATCTTGGAAAGGATCCAAGCCTGATTGTGTCGTTACCAGAATCCAAGAAGTTCATTCGAAGAATAATTATTCGATGAGAAATTGTTTTGTTCACACTATTCAAGTACCTAAAATTTGTTTTAACTTCGATACCAAAGTCGATGTATTCCGTTGATGAGATTCTAATCCATTGTGATCCAAGTACGAGCGTCTACGGATGATAATAAAGAATAAAGGATCTACTAAGATTCTACCTCAAATAGAATGAAAAATTTCTATTTTACAAAAAACTGCTCAGCACTATTTCTCGAATTCCTGATACTCGGTAAACGCTTTTCGATAAGGGAAGATCCTTCTCCAACAGGACCTGAGCGGAGCGAGAAGCTTTGCAAAAAAATCTGATCCACTAAGGCGAGTAACCAGGAAAAGCAAAGAAACAGCGATGCAAGCCGGCGATAGGAAGATTGGGAAGATTGAGAAAGGGCTTATTGAGGGTTTGTATAAAATTTGGTTGCGGTGCGTCTGGAACTCTCTCCGACGGGTAACCGGACGGAAGAGCAACTCGAGGATTCGCTTCGGTGGAAGAAATGTGCCGAGACAGCATATTGGAAGGTGACCAGCGATTGGCGATCCAAGTATAATACCGCGATAAAGTTTGCTTAGTAAAAAACCAAAGCCAGATCGATAAGTATCCATATTGAAAGAGCAAACAAATACACACACGAATGTAGCTTCGTACTATTAGGATATATATATATATATTTTTTTTTCTTTCGTTCGTTTACTTTCTTGACAATTCCTTTCTGGGCTCATGAATACACACGCATGTATACGGGCCATTGAGCTCCGGCTGCTGATATCTTGGGGAAAGTCTGATTAGATTTTTTCTTATTGGAAAAGTTTTATTCGCATCGCGCGCTCTTGCCGGCATGCCTCTCGGCATTCTCCCAGCGATTGTGTACGCGATTCTCTATATATATATGTATATATAAATGTAACGAGGTTGCTTCGAGCGTATGTTAGAATTCGAAGGACTGGGATAAGGAGCCTAGACGCTCCGACGGAAATTCCATCCGCAGATGAAACTGCTCAATTTACCAGAAAATTGTCCATATTATATATACGTCGCCTTGTCGAATGAAGACAAGATCCAGAACAACCGCATCCCACTCTAATCTCACCACCGTTCTCCCTACTATTTCCTCGACTCACTTTTCCCCGCTAACCATTCGACTTTTAACTTTTAACCAACATTTTTATAAGGTAATTGATGCTTCGAAGTTTCTTTCTGTTTTTTAACACTCTTTTGTCACTCGCTCGAACTAACAAGATTCGAAAAAAACTTTATTCGCTAACTGGACCGACTTCACTCTTTGTCACGTAGTTCGAATCGTGCTCGGTTTCTCATTTATTTTTTAGTCCAAGTGTACGTATGGAGTCACGCGATTAAGTAGTACTGCAGGTCAGTGAATGGGGAACTATGATATCAACGTTCCGATCGAATACAGAACTCAGGCTTTAATTCCTTCGAGCTCAATTAGACGCGGAGCAATAACTCTGGATTCATTTGCTTCGGAATGATCGATCCGCGAACTTCGAATTCGCTTTGACTTATCACGCAGCCTTTGAATCGTCGGAGACAAAAGCTGCGATTCCAATTGGCGAGTTCTATGTTATCTGATCGCAAACGGTTTGAAGTCTTACGAAAAATGAGTAAAATAATGAGTAGGAAATATTTTTTTTGTGGGGTTGAATAATTTGATAAAACTCTTTTTTTAGCTTCTTGATTCGGTCTTCTTGGAGTCATTCACGAAAAAATCTTCAAGAATTGAGTATCGTCGAAGAAGCAACACTGTTTTCCAACCCAGATACTGACTAAACGTGACGTCGTGGCACGAATCACTTTTATTTATAACTTTATAATTTTATTTTTAATTTCTAACTTTTGTACATAATAAGAAATGTTATCAAAGCGTTTCGTGTTCATATGTCTCGGTTCGGTGTAACACGAAGTACGAAGGATAGTAAAATATGTAGAGAACGTGTAACGGGGGGGGGGGGGGGGGGGGGGGGGGGTTAGGAGACAAAACGATAATTCTTTGATCTGGTCCACGAGTACATCCGGTTCTGAGACAGAGTACGAACCACCCGGAATCCACGAACTCGCTACTATATTAACTTCGTCGTCTTCTTCCAGCTTCTTTTTCTTCTTTTTCTTCCTCTTCTTCTTCTTCTTCTTATTCTCCGTGTTTCTTGGCTTGCGGCGAAAGATCAAAAGGTAAACGATGATTTCCTCGAGATTCTGTTACGAAGAGGACAGTCCACGCGAGCTCCATTCCTCTCGTTCTGTCTCCTCGCTACGAGGAGTTGTTCCACGGTTTGGTTTCGTGAAGAAAACATACAACGCGCACTCACCAGTGCAAACATTTAAGAAAAAGAGGAGCATGCACTAACATTGGACTGGGAGAAAAAGCTCCAAGCTTAAAACAGTCGAGTCGATTGCTATTGTACATCGATCGTTTTTTATCGATTCCTTAGCATTCGATATGTTTGACTAACGGTTTGAAACTACCTGGAAAAAAAAAGAATCAATGATCGTCTATCGTTTTATCTAGCAAACGTTTTTACAGAGTCTAAGAAAAATTTGTGCAAAATTCTTGTAAACTAGAATAACGTTTTCTTGTCTCTCGCATCCAAGATCGTCAGAACGATGATGAATCGTGGTAAAAGTAAAAATATACAATCATTCGGAGATAGTCTGACTGGGCAGATATATTTTTTGTCTGCGCATTGAAATATTGGACGAACAAAGCCAGAGTGAGCAAAAGCCTTAAGGATTTTATGGGCGAAAACGTTTCATTGAGAGAGCCTGGGTTGAGTACGAGTGTAGTAATAGTCGCGTCTACGTTGTCAACGTGCAAGCGAAGAATATAAAAGGTATAAAAATGTGTCTAAGGCGGCGGCGAGTCAAAGGCCTCGATGATGAAAAACAGTAAAGGCTTAACGGTGCCAACGGAGACACGGTGTAACACACCGAATGTATCGTCGTGAAACAGTCCCACCCCCTAGTCGTCATCTCACGGTTCCTCTTGTCAATAGACTCGAGATATAATTTACATCGCCTTACGAGAGCGAGGTTAATGAAATTTACGTCGTCGCTATCCCAAATTGGGTACCAAGTAGGTCAACGCTCAAATATCATGGCGTCCCCCATGTCTCAGGAGTACGAGGGGGCTGCCCCGAATAAAATACGCACCTTGTTATAATTTATTTTTTGAACCTACGAAAATCTTTGTATCCATCATTATTTTTGGTGTCGTTAACGCTAAAGAGGCTTTCGAAATATCCGATGGATCTTCGAGTTTCTAAAATCCGGGTGTTCTCATATCCTATCGAAATAAAATTAATTTTTCTCAAATTAGTATGGAAAAGAAATAAAACTAGAAAATATTGAAATATTTTTAAAATGTACTAAATGAAAGAAATATTATAAAGTAAAAAAAAAAAAAAATTTAATAATTTTTGAATAAATTTTTTAATGAATTGTCGTATTTTGGTTGTCGATACGCAGTGACAACGTTGAAGTGAATTTTAATTGGCGAAACAGCGTAGATTTTCAACGGGATCAAAACGAGTTTGGTGCTATCGAAAGTTCGCGTATCAAAGCGATAAGTGGGAAGAAGGAGCTCGAGGCTGTGATTACAAAAACGGATGAAACACGACCGGGTATAAGGGACGAGCAGGATAAAAAAGAAGACTGAAAGGAAAAGAGAGCTAAATAAGCTTAGAGTGCAGGTATAAGTCAGCGAGCGCGTTCCAGTCCTCGGAGAGGTCGCATTAAATGGCTGTAGGCGATGAAGGAGTGCCGAAAAGTTAGAGCCATCATCAACTACACGGAGGCGAGACCTCGACAGAAGCGAGAGAGTAGAGTAGAAAAGAATTGCAGCAGCAACATTTCCAACAGTTTTGCAGGGAGTTTGAACCCCGAGATTTATAAATAAATTCCATTTACAATCTCTCTTAAGCGAATGAAGCTATACTCATAGCCGACGACTTACGATCCTTCAGCGTCCTCTCTTTATCCATCTTCGAGCAGTCGAAACGTAAGCGCACGTCACGTGGTTAGAAAAATTGATTTCATGTTTATGAAATTTCGAGGATATACCTTGGCACGCGTGCCAGTCGAAATGGAGAGTGACTGCCGCGGCCCGCGGGCTTCAGCTAACTTGTCTTTTACCCACAAACCGCAACGACGACGGGATATGTCATCCAAAAATAACGAGGATTTAAACTCCGCGAGCTTTACCAGCTGCTCTCCAAACCTCATACATAAATGATCACTGTACTGCAACTCAAAATTTCATCTACTTATGACTTTCGTTGTCATTCAATGCCATTCAATCTAATCCGATGATAACTCAATGAATCCGGTTTTAGCTGAGGATCTCATTCCATTGAATCTCTTTTTTTTATCATCTGAACTTTGTTATCCTTGTGAAATGCCACTAATTTTAAGAAATTGGAATTTTTGGGTCTTAAATCTTCGTTGATGTCAACGAAGAAAGTTCTTTTCAGTTTCAATGTTCGTTTGATGAACTTTTTTTTTGCTTTTCGACAGCTTGTTGATGGTTATTCGTTTGCCGATACGCGGTCAAGTGGATAATTCTACAAATACGATGTTCGGAATCATTCGTTCAAGCAGGACGGTCTTCCATCTGTTTTTTTTTTTGTGTATTTGATTTTGTTTTTTTATTTTTTGTTGAAAACAATCACGTCGATGCGGTCAGCAGAGCGAGTGCTCTCACGATCGACGGATAACCACAAAATCGAGGAGAATTTGGGAAGGTACAAGCTCATCGAAAAGTGATGCGAAGCGGCGATCGGAAGAACGAGAATAAAAGATGACACGACTGGAGGGGAAACTCGAGGCGAGGATTGAATTCCCGGCACAGCCTTGCTCTCGGTGCGCTGTGTTACTGTGCCCACGTTTCTTTCTCAGGATGAAACTTCCTGGTAGAAGATGTGCAAATGCGCGGGAACGTAACATTCGTTTTTTTCCCGAACAGTGAAAGGAGACGCAGGGATTAGCTCAATCAGAATCCTTCTCGTCTCTTCTCAGCGGAAGATTCTGGTGAAAATATTTTTATCGGATCGTTTTAACGTTCTGGTTCTATGAGAGTTAGAATAAACGAATGACATTGCGAATATCTCTCGGATCAAGTTCACCCTCGACTTTATTGCGTCATTGATTCATTGAATTTTTAATTTTAATCTCCTATTTGAATACAAAATTATAACAATTAGCAATTTGATGATTTCAACTGAGTTTTTCTCTCTTTGATATTGTTCATGAGAAAATTGACGAAAAGTTTGGAAGGGATTGCCTCGAACGATTGATTGCATCAGACTGATTGAACAGTTTTTAATCAACTCTATAAATCGACACTGAGAAAAGAGCTTAATTGAATTAACCAAGGTTCGTTGGATACGTCGAAAGAAATATTTCGTTCATTCAAAAAAGCGTTCATTTGCACGAATTATTTATGTTATTTCATTAAACGAAGATACGTATTCAATCAGCCGAATGAGATTTGTTGTCTTTGGATTTTGTTGAATCAACGCAAGATATTTTTCATTCAAGGGATATTAAAAAAAGAACGGTTCGCAGACAGCAACAAATCGGAATAATAGAAGCTGCTAATGATGCAGAGAATTCGTTTTATGGCCCTGGCATAGGTGAACTCCATGTAAGTTGAAAAAAAATGTTTAACGATGTGTGAACGACTTTTGAAAGTTTGAATGCGTTTTTCTCAAAACGGTGTTTTCAAAGTCGGTGAACA
The DNA here is from genome assembly GCA_037576405.1 of Campoplex capitator. Classification (NCBI taxonomy): domain Eukaryota; kingdom Metazoa; phylum Arthropoda; class Insecta; order Hymenoptera; family Ichneumonidae; genus Campoplex; species Campoplex capitator. Next base: position 5,732,041 of record JARBWI010000010.1, on the reverse strand, counting down.
TGATTTCTCAAAAACGACTCAATCGATCGGTCTGCAATTTCAACACAGCCTTCACAGACATATTCTTCAGGTATTGCTCCAAGGAATAAGATTTCCAATAATTATTTCTATTTATTTTTAAACAATTTAATGAAAAATTTTGGTCGAAAATTGGAATTGTTTCTTTTTGGAGCCACCATTTTGTCAAAAATGAAAAATTCGACTATTCCTTTCATCAATACCTAGATTCATCTATCCACTAATAGAATCTTCCTGGTTTTTTTGTTTTAGATAATCCAAGCCGGAGATATCGTGCTCACCGTCAGACATCTTTTTTCGAGGACCTTCTGGATCGTCTACAAGAACAGTGTAAATCAATATTTTTGAAAATAAAAGTTACATTGAAGGTATTTCATGAAGCTATTTGGTTGATTCAACTATTCTCTTTTCTCAGTTTACGATTCGACGTTGGTTTACGTATCGCCTCTAAAAAATGGTGGTTTTCAATGCCAATTATGATTCACGTAGGTCAGGCTCCCCTGCGTCGAAACGAGCCACACATGGGAATCTTTGGAAAGATATTTCATGCACTGGAACACCCAAATCCCTTGGGCTGCCTCTGCTCTTCATCTCTCGGGACATGCAACGCCGCACGCCGTATCATACAAAAACTCTTCCCTTCGTCACTGCAGAAAAGTCATCACGTCACTGAATTTTTTACATAGAATCTACTCAAACAATATTAGAATTGTTTGGGTTTGTTTTTCAATTTGCCTTACAGAACGCACCCTTGCTATCCTCGATAGCTGACCACTCGAAATTCTGATTGAACGAGATAAGAAAATGGGACACTGCCAAAGATCAGCTATGACATCGAAAACACTTGAGTTACACCGAGAAGAAATTTGATCCCAGAAAATTTTTGCAGGATCGTCGCAAACAAAATGAAATTCGTTGATTCAACAAAACTTTTGCTGATTCAACGACGTTTCTCTAAAAAAGTAAATCGAGTGATCGAATCAACCCCGTTTTTGTAGAGTCAACGAATTTCATTTTGTTCGTCACGATTCGTTGATACGACAAAAATATTGTTGAATCTATGAATGTCTTATCTCAGTATACAAAAAAAAAAAAAATCGACGACGAAGAGACGACCAAGAAGTGACCTTCTCGTATCGCTATCGAATGAAACTGGGACTAGTAGAAACTTGATGGATTTTTTTTTTATGAATTCAGGACATCGACCTAATAAGACTTCCTGTTTCCGTATACGAGGAATTCGTCGATCGGAGTATCGCACCATTTCATTTTTTTTTTCCTGAATGGGTTGATGGTGCCACCGCGGAAAGGCAAAGAAAAGGGGTAAAAGAGTATTTCTTATACAAGAAAAGTTTTTCTCTTCAATACGTTGTGCTCGTACGACAGTGGAATAGCATTGCATGCGCCCTCATCGAAGGCAGCGAGGCGATGCAATTCCGAGGAATCCACTCAGCGTAATCTGCGACACTACGCTGTACTCGCATGGTCGCTTCCTTTTTTTCTTTCTTACTTTCTTTTTTTTTCTTCATCTTCTTCGTCTCTTTTGCTTATTTTTGTCCTCCGGGGAATGAGAGCATGTAGCCGGCGGGACGATATTTCCTTTATCTTTTAGCCGGTATGCCGCTGGACCCGTACATATAAACACATGCGTAAAACAGGCTACGTCGCTCGGACAGAAAAGAAAGAGATTCGAGCACTCGGCTATCCATACGTTTACGCGTTGCAAGCACCGACCTCAGCTCGCCTTCCTTTCCTCTTCCCCTTTCATTCCTTTTTCCTTTTTTTTTTCTTTTACTCCAAAATGAACAAGGATATTTCATTCTTGGGAGAGATTTGTGACGGTGAAATATATTTTTTCATTTTTTCTTTCTCCGGAGCAATTGCGATGTTTAGAAAGCTTGAAAAATCACGTTTGCACGAAGCAGCCCATTAATGTGTGGACATCGCGCCCATATCTGTGATCATAACTGTCAACGAATTACGCTATTTTCCGGCGTGCAAACTGCGAGCGTTATAAATTAGTGACGAGAGTCCGATTAATTAATATTTGCTTTGGAGCACATGCGTAATTGAAACATTGATTGGATATCCGAGCGAAATCACAGGCATGAAATATTCATTTTTTTTGTAGCTGTGATATTATCGATTTTTAATTACCTTTCGATGAAACCCAACTAATAAATTGATCAAATTCGAATTTGAATATGAATATACAGCAACTGGAAGCCTGAGTATGTTAACCATTTTTGTCACAAAGTGTTGATTGGGATGAATATCGATTCACATTTCTGAACAGGAATAAATTTTATTCTTAATCATCCTGGAATTATAAATTCTTTGTGGCCTCACATTTGGTGAATGAGCTCGATACATTTTTGGATTTTCATGACAACAGCACGAGCATGAATTCGTCGTCATTAGGGAAAGTGAGTAAAATCGATGGAAGGAAATGAGGGGAGGGGGGGTGTGAATCTTGAAAATTTTGAATATAAATTTGGTGAATTAGCGCAATTGAAACTCAACCCCCTAATCTCGCCGGAAAACGCTGACTCTGAAGGAACAAAGTAAACTCTGCCGATTGAGTAATAAAAGAGAAATACGAATGGTTGGTTCAGAGTCGGAAGATAGTATCATAGCAGGGTTAAGAATCGTAGGCAAAATAAAAAATGACAAAAAATTCGTTGACTGAATTCTCCTAATTGGCCGAGATTCATTCCCAGCGAGTGCGTGCGCCTAAACCAGTGAAAAATTTAACGAGAATGAAAAAAAAAAAGTGTACCAGCACTAATTCGAGGCCAGATAACGTGCTCGGTTCCTCCGATGTATTCTCTCGATAGCCCATTTTTCAATGGTCCTCCATAGCGTTAAACGATCGAAAGTAATAACGATTCGATCAGACAATTAACGTGGAACGATATTATCTTCGGGGAAAAATGAAAGAAAGAAAAAAAAAAAAGAAAATAACGAAAAGGAGATAGAGAGAAAGGGAGAGCAAGGTGGTTCATTAAAAGCGTTTAATAATTGAAGAACGGGGAGAACGCATACGATAACGTTAATTGAAATCGTTATAATTAGTTGGCTAGGGATGCTGGTGAAACAAGTATAGAGAGAAAAAAAAAAAAAAACAGAAACGGCGGTGCGAGAGTGTGCGGTGAGCGGGCGTTCGGGTGCATTCCAGCGTGGTTATCTCCCTCGGGTATATATGAGGAAGAAGAGAAGAGAGAGAGAGAGAGAGAGAAGGGGTTGGCTATACATACACGTAATAATATGGCCGGTGGCAAACAAGCCATGTGGTGTTTCGCGTCCCCGTATACATATGATGGCAGAGCGAAATAATACAATGGGATATAGCGCGCGCAGGCGGCCCCCGCGTGTGCTGTACCTCGGGTTCGCCTTGTTCATTCGTTCTCGTTGATACTCCTCGTACAGACCGCAACGCAACCCCCGGCTGCTGCTGCTGCTGTTGCTGCTGATGTTGCTCGATGTACTTGTGACTCTGCTGGCTCCTGTGTATACACTTTCGTCTCTCTCCCTCTCTCCCTCCCTCCCTTTCCCTTCCTTCTTCTCTCTTCTCCAAGTAGTAGGTATATGCATGGTGAGAGTGCAAGCAACCACAATGTACTCCCTGCTACATACATACGCGCTGCGGTAATTAGCAAAGAGGGTTAGTTAGCCAAGGGCGGAGCTTCGACGAGCCAATGCGAATCGAGAGCAACGCCGCCGGCAATTTTGCTGTTTTACGCTTTTGTGTGCTCTCTGTATACCGCGCGAACCGCAATTCCGCTCGCCGCCCTCTATTTCGTCTATCAGCATTTTCTAGTAATTAACGGGTAAACTTGCCATTTTTTTTTTTTTAATACGAACAAAACATCTTTCACGTTCTAACCACCGCAGCCTCTGGTTGATCCCTTTTTATTTTTCTGTACCAACTTCTCCTGGGCTTTTTCTGTTTGGATATCAGTTTCTCCCGATTGCCTGCTTCAAACATCAGTTTTTCCGGATACACTCGAACTTGGACAATTTCTCAAGTCGAATTTTAGAAGCATTTTTTCAAGTTGAACCCTAAGATCGCACTGGACTCGTCATTTGTTGGATCTTCTAGCAACTTTTTCTTCAGGTGTCATCACTGTTTCCCGATACTCTCGGTCTTGGTCCATGAGCAGATTTCACGATGTAAGCACCTCGAGCAGACACTCGCGAAAGACATTTGTGCCAAACCTTTTTCTCTCATTCCTGTTCTGCTGAACTCCGCGGTTTTAGGCATTTCTGGAAACTTGATTGTCCTGATTAAACCGATTGGACACGAATTTTACATTTTTTTGAGTCATTGACTTAAGAAACGCACATCAATCGAAAATAATCCAAAAGAATTTGCTTCGCGAGTACAACGACGTTGAAGCTGCTCGAGACTTTTGAATCGCGACAATGGCTCGTCTGAGATCGACTATAATCAACGCGATTTCGGAGTCGCTTTTGTTGTGTCCGCGAAAATCGTCTCGAAGGGACGAGTGATCAAGGACGAGTAGTTAAGGGATTAAGGCCAATAAGAGTTGAACTCCAACTCAATACTTTTAAGACTTAATTAACAATAAGTTTATTTAAGAAGTTACAAATTCAAGGTTTAATTGCCTCGAGACCAATCGTTTGAATTCTCGTCAAAGACTGCCGATTTTCGGTTAGTCCGTAATTTTATAGATTCGGTGGTTTTTCCCCACTCTTTTAGTATTTAATTCTCGAATGTTCGATGAGGGGTTTGCGGGTCGATGGACTCGCTTAGGAGCTGCATTTTAGCCGATGCATTTATGCTGAGGGTGCTTATTGCTGTGTTGGCTTATTTAATGAGTGCTCGGAGCACAACACTTTGGACCGAACCGATTCGAATGTTTCTTCTGCCTAATCTCAGAATTTCACAAAACTTATGTAACTCGAAATAAAAAATATATATTAAGTCTGTAAAATGATGGGGGAAAAAGGAATGACATCGAGAATTCCAGAAGCAATGAAATCCAGGGGAGTGCAGAACTGCAGCGCAGCTAAGAACCAATCTCGGAAACGAGTATGACTTTTACAAAATTCACGAGACAATCCTCCTCGCTGCTTTTTAAAGTTCTCTCGCTCTGTGTACGGTGCGGGATTTTTTCGTTTTTTTTTTTTTCTTTTTTCTCTCGCATTGGATGACTTGTTTGTCTGTTTGTTTGGCTCGCTTGTTACCAGCCTCGTCTATATGCACACGCGCCTTCCTTCCATCCCGAAGATGTCATCCGGGGGCGGCCCTCCCTCGGAAGCGCTTCAACCCCCATGCGAGTACGCGGTGAACCACACGTTTTCCTGTTCCTCTTCTCTCATTCTCCATACTTCCCCTTGGACGGTTAGAGCTACTCGCAAAACTAATGGGGACAGTCCATTACATCGAGTAACATTTTACAGCACAGAGATTGCAGAAGTAGATATTTTCCATCGCAATATTTCCCGTTATTTGTACACACGCGCGCACACACACAGGATCCCATGAATGCTTTTTCACTTTTGGTTACGGTTACGCATGAGTATCTCGGTAATCTACGTATCTTGATCAACATCCCTCTCTGAGAATACGCGCGGAAAGGTCACTGATCTCACGACTCCGGAACATTCGACACAGTCTCTGCTACAATAACGCTTCACCAGCTATGGAACCACTTCGTGATACGGAGTATGAAAAGCTCAGCGGAATAAACGACGAGTTATCTTTAACGTTTATCATCATTTTTTTTTGCTGGACTGAGAAAAATAATTGTTGATGGAACTGAGTCCATTTTGTTGAACGAGTAACTGGAAGATCGAAATGATTTAGTTCGTTGAACGAAATCATGAAAACTTCTTATAGATGGATCAATCGAATCATCGAAGCCAGATGATTTTGTTCGAACAACTGGTTCATTTGCTTGGGCATCATTTTTAGTTGCTTCAATAGATATTTGTTGAAATCTTGAGTATCAAGTTAAGAGGCTAATCGTTTGGATGAATAAATGGATTAGTTTGTTTCGATGATGCCTTGTTGCATTCACTTGAATTTGTTTGGCTGCACCAAAGCTTCGTTGTCTCCACCAACAACTAGTTTACAAATTATTTATTCTTATCTAAGAAATATTTTAGTTGAGAGAAATGAAATTTGTTTGAATCAACAAAATGTTGTTTTCTCGTTGTACAAAACAGTGCCCACAAATAATGAATACCGTATTGAAAAAGACCAACGAAGAATTAATAATCATGATTGTTAGTGAGTTTGAAGAATGATCCCTTCAGGTAATCATTTCGTGTATAAACGAGTAGATTTGAAAAAAGCATTCTTACGAACGTATCATGAGAGAACTCGAATTGTTTCAGCTCTGAATAAGTGGTGGTTAAAAAAAGACGTTAAAACTACAGTATGGTATTGTGCAATTGTATCAACGAGGCTTACGAAGGTATGTGCAGAGTAACGATATAACGTCCTTGAGAACGTTAATGACCTCTCATCCTTCTCTTCCTGGCAACGAGAGATTGCGAGAACGGCTTGAGAGGACAGGACCTAAGTACCATCGAATCTCCCTGGTGTTCCTCTCGAGTACCAACAACTGAATAAATTAGCCGGAGGATTGTCGATCGACGCTTCGTCAAGGATCATTCTCTCTCGAAACTCATCCAAGGGAATACGCACAATATCAAGTTGCTTGGAAAACCTCAACGGAATAACAACTCTCGAGTGGCTTGGGATACCTGTGGATGCGGACAGATTTTTTTACGAACTTGTTGGCCCTTCTTTCCGGGCTTCTAGAGTGCTTGGGGACGAAAAAAAAAGTAAAAAAGTAAAAAAAAAAACGTTGCCAACAACATGGTATACCCGTGCGAACGAGTCAACGGAAGAGTGCTGGATGAAGTCTCTTGGAAGTAAAATGGGATTTCGTGCGAGTGGAACGCGCCGGTGTAGAGTAGATCACCGCCGAGTCGTTCGTGCACAAAAGTGGGACTCTTTGCCTCCTGGCATCGTCATCGACGTCAATCGTATACCCGACTCTTCCAACTGTACTCTACACGAATGCCTGCGAAATTCTGTAACCGCGTCAAGCAACAAAACCAACTTTCCCCACATTCTTCTTTGCCTCGAGTACTTTAAATATGATTTCAAAAACTAGATGAATCCTTCCACCAGTCACTTTTCAGAGGATTCTGGATTGGATCACCGGGTCGACGTCAATCCAACCAAAGTATCGAACTTCCCATTCGTTCGATGCATCCATCCTCCTTCCAGCCACTTTAATAAAGATACTGGAAGTTTGGCCGAAGCTGAAGAACCCAATAAAAATCGATAAAAATGTGAATAATAATGATGAAAAGAAATGGCAAGAAACGAGGCACGGATCAAGATTTAATTGGGATACACGATTCCCCGATTGGCGTGGCTTCTAGAAAAATGGACGAAGACGAGGGTGGAATCGAGGAAACAGGGGGGAGAGGGGGAGGGATTGGGGTATAATTTTGAAGTAGGTAGTACACCGGGAGTGTGGTGCGCTCAGTGCTGAGAGGGTGGAGCCCTCAAGTGCACTCAGCGCGATATGTACCCTATCTGGTTGGGTTGAGGTTCGGTGTGTGCTACCAGTGGGTTTGTTCTTTCTCGTTCCATTCGTTCACCAGCAATAGAGATCGAGTGTGTTTTAGGCCCTACTGCGGAAGCGTGTACAACGCAATGTTCACGTGCTTCCTGGCTCGAAGCTTTCGAGTGTTCTTCACCATCGTGAAACACCACTTGTGGGTTAAAAACAGAGAAAAAAAAAGAGAGAAGAAGAAGAAACTCAAGCTTGATAGCTTGTTAGCGAGTTTTGCGATATTTTCTTCAATTTACCGAGCTTCGGAACTGGCACGGGATTAAAATTATGGCATCGAAAATTTTTCGCTCACCCGTGAGTGCCTCTTCTGGCAGCAATGCGTTTTCCCCCACACCCTGCAATAGTCAAGCGGTTACTCTATTTTTAGAATTTCTCATACCGCTCAACTCCGGTGGAACAACTCATTATTGGATAACGCATATGTGGCCAACGAACCTCAACAACACTCTCGTCCAACTAACCCAATTAATTAATTGAGCGCATTCGTGAATGCTCGTACGAATTTATGTTCCCGAATCGGTTTTGCGGTTATCCGTATCTCACGTTCAACGTATTCACGCTACTTAACGTTTCGTGGCACTGTTGAGGCCGTTTGTTTTTCTTCTTCTGAGAAGCCTGCGGTTGATGAGAATTGATAGAGGTGATTCACTTCCAGTGCACCGTGTTAAGTGTCGATGAAGACTTCTTTCGGGTTCGAGCGACGACCATCGATCCTCATCCAAATAGAAAGTCAATTATTCTCATTTTCATTCGCCAACGCTACGATCATCCGAATGGTTCTTTTGATAAACGAATCGCAGTAGTTGGTCCAAATAATACTTCGAAAAAATGATCTTGGTCCACGTGAAAAGAGACTCGACAGACTTCATTTGTCATCGAGAGATACGGAAGCATCGAAATCTGTTGGAAACGGATCTTGATCCATTGAAACTAAAACGTTAACTCGTTCATTCTCGAAGTCTATTTTCCCCGGTGAATTACAGCCGAAAAGAAGAAACCAGAGAGCTGCGATTCATTCACAAATTCACTACAGGCAAGAAGTATCGGGAAGCGCTGAAAACAGACTGCAGAAAAACGAAAGGAAATCAAACTCGGTTTGTTTCCAAACACAAGATCGAAGAGCAGTGCGTCGATCGTAAGTCGTGAACGAGGAACAACGAGGAACATAGACGAGACTTCATTTCCAGATCGGCGTGAAAAATTCCAACGATTCGTTCCAGAACATCGCTGAAGACCAGTCTTTCTCTTTCTCTTTATTTCTCCCGCGGCATCCCGAAGGGCTGAAACGAATTCATTTTCCCCTACAGAGCCTCATAGCTCGGTCCCAAAGACGGGTGCAAAATGCCAGCCGGCACACGGCGACTCTCGCTCACTCTCGCCTATCATTTTCTTTCCTCCGATCTCCCCAAAGGAATGCGTTTCGACTGTTGCAGTTTAATAGCAACGTAGAAACTTGCATGCAACAAATCGCAGGCACTCAACTTCCTCTTTCTTTGTTGCAGCATCTCTCGCTCCCCGTCTGGAAACTCTGTACCCGAGTACTCCACTTCGTTTCAGTTAACTTTTTCATAATAATGTTTTCTTTAGCTACGGTAATGGTTTGTAAAGTATCCTATCGATACACAACCAACCCAACATCCTTTTTCCACCCACACTTTTTCTTGCTTCTCTCATTCTGCCCCATATTACTTCTCTCCCGGAATCAAGTGTACCGGAAAATCACCGGCAAGCGAGTAATACACTTTCTGCTTCTGTACAAAAGCGAACGAAGAATGCCTCTGACGTTTTCCCATTCACTTCCAAATCCACACCATTTTTACTGTAATCCTCAAGCCTCTGACGTTACTCGAAGATAACATTGTTAGGATGGTATACCATTTATTATTTTCCTTCTTATTTACTTCTCTCTTTTATCAGCATTAACAAATCGATCGAAGATTTTTTTTTTCTTGGTTTACACACCTTGTTTTATGATCGCCAGGAAATAAATGTCGTTATTCTTCTTTGTTGAAGCCTTTTAACCTCTGATGTACAAGTCATCGTCGTTCCGGATATGCGCGAGGAAAATGGAACTGAAAAATTACCGTTACAGTCGTATAAAGAGGGGTCAACGTCGAATTCCTGTGATTCAAAGAAAAATGTAAATTTTTATATAAATAAAATACAACCTCGGGGCTGATGTGAGGAAATTTGATTTTTTTTCTCTCGGAAAAATGTACTTTTTAGTTGATAATAATTACAAAAATTCAGGAACCTACTCCGTTTCCATTGCTGAAGAGGTCATTCTAGAGTTTGAATTCTCTCTGTGCGCAATAAAATATTCATTTCGATTTTTATACTTTGATATCACATTCGATGTTTAACGAGGTTGTAAAAAAAAGTCAATTACTTTTCTCGATATCGGTTATAAGATTTTACTGGTCTGGACGTGGGAAAAATCCTCCCACAGGACAGCTCGCGACTCATCGTAAATCAGTACGATTTTCTCATTCGATATTCTCTCGTAATGTTTCGACATATATTTTCGACAAATTTCTCCATTATTATGAATCTTTCGATCGAATTTTCATTGATAATTTAACTCTTTATTTTTGAACTTTCGTTTCGTGCCTCCTCATTTCTCGTCCATGAACTCTTACTCAATCGAGAAATTTAAGGAGTTTCGATACAATTCTAGTTTTCAAGCAAAACGCCAACTTCGCATAGCAATATTTCGTCGAAAACGAACAAAAAAAAGCTCGTTGATGATGAATAAGCGAATAATTGACAAACGATCCAAACCAATTATTTAATTTTCGAAAATCAGAATCACAATTGTATATTCAGTAGTTTGGCACTTTTTCCAACAGGTTTCAATATTTTTTTTCACTATTCCATTCGTAAAACTATCATTCACCAATGGCCGTAGGCATCTCGGTATGTAAAAAAAGTGCTTTTTCGATAGTAATTGCACAGAATCGGTGTAAACGATCCATTTAAACATGGACGCTGCATTCGGTATTCTTAAACAATATTCTGCGTAAATTTGAAGTTAAAAACCATTTTGCCATTCGTCCCAAAATTTCTTGATTCGATAAATATTTCAAAAACAACTGTCAGTCCCAAAGGATGAAGAAAATTCAGAATTTTTTCCTCATTTCGTTATCCTCCGAGAAAAATCGATCAATCTTCCAATAAGTATGAAAAGCAGCCTGCAAAATCAGTACGTTTTCCAAGGCAGTTGACAAAAATCTTGAAGTAATTCCACCACAGATTTTGTTTCAGTAACTGAAAAGAATTTTTACAAGTTTTCACGTATTTCTGTATATCCGGAAAGCGGAGTTAAGGGGTCGGAAACGTTGAGACGAGGTTTCGAAACGAGCTTTATGCGAAAAAGCTCCGGATGGAGAATGCGGAGGTTATTCGACCGGTAGACGTAGCGTGTAGTAGGTGGCAGTCGACGATACGGCGCGATATATTCCTATTCGAGGCGCGAGCATGTGGCCGCTGAAACCATTGCCTTCCCTCTTCTCGTTTCGCTCGCGTATCCACGGGGCATCCACTAACTTGTTCGTTAATATTAAAGGTCCGTTGGGGATTCGTACACGAGGAGAGACGAGAAAGCGTATACCGCTGCGTACCGAGTTCACGACCCCCCGAGCGCGTTGAGCGATGAGAGAAACGGGTACATAAAAAAAAAACGAGAAAAAAAACGAAAAAAGAAAAAAAAACATTACCCCAGTGTGTTAGGTGAGAGTGAGGGCAAAAGGGGAAAATTCTACATAATCCAAAAATATGTAGCGAGATCAAAGTTTCAATGCTTTTTTTCTTCATATTTCTGTTCAAAGTTTCGAGATAATTGTACAATATGATCGATCTAATGAAATTTGATGCTGTGTTCGTACCCCCTCTTGTAGGAAGATCGCTGAAAATGAAAGCCTGAAAACTTCATCCCTTAAAATGATCTTTGTGGAGAAATAATGAAGAGTAATTTTTTTTTTTGTTCATCAATTTATATGGTTACGATTGATGTTTCAAATTTCCATTGGAGATCCTCATTCAGTAGCCCCGAAAACCATTGCAATCAATATTTGATCGAATCCTCATAATTTGTGACGAAAGTTTGTAGCTGTTTTCAGAAAAAATAGTTTCTTCGATAAATCGTCTCGTTGATATCGACCAAACGGCAAAGATCACTAATCCCAGGGCCCCCGTTAATCTCATATGAATAATCAATTTTGAAATGTTATTTTTTTCGTGTCACTCACTCGCTTGGACATAAATAACGGCGATAAGTTAGAGCGCAGGGATGTATGTGAATTCCACTAGAGATACTCCGTTGGAGAATGACTGAAAAATGCAAGAAAATCCCGATGTTGGCTCATCTTGGTGTAAAAATCGTTAGCACGTGTGACTTTCGTTGTAAGAAAGTAAGATTTCGAAGTTTGCTGACAAAGAATAGTCTTGGAACTGCGGAGTCGCTCGTCGCGATCGGCAGAATATTATAAACGACGTTAAGAGTCGAAGAAGAGTCGTTAAATTTTAACGATTTGCCGAGGGATAAGCGACAAGGATTTCGAAATATTGTAAAGCGTTTGAGATTAAGCTGGACAACTATTAAATCATTCAGGCTATCGATCCATGAGCATCGTGAATAAAAACGTTGCGATGATGAGAACGTTTCTATGAATCTGAAAGAAAGAAAATGAGAGCTCTCCGTCTCCTCGTTGTCTCTCGTAATACGTATACGAATAGCGAGTAAATGCGAAAGTAGCAGAGTAAGAGACGAAAGCTCTAGCAGGCACGTTGGGAATGGTTAGATCGTGAAATTTCTTGAGTCGCGTAAATGCCGGCGTATTTCGGGGTTGCGAATGGTCGAATATGCGGCGATCACGCGTCCTCCGTATCTTCGGTTTTAGACACTCTCTCTCGGTGGTGCTCGGACAACAAAGACAAAATTCGATTTATATGTACCCAGTTGTTGTGTATTACGACGGTTAGGGAACGCTTTTACGTTTACGCTTGTATATATACGCTTAGGTTATGTAGTTTAATAGTATACGATAGTTATATGGTCGATGCTCTGCTCCAGGAGGGCTAAAGCTAAAGCCACCGCGACTGCTCTCTCTCTCTCTCTCTCTTTCTCTCATCCAAGAGTTACATTTAGGGGACGAGTTACAATCGTTTCGAAATAATTTAGGGGACCGTACGACCTCCGCAGCCCATATATATACGTGTGGCCTCCATACAAATATATATCGTGTAACACACCACACACGCCCCCTCCCCATATAATAAACCACGCTACCATACTCGCCGGAGTAGCTAATACTATCGTACGGTACACACGCATCTGTACCAAGTTATTTATGATGGATTAGGAACGACAAGAGAGATGCAAACACGGCTGAGCAGCAGAAAATAATAAAAAAAATAAAAAAAAAAAAGAGAGAAATACTTAAACCGCGACTAATTTATGCTTGACGTCCACTAGCTTGACAAATCTTACCCGCTGCGTGCATCCCTACGTTTTTCAACCCTTTCGCTCATTTTTACCTGAACTCCTCTCCTGAAAGGAATCTCTTATTGTTTAAGGAGGGTGGCTACATACGACAATGTGATAAGAATTTAATAAAATTTAGTGATAACATTATTTGGCATCAAATGCAATGACACAAATTTTTTCAAATTTTTCGTCTACATAGTTGTCGAATAACTGGAGTTTACAATATGCAAAAGATATACCTATATATATCAGAATCCTATGCTTACGGATGTAAACTCTAGTGTTAAATTACTCGAAAACTATGTAGAAGAAAAATTTTAAAAAATTTCTATATTCATATTTAATCCAAAAGAATATGCTCACCAAATTTCATTAAATTCTAATCATTTCGAATTTTCCTATGCTTTTAACATGGCAACATTGTTGTCTGTAGCTAACCTCCTTAACTTCATTGTGGCTCGACGTTGTTGAGGAAAGCTTTATTAAGTGGCATCGAATTTTATTCATTTTCGAACGAACCTCAGTTGTGGAAAAAGGTCAAGAAATTTGGGTGAATCTGACCGCAGTTGGGTGGAAAACTGAGAAATTTTTTGTATCTTTGCTGTCAATTGGGTTTTCATCTTTCTTCATCCAGGATTTTTGATAATCCAGTAGTTTGAAATGTGCTGAACAAAGTAAAGAATTATCGAATCTGTTCTGCGGTTTTTGGAGCACAAAATCTTTGTCTATGTCTCTACGTATCGAGATGATCATCTGGAAACTGGTATTACTTCTTTGCTTGTGGTTTACCGAAAATTGTTCGACTCTTGCTGGCTCCCCGAACAAAACGAAGTTTTGTGAATTTAACACGAATATAGGGGACAAAACAGAAGCGTCGAGCACGAAAGCGAATCTTCCTGACACCAGCAAAAATATTCTTTTTGCCTTATTCGATTTCTTCCATTTTGTATTATTCATCTGATCGTTATACGCGTGGGAAGTATATATATATATATATATCGCACGAAGAAAGCAACGAAATCCTTTTCGTTCTTGCTCCTCGAATCTTTACCTTTCTCTCGGCGGTTGCCTCTCTTTCGTTCGCTATTCTCCGCAGACTTCTGTCTTGTCTCATCGGAGAATCTCCGAGATAAAATTGCATGTGCAGCGTCAAAGTGATTGGGTTTGTCGATTCTCAACATCGAAACTGTGGAAACTGAGAAAAGGGAGTTGGATTATCCAGCAGCACGAAAGTAGATACGAACAATGAAAGTTGCGGGAGGGAGGAAGTCGGTTAGACGAGTCTGCGAAAAATCGAGGAATCCGAACAAATCCAGTGGAGTCTTTCGCACAGAGCTTTTTCTTTCGTTCACTAAATCTCGGAGAAAACTTTGACTTCTTGAAACGTTGAAATTCTACTCGAAATCTGGCAAATGCGACAGCATCCTGTAATTTATTATGCGAATTTTTGGTGTTGATATCTCTCTCTCGGCATCTTTCGCAACTTACTTTACGAAAAAGACACTTCCGGATAAGCGAATTTCTAGGAACTTGGAGAACGAGATAAACGAAACTGATGCACAACCTTCCTTTCCGATACCCTTTAGGCGCAATCTATTTTTCTTCGATTTCCAAAATTTTAAAGAATTACTCTGTTGTTATCGTTATTCAAAGTTTCATTTCTAACGAATATTTTTTGGAAAATATTCTTGAACCACGACAGTTTCTGAAAACGTTGCAATAATCACGATTGAGAAGCCCAAGAACTTTATTTCTCTTTTTTATCGAATATGACTCGTTACAACGAAGGAAAAAAAATAATTTTAGTGGCCAGAAACTGCCTTTTGTTTCGAAGGGAAATTTCCCGGTCAATTTCATTCGAATAATCGAATGAATTCAGCATTTCATGTGTCAGCTTCGGAAAAATAATATTTTAACCTGAAAACGTCGAATTTTGAAAGGAATTAAATAATTTAATATCGACAATAAAAGTAAATTTGACGAGATTCACCAAAGGCAGGTTTAAGACACTCAGATTTTATTCCAAGTGCGATATTTTCTCATTGAAAATAAGCGTCGTTATTACCACTAAACAAAAAGCTTCATCGATCATCCAGCAACACATTATCATCAACTTTAATGGTATGTCTTCGAGAACGTTAAAGGCAGCGAAGAATAACTGCAAAGTTTATGTGGCACATAACATTATTCTGCTCATAGCTTACCGACAAACGCAAGAGTGTATTTTAAATTATATATACATATGTTCGTACATGAACTTTCACGTTAAAGTCTCAACATTCGAATGCTCCTTTCGTCTCGATAGATCCACGCAATCTTCACAGATAATGCAACACAATGAGCACAGACGTGTTTTTTTTTTCTTATTTTTTATTTTTTTGTAAAAAACATGTATTCCTATTCTCTTAGTGAGTTCTGGAAGATTTTAAAGATCAGACGATCAGTTGTACTTTAAAACTTGAGAAATTGTAGTTCACACGATTTCTTCGTAAATAAGATGTTTCCTTTCTTGCCATGGTGTTGTTAAGAGTTGAGCAAACACGTCTGAGAGGCGATTGTACTGAAATTTTTGTTGATAAAGTTCATTGTAATTGTGACGAAAAACTTCGAAGATGATTCGTCAACAACCACGGGATCATGAGGCATTTTTTTCGATGCGTTTTATCATAAAAATTTTTTCAGACATTGCGAATATTCTTCGGTAAAAAAAAATTAAAACTTGGAAATAAACAGAAGCTTTTTCCGATGGTAGGAAAATTGAAAAATCTCGTTCTACTTTGTTGCGAGGGAAAGGGATCTGAAATTTTTTCTGGAGAAACCGTGTCACAGCTCTCGAAAAACTACAAACCTTTGACTTCTTTGTGACCAAAGAAGGAGCGAAGATGGAAAAACGTATAGTAAACGATCATCGTTTCTCAGGCAAAAGAAAAAAAGTATTTTTCTCGAAACATTATTTTTGTAGAATGTTGCATTCTTCTTAACGAAAAAATCTTTCGATGTTTCTACGTTTTCTAAAACGAATAAGAAGTTTTTGGACAAGTGGCAAAATTTTATTTCAATCTTTACTTCAATTTTACAGAATAAAAATAAAATAAAACACTTTTAAACATGGTGAGATGCCCACGGTCATTGATGACAGTTCCACGAATGAAATAGTGAGAAAAAAAATGTTAAAAACTTGTTGAAAAACTGCCAAACCACTAAGATACTGCCCATAAAAAATTCAATAATTCGTCAACATCGTTTATTAATTATTCACTTATTCGTCAGCGAGAACGATGAGTTTTCCTTTCATCGATCGACAAAATATTTGTACCGAAACTCCTCAAATGAAATATAAAAAATACTCGATTTAGAAAGAAGTAACCATTTTCTATGCCTGATAAAGTGAAAATTTCCATCAATGGTTTTCACTAGAATAATTATAAAAAATCTTCACGACGTCCAGACGATGAATATCAACATTTAAAAATCCATTAGTTTCTAAAATAATTTCAATTTATTCGGCAAACTTCTGAAAAGTTCTGGTAAATCGAGATAAATCATAAAAATTCTTGCCTCTTCCCAGACATTTCCAACTCTATAAAAACCCCTGGCTATATTTCTGGTTTCCCATATTTTCCTGGTAGCTAGACATATTGCCATACAAATGAATAACTCCCAGGAAGGTTAAAGCCCCGATCGTACGTTGTTGAGCAGGGTTGCAATGCTATGCTCGGAGTCCGTATATCTCCCCCCCAGTTTTCCAAAGAAAAAAAAATCCGTTCGATTACTAATGAATAAAAAAAAAAAACAAATATGCAAAGAGACACTCTTTTCCTCTTATGCTTCTCATCTCGATTTCAAAACAGCACATTTCTCATGGATCGTTATCTCAAGAATTTCCCATGATTTTCCAAAATGGTTGGATTATAAAAGTCAGTTTATTTCGTAGTAAAAGAAGTTGGGAAGTTCGTAGCCGTTACGACGACATCAGTTCGTCAGTTCCTTATCGAAAACTGACAGACACTGGTCCAGGATTTTGTTTTCTAGTTGAAGGATTGAAGGGTACGAGAATAACAGCTTTTGTCGAACGAGTGTGGAAGGTTGTTTCGGAGTTGGGAACACAGGGAGGGAGAAGGGAAATGATGGAAGGGAGAGAGAGAGAGAGAGAGAGGAGAGACAAAGAGGGTGCTGCCTTTTGCCTACACACCCTAAGTGATCTATGGCCAAAGATAAACCACGCGTTCAACAAGTGTGCTCTTCGGAGATATAGAGCTGGTTCGCTGGTCGCGACTGTGCTGCAACATTATGTATCCAGTCTCTAACTGCCATCTCGTTTTCTATCTTTCTTTTGGTATTTTTATCCGACGATCGTGTGTCTCTTGTTGCGTGTACGGAGCACATGCGAGGTACGAACGTCCGAGCGAGAGACTCAGCAACGAATTCCCCGGGGACGTTTTGTTTTTTGCTTCTGAACGAATAAAAATTCAAATGGAATTGCCAAGTTGGAATCGCGCGCGCGCTCTTATAGAGATCGTTGGCAATCGAGATTTATCGTGGCGCCTCTTAACCCCAAGAGCTCTGTATATAGCACCCCCTCGAAAATTATACGTGCCGGTAAGCGTGAAAGTATCCAACAGAGATTGATAAAATATGTAATCGAGCTTCTCGACCAAACTCGTAATTAGCTAATTGCTGAGAGATCGAACAACCTGTGCTGCATCTTCCAGTTATAAAAACCTGACGAATTGACTACATTTTGATTTCGTGCTTGAAATCGAGCTTCAAATTCACAATTTTTCATTGGAACGTTCGATTTTTTGTTCTTCTCTTTCCTCTCTCTTTTCTGCTGTTTCCTTCTTTTCTTATGTACGATTCCTCGATCTTTGAAACATTTTTGAAAACTCTCCGAGTGACGAGAAGACGAAGGTCTGAAGAATGTCGAGCAGAACGCGGGCTCGTGTCTCTGTCACGAGAGCCATCAACCGGCCATCCAACGTTCAAGATATCGTGTTACTCGCTTTTCTTCTTCTTCTTCTTTCTCTGTACTTCTATCACATTGTATACAATTTAGAGATACAATATTGATACACGAGAAACAGCCGGTTTGGGCTCGAACAGGGTGCAGCAAATCTCTTGAGAGGCTTTCGACCCCCATCAGAATTTTTGCCTCCTTAAATTGCATTTTTCTTTTTACAAACTTTCTTGATACATCAACGATTTTTTCTTTCCATTACGTTCCGCAATAGCATTCATAACTGCGGAACTGGTGTTTCAAACCGGAAAAGAAAAATGAATAAACACAAATAGCTCAGCTTTACCGAGTTCCGTTTTATTTGTTTACCGTTGTAATCCTAATCCGACGTGCTTAGTGCGACCAGACGTTCGCATAACTGCACGACCCTCGATCGTTGCTGCGTATTTCGCAAACTCTGTGACATTTCCAGTAGGAAAAATGACATTTTCAAAAATGAAATAAAAATCTCATAATTTTTTCTTCATCTCCTAAATATTAGGCGATTCGAGAAAACCAATTCACTTCGTCGATGAGCAGACCGGAAATAGTGAAAACAAGAAATAAATCGTAACTTTTCACCTCGAAATAGCTCCACAACTCTGAGAAATTTTCATACTTTCAATTGACAGCATTTCTGAAATGTCCTTTTTCGTAAAATACTCAATGAACCGAGAATTTGAACTCGAGTTCAGCGGTACAGATAATGAGCATACGTTTCAGGGAGTATCATGACTTTTTATAATTTTTCGAACATAAAATATATGAAGTGTAGGCGAAACGAGAACTTGCCGGAAACGTAAATAACAATGGTCGGAATGAGTTATATGGTCAGTTAAATTTCTTCTGCTCTCCTCTATCGGAGTTTCTTTACGATTTCCACTATAACAGAGGTTGTAAGCTAAAAGAAAGGAAATGAAGAATATTTTTATTCTCGTTATTTCCCCTCCCCGTTGTGCCTGGATGTTAAATCGAATTCGAACGATGCTAAAAACCTTCGAACAATCTCCTTTTTCTAGTAAAAAGTTAAGTTTTTCGAAAAATCGGTAAGCCTTTTTCGATTAGGAGCCTCGTGTCACAGAAAAGCGTTAACCATTTGGAAAACACACAATTAAGGAATAGCAGGCGTTGCTTTTGAAGCTGAGTTCTGACAATCGATCGGTATCGGTTTTATCGATGGAAAACGATTTTTTTTCATCGCCGATTTTCAAATCTCTCGGATTCGTCCAGTAAAATTGTCACTTCGATCGAATAATATTCTACGAAATAATATTTAAAAAAAACAACGTTCGAGTGTTTCGAACCCAGTTCCTTGAACTCTTCTTCTATTCCGAAATGGAAAGTTCAGGTTAACGATAAACGTTTTGAACTCACTCTCCATCGGTATTTTTTTTCGTAACGTCATGCGTGACGTTCCGAGCACACGCGTGAAACATTTATGAAGATGACGTTGACCAGGACGAGAACAAAGGTGAAAAATCCTGGAGCCGTAACATGCTCAGGTTCGTTCCGTATCGTATACCTGCCACTCCGAAACAATTTTGGGGGATTTTCATTTTAAAATGAGGATTTAAAATACGAAAACATAGACGTTGTTGACCTTTCTTTCCGACGTATACACAAACTCCAGACGTTCTCTTCAGCTCTTTTCTCTGCTGCTCTTCTCTATTTCTCTCTTCGGACTCTCCATGAGAAATCCCAAAGAATCGGGCTTATTATTATTTCAACCGTAAACTTTGTCCCTTTCCATTCGTTCTCTAACTTATATACACGTAAATGCTCATACATGAGTTAAGAAACGATTGAAAACGTTTTTGACCGCACACTGAACGGAAGAAGCATGACGCTGGGCGTATCTCAAATAAAAAAAAAATAAAAAACTTCGTTGATTGAATGAAAGCAGCATCGATCCGAGCTAAAAATATTTCTTAAAAGCATGTCACCGGATTAATGAGCTCAATCAATCAATCGCGTTAATAGCGCATGAAACCGAATCGATCGAAGCAAACATTCAAGCTGAATTTTGATGAGACAATAAAAAAAAAAAAAAAAATTAAAAAAGAAACAATGTAGAACGAGGCGAGGAGATTTCTTTCTATTCTTTGCATCGTTTCGTCTACAACGAAGATGGAACTAGGAGTGTGCTTGGTGGACGCATTTGGTTCGCTACTCTTTAGATTCTTAACCTCCCATCTCGTTCGAAGACCACGTCGTCGTCGTCGTCGTCTTCGTTGTAGTTATGACAATATATCTCGAGGCTAAGAGTAACATCAGGCTCACAGCGCTGTGTGGAGTCCTGCAGACTTAGCCAAGGCACGTCGGCCCTCCTTTGTCGGTGATTTTTCGAGCGAAAACCGCGAAGACATCACGAATCCATGAGAGAGGAAAAGAGAAAGGCAGAAAAGACGAGAGTGAGAAAGGGACAGAGGTAAGAGACAAAAAAGCGATGGGAAGAGAGAGAAAGAGAGGAGAGAATAAGGAAAATAAGTAGAAGAGTCTGCGGTTCGGCGATGGCAACTTTTCGGAACCTCATCCTCTCTTCTGTATCCTTCTTTTAGTTTTCTTTACTTAAACTCCCTTCGTCCCTACCACAAAACAACGTGAAATAAAAAGTGAAGTATTCAAGAGATCGAAGAATATCCCGTTGTTGGGCATTCTCAAGAGAATGCATCACCGCGGAGACGTTCGCTCGCACTTTTTTTCGAAACAGCATCATCGTTCTCCTCATCTATTTTTTTACTAGTACGCGAGAGGACCATTGAGCTGATTATAACGTGACCTGCTGCGTTGCAGCTAAAAGCTGTCCTGATTATCCAGGACCTGACTAATCCGTTACACTATCCTGATCGCAGCTGTCGATGTCATTCGCTCCAAGGACATCAAGCTGGGACGTAAAGATTAGTTAACATCCAAATGGTAGACTTCTTTTCAGTTTCCCTGCCAAAACTGTCACGAGCAAATTATTTACCGAAATACACACGAATTTGGTTTTGGGATCCTTTCGAAGCTGCTGATTCCAATCCCAAACTTGGTTTTCACTCTGCAACCCGAAAGCATTTCATCAAAGTCAATCGGTTGATAAGGTGATGATCACTGGTAGACCTAGTGGCTGTTGGAATGTTCCAGATTCGGCTCTAGTCCAAAAATATCCCGAGACCAATGCAGGAACACATATTTCCTCATTTGGAACTAATGTCATTGATTTTATACTTCGAATGCCATTGAAAATGAACATCAAACGTCCAGGAGGCATTCCTGGGAATGTTGGATGACAGAGAAGTAGCGAGTCCGGAGGATAATTTGTATTGTTAATCGGACGTTTGTGCGTCCGGTAAGGCAGGTGCTGGGAGGAAATCCGGAAGGCGAAAAGCGTGAAAATAAGAAAGAATGAGTCTCGGAGAGAGGGATAAACGAGAAGGATACGCGGAATGATACGAGGGGTAAAGTCTGCCCGGACCCTTCTTGATTTCCTTCCTTCTCGCTCGTTCTTTCTCTCCCTCGCTCTTTTTTTTACGACGGTACAAGACGGCGTGACCGCACATGTATCGAGACGAACGCTCGCGCACTCGCCCTTTCGGCCACTTTTTATAGGCCTTGTATTATAGCATGTGACTCGTATATCGAGAAGGGAAAAGAAGGAAAGGGGGAGCACCCACAGAGAACGATGGAAAATAGCGGGATCAAAGGAGAAAGAAGGAAAGACCCATGGCGATATATTATTGGTGAGCGGTGAACGAGAAATACCGCTATAAAGATCCCATGCATGTCCTAAAGGGCGAGCAACTTCTTGTTCGTGATATAACCAAAGTGCCGGATGAGGCATACGTATCATGCGTCACCGCACAGACTACGCGGACCCTTTTTAACATAAACTCACCCTTCGGGAGAGGGGGCGGCAAATGGGATAGGTTTGTTAATACCGTCTTTCACCTTTGACTATTCTTCTAACCTCACGCCATTTGTCCTTACGTCATATAAAAGTTTCATTATTCTGAGAACTTTGGCATCAACTCTTGGAAGAATCGATGGAATTCGATGCATCGATAACATCGGTAACTATACTAATTACCGGATGGAATCTGACCACTTTGTGTGAATCTCCAACTTGGATATTGCTGCCAATGATTCCCTTGCATCAAGAAAATCCTTTGTTTCGACGATTCCGAGCTGGGATTATTCTGGTTGAGTAAAACTGGATGAACGCTGGCCAGAAAAATTCTGGACTATTCTATCTATAACTATTCTACTATTTTGGAAATCGTTTCAAAGCCCATTACTGCTGATCCATGAAACAGAAACGTCTAAGCCACTTGAAAAACAATGAAGAGTTGAACCGATTAGCCAGAATGTCTCAAAATTTGGATTGAAACTTTGCTGAGTAAAAGGACCACCAAAATGTGAGGAGGCGAGTGATTATTCAACTGTTTTCAATCTTGTACGCCAGGTAAAGGGACTGGAATCAGGGAAGCTATTCTTATCAGCTTTGCTCAGTAGATTAGGTCCATGCAAGCTTTGAGCCGGCCTTCCCCTCTTCACTTTTTCAACGCTGCACCGGATCGGTTGCTTTAATAACTGCTCGATAGCTGACGAAGGGTTGATCAGGCTTAACAGAGATGAGTACTTTTCTCTTTAGAATTTTGCAATTCAACTATTCTCTACCGCTTAAGAGTTACTTTTCAACGATCTTCATAACGCTACCGTATCGAGGAGGATACCATTGGCAAAATCAATCAACTTCATTTCTAAGGAATACGAGAATAGCTTTGAAACTGAAGAGGGCCGTTTGTAAGGTTTCGCTAAAGACAAAAGCTGCTCGTCTCCCATCTACATTACGCTATTCATCGTATCCCAGTGATTCTCACCAAATCGAGAGGCCTGCACAAAATACTTTTGCGATAATAACCGGATTGTTGGAAAGACTAAAATATGATTTTCATTCGCAAACTCAATCATTTTGTAATTTGTATGTGAACAATATGAATCTAAGAGTTTGGAAGGGCTTGATAAGATTTGCAATTTGGCTGGAGGCTGTACGAGGCGTCTTAACTTTGAACGCACCTTTTCAAACTTTAAGGGATCATCGGAATAGAGCTAAAAATAAAGATCAAAATAAGCACAAACTCCATTTACCTATTCTATTCGAATGGATCATGATATCTTGCCATAATTGAACAATTTTAACGATCAGACTTTAATCTCGAACAGTTCAAACGAATCCTCATGCTTCCTCGTTTTCAATCATCTTCCATTTAAACTTCAGCAATTGAAATGAAATGAAAGCAATTCAATTGAACACGCGTGGTCGAAGAAATCGAATAATGATGCACTTGAATTATCCGGATCATGTTCTCTGCAACTATTTGCCTTTCGAGACCAATCTGATCAAGAAATCAATGATTTTGTTCATTAGTTTGATGATAACACAAACGGTGCAGTTACTGAAAATGCTTTTGCATCATTCTTCGGTGTTGGTTCTGCTGCACGACTTTCGATCCATAGTATCATACAAGTCCGTAATCGGGGCACTACTATAAAGTAGATGGTTAGCACTCTCCCTTTTACTCGATCCAAGTTTTTCAAGTACTTGTGAAAATCTCGGAACCCCTGCTCCTCCTTCCGACAGTAAAAAAAAGATACTGAGAGAAAGAGAGAGAGGGAGGGAGGAAGAGTAAGAAAGAAATAGAAAATGAAAAGGGAGGAAGAGAAAGAAGAATTGTTCTATATATCTTAGACTTGGACTTTGTTTGTGAGGAGGACCAAGACTCTCTGGTGCGACAAAGCTAAAAGTACCGGAATCACTTTGCGCCGCTCTCTCCTTCATCTCCGCCATTATTAAACTCGCTTTCTCATACTTACATACGTGTGTCATACTACTCCATATTATACGTCTTATACACGCGATGCTATGACTATACAATTGTCCTCTGTCTGTATAGTCGTGATAGAGAAGAGAGCTCCGGGCTCCGTTTGCTTCGATTCATGGCTGATGGAAGGTTTATGACGCATTAAAAACCTTTCTAGCGGTACGAGGTCTCTGAAATGATGGAGGGCTACAAGCCTCGGGTGTTAGTAGAAAGATGAAGGGAATATCGGACGGGGAACAAGTAAGAAAGAAAAAAAAAGAAGAGAGGGAGAGTGAGAACGAAAATGGTACGAAACGTTCGTTGCATTCGATGACGTCGCGCTGAAAGCCCTCGATACGGTCAACGTCTCTTCAACGATAACGATTCCACATTTATGACCCAGTAAAGACATCGAGGGAAGTATTCGAGACGACGCGACATACCTTAGAAGGCAAACTTGTCCACCGGTAAGCCGAGGAGGACGTATCACACAGGAGGGTCCAACTAACTTTTACATTCGTCTCACGTACGTTTCTGCAGATTTCTATGTACGTGGCTGGGACGTTGAACGCTGCACAAATGTCTCCATAACCAATGACAAATTACACAAATCCTGTAAGTTAATTTCTACACTTACGACATATTGCTCTCCAAGAAAAAGACTCGTTTCATCCGGCATCGATCATTGTCGGATTCAACGGAATACAGCAATTTACAGAATGTGTAGCAGTTCAGAAGAAAAGAAGAAGAAGAAGAAGAAAGAGACGAAGAAAGAAACCTCGGATGAATCCGCTGTCAAGAAAATGAATAGAGATGTTGTCGACGAGTCGAAATCAGCTCAGTTTAACATTCTCGTATAAAATAACCTTCCACTTCCGGCTCCTATTCTGCGCAATTTCGTTTGACCCTCCAACACCGACAGCTTGTTTGAAATAGTTATAAAACACGAGGCCCACAAAGGACTATATATACTTTAATGTCTCCATTAAGACTTCAATAAAAACTTGCGAAAGCTTTTACATCGTGAAAGAAGAAAGAGATTCCGTACGTGCTACACGTCCGAAGTCTTGATGCGCGATTCGTAACTGTAACTTCTATTGAAATCGATTTGTTTCACGAGAGGAAGGAGCTTGATCATATCTCCTGATTCCGTCTACCAGCCAATTGTGATCACGTTCCAATTGAAGTTTTATTATTATCCGGTATCTCTCATTAATCTCAGGTACATTCTTTGCATCCTGATGAAAGTATTCGTTATTTCACTTCAGACCTCGACGTACTAAACGTTTTTAAAGCCGGACGAAATAAAATCTGTGAAAATAACAAACGGGGATGACGTTTCGTTAATAAAATTGGGATCAAGAGATATGACAGCGATCGGATGAGATGCTGCACGTTCCCGTGTACTAAAATCTTTCATTCCGCGATGAATTCAGCGGAAGACTCGAAATGTCTATAACGTCCATTGAACGAATTCAAAAAGAACCAAAACGCGGATGTCGTCAACGTGTTTTCAAAGAGACGTCAACAAAAAAAAAACATAAATGAAGAAGATCCTTGATCGTTGATCCTTTGCCTGCTGGACACGCAATCGAAATGAAACTGAAAACCGTTCGGTTATGGAAGCGTAAAGAAACAATGCGACAAAGAGAGTGACACGGTTCTGCAGAGCTTTGGCATTTGAAATAAAAAAAAAGAGCGACCACACCGAGGCTCCGCGTCATAAAAAATGAGGCGAAAGAGGCTGCAAAAAATATCGTAGTGTGCCTGGTGCGGCAGAGGGCAAAGTGGGGACTGGGCTTTCCTCCTCAGTGTCGTTACACAAACGAGATGAGGTCGACGTGTCTTTAGCTCTGCCGTTTAATAAAGGCACCTTTATTAAGCGCGAAGCGACGAACGCGTTTTAAATTCGCGTTGTATGCGTATGCTTCGTGTCTTCGTATGAGTACTTGCGCGTATACTCTTATGCGCTCGCGTCGCGATCTTTACCAAACCAAACACCAGAACGACAGAGAAAGAAAGAAAGAGAGCAAAGTTATAGCGTTATAGTTGAACACACCGAGCTGACTTTACGATAGCGATTAAAAATTGCATTAACGTTTAACTGAGCCGAGCCAAGCCCCCCCCCCCCCCCCCCCCCCCCCCCCCGCCTGGCGTTTGCCTTCCCCATTCCTCTCTCGCCCCGCGATCATATTCATTCTCATTTCTCTCGCGATACGACCAGGGCGGCTACGCTTTTTTTAAGGAGAAACCTTTTCGAAGGGCTCTTTCTTCCTGCCTTCTACGATGCATTATTGTATCACACTATTATATATACGCGAGCAGAGACTTATGTGCGACCAAGTTTTATCTCCGACTATTCAAACCACCCACCCACCCCTTACGTGCCTTCGCTCCTTTGCTTTTTTTCCGATGATCGTATAAATTGTAATAACCGAAGATTAAAAGCATCGTCAAAAAGAAGCGTCAACGACTATTTTTTTTTTTTTTTTTCCTTTTTCATTCGAAACTTCGCTCGAATTTATGTCTCGGAATTCAAGATGCCTATAAAAACTGTGTACCTAAACCAGACTCAATGAAAAGGCGCGTCATGAACGACGATCAAACGCCAGCAACGAGGGCTTCAAAGGGCATTACTTTGGCGCACTAGTCTCTGAAGTATAAAGGTTCAAACTCATCGTACTAAACTTGTCACGTTACTCATATTTTCTCCACGAGAATCCAACATTTATTTACTCATCTATTTTCATCGGAGTTTCCTGTCCTTCGGAGACCATCGTTTCACTTATATATTTGTACTTCCAAAGTGAGATTCCGCATCAGGAATTAAAGAAGGGAAAAACGGTTGAAAAATTTGAAGAAATTTTTTTATCCTATTGATACGGCACCATAGTTTCTGGGTCCATGTCAACACTCTGATGGTTTTTGATGTTAACAATCATTTCTCGTTGGAATTTCATCAAAATTTGCTGAATGTCTCCATTTTTTCTCCAATCCGAATGAAGGATTTATGTTTTTGGTGAAAACTTTCAGAGTATGGTAAACTGAGAAAAAAAAGTTATTGGAATAACAAAATCTCTCATTACGGAGCGTCAATGGAATATATGATCATCGTAATGTCATGAACCATTGAACGAACACATTCATTTTTGATCAAACTGCGCTTTCATTCTGACAAAGAACCACGCATTTCAATTGACAAAACTCTTCCAATAACATGAATTTCTATTGAATCGATCATTTTTTTTCCATGCGTGTACCATGTGCCATGGTGATTTTTCATATGCAGAGACGCAGCAGCGTCTTGACGCCAAACACTAAAAAGACAAGCATTACATGCGGTGTATCTATACTCGAGATTAAGCGATTTCTCTTCACGATTTTTCTCACCGTGTACAAAAGATCTGACGTAATTAGCTTCGAGTCGTAAGAAAGATCAGATTCTCAACGATTTATCGAAACTAAGAGCGTTGCGCGTATACGCGAGAACAAATGTGTATATTCGATTTCCGCGAGAATATCGAATGACACTTGAACTTTAGTTACGAATTAGCCGGCACCCCGGAGCGGGAATCTGCACCTACAATTGCGGGTTAGTTGGACGCGGGAGGCCCGGGGCAGGAGGAGAAAGGGGAAGAAAGATACTCGCGTATCTATAATAGAAGGGAAGAAGCTGGAGAATAAAAGAGAGAGGGAGAGCGAGCGGTGCGCGATGTGTTCGAGGAGGAATAGTGGGGGCAATTAATCGAGCGCGGGAAACCAGTTTGTCAGAAATAAAATCTTCTCAAACGATCGGTTGACCGCGGCTACTCGGCATCATTGCGAACGAAGGAACCGCTGGCGCGCGCGTTGCCGCGCGCGCGCGCACACGCACGCCCGAGACAGAGCACCAAAGATTATCGAGGCTGGAGAAGTGAGCGCGAGGAGTTAAGAGGCCAACGGAGATTGGGAGTCGACACGGGAGTAGGCATCTACTCTAGTTAAGTAGCGTGACCGCGCGGCGCACCTGGATAGCATACTCGCGTATACGCGTACTTGTATATCTTGATTTCTTTCTCTGATTCTGCTTTCATCCTCATTCCTCGTAACATCTATCCTTGTCTCAGGATTCGTCCGATTCGTATATGCGATGGCGTTCAGGAATTTGGAGTATGCTTATGCACACACATGTATCTCTATATAAATATATATATCTATACGTATAGATATTAACGCACACACGCATGCGCACTAGAAGAGAAGAGGATGCGATGTGCCATTCCCTCTTTCTCTTTTTCTCTCTCGTTCGCCAAGGTCGCAAGGAGGAAAGAAGGGAAAGAGGTAGATAAGGACCACAAGGACCAAGAGAGAAAGAGTCATTCCACTCGCACTGCTGTGGCCATATAACGAAGGCGCTTTTTCATTCTCCATTTTTCTCCCCTCTTTAAGCCAGTCCGCACCGTCTTCCTCTCTTATTCTCGCGACTTGCGGCTCTCGCTTTCTCTTCTTTCTCTGCTCTATGTCTTCGAATAGCTGCTGTATAGTCGTTTCAGAACTGCTGGTCCACGTGAGTCTTCGTTTTCGATATGATCTTCTTCGGAACTAACGACGGGGGCTAAATACAATTATTTTGATGATCTCTCTCGTCTCGATCCACTCGTATCAAGATGTATCGAGGCGCGATCTTACTTCTTTCGAGAAGTTTATTATCTTTTTGTGATTTTTATCGCGGCGATCAAGGGGAATTGACGCCCGACGTGTCGTCGCCTCCACTATTTTCTTAAATCAATGTTAATTATATTAGATTTCTGTCCATATGCGTGTGTGTACGTGTGGGTCGAAAGACTCCTGTCGCACATTCTCGGCAGGTGATTTGTTTTATGGAAAATATGCTGTTTCCACAGCGGAAAGTTTTGTCGCTTATTTCAATTCGGTATTCGCTCGGCTCTGACTTTAAGGAACTACAACGTGAGCAAAGTTAGTATATTCTCATCGGCAGAGCGCTATTTCGAATTAATCGAAAAGTTCCTACTCTCTCGGGCTCTTGTACTCGACTAAACAAAGCCGAACGCCTACATTCAGAAGAAGTATATCTCGCTTCTTATTTTCATTCTCTCCCTTCCGTAAAGAGGCGCGGCTCGATTGGTGCGATAAAGAAACTGCAAAAGAGAGATCTTCCGGTAAGCATACTCTCCGTCTGGTGGGACGTAACGGCGAAAAAAAAACAACGGAGGAGACAAAGATATCGCGATAGAGAGAGAGAGAGACCCGGTGAAGATCTCTGGCTACCTTATTTCTTCAGATGTGCTACACTAATCTTGAGAGAGGAACTAACAGCAGGCACGAACTTTTCCCTCTCCGATTCACTCCTCGTTTTCATCCACTCCAAAAAATGTTCTTCCTCTTCAATTGTTACCGTTTCACATTGTTCCTATGTACCGGAGAAATGTAAGCAAGGCGAATCCTCGACCGTGGGGACGACTCAGCTGAGTATAAAGAAAATATACTCTCGAGAATAACTTGCCCGGAATGTAAAAACCTGCATTTAAATGCTCTGAATAAAGTTAAAATGCGAAACCTCCGCGTTATCCTTAACCGACCATTCGTGTCAAGGATTATTGTAATCCAAAAACTTTGAATAATCATTCACTGTTTAAACGTTACTGTATGAATACCGGATCAAAAAGCAAACCACTTCAAACGTTCGTTTATTTTGTCTTCATGAATACAGAACTAAAGAGAATTACAATTGCTCCTGTGAAGAATCCACGAATTGACTTCTCCCCGGTATCCTTTCATTTTTCCAATCATTGCTTTTTTCGACCTCAAGAACTAGTCTGAACAAAAAACATTCTCATTCCGAGATCGATTGGTGCGTTTACCCGATGAAATGAATGCACCAGCGACGAATCTTGATGACTCCGGATTATGGGTACACGCGCCAATAGCGAAGTGCGAAGACATGGCCGAAGCATCGGTATCTGATCAAAACAGAACTCTTCGATCGCGATCCAATCGGCTGAATATCAAATAACGATCGCACTAATACTAAAAGTACATCTAAAAGTTAATCATTCGAAGAAGAAGTTCTTCGATAAAGGAGAATCAAGCTTTGGAATAAACTTACCACCAATTAGCCAGCACGGCGTGTTTACTCGCAACCGCCATCACTAGGAAGCTGATCAGAAGGGTCTTCCCACTGGACAGATACATCTTATCGGTATCAGTGCTTGAGATTCAACGTCGAAAACTTTTGAAATACACACTAAACGGTGTGTATATATTCTCTATTAAATAATGAATATATATATCTACAGCAAAACTTAGAATAGCACACGACAACAAGTATCACTTGGTATAAGATGGCAGCGAGGGCTGACAGAACTCTTCCGAGTTCCTTCAACTCGGCATATTGTTTTCTCGAAGATCCCGCTGATCGCGATTATCCGGGGGGAGGAAGATTCTCGAAAATGATCTCCGGAAGGATCACTCGTACGTAGGGGAGCACTTGCACAGCGGCTTATTTCCGACCACCCCGAGAATCTTGTAACTACTTCGTTGAGACTCGCCGCACGGTCTCGACAAACGCCAAACTCGTTCCGAGCGAGGGAGTCTTATCAGCCCGGCTTTTTTTTAACGTGTCCTCTTAGTCCCTATTCCTTCCTGTGAATCTTCCTTCTCGCGAACCTCCGAAAGTGGATCTTTGAGTGTGCGTGTGTGTCTTTTTAAATGGGTTCGCTTTCTCGAAACACCTGCGAATTCGCTCTCGTTTTCTCGGCCCTTTTTCTCGATCTCTCGAATCAAATCTTCTCCGATTTCTTTCGCGATTTATCTCTTTCGCTCTTAGATCTTTATTCCACCTTGATCACTTCGCTTTTCAGCCTCGATTCATTGTTATTTTATTATCAGGAGCGGAAAATAAAAGAGGACTGTGAAACGAGCCAGTGTATCCTGTCGATGCTCGATCGTCCGTGTCTCCGCTGAGCCACTGTTCTCGCTTCAACAAAACAAAAAACAAAAAAAGTGCGTGCTCGCGATGAGAGCGTACGGAGAAACCGTCACAGTCCTCACTCTCGCGGTCTGTTTATACATGTATTTTACATATTCGTCGCAATATTTGCGAGCTCCTTCGAGCAGCTCGGACTCGACGACGATATGTAAAACGCAATTTTCTCTACTAGCTTCAACCTTATTTCTATTCGAGCGAGCGATCTTTTGATCAGCACGTTTCTTTTAACTCCTTCGCAAATTTCGAAAACTTTGAAAAAATTCTGCCACACTGACGTCTCGATATATCCGAGCGCTGATCTCTTGATCTCTTGATCATAAAATCTTAGCCACTTCGACCAATCTACGGATTCACTTGGATCTACGATCTCTCGAGTGTCATCGATGCAAAATGATCTTCTGACATTTGGAATTCTTCCAGATTCATGACCATAGCAATTACAAATATTTGCGGTCTTCGATCCGGTTGTAAGGATCGATGAAATTCTTAAATTCTGGTTATCACCGGAGCCAGCAAATCTTTACCGGCTTCCCAGTGTCCACAGATTCGAATCAACAATCGCAGCTCCGATCCATCAAAATATCTTTGAACTCTTGTAGGTTTTTTGTCACCGCGATAACTATCGCGTAAACTAAGATTATTTCGGTGCACAATGTACTCGATAACAAAACACTCGATGCTCGAAAATTGGGTCCAATCGCGTTCGTTTATCCGGACGTTCGATCCCGGCAAATATTCAAATTCAAGATCACAAAGTCGCTGATAATTGAGTTACGAAGTTTGTAAAAGAGCTCGAGAGTAGATGCAGAAAAAGCGCCGAACACGAGGACGACGACGATCGCGACGACGACGACGACGGCGACGACGACGATGCGATCCATTCGACGTTCGCGTACGTACTGTGTACCAAGTCCGGTTGTCACGAGGAAAAGGGCAACGTAGAACGTATGAACGGACCGGAGTAGAAGAGAGAATCGGGTAGCAGTTAAGGCGGAGCTTATTCGAGGAAGCCGGTGAACGGGATTGGCCCGAAAGGGGAGGTTGGTCTCTCGCTCTTATATACTTCAACTATTATCCTCATCTACCTACTTTGCTCCCACTACCACAATCTAATCATCCAGACCTGCTGCTGATAGTTAACTTCTTCGGTCTTTTCTACCTTTTTCTTAGCT
The DNA here is from genome assembly GCA_037576405.1 of Campoplex capitator. NCBI lineage: Eukaryota > Metazoa > Arthropoda > Insecta > Hymenoptera > Ichneumonidae > Campoplex > Campoplex capitator. The sequence continues at coordinate 5,699,914 of JARBWI010000010.1, read as the reverse complement.
TCTCTGGCTTTTGGTCCACGGCACGTTCATTCTTTTTTCTCTCTCTCTCTTTCTCTTTCTTCCATCGTTTCTTCGATCTTGAGCTTTAAATACGCACGCGATCAGCCTGATTAGCATATCCACCGTTTAAAAAAGTGCAGAAGTATCAACCGTGGCACTTGTTTCCCTCTTCAAATTGACGGATCAAGATTTCATTCCGGATAACAAGAGATTCCAGATCTTTTACCCTCATATTCGGTTTCGGAGGTTGAAGAACATTAGGAATAAATAAGCCGGAAGAATCGATTGGTTCTCAAAACAGCGATCAACCATCGAGCTCAATGTCTCCAACGATTCTGGATGTGGATTCAATTATTCTGATTGAAAGACTGCTTTCCGGAAAAACGAGTTTCCGGACAACAACCCAGAGGCCAAGCCAATGTGGAATTTAAATAGGACCATTAGTTCCACGAGAGAGAAATGCCAAAACGCTTCTAAGCAGGTTCCAGAGCTAACAATTTGCCGATCGATCTCTCATCGATTCATCATCGCGTTTCAAGCTTCTATCACAGCAGCAATTTTTCCACCAGCATCCACGCCGTTTAAGTCCAACAAGGATCGCAATTCCGATCGATTTATATTTATTATTTGTCTTTTTTTTCTGTATTTTGCCACCAGGTGTCGCATTCTCAATCGATTTACTCTTGTTTGATACGCATTGCTGTGTTTAAAGCGGCGTAACGACGAGCTCTCTCTCTCTTTCTCTGTACCTGCACCACTCGAGGAGGTCAGGCGGGGCTGAGCTGCTCTCTCGTTTATACTTTCACTGGATATACGCAGGCATTAGTGAACTACGTATATATACACTAACGCCATTCGATATATAACACTTTACGGTTGTGAGGGCACCCGGTGAGCAATATCCATGCCGAACCGAGGGTGATTAATGTCAAGAATACAAACGAGCTCTCGTCATACATCTGTGAGCTCCTTCTATGCCCGATGTTGGTCTCACCTTCTTCACCATTTTCTTTTTCTTCTCTTTCACCTTTTTCGTTCTTTCAATTGCTCAGTTTTGTTCTTACGAGTATCGATTTACTTCACGATTCACTGATAATCGTTTGTTTCGCTTCAAACTCCATCTCCGCCCGGCGCGAACCATTCTCCTTCCATTTTCTCCCAAATTGCTTTTTTCCTTCCTTCCAGCATATTCGTTCCTGAAACATACTTCATAAATAATCAATTAAACCATATTCTCGCAATTGCCAAAAATTATTCGTTCTTCTGCTGAACAACGCTCCCGTAGAGAAACGTCGCACTGTTTCTTTCGATCGATCAGAATTTTTAACGGATCTATCGAACCTCATTATTTCGCGTACTTCATTCGCTCGAACCTGTCGATGTTGCTTTCAAAAATCCAGCTTTTCGTTCTTCCCCCAAAATGGCGTTTTGTCATACCAAAATTTTCATAACGTATGATTATTTAAACGGTCTCACGAGTTTAGCAGTTTTCATAAAAATTCTAAAAAAAAATTTCAAACAAATTCGAAAACGTCGAATTTGAAAATTTAGAAGGAAGGATCGATACATGCAGGAAGAAAGGTAATATGAATTTATGGGATTGAACTCATTCATATACAAATCTATTGAAGGTGAAACGTGTGCGTACCGTCTATTACATATTCCGAATAGAGTTGCAGAAAGATCTCACCCCTTTTAAGGGGAAGAGAGTTCCCTTGGTAATATAATGAGCATCACGTGGGTCTCTCGTTTTGACGTGCTGTTTATTCTCTCTCTACAGTAGAGAGACGTAGGATGAGAGCAACAGCAGCAGCAGCAGCAGGAGGAAACTTGATCGGCCACTTCAGGAAGAGAGACGAGCCTTGTGTTACGTCCGAGCATATGCACGTATATATACGCGTATACATTTGTCTGCATAGAGCATCCCGGGACCCCGAACGCCCTAACCACGAGCTGCTCGATCTTTCTTTTTCTTTTCTCTCCTGAAGTTTCGCTCGCCCAGGCTTTGTTGCTATTTAGCCAGCCTGTTTATAGAAATCTTTTCGTTGATACAACGCCCCCTCCTCCCCCCTCTCTCTCTCTCTCAGAAAAACCAAGTGCATATACGCTCGAGTAGTTTTCTGACTTTGATTTAAAAAAAAAAATTTTAATGACTGAATTTTCAATGGAAAACTATGAGCAAAACTGTCGATCCATCGTTTTTGGGGTATCGACACAAATTTTTGCGATTTCGTACAATCATTTTATTGACCGAAAAAATCATGAAAATTTCTTGTTGATGCGAATCAACCATTTTGTTCGACGACTGATTTTATTTATTTGCTTACGCATACTTTTTAGTTGCTTCAATAAATATTTGAATCACAATTATCAAATTGAATAAACTGTGATCGTTCGGATGAATAAATAAAAAATTTTATTCCAATATTTAGTTACTTCAACATGAATTCGTTCAGCTGCACCAAACTCTGTTGGTTTGACCGATAACTCGTTTCAGAACCATTTTTGTTTTATTTCAGAAATATTTCGTTTCCGGTATCGAAATAAATGATTTTGGTTGAGAGAAACGAAATTCGTTCCGATCAACGAAAATTTTCTCTCATGACAAATACACGAGTTCGTCAATTTTCACGAAAATTCTGCGAAAAAGTGTTCGTAACCCTGAAGCCGATTCTTTCGTCTCAAAAAATCATTCGGTTTTGTAATATTTACATCGCGATTTAATTTTTCCTGCTGTGTCAAGAAAACGAAATTGACGTGTTATAAATACCAAGAAAATCCGCGACGACACAGCATCAATCCGCAAAACATCGTAACGTCGTAAGAAAAAAAAAAAGCACCTTCGAATAACCTAAAAAGTACGTAAATTTACTGGCACAATGAGGAAACGCGAGTTCGATGTAAAAAAAGAAAGAAAAAAAAACATCACGTACGTACGACGCATGTGAAAGGACGCAGCTCGAAAATCTGGGAATTAAAGGCACCACACAAAAGCATTTGGCTTTCGGAAGTATCGTTCACGCATACATTCACGCGGTATACATATATTAGACTGAGCATATTAGTTGGATATGTCAAAAGTATAGGTATAATAATAGCGATGTTATACGGGCCACTCAATTTCTCTTTTTCCCCGTTTCTCGTTCTTAGTTCGTGGCTGTGTTGGAAGAGCGCGCGGAACCCAGCAACAAGGGCTACTTGCTAAATCATCGAGCAAGTCCATTGTTACATGCCCTATAGCTCATTCTGCGTGGCTAATCGGGCATGCTGGTCCTTCTCGTTGCTCGCGCCAACACTGACGGAGAGAGAACTCGATGAGAGAACGACGACGCACGGGGAAGCTGCACCGCGAACCACAGGATCAGGACCCCGTGCACAGTACTACACACCATACGGATGTATACAAGAAGCTTATATATGTGCTCGAAACACGAACGAGGGTCCAGCCGACGTTAACCCAACGCGCCACGAGTGCTACGAACCGCCCAAGGCTGTCCATCCAATAATACACTACCCGTAGAATATCTCTCATAGAAAAAAAACATTTATCATTTTTCGCCCTATTGTGTTAAAACGAATGTATATAATGCGACAACGTTCAACGCACTGTGCATTTATTTTTTTATTACTTTACCTGCCATTTTGACAGATTCTTTTTTCTGCAGAAAACACGATGTTTAACGTTTATATTCGATTGAAAATTACGTTGAATCCATATTTTAGGCTCGTGCTTTTGATATACTGCGGGGATAAATACTTCTGACATCCATTTTCAAAGTTTTAACGATTTTTACCGTTTCGTTTTTGCGGATACTGGAATTGAGAAATTTGGTGTAATCGCTGTAAAGCACGACTTCTTACGCGGAGACGGTCGACCGGTAGTTCACTCTAATCATATTGCAGTTTTTGCGTCTCGTCAATTCTATTCGGTTCATTGACAAACGGACATTTCGTAGATGAGACGTAATAGGTATCATAAAGAATCGAAAAATCGTACTTCATCGTGGAGATCGAGCACTTTGTTACGCAAAAGTTTCAATTTCCTGTCAAAAAAATAATACCGTCAACGGGGCGCGCAACAGCTGATGCGATCGGCAAACCTAACCTTATTTTTTGACTCCCGAATTCTTGCAGTTTTTATTTTTTTTTAATAATTTATCACGATTGTTGTAAATGAAGAGCGTGAATCCAAAGAATTTTTTAAACCGCTGCACATCAACACTGACTTTTGGAAACTGAAGCTCGAAACTCGAGATTGTTTCCGTGACTGTTTATGCAACATGAAAGAAAGTTTGTTGAAAAATATTTTCTAATAAAATGTTCAACTTATAAATCTGTAGCAAATCGCGATTTCGAATTTATAAATATATTCTGTAAAGATCAAGATAATATTTCGACTTAAATTTTTTAACTGTTGAAATCTCATGTTGTTTGAAGGGTATAATCACAATCACAATAGCTTTTTGACAGCAAAGAATTTTAAAAGTACACGAAAAAAAAAAAACAAAGAGAAATTCCAGGTACCCTCGGAATCTGAAATGCATCGTATATGTATTTGGTAAACCGATGTAAGTTTGCAGGGAAAGCGTCGTGGAAGAGTCTCACCGGGCAAGACATACTTCCGGTGACAAAGGACGGAGTACGACGATTGGGGTGGGGCGGGCGGTAATACGGCAAAAAGTCATCGGCTCAACGATCCCCGTCAAGACACGCCGGTGACCCTTTGTTTGCCGAACAAATAATACGCTCGAAAGAAGAAAAAAAAACGTGACTCTACGTGCGAGCTTGAAGAACTGTCGTAATTTTATCTCTTCCGTGGAAAAAATATACATCTATATATTTTCATGTGTGTTTACAAAATGAACGATTATTTAGGGCCTTTAGGTGTGCTGTGTTTACTTTGCCCTTAGCCCTTGTCACTTTAGCATCGATCCATTCGTATCGATATCTGACATAAGATGATGATCCTTATCTCTCGATCAATTATCGATCGACCAAAAAATGCTCGAAAAAAAAATCTTATATCGACAAAACGAATATACGAAGAGTTCATTGTAGTGAATTATTGAGGTTAAATTGGCCTATTCTAAAAGTATTGGATAGGGAAAACAGCCTCTCGGTGAAAAATTGAGTGTGAAATTAAAGTGACTTTGCTGTAGTTCAATTGGCTCGTATAAAAATGAAAAATGAATAAACACTTTTTATAATTCGTGCGAATATGGACGGACGAGAATTTCTCGTGCCAGACTGACGTCTAATGTAAAAGAACAAAACTTGAAAGTCGCGTTAAAAACTTATAGATCAATATTTGTTATTCGAGAATGTTATTTTTGGGAAATCATCTTTTGAATATTTTCTCATTGGTTGAATTCCCTTATTCCCTCATAGCGAATACCAACAACGAATGATTTATAGAATAATGACTAATAATTAATTGTTCTAAAATTCAAAATGGAAAAATGAATAATAACATTGAAAATCAAATAAACAGAAAAGCGATAAACGGTTTTTTTTTCATTTTCAATAACGATTCTAAATGTTGTCTCCGTGTGTGATCCATGTGTCTCGTGTGTCTCCTGAGATGATCCATGCACTGGTCGTTTTTTTCTTCTGGAAAGACAGCGGACTCAAAGGAATGGAACAAAATCGTACGAAAAATACATAAAATACGAAAAAGTGATATTCGTTTTTCAGAGATTTTTTCATAATTTGACTTGAGTTTACAGTGTTGAAGGCTATAAAAAAGTTAAAATGAAAAATGTTGAAAGTCAATCGGTCATTAAGGACGTTCATCTGGTACCGAGCAAGTCAAAAGAAAAAACTGTCACGACTAGCGTGGTCGGCCAGTATGTTTAGTGTGTTTAACCTCCTTTTTCAAGACAAATCAATTTATTCCAAACCATTTTAAAAATTTTAATTTATTCCAAGTATTGAATGGATTTTACGAAGTCGTAAATAAGTTCTTTGGATATTTTTTTAGCTTTTGTAAAAGTTTCGTTGAGAAATAGTATGTTAAGGGCTTGACATTTTGACAGATTATTTCGTTGATATAGATAACTGTTTTAATTTTTTTTTTAAATCAATATCTGTTAATTCGATTACCAGATGAATCTCCTTAAAAGTTAGTTCAATCTATTACCAAATCACTTTTATAATGATGATAATTGAAAATATTTGGACCCTTCTCTGACGAGATAAATATTCAGCCAGAAAAATTGAATGTGCAACGAAAGATGTAAAAATGGGAATCACAATATTAGACTGTTCGTACAAACAATACGAAACTTGTTCGTTTTTATTACCAAAATATTTACACACTGTGTTGAGTTTATCAGCCGATTTTATAAATGTTATTACAGTCGTTTAGGTCGATGCTCGGCCAATCCCTTAACTGTTTAAACCGAATAAAATAACAATGGCCGAGCCAGCACCAAAACAAATGACACTATTATATACACAGGTCTAAAGATATTTTACTCTTAGAGCTACAGTCGTTATTTTGTACATTTTTATTCCTGGAGCGAGTAGGAAATTTCCCGTTGCAAAATTTCGTGAATGAATTTACGGCGACACTCGAAAATAAATTTAAAAAAAAAGCAACACAACGATAATAACAAATTTTTAATCGTTGGAATGTAAAAAATGTTTTTCTGCAAATTTCCACTATTTTCAATATAACCTGAATTTCCTCAGACTGTCAGTTTCCGGCGTTCAACCCCGAAAACAAAACTAACTAATTCGACCAAATGAGATTTAAGAAAAAAAATCATTTTTTTTTTTTTTACTTTTTTTTATAATAAAAATATTGGAGAAAATTCGAGTGCAGATTTCGACTACAAAATCGATAAAACTTTTTTGTGAGTCTCTTCCAGAAACCCACAAGCAAAATCCTCGAGAAAACAGAGGAAATTAAAAACAAAAAAAAGAAATTGGAAAGCGAATTGGAAAAAGTTTCGAAATTCGCAAAATGATTTCGATTTAAAATTCAACGATACAATTCCTGCCATCGAGAGAAAAATGGAGAAAAGAAAAGAAAAATTTAGTGCCAATCGTAAGGTCATATGGACATGGGTTCGAGCTGTTGTCGTTGAGTCGGATTGTGGTACAAGCCAGCCATCGCGTCTTTCAAGGCTCGAAGACAAGCGATATTAGCTTTGAAACCACTCGCTCGTTCTCCTACGGTCTCTGCACGAACGTGAGATATGTAACCGCGCGATTGTATATCGTTCCAGCTGGGCGGCAAAGGTCCTTCGATTTCTTGTTCGATCGGTTCGTAAGTGTAAGTCGGTCCTTCGTCGATTTTAGGAAGAGGCATATAATTCACAGATCCTTTACCAAATTTGATTCCGGTACTGAATTGCGTGGCTTTTGGTGCGGCAAGAGTTTTCGCTTTTTCTTTGGAAGCCTGCATCGAGGATGCGAACGTTTCGACAATGTTTTTCGCGTTGCCCTCGGAAAACATGAGCTCGTCGATCAAAGCCTCCTTATCACGAATCTTCTTTATCTTCAATTCCATCTCTTCTCTCACCAGCTCCACTCTCCTTTCCTCTTCTCGCTGTTTCTCCAACTCCAAAAGCTCCTCAAGCTCGTGCTCTTTTCTACCTAATCGCGTTTTGTTCTTCAATATCTGATCCTTGTTGTCACGCTTGTACTGCTCTATCTTTTTGTTTGTCTCGATAACGTCGATGCTGTTCGCTAAATTGTAAACTATCGTTTCAACGTCCTCGAGGTAATCGTTGTAAGCTCTCAAACTATCGAAATCTTCTTCCTTCTTGTTGAAATCACGGAGCACTCGCTTACGTATGTCAACCTCTTTCTCCACCATCGAATCCTCGAACATCTGCACTCGAAAATTCGTTCGGCGCAACGGTATCTGACATTCTGGACATGCCCCGGAACCTGAAATACGAAAAAAGTCGTTCTACATCAGATTGTGTTTTTATTTTAAACAATATCAATCAAAAGCTTTTGCTGAATGAATGAAAAAAAATAGCGGTTCATCTATTAAATTAAAAAGATTGGAGAAAGAACATTTTTAAAGGAGAAAGTTTGTAAAATTGAAAAAAGTTGAAAATCGAAAATTCACTGCATTGTTTCAGTGCAAAAATATTATCATCGAATGTTACGACGATGAAATTCTTCATAATTCGGTAGAATATTGAAAAAAAATGTCCGTCAAACCTTTTAAGAAGAGAAGATCCACACAACTTTCGCATAAACTGTGACCGCACACATTCACCATCAACTTCAGCGACGGATTTCTGTATTTTGTTGTCTTGCAACGAGGACAAGTTTGTTCCTCCATGACGAATGATAAATTGAAGCTTTTCTATATTCTCGAAGTATATCTGCAATGTAGTTCGATCGACAATTATTAAAAGTGTCCTGTTTCATGTTCCCTCCTGATTTTGTTTAAGGCGATTATTCAATGGTGTTACATCACAGCGATTCATACTATTTTTCAAATGAAAAGATTCTCTGACCAATTAACCCTGATTCAACGTCTATCGAGTCAAGAAACTGACGAGTTTATAAGTTGAACGATCTCAATGCGAATTCATAAGCAAAAGCGACGATGCTCTAACGCTCTTAGTGGGAAAAACACTCGAAAGTGTGTTTTAAAAAGTAAAAACTGAGAGTTTTTAGAAAAATTTCAACCCTAATTTCACTAAAGGGATCGTACACATCAAGGAAATCGACAACGCCCCCGCGAAAAATGATGGCCAACAATTATGGAATTTTATTTTCATAAACTTTGAGGTATGAACACGAACCTCAAAATTTTCCGAAATTTTTTTTCGCCATTACGTGTGATTAAGAATTGCGGACGAAATCTCAAAGTCACAGTTATGAGGAGTCACAAAAATATTCACAAGGTTCAATTGATACCACGCATAAAAAACTGAATTAAATAGCTGCAATCCGTGTTGACAGAAACTAGGTTATACAATAAAAAACCTACTTGTCAATGATTACTATCGCGCGAAGATTTCGATCATCGTTGCCGAAAATTTCAGTTGAATATTCGTTGCGAAAATCGTTTTTCTCATTTTCATTGTACGAATTCTCCTACGAAAAACATGAGCAAGATGCGTGCCGGCCATAACCTATAAGGTTGCCGGGTGTTGTTTCGAAAAGCCACCACGAAACAGAAAAACTGCTGAGAACAGCAAACTGGAGCAAATATATACACGTGTAGTTTGGTGTTCTAGCGCAAGTCTGAAATGAAGAAAAAAAAGGACAAGCGCTGTGGCGCGTAAATTTGTTCAAACTGTCCAAAAGATAATTCAACAATCACTGTAATATTGCTTAATTAATCAATAAAAATGTTGGGTTTAAGACTGAACGAAATTAAACGAAAACATTGACAATGAAAAAATTTTGTTTGTTTCACTTGAATTCGTTTTGATTTCTTTTGTTAAAATATTTGAAGACAACATTCAAAGAAATTTGATTACATTTCACAATTTTCTTCTTATTGTCGTTTGGCTGCAAAAATTTTTCTGTAATTTGAAAATTTCATACCGTATGCATGGCAATTTCATCACATAAAAAAAATCAAAGAAAATAATTTTTGTAAGTGATTTATTAATCAAATCGAATTGCCCAGAACAAGGAATTCGAGCATTATTCATTTGGGACGACTAACACTAGAATATACAGTTTTTCCATTCCTTATTAATAATCATTCCAGTACTTTGAAAGATTATCCTTTTAAACAATTTTCAATTCCTAGAACATACAAATTCCAAATGCTGAGTGTGATGCTTGATAAAATTCACCATAAAACTTTTTTTGTCCTATTTTTTTTTCTCTTCAAACTTTTATTAAAACATTTGATTCTCAAGATTCTTGGCATTAATGGAAAACGTACTACACAATAAAACTTTAATTTCATCACACGATATTCATGTTTACGCTTCGAATTAAATTAACATTTACGAGATCCTCAAGTAAAATTGTCCATTTTCAACCAAAAATCCATTTTATTTTGGTATTGCTTATACGAGCTTGAAAACTGAACTGGAATATTGAAAATTAAACAGTCAAGTATGTAGCTTTGCAGTTCACACGATCGCATAACAGAACAAATCGCGACTCAATTCGAGATAAATTTAAATACGTAGGTACGCTTAAGATGAAAGACTTGAAGAAACTATGTACAAGAACTTCGATCAAACATTCAGTCGCATCTTATTATAAGAATAAAAATATTACTCAATATTAATGCTCAGTCATTTTTTTTTCTTAAATTGACATGTCCCTTCGTTTTTTTATTCAACTCGGCATGATTCTTCAGCGAAGATTCAAGTTCGTTTTTAAATTTTCTGATGTCAGCGATGTAGCGATAAGTCGATTGTTCCATTTGGCCCGCCGTTTCCGAAGGATATTCGAAATGGAAAGGATCTGGAAAAGTAAACTTGACAATCAGTCTGAAAAATCAGGACAAAGATTCATCAAAGCGAAAACAATTGAATTTCCGAGCCTCTGCAGAGTCTCTTGATACTCACGAAGTTTTTCTACCGAATTTTCATCTTCTGCGAATTTCTTTACTAGTTCATTTCCCATTTCGGTGGAATAACCAGAAACGACGATCCTCAATTTACGAACGTACGAATCGTCTTCGATAATTTTTTCCATCCAATCTCGAAAATCTTTTGCTTCCAAATTCTTTAAAAGGTCCAATTCGCGTATCTGTCGATCAAAAATATATTCTCCGCTGATAATTTCACTCCAATTTGTTTGAAAATTTACGAATAATTCGACGCCTTCGGACTTCATGTCCATCATCATCTCCTTGACACATTCCCAATGCTCGTCTGTAAAATTTGACATTAAACTTCGAAAAAAACGTTTGTCGATCGGTTCCATTGCGTCCGAAAATGCAAAGTTTCTAAGTATCAACGAAAAGTTATCAACGCAGTAGGTTTCTCTCCCCATGAAAAAACGATCGACTCCCGTAGCCACCGCAGTGAGCTGATGAACCAACGAAAAACAAGGCTGGGTACAAAGTATCTGCAAACAGAGATTGCCGTTAGTCTCACGGTCAGTCGAATAGGATTTTAAAAAATATTGATACTAAAATTTTGGAATAATATATTCGCATAATTCGTTGCTCATTTAAATCACATACCCAGAGTGCTTCGATAAGAACGGATCGTTTGAGCGTGCAGTTATTGAATTGATAGTAGTTGATCATAAACTGCACCGAAAATACTATATCGGCAGCTTTGATACTGCAGTAATGTTTACCAGGTGGTATCTGATTTCTTCTCTCTGTCGGCATCGTATGTGGATCGATCGGCCCACATTCTGACATCTCTACGATTTCACGAACAATTTTTATCGCATCAATCTCAGTAATGTTTCCTTGTACAAGAGATTTGAAGTGAACGCGACGAGTAAATTGTTCCAGAAATTTTTCAAACGCATCAAAATTGATTAACCTAAGTGCGTTCTGTTTTTCCATCGCGGTCCAAGAACCCGGCTCCAAAATTGAACGCGTAACATCGCTAAACAAACGGTCAAAATTATGGTTGTTATTTTTCAATCGAAAAGTCCTAGCTTCGTTAACCGGATAAATGGTAGACTTTTTATAAGTTTTCGTGCCATAACTGGTACAAGCAAATTATTTACAGAATACACAATTATTTGGTTTCGGAAGTTTTAAAGGCCGTTTGATTTCATTTCCGAATTTAATTTTTGCTTTGCAGCCTGATAAGAATTTTATAAATGTTTTTCAAAAATGAACATATATGACACCAGTCTTCTAGATTTTTTCAATTTGAGATTATCTTTAAACGAGTAGAAGCGTCCACGGTCGGACGCGATATTTTCCAAAACGTTATCAAAGAAATGTACAGCTGTATTTATTCACAAAAAAAATTTTCACCGGAAAAATCTTTATTTGAAAATCGAATCCGGAGGCACGGCAGCGTCTCGACACTAAGTATTGAAAATATATAACGTACTCTGCTATTGAAGCCGCATTGCAGGATTTTTTTATGTACCGTTGAGACATCAACTTTTGCTCCTCTTCGAATAACTCTGGTGTCACAAGATTACGACTTTCTCCTACGTATTTAACGATGGTCTGCATCAATAGCTGAAAATAATTAATTCTCAATTTAAGTTTATGACGAGAATTGTATTTTATAAAATGTTCACTGTCTAGCGGTTCACAAAAACTGGAAATTCAGCCAGCTTCGGAACATTATGAATATTTATGTGTAATAAATTTATTATTAATTTAATATTAAATATTTTGTAGAAAATTCGTATGCTTTTAGAAAAATCAGCAATTTAATTCGAACGACGCTAAAGAATTGTTCAATTATTTGTCAAAGTATATTTTGCTTAAACATCTCAATAACATGTAATTTATTCTTGAAATTTTTTATTTGCCTTCTTACCGGGAGCGTTTGCGAAAAACCGTACCCATAGACAAAAAGCCCTGCGAAATTCTTTTCAACGATGTAGGAAAAACCAGCTTTTTTTGCAGGTTTCAATTCGTCATGCATCAGCGTCTGAAGAATTTCTGTGAACAGTTCGAACATCACTGACCTGGAAACCAGATTTTGAAAGATTAAAAAACAAATTTTTATATCTCGAATCTTAAATATACTTCACTTTCTCGTTTTTGTAATTTGCTTCCCTCACAAAGTATTTCGCTCTTTTTACTATGTTTTCTGGAATCAATTACGCGGGAAAATAATTTTCGTCAATAAAACTTTGCCCGAATGCAAAAATCGTCCTAGGAATCATGTTGAAGTTTATATCTTTGAAATGCAATAAATTTTTTATTTTTTTCCCCAGAAATTCCCAAGATATTTGCGTGCATTGTTTAGCTACGACAATAATACGATAATAAACAAAAAAACTAAATCAGCGATAAAAACAGAACGAATTCTTTTTTTTTTATATCTGCTATGATTGAATGGATTAAAAAGGCAGAAATGCTTGGTTCGTCACAAATTCTCCTGTCAAACAACGACGGTTATTCTTAATTCATATTTCCCGCGTAGCTGATGAAGCAACAGTTCAAGTATTTGTACGAAATAAAATACGAGTACTTACTTTTCTACAGATTCGAATTGCAAGGGACTCGAGTAACAGACCCTTATGAAACACGTGGAATGTTCGATCGCAGGTTCGAATTTGTACCATACATCAAATATTGCATCCGAATGTACGAGAAGTGGATACTTCGAATAGATTCTCGGTGTTTCAGTTATTTTTGATTCTTCTGGACAAAAAGGATTACTCTTTGGAAGATTGAGCTCGGAAAACGGTTTAATTATCTTCCAACGCTTGATCCAATCTTCTGGAATTTCGATGCTTCCGGCAAGACCTTTTTCGGCAGACGGTGGGTTGATCTTAAGAGACACACCAAAATTATCGTTGTTCACGAAAATACATCCTTTCATGGGCGCCATAAGCTCCATACAAGTCTTTATAGAAACCGGATCATAAATGTAGTAGAGAAACGGTCCGGTGATGTAGTCAGCAGGCTCGTACAGGTGCATGTTTTCAGCCCGTAACCGCAATCTTTCATCGCGAACATCTTTAGCATCTCTGCAAAAAAAATATTTTTACATATTTTTATAAAATTTTTCAAATCACCGAAATAATGAGTAAAAATAATTATAAGAATATCCTGCTGAACGAGCAAAAATAAAAGAACAATTTGACAATGCAATAGTTCAATTTCCAAAGATGAATCGGTTGATATATTTTTAGATATATTGAATCTTTTTTAAAAAAACCTTTTTCAAATTTGTGATTTTTACAAGATTTTTTCCTTCTATATTTGAAAAATCTTAAGTTGAAATCATTCGAAGAATTTTCCGAAACATTCGAAGAATATCAAAAAAAATTTAATACCAGTGTGATTGAAAATCAATGTTCGTCAAGTATTTTTTGTATTTTTGTCCAATTTCGAAATAGCAATCTAATAGAATTTCTTCGACTAAAAATCAGGTGTCATTCATCCTTCAGAATTGTCACAAAAATATTTGGAGGTAATCATAATAAAACGAACACTGGAATTCTGAAACTTTTGGCGATTGATTTGAAGCTCAAAGCTAAATAAAATTGCGTACAATCTAAATCGTTTCATCAAGTTTTGATATTAGCAAAACCAACAATGTTTACAGCAACGCAAATGTTTTGTAAGCAGTAAATCAGTATGCCATTGTACCTGAATTTCAGTTCTTCGACTATACGAATTTCGTCATAAATTCTTTTCGACGGTCCTACGCGTTTCATCAAATTAATGTAAGAATATATAGCGTCGAGAATTTCGATTTTATGATTATCACCCTCTTTCGAAAGGGCAACCGAGATGGTAAAAGTGCTGTAAAGCGAGGTGCTCCAAGGATTTTCTCTACGAAGATCGCCAGTAACGGACACAGCCCAATTTTTTTTAATCAAAAAATCACTCAGTGTGCCATCACCCTCATGGGATAATATCCAAGCAAGATACTCGAGAGATTTGGTCTTGTAGAGCCATCTTGACGGCGGCATTATCCAGTGCACGTCCATCTACAAAAAGCAGGTCGTTCGTTTCACAATATTGTATGAAATTCATATTTTGAAAACCACGTCTACATCGATAAATATTTTCATCGACTACAACATTCGATGGAAATTTTATCGTCAAAAAAATTAGTGTTATTTCAAGCAAAGTACAAATATTTATTAATTCAGGCCTGGCTTTGATGAGCAGAGAATAAAAAATCTCACTTTATTTCCTGAAACATCTTGCGAATCGTTGGGAATTATCCAAATTCTTCGAAACTTCGTATCATCGAAAGAATTCGCGAAATTATGGGGCTCAAAATTTGGAGGTGGCAAACCGTTGTTTGGTATCTTCGAAAGAATTTCTATTGCGTACTCTTCGAGATCGTCGAGTGGTAGTTCGGCCTATAAATGAAAAAAAAAAAAGTGAAATTAATTAATCGCGAAGGAATATACATATATTCGTACCAACAGTCATATTGAATAAACATTTTAATACTTGGTTATTCGCAAACATATCAGTCAAATCTGCAACGTTGCGAACATTGATTTGGAATAATAAATCAATCAAAAAATTAATAAACAATGTTGAAATCATTGTTTATTAATTTTTTTAAAGTGAGTAGAGTAAAACCGAAGGAGATTTCGATAAAAATCCAAAACAAAAGAGATTTTTTGACTACTTTTCAAAGATCATTTTGTTTGATAATTCAATAATTTTTCTTAATTATCGAAGATGATTAAACGTTTCAAAGACAGTCAGCGTTTGTAGTTTTCTTCCCGTTTGAAAAATCTCGAAATTCTAATACAAAATAAAGAAAGTCTCAAACATTGGTACCTTCAACACAACAGTCATTCGATTTGCGTTGTAATGACGTTTGACAAATGTCAATATTTCCTTGTACAGCTCGTCAGTGGTTACGGGACAAAGAATTTTGCGATAACAGCTGTCGACAATTCTAACAGGATGATTCTCTACGGTGAGATTGTCAAAAGTGTTTTTTTCACCTTGGATTCCTATGCATTGACTCGGTGGTCGGCCATAATACCTGAATAATAATGAGCATCCGTGTCAGTTAAAATAATTAGGAAATAATATTTGGAAACCAGTTTGTCTAGCAGGTTATAAATACTTGGCGAGAGCGTCGCGTTCTTCTTCTACATGACTTCGTTTCGGACTGGATACTATAAATTGCTGCGCAAATATGTCAAGTGCTGAGTAAAATGAATCGAAACTGGTGCGAAAACCAAATAACGTTTCTTCCCAAGCTTCAATTGCCTGTAATTTCAAATCGCAATGTTCTTCGACCATCTGAAATGCACAGAAAGCCTCGGTGTTAAATGATAAGAAACAACAATATTACATCGACTTTTTCGGTAGTTAATTACCTGAGGTTTCGCTCCGTATAATGGATTTCGAAAAGTATTAGCTAATATAGTGGACACGCCGGATAGTTTTTTTGGATTGTTGAAAATTCCAACATTCGTGCATAAATAGCACACTGCTACGCAACCCTCCTGGATGAAAATAAATGTTGCCTATTAAAAATCTTATACTTTTAGCTTTTGACATAATATTTCAATATTTTGACTTTTCTTGTTTACAAAAGTAACAATTTTTTATCGGAAAAACGAAAATATTGTTGTAAAAAAGAAAGAAGATTGTCGTAACAATGACATCGTTCAATTTCTCACCTCTTCGCAGTAATTATATACATCGGTGAAATCTTTAACATGATCGTCTTGAATTTTTTCTACTCTCGCACTGATATCCCAATCGCCTGTTTTATACATCAAAAATGTTATTCGTAAAATAATAAGCTCAATGGAAACATTTTGGATTATAGAATTTACAACGGGAAAAATATCAAAACCAAAACTTTATTTATTGACATTTCGAAAATTGTTGAACGATTGAAAAAAATTAATTATATAAATATAGGAATAACGGAGTGAATATTGTATTTTTTCGAAAATTATGATTGCACTGTTGTAGCCTAAATTCGATCAAATACGTTGTGGAATTGTCAATATTCTTGAAATTTTTCTTCATATTTTGTTAAAAAATTTGGTAAAATACCTTGAAATTATGGGATATTTTTAAAAATACACAATCAGTTCTCCGATACCCAAGAATTTCTGTATAAAAATTTACTTCTACGGTTTAAGTTTGTAGAAAAATGTAAAAAATTCCTTAAAATTCTGGAATTTGCCGTAACAGAAATTTATCATTTTCGAAAAATCATCATAGTAACAGAAATTAGAGGATACGACTCCAGAATTATTCTAAGCTTCATTACTAATGATAATTACCTTTGGGAAGATCGCACATAGTGGAATCAACTAACGCTACTCTAAGTCCATTGGATAGTAAAATCACCCTGCACAAAGAAAGCAGCATACGAAACAGATATGTCAATGTACTTGTACGTAGTTCGATGTACTGCCAAAAAAATAAAAATCACAAAAGCTCAATGATGGAAAAAGTGGAATAAAAAGTATATACCTGTACTCATTTTTATCAGAATGAGATTTTATTGGAGTTTCGAGATACCGAACATTGTAATTGCTCAATGAAAATGAAGGTGATGCTGCATCATTCTGCTTGACAAACATAACAGTGGAAGATCATTGTTACACAGAATGTATAAATATAAGTAGATAAACATTATCGGTATCCGATAATAAACAAGGATCATTGTTACCAAAAATGTAAGTTTTTTCAATACGTGAAGAAAAGTTAGACTAGTCCAAGAGTGATGTGAACTTACCTCGCATTTTTTTTTTGCAGATTTTTTAACTTTTTTCTTATTTTTTCTTGGCATTTTCGAGCTACAATATTGCCGATTTTTGCTTAATGTTTCATCGGTATTTTATTGCTAAGTGTAATATTAGTTATGTATATACCAATGGACACAAGAGTAGCCGGTGAATAAGCCGGGTACCTTCGACGGTTTGGTGGTACGATTCTTGTATTTACTTGATGCTCTTTTTTTTGCATTGTTTATGTTGACAGTGATATGTAACTATAGGTGTGAAACGTCTATAGACAAGACAACGAATCAACGGACAACCCCCCCCCCCCTGCGAATACAAAGTAGGAATTTCTCAGAAATCATCAGAAAGTTATATAAAGAGTGGACAATGTCCGCTCATCAGACATTTGAAAGTCATCTCCATAGGTTCTCACATTGCTAACTTTTTCGATGCCTGCCGGGAGGACATTTGTACACCCTCTAGATGATGTGATTCGGATCATTTGTTGTTGGAAACAAAGTGCTATATACTGGGGAGTCCCACAAAGTTCACATGCGTGTGTTGTGCTCAATATCTTCTCTGCCATTGGCTATTGTTATTTTGGCGGTTATTTATGGCTATTTCCTCCAACACGCTTTTAGTTAAAAGCTCAGTTTCATTTTTTTAAACTAGTTTTGACATAGGATTAATGAGTATAGTTCAATTTTTATTGCTTTTTATTCAAAAGTGGATTTTACAATTTAGAAAAAAGTAGTTGAACGGCATATCGTCGTGACGCATCGCACGGTGCGACCCTGCGACCTGCTAGCCCGCTGCACACGGCGCTTGTTTTCTGTTGGACTTCGTGCGTGGCATACTGTGGTATATCTATATATACATCACGCACGAGAATAAGCATTGTGTGCAGGGGGCTCGTAACCTCGTAACGCTCAGTGCGCGCGTTCCGATATATTTTCAGTGGACTATATCGCCCGTCATGGCAAAACAGAAAATTGAATGATTTTTCTCGAATTGATTCAACTAGATTCCAAATTATTGATTGAAAAAGATTTTTTAATTCATATGTTCCAAATTTATTTTTCGGAAAAGATTTCGCCAAACGGTCACTTTCAAGTCGCTGAGAATTATTATAACTATAGGTATTAGTACTTTCGATCACGAGCGTTGCTAGCGGCAAAACCAGAAACTACAGTATCAACGTGTTTTGGGGACGCTGGAACCACGGTCGTACATACAGGTCTGAAAACGACGGTGGTGGGGGATGGGTCGCTTAACGTCCAGTGTTTGTAGCTTCCATGTTTGGCCGCATGGTGCGCATTGGAAAAGGGATGTTGTGTGCGAAAGAGACAGCCATATGTCTCTTGGGCACAGTACATGCACTCTCCATTATAATTTTTTCGTATGAAAATCATTATTGTTTTTCGTTGAAATCGTTAATTCAGGGAAATAAAAATAAAAAAGCACAAGTGGAGTTTTATGATAGACATAGGACCGGGATCAAGCAGGAGAACGTTTTCGGGAAAAAACCAAAAACAAACTCTTGTAGATGTTTTGAAACTACTTTTAATTTTTAGCCAGTCGCTTGACAGTTTTTTTTTTTTTTTGCCTGCCACTTTTTAAAACGTTCTGGGTTTTTTGGCACTTAAAAAACAGAGCTCTTTTCTTGATTCGATTTATACCCTGTTTTGTAGTGAGGTACCGCACAGGATTTCGTTATTTTAATGCAATCAATTTATTAAAGATTTTTAAATTGTTACACGAATAATTTTTAGAGGTGTAAATTTGGCTCCCCGCCATGAATTTTTCGAAAGGTTTCTGATTTCAATCGTTTGTGTGTCGTTTGTAGAGTATTGTGAGAACAAAATAAACGTTTGTGAAATGAGTTTGTCACGAAAAAATAAAAAATAAAAGTTTCGGTGCGGACTTTTCTGGGAACGAATCTTCCTAGATTCAAAAAAACCGAATGAAATTCGATTGACGGTCTTTTTTTTTGTTACCGGCATTTTTATGCGTTGGGAAAACGAGAGAATAAAACGTTGTTGAATTGTTATAAAATATTACTGAACGAATATTCATACGGTGCACAAAAATGTGATCGCTAAATATTGGCGAATGAATGTCCCTAGCTTGTTATTTGGTTTGTTTATATTCGTGGAGCCTCGACTCTGTGTTTACGTTTACGCGCTCTCGCGCTTGGCCTGCTAAGCCGTTCCGTAGCGGGGATGGTGGGGAGAGCTCACGCCGGGGCGACTGGAAGGGGCAGGAGCGAGAACTGGATCATGCGCGGGGCAACGAGGGAGCGAGCGAGGGACTCGCGTCTCGCGTTCATTCAGTCGCCCGCGGGACGCGGGGCGGAGCGGCAAGTAGCGCGCGCGGAGAGAGTTGCATTAGCATCGGTCGGCTAGTGCAATACCGCGCATTATCGTTCGTTGATTGCAACGAAATTGATAAAACAGAGTGCGGAATAAGAGTCGGTTAATGACGGAAATCTTTATATAAAATACTTTAAACGGTCTGAATTGTCGTTAAACCAAATAAAAATACAACGATGGATAATAAAAAAACGGAAAATCGTGATAAAATTTTTTATTATTAAAACTATCCAAATCTATAATTTTTACATAATTTTTTATCGCAATTTCCGTTAATTAGAGCTTGAAAATGTGCGCGATTTTTGAAAATAAAAAATGCACGAAAATAAGAGCTTAAAAATATGCGCGATTTCTCGAAAACGAACCATGCACGAAAACGCTATGAAAAGAATATTAGGGTCGTAAAACACAATTCGCTCGTTTGTCAATCGTAACGAATTTTCAATTTTTTTTTTCTTTTGTCAATGAGTTTTCTTCTCGCAAGCGATATTCGACAAGTCGATAGGAAAGCCTCTTGCCCACGATATTATTTTTCGTGCTAAATTATAGGATGAATTATTTTGAATATTTGAGCGAATCACGATTAATGACATCGTGAGTAAGGGCTTTGAGTGACAGACAGTCTAGTGACGGCTGTGTTACAGTTTCGGAAATCGTGTGTATGCTCGCACGCACGCGTGTTCGCAAGCGGAGCTAAGATGCAACCATACATGCGAGTCGCGCAACGCAACGCAAAGCACCAAACGCACGCAAGCCGTAAAGCCATGGGATTGTCGGCAAGAATGACGGAACGAAAGCTATAAATCTACTCTGTAGTTTGCTGTTTCCGAACGCGATACAGTTTCTGTATCGCATATCGAAGTCGCGCAGGCAAGGTCCATGCATATAATCCGGATGCTGCAAACGGTGCAACGCAACGCAATGCACGCAAGGCTTGTATAACCGCAGCTGTTGTACAGCATTGCGAATAGTTTTTACTATCGCAATTGCTATAGTACAATAGAACGCAAGCGCCCGTGCACGCGTGCACCCACGTGAGCACGCACGATTTTCCACGAAACTATGGCACAAGTTGCCATTACACTTTCTATCACTCGTCGTCAACCTTATTCTGTTGCTAAAAGACAATTTATTGACCCAAGAGAAAAACATTTTTTGAGTTAGCGGGACAAAGAAACATTGAATGAATATTTTTATTTCGTGCATGAGTTTGTTGACGTGGAAATTAAAAAAAATTTTGACGTCTTAATCACGCGTTTACTATCTCGGAAGTGTAAAAAGTTAATATTGGTGTTGTGTGAATTAGTGCATTTGAATTTTGAACTATGATGAACTATCGTTTTCAACGTTGGAAAAACGACGCTGCTGCTGCTCGTCTGAATTCAGAATCATGCAGGATTTGGGAAAAATCGAGTGAAAATTAATCAACTGCAATGAGTGTCCTGCAACGGAAGTGGATATTAACTGTGCGGACTATTTCGGAATTGCGGACTTTTCGGTTTTGCCAAAGGTAGGTTCGTTATTGAGGAGGGGAACAAGACATCGACGAGTGAGTACATAATTCCATCATTTTTATTGGTTTCATTTCTGTGCATAGCAATTTTCAGTATCAAACTGTTGGGCTTTCTTTGATTTGAACTATTATTTTTGAAAGAATTCGATTTCCATTTCAATCGTTAATCTTTAAAGGATAAAATGTTTTTTCTCTTACTGACCGTGGATTGATTGATGAAATGAGGAATGAATACTGTATTTTTTTTGGTCTGTAGAATTTTTCCATTTTAACATTCCAAAATATTCTTATATAATCCCTCATAAAATAAAATTTAGGAATAGACCAGCAGTGGTAACATCTGAATCAGTTCAACAGACCATCCATATACTTTCGCATTTATGAATCAGTTTTATCGTTTTTAGCATTTCAAAAATCAGTTGCGACCCGTATGGTACACACCAGTTTCCTTGACTGGTTCGGAAAAACTTGTGCAAATTTTGTTTTTTCTTTTTCATAAAAATATGCGTCTTACAAACATTTTTATTGTAATATTCATGTTCTACAAACGATTTCGCATTGAATTACGTACAATTAGACTCATTTGGTTTAAAAAAGTAGAATGGGCGGGCTAACTTCAAGCTACTTTTTATTTTTGATTTTTTCGCGATAAACTCATCTCACAAGCGTTTATTTTGTTCTCACAATACTCTACAAACGATTGAAATCAGAAAACAATTGAAAAGTTCATGTCGGACGGCCAAGTTCACGTCCATATAATTTTTGACGAAATAAATATCGAGAACACGTGAAGAGAGAACATATTACGGTTTAAATTAGGCCTGTATATAGCTTATAACATCCCCCTATCACAGCGCCATGCCGTGGCAGCGGTGAGAAAAAAAAGCTTGGACATTAAGAGGCCCACATGCTGCCTATGCAATGCTACTGTCGTTTCCAGACCTGTATGTACGACCGTGGTCCACTCCTTCTCTCTAGTCTCCCTGACGAGTTTCCCCGATATAGTCTCTTTTTTACCGGCACGCTTTCCCTAGAAAGTGTAAGAGAATCAAGTCCCTAAAATATCATAGTGGAAAAGCTATGTTGGCAATGCTATTGTGTTTACGAGCTTCTTTTCTACGCTAGCATTTTCTTTCGTGTCCGTTTCTCGTTCGTTTTTATCTCGTGGATACGCCGAGAGCGAGAAAGAAATGTGAATGATATATGTGATATGAGATAAACACAAGCGAATATTAAAACTCGAAGCGACAAACTGGCGACGTGTTCTCAAACGAGACTCAACGGGATTAGAATCAGTTGAGACAGTGTACGACAGTTCGACATAGGCCGAAGGCGCGAGAATCTTTTTTTTTTTCCATAATTGTCCCTACATGCAATGGAAGTCACGAGCGAACAACAAACGACACCGGTTGTCGAAAATTTGACCACGAGTACGGAGCAACAGCAACCGCCGGAACATCACAATGATGAACCGATGGACGATACCGAGACGGATTACAACTACGAGAGCAATCAGGGTCCCGAAGAATATAGACATTTTATGCCCCGTGGACGAGGCGGTTTCGGGTAAGAAGCATTGCTTTCCTACTCCCCCCCCCCCCTTCCTCTCTCCCATCAACGCAATTTTTATTCATTATATTTCAACCAACGCGCCAATCTTATCTCTGCTTCAAGCATAGAAAGTATTCTGCAAACTTCAGCAATAATATAACGATGCTTTCCCAGGTTTATTGTAGCCGACAACGTCAAAATGTCTAAGTAATTTTTGAAAAATTGATCCGATTTTTTTGAGTTCCTTCCGTAGTCGCGGCTATGATTATTCCATGCGAGGAGGTCCTCCTCGCTTCCGTGGCAGAGGTGGCTTCGGCCCGAGAGGGCCGATGTTTCGAGGAGCAAACAACGGTTATCCGTTCGATGGCCCGCCGAGAGCGAATTGTCCGCCCGGCTCGGGCGGACCAAGGTTTCGCGGACCTCCTCCTTTCGACCCAAGCTGGGGACCCATGGGACCACCTAATCTCATGGGACCTCCTAATCTCATGGGACCACCCGGAATGGTAGTTGAATATTTTCTCTGATCAAAAAACTAAAATTGTTTCAACGTTTATTCTCTGGTTGTCCCAAATTTTTCTATATTCATGAATCTCTTTTTCCAAAGCCACCACCTCACATGATGAACGGACCAATGGGAGGAGGACCAGCGCCTTTTGGACCACCCGGAATAGGACCTCCGAACATGAATGCCGTAAGATTTTTCAAACTAATCATATCTATGAATTTATCTACCAATTGTTGTCTTGTTGTTAAACAATGATTTTTCTATTTGCTCAAAACTATAAGGGAGTACTTTTTCCTCTTCTAAAAACCTAATTATTTAGAGTAACCATTTAACGTTAGATGATATATATTTTTTTCATTCAAGAATTACGAGTTTTGCGATCAAATATGTTTTTCACAAAATAATTGAACACATCGGTAGCTGAATCGATATTCCTTTGATCAGTGAGTTGCAACATTTATTTACATAAAAATTTAATAAAAGTGTTTAACAATGCTTGTTAAAGATGCCGGGACAGCAACCACCCCAACAACAGCAGCAACAGCAACAGGGGCAGCAGCAAACGAACATTCCAGGACTGGATCTTAACGGCGAGGTATGGGTCGAAACAAAGACTACGGATGGCAAGTCTTATTATTACAATATTCGATCTAGAGAAACTACGTGGACGAAGCCCGAGGGACCAAACGTTAAAGTCATGGTTCAAGATCAGGTACGAAATGATAAATACTTGTACTACTTTTGACCCACGTGTTAATGAATTTACGCATAAGGCTATTCATAGCAATGAGAACATGTGAACAGAAAATTGTATTTTCTTTGAAGCTGGAGCAATTGGTGCACGGTGCCACGAAGCAAAACGCAGCTAGTGCGACTCCGACGAGTGCATCTAACGTTCCTTCGGGAGTACAGTCACAACAGCAATCGCAACAACAGCAACCGCATCAACAGCAGCAGCAACAAATAAACGAGAATAACAGAATCGCGCAACCAGGAAACGATCAACAGTCGCCTAGCAACGCTTCGGACCCGATGAGTCAGATGAGCACAGCACCGCCGGGTACAGGACCACCCCCTATGCTCAATGACACACCGACTTCGGATATCGCTCAACAAGCGCCTCCTGATGTCACTCAGACGAACGGTAATGAACAAAAACACTTCGATCGGGTAGTTTTTTAAATTTTTTTTATTGCTACGAGTTCTCGTGGAAGAGCATTTTGAAAAATTCCTGCGCATCGTGAAGTCAATGAATTAAATATTCATGAGTTTATTAGAACGACACGACAATTTGATGAACAAATGCTTTATAATGAAATATTTATCTGTTCTGTAGTAGACTCTTGAATAATTAGGGGGACTAATTTTTTTTTCAGGAACTACACCTGCGACTGTAGTGAATACGCCGCCGGTTAATACTCAACCGCCGGTAAACACGACAAATATGATGCAACCACCGCCAAACATGCTACCAATGCAGCACAGAATGCCAAATCAATTCGGTGGACCAATGGCCGCGCCTTTTAGTGCTGCTCCTTTCGGAATGCCACCACCAGGATTTCAACCTTTCGGTGGTTACGGACCTCCTCAAACCAATTGGGGTACAAATTTGCAATTCCAAAATCAGAAAAAAAAATTACGCGAATATAATTTTGATAAGAACTTGAAATATACATTGTTTTGAAAATTCTTTAAGGAATGCCACAAATGCCTCATGGAGTTATAACGCCTCAGACACCAGCCGAAGATCCCGCTATTCTTGCTCAACTCGATGCTGATCTCGTTGCTTCGGCAATGCTCTGGACGGAACATCGAGCCCCTGATGGAAGGATCTATTATTACAATAGCAAGGCCGGTGAATCTGTTTGGGAAAGACCTCAAGCTCTCAAGGATTTGGAAAGTATGTTTTTTAAAAGAATATAAACGATTATCCTCGCGAGCAAATTGTTACATCGATAAATTGAACTGCCAAATTGATCGAGAGTCATTCTCTTTGTTCTTTTATCACCTTCGAGGGAATTTGAAAAACAAAAATGATTTATCAATTCATCATTGAGATATACAGACTTGGCAAAAAGTATTAGGCCCCCTGTAAGTTTGTAAGAGTTGAAACTATAGAGTGCCCGTTTCATTCGTTTTTTAATTCTTTCTAAAATCTCACCGAGTTACTACATTAATCTTTGAATTTCATTCATTCGCTCATCTCTAAATGATTAATTTTCAAATATTTTCCATGTATCTCCATATATTTTTAAAAACTCTTTCATTCTTCTTCCTGCGTGAATTTTTTATTAGACGCAAAAATAGCACTGCGTCAGAAAAATGAAGAAGCCGCGGCTGCTACAGCCGTGGCACCCGTTCTCTCGACGACGTCGGGTGCTGGATCACAAGAATCGACGAAACAGGAAAAACAACAGCCGGAAAGCGGCACCGATGCCAAAGAAAATTCAAAAGAGGCTGAAAATGCAAAAACGAAAAAAGAAGAAAACGCCCCTAAAGAAGCAGCCAAACCACAGGACAAATCACGACCAGTTTCGAGTACACCGGTACCTGGAACTCCCTGGTAAAGTCTACATGTCAATTTTGTATATTAATCGTAATCTATCTAAGATAAACCGATCGACCTTTCGATGTTTATCGCTCAAATTTGTTTATTACGATTTGCAAAAGGTGCGTCGTGTGGACGGGTGACGGTCGAGTATTTTTCTACAATCCTTCCTCGCGCATTTCGGTCTGGGAACGACCGGAAGATTTGGTCGGTAGACAGGACGTTGACAAGATGGTTTCGAATCTTCCGGATGCTCTTGGCACACCAAAGAATTCACGTACCGAGGACACCAGTGAGAGCAGCGACGAAGATCAACCGACACCGGCGAAAAAAATGAAGCAAGAAGAACCTCCTAAAGGTTCGAACATGCAATTGAATTTCTTTTTTCTTGTATAATTGAGCAGACGGGACAGAATTGTGATAAAAAATATATTTAAATATTTCATTTATTTTAGTTAATGCAGTGAAGGAAGACGAAGAAAAGGAAGGGAAGAAGACGATCGACATTGGAAAAGAGGCCGCTATCGAGGCAGAGGTTCGAGCCGCACGAGAGAGGGCTATTGTGCCACTTGAAACAAGAATTAAGTCATTCAAGGACATGCTTGCTGAAAAAGATGTGAGTTTTCAATTATTTTTTTTCTTTCAATCTATTTTAAAAGCGAGAGAATCAAGCTGTACAGAAAACACGATTGAAATTATAAAATATGCATCGACCTGGTTAAAAGTGTTAATTCATTAACGAGCTGATGACTAATCGTTCCTGATCGTATTGGAAGATAATAAAAACTGAATTTCGTATTATTTTCTACCAAAAAACTAGGTCTCGGCGTTCAGTACGTGGGAAAAGGAGCTTCACAAAATAGTCTTCGACCCTCGTTATCTTCTGCTGACATCGAAAGAACGTAAACAAGTATTTGAGAAATATGTTAAAGAGAGAGCCGAGGAAGAACGTCGTGAGAAGAGGAACAAGATGAAAGAGCGTAAAGAGCAGTTTCAAAAACTGCTTGAAGAGGCCAATCTTCACGGAAAGTTAGTACTTTTTCTATACCTTTTTTTTTTTTTTGTTCAAACTTATCGGTCGTTATAGTATGATAGATTTGACTGGTAAACTGATCTCATTTTTTTTTTTTTCGTTTTCAGATCATCTTTTAGCGATTTCGCGCAAAAGCACGGTCGCGACGATCGTTTCAAAAACGTGGAAAAGATGCGTGAACGAGAGAGTCTCTTCAATGAGTATCTGCTGGAAGTGCGGAAGCGCGAAAAAGACGAAAAAACTGCCAAACGCGAACAGGTATGAATAAGTAGTACTTAGAGATAGACATTAAAAAAGAAAAAAACAATAAAAAAATTTTACCGCCAGATTTTTGAAACAAACTTGTTTTGTTTCCGCATATTAGTGAAAAAAAAATCGACGTACAAGTTGTATCGGATGTAAGGTCTCCAAAATTATGAAAAAAAAAAAGAAAACGAACAAGGTTGGATTGAATTTTTATTTTACAAAAAAAGTTTCAAAAATTTGGTCGTAATGTCAATGAAAATGTTGACACGAATAAGCCGGAAGCCGGTATCCCGCATGCGAAGGTATTCCGTCCCAGAGACAGGCAGCACACAAGATGAGGTTATCCTCGATTAATTAAGGTGCCATTATTAATCATTTTCAGCATTTTTTATTCGACTAATTTCGAATCTTTGACCGTTTACGGTATAAGTTGAATCAGATGGAAATTTTCGGGCGAAATAGCTCCTTTCGAAAATTATACTTGGATCGTGCAACATCAATTCGGTCAAAGATTCGAAAAAAAAAATAAGATAACCATTGCAGGATAAAGTAATCATTGTTTTCAGCGTTAATAAAGAAAAGGAAAAAAAAAAACTTTTTTTTTTTCAGGTACCCATAGGTATGTTATTATTTTGTTCCAATAAGTATAAATAATTTCATACGTTTTTATACCTCAATAACGATGACAAGCGAAGCAAAGTATCGATTTTTTTTGTTTTTGTTTTTAATTCTACACTTCGAAGTTCGTTGGTACGCGACGATACCACGAAATTGTAACGCGATGGTGTGTTGAAAAACGAGCGAAGAAAACATACGTGGAAACAAAAAAAAAAACTTTTCTTTCGTGTAAGCAAACAAAAGCCAGATAAAGATTTTTTCTTACGTGTTTGAATTGTGCTTGTTGACGGAAAATTCGCAAAGTTTCGTAACGAAACTGTGAGGAAAAGACGAGAGGGAAATATTCAAGAATGTCTGAGACGAGACACAGAAATTGTGGAAAGGAACATAAAAAAAAAAAAAAAATATATTATAACTAAAATGCGAAATGATTTTTAAGCTTGAGAAACAAAAGTACAAAGTTTTTATTTACGTTTCTGTTCTTTTGTTTATTGAGAGCACGGTTGCCGTTTTAAAATATGACTTATGTGTGATTTCTGAACTCTCTCCCACTTCAGTCAGGAGGCAGGCAGGACAGGTTCCTTGTGCTGTTGGGGATGATGAGAGATGGGTACTCGCGAGAGATGCTGGTTGGTGTTGGGCATGGGATGATGTCATCTTATACCATCCCCATCTACAAACACACACTGCCGTGGCACTGTTGGCACACCCTTCGCGCATTCTCGCCGCATTCTTAACTCCAAACCGCAGAGAGTCATGAGAATGAACCAACTCGGTATTTGTATATTACTCGTAATCCTCGTTAATTCAACAAACAAGCAAAGCCGAAAAAAAAAAACGAAATTAAAAACAAAAAAAAAATATAAAAGAACATTCACTTTTACCGCCGTTTACATAAACAAAAATACCAAAAAAAAAAAAAAGAAAAACAAAAAGATTTATGGGAAAAATCGAAGCAAAGACTGCAAGAGTGATGATATCGGATCGGTCATAATTCGTAAGCGTTGAACATTGGCATTAATTTGGCTGCGAAAGTATTTGTATCGGAAAGATGTTTCGGAAGAGTGACGACGCTTCTCCTTTGTTATCATTATTATAATTTCTACGTTTGTATATTCGGTAATACGATTGTATTCGTTTCTCATTTTGGTTGGGTCTCTGGCGGAACGATTTGCGACGAATATATTTTTTTCCCCACGATCCGACGAGAAAAGACGAGTTAAAGGCGTGGCTTGAAAATAAAAATCTATAGATTAACATGAAAATATTTGTACATTAACGAGGGGTGACAAAATCGAAGATACGAAACGGTTCAAATTCTTTTTATCTTTATTTAATTGACATATTTTTCGCACTTAGGGATTCCGAGTTGATCCGAGTTGAGAAGGGGCTATTTTGTACGAAGAACGCAAAAGAAAGAAAGAAAAAGACGTGCCCGATGTATCGAACCAAAGTTTATATCATGTTTTTTTTTTTTTTTATATATTTTTTTTTTTTTTATACAACCGTGAATCATGTTTGATGAAAAAGGAAGGAAAAAGAAAAGATGATTTTTGATTGATTGTAAATAAATTTGTAACGATGATACGGTTTAGACTTTGGTCGTCCAATTCAAATGCGATCGAACCAATTTCGTGTCGATACGAAAAATTGCTTAAAGTTGATGAAAAAATAAATTTAAATAAGCGCGAAAATTGGGTTCTCGCAAAATTGGATTTCCAATGTCGCGCGAAGGAGGAAATTGCATAATGCGTTCGTTGCTAATTCATAATAATCCGTTTCTACTTTTTCAGCAGGAACAGCGGTTAGGATGTATATTTTGATAAAATATTCATTTTGTAAATCGGATTTGCATTAATCGACGATACAGAGGCTACCAAAAGTCCGAAAATTGTACAGTCAATCGGAGAAATTTTCGATCGATTAATGCAGAGTCGATGATTTAATCGTGTTTCTCTTTTCAGACTATAATCCTACTTTTTTTTTCAGCCGTCACGAAAAAATATTTCTAATTACGTATCTACGAAAAAACAAACAAAAAAAAACAAACTTTCGAATTTGGAAAAAAGAAAATTATTTTAAAGGAAATCGACAGTAAATAACGATCGTATACACATACGTATATATAAGACATTTTTTTAGGATTATGAAGTATAATTTTAGTACGTAAGACGAATGAAAATGAGAGAAATAAGCCAATTTTTAAGTAATAAAAAAAAACTTTTTTTTTCTAACAAATATTTCTTGATTCACGTTGTTCTAACGGATTGTTAAAAACGGGTTCCAGGTTAAAAAGGATTTCATTGCGATGCTGCGGGAACACAAAGACATCGACAGACACACACACTGGAGCGATTGCAAGAAACGTCTTGAGGCTGATTGGCGTTACAGAATCGTTGATTCGGCTAGCACGAAAGAGGATTGGTTTAGGGATTACGTGCGTATATTGAAGGAAGAGAGGAAAAAAGACAAGGAGAGGGAAAAAGATCATCGTCACAGGGAGAAGGACGGCGGTCATCACAAGAGCGATAAGAACAAGGCCGACAAGGAGAGGGATAAGGAATCGAAGATGAATTCTGGAACTGCCAAAGACAGCAGCGAAAATGGAAAAACATCGTCCAAGGATAAATCCAACAAGGAAAAAATGGATAAGGATAATAGCTCGCGAGAAAAAAAGCAGAGAAAAAGTGATACGTCCAGCGAGGAAAATGGCAAGGAGCCGAAAAAGGATTCTACCATAGAAAGGGAAATTGGCGAGATTGAGGATATTGATGACAAAATAATGAAGAAAGATAACGATGTAAGCTCCAGAGTAAAATTTAAAAAAATTCTACATTCCTCATCATTTAATTTGAATTCATTTATATTAAATCCATTGGTGAAATGTTTTTTTTTTTTTTTTTGCAGAAATATGACAATGACGAACCCTCGGACTCCGAGGAGGATCGTGAAAAACTTAGACGCGAACGTGAGCGACGAGCCGAGGCGAGTTTGCGGGAACGCGAACGCGAAGTTCAGAGAACGTTGGCGACACATTTGCGTGATCGTGACAAGGAAAGGCAGCATCATCGTCATACCGAAGCCGTTCAACATTTCAATGCTCTTCTCGCCGATTTGGTACGTCGCTCATCCAAATAACACTGATTATTTAAAATTTGTTATCGTGGACGCGTTGTTCTCATTATTTTTCTCGAATTTTGTCCTAAAAAAAGGTGAGAAACAGTGATCTGGCATGGCGCGAAGCGAAAAGGCAATTGCGAAAAGATCACAGATGGGAATTGGCGGAGAGTCTGGATCGCGAGGAAAAAGAACGTTTGTTCAATGAGCACATCGAACAATTGGGACGAAAGAAACGCGACAAATTCCGGGAACTACTCGACGAGGTTGGTGCATCCACCGAACTCACTGCCTCGTGGAAAGACATTAAGAAACAACTCAAAGACGATCCTCGATACACTAAATTTTCTTCCAGTGACAGGGTAAGAAAAAACAATAAGTCTGTTCCATTTCTCTCCCACTATTAAACATAATTGTGCTAAATTGTTTTATCGTGATTTATTTTGCAGAAATGTGAAAAGGAATTTAAAGAATACATCAAGGATAAACTTGTAGCTGCGAAAGCAGATTTTCGGGAGCTTCTACAGGTGAGTTTAAAAACTCTGATGTTCTCATCGTTCATGAAATCGGTAATCGGTTTTTACGAACACACTAAATTCCGATGGAACTCGTGTGCTAACATAATGAAACCATCAAAATTCAAAAAAAAAAAATTTTCTATTCAATCTGCGTAAATGACTGGCTCGGAGTTTATTTTTTTATCCTTCATTGAAGCGATTAGCCCTCGTTCAAGTTGGTTTCGTTTTTTTCTTTTTTTCCCAGGAAACTAAATTGATAACCGATAAGACATTCAAGAAGGTGCAAGAAAATTCCTCCTGTTTGGCCGAAATAGAAGAGATTTTAAGGAAGGATCGAAGATTTTTGGTACTCGAGGCTGCTGCAACAGAACGCACGAGACTTCTCATGGGTTACTTAGAAGAATTGGCGCGCAGAGGACCACCTCCACCTCCTACCGCCTCCGAGCCGTCGAGGAGGCCGACCACAAAGTGAGTTTATGCGTTTGATCAATGTTTTGACAAAAAAAAAATGATTTTCATTCCTGCAAACATTGATTTTCTTCAAATATATATTTTTTCTTGTTACAGTTGAGTCAGCGTCTAGTGAGGCACAGTGGACCGTATTAATGAGACGCTCCGATAACAATAAAACGTTTAATAGGTATATATAATAATAACGATTCACGAAAAAGAGAAACAAGAAAAATGCAAAAAAAAAAAATAGAATATACTTAGATGGACCGAATGAATTTACAATGATTCTCTGATGATCTCCGTTTGCCATTACACTTCAACGTTCCCCAAAAAATCCGTTAATCTTGTTTTTTTCTTTTCTTTCTTGTTCCTTATCAGCGTCCGAATTTACGAATGTCATGTAATTTTAGGATTCAATAAAACCGTGACTTTTCTCTTGGAAGATTTGCATCGGCGACTTTCTTCCCTTAGCCATTCATCCTCGGCGCAGATTCGTAGTTCTCGCGATAAATAACTTGCCAGGCAAATCCGGATTCAACGTTATCAAGGTTGGCCAGTTCGGTAGAATTATCTCTTTTTTTTTTTCTACTGTTCGCTGCTTACTTCATTTGTGGTTATAATTTTACTGATGGATAACGTTAATATTGATAATTATCTTTTTATTTGATACAATTATGCTCCGTTTTTGTTTGTTAGTTTTTCGATGCCGAGGCATGTATGAAAAAAAAATATGATACTTTAATCTCTGTCGACAGATTCGTGTTTGTAATAAAAACTCGATTTTCATGATACAAGTCAATTTCATTGTCACATCCGATGACTTTTTAATTTGTCCATTTGAGTAGCCTTTTCATTGAAAGGCTGTACAACAAGAGCACTAAAATTAGAGTGATTTTTGACCTTCCTTTCTATTAACCGAAAATATTTTTCCACTGAAAAATGAATAAGTGTATTTAAAGAGAAATCTACTGGATATTATCAGACTTGAAATACATAATTTTGGGGCTTAAATAACAATGATTTATGTCGGTTTAACTTGTATTTAATCTTTGCACCAAACACAATACAAAACAATTGGTTTTTCAATTTGCTTCAAAAAATTTTACACGTTTATGAAATAATGAATCCCACTTTGTTTTCTCGCTGCATAGATTTGAATTTGTAACCATCAATACATTTGATCCCTTCGTAGACAAAAACAGTTTTACAATTCGTAAAAGATATTAGTACTTCTAAACGTACTCCTGAAGAATGAAAAACACGAAAAAAATACTTTTTTTTTTTCAATTGAGACTAAACTACGTTGGACACTAAAACACATGCTTGTCATCAAAACTAATATGCTGGGCAATAAATAAACGTACAGAGATCCTGATGCTGCAGCCTTTTGACGCCTCACACTCTGAATCGTTGAATAATTATAAATTTATGTTGGAAAAAAATATATGAATGTGTACGAAATATCATAATTTATTATTGAGCCAATGATTGAGCAATAATCATCTGAAATTTTATGTCTACAATTAAAAAAATAAAAATTTTTGTCAGAATTTTGATCAGCGACGTATTCGTACTCAAATGTGTATGATCAGAAAGCTATTTTTAGATAGCCCGTCATACGGTGGACCTGTCAGTGATAAACGATAATGATAATTCAACAGAAAAAGAAAAATAATTTGGAATAAAATTATTTCGCGAGATTGGAACGCTTTCGTCGTTGCTGCTGTTTTTTTTTCTTTTGGGATGGTCAGCAAGCTTATTCTCCATCGTTCTATAGGATACGCCCGGTCTTTGTACTAACGGTAAATATTTCACACACGGTACAGGTCGTGCACCGCCTAAAAATGTAACGGCAGCGGCAGCCAGCCATTCTTCGTCCTCGCACGTATTCTCTCTTTTTTTTCTCTGTTTTTTTTTTCTTTTGTTTTTTCTTCTCTATATGATTCCAGAAATGCATTCTCTTCCCGCGTATTCGTCGAGGATAGATCTCAGCTCAATGTCTTCCAGTTGCAACCAAAGGAATTTCAGGACCAAAAAAAAACCAATTCAAAGAGAAGGACGAAGGACGAAGGAGAAAAAAATACTCAAGTACAACCCGGAGAAGTTTGCCCTCGCTTTCAACGCAGCCTTGAGCTTTTTTTTTTTTATCTCGCAGGTCTTTTCAAGGAGAACCTTAAATCGAGGCATATTTTCTCATTAGCTAACAAAAGCAGTAAAATCCCCTGTCACTTGCTCTGAACAACAGTTATTCGTTCGAAACAATTTTTATTGGTCAATCGAAAAATAAAAAATGGCGAATAATTCCTCTTCGGTTTGTTTTTATGAGATCTTCAGCTTCGAGAAACACATAGAAAGCTTCAGAATGACTTTATCGCGATTAAAAATATGGTAAAAATCAGGGTTGTTGACTGTTGAACGTTTTTTTGTTTTGTTTTTCGAACACCGCTCTGTAACAAGGATTCGTGTTCTCCCCACCGTTATAGGCCCACTCTTGTCTTTCTCTCTGTCCCCGCGTCTCCTTCTTTCTCCAGCTGGAAAATCCATGAGGCCCTCCTCCCTCTCACCCCCCCCCCCCCCTCCTCCTCTTCTCTTATTTTCTCTCGTGGTTGCTGTGTGTACGAGTGTTATTTCTCTTGTGGCCTCGGCATGCCACGGACTCCTCGACGGGTAGCGTGTGTGTTGTTGTCCGTAGTAAAAGAGTCGCGGTGACTTCGAACGCCTCGGAGTGAAAGTACGATTTTGCTTTCTACGTGTCGTGTGTACTTCTCGCTGCTGCCCAAAGAGGAGGAGAGAATCAAAAGTGACGAATATGTTGTGTTTCTGGACCGTTTAAGATGTTTATCAAGCTCATGTACGAGCTCGAGTCTTATTATACTTTTCAACCCAAATTTCGTGCTTCTGTGTTTTTTTTTATTCGTTGATACCAAGTTTCTTGTGTTTTAACGCTATACGAAAGAGATAAAAAATAATAAAAAGTGCGTAGGCGTGTTTTTGAAGTATCGTGACAAAATGCGGGAGTGAGAAGCGGAGAAAGAGAAACAAAGAAGAAAAAACAAAAACGTCTTGTTCGCCAAACGAAAAGTACAATCGTTCCGTATGTTCGAATTTATGAACGATTCGAGCCACGATTTTAGGCTTTGAGCGGAAGAGAAGAGACATTGGAAACATGAAAATCGGAAGAAAGTGCAACGCGCGATTTTGCATCGCTAGTGCAAAATTTGTCATCGTTACTATTTTAC
Source organism: Campoplex capitator (assembly GCA_037576405.1). NCBI lineage: Eukaryota > Metazoa > Arthropoda > Insecta > Hymenoptera > Ichneumonidae > Campoplex > Campoplex capitator. The sequence continues at coordinate 5,664,924 of JARBWI010000010.1, read as the reverse complement.
TTTTCTCCATTTTCGTACAAACGAAACAACAGCAAAGAGGTAAAAAGAGTGAGATAAATGAAATACACTTTTTTTCTTCGTTTAGACTGGAGATCCTGATACCAGAACATTTTTACACGTCTTGTAGTCGAGTTGTTTTGTAACGAGAGACACTCCTTAGCGAGATCTCGCGTTGTATAATGTCTCGGATACTTTAGAAACAGGTTTCGATAATGTAGGAAGAATTTGCAGTTGAAAAATTGCAAAATTTCCAGTTACGTTTTCCTTTCATTGAAATGAAATTCACAGAAACGTCAACCGTTTTTATTTTCACATCGCGTTTTCCTAGTTGCAACTTGAAGGGAAATTCGTATCTTAATTTGTATCGATCGAAGAAGAAATTTAATAAAGTATGATGCAATCACCGACGAGCTATTGTTTTCACACTCATCTCATTCCCCATCGAAATTCGAAGAATCAACGATGCATCGCTTCAACGAATTCACCGCCCGTACGAACCGATTCACCGAAATATTCGAAGCTGACCAATGATAGCTCGTTTTATCGATTTGGCGATGAAAAATTCGTAGAAAAAAAAAATCGTTGCAACGATTTCGATAACGAAATAATCTAAAATTATTCTCAATCGCATTAACGAATTATACGAATAAGAATTCAACTGCGTTTGAAAGGTTTGAATATTTTTTGACAGGTTATGCACTGTTCGAAGCCGAAAACGTTTTATTATTGTAGAACGTTGTTAATAAATGTGTCAATTTTATTCAGGCAGTCTGACGAAATTGGTATCGATTTGATAGAAATCGTGATACGAAAGCGTTCGAGCGGAAATATAAATATGTCTGTTGAGCGGTAAAAGTAAAAAATCGATCGCGGAATATCAAGGAGATTTTGAGTCGCGGCGAGAAAGACTCAGAAACTACGCAATTTCACGTGTATTTTGCAAGTTTCGACAACAACTTTTCGCTCCTATTTTTTTTTCGAATCGTTCTCCCGTGATCCGTAACAGCGGTACAGGAACTAGGTCCCTGTGTACAGAGAAGTATAAAGATAATTGGAAAAGTGTAGTTGTAAGCTGTCAGACACGATTTTGTTTGGCGTTTAAAGTAGTTTTACAAGTTTTCGACCGTTTTGATATATCTCTTGACGCAACATTTCGTGACAGTTATATCCCCGACTAGATCTTTTTCGTTTGAAATCAGATCGAATTAGTAACGTGTTACGATTCAATGTTTTCATTTACACAATTGTGATCTCGATGAATGTTTATCATCATCGACGATCATTCTCGAGGTAGAGAATTTTTGGCAAGTACAAAAATTCCGTTCGTTACTGTTCGGGGAATTTGATGAGGCCGGAAGGGGGGGGGGGAGATTTTTAACAACCTCCTTCCGAGTAGAGCGTTTGATTTTTGTTGCCAGTAGGTTAGGAAAGTAGCTGAACGGACTGATACTTATAAAAACAAATTTTTCAGATTTCTAATCTCGTAAAATTTCCCAAACTATCGATCGTTTCTAGCAAACCTTCGGATGTGATTTTTTTCTATTTCTCGACATTTTTATTTCAACAAAATTCTTCAAAAAATATTTTTTTTTCTCGGCTGTCAAAATATTTTCGATGATTTCCCGAAAACTGAGCAGCTTTCTCGAGTGCCGAATAAACGATCGAATTTGATCGCTCGGACAAAAGTGTCGTTACAAAAACCTTTTAATTATTCGTTTGATTAGACTTTCGATTAAACGGAAAAAAATAAATGTAGACTTTCTCGACGTGAAATATAAAGCAGGAGTTGCAAAAAGGAAATAATCAGACATCGCGTTCATTCATTAGACGAATAAAAAGGAATCTCACGCGCGCGTTTTTTCCCGGTTTATTGAATAGAGGTGAAAGTCGTCGCTGGCGATTCTATCGCCTTTAGATTTGCATTAATTAAAAAGATAAACGAATCACCGTGAAGGAATGTTATTTGAAAAAAAAAAATTCTAATTTTCATCATTTTTATATCAAACACGAATTTTGTTCTTAGTTTAACGAAAAATCGATGACGTTTGGTCGAAAAACGTTTTTATCCAATTCGTATAATTTTTTGCGTCCAAAATGGCTTCGAATATACCTTAAAATTTCGTTACACCATAAACCGTATAAATAACAATAAATTTTCATTACGAAAAGAACCAAGAGTCGAAGAAAAATAAATTAACGAGTCTCGCGATTGAATATCGACAAGAAACTTTTTTTATTCAGTTTGAAAAATAAAAAATTCGCTTCCTAACAAACTTTCCTGACATCGAATGACGACATAGCTCCATGATTTGTCACGAACAGGTTAAGAATTAAATTGTAATACGAACGAAGAAAAAAAAAATGTATTTCTGTGAATAAATATAATAAATGCATTTAAAAAGGTCCATGATTCTGTCGTCCTGTAAACACACAAGATACAAAAGTCGTTACAGCGTGTATATGTACCTGGGCGCAGATCGTATGAACTGGGTTAGACGGAAACGCGAAGGTCGATCGAAAAGAGAGTGGCTCGATTCTTGTTCTATCTCTATTTCTCCCTCTCTCTCTCTCTCTCTCACACATACACACACACACACACACACACACTTGGTCTCCTGAGCCAACAGCCCAAGAACTCCCATGCCGATTTGCAACTTCGTTAGCCACAAGTGTGAAATCCCACATGCAGTGTCTCTCAACCGGTTTTTAATGTTGAATAAAAGTCTCCCGTACGATTATTCGTCGAGTAAAAATTTTCGAAAATACAAACAAACAAGAATTACATGAAAAAATTTAAAAAAAAAACAAATATAGAACAAGTTTTATCGAAGATTTGATGGGTTCGGTGATGTACCGTTGGACCGTACTTCCTGTCTAGTCGAGAGTACGTGTCGGAACTACGTAATAGGCTGTCCTAAAAGAAAAAAAAATTATAACGAGGTTAATGAAAGAAGAAAAAAAAAATTAACGATGTCATTGGATCAGAAAATGAAGAAATGAGTCGATTTACGATGAAAAATTCTTTAGAAATGTTGCATTTTTCGGAAAGTCTAAAAATACTGGAAGAAATTCCAGTCCGGTGATGCTACGAATCATAATTGAATAAAAATTATATAAAACGATTAAAATTTTTGTTCCAATTGAATAAGATATATGTTATTAGAATTTATTGGATGTTTGTGAAACGGTTAAATTAGTAGACCGTCCTGTATGACCGTGTATGAAAGGCTTTTTAAAAAAATACGTTTGTCGTTATGATATAACGAGCCTTTCAATTAATCAACGTGTCTCACGAGATTTCCTTTAAATTATGCCTCTTCCATCGGGCCGGGTAATTTGATACAAAATTTAACAACGGGGACTGGCTCGAAAAATCCTCGAAGCGTATAAAAAATGATTGTCGAGGCAAGAGTGCGTGCTAAGAATGTACATTCTAAATATCTGAAAAGCTTTCGATCAGAAACAAACCAACAGGGGAGGGGGGGGGGGGAGTAGAAACAACGAAATTCTTCGATACGAACTTCTATTGTTTGGATTTTTTTTTAGCGCCTTTCTTCCATATAAAGAAGCTCCGTTTTCTGTTTTATCGGAACCATTTAAAAAAAGTATAAATATAGCGTTCAAAAGCGAAGATTTTTTTTTTTGCTACAGCTGAGTTACGAAATTTATACAGTTTCAATATTGTTCTATTAATTCTTAAGAAAACGAAACTTTTTACACTCTAAGGAGAAATTGATTTGGTGGTACTTTACACAGAATATATATTTTCTTGAAAATTGCCTTTTTTCTCGAGATTTTTTTAAAAACTCGAAAGAATCATCATTAATGAAATCACAAATATTGGAAAAAATAAATAAAAATAAATTAAAAGGCTCAAGAAAAAGAAAAATTGCAATCTAACAAAATGTAATATAGAGGAAAACAAGGAAGCGAACGATTTTTTATATTTGTTCGTCAAGACACCCCTGCAACTAACTCGAAAAGAAAAAAAAAACTATTAGGAACTAACAGACCAATTTGAACCAAGAAAAATTTTTACCAACTCGATATCATTCTGCCAAGTCTCCCAAAACTTTTCTCAATCAGACCACATGGAACCAAGATCAACCGATAAACTCTCAACCGACTAAATGAAAATTACTTTTTGTCTTTGTTCCATTTGCCAACCATTAATTTAATTGTTATTTTTATTTTCAAGAAACTCGATTATTCGATTGAACTGTATAAATATTGATTTCGTTGTTTCTTCTTTTTTTTCAGATGTTAAATCAAAATGGGACAATCGACTATTGCCAGCGAATTCGGTTTACGAGAAGAATCAAGAATTCGTATCAACATCAGAAAACGTTGCTGCGCCGTCTATGAGTTCGTTGAGCGAGAACAACGTAGTCGAGAATTCTAAAACGATAGAAAATTCATCCTCTTACGAGATAGATAATAACGAGGAAATTTACGACGATGATTACGAGCTCGAGGATACGGGAATTAATGAAGAAAAGGGTAAACAAGGATCCGAGAACTCGAGAATCTCTTCGGATTCGGTTAATCACGAGGTGAAGATCGAAACGAAAGAATTAAGCGTCGAAAACTCGAAAGACTCGCTGCCCTTCAGTCACGAAGACGATGCTTATTATTATTACGACGATTATGAGAATGTTACGAATCCTCATAACAAGGCCCCAGGTAATATTAGAAAAAAGACAACCTTTGATGTACCATCATCTGTTTTTTTATTTCCTCTTTCTTTTTTTTCAATGTATAATTGAATTTATTCGAGATTTTTGATGAAATAAACTGACAGCTTTGCGCCAGTTCATCACAAAAACTAACTCGTTCTTGATACCGAATATTACATGGAGCCTCAGGAAAAATTTTATTTTTCATTAATTTTTGACGTCAGTTTTGTGCCTCTCGAAGAAATTCGGAGCAATTCCAGGCCCTAATTTTTTTTCTCATTCGTCCAGATTCAGTCAATTTTAAATCAGTGCATTATTATAAATGTTTTTATCAAAATACCTTTTTTTAAATTTTATTTTACGAGTTATCATCAGATTGACGACACTTTTTGAAAAACATTAGTTTTTCTCATTCGACACTCGTCAAATTGAAAAACTTTCGTATATGTAGCGTTGAAAAAGTCTCTCCGATTGATCGTTTTTGTTTTTTCAATCAAAAAGAATCATTCAAAAATGTTTATTTCGAAATTTCGAAAAAATGATAATTTTTTTTTTTACTTACATGTACTGGAATGTCAGAGCACGATGTAGCGGATTACTTCGATTCTTCGGAGGATGTGTCAGTTTCGACGAGACCGGATAAGACTCAAAAATCGTTGGAGTTAGAGGGGTCGAGAGAAAATTCGGAATCGAGAAACTCGTCGATCGAGGAATCATCGGAAATAATTGGTACTTCCTCGTCGAATACTTCGTCGATAGTAGAAAAAATAATGGACTCTGACGAGGATGAGATAGCGAGCGGGGGGCCGATAAAACTTGCGGATAAGAGAGTCGTGAATGAAAAACTTCAGGACGAGCAGATTTTGATAGGCGAAGCAGTTGTATCGGTCGTGACGACGAAAAGTGTGGTGAACGGTACAATTTCCGTTCCGATGAGTTCTCAGCAAATAACTACCGAGCAAATAATCTCGCCGATGATACCAAGCTCGACGCCGGATCCGGGAATGATTGTTACCGGGGATACGAGTGAAACGACCGAAGATTCGAGAATCGTCGCTTCTGTTCAAACGAGTCGCAGCATATCCGGCGCACGTTTTCTTCCCTTTCTCGTTGTTCAAACGATCGATAAAAATGCGGCTAAGAACAGCGACGATAGTTCGAGTTTGAGCTCCCACGAAACGACCGAGAGTATCGATGAACTCGGAAAGAAAGATAAAAATCAAGAGGAAAAGAAAATAACGGAAAGTCAAACGACGACGACGACAACGACGACGAAAAAATCCTCGGTACCGTTGGAATCGACGGAAAGCATTATCGACAAACTCGATCGTGTTCAATCGGAATTATCGAGTGGTTTTCTCGCCAATGGTTTTCGCACTTCCGGAAATACTCTTCAGCTCGACGCTCTCAGCGAGCATCGACCTGTACAAACGAGGAAAACTTACACGACCACTTCGAGAACACCGGTCATCAGTAAATTCGTCCCGAGACGATACAATCAGGACAAAAAATCAACGGTCTCCCCGGTGACACCTGCCAAAACGACGGAAACATCGGTGAACGACGACAACGATTCGAGTACGGAAAAAGCCAAATTTCGATGGCCATCCTCCTCGAGAAACTCACGACCTACGTCCACCGAAAGCAATTCTTCCAATAACGATAATAATAATAGTCATAGAAATAACAATATTCGTGCTTTTGGTACCAACCTACCGGCAAAAACTACAACTCGCACGCCCATTGCCCCGAGTCAAGATATCAGCGCATTTTTACCACCGGGTTATAAATTGAAAAAAGAAGATGCACAAGTTACTGAGAAATCCTTACTCGGCGAAATTCTTGCAAAATCAAAAATCGACATTTCTTCTCTTCTCCCGGCGAATTATAATCCCCGTGAAGTAGAAAATCCTCGAGAGAGCGACGAAGAAAGAAAAAATTCGAACGACGATAAGAACGTTGAGAAAAATGTGTCAGATTCACATGTAAAATCAAATGACGAATCGAAATCTTCAATTTCTACCGGTAATAGTAGCAATGCCGAGAAAAAATTGGACGACACGAGACCAACCGGCAACTCGGAAAAATCATCGAAACCAGGAAAAACGCTGCAAGATTTGTTCTCCAAAGCGAGCTTCGATATTTCAGCTCTTCTACCGCCGGATTACAATAAATTTAAAAGTCGCGATTCCATTGAAAAAACTACGACAATTCAGCCAGAAATTACAAAAGAAAGTGTGACATTGCCTGTTACTTTGGCAACTACGGCTAAAAGCCCTGTTGGTATTAAACTCGTTTTTCCTAGTCGACCCGGCGGCAGGAAAGCCTTACCAAAAGTCTCGACGAGCACTCACAGGGGCGAAGGATCCGGACCGGTTACACCGAAAATCCAAAAAGGATGGCCAACCAGGTAAATATCAAATATCAAAAAAATCAAATTCAAATTTACATTTGAGAATATATAATTAAATTGAACAAGAAAATTTGTTTCCAGAGTTAAAATGAATTTGCTGATTTGCAAGTATATTTTCGATTGCTTCTGAACCTTATTGTTTTGTCATTTCATTCTTTGTCTCTTCTTTCGACTTTTATTGCAAGAAGCATTTGAAAAAAATGTTCGTTCAATGACTTAGAAATTTTATACTTGTGTAAGTCATTGGGAACACTGAAAAAAAAATCATCAATCAGTTCATATGTGCATTTAATGTAATGAATAAAATAACAGTGTCATTATTGGTTAAAAAATATTTTGTTTGAACAATCTGTTGATAGCTTTTTACAATCAATATCACCGAAAATCAATCATTGAAAATTCGTTTTTATTTTTATTTTTCCGAAGAATTCATTTCAAGCTTGTTATTGCAGAGCTACAACAGAATTCACGGGTTGGCCAACTCCTTCGACGACACCAATATCAATAGAAAAGCTTTTGGAAGCAGCAAGAACTGCAACCGTATCGTCGATTAACGTTTCAATGGTGACAATGACTCAATCGTCATCGACAACCTCAACGACAACGACGACGACGACGACGCAACGTCCAACAACACCGGGAATTTGTGAGGAGGAATGCGAAGTCGCTGGAACTATCAGAATCGTTGGAAACGCAACTTGGCTCCCTGAATTACTCGATCGGAATACAAAAGAGTGGCAACTACTTGCTGAAGAGATTGAAAAAGAAGTACAAATTCGTTCGCGTTTATTTGATAATTTAGAAGAAAAGATCTGCTTTATTAAAAATCTGAGAAAATAGCACAACACTTATTGCTAAAAACTCGGATGAACTTTGAAATTTTATCAATTGATTAAATAATTCAAGTAAATTCGTTCAATTTTCAGATGAATCTTGTTTTTTCGAAATCGTCGGTGTTGAAGAAATGGTACAAGCACGTAAGAATCGATGCTTTCAGTCCCGGGAGTATTCTCGTCGATTATTTCATCGAACTGACCGATCTTAGTCAGCGCATAAATACTCAGGAACTCAAAGTCATTTTTCACGATTCACTGAGAACTTACAACAGTGACGTCTGGAATGAAACTCGTGCGAAAGGCCCGATAAGACTCGGGAAATTTGCGTTAGACCCAAAATCAACGGACTTCGTTGGTGAGTGATAAGTTTTGGATTTTTCCTCGACCCATTCTTTCAATGATTTAAAAAAAAAATAATCAATCTTTAGTTGTTTTAACTTTTTCGAGTCCATTTCCATGACTTTATTAGTTCTCCCATTTTATCACACAGTAGAATTGCTAATTGCTAATGATCGTTGGTTTCAGTTATCCCAAAAGTCACTTATCCGCAACAGGTCCAGGACGATGATAGGCTAATTCCACAATGGGCCATAGCTGTGATTGTCATAGGTGTTGGAGGATTGCTTTTCATTATCGTTTTTGGTGTTTCCGTCGTGAGTATTACTTTTATACAACGAGATCAGTGAGTTTTTTGTGGTTGATTAAAAAAATCATGTCATCGTTCATTTTCAGCTCGTTAATCGTCAGAACGCATCAAAATTGAAGCCAAGTCCGGTCGTTTATAACGAGGAAGTAGCAAAAAACATAATACAAGCGAGTCATGCAGCTCCTTCGCACAGATCTTCGCAGGATTACCCAAAATCTGAAATATCGACCATATGGAATGATACGGACCTTTGGAGGGACAAATCTTTTGAGTCCAACTCGAATGAGGTTTGTTTTCTTATAATATGTCAAAATTACATTCGTTCTTTGCCCATCCAGAAACGTGTGAATTATTTGATTGCGCTATTTACAGATGAAATTTCCATTCCACTGAACGCTTTTTTTCTTCTTTTAATTCAAAAGATTAAAATCAATTTGGTCAACGTCGAGAAAACTGATAACAAAAAAAAAAAAGAAGTGACTGCATCGTTTGAAAATATTGAGCTTACGCCTGTATTCTTTTTTACAGGTTCTCGTAGACGGTACGCTTGACCGCGAGAGAAACGTTGACAGGCGACGTGGGGAACGAAAATACAACATGTATGATAGCTGGCGTTCCGAATGGAACGGTTATTACTACAATCCTTCACAAAGTAGCAAATTTGCAGGCTACGAAAGTACGACGAATCTGTCGCGACATCCGCCTGATTACGATACGAATTTTTGAATAATTTAATGCTAATAATAAAAGCCTCTTTTGTTTAAATGACGATGGAATATTTCTTCCAAGACAGATCCTTCAATTTTCCAGCACTTTTAATAGTAATATCACATTTTTTGTTTTACTTTACATTGCTTCTACGATAGCAATGGTTTCGAAATCGTTTACATGCGGATCGCAAATTTTCTGGTGTATGATTGTATAAAAATGAGTACCAAAGCTTTCATCAGGAAAGAGCTGGTTTAGTAGTTCGAGCAGTCGAAATACTCATTTTGGCCACGATAACAACTTGGCTAAAAGTTCCTTGCTGCTTGTAGAATCCTTAGTTGGAACGTGCTGCCTCACTATGCTTAAGACTTTCCGGTACAAGAAGGATTGCCTGTTAACAAGGTAAGAATATGTACCACTTTTGTTTTAATTCGAGAACTCTACTGACAACTTTGAACGCATCGATCATCTGTAATTATCAACCTGTTTGCCGGCTTGCAGATCGTCAAATGATTCTGAGGAATTTCAAAAAATTCACCGACTCCAGGATCTGTGGAATTTCATCTTAGTATTATTTACAAAATCATTTTGAATCGTTCAATTCACCAAGTTGGAATGATGCTCGTTACTTTGATTCAAAGAAATGCAAATGGAAATAAATATATGTTTCGGAGTGTATGAATGTGGAAATAATGTGAATTGATTTTTTTGATAACGAGCAAAAAATTTTGATCCAAACTCACCAGCGGAATACGGCGTAACAAATTGAAAAGGAAACTTCAGTGCAGTAACAAGGGTCGATTTTGTTTCGCTGAAACTGATGATATCGATCGCGTAACTCTTCAACATATTGAGAAAATCTTCGTGAAGTTTCAAAAGAGCAGGCGATTCTGTTGAAATGAATTTAGTGCATTTATGTTGGTTAAAAATGTACAATGATCTCTGATTTTCTAATGTAAAATTGATTTGCTAATGAATCTTTGCTGGTTAAATTAATTTTTTTCACCTTGTCGGAGCTCCTGGACCTCGACAGAAGGCCAGACGACCATCTGCGTTGTTTGTTTTAAAGCAGCGACATGAGAGCCTCTATGTGGAGTACTGTAAAAAATTATGGCTTTCGTGTTTTCGCACAGACCGTTTTTATCTCCATTTTTCCATTCTGCAAAGACAAACTTTTGTTTATTTATGATTAAACTTGGAAAACTGAGCGTTTGAAATTTCATCTTTTGTATGAAAACACTAGAAAATGGGGTTTATCAGTCATAAAGCATCAGTTTCCGATTTTTTTTCTCAAAGTTTTCTGAGTCAATATTTATTTGGAAAAATATATTGTTCATTAATATGCTCGAACCTTTAACCAGCATTTTTTTAACCAGGAGACCTCCCATAGAGTGACAAACCCAGACCACCGGGCGTTTTCCAACTCCCGAAATTGAGAGTTTTTTCGCAAATTCATCGCTTCTTTCATCCAAAGTTGCTCTGCAGAAGATTACATCAAAAATATATATATGAGGCATTCCACGCCAAATCGGTCACTGCTTGACCATGGCGTTTTTCATTTTGCTGATTTTTTTTAAATTTTTATTTAAAAAATCTTATTATTGTTCGACCTGTTTTTTCACTTTTAAGCATAAAATGAAGAATTTATTTTTTTCCTTTATTTGATTTTTACCTCATAGTTTCCAAAGGGCATGCTGGATTCCACATGGACAAATTAGTGTCATAATTGATTCCGAGGACTCGGAGGGACGACACGTCTTTTGGCAACCAGTCACGAGGCCAACACTGTGTTCTGTGAATACTATCGTATTCAGCTTGTTCCATGCATTCTGCATCTCTGAAGAAAAAATAACTGATGAATGTAAAAATACAAAAGTAGCAAACTGTTCGCATCGATACGAATTCTGGTTGCTTAGGTAGCCTGATAAATCAATTGTTTCAATATGATAAAACGTACCCTCTGCACGTAAAAGGTCCGGTGGCTCGAGCGTTCATGTTTTCCGGACAGTCGTCAAGCACGACCTCACAATCGTGACCAATGCGTTTCCATTCCCTTTGCTTCAAGTCGCGTGCCAAATCTTTCAGGAATTCGTGAGGATGATCACCGATTATAGCGTGTAGCGTGTCCGAGGTAAAATAAGCTGCTGGCGATTCTGAAATTTTTTTTTTTAATTATATTACCATGGTATTTAATTTAATTTTTCTTGATGATCGAACTGGGTAAATTACAGTGCTAACGAATACTTATTAGTCGTAGATGCAATGGCCCGATTATTGAACTAAAAATAATGTACCGACTGAGCAAGCGAGATTTTTTAGATTCTGAGCAAGATTCTAGTTGTTCTGCACAAGATCGTTCCGCAAGAAAATTTCTCTCAAATAGTTAATGATCTTAGTTCAAAGCCTATTCGATTTACCTACGAATCTGGATGACGATCCTTCCAAATCTCTTTGCCTCCAGGTAATGAAAACTCCGCCAAGGAGACCGTGAATAAAAATAACGTCGAGCTTAGGGCTGTCGGTGACTCTGTGCTGCGGATGGAGTAGATAAATCCTTCGTGGATATTTCTCATTAGGATTTTCGTCAGTATCAAGATTAGCGAGGGCACGTGAAGCGGGGGCGGAGAGCCGAACATCAGGGTGACGAGACCAAGCAGCCAATATACCGATCCACCCTGTCGTTGAAAATAATTACGAGGAACTTGAAAATTTCGTTGCACCAATACTTCATTGCAGCGAATATTTTTTTTTTTCTTTCTTTTCATTGTCTACCCGATTTGAATATATCCTCGAGATATTCACAATGGAGGGACAGGTTCGAGATTATCTTTGCGAGTAAAATGCAAATTTCCATGTTGTCGGCAAAGATTTTTTGAACGTCGATAAGAATTGGCAGTCCTCCCACATCTGCTATATCTGAAAAGAAAAAAATGATAACTTTATGCAATGTTTTTTTTTTTTTCAGTGATAAATTATTAATCCCGAACCTTTTCCACATTGCTCGAGCGAAGAGTGATGATGAATCGTTGCGATACAGTTTTTAAGCAACTCGTGATTCCAAATTATTGCCGGTGTCACTGCGAGACCGACACTGGACAAATCGTGATCAAAACCTTCCTGGGAAAAAATAAAAAAATTCATTCTCGTCATGATCGATCGAAACTTGTTCGCATTCTATGAATCATGTAATTCATTGATAAAACAAATTCATAAAACGTACGCGATGAGTATCACCGAATTTTTTATTCAAGAACTGCACGAGACAAGGATGAGTACTCTCGCACATCGCATCCATTTTATTCATCAGTAAATGAAGATACTCGATCAGATCCTTTTCGGGGAGATAAAATATGTGAGTATGATATTTAGAAAAATATTCTAGAGAGCTGGATAAATGTTAACAAAAATTTTTCATATCATCAAATATGTAATTGTAGACAATTTGAAAAAGCCTTACGTAGAGTTTGTGCTTCATGTGATAATAAGGCGGCTTTAAAAAAAATCTGAGATCCGCTCCTGGAGTCCTCGCAAGCGCCACCGCAGTTTTAGCATCGAGCATTTGAGCCATTTGGCGATAGTGCCAATCTATGCAGAAGTTTATTCAAAAAAGTTAGCTGCGAGATATTTTTATACATTTAATTTTCATGCGCATGGCTCTACTGACCTTTCAAATGTTTCATACAGCACAGAGTACGGACTGCTTTTGTTCTCGTCTCCTTATCACCGTTTTTTGCCATACTCAAAAGCTTGTAAGCTATATTTCGATTGAGCGATTTCCACCATTTTGTAATTTTGTATCCAAGACCACTGATTTTTTCCATCGCGGGTGTAGAAAGATCTGTGCTTCCCTCACGAAACATGAAAATATCTGAAAATCCCATTTTCAATAGTTTTCTGCTTTCTCCAGAATAAATAAAAAACCAAAAAGTTATGAAAATAAAATAAGCGGTTTATCTTTCAACTCGAACAGACGATTCAGAACTCACGTTCTTTTCTTAATTTTCAAATAATTTCAAGATCCAGCAATAAAATAAATGAATGTCTTTGTTGTTTCAAACTTTTCTCATAATTTTCAATTGTGTACGACTTCAGAAAAAACAAAATTTATACCGCTAATTTGGTAATTGATTAGATTAAAACTTTCATAATTCCAGAAAATGCTTCATTTTCATTTTTCAATGCAGATCAATGAAATATGAGTTTTCTAATTCAAAAATATTTGTGATCAATTACAAAATTGTTCTTCAAAATAAAATGTAAGAATGTTTTTTTTCAAACTGCAGCTAATATTGTCTTATCAAATATTTACAGTTCGAAGAATAAATACAGAATTGATCGATCAACCGTTTGCACCAAAAAAATGAATCATAACAGAAAATTTATTGGGAGCCTCCTATTCTCCGAAGTATTGTTTTTTCCCTTATGCACGATTTGCATAATTTTTATTTACGTAATTTTTGGAAGCATTGATGATTAAAGATTATTGCTTCAACCTTTGTAACGAGGATGATCTATGTAGACGTATTGAGCCTGGGGCTTTTCCAAATTGAGAACATTGGTAGCAACCGAGGAGCCGAGTATCCGCGTTGTTTGTCTCACTTGATAGAAAAGCCAGCATCCCCTAGAGTTAAATTCATTCTGCATCTGTTCATACAGGTTTTTTTTTTTTTTTTTCATTTTTCTTCTTTTTATTCGGATATCAAGTTTTTGTTCTCTACTAACTTTAAGCGAAAGTTTGAAAATAAGAGAAAGTAAGGTTATGTTAACATCGTACCCGACTATGACAGTACAGGTACCAATGGATTTGAGGTAATACACATATCTCCGATTAAAATGCGGGCCCATCCTCCTTCACCGGTGACTAGTCCTGATGTCTCAAATGACTGAATGATAATCTCTTTATGTACACGACTCATATTCAATGAAAATGAACGAAAAAAAAGTGGTGCAATGGCAATTTTTTTTTTGAAATACTAGCATTCGGCTGTCGTTGGGGCGGAACAATAGCGCGAATGGCGGGGAATTTTTTAAATGGTTTATCGCTCTAGTTTATCCCAAAAACCTAATAATTGTGGACAGATTTTTATTTAAACATGAACTTTTCAATAAAATTTGACGTTTTTTATTACTTTCAGATATTAATTCACCAAAAAAATCTTCATCTTAGAAAATTCACTTTTTTTTTCAAATACAGTTCTCAAGCTCAAATAAGTAAAAAATCTTTGCTCAAAAGAGCGTTCTTCATTCACGCGTAACGTTATGTACCGATACTCAGGGATTCATTTTTCCTTACCGATCGGTAGATCTAAAGTTTGTAAACATATCTATATCAAAAACGTTGTTCAACGTACTATGGTATAGTTTCGAAAAATCTCGAAAAAAAAAATGAAATTATTGAATTTCCACAACAAAAGTTGGAACTTTTCGGAAATTATAGAAAAAATATGAGAAATAAATCATTTTACGCGTTCTCGTCTATAGAATATATTACCGGTTAGCAAAATGAAAGTTTCCATGGGCTGCTGGAACCCGATCGTCGTATTGAAGCTAATCGAGCACGGTGTCGATGTTTTCGACTCGTATCCTTACGTCGCCACCGAATCGTCGAAAGCCCTGACTTTCATGTGTTTTTAATATTCGTTGGAGATAAATGGTAAAATCATTTTTCTTGTATCGCATCGACGTGATAAAATGATAATTTGAATTTGCTAACTTATTTTATTCAACGTCAACAGCTTCGCCGATATCATTCGAGTTTTTTTATTTACGATATTTTTATTTACGATTATTACGATATTTATGATTCATTCGGGCAAAAAATTTGGATCGAGATAATTGTAAGAGTTATCATCAAAGTTTTGGGGAGAGTAATCGGTGTCGTAGGACCTCGGACATTGGGCCGAACGTACGGGAGTCAATTTGTGGAGTGGCGAATGGACCGGATTAACCGCCTCCAACTGCGCTACAGCACAATCCGCGCAAAGATCAACGCCGTTTCGACAATCCAAACAATGCCAGCGTGTTCCCTTCAGTGGATCTTCGCCGCAAACGGTACACTGAAAAAAATTTAATCTCAATAAAATTCAGACCCGAATGCAGCGTAAAAGATCAAAGAAACAATAACATAACGTGAAAATAATACGAGTGCAAATAACCTTCGAAGAATGTATGTTATTTTTATAGTAAATAATGAGATAAAAGCCATATGATTATTTTTTTTCAAACTTTAAAAATATTAACCTTGTATCCGAAATGCTGGTAATCCGAAGATCGATCCTCTTCTTTTTCAGCTTTGATGCGTCGCAACAGTTCGATCTGTCTCAGTTCAGGATTTTCTTCAATTCCTATATTACTGTAATCGTCCTCCTTAAAAAAATTATCAAGGATATTTGGAATTTTTTTTCTCTCTATCGAATTAACATTCATTAAATAGGGATAACATAGTCCCGGTCAGTCTCTAATGTCTAAGATTGTGAAAATACATTTTTTTCTAAATTTTCTCATTTCTGACTTACAGAATCTTCCGGAGCTTGATTATCCTTGCCCTCGTCACTGCCGCCGCAGGACAAATCTTGATGCGGAAAGAACGTTGATCTTTTTGAAAGTAATAAAGTATTGCGCTGATTACGATTGGATTGACTTTTTTTGCCATCCAATTTGACTTTGGGGCCTCGTCCCGGAATCGGCAATCCAGCACGAAGTAGCTTTAAAAAATATTTCTGTACTCTGCTCGATACTTGTTTGGGGGTTCGATTTCCTGCAAAAAAAGAAATTTCTTTTGGTACTAAATTCGAGGATCGTTTATTCGGCTTCTTTCTAGAATTAACTTCTCTTTACCGAGGGCATTTGCGATTTTTGTCCAACGCCTCATTTCCACTTCTTCCGGCGGATATTCAATCAATAATTCTTCCAAACGCCTCTGCTCTTCCGTCGTCCATAATTGGTTAAAGGTTTCCGGTTTACTTTCATCGAAAGCGCGTCCACGCACGAGAACCTGTAAAGTTGATTTTTCTTCAAATTTATTCAATCAAATTTCCTTGCCTCGCAGAACCGAAAATCAAAAAACAAAAAACCATTGAAATGGCTGCTCAGAAGTTGAACTTGATTTTGTCTTACTTTGCCATCATCGACTTCCGTTTTAGTCTGAACTTGTGGTAATAAATTGCTGTGACGAGTTTGAGGTTTCATTCGCATGTCCGAAACGACGTTGTACCGAGCCCAATCTATGAAGGGCATTTCAGCAATTTTTTGTGGCCCCGGTAATTCAGGCAAATCACTGTTTTGTAATTGAGCAACAAACGAAATTGGATCTCCTACGGCTTTGGCTTTGCGATCCAAAAGTTTGTCCAGATCTTCGATGGCCCGAGTTCGCTGCGCTTGAAGCAGTACTATGGTTTTCAATAGAGCCGTGTAATCCTTGTTTCCTTTGAGGGCTAAATGATCCGACTCGAAATAAAATTCGTTGTCCTCTTTTCCTGCGAATGTCTCCTCCTCTTGGATAATCTGCTTGTCCGTATCCATTATCTACAATCTTCATTCGGACATTTTTCAAATTTATTATTTTTCGTTGAAAATATATGTTCTTTATATGAAATTAAACATTTCTGGATGCTCTGGATTTGTGAGTCAATAAAGATTGTATAATTTCACAAAAAATTTCGAGAAGCGACCAATTTTCGAATAAACGTCAACTAAGCACAATAATTATTAAGCCGCGCGAGTGCGCTTAACCTCAAAGCGGGATCGAAAAAAGAAACCAATTTACCGCCTCATTGAATTTCATGCTCAAGAAAATTGAGAAAAGAAATGTAAAAAACTGATTGTCTTGGTTTTTAATTGAAAAGGTTGTTGCAAGCCGACAGTCGAGAAAGAATAGAATAGAAAAAGAAAGACAAATTTATCATACCGAATACGGATACGCAAAAAAATACTGATAACAATTCACTGAATCAGCTGGTTTTCTTCCCTCAAACTCCAAAGACACCAAAGGAAAGGTACACGTGCTCTGGAGCGCAGATATTGAATTATTATGAGAGAAGGATGGAATGATTAATCTTTGCACACTGCATGTGACGTGAGAATAAAAAAACGATTACGTACTATTTTAAGCACTCATTGACTCGTTTCTTATTGGCCCAAAAATTTTCTCACCGCTCATTCGTTGGAACGAGATTTCTCTCACCGAGGATTGGTGATCATGGAGGACACGGAGCCTTTGTCTGTAGCGGTCAGAACGCGTATACAGATACGTCAAAATCCTGAATGTGTTAGTAACTTTTGCATAGTCTTAAGCCCGTGCAAAGTTTTTTCTCAGCAATTACGGCACGAATCAAGCTGATTTTGGGCTCATTCGAATAAGAATTTCTTTATTAATCTCCAGTTTAATTTTCAAGGCCTCAAACGACTCATGAGCTTCGAAAAAGAACAAAATGACTTTCCGATTTTACCCCCACCACCGCGAAAAGTTTTATCAGAGAAAGTAAAAACTCGGCGAGGGCATCGGGCCAGCAGACGACAGGGCTGTCAATGTACTTGTCCCGAGACTCTACCGAGTCTCTTGACTATAAAAGTTGCATCCAAAAATGTGACTGAAAAATTGAGAAAAAAAATAATTTTTTTCATTATTCAAATGTAATCAACCGGTACCCGGGAAACAGATAACGTACGATTCCTCACAATCTATATATATATATGTATATCGGCACGCAATAGTGCACGGCGGATAAAATTCCATCTATACTTCAACCCTGCCGACTCTGAGAAATGAACTAAATTGCTTGCCGACCGAGCAGTTGTACGCATCTATGCCATGGTGTGCATAACGTGTGTGAGTATATATATATGCGTACATGACATACCACCAAACAAATGAACATAGTCCAATCTGAAGTTGTATTTTTGTACAAATCAATGGCGATTTCTTGACGGCAAAGTCAAAGAAAAACCACCGAAGGAGGGAGAGAGAGAGAGCTTCGCGATTGAACGTGCGCGGAAATAAATTAGTGTCGATGTTCGCTCAGCTGAGTGTACATATATCTATTCGTTATGACAGTGGTACGCACTTTGACATGTTTAACGAAAAAATCGCGATGTTCCAAACACTGATGATAAAAAAAAGTAGTGGATGATGAATATCGCTGTAAACTCGTAACGAAACTCATAGTGTAAAGGTGAGGAATCGTATTCTGATAAGGATTAAGATTCTTCTTCGATTATCCGGCTTCAGTGATTGGCGGTCTGATCTATAATGAGTGTTTTCTCATTCTGTTATTTTTGTTCTTTTTCCTATAAAATTAAAGATTCAACAAAATCCATGTAGTGTGTCAACAGTTAGAGTGTCAATCGCATAAAATCAATTTTTATTTTAATTGTGTGTGTATAATTCGATTGTTGACAGTTTTATGACACTTGTGTGTACGTAAAATTTGCCTAGTGGTATTTGAAAAAAAAATGTATTCGTCAAATTGTTGTATATTCTATAATCTATATCGAAATTTTTAGACATAATAATACACATACGAATTCATATACATATATTTTTATCCATATTTTTATGTGTATATGCATAGGATACGTATGTATATAATGCACAGCCTTATCAGCAATGACAAATATTAGTCACGTACTCAGTCATCGCGAATCGATGAGCTATTTAAGAAAGTACTGTCGTGAATAATAATACGACGATAACCATCGGTCCAAATATGTTCTCTGTTTTTTTAAAAAATACTTAGGTTATGTTTACGTCGTCCTAATATTATAATCTTAGATCGATGAAGGAAATAACAAGAAAATTAAAAAACAAATATGAAGATGGTACCGCTGTAATAGAAATTGCATTTTATTATAAACTCCTTATTGAAATTATTGCAACATTTTTTAATTTTTTTTTGCACCGTGATATCTGCTTTTATGTTCTTTATAAATATTTTTGTTTGTTTTGTACAGTACAAACAATATCATCTGAATATCGAATGAATGAATTTGTTTTTCATTCGCAGTGTTTTCCTGATGATTTCATAACTGGACATCCATTCAACTCAATGCATTCTCATTGTTGATATATATATCATTTAACCTTTATTTTTTATATTTATTGTTGAAATAACACGAGCAATGTGGAGCCCTTAATTTATATTTTCCATTTGACAATGGCGATAGCAACAACAATTTGAAATCACAATTCTATCAAAGAATAACGGGTCTCGTAATGATTTTCTTTCAGCACGGCGATGATTGGGGCGATGATAAATAACACGAGTTTTCAATAAACAGTAGCAGAAATGGCAGATATCAAATTGTACAACGCGACGGCTCCATCCTTTACGGGGATAGAGCCAGCATATTGGAATTATTCGGATCATGTGATTCTCGAAGATTTGAGAATAGACAGTAATTTTATTTGGTTACTATGTTCTCTCGTTTCCGCCATATCCTGGATTATTTACATCGCCTATTACAATAGTCGTGTAATAGGGTACATTTTAACGAGGCTGTTGAACAGATTTGTCATAAGGCAAGGACACGTCAAAGTCGGTGAGTTTCTTCAAATTCTAGTTCTTTCGTTTATCATTGTTTTAATACATTTGTCTATATATATTTTAATATGTTCCCACAGGATCTTTTACACTTAGCGCTCTCAGTGGAAAAATCATGTTCAGAGATATAGTGTACATCACGACTGATTATAGTTTAAGAATTCAAGATGGCTGGCTTATATTTAGATGGTGGAGAAGTTACGTGCCCAAGGATGTCTCAGAAGGTATAGAAATTTTCAAAATTTCTCTTTTTATTATTCACTTTCTTTCTTTCTTTTACTCAGCCATTTTTTTGTGACTTTCATTATAACTTATTGAAATGAAATTGTTAAAAAAAATCTTTTTTATCGCTTCGCAGATCTTTCACATTCCGATACGCGCCTATCCGTGATGTTGAACGGTTTCGAGCTGCACGTGTACAATCGTGGCCACTTGTACGCTCATCTAGAAAAAACGTTTGGCCTATCATCACAGATGTTTCCAGACGCCGAAAATCACAGTATGAATATGGACGACAGAGACGCGGAGTCAATGAGCAACGCCGCAAACGAGACTCGTCAACAAATAAACGCGATGGACGTTTCGCGTCACGTCGACAATATTAGACGACAAGAAGCTCATGTTATAGCGAGAACGTGGCGTGATTTGATACCTGTTATCAAATTAGATATTTGTACAGTGAGTTTGAAAACAATTTATGTTTGTACATTCGTTCGTTTTTCGCGTTCCCATGTAACTTCATTTTTTTAAATCATTTTCATCTTTAATTGATTTGAATTATTCAGTAAAACCGTGCAACTCAAATAATTCTGTTGGCACATTGAAATTGTATAACATGCTTGGTCTAATAAAATTTTTAAAAGTCAAAATACGCTTAACGATATCATGTCGTTAATGTTAATGTTTTCGTCAATCAAAAGCGTACGTTTTGAAGAATTATCTGTTCAAAATTTTTAATAAATTGTACATTTAATAGTCCAGTCAGTTGCATTTATAACTATAGCAAAATCTTGGTCGAAATTCGCACAAAAACTTACAAATTATCGTGTTGTACAGAGTAAAACAGGCTAAAAATATTTTTGTATAATTTCAGGGAAGAATAGTATTCGGTAATCGTTTAGTACCGACGACATTATCGTTAACGGTGGAGGAGGCACACTTCGTTTATTCGACAAAGCCAGCTGCGTCGCGTCACGATCATTTTATGCATTTCACAAAGTGCAAAGCGGAAAATTTCAAAGTTATATTAGCACCGAGTCCAAAGTACACGGGTATGGTGGACGATCCACCGAGATACATGGGCGAGGGTTTCGTCGTGTTGAGTTCGAACAATATGGAGGTGTATTATTACATGGACGAGCCGGGTGTAGTACCGGAGCATCCGGAAATGATAAGACTGGCAAACGGTGATATGGTCGAGGCGATGCCACCGATATGGGGAATAGATGTTAAATGTGGCAAAGGAACTGATTTCAGTTACGGTCCATGGGCAGATCGTCAACGTGAAAATCTTTTTAAATTTTTCTTTCCCAACGATTATCAACCGTTGAAGATCACTAAATCACCGAAACCCGGTGACAAACGTCAGGTACAATCTTTCGACATACGTTTGTCAACATTGAACGAGGCAACGGTCGACATATTGTTCAGTAAAAATCGTGAAACTAACGCGGTACATGTGAACGTCGGTGCAGGATCTTATCTCGAGATCACAATGCCCTGGATCGTACTGCAAGATGGATTTACTACGAAAATCACTGGTCAACTGTTGCATCTCGAGGCAACAACGAGTTTACAATATCGTAGTTTGGTCGAGAGCGAGACTCTTGAGTTCGGAGTTAAATGTCATTATCCGATAAGATGGAACGATCATCAAGAGTGGACGTTGAATTTAACCGGTTGCAAAGCAACGGCCAATCTTGTTTATTCGCACAAAGAATTTTTTCAGGATATGATCAATGATTGGGCAAGTAAATCTCGTCCGGATATACTCCACTTCGTACCTTACACATGGAAATTTAGTCTGTTGCTTAAGGAATTCGAGTTGATAACGATATCGAACGAGTACAATTGGATCGATTGTTCATCGCAGAATCAGGAAAATGCTCACATTGCTTTTTGCGGTGAATTCTTCGATCTTTCCTTCGATCTGCCCTTCATCGATTTTCTGCCGGTTACGATACCCCTGCGTTTTTGGATTCAGGGCGAAAGCGTCGATCTTTCGTTTTATCTTCCAGAAGTCAATACGAATCGTGTTATCATGTTGGCGTTGGATAAAAACGCTAAGATCATGACGCGTGATGGTACATCGAAGCGTTTGGCTGATATGCCACGACAGAAGAAATGGCGCAACGTTTGTCAACGAGGCGCTGGATGGGTCGATTGTTGGTCAGTCCCGATAGTCGCATTGAGTATAAATTACACTTATCATCCTTGTCCACCGTTAGGACCGACGCCACAGGCCAATATAACGACACCTGAAAAAGAAGAGATACTTCTGTCACCGATGCGTATTCCACGCTGTCGAAAATCACCCGGTTTACATTGGACACAAGACGGCACACAAAAGTTTGATCCTCAGTCAATAGCACCTGACAAAGTCAGTTTAGAGCTCGAGATAGGACCTTCGACTCTCATCCTCTACGGCTCGTTGATCAAAAATTTTGTACATTTGAAGGAAAATATATTCGGTTATTATCAATCATTCACCGATATGCAAGCATCCCGGACGACTCAATCTTCAGGCACAACCGGTAATGGCCCTAACGAGAGAAGCAAAGATCGTGATGTCCAAAACAATAGCAGTGTCGAGGCATCGATCGAAGACGAAGAAACAAGAACCAAGTCATTTGATCCACGCTATTATCGCCCTATCGAAGTTACCGTTGGAATAACGATGCACGATATACAAGCACATTTAATCAAAAATTGCAACGACGCCGATCCACCCTGTCCTGTCATTTTACTCGAACGTTTTGGCTTCGAAATGAAAAAAGGCTTCAAAGAAACCGAATTACAATTACTTCTCTCACCTGCGATAATGCTACTCACCGACAATGTAACAAGATCCAGCAAAGAAACTCACTTGAAACAGGGACATTTGATGCTCAGCTCGCTACAAGTACGAGGACACGCTATGTTCAGCAACGAAGGACGCAGCTTGGATGAAGAAACTCTCGAATACGCCTGGCTCATCGAAGTTCAATTGGGTAAACTGAGCGGCAAAATAACCTCACCCCAATTACATCATTTGGCCACTTCCCTGGAAACTTTTGTTCTCATGGCCCAGAATACGGAAAACACCCTAAGACCACCCGGGTTACCGCATCATTGTCATCATGGCTTGCCACCGTTGCAATGCTCCGACAGCGATCCTGATAATCATTACAGGTACATCTTCAAATATTTCTATCGACTTCAAAGATCCTTTCAACATTTTTCAATACTTTATTCCTCCTTTTTTTCAATAGTACAATGGTAATTATATAAAATTGAAAAATGTCAGCTCCAAGCATTTTTCAACACTCTACGATCAATCAAATATCACCGAAATATTTTTCGATAATCGTTCGACATCAGTAACGTAAATGTACTTGAAAAATGAAAAATAATCTATTTATACTACTATACTTGTACCGATTTTCAGATGCCCGAGCTCGGAAGACATAAAATACAGGATGACTCGTGTTGCGATCGACGCGATTGATCTTTACCTTCAAGAAGCGGGTACTGCTACGCAAATTTGGATATCACCGATCCGTGTTTCCACTTGTAATTTGCACGGACAGCAAGTCAAATCTGGCGTTACCTGTGTTTTACCAACCGTATTGACGAGGCAGTTCGTTTCAGCTGCAGGACACTTTGCTAATGCGAGCAATACCAATACCACAGGCAGTGGAAGATCGCATAATAATGCCAGCAGCAGAATGTCTGGTATGAAATTTTTGTAGATTTACTGCTTCTTTATAAGAACAGAAAATATCAACGAACTAATTTTTCTATTGAGTTTTCTTTTAGTTTTTTTTTTTTTACGGTTAAACGTATGGAATTTTTCAATGGGATACTCATTCTTTGGGACGTTTTTTCAGGCGACGGTGTGGATATTTGGCTCGAAGTGGGATCGGTATCTATAGGCCCTGTGATAATCGAAGCAGCCATATCTCTGCCAACTCCCGAGCACAATCTTCATCTCGTGCAAAATAAATATCTCAAGACTCACGACGCATCGACCAAAAGACTGTGGTTCTTGTGGCCTCAGGAGAGCGGAGTCAAAACAACGAAATGCGGCTGCATCGGAGGATGCGCGTTTTTTGGAAAAAATCGCAACGGTGCGAGATTTTTCAAACCTAGCTATCACGATCTTGCTGATGGAATAAACATTGCCGCCTACAGGTATACGCTCATACTCGTTGTCTCCGAATACGCAAGATTTTTTTTTTTTTATTTCTTATTGAGGGTTTCGTACGTCCAGCCCCGAAAAAAGTTGATGTTTCTCGGATTTTTTTTGCTTCTTTAAGTGTATTAAATCGCTTTTTATGAACCAATGCTAAAGACCTGAGAAAAAAGTTTTTCTTTCCTTTACGTATTAATATTCGAACCGCTATTTTTCTTGTTTGACATTTTTTATTCAGCTGTCACGTTCATTCGATTTAATGATAACTCAGCTGCCCTCGCAATTCCGCGATCCTTCTGTTTTGTCTCTCAATCAGCAATTTACAAGATTCAATCTCGCGCCTTGTGTTCTCGATCGTCGATTTTATTTCCCAAGACGAATCTTGACCCTGGTCATCGATGGTAGAAAACTTCCAAGTATTCGCGTCGGTTATTTTCTCGGTGAGCACTTCTGAACGTTGAGCTTCCTCGATCACGAGGTTCTTCGTCTCCTTTATGTTTGCTATCATGCTCACGAGCAACGCATCATTCTTCCTCGGCTCTACCGTTTCTGCGGTAGAGCCTTCGTCATCCAGCAATTGGTTTCCGGCTTCATACAACATCTCTTCTACAATCGACAATATTTCATTCCATTCTCTGGAAAAAAAAAAAAGAAAATATATTCGTTTCCATCTTCCCTTGTTTTTCATAAATGAAAAACTTTTTCTCTAATCATTGTTTTTGCAACTGTACCTATAATCTCCACGAGCTTTATTGTATTCGAATTTGCCAGCATGAATTTCTCTGTAGACTTCAGCGCGCAGGCTGTTCATGGCTTTCCTCTGTCGTTTTTTGCCCCGCTCGAGGATCACATTTCTATCATCAGCGAGAAGATCCAAGAAAGTTGCTATCGCATTTTCGGGATAAACGTCAGCCAATTTGTTCATATCGCTTTGAGCGAGTGGTCTCGTTACTGCCAATTGCCACATCGATTCGGTCGTCACGTCCGAACGTCCCATGCAACAGTCGGATCGAGTCCCGAAACACAAAATCTTTTCCTCCATTTCGGCCATAAGATTTCTACGTTTTTCTTCTTGCTGCCTGTATCATTGAATTTTGTTTTTTTTTTTTCGTTCGATGAAACAGACCTGTCACGACTGCGATTCATAGCTTTTTTCTAGTTTTTCGTTAAGTAAATTCATGAGTTTACCTGACGACGAGTTTTTGTCTAAGTATTTCCAACAATTTTAAATTTCGTTGATCCGTAGACAGCTTGAAAATATGTTTCATTTTTGGCACTTTTTTCAAATCCTGTGCGAGACGGTTCACCAGAAATCTAACCAATTCGTTTTCACTCGTCACTACACCTTTTATCTCCTCGTCTATTTGATCCAACAGCACTTCGTAGTATGCTATTTCTGCCGGATCCCTGCCACAAGGTTGGCCCTGGTTGAAACTCAACGTCTTGTACAGTTGAGATATATCACCTTAAATCGAGCAATTGCTTTGAGTTGAAAGAAAAAAAATTGAAAAAAAAGAATTGAAAGAAACTATCCAATACAAAAATAATCAAAAACGAACTTTCGTTGTATCCCAGAGATGTCAACTCGAATAACATGAAAAATTAGCAAAGTTTTTACTGAATATAAATACGAATTCTCATCCCTAAGAAGTTTTTTCTTTAATTTCGTTTTTGATTTTAGGAGTTGTCATTCATTTATTCTAACTGGAAGCCAATGAATTGGACAAGAATTCTAATAAGATGGATTCAGGATTTTTTATACGAAACGTATTTTTTTTTTTTTTTTTTTCAACTAACCAGATATTTTCGACTCAATATTCCTCATATAAAAATCTTCCATTTGACTTTCCGAGGGATGACTGCCCAGGGTGTTGCTTGTAGTTAATCTGTGTAAGGCTCGAACGTGACGTAATTTACTTCGATCTACGGAGCAAGGGACGATCATTATGTCCTTTGATTCGTCCTCTCCCTTGTCCAAACTCAATGCTACAACGGCATAAGTTCCTCGGCGGTTTGGTAAGCATCTTATAGCGACATATGTCCTGCCGTCTGCAGATCTTTCTTCGTAATCTTCGGGCTCGCAGTCTGATAGTTAAATGTCACGATCAATCACAATTGCTTTCCAGTAATCAAAGTATCGAATCAATTTCGGTTTATTGTTTTTTTCCCACCAAAAAATATTCACAATCTGATTACTATGAAGAAAAAAAACACGTATGTTTTCTTAGATTTTGCAATTCTTTAATAATTGATTTTTCTCAAAAAAATAGTCCAAATTTACGTCATTAGACATTTTCGCTTCCTTGCGGAGAAACAAAAGTGAACGATCGCTTTTATAATTATATGATTCGACTTCGTATCTTCATCTTCATGAGAAAAAAAAACAAAAATACTCCAATGAAATAAAAAAATCGAAAATGATCGTAAAATAATTTATTAATAACAACGGAATGTTTGTTTCAAGTATAGAATCGAAGTTTTTTTTTTTTTCAACAAAAAACGAAATAGTGAATTTGATCAAAATTCGTTACCTTGTACAGCTTCGTCCCCGGACACAACATTTTCGGGTGGCTCGACATTGCCAAATATAGTTTTGGCGTCGGGCAACGGACCATCTTCCGGAGGTTTTGAGAAGGGTCCGGTCATTTTTTGTTCCTGAAGATTCATGAGAAAATAGGCGAGAAACGAATTTCTGTTGCGTTTTCGTGAAATACCGTAAACTTTTTCGCTGCATAATTTCGTTAGCCATTGATCACAGAGTTTTTTGTCCCTCTCGTTGGTAATAAACGGATAATAAGTATTGGCGAATGATATGAAAAACAAATAATGCTGATCGAGGGTTTGTTCGGTCTCGTCGGCCATTATGAAAATTTAAAACGACTCTTCACCACATTATCATCGATGTTATCATCGAAACTTGATGAATTATCCAGGATAAAATATGAAAAATGAAATATTTTCAATAAACGACATTGAACGTCAAGTTTGACAGAACGAGGTTGACAAGTAGCGAACAAAAAAGAGGGAGAACGTCTCGTAAAAATTGAATAACGATAATAATTTGAATTTTCTTTTTTTTTTTGCAGAATAAACGAGCCTGGAAAGGAAAAAGGTTTTGGTCAATCGATTTTGCACGATGGACAATTAGTTTTTCACACTCCGCCGTACAGTCTTCAGGACGTTTCGTTACAGGATTTATGTTATCCGTCGACGATACTTAAAAGTGGCGTTGAAAGATCGAGATCGGTGATGGACCACAACAAAGATTCGAATATCGATGATACCGGAAGTACAAGACTGAGTACAGCATCCGGCAGTCCCATCGCGGGTGCTGGTGACAGAAAACCTTTGGGACGACGATTTTCTTACACATCGATGCGGTAATTGTTTCTATTCACCAATGTTTTTTTGGGCTCATAGAAAAAACGGAAATGAAAGAAAAAAAAAAAGAACTTGTACATTGAATCGCTAAACTTGACAACTTGAGAATTTTCAATAAATCGAATTTCTACTTTTTACTTTGTCGGAAATACAATCTAAAATTACACGATAATTTTTACAATATACGAGAAATAGAAAGTCAAATGTTGGGCATGAATCAGGGCTGGGATTTACGTTGGTAAAAGGAAAAAAATAAAAAAAAAATAACTTGCCTCTTAATAGGGATAAATTTTTCAAAATTTCCAATAATAGAGCAAAAGTATTAAGAGACTTTTGAGTTATTGTATGCAAATAATTCCATTCAATAAATAACGGTACGAAAATGTTATATCGTATAAAAAAATGTGATTTACTAATCTCAAACTATTTTTTATCCACATGGAATTAACAGTGGGACAAACATGAAGGACGTACCATACTCTCGTCTCGTGGATGCGAGCCCTTCGACCCAATTGCCCCAAAAATTGGACTCGGATTCAAAGCTGAACGCGGAAAGAAGTAAATCGATACTGAGTGTACCGGAAATTGAAATGGGACCGAAGAGTAGCGCATCCGACTCTAAGCTGGCGGTGGATTACTTCAATGCAATGGACAACGAATTTTTGCAACAGAGTTGCAGTCCTCAGTCTTTACCGCTTGTAACGACTGACATGCGTGCGTCGAATACTCCTACCACAGCCAAGAGTGCGGATGTCGTTAATATTTCGGACTCTCATCATTCCTTGTGCGCGAGAAGCGAATCGGAGGAACGACTCAAACAGGAAGTAAGAACTTTTTGTAATCTTCGATTTAACGAAAAATATAGCTATAATTATTTGTTTCACTGTATAAAAACTATGTTTCTTTCGTCCTGCTTTAATGATTTCGTGATTAACGAAGACCCAAGTAAGTTTATTTAATCCGAAAAATAGAGTATGCAAATTTTCGATCATCCCTCATTTCATTAATGAAAATCTATGAAAATTTTAGGTTGTCGGCGCTTTTCTAACTATGGTAATACTTTTTTTGGCCTTCAATTTTAATGTCGTAGTTTTTTCATCATGTTCTTTAAGCTGATGCATGATAAAACTGTAGATTATTTTTGGGTTCGATATTAGCGACAAATTCTACGGCATACCATAGTTGGATAAACTATCAACAACTTGAAACTTTCCTGGAAATTCTTTTGAGCAATTTTATACGTACTCAGTCTCAAAATACTTAAAAAAAAAATCATTTGCGGACGCGTGTGACCACTCAAAAACTTTCTTTTTTTGTCATGTTTTTGTGTCTGTTGTCAAAATGCTTTTACATCTTTCATAGGAAATTTAGTGCGATCGAAATCTGTTCTAAAAAAATTATAGCTACAGGAGTAAAGCAACAATTTAGAAAAAAATGGCTAAAGAATTCGCTGCTAAGAGTGTGGGAACCATTCGCATGTCGTTGAAATTCGTTGTTTTATTTTTATTTTTTTCAATTCTACAGGTACAACGAACGATATCAATGTCGTCGGAAAATCATTCGGAAGCATTTTATTCGGCGGACGAGGACACAAGTCACGGTTTAGGTGGAAGTCGCACATCGAGTTTACGCCAATCGATAGTCGGCTCTGGTTCAGTGTTGAATCGGAACGATAGTACGAAGAAAAAGTATTCCTCAGATTTGTCAATCGTCGAAAGCACCGCGAACGTGAATTTGTCGGTCGGTGAAAAAGCTCATACCCTTGAAAGATCTAAACCTTTGCCAACGACGGGTCGTCGCAGTCAACGAGTTGCCAATGGAAATTATCGTAAAGACGAGCAGGGGAAAGAAAATGGAACCCATCACGATTCGTCGGACAGTCATTCCGTATCTTCCACGAGTTTTATTTCGGCTGTTTCGTCTCAGGAAGATATGACTTTTGTTAATCTTCACATGCAAATCAATAAACCGATCGTCGATTCAGCGTTACTGATGTCCAGCTACGTCAGTCATTTGACACAGGTTAATAGATAAATGTCCCGTTTTGCTCAACCTTTTTATAGATGTTTCTAAAATTTCCTAATTTTTGAGCATACGCCCCGAAAAATATTAAATCGAATAATTTCAATTTTTCTCAGGTCCGTTGTTCGAATTGGAATCAGTCATCGTTTCCGTCCTCCAGCGATGCCTTCACAACGCCCATGTTTAAACGAACCGAAGATGGTCGATTGGTATACGTCGGTGGTCGATACGTCCCAAAATTCGAAACTATTACCGAAGGATTTACTTCGCTAAAAATGATAACGCGAAATGACGGTTCACCGACCGCAACTTCCTCCAACAAAACACCGACTCATCCCTATTTATGGGATAACGCTACGTTGATACAGTCGGAAGGTTGGCTCATTATTTTATTGCACGAAGAAGAAGTTTCGGAAAATCGAGAAGTGAGTTTTCTGTTGTTATTGTACGAAGTTTGATTAACGAGTTTTTTTTACAATTACAGCTGACGACGACAACGTGGTGCGTGACGAGGAAGAACTATTGGCAGTACAACACGAGACTGGATCGCGTACAACCGTAATAGTTAAATTGAAAGGAGACGTCGACATAATGTTGAGTCCAATGGTTTTGGAGTCTCTCCAGCGTTTTATCGATGTTATAACACCGACCCTCGCGAATTTACATCCTTTGACGATCCTGAATCATTTGCACAGCGAGTGCATTTCGCGGGTCGAAGACGCGAATATTTTGAAGCAAGATCAAAGCTTGTCTTATTGGAGCCAGGTTCAAACGAGCTCGAAACGCTCTACTGCCGAGCGAAATATTAAAAATGGTCAAGGTGACGAGAAAAGTCAGTGAAAGAGAAAAAAAAATAACATCAACACTGTTCGAATAAATTTAATGCATTTTTAATAACAAAAATGTGTTTTTTTCTCATTCGTAGGTAAAATTGCTCTTCAAACGAGTGTTTATGAGGAAAGCATCACGACGCAGGTTCAGGGTAGCATAATTTTGCCAAAAGTAAGCATAGCAAATCGCTATATTTTTGTTTTCAAACGATTAACGCCTTTTCAAGAAGTCTAATCTGTTTGTTCAATTAATTTTTCACCTTCTTCTTTTTTTATCGAATTTTAATTTATCAAGTTTGTCATTTTTTGTGTAACGCTCGAAAAAATGAAATCTTCATTTATCATTTACAGCTGAACATAACGCTTCTTCAAGCATCCGTGGTTGAGGAAATAATATCTTTCTCTGCTCTCGACAACATACGTGATTTAACCTGCGTCTCTTTATTCGCAATATGCTTCGACGATGTAACAGCGAGATTTTATCTTGGAAAACAAGCACGCGAAGTTGTACAAACTTTTCACAAGCCAACGGTACTCCCGAATCAAAAGAAGGTCAATAAAATAAGTAAAGCATTTCTGCCAGGACACCAAAGTGCTGCTGTCGTTACTGATATCGGTGGAGGCGAGACGGTTTACATCGAAACATCGGAGAAACAGCAAGAAGAAATAATCGTCACTCTTGGAATAGGTTAATTATACATTTTTTTTATTTATCAAACTCATAACTTACGGAAAATTCGATAATTTCATAAAAACATCAAGTAGAAGAACAAGAACGCCTCGAATAAGGTTTTTATGCCACAGGTAAAATTCATTCTCAACTGCGAAGATTACGGAACGAATCGTCGATCCTCAAAGACGCTGTGATAACGGCAATACCGGCTCATTATTCGAGAGTATTATTCACCTGCACTCGGATAACATCGCCGCTGAAATGCATAGATTATTATCTCCATCAGCCTACAGAAGACAAGGAGAAGTCGAGTGTAATTAACTGTTGATGTAGTTCAACGGAGGATAACCCGCCGTTAAATGAAACTGAACTAATTTTTATTATTTAATTACAGAAACAAAATGGTACGCCCCAAGCTACGGAAGAATTTACAGCAGGGAGTGGTGAAGACAGACTCGGTTTCATTATGTTCGAGTGCGGTTTGGAAGGTATTAAATTGAAAATCGTAAAAAGATCACAATTCGAAAAAGGTGATAATGGACAGGACTCGAAGAAAGCAGAAACCGAAATTTTTTATACCGATAGCGTCAAGAGTCACGATGATTTGGACAATGCTCCTCGTAAGTTACACAAAATCATATTCCTTCTTCCAATTTGAATAAAAATCACATTGCCTTTGGCACCTGAAAATATTGAGTGATTAGAGATTTTGCGGTGTCAAACGTAGTTTCGAGGAAAACTAAACGATTGTACATTTTTCAGCTTCGAATACAGCAACTGCGGAAAACGATGCGGCTGCTCCAAATGCTCCGAACAACGGACCGATTAACACCAGTGCGACTTGCACAAGTCTTGTAACTAGAGTCTCCAACGGTAATACCGTGTCTTGCGTGATTGAATTAAAAACGGTATGGTTCAATTTTGCCGCACCACCGAGAACACCAATAACAAGGAAAATTGATTACACAAGACTCGATTGGAATCTATTGAGCACGGCTTCTCCCGCTATAAACGCTTGGATGAATCCAAGTAACAGATTTGCCATTAGAATAGTTCACATGTTTCGAAGTATGTATCAAAGATCAACCGCTATTGTCGCTTGTCTCATGGCTGAAGCGTTGGATGTTCAAGGCATTCACATGCCCATAAAGGTAAACAACTATTCTTACTGTTTTCTATTTGAAAAAAAAAAGTTTTCATATAAAAATTAGAGAATTAATAACACAAAAGCGACTCTCTCTACTCTCCTTACGAAAGAATTGAATAAAATTTTATTTTGTTTTTTTTTCTCCTGCGTTTTTCATAAATTGTTTAGATTCACATTGAATCTCTAATTATAATTTATTCGAAAATGAAAACAATTTTGAAATCGTTTCAGAGTCGCTATGGTAGACTAACACCATTGGCAAAAACATTGCAAGAAGATCCGTCCTGTCAATTGTGCAGTATTCTACAGAATTACGTATTGCTCTCTGATCTCGCAACGATCGGTGCAAATCTCAGAGAAACCGATCTGCCATTATTATCTACACTCCGACAGGTTCGAACGACAGAATATCAAGTTTCGTCATTTTTCTATAAAACCGTTATTAAAAAATGTGATTTTCAATTTATCTTTCAGGGTGTAATAGTTCTGAGTCGACAATGGAAAAATGTACTTTATACACCGTTGCTGTTGGAGCACAATTACAAAACGAAGCACGTAAAGCCACTGAATGTGACGTTTGCCGTCTCTGATCCTGACGATGTAAGATACCAATCTCTCATAATTTCGTTTAATTTTAATCCACACATTGAAAAACAACAAAAAAAAAAAAAAGTTAAAAATTTCACAACAAATGTTAATTTCTAATACTTCTTTCATGATTTACGCAAGTGATACATTATTTTATTTTTTTTATTTTCGTGTCTTATTAACTCATAATCTTCGGTTATGGAGACATCTTTAACTTTATGAAAACAAGAAATACATAATCCCGTAGGAGTGCTCCGTTCGGTGTGTGAACAAGTACGAGCGAGAAGAGATAATAAGCGATAAAAAGAGGAGTAAGAAATTATTTTGAGCAAAATTTATTCACAATTAAAATAAAAAAACGCATTGCAAAAGGGTGCAAAAATGTTTGCTTTTTAATTATACATTGAGAACAACAAACAAACAAACGAAATAAAGTAATATTGGGTACAAGCTGATACGCACATACATTTGGATTTCAAGAGCCTCTAGAAATTAGATAAATGTGTTCATACGTAATAATTGTTGTCACTGCAGTGATTCATCGAATTTAGTTTTCATGACACTATCATTACTTCATTCGAACGCATTGGGATATTATTTATTGGGTGTTTTCTCTCACAAACACACAAAATGTACGTAAACAAGAAAAAGATAATTTTTGCCGAGCACTTTTTCTCTTTCTCTCTCATTGACGCTTGAAACGCGATATATGTCGATCGTAATTAACAAAATGACGTTTCACGATCCTCTTGCGACTAACACTCGATTCATTAGGCTCATCGTTTGTGCTCATTGAAATTTCGCTGTTAATCGTCAATAATCATTATTCGGCACATTAAACACGGAACACACCTACGTTTGACCGTTTTTTTTTCTTTTCTCTCGCTCTTTTTCTCTTTATTCAAAGAAATACGTTTGTATTCGCTATTTCACTGATATTTCTCTTTCCCTAAACCTAGTTTGCTTAGTACGGTACACGAACATAGAGTTGGCTTGCTTGATATACACAGGAAAATTTGCTGACTGACGGTGAAGGTAGCGGTGGAGACGTTGACGATCAAGAAGTTACCGACGAGTGTGCTATGCTGATTCACACCGACCACATGCACAAACAGGCCAAAGGAGCTCAGGACAAGAGTACAGGTAGAGTCGCCATCGTTGTCGTCCTCTTCGACTTGATCGTCGTCTTACAAAAATTCCACTATTTCAATCGTCTCAAAACGAATTGTGAAACCTTTCTCGAAAAAAACAAAAAAAAACAAAAAAGCGAGAAAAGTTTGAAGAAATGCATTGTGTTGCTTCTAACGGTAGATAGAACAAGGAGATGGTATTTGTTGAATTTAACAAAGATATTTTGAGTACGGAATGGATACCGGTCGAGTTCTTTTTTCTAAAAACAATTACCATTAGTAATTATTAAATCAATTTCATGATTTTTATCGAACAGTTCTAGTCGCAGCACAATTTTGACAGCAATAATTGTGAATCAAACATTTTTGACTATAAAATTTTGGTATCTGCTCCAAGCTTATGCTCGTCCGGTAGTCATTCCTTGGCCTACTTACGTCAAGTCCTGTATATAGATGATGTAAAGTAACGATTTGTTAACATTGATAGGACACAACAAGCCCCCTTGCCGAATAGCAACAGCTAGCAGCTGACTTATCAAAAGTATTGTATTTCAAAGCTGATTTTCCAGGCGCCACACTCTGCTTCTATTTCATTTTTTTCACGAAATCACGATAATCTTTTGAATTTTTTAATTGAAAATTCCACATTCGTTGAAATTACATTTTGTTTTTCAATACGACGAAGATTTATCTGCAAAAAGTGGTAAATTTTGGAGAAAAAAAAAACGTAATTTTCATACGAAATTGATAAACTCCGTTTGGGAACGAATAAAATAATTATTTCACTTTTCGGAGAAACAATTGAATAATTTTGAGAATTATCGAGAAAATTTGAAATATCCAAAACTGAAAAACTGTATTAAATGCAGAAGAACGAATTATTCAAACTTACGTGAAGTAGATCCATTTTGTGGAGGCTGGATTGAGATTAATTGATTGAACGATTGCACATTTCTCTGTGAGAAAGCTTCTTTTTTGCTTTACAGGAAACAAATGGCTTGCTTTAAAATTAGCTTCGTGGGCATTGCATAAAATTACTTAATTCTACACCAGACGTTAGCATATTTCGATCAATCACTTTCAAAGTTCTTATTCCTTTTCTATCAATAGAGCAAAAAAAAACTACAAAATGTAATATTTATTCCATAAATTATTCGATATATCCAAAAATGCTGTTGAAGTGATTTCTCGAAGCATGCTGTTCGACCTCATCGATCGATATAAAGTTCATTGAATTGATAAAATAAGCACGTTATTTTATAAATCAAAAAAACGTGCGAATTAAATTGAACATGATCGATATCGATGTTGTTGGCGAATATTCAAAAGAGTTTATTCGAAAATCCCTGCAACAAGAAATTCCGTGATATTTTTGACATACGAAAAAAAATTTTTTTGAACAAACTTCTTTTCCTTCATCCCTGTAAAGTCTTCTTTTTTTTCTATTTTTTCAAGCCTCACTTAACACAATGCAAGTGTGGCGCTTTCTATAAACCCCAAATGCTATTTGAAAAAATTGTGCAACGTTTGAGATTCGTTAATATTCGATTAAACAAAGTAAAATCGTTGGTAGAAACATTAACTTAAAAACGAAACGTTTGTTGGCTCGGATTTGGAATGTATAATACCAGGAATGTGTGGTGATGGTTTGACGGTACCGGTGAGTTCTCCACGCGGTCGTGAAACAACGCCCCTTGCAACCCCGGTTATAACTGGTCCGGATTCATTGACATCGCCATCGCCACCGATAAACACGAAACGTGGAAGATCGCTTCAACCCACGCAAGTACCCGTTAGTACGAGGGCGAGTATCGTCTTTCCTTTGCTAACTAACGGTGGCCTTTTCAATCAGCCAAGGGAACCTAACAATATAAGTAAGTTTTGTTTTAAAAGACGAACTTAGTCGAAAAGAAAAGAAAAGAAAAAAAAAAAAACTCTTCAGGAATTCGCTGAGGTTGTTGATTTTTATTTCTCGATGCGACACCAGGTCCTCCCGCATGTTCTTAACCTTGAGAAATATCGTAGGTATATCTGTAAATTTATACATCGAATCACAGGAACAAGCACACTGGGCGTTGTGTCATTAAAGCTTTCGGATTAACTAATTGCTTTGCTTTTTATTTTATTTTTTATTTACTTTGAATCCATACTCTAAATCGTATCGTCCTTGCTTATTAATGCTGTAAATAGCGGGGATAAATAATATAGTAGTCGCTGAATTAACGAACTCGATCGAAGAAAGAGGATCGAGAAATATGTAATTTTCGTTCAGTCCTTCAAATTTTTTTTTTAATTACGAAAAAACTTTGTTTCTTTTTTCTTCATTAAAATTTTTTCGATGCCTATCTTCTTTCTTTCGATCGAGAATGTAATTCTCAGTAAAATTGATGAAAAGGGTGAGGTGAGGGTTACGATAACGTGAAAAATATATTGGAAAAGTACAAAAATCGATTATTCGAAAAATCGTTCGAATATCAGAAAATTTTTATTATTTTCGAACGATGTATCGTAATAACCGATTTTGTTCTTTTCCTACCATAATTTCAAATCTCAATGTACACCTTTAACGATAAATATATTTTCGTCAGGCTATGGAACGCTGAAAGAAGAAAAAACGCCTCAGATTCATGTTTCCCATTCGCATCAGCTGGGATCGAACCCGAGCATATATTCGGGGATCGGTGGTCATGGAAGTCAACATAGTACAGGCAGTATGGAACAAGTAACTTCGCCAACTGTACAAAATTCAAGCCGACCCGTTAATACGGGAGAGGATCTGTACAGCTGGATGGCGAAACAGCAGGAATTCATCAAGGACACGGACAAAGGAAATTTGAAAGGAAATTGGGTGTGTAGCAGGAATACTCATAATTTCAAATGATCGTGCAACAAGTTCTACTCGTTAATTCGATCAATATTTTGATCGAGAAATTTTTATCGTTATCTAAAACTTTCTCAGGTCTTTCGCGCTGAACAAAAAACGGTCAAGGTATCTCCAATTTATTAATCATACGTCTAACGTGTATATATTGTGTAGAATCATTTTTATTTTTTACAACATTCCCTGGTCATGGCCTAAACGATTCCAACGTTTTTAGTGATAATTTAAAAGTTTCGGAGATTGTTATTTTTGGAGTAATTCATGAGATAATTTTAGTGTAAAATCGATTTAAGACGTCCTTAAGACCAAGGAAGGTTGAATTTTAGTTTTTGTAATTTATTGTGTGAAATATTCGCTTTGCATCAGCCTGCTGAAAGATGTAGATAGAAATTCGTGTTGAAAACAAATTGTACATATATTGGAAGGTGCAATTTTGGGGTGATCCCAGTATGCCTGCGAAATGATTTGAAACCGTAAGACAACGTGGAAAACTTGGTTTTTTTTTCTTAAAAATGATTACTCATGCTCGTTCATTTCAGGACTCCAAAATAAATACCATGACGACCGAGGACACGGAAGATTCCGATATTCAAAGTGGCACTTATCTTTACCCTATGAAAGATTCTCTGAGACTGTTGGACGCTCATCTCATTTTTGAACCACTGCTTTCTTCTCTCTCCGTGATGCCCCAACAAATGCTTTCGGCGATCGGTTCCGGGAACGTCAATAACGTATCTTCTCTCGATTCACTCGGATCAAATCTGTCACTCGTCGGGACTATGGAAACTATGAGGATTGATATTGTTGTCAGTGAATTTGGAAAAGTTACTGACAAAAAGAAAGGTAATGCACATCTGATATCAAAATTTATTTAAATTTTAAATAAAAAATGAAATAAGTAATGCACTCAATGAATATCCTTGTCCACAGCAAACAACAAATATCAGAATCGTAAAGGCGGTAAATTTTACCTCGACATTCCACCCGAGACTCCGGCATTTTTGTGTGAAAAAATTGGTATTGATATCGACGTAAAGAAAATGGCTGACATGACTGTTGACGATATGATACAGAGGCAAAACGTTCTGTATATTTCCCGTGGACAATTGAAAAAGCATACCAGTACCGTAGTCAATTTCAGCTTAAATATACGCTACATAAGCCAGCAGGTTAATATGCCTTTGTTGAGATTGCTTCATCAAATAAGCAATATGTATCAGAATGTGAAAGAAACGCAGATGGAATTGAAGGAACAACAACCCGAGAACAAACGCAACGCTAATCTCGCGGACAATGATCCTGTCATGAAAAACGGTTCATCGTCGAGTTAGTAACACGTTTTTATTCTTACATTTTGCTTTTCAACTGAATTTTCAATTTTTTCAGTTTATAATTCAAAACGTGCACGGCAAATGATATTTAAATTATTTCACGAAACTATAAACTTTCCGAAGATAAATCCCAGCAAATCCAACTTGGATAATTTTCGTAACTTTGATGTAAAAGTTACGAGTTCATGTAAAGTTTGCATAAAAGTTACGAAAATGATTCGAGTGTGTTTGCTGGGATGACACTTTCGAAAATAAAAAAAATTATGACAGGGATATTCGATTGATTGTAATCGTTGTTTCACAGCTTCTGATCTTCAAGATCAACTTCTTTCGGGTGGTAAAAAATTGGAAGAGCCCCTATTGCGTAACAACTTTGATCCGAGCCAGCCGAAAGTAATATCACCTTCAGCCAGTATACGTTCAAGGCCTCAGAGTTTCGCGCAAAAGCTTCGTAGCACTGGAAAAAGCGTGAAGGGTTATATAAACTTGAGCGAGGGAGTGATAACACCAAATTTCGGAGCTAGCCCGAGTGGCTCGGGTTTGGACAAATACAGTGTTTTGTCGGACAAATGCAAGGACAACGCGGCGCTGACACCTCGTTGTTGGAAAACCATTTATTATTTACTTGACCTGTACGCAACGAAACCTGAGACTAAAACCATAACGCATCGTTTCTCTATACCGGCTGAAACGTCAGATCATCATTATAAAGGACCAAGAAAATATGAAAATCTTCACGAGACGAAAGAACCGGATTTAGAGAAAGGATTGAACGCTGATAGCAGTTCGACTCCTGTTCCACCTCCCAGAGAATTTAGTGCGTCGAAAAAACAGTAGTTCCTTATCGAGTTTACATTTATTTATTGATCTAATTGATTTATTTTTCTTCTCACAGACGTTGTGACTGGCGAACGAACGCGTTTGATCATTTTTGGCGTCGCCAGAATACACAGAACGAGGCTATTGGCAACTCTTAGCGGTTTGAAACTCGAGGCCGAAATAACGAGCTTACACGCGAGTCTTACATGCCGAAAAAAATCACGTCCTGCCAGCCTCGAGTGCAGCCTCACAGGACAAATTGGCAGAACTATGATCGTTCTTCTCGAAGGGGTTGCACCCAGTCAACAAACAGTTGTCAAAGTTACGGTTGGAAAATCGCAAGCCCTTTATTCTAGCGTTACCAGACGTCAGAAGGATAAAAATAGTGGATTGTTGACTGTTGGGGCTGTTAACATCGATATACCTCAACACCCTGTAGCCCTGCACGGAATGATGACGAGAGGCAGCAAACAATTATCATCGACCCTGCAGGTACGTTTACAATAATAAAAATACAAAAGATTAATGGCGTAAAAAAAAAATGGTTTTCGGAAATTCTTCCTTTCGAAAAAATTGCGGAGTCGCAAATAACTCACTCAAGCACATCGCTATTGGAGGTTCCAATTCTCCGAAAAAATATAAGCTCTCTTTTGTCTAGAATGAAATGACTGAGTTTATTTTATATAAAAAAAAGTTTTATGGTCGAGGACAACATTGAAAAATGTGGCTGAACAAGTGACGATTGAGAAAACGAAATTTATCTTTGTAAAATCACAATTTTTTAACCAAATGAACTATTAATGTCAAGATCGTTTAGCGTGGCTGATAATACTCTACAAAATAAGCGTTAGTTTGAGGTGATGTGTCGAAATGTTCGCGAAAAGAATAAGAAAAGTTTGATCAAAAAGAAAAAATAGTTTTTTATACTCTCTCGATCAAACACCGCCTTAATATTCATATAATTTTAATCGTTGTAGGTAATAATATAAAGTTACTGATCCTCCAATTGAAACTGTTGTCAATTTATGTTATTCTCTAATTGAAAGGAATTAAGGGTGACGAGAACGTCATCAAGATTATCGCGTGGACAACAACAGGAAGAAGTTGATGGTGCACCGGGAAGTCCTCATCATTATCAACCCGCACCAACGATCGACGTTGAAAAGCTACAACCAGTCTCAAGCCTGCTGGAGCCTATAGTTATGCAATTTCACATTATACTTCAAAGTCTGAGTATAACAGCTGCTCTTTTGCCATCGCTACAGGCTCAATACAAAATGGATCAAGTCAATAGTTCCGGTATCACAGGTAGCAAAGCTAAATTCACCATTGATTTGCCACGTCACAGCTTGAGCTTCACTACGAAACTTCAAGTGACGGAAGCAAATTTGCCGTCCGAAGCGAGTATCGAACTTCCCAAAGTTCACGTATCTGCTGAATACATTCAAGACGGAACCAGCAGTTTGAACGAGAGCAAAATTGCTGGTAAAATTATAGTTTTTGGTTATTTTTGATTTTGGAATCAAATTTCGATTAATATTTTCGAATTCGTTCTTTTCACCTTTTTATTCTTCAATTTATATTTCTGCAGATGGAGTTGTGTTACGACAAGGAAGTTATCTGAGTGCAACAGCAGACATTGGTGTATTCGAACATTCATTAACCACTGATCTTCTCAATCATTTAGTGTTCGTTCAAAAAGTTTTCATGAAAGAAGTTAACGAAGTCGTGCAAAAAGTTTACGGCGGTGAAAAACCCGTACCATTGTGGCTCGAGGACGAAGAACCTACAAGCTCCAGTCTCAAACGAATACTGTTTTCCCTCATTATTCGCATCAAGGTAAATGATGTTTCTTTCTCCTCTTGCCTCGAATGAACAGAACTATCTGTTTATCCGGCTTGGTTAAACATAATTCTAGAATGATTTATACGCAACTTGAAATCAAAATTATTTTTATGGTCGCAACATATTGTAGATGGTAAAAACAAATCTCAGCTCATGAATTCTAATTTATTGTTATTTTTGTCAATAATAATGCTTACATTTTAATCCACAGCGAATTCAATTGACTGCAACAACACCGACGAATTCTGCAGTAAGGTTGGAAACCGGTGCCGTGGAATTTCAGCTTTCAAATCGAGTGCAAAACGTCTCGGGAGCAACTCAACCAAACCCATACATGAAACTATTTGGCAAAGCACAAGTAGACATAAATCTTTCACTGGGACAATTGTTGAAGAATGTCATGTTCGAGGAAGCCGAGCCGGAGTTTCAACAGTTTGCTTTTTTCAATACACGAATTGGTCTTCGTAATGCATTTCAGGAAGAAATGGCACAGGGTGACGATAAAGAAGTTGTCCTGATAACACTGAAACGCCCGTTGATATATATTCAGCCCATGGCAGTGGACAAGGCAATTCTCGTTTGGTTGAATTACAAAAATGCATACGAATATTGGAACGAAAAACGTGCAAATTTGAACAAGGAAGTTTTGACCGCGACCCAGCAAGTTTTCGAAAAAGTTCCGTTCGGCCAATTGACGAGTCAGCTTAGCGCTCCACATTTGGGTACTTTGTTCCTGCAACTGACGATCGATGACATAGGAATTTGCATACCCCTGAATCCTCTACCACCCAATAATTGGGGACTAAATCGTGGCTTGTACGACAGCGAATCGCGCGGTGCGGTTGTAATTACGCTCGAGAATACGAGTATCTCGGCATGCAGCAGTGGAGGTCTCGTTAGCAAAGGAAGGTTAGAAAAATTACAAGCTTTTTCAACGAAGACGGTATTTTGTGCCGAAATTGTTGGAACATCTATTAACTTATCCCATAATTGTCAAAAATTTAATTGACTGGATAAATGTTCCAGTTTCGTTGGACTGTGCCTGAGATTCGCGGAAGATTTTGAGACGTCTCTGGACGATTGGAAGCCAGATATGTCGGACACCAGTATAATGAATCTTTGCGTCGTTTCCGAAGGGACTTACGAAGTTTGTAGTAGAACCGTTGCCCAGAAACAAGACAAATCAGGTAATTATTCCGTTGATTGTTAGCTCGTCGCTGCAGATTTTTTTTCCTTCAAAACTTCATAAAACTGGACAAACAAGTGAGACTTCAAAATTAACGAATTTTTGACCATATGCGTTTTTTTTTTTTTTTAGATAATGCCAAATGGTTGTTGAATGTTCAATGGCAAATGGAGGGAGTAGATATCCATCTGGACGTTAGCGTGGGACAACAACTTTCTGCACTCGGTCACACTCTAACGATGTTAACCGGATCGGAAGAAGACGATGCCAATGCATCGGCTGATTACGACAGCGACGATGCTGATAACCCTGACAACGGCGGTAGTCAGGTTAAGAGAAAAGTATGGTTTATATTCCCTTTTTTTTTTTTGTTGCTTCGTCAAACTCCATGTGCGTGTGAAGTCTTTTGAACTGTCTAAGCGCTGGTAAAGTATTCATAACCAAATCTCTAATATTTTTTAACGCCATTTGAAAGCAATTAATGCACCGCTTATGTTCGATTAAACAAAATCATTACATTTCCCGAGTTTTATTCATTTTCATATTTTGTAAATGTGCTTGAGGGAGATTTACAAACGAAGCTGATAAAAGAGTGTCGAAGAAGATTTTTCATATTTTTTACAGGAATTTAAAAAAATGTTGCTTGGGAAAATGCTTTTTTCTGTTTAAAAGTTCGCCATTTTGTCAAAAATCGATTGACTTTTAATCGGCAATGATGCAGGAAAAGAAAAGACTATGTAGTTCAGTCTCTCTCACTCCATTATTTTTGTCAGTTGATTTTAGGCAAAGTACCGTTTTGACTTGACACAAAAATTTATATTTTTAATCAGAAAAGTCATTATTTAACTACTCCAACTATTTTTCCATCATTTTGTTTTTTAAAGCAATCAGATTTCAGTCATTCCCCCGTAAATATTCGTCTTTAGCGTTATTCAGACAATCGACGATTTTCACGATAACGAAATATTGTGTTTCTTTAATAGGAGAGCATATTGATTAAAAAATCGAAAAATTGGACTGACAGTCTGCCAGCTTTCGTCTTTGATCCGTCGTTAGATGCGAAAAAACGTTCCAAGCTAATAGAGAAAGAGATGAACGAACAGGCCAAAATAATCAACGACTTAAGATCTCTGGGTGCTTCGCACGGAACTATCGAGCAAGAAATGAAACGTTTGCACGAGCTCGAAGCAATGGTTTTCAAAGATTTCAGAAGGTAACACAATTTTTTCACATTTAATCGGTATCCAGTTTTTTAAGAAAATCTAAATTCACCGTGCATTTTACGGTTTCAGAGACATGATACAAAAATTACGGAGGCAATCGGTCAAAGCTTCAGGAATCAAAGGGAAACTTGGCTTGGGGAGTAAAACGAATGCTTATCGGTCACGATCGTTTATCGTTCCATCGCCGACTCCTGAACATCAATTAGAAAGTCCCGAGGACATGAACGCCGAAATTAATTCAGCAAATTCAGCGAGTTATGAGAGCAGCCCGAGAAGCGGACCGAGCCGGTGAATTAAAAAAAAAAAATATTTGCAATATTCTGACGATGAAAAAAAATCAAATTTTTCAACCTCCATTTACATGTCACATATTTTAACTCTTTATTCAACTCTTTAATTGAAACAATCACCGAATTAGTTTATCAGTTTAATTTTAAATCAGACTATTCCGATTCAAGACATTATTCGATGTTGTCAGTTGAGTTGAAAACCTTTTTTTATACGATTGAGAAATTTCTAGATGTAAGCTTTTTTTTGTTGTTAAATTCGTAAAAAAAAAAACATTCGATCACTATCGGAGTTTTGAATACAAAAATCTATTGAACATTGATCACTAATTTATTACAGTTCGGCTTCATTACGGGTGCGCGGGCTTGGTGGACCAAGAGTGACTTTTAGCGACACTCATACAATGGGTCGACAATCTTCCCTGCCGAGTGCCGGATCTGAGCTAAGTTTACCGGAGGGTGATTTGGAATGGCCGAATACTATTGAAATCGAAGGTGAACAAGTTGAGTTGAGAAAGAAGCATCGTGACACCAGCTGCACTTCCAGTTACGACAGCATGGAAGGAAGGTGAGATTATTTTACAACATTACATAAATTGGATCAAATTCTACGAAATAAATCGGCTGTTCTTAATCAGAAGCATCCTATTTTCGTCAACTAATT
Organism: Campoplex capitator; assembly: GCA_037576405.1. NCBI lineage: Eukaryota > Metazoa > Arthropoda > Insecta > Hymenoptera > Ichneumonidae > Campoplex > Campoplex capitator. The sequence continues at coordinate 5,620,707 of JARBWI010000010.1, read as the reverse complement.
TATATGGAAGTAGTAAAAAAAGGAAAAGGAAATCAATCTCAATTTTTTGTTGGATGCATGGCTCAATTTAGGGTAAACGAAAAAAAAAAAAAATTGTTTTCTTGTGGCGTGAAAAAAGAACTATAATTTCAACATTTTTCACGCGAATAGTGCACCTCTTCTCGACTCTTACGGACGGGAACAAACCTCAACAACGTCTTCGCCCCACATGACATTCCAAAAGCCTCAAGAGCCTAATATTGACTTCGAGCTTGACGTGAAAGTTTTTATGAACAGTGGCAAATGTGTTTTGCATACTAAAGATCCAGGTCGTGAAGATGAACTGAAACTGTAAGAATATCATTTGATCTTTTATCACCAGATACGACTTGATTTTTTTAATTGACCAAGTCATATTTTTGTATTTCAATTTAAAAATATCTGGGTTGTATTAATTGTGATAAATTATTACCAGAATGAGTAGAATGAAGAAGGAACGTTCTTGTTCTGGTGGAACTTTCGAGTTTCAACCCAGCAGCCCGAGTAGTAGTAGAAAGCATCTGAGCAGCAAAGAAAAATCATCGAGCACGAGTGCATCGCGTCTTCGCTATCTTCAACACTCTACTGTGCCACTTGTGGATCTGACGATTTTCCACATACCAGGGCTCGACGTCAAGGTAAATAAAGAAAACCTGCCAATTGCAATTTATCATATTTTCTACGATTTCTGAATTTCGAAAAATATCTTTGAGAGATTCATCAAAATCCTTTGAATAATCGGAGTATTATATTAGAAAAAAATCGAACATTCCGCTATAGTAAAACGCTTTTTTTTAATAAGGAAAAAATTTGAATTCTCTTAAATCAATCGTTTCTCCATTTTGTAGGTGCACTATGAGTCGAAAACTCTACCGGAAGAATCAATTTCACCGCGTATATCGACCGACAATAATCTTCTTAATCCAATGTCGATAAATCTCCGTAAACCAAGCACGAAAAAAGCAAGCTTATTTGCTTGGATGACGCTTCAAAGTATTCCCGAAGAAACTATAATAAGTCCACATATATTGGAATTTTTCGAACAAACTCTAGAACCAATACCGAGTAAGACAAATTTTCACGGTGGTGGACAAACGAATACGGTATTTCCTATGGAAAGTACAGAAACATCTTCGTGGGCTGCAACAGCTGCCAGTGGAAATTACGTTTATGCGAGCTTTCCCGTCGACGTTATCGTATACTTTCATATGCAACCGTCCACCTTCAGGTAAATTCTTGTTTTCAGCGGAAAATGAAAAACATATTCAACGTATAATTTTAATTTTTTATTGAAAAAATCTCGTTGGAGAAACAAAAATAAAATAAATTTCATATTTTTTGTGTTTCTTTGAAGATTCTCCTGTTTACCGGTTTCTCGTGTGGAGTGTATGCTCCAGTTGCCATCACTGGACATTGTTTTTTCATCGAAACGAGCAGAGGAAGAACTAACTGAATTTCGTGAATTCAAAGCAACGACTGTACAATCGACTGGTAAAGAGGGCGGTTCAGCTATCGGTGGACTTTCGGTGACCGGATGTTTGGCTGATTTTTCCATCTACATATTTCATCCATACGGTGGTGGAAAAAAATCGGGTTTGAAAGAAGCACAGTGGTCACCTTTGTCGGATAGCGAGAGAAAAGATTCCCTCAGTATAAACGTCGAGTTCGTCAAGTTTCATCTTTCTCGTAGTCGCAAATTGAATTTTCAAAACGAACAGCTGAAAAAAGGCGCCGATACGAGCCGTGCGGTCATCAGATTTTCTAGTAACTAATCGAAATAATATTTCATTCGCAATTTATAGAAAAACAAAAGCACAATAAATGCAATTATTTTTTTTTTTCATTTTCTAAAAAATGTGATCCCTTAATTTTTTTAATTTTCTTTCAGCCATAATCGATATTGGCTCGGCCTCGTTCAAATACGACATGCGACGTTTGACGGAAATTTTGGCATTCCCGAAAGCGTGGTATCGTCGCAGCATAGTCAGACGATTGTTTCTGGGAGATCTGAGCTCAGGCCTTGCCTATTCCGAGGGTGACAGTACGCCGCCCCTCAATCAAGAAGAAGCAGTGATGGGTAGTTCGCTGTTGAAACATTACGAGAGACATGGAACGGAAACGTTGTCTAAAAGTGCTCCGGAACGAAGTCCGACGTTAAACAGAGACAAATTAAGATTGAGTTTGGAGAGTGATATGCCGAGACAAACTCGATTGAAAGGTTTGTCACATGAAGAAATATTCATCCCTTATTGATAACAGTAATGAATGAACGTTAAATTATCAACCATGGAAATTAAATATGAAAGCAGTAGAAACAAAAAATTTGTAGTAATAAAAAATAGTATAAAAACAAAATAATTTTCATAATAAAAAACAACGACATCTCTTCCACTCAGATATAGGACGTGGCTGGAGTTTTACATCCGAGAAGCAAACAGCTTCGGAAATGAAAATGCGAGAATCCACAGCTTGGGAAACGCTCGTTCTCTTCGCGGTGAATTTTACACGTTTGAATGTACACATGAACATGGGCAACGTGATGGGAAACGTGGTATGGATGACGAAAGATTTTCGTTCCGATGGTCGACTCTCGATTGGTAGTACAGGGCACAAAAATTTGTATATCGGCGTTGGACTCGGAGGCTCGAGTCTCGATGCAAAGAGTGGAATAGTCGGTGGTACTATAGAGCTCAGTAAAATCGACACTTACAGTACGTATTTATGCTCGCATATAAAATTTTTTTGTCTTTCATTGCGACGATAAAAATTTGATGAATTAAAAACTCATTTTGAAATTGATTTTCAGTACATATCCGTGAAGAACCTGGCACCGAACCCGACCACACACTCGGCCTGAAACTCTTCGCTCTTGAATTACGTCTCGATTACATGGGAACAAGCGTTTTGATGTCGCGAGTTTCGTCACTGGACGTAACCTTGCGCGACGAATGGAAAATCAATCGCAACAACAGCGGCGATGCTTTCATGCCTACGAGAAGACCTGCTATAATATTCATGCACGGTGATCTTAGCTGGGACCAATTACAAATCATGATTAGCAAATCTACAACCGCCGATTTGCTGAAAATGTTTTACAAACTCGACGAGTTTTTCAGCCAACAATTCAAAAGCAGCAAAAGAGTTTTCAGCTCTCTGCAACCCAGACATCAACGTGTTAACAATAGTAGTCTCAAGAAGAAACAACAGAAGAAGAGATCAACTATGGAAGGTGAAAATCATTTTGATTTTTTATTTTAATTGCAAAAAAAAAATCTGCAGTAGTCATTGGAAGTTGTTCTTTCTTAGAAAATAAAACAATTCGCATTGAACATATTTTACTTTTTCGAAAAAAAATATTCGTAATTTCTCATCCAAATTTTGAAAGCCTATCAAGGCTATAAAACATCAAAATTTCCCAAATAAAAAAAAAGATATTTGTATTAATATAAAAACGAAAACGTTCTATATATTTTTGGCTCTATAGGACCATGGACAATAAATCAAACGGCAATATCCGACGCTCGTCATCATCGACACTGGCAGCGTGTTTTGGCCCAAGTTGCGGGCTTACAATTAGGCAGCTTAAAATTTGCACTACCAACAAATGGCACTGTTCTCGGAGGTACCATGGAATTGCACGGTTGCAATATAAGTCTTGCTTGTTTCCATGGTATCAACTTTAAGAGCAAAAGCTGGGCGCTTTTCTCCCTTAAAGAACCATGCATCAGCTTCGCTACCGAGGCCCAAGAAATACCGAGCGTTGAATGTGAGTTTTCAAAAAACACGTAAAAGAGGAATTATAAAAAAAAAAAAATTCTTTTTCTTCGATATTGTTTACAACGTTTACAAACGAAATATTCGCACGTCGCAATCGATCTGATTAAACATTTGGCGATGAATGAGTGTCAAAAAATCAACAAGATTTTTGTCAAATAGTTTACCGAAAATTTTTGTAATATTTACCATATTTTTTTATGAAAAATCAGAACCTTTATTTATTTAAATTTTGCTTCGAATTGGTTTTCATAACAGCTCCCAATACTTGTGACGTCCACGTGGTTCAAACGTTGACGATCAGTCTTGGTCAGCAGCAAGAACAACACGCGAGGCATCATTCAATGGCGACCGTGTGTCGTCTGAGTCGAAGCCATATATTTCCACCTCAGTTTAAATCACTGCAAGAATGGTTTCACTATGCGTTCGCCAACAGCGAAATAGACGGTAATTTCGTCCAAAACGTTTTTTTTTCTTTTTCTTCATAATTCTAAGGAATTATAATTTTTTAGCAATTATAATTTTATTTTTTGTCGTTTCTTCGTAGTTGATCGGTTTCCTTGTGTTGAGCGTGACCGAATGGAAACTGCAACAGACGGCGCGGGCGCGACTCGTGGTCGAAGCACTTCTGCGACGACGGGGAAACTCCAGGATCATTCACACACGAGAGAAGTTATTTTTGCGTTACCTTCGTTACAATTGCATTTGAAAACGGAACATCTTCAAACGGCCAAAACTCCCGATGTAATAGGTACGTTGAGTCAAGTATTAAATCGTTTGGAAATAATAAAAAATCCTCTCGATATATTGGTGATAAGTGTTTGCTCGTTATTTATAATTGCAATCGAGAGTGGGGATCGTTCATCTAAGTGTCTAATTAATGAAATAAGTCTTTGCCTATTTTTCCGATGAAAAATAGGCAAAGAAAGTGAAAACATTTCGGAACAAACCGCTTATGAAACAGGTTGAATCAAATGTTAAAAATATTCAAGCAATGCCTCATTTATCTTTAATAATGGAGAGAAAACTATTGATGTAAACGAATACCGTCAATAGAAACTTCGATAATTCATTAATTCATTACTAAAATGGACCAGTAGCACACTTGGTCGTCGATTGATTTCGATTGGCCATTTAAAAAAACGACAATTTTAATGTTGCATCTCATGTTGCTATTATAATTCAATGTTGATACAAATGTCACCTGTGTGTATAATTATTATCCGTGTGAATTAATATACGACAGTTTTGTCCATTCAAAATAATTTTATAATAATTCTTATCGTTAAACGCAAGTAAATGGTATTCGACCCACCATTCGAATGATCGTTTTGACAAAATAATTACGATTAACTATTCTACAAGAATTCATCGTCAACGATATTTATACAGTCAAATAATATATTTATTTTCTTTCAAAATAATTATTTTGAATGGTTTCATATTTCATGCTTGAGTGAGTGAGACAAATTAATAATTATTGTAGTAATTTGGCTTTTATGTAAATTTCTCATAACGGTAATTCACGTCTCTTTTGTACTCTGCAATTCTCTTCTCTGTCCCATTTTTTTTAGGCCTGCCTAAACATATTTTATATAGTAAGTACGAAGCGACGACATTATTTCGCCTGTTCTCATATAATTCAATATGTTTTTTTTTTCTCTCTTTATTATTTCTTAATTTCTTCGTACTTTGAAATTCTCCGTATTGACTACTGCTGCTGAGATAAAAAAAAATCAATTTTAGTGCTCTGATGCATGGAGTTATAGCTTGGTAGGGTGGATACACGATAATATCGAACAATTCACGACATTATTAACCGTTATTTATTATTTAGGTGAAAAGCCGTTGGTCGAATGCAGCTTCATAACGGAATTCGAGGACCATATATTCGTGACTGTTGACGCCGAAGCATTTTTCTTCTTGCACGATCTCATTACCTCGTACGTCAAGGAGAAAGAAAGAGTGGTAAGGATTATAGAAAAACGACAAGAAATTTTTTATAAAATCGACGAATCCGTCTGAATTTCCTTGATCTCTCGATTTTTTCTATTAGCATGCGATGCAAAATTTCGGTGCAAGGGCACACAGCCCGGATCCGCAAGAGAAAAGAGGACCTAACGCGAGCACCTCGAGCGGAAATACGAGCATTATGTCCGAGGACGAAAGAAAGAGAAAACAATTCGATCCAGCTGAAATGTTCATCAAGGATTGGCGATCTTACAGATGCAAAACATGGCATTTGGAACCAACCGTTAGGTAAAAAATTCTTGTGTCCGCTATCCAAAAATACTGAATAATCATATTTTTTAATTTCTAATCTGATCTGATCTGATCAGACTCGCATTTGATTTGTTGCAATCCGCGTCTGAAGATTATTTATTTTTATATATTTCAATGAGAACAATGTTAAAATATAATTTCTTGAAAAACGGTTTCAGGCTGCTCTCTTGGGCTGGTCAGAGCATAGAGCCTTACGGAATAGATTATATTCTCCAGAAATTAGGCTTTTCTCACGCTCGTACAACAATACCAAAATGGACGCAACGTGGATTTATGGATCCTTTGGACAAAGTCCTGGCCGTTCTTATGTTAAGAATGGTTCTGGCTGTGCGGGAAGAACCTCAAGACGAGAAGGAGCACAGGAGAGAAAAATAAGGAATTTTTGTTTTTTTTCTTTATTCTCATCGTGAATTTTGAATCAAACTGTGGAACATGAGAGATGAAAGCACGGTGTTTTTTTTTTTCGTCTTTTTTTTTGGTGTCGCGTTTAATTCGCCAAGCAACGATGCAAATGTGTATAGTCCAAATATTCACAACACATGCATACATATATATATTCATATGTGTGTATGTGTTTGTGTGTGCGTGTGTGTATGCGGGTGTGCGTGAGTGTGTGCAACTAGTTGAATTTTAAGTGGCATTAATGATGTATGAAGGAATAGCGAAAGATTATCTCCGAACCGAAAATAATTCGACATTAGAAAATTGATCTCGTTGTTCATGAATATTCGCAGGAGATTAATGTACCAAATAAGTATGTCGATCATTTAGAAATTTCATACCGGATACGAGAGTTTTAGAAATAATTTGTAAAGAGAAAAGTGAAAGAAAAATTAATGTTGCATAATTGAACGAAAAAAAAAAGAAGAAAAAATCGAACACGGATTGGAAACGAGCATAATCCGTTGTTTAGTTTTTACGTTTTATTGTCACAAGGATAATTCGAATCGTCAATTGTCGCGACGCTACCCTCGATCTTTGTAACGCCGACCATAATTGTACAACTTGGTTTTTTTTTTTTTCTAGATCTTGTGCTTCAATCGCGTTCATTTTGTACCTGTATGCGCTTCAAACGGAATTATCCACATAACTCTATTATAATTTATCAACGCATAATAATCGTACCCATAAGTTCGGTAAATATGATATAAATTTTTTTACACATATATATACATATATAATATTATGAGAAATTCGAATTCAACGTTTCGCTGGATATTCATTGAAATGTGTTATATTTCTTGTAGTCCCACCGACGAATGCAGAGCCTTTTTCTAATTTCTCTTTTGCTCCTTTGATTTTATCACTTAATATTTTTTTCCTGCTTTTTTGATTTTTATTTCGTCTCGTTGCGTCCGACAACGAGGCACGTTTGAGCCTCGGCTCATCTTTTCGTGAGAAAAAAAAAACAAGGAACACATGCTTATAAATATTCCCGTTATGACACCTATATAGAGACTAAAGACGAAAAACCAAATGTTCACAACAAAACAGTCCGTCGCTTATCAAACTAAAAGATGTATAAATTGTAATTTTTAATCTTATTTATAATAGAAATCAAACGTGCGCTGTTTATATACTATATATATGTGAATGTTTCTTATTTATTTCTGTGATCAGATAATCACCGTGATTTACAGCGATTGCGGGGATATATACTAGGAAAATTTGTTGATGGATATTGTATTTGAAATGAAAAATATTTTTTCCGCCATTGGCACTGGAGAAATAATAGTTTACTGAGAAAAAAAAAAGAAAATACTGAGGAGTAAACACTCGAAATTTGAGATTATCGTCAATTAATTAATTTTTCATTTATTTCTGTGATCAGTTAATCACCGTGATTGCCGCGATTACGAGTGTAATAGGAAAATTTGTTAATAAATATTATTCAAACGGAATATTTTTGTTTTGTTCATTCGAACCTGCGAAGTTATCATTTTTTCTTAGTTATACACAATTAAAGCGTCGATAAAATTGTTTTCATTGTGAGAAATCACTTGAAGATAAAGCTGGAAAAACGCATTCGAAAAATTATTTACAGTGAAACAGAATTTTTTTCAAATTACTTCAAAAGATTCAAGCTTCAAAGTGCATATTAAAAAAAATCTGTACAATGTCACTTAGAAAGAACCAAATTCACTGAATTGAGGCACAATTTTGTATATTTTGTTTCTCGAAGGAAGTTCTCGAAAACTAATTCTCAACAACGTGTAGATTCCTCCTATTATTATGAATTTTGAATTGGCGCTTTTTTTCCGCGCTTTTTCGGCATCCTGTGTTTTTTTGTGTGTTCTCTCTCTCTCTTTTCCGTCATCTACTCCTCGAAGTTCGGTAAAATTCCACCACGTTCGCTGTCATCGTGATCGTGTACGTTCGCGGCGCTGACCACAAATATATATATGTAACATAGTTCAGTGCTGCCATTCCGAGAGAGAAGACAGTGATTTGTATTTTCAATTTTCATTGATTCCGAGATCTCGTCAAGAAGAAATTGGGTAAAGTAAATTATTTCATCAATTTAAATGCATTAATTATTCGATGTAGCGAATGCACGAATACACTTGATTCTCGTAGAACAAGTCACTGCTCGTAAAAGCTCCTTCGTGAACGCAGACAATTTTTGTCTCAAGATCCGAACCTCAGGTTATGCATGAATTCTTGTGTGCTTTTTTGCGCTATATCGATCTCTTGCCATATTGTTGACGAATGCATGATAATTTGTTTATTTGGTCATTTACTTCATATAATTATCTTGAGTGATGTGCATTGTATCCTTGTACAGTACCCTAACGACTTCCTTCCACTTGTCCTAAACTCTCATAGCCTTAAAACAAATATATTCACAAAATTCATTACACCAACTTATTTCATATGTTCCGAAACTTGTGCGACTATCTGTTGCACAATAAATGCAATATAATCGCGACTTTCAATTTTCGTTACCTTTTTCAACGCTTCGAGATCGTATTATTTATACTTTTGTAGAAGTTTATGTAATTCGCGACTTGATTTTTCAATATGAATTGGACCGAATTGACAACTAAAGAAATGTTTTGACTATATGCGGTATCACAGGATATACAGGTTTTTAACGAAAGTAGTTTTTTCTTACTGTCATGTTATATTTTTTTTTTATTGCGCGATTGATACCACACAATTTATGTAGTGTGAAATTTTAACATACGATACACTTTTTTTTTCATTCAAACTTGAAATTTTTTATCACAAATAGCAAAACCAATTAAAATAAGCTTCAAGGTGAAATGAATCGCATTAGCAATTTGAATAATGAAAAACAAATCAGAACTGTCAACGCTGTTAGCTAGTCAATAAAAATCTGCTTAATGAATGCGCAAGAATAAACAGTTTCAAAGGTGTTATCAAATTATATAGTATAAAGAGAGCACAAAATAAGATGGTTCAAAATTGTTGAAAGATCGGAAAGCACCACTATTTTACTACATTTCCAACTTAATCGGCACACTAGGCCATAACAGGAAAAATGATCCTTTTTCAAATTTTCTTTTTTGCAAAGAAGTATAGCAAAAAAACATCCTTGAAAACTCAACGAAGTATTATTGAATTTTTTCTACCGACAAAGGTAAATCAGTATGTAGAAGCATGCTATTAAAACTTCAAATAAATATCACTAGTAACGATTGTAGGAGAATAGATAGGAATTCGCATCTCTGACTCCTATTTTTTGTTTTTTTTTTCTTTCGATACCACAGTTGATTCATCAAGAAGGAAGGCGAAAACAAAACCGATTTATCTGGTGGCAAGAAAACAAAAATTAGGCCAGGATGGCCACCTGGGACGGATCCGACCAGGCTGGCCCGTCGGACGACGCCAACTTTTATCTGTTAGCGCACGCGTTAAACGCGGCGGCAAATCCACGAACATGGGATTACTACTCGACGGCTGGGAACATTGGATATTCGCAGAATTCGTCAGGGATGTATGCTCAAAACAATCTTCCTAACATGGGGGTAAATCAGGGATTTCAGAGTGCAGGGACTTTTCAAGAGCCCATGGGTTATGGACCGAGCGCGCACGAGAACTCGGCGCCAACGGTTGACAATAGAAATTGTTTTTTTGAGAACAATCAGCAGTCGCAAAAACTCTCGTCGTACAACAGTCAACTTATGAATTACGTTCAAGATGAAGGAAACATGTCAAACGTGCGATATCCGAGTCGAAATCGTGACATGGGTTTGGCCGAGTATTCGAATTTGCACGCGAGTGCGAATGAATTCGTACCAACGATATCATCGAAAAACGCACCGAAAAATTCATCCTCATCTTATAACGATAGCCAAGTCCAGTACAACGATTATCCGAACGAGAATTCACAGAATTCGTCATCTCATATATTCTTCAGCGACAATAGAAATCGTGCGAACGAACGACGTTATGATAATACGAGAAGTAACAATTCTTATCGAGGCGCATACAAGCCTCAACGGGGCCGTAATTACGATCAAAATTATGGTGGGGTCTCGAGAGGAAACGGTGATTCGATGACAATGAATCAAGAAACTTCATCGGTCGGTGGTGTACAGTCGGAGGACAATGCTTATCGCGGTAGCGCGAAAAATTCAAGAGCTCGCAATCAACAGAATAGATTCACCAATGACAGATATTCCAATAATCGTCAGCAGCGCGACAGCAACGATAAATCAAGGCCGGATCGACGAAAACTACAAGTTGATACTTGGCAGAATCCTAGCGAGCCTTATCGCGATGGTAGAACGAGCAACGAGGATCCTCGAGATAATCATACTGTTTCTAATAACCGTGGGAAATGGGGGAGAAACGATAGGAGATATCAGAACGATAGATATTCCGGTAACATTCGCCAACAGAACGATAAGCCCTATCAATCTTCCAATGATTACGAGGATCAACAGAATTTCGAGGCCACAACCTCAGGTAATTCTTCGACCGGGACAAGACGCGAAATTCCTCATAATCGTGAAACCGAGAGACCGTATAGAAACGAGAGAGCACGTGGAAGGCAAAGAGATACTTCAACGAATTTCGATACCACTGGACATTCTTATTACGATCAAGAGGGAGAAAATCATGAAAAGGATAATAGTAATAAATTCGATAGATCGAAGGATGATAATAAAAAAGCAAGGGAGCCACGGGACGAGGAAAATCAAAGTTGGAGACAAAAGGACAAAGCACCGATTAAAGGTGGAATGGCGAAAAAGCACAGCAAGAAAATAGAATTTGGTAAATACACCTTTTTTTTTTTTCAAATTTCTTTCCATATATTTATACTATACCATGTATACTGTCATGCATACTTATCATTTTATAATCGTGTAAATTATTTAATCTCGCACAGATGATGATGCCAGTCAGAGAGAACGATTGACCGAGCAATTAAACCAAGGACACTTGGAATGCCTCATTTGCTGCGACTATGTAAGGCAAAACGATCCGGTTTGGTCCTGCACCAACTGCTATCACGTGTTACATCTCAAATGCTTGAAGAAATGGGCGCACTCATCGCAAAGCGGTTAGAATGAGTTTTTGCTCTGCTCTCTTCATTGTATTCCTCGCGATTGCCTTCTCTAATATTATCAGAGGCGAAAAAATGAAAACTCTGATTCTCGTCTAACATATAAGACACGCGATACGAAGTGGGTTTGGAGAAAATTAAATTTTGGTCAACCGACTAAATTTGAAATATCTTATCGAAGCATTTGAAATTGGTTTTGAAAACTTTGGAACATTGGTTATTCACACAATTCAAAAGACAGAAATTAAGGAGTTTTTGTTATTTCTCTTTCATTTTAAGATCCGTTTGAAAAGAAATTCATTTTCATTGTTAATCAAACAATTGTTACTTTACAGAAAATGGTTGGCGATGCCCAGCTTGTCAAAACGTGAGCTTGACAGTGCCCGAGGTGTATTATTGTTTCTGTGGAAAAGCTCGAGCTCCCGAATGGAATCGTCGAGACGTTGCTCACTCCTGTGGTGAAATTTGTGGCCGTTTAAGAGCCAAAAATAATTGTGTTCACAAGTGCACCTTGCTTTGCCATCCGGGTGCATGTCCCGAGTGCATTGCAATGGTAACGAGAAATTGCGGTTGTGAAAAAACTTCCCAGAGTCTCAAATGCAGTACGATGACTCTGGTTGTTTGTGATGCCATTTGCGATAAACTTCTCAATTGTCGCATACACAATTGTGAAAAAAAGTGTCATCACGGCGATTGCGGTCCTTGCGACAAAACGTTGCATCAAGGTGCGTTTTTTTTGCTTAGTATTTTGTCCGTAAAAATTTTAATTTCCTTGATTGAAATTGATAGAGTACTCTCAATTTATTGGTCTCAAAATTATGACCGTGATGTGCATTACGTAAAACGCTGGTTTCTCGACTAACGTAATCATTTATTAATGCTTCTACAGCCTGTCATTGCGGAAAGCACGAGCGCGATGTCACGTGTGACGTTGACTTACCAGAGACCTACAGTTGCGCAGAGGTTTGCGACAAATTGCTCGAATGCGGTAATCATCGTTGCGGAGAAATTTGCCATCCGGGTAGCTGCGATGCTTGCACCTTGCAACCGGCAATGGTGACGCATTGTTGTTGCGGCCAAACACCGCTCACCGTTGAACGAAAATCTTGCCTCGATCCTATTCCCACATGTGACAAAGTGTGTTCGAAACAATTGAAATGCGGTCAACCCAGTAAGTTTAATTTACGGTCGTTGAAGACAAATTGTCTCGATTGACAAGAAATTTATTTTAGAATTTTACAATTTTGCCCTTTCGATCCAACATGCAAAAGATCGACGTCAACGTTTATTTGCTTTTTACCAACAGGTGATCCTCATACGTGCAAAGTAGACTGCCACCCCGGTGATTGTCCGGAATGCGAATTAACGACAAAAGTTCGATGTCGTTGTGGAAATATGGATCGCGAGATCGCCTGTAAAGAACTACGCACCAAGGCCGATGACGCTCGCTGCGAAAAAAAATGCACGAAAAAACGTTCTTGTGGCAAGCACAAGTGCAATCAGCTTTGTTGCATCGATATCGAGCATATTTGCCCGATGCCGTGCTCCAAAAGTCTCAATTGCGGTAGACACAGATGCCAATTATCTTGTCACAAAGGTAAGTCGATTTTTGTAGGTGTAAATGTGCATAATTATGAGAAATTTTGCACTCATTGTGACTGCTAAAGTTAACTTTAGCAGTGTACAGAAAAATGAGCTTCATGGATTTGTTTGGAAAAAATATTAAAAACATTTTTTGAATTATTATTGAAAATAAATGTTCGTGAAGTTTCCAGCTCCTAATTTTCTATGCATGCAATTGGAAATTCATTTAATTTTCGATAAAAAAGAATCTTTGGTCGATAAGTAACTTGGCTAACGAATGATCGTCGTTTTACAGGCAGATGTCAGCCTTGTCAAGAGATGAGTTTTGACGAGCTACACTGCGAGTGTGGCGCGTCGGTGATTTATCCTCCGGTACCTTGCGGCACAAGAAGACCAACGTGCAACCGTCCTTGCACTCGTCAGCATTCGTGCGGTCACGAGGTTCTTCACAATTGTCACAGCGATGCAACTTGCCCACCTTGTACCGTGCTCACTCAACGATGGTGTTACGGAAAGCATGAAATAAGAAAAGCGGTACCTTGCCACGTGAACGAAATATCGTGCGGCCTACCATGCAATAAACCCATCTCGTGCGGAAGACACAAATGCATAACACTCTGTCACCCTGGTCCTTGTGAAAAATCCGGTCAAGTTTGTGTACAGCCGTGCACAACAGCTCGGGAAATGTGCGGTCATATTTGTGCTGCTCCCTGCCACGAAGGCAAATGTCCAGATACGCCTTGTAAAGAAATGGTCAAGGTACCCGAACATCCTATATTTTCATTCGTTATAAATTAGCGTTTTACGTTTTATATTATAAAATGACGGATCTCTTGATTTAATTACTTATTTGATTTCAACTCATTTTTCTGTTTGATATTTTAATTAAGTTACTTCAAGAAGAATTCCCAAATGAACGCTAAAGATGTCGATCGTTTTTTTCACCTTCTATTGCTGGTTTGGACCTGTTGAATCTTTCGTTTTAATACTTGGCGAATAAACTTTTTGGCTGTAAAATATTCATTCGAATTCAAGACCTTTCTGCACGCTATGAAATATTTTTTCTCCTTCCAATTTTCAACCTAATTTTTTATATTCATAATCGTGGGAATTCGTATCGTGAAAGAAAAAAATGTCCGTAAAAAGATGGATTGTAAAAGAAAGATAAGAAGAAATGCTTGATTTCTAAAAAGCCGTTTGTTTTTTTGGTTTCCAGGTGACTTGTAACTGTGGGAACAGAACGATGACCCGAGCGTGTGCCGAAAATGCCCGTGAATTTCAGAGAATAGCAAGCGGAATATTGGCTAGTAAGATGGCTGATATGCAACTGGGTCATTCGGTCGACCTTGAAGAAGTTTTCGGTCAAGGTGCTAAAAAGCAAAATCAATTGAAGACACTCGAGTGTAACGACGAGTGCAAGATAATAGCGAGAAATCGGCGTATAGCGCTCGGTTTGCAAATAGTGAATCCAGATGTAAGTGGTAAACTCATGCCACGATATACCGAAACAATGAAACAATGGGCAAAGAAAGATCCTCACTTCTGTCAAATGGTTCACGACAAACTGACCGAACTCGTACAATTGGCTAAAACATCGAAGCACAAATCACGAAGTTATTCTTTCGACAGTATGAATCGTGATAAACGTAATTTTATACATGAATCCTGTGAACATTTTGGTTGCGAGAGCCAGGCTTACGACCAGGAACCCAAGCGTAATGTTGTTGCTACTGCGGTCAAAGATAAGGTGAGATATTATAGCCTCCTTATCTACACATTGATCAATCTTCGATACAATAAATTATTTATTTGTATTTCGCTCATACATCACATTTATTTATATTATAACTTTATGAAAATGCTTACATTCCTATAAGATTTTCAATTCTAATAATGTTAATTGAAGCGATTAATATTTTAGGGTTTTTTTTACAAATTATACAACTTCTGCTATATTGACAGAAGAGTTGACTTTTCAACAAGTCTATAGCTAGACAACTGAAAACTATTCGAAGAAACTCAGAGATTTTTGCATTCTTTTGTTACAGTGTTGGTTGCCAAGTTATAGCTTATTAGAAATTGTGCAACGAGAAAACGGTCAACGCAAGGTGCCACGACCAATGCTCAATTCGTCAAAACCAAAATCAACTTTACGGTAATCATATTAATGATTTGATCTAAAGATGAATAACAAAATGATAAGTGACTGTCATTTTCATTCACAATATTTTTTATATACAGATTATCGGAAGTACTATCGTCAACTGCCAGGGCGAGTCAGAAGCTTAAGCCTGTCGCTTCTACGTCCTCAAAGTCTCCGGAGCCTGAAATAGATTATTTTGATTTTCCAAATGGAAAAGCCGGCAAATGAGTGAATATTTGATCGATTCTAACGACGTCATGAAGAAAACGCTTTGGTCTCACGCTATTTGCCTCGTAAAGTTAACTTTACTGCTCCTTTTTTTTCTCCTCCGTCCGAGGAACAGAATCCAAGCCGCGTCTTAAACACATTTGTCGTTCCGTGAGTTTTCAATCCATTTTTACACGTATGTATATATGTATAAAATGATCGCTTATCCGCTCTAGCGATATCGTCATACTAATGTATATACATATGTACATGGCGTCGGGATGGTGAGAACCAAAACGTGGCCTCGAAATGCTGTTGATTCAATCACCGAAAAACCAATTTCACGTATCGTGTACTTTGAAACAACAGTGAACAGATAAACGAATTACCAATTATGAACTCTTGCTAAAAAAAAAAAGATACAGATGAAGAAAACAATTGGAGGAAAACTGATGAGATTGCCAATTTGATTTCGTTATGGCGCCACATTCTTTTTATTTATATTTTGGGTTAAAAAATCGAGGCTAGAATCGAATGAATATTGATCTATTTGATAGAGAACTCTAGTTAAATCGCTAATAAAAAGTCTAGTCTTTGCGATTTTGTTTATTAGCTCCAATGAAACAAGTCTTTTGGAAACTTTTAGCTTTTGGCCTTTGAGAAACGTGACAATACTGTTTTCCAAAGGCAAAAATTTTGATTTTTCGTGGAAAAAAAAAATATATATTCGGGAGTGCTTAAAACACATTCACGCCGTAAAAAAAAAGCAATTGAATTGAATATTATGAATAAATTTTTCAAATTCACTGAGGCGAATATTCATAGTTCTGGCTTCACTCCAATTCGCCTTTCTGAAACTACGCAAGTAATACCCAAGCATCGACTACGAAAACCGCTGTAAGAAAAAAATTTCAAAACATCAACAAAATTTCTCAATATTCAGTTTCAGGCAAAAGTTAAACTTGCTACTTTCCACGCCAATAAAAAGTCCGCGAACAAAAGATATGATTTTTTCGAGCAGAGAAAAAAAAATCACAAAGAATACACTTTTTCAGCGATTTCATTCTGTAGTTTCGTTTTTTTTTTTTTTTCATGAATATTCATTTGATTTTTTTCCATTTATTCTTTATTATCATTATTTTATTAAGAGGCGTTTTTTTGTTGGATTCTTCGGTACGTTCGTAATGGATTTTTTTTAACGATCATGTTTCTTGAATCCCCCCATGCACGAACGTTATAACAGTTGTATTCCGTAAAAGAAGTCCACAATTCGCATTTCTTTTTTTTGTCTCGTGCATAAATCTCATTAAATAAAACGAAAAGAGCCATGAACATTTTACAGTATCGCCAAAACGCTTCAACTTTAAGAGGGGCAATTTTGGAATAAATCACGAATTGCATAGCCACGTTTATGACGAGATTGTCTCATCAGAGCTTCCCGTCGTTGTATCAAGCATCGTGAGATTTCTCATTTTACGATGCTCCTAATACTTTACCTCGTTATACTGATTGGTAACGACACAACGTGATGGAATATAATAAATCAACTGGAGGAAAATATCTCGATGTTTTTAATCAATTACCGAGGAACGGAGACCCTTGTTCCTGCCTCAAACATAGAACAAAAATTTTCATTTTAATGAATTATCTTTCTGAATTTTATGTTACTCTTGAATTATCGCGATAAATTGAAAATTTCAATCGCCCGAAATGATCATTGAAAACTTTGAACGATTTATTTCGAATGCTAAAGACGAAAGGATTTTTGGTGTAATTTATAGAAACACGAAGAAAGGTGAATTCCGGATATTTTCGACAGACATAAACGGTCAGTCTGCCATAAAGTTCAAATAAAAGTGTGTTTTGTGTGAATACAAAGATTTTTTTCATTGTTACAGTAAAGGGTCCAATTTGTGAGAAAAATGGTATCGGCGATAATTTTCACCTAAAGAAAAAACCACAAATTACTTTGATTCACGGTTTCATAATCCATGAATTGAAGAAAGTCAGAAAAAAAAATACGTGAAACAAAAAGATGCGAAAAACGAAATTTATCTTTCTTCGCACTATAAAAAATGTTGGACATAAAAATTTTACCAAAGTTTTTAGTTCATTCATGATAGTTAACAATCTTCTACAGAATCAGCTTTGGTTTTGGATCGATAGATAATTCTTTAACCATCTTTCCCAACAAATTGGAAAAGTCACAAAAAAGATAATTAAAGAAAACTTTCAGTTCTGTATTTTGCAAAATACGTGCATACTATTGGAGTACATTTTTTAGTAGTTGAATTGTCAATCAAAGCACTTAATAATCGTTTTTTCGAGACTCTGAATCAGGAAACTGCCTTAAAGATAAAATACGTTAACTCAACTGTCAACGTATCATGTATTCAATATTTTTTTTCTTTTTTTTCTTTCATAGAGCCGAAATAAAGTCTTATATAAGCAACGAAAATGTTGAATCAGGAGGAATATAAAAAACGAACACACTTATATTTCTAAGTTGAGAGATTTATTAAATTACGTTATATCTGAGACACATAGTCCGAAAATTCTCATAGTTTCATTGACACAAATCATATATATCTTTTTTCTAAATTGATATTTGGCTATTTACATCATCAAAGTGATTACAGCTTCGATCACCTTATCAGCTAGGTTTTGGTTCTCGTACAGCTTTTGTTCTTTTTACGTCAAATTTTAGAGAATATTTGAAAATTTGTATTTTTTTTTTCTCTCTACTTATCCGATGATTTTACTTTTTTTTGGTCGATTATAGAACATTTAAAAATCATATAAACGACCCCAGATGGGTTTGGTTTTATTTGGAGAAAAAAAAAACATTCGTCGTAGGAAAAGTAACAGAAGCGAAAATCGCCGAAGTCAAAATATTCGGTTGATTGATCATTTTTTGCAACAACCCATTTCTATTGAGCTCGAAATCGTGTACGAATAATCTTTCGAAATGATCGAATTCATGTCTATAATTCCTTTCGATTTTTAAATCACATCGAATCAGTATTTGTTGTTTTTTTTTTCTGTTAAGTATTGTCAATGACCAGGCTGAATGAAAAAATCGTATTGTAAAAGGATGATGACTGATGAGTATATACGTCTTTATCCAAGAATATGATCCATTTTTAATATTTTCAATGCTGCCTGTTCGACACATTATTGTACAACCGTGTTTCGTATATAAATAATTAAATATCAGTACTTTGTCTTTTAGAAGCAGAATATCTCTCATTAACTCCCACGAATATCTTTCGATAAATATCTTCAATTATTTAACACGAATATTTGGCACATCAAACACGTAACGTCTTTTAAATGTTTTAATCTTTTTTGTTTTTTTTTGTTTTCTTGTTTCTTTTAATGTATCTATATCAATGACTAAGAGCTAAGTTAATCATCTGAAAAACATCAATCGGGCGACGTCGTTGATGATTATTGAGATAAATCGAAGGATTGAACATTTCAATGATGAGAAAAAACGAGCTCCGATCGCTCTTCTACGATACATATAGACGTATATCACATATAGAATCACAACACTGTCACAAATCTCATTTTTTTTCTTGTTTCTTAATTAAAACCACTCAAAACGTCAATCTTAATTTGCTTCAAGTATTGAAATAGTTTTTTTTTAAACATCGAAGAGTAGGGCACTTGGAATAGGTTACTTTTTTTTGTTATTTCAATTCTTTAGATCCGACTAATTGAGATTTCATAAATGTACTTGTCTCGAGAGTCGCTGTCGCGACTCTCGATACGAAAAAACTTGTTTCTCAATATTATCAATTTTTCACGAAGTCCGGCTTACAACTTTGACGATACTAATTACTTTATAAGAGCCTTCATTTTTTTTTATATACAATATGGATTCAATTACGATTGTACGGAAAAAGAGCAACACGCGATATAGTAGAAAACAAAAACAATCGAATAATCTGACCAACTTCGAGGATGCTATTTCATGTGCAACAGCAGCAGTTTCAACGCTTTTTGCACACCTATTTACTCAATACATTTTTATGTAGATTAGGGTGTATCGAAAAAAATGAAATTTTAGTGTTTTGGATTTCTCTCTCTGGAAATTATTCGACTCAAATAATTTTATTTTGAGCTCTCCTTCCAGGTGGCTTTCGTTTTTGGTGTTATGAAACTGTTCCGGCTGGAGAAATCCAAAACAAATAAAATTTAATTTTTTTCTACACAGCTTAATATAGATATACAAAAATACTAAACTGCTGCTGCTGGTGGTGGTGATTGCTGCCTATGAAATAGCATCCTGACGGAGTTGAAGCAAAACTCATTGTTACTCTGATATTCTTTTTTTTTTTTATAAAGATCACATTGAATTATTCTTCTCTTAGTCTTTGAGCCATACATAAAACGGTAGAAAAATAAGTTATTGAGAAAAATATATTTAAAAAAAACACACTCACACATCCGTTGGAAACTAATATCTAAATTTCAAAATATACGTGCAGGTACAAGGGTGTTTTGATTTTTTTTTTTCTTCTTTTTTTTGTTTTTCTTTTCAGTTTTGTGTAAAATAGATTATTTTGGATTTGTGTTTATCATTGCTCGCTTCCTGTTCGCGTGGAAATAGTCGATACGAGTAAAAACGAGTTCATTTAACGTTGGAGTATATAAAAAGTTGAGTATACAATATGTTCTTGAACACAGTTCCTTCTTTAGAATTTAACACTTTTCTATTGCTGCACCGGTTTTTTTTTTTCCTTAATTTTTTTTTTTTTTTCCTTTTCTGTTTTTCGTTTCAGTCGAAATGAAGCATTGAATATCGATTTCGCGCCAAGCGCGAAATTTTTGCACATTTATCGTGATATACACGCGAACGAAGAAAAAGATAAAATAAAAAAAAATTATTTTCTCAATTTTTTGGCATTTTTTCGCCAATAATAAACTTTTAGAAAAATTTAGTTATTCGAAGATAAACTGAAAACTGAGACAAGAGACGCGCGGCATTGAGAATACAAATTTTGGCATTTTTGTGTTTTTTTTTTCTCGATGCAACCAGCATTATCGAGAGTTTTCTCCTTCGATTTTCGATTTTTATTGCTTCATATGTAAAGACCGTCGCGAGCTTTCAATCCCGGACTGTAACTTCTATAATTTTTGAGATACTGGTGTCTCGGACTTATCGATGGCTGTTTCGTTATGTTCGCCATTGCACAGCCCATTATCAATTCCAAACCTCGACACAGTGTCTGATAAAATAGCCATGGCCATGGTCTGGGAAATTGATTCGGGGCTGGTTGAGTCCCGTAGTGAACGGTCTCTCCTAGAAGACCTAAAAGATACAAGAAAAAAACATTTCATTATGCATCAGGCTCGATAAGATTTATCTCATATTTTCTATTGAATAATCTCTATTAATTAAAAAAAAAATACTTAATTAAATTTAGAGCAATATCAATTTGTCCATCATCCATGGAGTTAATTCTTGTAAAAAAAAAAAGCAAAATTATGAATCAAATGGACAAAATATAACTCGATTTTATGCTGTTATTAATCAGAATGGAAATTTCTATGGTACAATTTAATTGCAAAAAAAATTTGATTGGTTCGCTATGACGTTAAACGAAAATAGGCAAATCTCATTAGACCTCGAGTAATTAAATAATAAATAATAATCTTTTACGGATGACTTTACGTTTCCATTCATTTTAATGGTAAAAAGTTATCGTGCTCAAAGTGCCTGTTCAATTTTCTCAGTACCGTATAAAGTGAGGAAATTTAGCAAAGAAAATGCTGGCGGATGGAGAATCTCAAGGCAGTAAAATTTAAGTTTTTATTGACTCGCTTACCGTAAGGACCGAATATCCGTAGGATATCAACAGCGCACAAGACTATACCCAATATCGCCGTAGCGTATGTGACATTGAGAACTCGTCGCATCTGAGATTTTTTAGCTGCTGCCGAATTCACATCCGGTAAATACAAGGGAGCATCGCCTTTCGATCGATTAACGTGAGCTATATGATTAAGAATCGCATGAAGCGTGAAATCGTTTCCCTGTAACGAGAAAATAACGTAGTAACTTTGAGAATACAATTTTTTTTCGTTTTTATTTTGATAACTATTTTAGAATGGGTGAGGAAATAACGAGAATCTGCTCTCATTCGTTATTTTATTCGACTCTTATTACACACAATGAGAAAAAAAAAATTTTATTCGATAGAAATTGATTTTGGTGTTCCAATAATTTTTTTTTCTCAGTGGCATAATAGTCGGTGAATTGCAGAAATGACTATGGCAAATACTTTTGAATAAATACATTTTAGCAAACAGTTTAAAAGAACTAGTTAAATAGAATTTTACAAAGTTATGATCGAATGACTTGGAAAGTCATTAATTGTCAATGACTTTTCTTTGTACCTGTAAAAACAATCTACAAACAGTTCGAACAAAAGAATAAAAAAGTTGAAAGCTTTGCACGAGATTATTGAAAGAAGAAATTCCCAAAACAAAAGAGAAAAAATTGATCGAAATTTTGTAAAAACAAACCGACAGTTTCCAACAGTTCGTAAATAGTTTTGAACAATTTTATTAACGCATATTAATTCTTGGAAAGTTTCACAGAGGCCTGAACTATTTTGTGTTTATCTCGAATCGGAAAGTATCGATTAAAAATAAAAAAATGTCTATACTCAACCACGACTCTGTTGTCATTGATTTGAGCATCAGGAAGGAGACTGCTCTCAGCCGTGATATCTTCAGAATCTTCCCTATTCTTATCGTTCTTCCAAGTGAGGCTTTTTTTACGTCCTTTATTTTTATCATCGACGCTAGATTTGTCATTCATCAAAGAGGCTTTTTCGTTACAGTCCGGTTGATCAGAATCGGATTCAGATTTTTCATGAACCTCAATTTTTTCAGTTATCATAGATTGAAAGTGAGTCGGACTTTTGTCCAAAGTTCTGATGCTTATGTCGCTGCTACGACGATTTATATTCAACGGTCGCATTTGCGATAGTTCAGAATTTCTTCGACTGTAAGGAACGTCCGAATTTCTTCGCGATTCGGAACTTCTATTCGGTGGAAAAATACTGTCGAAATCGGAATTTCTTCGCGAGCTCGTTGGACTGGTATCCAAAACACGTGGCAATCTCTGGTCCATATCGTTCGACAACATTCGTTTCGGTGTACGATTACCAAAATCGCTGTTCCTTCGTAATTTCGTAGCGAATTGAGAGCCCCGATTTTTCTCGTGTCCGAAATCCGAGCATCTTCTCAAATCTCTAGAACTTCCTGTCGGTGTAACCATTTCGGAATTTCGTCGCAATATCCCTTCCGGTGTTTTCGCACGCTCCGTACTGACCGGCGAACGTTTCGTCTCCGGATTCGTCGACGACTCGTCTTCCTCGTTGATAAAACGAACGCTACAGTCTGAATTTCTGCGCGAAGAAGAACGCGCCGATGCGTCACTTCCTCGTCTACTTGCCAATGAACTTCTTCGACTCGGTGACGATACCATTATTATCGGTAAATTAACGGTCGAAGGCGTTGGCGTTGGTGGTCTCACGTAGACCTCAGGTACCGTCGAAACTGGCTGAGAATCACGACTCATTGACCTCGATGTTAATGCCACTGACTCGCGTCTCGTTTGATTCTTGCTCCCCGATAAAATGCGATCTGAAATTAAAAAAAACAAAAAAAAAATTAAGCAAATCATTAGTCGAGTCACACTCGCATCTTGTTTAGCAAAATTTTTCATTTCATTCTTATCAAATTTATTGTCTTTTAACGTTGGAACTTCGTTGATTCTACGATAATAAAAAAATTATTGGCATAACAAAAAAAAATTAAAAAATGGAAAAATTTTTTTTTTTTTCAAATAAGAATTTAAAAAAATGGAAATTATATAGCGCAGTTAATTTTTTTGAATCAATTCTTTTTTTTTTTTGGCTGAGAATTCTTTCTTTATGGAATGGAAACTGAAATCCATAATTTGGCCAATTTTGGGCGTTACAGTAAGATCGATTCGAGAAATTTATTTTTTTATTTTTTTTTTTACCTTTGGTACTTTGATTTGCAGTCGTATCCGGAGCATTTGATTGTTCGTTATCCTCGGGTACGTTCGTTTTATTATTCGGACCAAGCATCGTTGGCACCAGAGCAGCAGCTACGGAGCTCGCGAGATTGTTGTAAGGTGCTAGCATAGCGAGCTGCATTATTCCTGCATCGAATCAATAGACGTCAGAGGATTTTTCATTGTGAGAAGATTCAAGTTTTAATAAACATATTTATCATCGAATTACAATAATCCTTAATCACTGATCAGTGGAATAAAAAATTTTGGGGTTTTCGATAAGAATATTTCTTAATGTCTATCGATTTTATTTGTTTATAAAATATTAG
This sequence comes from Campoplex capitator, assembly GCA_037576405.1. Taxonomy (NCBI): domain Eukaryota; kingdom Metazoa; phylum Arthropoda; class Insecta; order Hymenoptera; family Ichneumonidae; genus Campoplex; species Campoplex capitator. The sequence continues at coordinate 5,596,771 of JARBWI010000010.1, read as the reverse complement.
GATTTCTTCAGAGAAAAAAAAAAATAATGAAATTTTAAGAAAAATAACGAAAGTCACGATATTTTATTTTCTGTCAATACTTTTTTTCTTTTTTAATTTTTATCTTTTTTTTTTCTAGTGTACATCGATCGTCCAGGGAGGAGCCTCCTTCAAAATATCGGACGAATAATAATATACTTGCAAGTACGATGGGTAAATGTCAATGAAAATTTAACAAGAGCAATTAATTCGAGACTGGTTCTCATCGAATCGATGAGCAATGAATTGTGCCAATATTAACATTCGTCGACCGATCGATCATATTTATACACGCTCAAGTACTGAATTCATTGAATTTAATCCTATCGACTGTACGAATAAGGAGAATCGTAAATAGAATAAACGAAATATTATTCTGTCAATATTTTTTTCACGAACGTTTTTTTTTTTTCAGTTTGCTGACAAAATATAATAAATATTTATTAGCAGGACAAATCGATGCAGCATTTATTCCTCCATCGAAATAGAAGCATTCAGATCTGTATAAAGATACCGTTAAAAATAATTTCCAGAAAAATGCTACACGCCATAGGGGAGTGTCCTGGTGGATCGTAACGACCGAAATCTTCGGTCTTCTCAGACATCCAATTTGCCTGAAATAAGACCCATCTGGGTCGTTTCAAAATTAGTCAGTTAAATCTGGGTTTTCACTCGACAGCCAGATTTTACTCAGTTCATAAAAAAAAAAACTCAGAAAAAATAGAAAAAGACTCAATTGTGTCTTTTTTCAGCAAATTAGACATCTAAAGAGACCAGACCCTGTTCAGTCTTTTTTTTCGGTAGCTATGATCCGCCAGGGTGATAAAAGACCATCTCAATGGGTGGACTTTACCAAGATCACATTTGAAAAAATCTACTTTCCCTCTTCCTAGTGGCGTAGAATACTGTAAGCACGTTGAGGGAATCGTTATTCTCGCTGCAAACGCTAAAACTCCGATTAAATAGTATTCCTATATTTTTAGTGCAAAATAGTGACTCCCGAAACGTCATTTTTATAAATCAATCATCAATAATTTTATACCCTTTTGATTGGCTGACAAGTTTTCCCTGGTGAGCATGTTGTTCGGCATTGTTCTCAACAGATGCATTACTTTGTAGCCAGCGTGTAGAAACGTCAGGTAAAGGAGTATGCTCCATGTGAGAAAAACTGTTTGTACAACGTGCTTGGCTATGAAATGATTGTGGTACGCTAGAGCAACGTCGCTCGCTATGATGCATGAAAAATGAGCTGTTATTATGAAACTGAGACACGATTCCTTTTGTATCTTCTCCGGACCAAATTTCAGCTGTAAACAAAAAAAAAAGCAAAAAACAGATGTAAAAAAATCATTAAAAAAAAATATTTTTCAGGATAATTTATCTCGTTTACTTGCTAAAGTGTTTACTATAATTTTTTCACATTCTTTTTAAATTCATTTTTTTTATATTTTCATTAAATAAAACGATAAAAATTTAAATTGAGCATTAGAAAAATGTGGGGAAACGTTGATATTTCCAAAAATGTAAATCTTACATTGGGCATGTTTTATTTATAGCTTCATCGGTGTCAAAATTTCTACTTTTTACCACGACAGTAGTAAAAACAACGTTGAAATAGAAATAAAAAATTCTATTCATTTAAGTGATTCAGAAAGCTAATGGAATACCCTCAAGTTTTATAAATAAATTGATTGAAGCAATTTTGCTGATTAAACAGTGCGATAAGAATCTTCGTTTGTTTTCTCACGCAATATACAAGAGGAGTATATACCTGAGTCAGATGTAAAAACGCCAACTGTATGAGACAGAAGGCCGAGGTCACGCAGGGAAATCCAATGTCCCACATTATCGAGCCAATGACTTTTGGCATTGTCTGGAAAATTCAAGAAAACTCAATTATCACATTTGTTCCTTATCTGCGTCAAAACGACTTTCGTACGATTTCGAGAGTTCAAGGTTAAAACTAACTTTATAATAGAAAATCGAGGTGTTACTTGGCGTGCATGCATTAAATGCTATGCACGTAAATATATCAATGGATTTTTTTTTTCTTTTTGCAAATAGCTATTTCGTGTGCTCGTGAAATCATATCAGCAAGGTAAAGTGTATGAAAAACTCTCTATTTTCTTGTAAGGGCTGCACACCACTCTGGAATCAGCAAAAAGACCTGAATTTGATAATTTTTTTTTTCTTTAGAATATTGAAAAAGGGATCGAGTTTTCTTTTTTCAGGGTTTATTGAACACGAGTTGAAGTATATGAAAAAAGAAAAAAATTTATTGCATTTTCGATAGAAAATGGTAGCGACAGGACCAGACTTCAAGAATCCTTTTTTTTCGATTCGAATTTTTTCTCAATCTATATCTTTGGCCAGAGAAGTACATAAGAGCTTCTTTTTTAATCAATTTTTCCGAAAATGGCACTAGTTTGAAAAAATTTGCATTTTTTCGGCAAAAAAATTTGCAGAAAATTCTAAAAAAAAAAAGTTTACATCCAATCAAAAAACTGCTGTGTACTTCTTTGAACAATGCGATTTTGAAGCTACAGTAAAAATTTCGAAGCAATTCATCGAACGGTTTTCGAACAGCTTTTCCGTCCATTTTGAAAAAAGTTATTTCACCCAAAAAAACTTTTAAAATTTGTCAAGTTCGTAATATACGTGTATGCATATCATATAGTATTATAGCGCTTTGAGCATAGGACCATTTGAATATTGTTTTTATGACCCCAAAGTATTGTTCGAGCAAAAGAAAAAAAAATCGTTTTTTTCAAAATCCTATTGCAATTGATTCTGATTATTTTTTGATGTTAAAACATATGTAAAAAAGAAAAAAAAACTAGAAATTGATGTCTCTTTTCAAAAGTTTGTTTTAATATTTTGAAAAAAAAAAGCAAATTTTTTGTGTTTCTTTGATAATTGGAATAAAATTTAAGGAAAATCGTACCTCTTGAAGATTGTAAGGATCAATGAAGAGACAGCCGGACCTCGAGACACCGAGTAAACACAAGAAAATGTTGATGGTAGACATGAAAGGCCGACTGGATATGAGGGATCTGCGAAGAGAAACACAACGGAAGAATATTTAAAAATTCGATAAAAGTAAAAAAAAAAAAGAATCATTGGTCAATAAAAAATTGGATTTACCTCAAATTTAATATTGAGAAAAACGTGTAAAAACTTAATACAAAAAAGAGACAAGCGAATCCATAAGTGTGGAGAGGAAAAATCCATTTCAAATCTTGATTGACCGACACCAATGAAGGGGTAGTTATCAAAAGCTTGTCCAGAGAAATCGAGTTCGGCCCATTCGATCCATTGTGCCAGAGGCAATTTTGCCCTGGTATTGTCGTCGATGTGTTCGTACCTACACGAGAAAATAGAGAAAAAAAAAAACCAAAAATATATAAATAACACAATCGGAATAAAATGCGAATCTTCGTCGATCTCATCGATCGATTAAAACCAAAATCGATATGAATAAATTGAAAACAAAATAAATAAATAAATAAATAAATCAAAATCGAAAAAAAAAAACATGAAAATATCTCAAAAAATGACTAAAAAAAAAGAGAACGAGCATCCACTCCAAAATTCATTATTTGACACAAGTTGCTTCATAAAATTTGTCATTCATTTTAAGGTTTCTTTTTTTTTTTTCTCGAATAAAATATTTTGAAAAATTCGAATGAAATATGTAAAAATGAAAAACTTACTCCTGGAGAAATTAGCCGATTTATCCATAGTCTCTCGGTCGTGTTTGTTCACCGCACATCACACTGGTTCTGTATCTTAAAATCGAGGAAGCTCAAAACGGAAGAAAATTAGAATTTAAAATTAAAAAATTCACGGCTCGATGGAAATAAATTTCGATTTATTAGTTTAATTTTATTTTATTTTTTTGTTTCGTTTTTTTTGTTTTCGAAAAATAATATATAATGGAAAAAAGTAGTGAGCGATGACGTTTGAGGAAGCAGCCAATGTCAGGAAGAGTACGAAAGTGCGGTGGCAGCAACAGGCTTTCGGTATAGTGTAGTATATACAATACATAAACCTCTACCCAGTGATTTGATTCTCGCCCCTACCCCAACCACGACGACCGAACCCCTGAGGCGATGTATTTGCGCGAACGAAAACGTCGTTCCCTTCGTTCCCTCGCCTTCTGCTTCCCTTCTTCGGTCACGAATATTGATCTACTTCCCCATCGAGGGTGGTAAGAGCGAGCATGCCCAGCTCGCTTTACCTATAAACCGAGAGCCTAACTCATGTGTACATATATACCTTTTTATACCTTTATATACAAGAGGCCTTTACATTGTTTATTTTTGGGTTTGAATTAGAGCATTGTTAGCATCTCGCTTTTATAGCCACTTAAAGGAAAGTGTATAATCCTCGTCAGCTTTTCACAATATTTCGTAACGCTGTACTTATTCGATCAAATAAAAATTCAGATTTTTCAAACTTCAAAGGACTCGTACTCTTTTCGTTCAATCGAATGAAATGAAATTGTTTTTCTTTTTTTTTTATTTTTTTTTAAATGTATAATCTTCGTTTGAATTATTGACGAATTTTCGAATTTATTAGCTTCATTATTATTTATTTATGGAGCTGAATGAATTTTTGGATTTTTGGATTCTTTTGTCATGTTTTTTTTTTTTTTTTTTTTTTTTGGAAAATCTGCTCTTGAGTGAGAATGAATAATATAATTATTGCGAAAGTAATTAGATGATCTGAATTATTTATATTTGTAGTAATTATGGCTGATGACAATTTTTTTTTCAATTAAGACGTTGCTCATCGTCGAGAAGCACCTTAATCCAGGTTTAAGCTCATTAATCTATTTTGCAAATTGACTTATATGTACAACGCAGATTCGAGCCTCAGGGCTGGAACACTGATCTCCCAATTCGTCTGCTTCAAAATTTTTAATAAGTCATCAAAAAAGATTTTAAAAAAATACTCGAACGACTAGGATTGCTTGTACGGATTTCAGGATTCGAGAAATCAAGAATCGCTTAAACGAGAAAACAATTTTTTCGTTAATTTTCGCGAATTGAGACTCACAGAAATAATTTTTTATAATTTTTTTTCCTGATAGAAAAAGTTCGAGCAGAAATAATCAATGATTATTTAAAATCGTCCATTATCACTGAATACGAAGTGATCAGAAAAAAATATGAATTTTAAAGAATATTTTTCATTGCTTAAATACAAAATAGTGTCTAATTAAATGGGATCGTTAAAATTTATGCACGTAACACCTGTACGTAAACGTATTGTGAGTGGTTAATTTAATAGTCGTTAAAGGCTGACAGGTTTCATGAACGTTTCTTTTGCAACGACGAGTAACTTCGAAATCGTCCCTTCAAAGTTAATTACCGGTGTCAAGTCGAGGCACTTGACGAGCTACATTTAGACGTAAATCAATTACGTCATTGCGCCCTGATAAATTGCCTTATATCGATAGTTTTACCGTTGAATCTCTCCGAACGAAGCACTTTATACGATTTTGAATTTATGCAATATTCGAGCAGCTAGTTTTTTTTTTATTGGCCATTTTTCTGATTTCTTAATATATTTTTATCGATAAACGAAATGAAACGTCTTAAGAAATGCCTTAAAATGACACACGAATTATTTTCAATGCTCAATATGGATCGTTTCGATCTTGACAATAGCTTGAATACTCGGCGTCCGTTGATGCCCATAAAAACTTTGTGTTCATACCAAAAAGCCTATGCTTCAAGGTTTCATTAAAATGAAGTACAATTTTTTAAAGCAAAACAAGAGTTTTCAACAGAAACTTCAAGTAAGAAGAGGGCGATGGAAATAAAGTTAAGTAAGCTCAGTTTTTGTTTTTTTGTTTCATTGAAAAAATGTATTCTTTATTCGTTTTGGCTCGGTGAACGACGGACAGAACGAAAATAAAACAGCAGAGTTATGCTGTTGTACTCAATTGTAACAATCTTTGTCGATACCTTTTTTTTTTAACGTATTAAGAAATAAAAAAAATGCAATGTTAATGTACAGTAACAACTCGTCTTATCATGAATCTTATGAGGAAGATATGGATAAAGAATTTAACGGATAATTCGAGTTAAAAATACAAATATTTTGAAATTTTTTTCAATCGGATGAATGAGTAGAGAAAATCTAACGATGAATATGGAAGTTACGATATTATGTTTATCCCTATTTTTACAATTTCCTCAATTTTTTCGTTTTTACAGTGAGGCCATAATATTTCGAGCGAATTACGTCATGATGAATTCGGTGTTCATATAAACAGCGAGTGGTGGCGAGGCTACGACGATACCAGGAATATTATTGTGCGCCCATATCTCTACTCGATCATCCGTAGGTCAGTGCAACTGACAAGCTCTGGCTGCAACCAGTTGGAGGAGAATGAAAACGGGACTGAGAACCTCCGAATACTCGAGACTACTCTGGCCCGATAATTTTTTACACAACAAATATTTGAATACGAAAATAAGCAAGAGAGATACGAGGCTCCAGAGTGCACGAGCGATCGCCACGTTCATCATACCTTCCATATGCATTCGCATAAATATTATAGCGCAAAAATACGTATTCAGACCGTCGGCTATGAAAAGAGGCGAAAATACTAGCCACCAACCTGAATAACCGATAAAATAGTGCTCGTCTAATTTCAGAGCCAATAGTACCGTGAATATCGTTAGAGATATGAGATTTATCCAAATTTCAAATATCGTCAGTCCCAGCCAATGTACCAACTCGTTCAGTGAAAATATCATTTTTTTTTCTTCTTTCTTTCTTCTGTTTTCCAATATTTTGCTTTTATTAAGGATTTCGATTCAATTGTAGCAGGCAAACATCTCGTTCAAAAATCGAGAAGAATCGAATCTTTATCAGTTTTTATCTCAGTTTTCTCCGTCTATGATCTTTGAACGACGACTGCTCATTTTGCATATTTCAGAGCTCCTATCGATACCGTTTGATACACTCGTATGTGTATGGAGGAATTTTGTCGATTGTTTATCTCGTAGTCACCATCATCGTACAGAGGTTCAAGGTCGTCTGTAAATTAAATTAAATTAAATTAGAAAATAGATGATTAGTACTTCAAGTTCGAAATTCAATAAAATTCTGTAAAATTTGTAATATAGCTCTTCATCAAATTACTATGATTCGTTGGAATAAAATATGTACAAAAACTCCAAATCGTGCTTTTCTTTATGATTTCAAGGTCTAATGAGTCTTAAACAAATGAGTTAATACAAATAAATTTCACAACATTAATTCTAGGTTAAGAGTATCAGGAATAACAACGTTCCCCACATCTTCCAAATCATACTCTTACTTCTTATCGTCAGATCTCAGACTCGACTGTATTCAAAATCAAGTGATTTTTTCAATATAACTTTGTCATATGTTCCTTGGTAATCGAGAATAAAATTACAAACATCTATAGAAAAGTTTCCAAGATATCACGAGAAAACTGGAACTTGAAATTGCGTAAAAAACTTGCAAAACTATAGATTCATCATTTGTTTATTTTGCTAGAAACCTCATAGTTACTACTTTGGGAGGCTCTTTGAATTTTTCAAAATTTCATAGTGAAAGACTGTTGTTTTATGGAAAATGACTTGCTTCACTCTTTGACAGTAATTTGAAAAAAAAATGTGAAATAAAACTTGTGCATCCATAATAATGATAATATTATCATTTATTTGGGGCAAATTTTTTGGGTGAAATCTTGTATACCTATCAAATCAACCGTTGAAGTATTGATATCAAGTTCCAATGTTCCGCAATGATTTTTCTTCAGTTGGAGTGCCAAATTACAGGCTCTGTTGATGGCAGCTCCGAGACCATGGATTATTAATTCGGGTTGTCCAGAATCCAGAAATTTTTCACATTTATTTAGTTGAGCCTGGTATTATACAGAATATCATTCCTTTAAATTAACGATTTCATGATTTTTTCTCACGTTTTCTAATACTTTACGACAAATCAAGCTTGCGTGAAAATCAAGTATAATTAAGTTCAGTTATTAACTCCATAATGCAGCTACTCATTGGAAACACGTAGCGATATTACTGCATCGTAAAGTATGAAAAAGAAACAATTTAATTCTCAGCATGCGCCAAAATGTAATAAACACGAATTGTTTATTGGAAACGAATAGTAGCAACGATGAGAACATTAAAAAAAGAAAAGTGAAGTATCTCATGAGTGTTATTCTCACCTTAAAATTCGTTCGATTAGTGACGTATATATCTTTATTTCTCTTGGGAAAACAGAGAGGAACTCGTTTTTTCAAAACGTGTTTCTTAACAATAACTCGTTTTTCTCGTGTTTGACTAGTAATACTTTCTTTAGATTCTTGTAACACGAGTTGATCGGTTGATTCGGCCATTCTGACATTTTTCACAAAATTTACTCGACAATAATCGAACCACGTGACTTTTTAAAGCCACAAGGTGATAAGTTTCTTTCGATTGGTAATTTCCGTTCAGAGAAATATTTTTCTGACCAATCGAGAAAGATTTTTGCCCGAGAATTCTCCAAAAAAATCGTGTAGTTATGTGAGATTATTGAAAGGCTCGCAAAAATACATTACACAACCAAAGTGATCATACACACACAACGTTTTTTTCTTTCCCTATCACAACAGTGTCACATAACCTCAAAAAAGCTACACCGCTTTCTCCTTCCGTCTACCAAACAGTGTGGCCGGTTTTCCATCCGCTCTTCATCGATTGATGGGCGGTATTTCTTTTTTATACAAAAGTACTATTAATAATCGCCAAAATTCAGTCCCCGTCGAGAACCCCGGAAGCGAACAGCGGGGGGATGAAAGAACCCGAAGCTGATCCAAAAAATATTATCAAGAGCCGCGAGCTCTTGTACAGGCTAATTATCAGGTGAAATTTTTCTCGTTTCCTCTTCGTAATCGATCTATTCGCGCTCATGCAATGCTTTCTTCAATATTTTGATACAACAATATCAAGAACATTGGTCTTTAGAAAGTTTCGTTACTGAAAATAACACTTTCCTAGCCAGCTCCAAATAATAAAAAACGAAAAAAGAAAACAAATTTTTTAAACATCACACAAATTCGAAATCTTGAGTTCAGTATTCGTTTTCATTATTACAGTTTCAAAGATATTTCAAATGTCACTCCCGTGGAACGAAAAATACGCCAATATTTTTTTTGTTGCCCCAGTCAATTCATTGTTTCATTTTTCTCATTGAAACCAAAAATCCCACCAAAGTTCTTTATCATGTCTGATTTTAATCATGAATTGTGTATCATTCTTGTCTCATTTATTGTATGTTTTTCGACTGATATTCTGCATTGGTCATTGAACTTTTGTTTTTATCCTCTCTTCAGCTAAAAATTGCGTACTACAAAATATGGATTCTTGCAAAATATTGACGACAATAGAAAAAAATATTTTCTCACATACAGCATTGAAACAACGAACTTCAATTACTTATATCAAATCTGTACAATCTAAGACCATGCTATAATCCAGTTAGAAGTTGGTTAATGAATAATTTGTAGATTATTCAAAACAATGACAAAAATATAAGGCAAAACATTGTTCTCTATCAAATCCAAAGCTAATTCTCTCGTGATAACCATGAAGCTTTAACCAAAGTAAAAATGATACAATTTTGATGAAAAAAACTTCTGTCGCAAAAGTCAAGACTCAAAATAAAAAGATTCACATCCAATTTTGAGTTCCTCGTGACATCAATGATAATATTCAATTTTTCCATAACCATCATCAAACCCAAAGAAACGAAACAAACAAGACATATCAGAAGAAATAATATTGCAACAATGAGAAGCAGAAAATTATATAATTTGTTAAAAATATCCATATTTTCAGTCAACTGTTCTACGACGGACACCAAACTCTAGCGGTACAATTATCAAATTTAACGCAAGCCGAGCCACCATGTCCGCCTTCAGATCGTCTTTTGTACTTGACTCTGTTGGGCATGTCGCACGAGCCTGACAGAACGAAGAAAGAAAGCAATCAACAGAACGCGCAAACATTTACGAATTATGACAACACACTGGGACCCGGATTGGATCTTGAATTTGAGACCGAAGCTCAGACACAGGCGCCGGAGCCGGCGCAGTACGAAACAGCTTATGTGACATCCCACAAAGGAAATTGTAGGGCGGGTGCATTTTCTGCGGATGGTCAATTGATAGCGACGGGTTCGGTCGATGCTTCCATAAAGATTCTCGACGTTGACAGAATGTTGGCAAAGTCAGCACCGGATGAAATGGCGCCGGGTGATCAAGGCGGCGGTCATCCCGTTATCCGTACCCTCTACGATCATCTCGAAGAAGTAACTTGTCTCGAATTCCATCCGAGAGAATCGATACTCGTTTCGGGTAGTCGTGACTTTACTGTCAAACTTTTTGACTTCAGCAAAGCTAGCGTTAAAAAAGCATTCCGCACGATAACCGATGCCGATCAAATAAGATGCTTATCGTTTCATCCCAGTGGCGATTATCTCGTTGTCGGTACGAATCATCCCGTCGTACGTTTGTACAACGTAAATACCGCTCAATGCTTCGTTTGCAGTATACCGAGCCATCAACACACAGCCGGCATAACCAGCATCAAATATGCCCTCGACGCTAAGACTTATGCTTCCGCTGGCAAAGACGGTAGTATCAAATTGTGGGACGGTGTTTCCCATAAGTGTATCAATACTTTTGTCAAAGCCCATGACGGATACGAGGTATGCTCGGTTACATTCACGAGAAACGGAAAGGTGAGAAATTCGTAGAAAACTCTCTAATCTTGTCGTCTTGCTGGAATATTTTTCTGTAAAATTTTTTTTACACTCCGAGGATATATTAAGATCACTACTTTGGATGCATGATTACTTGTCAAATTTAAAAAGAGCATATTTAAATCTTTACTGATACTTTGACGAAAATTTTCAATGACAGTAGAACATATGATGAATCCGTCGATGAGAAAATTAACTTCGAACATTAGTTTCGGAGATATGGGAATAACGAATTATGTGCAAGCTTCTACTCAATGACTGGAGAGGCAATATTTTAAAATTCCTGTAGCAAGAGCACTATGTTGATAAAGTTAGAAATATCACTTAATTCAAAACCAACTCGGATGAATTTTCTTTGATTTAATTTCTGGTTGCTGTATATTCTAAATGAGTGAAAACGACGCAATATAACGAGTGATTATTGTAACATTAAACGTTCAACTGACAGAACGAATGTTGATCACAATATCTGCAAATTTTCAGTATCTTCTCTCATCGGGAAAAGATTCTTTAATCAAATTATGGGAATTGTCGACGAGCCGATGCTTGATAGCTTACACGGGTGCGGGAACAACCGGTGAGTTTTCAATAAACAATTTTAAAAAATAAAACAATTTGATAACATTAAAACGTGGTATTGGAGCTTCGAGATAGTTTTTGAGGCCTCTTTCGGTCACGAATGAACGCTTAGTCGAGATTATTACTGCAAAAAGAAAAGTTAATTTGAGGCCATTTCACGAATACTTTCAGGCAAGCAAGAACACAAAGCTCAAGCAATTTTCAACCACACGGAAGACTACGTAATGTTCCCGGACGAGGCGACAACTTCGCTGTGTGCGTGGAATTCACGTAACGCATCGCGTAAACAATTATTGTCATTGGGGCACAATGGGCCAGTACGATTGATCGTTCATTCCCCAACGGCACCAGCTTTTTTGACTTGCAGTGACGATTTCAGAGCAAGATTTTGGTTCAGAAGAATGCCCACTCATTAAAATCGGGAACGCATATACGGATAATTATTTTTATACAAGTTTCCTCATAAGATAATGAATAAGATTTTTCTTCCCACACTTGCTTTTCGAACTCGAACGAAAACTATTGATGGAGCCGGTATATCAGTAAAAAAAAAAACAAAAAAATGTTCTTTTTTCATGAAAAAAAAAACGCGACATGTGTATTTGTAATTTATAATTAAATGGACTAGATGGAAGAAACAAATTGGAAATTATCTATGATTGCGGCGTTCTTCGAAGCATCGTGTTCGTTCATTTTACGGGTGAGTGATGAAAGCACGCCGAATTATTCGAACAAAATCATAATCGTAAATGCAAACTTTCCTTTTCTTTTTTGTTCCAGATGAAAAGTAAGACTCCAGAGACGAAAATTTTTCCTCATCAACCCGCCGGTGAAAAAAAAAAAAACAAAATGTGTTCAAAGCTCTATGATAAAAAAATATTTTAATTAGGAAAGAAAAATGACCGAGATCAACTGCAATTTTTTTATTCTACACGATTTTGTTGGTTATTGTAGGTATACGAGAAAATTGATGGTGATTCAAACGACATTTATGTTGAATTGATTTGCAGAAAAATTTTCAGAAAACCTCTAAAATGCTCGTAGAATTTCGAAAGATTAAATTATGGCAGCGAAAGTAAACTTTTGAGATTCTCGTATAAAAGCTCACTCGTAAACGATGCTAGGAAAAAAAATTTGTAAGATATTCAAAATATGAGAAAAAATCAGTAAGTTTTACTTTCCCGCCAGAGTTCGATTATGGCGGGCCCCTCTCTCTCTCTCTAATTTACGGAGAATGTTTGGCGAACGATTCAGAAGGTGGCGCGGTCGAACTCCCGCTCCGCGTTTTTGACGATGTCACGTGACCCACGCTTAACCGCCATCTTAGCTTAGCCGTATAAACAGTGTGTGCGGGGCCCGGTTGCATAGCGCGAATTTCTCTTTAATAAAGAACGTTTATTTCGGTGTTTTCGTGTAATTAAAAGCTGAAAAAAATGTCCGATATCAAGGCAGAGACGAAGAACGACAAAGGCGTCGAAGATTCGTCCAAGGTATGACAAAAATGGCTATCGGGTTGAAAATAAAACAAGAAAAAAACGAATCGTGTTAACCCCCTCTCCTTACCCCCCTGTTAGTCTTGCTTCTCTCTCTCTTTCTGTCTTCGTCAAGCCGAGTTTTCACGTTTATGTGTTCGTGTTTCACGGCGTGTGTCGGTTAGTCGGTTTATCATTCACTCGTAAGAAATACGGTAAGCGCGACGCTGTGTATAATTCGTAGAATACAAGAAGCAAACATTTTCGTGATCATTTGGCTGAAGCGTCGATCTTCAATGTTTACCCGCGTTATCGGAGACTTATCGAAGTTGAAAAATTACCATTTACCGATTTTTTAACGTACTTTGGAGTAGAAATAAAGAAAAAGAAACAGGATTAATCGTACGTCTATCGATATCGCGAAAGCGCATTTAACGTTCGACAATTTTTTTTATTCAAAGCTTCGCTCTCTCGCACGTCCTTCATTGGCAAAGATGGTGCATATGTTCTGTGCGTGTGTGTGCGCGTAGTTTCATTCTTTTTCTCTTTCCGTTTTTTTTTTTTTCTCTATTTGTGCGTGCAGCGAGCTTGGGGTGAGGAGACTCGCGGCAGCAGCACCACGCCGGCCACAAGTCTCAAAAAGGCGGGAAATCTCGTCAAGTCTCACTGCGCGAAAAGAAACTTGGTTCTTTGTTCCGTATTCTTAAACTTTATCCAGTGTATTATCCTTCTGTTATATCTATCGGAAATGCGGAATTACTGGAGATTTTAGCAGAATAATTTTTCGCGTGATTACGGTTAGTGTTTAACCGGTGAACGAATATTTTTTTGCGTGACCTCGGCTCTGTAGACGCGGGAAAATCAAAACAAAATGAGTTTTGACGCGGTTCAATGGTCCTTGATATCCCTCTTATCGCGTCGACTCGGCCAATTATCGTACCATATACTAACCGCCGCATTTCTTTTCTTTTCTCGTTTTGTATCGCGGTGCAAATATAATTCCCCACTCCAATGACTTTTTCCTTTTTTTTTTTTCATCGCCTGTGATATAAGTGCATTATTGTTTTGATCAATATTTTTCTCGATTGCGATGAAAAAAAATGTTATCCGCTTTCCTCTACCAAATGACAAGTCGCTGTACTGCATAGATTGTCGTGTTTTTTTTTTTTTTTTTCTTTTTTCTTTCAGTTCATTTATTTTTCTCGTTCGCGCGCTTCAAGCTGCGTTCTCATTCGTCCCTTTTTTTTTTATTCTCTCGTCTTTTCGACAGGACCAATCAACCGAGGAAAAACCAACACCGACGAAAAATAAACGGGGCACCACGAAAAGACTTTCATCCCTCGAGAAAACCGTACAGAGCAGCGACGCCGCAATGAAGGTAAATAAAAATAAAAATCGAGAAATAACGAAGATCGTCTCCGAATCTTCGTTATTTAGATTTAAAAAAAAAAAAAACATGACGATTGAACAAACAACAAAAATTGAAGGCTCGAGAGGTGCAAGGCTACGCTCCACAGCCCTTTTAGCAACGCATTTTTTTTCTCCTTCGTTGCATAGTAGCTTCCCCGCCAATTTTATTACTACCAATACCATGACGATCGTATGACTGTGTGTGGGTAAGAGCGTCGTCAGGCAAGCCGGCTGTTTTCTCGGTCAGCCATTGGGGGCGGGACTGAGAGAGGGGGGGGGGGAGGGGGTAGCACCAAAGCCACACAAGGGCTTTTGGAGCGGCGAGAGGGAGGGGGAAAGGATGGCATACATGGAATGCATGTTACTTGCTTTTGTGTGTATAACACTCGGCAACGATAACCGATACGGAAGTAGGGGGCGAAAGAGAAACTTGAAAGGTTCCGGTTTTGGAGTTCAATAGCAAGAGTAGGCGGGATTTTTAAATACGAAGAATGTAAACTCACTCGTTGACCATTAATTTGTTTATTTTCAAACTATTAAAATTGGAATTGGCATAATTCTCGGGATTTTCGTACAGATTATATTCTGTACGAATCTAATGAAGTAAGCTGGACATTTCGAAATTTTTTCTTTTTGGTAAAGTGCAATTTTTAAAATGACGAAAAAAGTTTTAATGAAAACTGGAAGATTTATGATTTAATTTGACGAAATTAATTTTTAATTGAGCTTTCTTTCGGAATGATAATTATTATGAAATATTTGAACATTTTTGTGAAGTAAAGATAAAGCAGACGTAAGACGTTCGTGCATTTTTATATAACATATTAGTTGGCAGAATTTGCGAAACATGTGTTTCTGTGGATCGTTGATTGGGGTCAAAGTCAGCGTGCACAACAGCAGGCTTAAAAGCGTCAGGTGTCAGTTTTCGATTTTTATTTATCGTCACAACAATGAGCGGACTAATCGTAGAATTTACGAAGTTTTAACATGAAATATGAATTGATAGTTATTGTATACATGTATTTATCGATTGAATTTCTTTCTTTTTTTTTTCAATACAGAACCTTAACGCATCGGTGGGTGCTGAAATCGAAGGTAGAAGACGTACTCGTAGTTCGGTGCGAGGTTTAGCTGCACCAACGCCAGCCCCGTCACCACCAAAGAAGGAGAAACGGGAGCCCGCGACGAAAGGAACTGGACGTGGTCGCGGACGTCCAAAAAGACAAGAGAAAAACAACGAAAACAACACAGATGAAGAAGCATCGAACAACAAGAACGAGAAGGGACAGTCGGAGGACGAATCCTCAAAGATGGAGGTTGACGAGCTCAAAGACGTGAAAGAATCAAAACCATCGGACAACGAGGAAAAAAGTACCGAAGAAACGGATGGTAACGATACTACGAATGCCGAAAAGACGACCGAGGCTAATTCAAAGGACGAAAAATCAACGGAAGAATCGGAGAATTCGGCGGAGGATAGTAAGAGTACGAGCGAAGACAAGAAAGACGACGAGACTAAGGACAGCTCAGATTCCAGTCAAGACGCAACGGAAACGAAAAACGAGGCTAGCGTCGTAACCCCGGTGACAACCTCTACGACAACCACCGAGTCACAAAATCCCTCCACTACCGATACTCCCGTTGAGGAGAAGAAGGAATAACCTTCCTCTTACTGCTCTATCACCCCGCGTAAGTCACGTCTTATGATTTGTGCAATTTTCACTGTTTTTATTTTTCTTTTCTTTATTTTTTTTAATTTTTGAACATGAGTAATGTTCGATTGGAAAGAAATGAACGTATTTGAACATACGGTTTACGAACAAGTGAAACTATTGGTTTTTTTTTTTTTTTTAAGAACCAATTTATACCTCAGAATGCGTGAGATATATATTTCTACTAATTTATCTTATGAACAATTAGCAAAGTTAACATGAACATCGCATTCGCCTGATCTCTAAACGTTTTTTTAAAATTTGGGATACGAAGACTCGAGGATTCTCTTGAAAGTTCATCATTTATTATCAAAAACATACAAATTTATATCGAACGAAAATATTCGTGTTTTTAATCATTTGAACAAACACGATCATGATTAAAATTGTACGAAAAAGTGGCAAACGAGAGTTTGATCAGGGATACGTTAAGTGTATTGTCAAAACTTCATTCAAGAATTTTGTCCATATGAATTTATGTTCTTAAACAAAATCGAATTTCACAAATGAACACCCGACAAATTGTTTCTATGTTAATTAACCATATTTTTACAAACTCTACCGTACATGTCCTTAAAAAAAAAATAGATAACTGATAGAAAATAAAGATGAATTCTTACAATTAAGTGTTAGATTGTAACTTTTTAATGTATGGAACAAAATGATAATTAAATTGATAAATGGATTAATTTACCATAGCTTTAATTTGTTTCGATTTCAAGTAAAGCCGTTGACTGTCGAAAATTCTTTTTATAAATAGCATATTTTTGTTTTTTTTTTTTTCTCTTCGTTATAGCAGGTACGAAAGCGCGGCGCACACATCGAGGGGTCCTCAATCCAGTCCTCACGTCTATTTTAACTAATTGACACCTTATTGTCGATCGTTAATCTAATCGGCGCAGTCTCGTGTCATCGTCAAATTCTCGGAGGACTCGCGCTTTAAATTTTCGAAAATCAAAAATAACTATGATTATTTTGAATTTTCAAACCCAAGCGTTTTCGTCAAATTTTTCAACAGAAGATGAGATAATATTGGATTTTCCTCTTGTCTCTTTGTTTTTTTTTTCTCAATTGCATGAAAGAAAAACAACAATTTTGACACAAACTTTATTGAAAAGCGGGCATGACGATAATTGCGCTGGTTGGCCGGCGATGACAAAACAAGGTGTAGAGCAGCATACCATTGTTCATGTACAATGATAATATTATTGTAAAATATATTTAATATGGACTTACATAAAAAGGAAGTTTGTTTTTACACGTCGTTTTCCAAATGATGCCTCGAGCTATATCGAGTCGTCCGGAGATTAACGAGGCACACAGTGATGAATTTAACGAGGATTAAAGGAAGAAAAACAAAACGTTCGAATGATCGCTTCGCACAGAAAAATTAAAAAAAAAAACAAAAACAAAAAAGTGGAACAAAAAAAGTAAGCATAGTCGATATTCGTCGAATAAAGCGTGATGGGTGGATATCGATTCGAGGAAGAGAATAACGAGAGAAACGTTGTGCATTATTTGGCAATCGTATTATTTTTATACGCGATTATTCGCAAAAAATAAATATTATCTTGAATAAAAGAAATTGAAAATAAATTTAAATAAAATGAAGAAAAAAAAAACATCCATTTGGAATCATAATTGCGTCTCAAAGGTTCGAACAGAGAACGAGAAAAGAAATGACAAATGTTCGTTAGATCGCTCATTGACGTGCGAAACTCGAATTTTTACGGCACGACCAAATCTCGCCTCGTCACTTTTAAAGCACGTACAGAGTCGCTGTTGCTTTGCAATATTTTGATACACACCCCAAAACGAAAAAAAAAACCTTGCATAACTTTTTTCTTTCAAAGATTTTGTTTTTTTTTTTCTTCTACTTGTCCCATATTAAATATGTTGATATGTTAATATTATTATTATTATGTATCTGAACGGTTGTGAGCGTACAGATAAATTATATGATCGATGGACTATATATTTAGCGAATCCACACTTGATGAGACACCGGATTTTGATATTAGTTTGTTCCGCGACATTCTCAATTTTCAAATTATTCGTTTTTTTTTTTAATCAATCTCATTTCTGCAATTATTATTGATCAAAACTTACGAATTGAAAACGCAAATATAACGCAATTGCTTCGAATTTGTACATATTTGTCAAGCTTGTAAACAAGAAAAGACGTGTCCTCGATGCAATCGTAACTCCTTAACCCTGGTAAATCGTTAGTTAAATAAAAATTTGTGTTATTAATTTTTTTGACAAGAGTCGAACTTCTCGCTTCCGGTAGCAATTTTTTTTTTAAATACGCGCACAATGTCGAATTACTGTGGTGCTATTACGTACGATCGAATGTGACATGGGCCAGGAGCGACGTCAACTCGAATTCGATCGTACACGTAATCGCAATCCTGTTCCCCAAGTGGCCAAATGATTAGTAAAAATATTCATTCATCGAATTTGAATCACCAATTTTCGGTACGATGAAATCAGGAGACTGGCAAAAGTTAATAAATTTATGATTTTCACAAACATTCGGTAGTACCTTCTCCTTCATAGAAAAAAGCTAAGCGATCGGATAGCGTGACAACGTCGACTTCTATGATAGAAAATGAACTTTGGAATTATCAACGGTGTGTCTCGTTGGGTGGCGATTTTTTTTAGATCTAGTTTACTCTAGCGTTACACATTAGTTGAATAATTATAATATGAACAATATTAAATATATTAGCTTGATCCTTTCGGGTGAATATCGCTCGTGGATCAAGTGATATGTGTAATAAACAAACAAAAACAAAAAAATATATATATATATATTAGCGTTTTATCATAATAATAATTATACTATAAAACATGAATAAAAAAAAAGTGAGTGAAACGTGAATGTAAGACAGATAGTAGTTTTTATACACTCTCATTTTTTTTTTTTTTTTTTTAAGTCGAATCGTAACGATCGACTAATCGATTTATAACGGATGCAGGTGATTGTCACCACGTTTTTCTTCAGTCCTTCGTTGTCCTTATTCACCTTTATTTCTCGTAGGCATGTACGTTGTGTATGTACCTATAAGTACTCAACTTATTCTGTTACTATTTTATTCCTGCTCCTACATGTATAGCGAGAAAGAATTCTTAATTATTGTAACAGCGACTTTGAGATGATGCTGTTCCACTAAATTTTGTAACGGAACAAATATAGCTTCGATCAATAAATTCAATAAAAATATACTTTTTCACGTTATTTTTATCATCATATGAAAACATTAGTGAACTTACAGGTAATATTCTAGGTAAAACATTCTTCATGTAGAAATATTCAGGACACGACTCGGGGATTTGTTGCCAAATTTTCAGAGGTTTTATTGTTCCTGACTTGAAATATTTGCCATCAATGATGTCACAGTTTTATATACATTTTTTGTGAAGAGCATTTGGAAATTTCATTTTTCCCATAACTATGAAATTTCACCACAGATTTTTTTTTTTACAAAATTTTTAATTACATTTGAACACGTGAAAAAATGAAAAAAAAAAACCTTCGATCATTTAATTTCGTGGATGTGACGATAAAAAAAAAATCTGAGTATTTAGAGACTTGGGAAATATTTCTATAAATCTCTAAACTTTACGTAAGACATTTTTTTCCATTAATCCATGGATATTTACATTTCAAGATTCAATTTTAGGTGAGACATTTAAAAATGAAATGAACAGATTAAAAAAATGATCGTCGATACATTTTCAAGTTTTGGTGTTTACTGAATTCTGAATGATAAAGTTAAAAAAATTTATATATATTTTAGGGTCTGCTATAGAATAATCAATGTGCAATTTTCGTACTTCACAAATTTATTTGCTTAAAATAACTTGATTCGTGTAGATCGAAGAAATAAAAATGTTTTTGAATTCTATGTACTTATTCCGTCCATCTGTGACAACATAGCGGGTTTGTACAGACGTAATATAATCTCATTTCCTCCTCAGCTCTTCGTGTCTGTGCTTGAAAGAATACAGACTCTCGATGATTGCATTTGGGACAAGGATGATCCTCTGTTCTTGGCAATGTTGGATCTGATATGACGTCTGCTACAATGTGTGTCAATTCGCTATTCGAGTGGAGGAAATGAAATTTCATTAATGCCATAATAAATTATAATGAAAATGGAAATTTTTAGCACAACAGAAATTTCAGCTTTTTACTCACTCAATTTCGTGCATAATTTTGTTCACATAGATGCAATTGCTGTCTGCTAGTTGTTTGAAGTCGCAATTTCGGCACTGTAAACGAAAACACAATTGTATGTAGCAAAAAAACGGGTCCGACTTTATCACAAAACCGTTCGTGCAGGAATTCGATAAATATCTCTTTACCAGACAAAATAAATATTGGATAACTACTACAAAATGAAAAAAAAAACGTTCAATCGAGAGTCATTCATTATATTTATTAATTGGAACGTGATTTCGATGCGGAGCCTGTTTCAATATTTGTTATGCATACATTAAAATCGGCTTGTCGCACGTTAAGTCAATCGGAATGTATTACGATTTCGAGATTATAATTCAGAATGTCGATAGTCATAGTGAATACATATTCGTGTTAGGAAAGCGCGAACGAAATATTTTTGAGGTTATGAAGACTTACTGAGTACATGAGTACTTTGTTTTCCTTATCCTCCCTCGGGTATAACATGTTATTGCACTCTTGACAAAATCGTATACCTACGAAACCTGGACCATCACTATGAGTATCATAACCCGTAATTTTAGACATTTTGAAGAATTTTTAACGCGGAAGACTAGGTTTATTTCTCGTCGCTAATGTTTTTACACCCAAAAGCAACGCGCAACGTTAGAATACAACTCAAACAATTCAACGACTTGGAGATTTTTCGTGCCGATTTTCACTGGGGGAATGACGTCAGTCCCCCAGTGTAGTTCGCAGTCGGTGGCGCTGGCGTCGTATCTCCCTTCTCGCTTCCACTCGCATACCCAGCCGCACGCGCTCATTCCATCTCTCTTACTCTCACAGTTGTAATGCACTGGAGGAACTAATTATTATCCATTTATCGTATCAAATATATATAATGGACACAAAATCCATATATAAATCATGAATCTACGCTTAATATTTAGACTGATTTATTTGAAAAATAAATTATGAAAACATTGAGTTGTCGTATTGGGCCCGCAAATATCACATTACAAAATGTTTCCTTATTCCTATAAAAAAAAAAATTAAAAAACAAGGAGGTCTCGAACCCTAGAACTCATGCCATGTCACATGTGGGCACACCGCAAACGCAGGTGACGTCACGATGCGAAGAACACCACGCCGCCAAGTGGCAGATTGGGTCGCAGAAAGCAGAAAGTTTGTCTTCAGACGGCCCATAAGAACTGTGCTTCTATGTACATCTGAGTTCTTTGGCCCCACCCACCAAAACGGAATAAGAAGTGAACAAGAAGAAGAAGAACGTCACTGAGTATCGTGAGTGATTTTTTGTTAATTAATTTCAGGAAATTCTGAAATAAAGTGGTTAGGATGGATATCGATGTTCCAAACTTGTTTCGCGGACTGGACGAACATTTTGAAACAGCGAGGTTGAATATACTTTGGGCAACAGCAAAACAAGTAAGTGTTTACGTTTCTCTATAAAAGCTTCTTTACGTTACACCGTGTCAAGGACGAGCCGTGCGTCGTTCGTGGCACGGTGTAGCATGAATCAGCCTTTATCTGCATACGTCTTATTCGACCACTCGATTTAGTTGATATTTTTTATATCATTTATATTATAGCACTTGCCAGATTCAAAGCTTCAATCTTTATTCCAAGATTTACTAATTCACGATAAAGAAGAAGTTGCTGTCAAACGCTTGAAAGCGAAAGGAGAAGATAAAGATGGCGTTCAGGAGACAGCCATAGAAGAAAAGCTGATGGGTATATCACATTTAATTTCGTTGATCGTCGAGCCTGAGGTTAAAAATTTTGTGAAATTGAATATTTCATTTCAATGTATGAGTTTGTCATCAACAACAAACAAATTGTACTTGAAATAACTGTTTATCAAGATCATTGAAAAACGATGTAACGTATATTCATCATTTTTATTATTGACAATCACCGAATACTACGGACAGTAAAATTTCGTTTGAGTTACCCATATTTTTAAAACGATTACAATTTTTGCACGATGATTATTCATTCCTTCGTGCGGGTGAATAACCTCACATGCCTTTGTTGATTATAAGAAAAACTAATTGATATTCAATTCGTATAAATTTAAACAGATGTTATAAACACTCACAATCTCTTGAAAGAGTGTGCTGGAAGTGACCTTCTAGACCTGATGAAAAAGTATGACGAATTCGTCGATGAAACAATGAATTGTGCAAGGAGTTTATGCCGGAAACAAGGATACGTCTCACTCTGGGCAAAGATTCTCCGCTCTGGCTTCTCAAGTATATTTTTCATTCGCTTTCAATGCATAAATTTTTGTATATTCAATTGTCGCTTGCAATCATAATCAGTAATAATTCTTTGAAGTGATCCATCGGTTGAATCGACGAGATAAAGATAACCAATAACATTCAGGTACATCAGTTTCTCGGAGAAACTTGATATGTTGAAAAAAAGAAGAGTTATAACACTTTATCGACTTTACTTAACGTGTAGCTCTTTTTTCCTTAAAATATTAAGCGTCTCCGGGAAAACCGCGTATCCACGTTTTTTTTACGGACCACAAGACTGATAGATAACCTTGGAAAATAATTTCCATATGGGGCATTCCACGTCAAATCAGCCACTTCAGAACTTTACAGTTTTTAAATTGGCTCAAATTTTTTTATAACGTTCTATGTATTGAACAAAATCGACGATTTCAAGATGATCACAGATTTTGATTCTTTTTAAAAAATTTTCAAAAAAACTTGGACCAAATTGAAGATTTTTAAGACCAGTTTCATCGTGGGCACGCTATTTCTTCGATTCGATTTCGTATTTCAAAATTTTTTTTTTCGTTTTTTCAGTAAATTAAAATCAAATTCAATAGTCACACGATCCACAATGCTGTTTTCCTAACACTAGGAATTTTCTCCTATCATTAGATTGTAAATCGCATTCTTTTTTTTTTTTTCTTGAAATTTAGATTGAAATAGAAAATAATTTATTGTCATAGTTGATGAACTGGAAGCTCTCAAGAAAGAAATTTTGCACCATCACAACCAATCTGAGGTAGCCTACGAGATCATACTCGGGCATTTTCAGTTTCTAAAGGAGAACAACCGTACGTTAAAAAAATAATAATTGCGAATATTTTTTAACATATTTAAAAATGTTTTGTTCTTCTTTTCAAACTTAAATTCGAAATTGTTTTTTTCATTAGTGACGTTGAGTGACATTCTCGAGGACAAGGAAGTAACGGATTCGAGATCAGAATCGTACAGGAAGGATATCCATGATTGGAGAGTAAAAATGTAAGTACGAGTTTATTTTTCAGCAACGCGAGATACTGATCATTTTTTATAACATTTGTAATCCTTTCCAGAAATAAAATGGAAGAACTTGGTAAAGACAATACAAATTTCAGCAAAAGAATCGAACGCACAATAAAATACAAACGATCACCGGAGCCAAAAGGCATCGACTTGTGGATTAAAGAATACAAAAAGAAGTTGAGGAATAAAAGAAGCGAGGTACGTGATTACATTTATTTCCTTGTTACACAGCTGCTTACATTCCTGATTGAAATATTGTTTTATAAACAGGAGTTTATGCGTGAGATGGGACTCCTCGAACCGGTAATAGCTTTTATTATAAGAGAATCGAATGATGAAGACGACTGATCGAATACCAAGGAAAACAATCTCCTGACTGTACGATCGACCGCCTCCTATTCTTTTGTTTTCGATCCA
Source organism: Campoplex capitator (assembly GCA_037576405.1). Classification (NCBI taxonomy): domain Eukaryota; kingdom Metazoa; phylum Arthropoda; class Insecta; order Hymenoptera; family Ichneumonidae; genus Campoplex; species Campoplex capitator. The sequence goes on along the minus strand of JARBWI010000010.1, from coordinate 5,572,863 downwards.
CCACAATGCATCGAATATGTACTGTTCGCATGTATACGTGTACACAACAACGAAAATAATGATAAAAAAATATATGTACACAACTAATAGTGCATTTCCAACTGAACCTACATATACAAATATATATATGCTACGACGTCAAAAAACACTACGAGCGAAATGTAAAAAACTTTTTTTCAAGTTATAACATGAGTGACTTATGACGTGCGATTCTTCAATTCCGTTTACAACCGATGCCGGAAACTTGGGTGTAGAAGAAACGTAGATATCAAAAACTGAAAACTTTAGCGACATCTCTTGCATGTACTTGTTTTCAACATTTAAAAAACCGGTCACTTGCCTCCGGCGAAAAGTATAGACCAATAATTTGTTCACGTACACGCACGCACGCGTGCACACACATATGAACTCTGTCAATCGGATATATACATGACGGAGAGACTCGGCTGAATCGAGAATGAGAATAAACATTAGAATTGAATGGAGAACAATGTGCAAGTTTGCTATTAGCAAATAGTTTTGTTGCGAGACCGAATAAATTTTTGGAGAAAAGCAGAAATCTTTCGATTGATAACGGTACGCGCTAATTTCGTTCCAGTTTCGCAATTAAGCACATTTCAACAAAGTTGAGTCTGGAAATGGCATTTTAAGCAACGATTCTTATCTAGTTCGCAATTTTTCAGAGGTCATATGAATTTTAACTCTAGAGTGTTTGGGCCTACACACTCTGTAAACCGTTACTTTCTCCGTGCTCTAGACTAGTACAGCGGCTATGCGCACGCAAGTTATATGATCGTGGAGTTGGACCAGAAAAAGACAACACGCGAAATTCAAACGATTCAAATGAGTTTTTGAAAATTCAACGATTAGGATTTTCGTTCCAATCATTTTCATTCGTTTCAAAATTATTCTAGTTCTGATAAGATATAAAATTCGGACAAGTTCAAGATCATACTGCGTAATCTCCAAACATTTTCGAGATTATTCCAAAATCTTGTAAAAGAGGAAATGTGTTTATAGACAAATCCAGATTATTCGAGGATACATCCTGTAAATTGACAAATTTGTGCCACTTTTTTTTGTACAGATATAGGTGAGTTTTGGAAAAAGTTTGGAAACCATGGCGTTCGACTATTTTTAGTAATCGACAATGTGACATAATCACGGGGAATTTGGCTAAATTTTTCTTTGAACGTAGAAGAGTTTTTGGTATATTTTTCTTGGTTGTCTCGGTTGAAAAGAAGGCAAAAAGTTGGTCGAAAAACATGGAAATAAAACATAAAGTGAGTCAAATCTCTACTGCATATTAACAATATAGATTTTATGAAAATTGAGCTGCAATTCAATGTGCGAACTCGGTTCATATTTTCAACGTGAAATAGAAGTACGTCGTTATTCTTACCGAAATCACAATTTTCAGTCGAAAAAATAACCCACATCGACGCTCTGACGGAACTGATCCATGAAATATGCTTTGCCGAAATTGGGGATTGTCTGAAGGGCAATCGATTTTAATTTGAAATTACTGGTTGGAAAAATATATTTGTAGCTTTAATAAAATGGCTTGCGCAGATCGACGTAACTAAAGCAACGAGGGTTAACTAAAAGGCTGTGTGTACTCATTAGCCCTGAACAAATCAATTGACCTTGGCAGACGTGCCCTCTACGATTGGGGCAATTAATGAAGAGGTGACGAGAAATAATACCGTATATATACGCAATTTAGTAATTCGTGAGTAACATGCAAATTAAATGATGCTCGCTTAAAAATATTTCATGTCATATTTCTGGTAGTTGAATATGATTTTCAAATAAATAATCACCTAGTCGACAATGAAAATGAAATAACGAACGAGTTTCAAGTGATATTGTGAATTTTCATTTATCGGGCCCTCAATTTTATTAATGTAATTCGACAGAACTCAGGCACGAAACTTTTCATACTCGTAGTAAACAGCGTCATCTACTCAACACTCTGAAAATCCGTTTAAAAATATTTTTTGTACGATTCAGTATGTAAACACGACATAGACAGCTCAAAAGAAATTTCAGATTTTTTTCTTTCAACTACACAAATTTCAGCTAATTTTTTTAACACGGTCTCTATGCTAGAGATAATCGGAAATTTTGTTTCGATCATTCTGGTAAATTTATTCGTTGCTAAAGAAATGAAAAATGCAATAAATTTTTTTCATCGAAAAAAATTCAAGAAATTCAAAAATAGTCGGACTCACCGTCGAACATCGTTATTCCCCCTTTATGATCCTGTAGCCATCTCATTATTTGTTCAGCATCGGAGATTAACCACATTTTATAGCCATACCGCAGGGAAGAACGATGAAAAAATATCAGTGGATGAAACGGATGAAATCATGAATGATATATGAGGAAAAAGACCGTAACCATTTCATCAATCATTACCCACTTTTATTTTCACATTTGAATACACTTTTCCCTTTTAATGCATTTCCCGAATCTTACGAATCACGATCTGGAACTTTGCCTGTATATTTTCCATAAAATAATTCTTTATGCTTTCATTATCGAGATGTTCTTTGAATGCTTCTTCGAGGACTATCTGGTTTTTTTGAAATTCAATTAAAAGTGACTCGGCACTTTTTTTTTGCTCCTCCAAAAAAAATTCATTCTCATCAGATGGGCCGAGGGCCGCGATGATTGTGGTCTCCAAAAGGATCCCATTTAGTTTTCGGAAAAAATTTTTTTGCTGTTGAATTTTTTCTTGCCAGTGCTCCATCCTTCTGAAACAAGAAAAAGATTTTTTTTTATCAAATATTCATTTGGAACAATAAATGTTGGAATTAAATATATTGAGTCTCGAGTTAAACATAAGAAAGGGAGTTAAACATAAGAAAGGAAATATCTAAAAAAATATATAGGAAGTAAGTGGGGACTTCTGTAAATAGGGGGGGAACTATGTAAAAACCCGCAAGGGTATACTTGGAAATAAACAAATCTATCTATCTATATTGAGTTTCAAATTTCAAATGGTAATAAAATTCTGGAAATTTCGTATGTTTTTCTATCAAGTATTTAAGAGATCGTGTAAAAATTTTACGACGATCGAAAAATTAACATTAACAAGCTTTATATTGGGACTCAAGATCCTTAAATTATATTTAAACGGAATTATATTTTCCCGAGACTATAACGAGTCTTACCTGCTAGAAGTTCGGGCGACGAGTGCTGGCTATATTATCCGTCCTTTATCTGTCTCATCTGAAAAGAAAACAATATTCAAAATAAACGGCGAAATTCTCTATTCGGATTAATTTCTCTCTTTCTGTTATTCACACATTTTCCCTCTTTGTATTTCTCTCTTTCTGTTATTCACACCGCTCTATCTTTCCCTCTTTGTTTACGGTCGAATCTTCGGGAAGAATTTGATCGTCGAGTGCTGGCTATTGTCATTATTCTGCTTACTCTGAAAAGAAAAAAATATTCAAAATAAACATCGAAATTCTCCATTGGAGTTCTTGCTCTCATCTCGTAATAAGCATTATTTCTCTTTTTTTTTTGTTATTCCCACTTTCGCTCTATATTTTTCTCTTTTCGTTTACGGTCGAATTTTATTCGCGGTGTCTCGTATCTGTAGTCCCGAAGAGTGAAAAAAAAACGATGTTTTTTGATGATCAATAAAAGATCAATAAAAATTCGTAGGTATATTAAAAAAACGAATAATTTCGAAAAAAAACGAATCGCACATTGTAATTGATCAATTTGTCCTTTTGCGAAGTAATAAAAACCTGCTAAAACGCTCGTTTTAACAATAAATAATAATTCGGGCAATCTTGTATATACATCTTTGAGGAGAGTCTCGGAATATATGTCTCTTGGTATGACAAAAAAAGAGTGGAAAACCGGAGCTCGATCGGTCCAACACTTTTTGTGATACAAGCTGTTTTTGTTATTGAATTTTTTTTTTTTTTTTTTCACGCAATTTTTTTTGCACGCAATTTTCGAGCTGGAAAATTATCGAAAAGCAACAAAACAGAAAAGTTATCAATTCCGTAGAGTTCCGCTATATATATTCTACACTTTTAGACGAAATGAATTTTTACCATTGAGTGAGTGAAAAATAGCTCCAAACAGAGGGTACGTTTTTTACTCATAAACAAACGAAATTACTCCGTCAATTTTCAAGACACAGAATCAGGATCAGCATCATTCAAAAGCTGTTATTTTTATACAAATTTAAGAAAGAAAAAAATCGCTTAACGTTAATTACAGCGGGGGCGTAGTGTGATCCCGACATGTGATACATATTAGAAAATTATTAATTTTATCATCCGTTGGTAAGATTGATTTCGAATCAGTCGACAAATTTTCGGAGTCAGCGCCATGATTTTATCGAAGCTCATCTGCGAAATTCAAGATGGAGCGAACTATCAAAGTATTTTTTTTTTCTTCGATGTACCGCGCTTTCGAAAAACTACGAGATCGAGCAGTAGATACTTACTTGCAACGGGTTCAATTGAAAAATGAAAGCGTCGTCGGAGTCTCGTACGCATTCATCTGCCAATCTCACCATAACCGCGCGTTTTTATGGTTTTTATCAACTGCCGGATGTTAACCAAAACGAAAAAATCCTGCAATACCGATACAAGATGGCGGTTGGCCAAACTTCCACTCGAAATTTAAATTGGCGGTTCAACCGCCGGTTACAATTTTTTAGGTTAGATTGCTTGGAGTTACATGTCAAAAAAAAATTAAACGAACTTTACTCTTTTTTGTACCATGTACAACACGGATGTGATTCATTGAAAATTTGTTGCACATACTCATGGGAAATGAATTCATTTATCAAGAAAGTGTCGAACAGGAAATATTTATTCAGGCGAGAAAAAAATGATCTCGGCTTTTTCAATTTGTAGAAAAAATTGTTTGAACCATGGCTATGAAAGAGGATAATTTCGAGTGGGCTCGTCGACTTGAGTGTCCTAGTTCAGTTCTTACAAGCCCCATAAGGAAATCGTGAGTACATTTCAAAGAAAAATTTCCATCGTTATCTATTGTTTACATGCAGATTTGCAAAAATGTTGTTTCAATTTTATTGATGCATCTGTCTATAAAAATTCTCCATTTTTTCAAATCGAATATACACTAAATATCCCATACGGAACTTTTCGATAAATTTTACATATTTTTTTTAGATTGGGCCAGGGTATCTCTAGCTTGCTTTGGGACGAATTGTCCGGAGTTTTATTTCCTGCCGAAGATGTGCTCAAAATTCGAAAGAATATTCTTCTATATAAACTTAAGCATGGAGAAAAAGATGAGTCGATTCAGCATATTCAAAATATTGTGAAGTTGAGAGGAGCGAGAAGTCTTTTGGATCCTCAGATAGAAAGTCTTGAAGCGAAATGCAGAGAGCAAGATTTTATTGTACGACAAAAGCGTAAGTCTGTTCCTACAAATATTGAAATTCAATTAACATCCGACATGAATTATGATAGATTAGAACGGATCCAGATTTCACTGAAATATTATTTTACAGAGCAACAACTTCACAAACTAACATCACAAAGGCGTCTGTTAAAAATCAGAGAAGATCTTCTCCGAATGAAATTTAACCAGACAAAAACACAGGTGGAAGATTGCAAAGAAATGCGTTCGGTTTGTCAGCATTTGATGCCAGCCGGTAATTGTCAAATCGATCCTAATATTGTGAACGAAAGCTTAGAGCTCGTTAGCACAATTTCCACGAGAGCTGATAGAAAAATGGTGAGTTTATCCGACGAATGAAAAAATGAATTATGTCGAATGAAACGATATTGAAACAGCGAAACTATTGATTCTGCAGATTGTAAAAAGGTTGCATAAAAACTTTGTCTTTCCAGGTCTTAAACAAATTGTCTGCAAATCTGGATACAATCGACATATCGGCACTTTGGAATGTTTTATTATCGAGGCGTATTCGCGATACCGAAGAATTGATAGAACTTGGTACTCGTGAAATAAATGATAAAATCGTAAATTTAGCTTCGAATCTCGACATTTCGATAAGCAAATCACGAGGTCAATATATCACTGCAGTGGTCCAGGAAAATGTACATCGTACCAAAAACTCCGAGCATGAAAAACGTGTCATTGAATACATCGAGAAAATTGAGGTACTAATGATTCAATTCAATAACAAATTTTTATTCAGCAGTCGGTCATGAAACTATTGAATGAAAAAATCATTAACCATTAAGTATAACATATGCGAAAAAAACTGGTATTTGAATTGCAGAAAATTGTTTATTTCTTTTGTAAATTTGAAATGAAAATACAATTTGATCTCAACGTGGTTGATCCTGTTTACAGGCTTCGGAAGCAAAAAACGTATCGCTCGGGGAATGGTTGGCTTTGAGTCTCCAAGTTCGACAGCTCGAGACCAAACAAAAATGTTTAGAAGATGAAGTTGATAATTTGAAGAAAATATTGGAAGAACGTTTCCGTCTTGGAGACGAGCTGAACGATCTAGAAACAGAAAAACACAGTATTCACACAGAGATGGTTCGTTTTCTTATTCAATTCTGCACACTTACGCTAGGAATGTATTGTACTGGCAAAAAATTGCTGAAATAATATTGCAAAATTATCGTACCAAGGTTTGATAAATTTGGGCAGTTACAAAAGAGTTTGCTACGATTTATCGATTCGTAAGAAGCTTGAAAACGTATTTTTCAAAATTTCGTAAACCATACACGATTCATTATACGAAACAGGAATTTCGTTCGAAAGAAAGTAAGAGTGAATTTTCGTCAATATAAAAATCTCGTTGATGTTACAGGAGCAATGCATTCAGGACATACAGAAATCGTTGGTACTTTTGAAACCCGCTGGTTCAGAGATCGCAAAGATCAGAGAACAAATGCAAGCGGTATTGCAGAAGATTGTAGCGCTTCGTGAAGAAGAACAAAACACGAGTTTCATGAATGAAGATTCCAGTACAGAATTGCACATATTCCACGATACTGTGAAATTGGAAGCTTTAGGAAAAATCGTATTGAAAAATAAAGTTGGAGCTTACAAGTACGTTATTTTGAAGAATAAATCGAAAAAATCTTGTCAATTACAGTAAAATGATAAATACTGATCAATTATTTTTTTATCGTAGGCACAGAAAATTCTGTATAAGTGCAGCCCTCGGTACCATGGCTCCATTACACTCGGACTATACTTCTCAGTTTCCGATGATACAGGCTCCTGTATATCAATTGCTCAGCTGTTACAAATTATTGGTTACCGCCTCTTGGCTAACAAAATTAGAAAGTGAAGCGAATACGAACGAACGTTACGATTTGGGCGAATGGATATCGCCCATAGAGCAAGATTCTCCGGATGATACGATCGAAATACTCAATATTGCGGATTCGACTTGCGACAGAGTACGCGAAGAAATCGTTCATTTTGATTCGATATTCGATGCGTGGTAAGATTTTCATTAAATTATGTTTTTTATTTTTCATTTCTATCAATCTAGAGTCGCGATAGCGACTGGATTTTGTTTCTTTCTCAACAAGAATTTTTAATGCTTGAAATTATGAGAATTTCTTTCGGCCATAGAATAATGAAAAAAGAAGTAACGATTTTGATAAATTATCGTAATTATTTTTGTCTTTACAGGAAGTATCAGAGTGTACGAAAACTAATGACACTGGACGATAGAATCGTGAATGGTGCGTCATACAAAGAATGGGTAAAACGTTACGATCTCATGCTCCACATGCTTCGAAAAATGAAATGACAGTTCTTACCACGTGCCATTGTTATTTATGTGAAAATTCATTTTAAACTATCAGATAGCAAAAAACATTTGTTTCTATATAGAATATAAAACGAGTAGGTTTGTGTGCGAAAATTACTCAAATATTACATCGTTAAAGACAGTGAAAATATCTCTGTGCGAAAAGCACGAGTCACAATGGTGTAAAATATCGATAATTCATAATTCAACAAATACCTCTTAGCGATGAAGGCTTTTTGTTTCATTGTACATTACAAATCATCGCGATATCAATAAGTAATAATGCGTTATATAATTTTGACATCCTCGTTTTTTTTTTTCGATAATAAAAAATCGTCTGACATTCTTAGAATCACAATGAGTCATGAGAGAATGAAAATGATTCATGTCCTAAATCGACGAATAATGACAAAAAAAAACACATGTGGTAAATATATGGGAACCGAAAATGAATATTGGGAATGGATTATTATTATTAACGTTCGTGGATCGCTAGGTTGGTAGAATTGCAAGAGTAAAGCTCGCTACACACGACGCTTGTTTTCGTGCTGCTGTATTCTGTGAAGTGACAGCCTTGTGTATGTATATATATATGCACAAGCAAGCACACGCACGAAAACAAGCGTCGTGTGCAGCGAGCTTAATGCAATGCTACCAATCCATGGACGACCTTGGATTATTATTGGGTTGAAAACCGAGAGTTCAGAGTGTTTGCTTCGCCACCTGGTGAATCGTTTATCGTTTTCACAAGCGTCAATTTTGATGCATGGTTGTTTTATTTCGAAGTCTGTTTTTGTTCAAAATTTGCACTGCATGTGTCAATAAAAAATCGAACGGTTATCGTATAATGCCAAGACGATTTTTCCAAGCGCCTCCGAAAAAGAAATTGAAAGTAAGTCACAAGTATACGGAAATGGTGAAAACGGAGAACGGAACGGGAAGCATGCGTGGAGAACATAACCCTGATACTGAAAATTTCAACGAAAATACAAACGACGTTTCGATACAAGATTTTTCGAATATCAAAGTCGAGTATCTCGAATCACCGATCAAATCAGAAAACGATAAGAAAGAATACAGGTAATTTTGCGATTCCGATTAATGTTATTGCCCTACAGGGCAGCTTGCAAAATATTTTAATATTAGTTACATGTCAGTTTCAAGAGACGTAAAAAATTGTAAAATAATTTTTTAAATGCCTCATTTTGAGTTCGGGATTCAGAAATAACAGTGTTTTCTTCATCTTTTTAACATTTTTTTTACCTTCTCTTGTGATCTCTTAAAACAAAACGATGAGAATCCTGATCTTTTGGCTAAACATCATATGTTCTCCTGTAAATGGGAAATTTCTAAAAAAATATGTTCTATAGCAAAATTCCAACGTTATTGCATAAAGTACAAAATTATGAATTTTGTTCTCCATGAGAAACGCACGTTAAACTGCAGTGCTATGAGAAGAAATACAGAATCTGAAGCAAGGAAACCTTTTAAAATTTAACAAATAGTGACACATTGAATTCATCTTCTGAATTATGACAAAAAGATTGCTATACCATTCGAAACAACTCCTTCAAAAATTGTTCTCAAATGTTTATGAAAGAATAAAAAAAAAATCCTCGAATGAAGTTAGCTTTGGAATTTGAAAATGACATTTATCTGTTCGAATATCCAGGGTTATCAAATTACCGAATGGCCTTACCGCTCTTTTGATTGCCGATCCACGTCCAGTTTCGGATCAAGATGATCCTACTGCTGGCCTCGAGGATGGAAAAAATGACCATGGTGATTGGCGATTATAATTTATCACCGTTAAGCAAATAACAATCATTAATATTATGATTATTCATCAGCAAAAGCAACGAGCGAACATGACGATGAGAGTGAGAGCGATGAAAATGAAGAAAGCGATGAAGAAGACGATGATGATGAGGATGACGATGACGAGGACGATGAAAATGATATGGATCAGATTGATAACGAGGCTGGAGATGAATCGAGAGCTAAGAAAATGAAAAGAGAGGAAAAAATGGTGAATAATCAATATATCCTGTGTTGTTTTCGTTTTTTTTGTTAAAAGAAATAATACCTTTGTACAACAGTGAATAATTTCGATTGAATGAGTTTGTTTAAATTTATTTGCATAATTATCGCAATTTAAGAGAAAACAAAAAGAAAATATTCATATGTGTTATGTATGATTAACAACGATTTCATTATTTTATGAATTCACTCATCGATATTCTTTATTTACGCAATATTCCATAATTATTACTGCACGTCATTCGAAAACTTGGTTTCCAGTTCTCATTACGAATTGTATGTGGAATTAATATTATTTCCAGGCAGCTTGTGGATTGTGTATTGGCGTTGGGAGCTTCAGTGATCCTCCAGAAGTACCTGGAATGGCTCATTTTTTGGAGCACATGGTGTTCATGGGATCTAAGAAATATCCACAGGTACAATATAATCCAATACTGTCGAAATAAAAACGCTTTTGAAATCAAGTCAAGCTGTAATTTAATTTGGTTTTACAACGATTTAAGGAAAACGACTTTGACGCATTTATAAAAAAACACGGTGGTTCCGACAATGCGTATACCGAATGCGAGCAAACAACGTTTCACTTTGAGATACAAGAAAAATTTCTTCACAGCGCGCTCGATCGTTTCGCTCAATTTTTCATAAGTCCATTGATGAAACGTGATGCTATTGCTCGAGAACGAGAAGCAGTGGAGAGTGGTACGTTGGCAATATTTATCCTATTTTAGAATTTTGACGTTTGTCGAATTCGTTGAATTCATTAAGTTTAACAGAATTTCAGATGGCGTTGCCGTCCGATTTTCACAGAAAAGAACAGCTCTTCAGCAGTTTAGCCAAAACTGGACATCCCGCGACCAAATTTGTTTGGGGCAACCTGATTACCCTCCGCGATAATGTTACGGATGATAAACTCTATGAGGAATTGCACAAGTTTCGACAACGTCATTATAGCGCTCATCGAATGACCGTAGCGATACAGGTAAACTGAAAATTATTTTACGCTCATCCAGATGCAGCCGATTTTTTAAAACTTCATAGTAATTGTGATTAATTTGATCGCTGTAATTTTTCTACAGGCGAGATTATCACTCGACACACTGGAAAATTACGTCAAGGAATGCTTTTCGAACGTACCGAATAACAATTTGCCTCCTACAAATTTTGACGAATACAAGGGCGCCGAATCGTTCGACACGCCGCGCTTTCATCGAATGTACAAAGTCAAACCAGTCAAAGATGTTTGCCAGGTAAAATTTTTCCATTTAATGTTTTGTTCGTGGTCTCGAAGGCTTAAACAACACTGAACGAAAAAAAAACGTGAACTAATTCCCGAAAGAAAATGAAACATACATTTTTCAACGTTTGCCAGGTCGAATTAACTTGGACAATGCCATCGTTACTCCATCTGTACAAGAGCAAACCACACCAATACGTCTCTTGGATTATCGGTCACGAGGGCAAGGGTTCGTTGATCAGCTATTTACGAAAAAAAATGTGGTGCTTGGATGTTTTTAGCGGAAATGGTGAAAGCGGTTTCGAGCACAGCTCCATGTACGCTCTTTTTAGTCTTACTCTCGTGCTCACCGACGAAGGTCGTAAACATTTGAAAGAAGTACTCGACGCTGTTTATTCTTACATCAATCTGTTGAGACGCGAGGGTCCTCAAAAACGTATTTACGACGAGATTCATAAAATTGAGGAAACCAATTTCAGGTAAAAATTAAATATCCGCATATGCAGGTCATATTTAGTTGAATTTCTGACCTTGTGCGCCTTTTCATATCTGTTCTTCGATCAGTTAATATTATTGAACGATTAATTACTGCAGATTTTCTGATGAAACACCGCCTGACCAGTGGGTTGAAGATCTCTGCGAAAATATGCACTTTTACGCGCCAGCTCATTTTATAAATGGTAGCGATTTGTACTTCGAGTACGATCCTGTATCCATCAAATCTTGTATAGACATCTTGACGCCGGAAAATGCGAATATTATAATATTCGATAAAAAGTTTAATGAGGATGAGTTTAGCAAGGTTGAGCCGTGGTTTAAAACGAAATACGCGGACATCGAAATACCCTCCGACTGGATTAAATGTTGGCAAAGCATAGAACCATTCTCAGACTTCCATTTGCCGGAACCGAACATTTTCGTCACCGATGATTTCAGTCTGATATCAAAACCGGAGAAGCCACCGAATTTTCCTGTCAAAGTTTATTCGGACTCCCTTTCCGAAGTGTGGTACAAGCCTGACACAAAATTCAGATTGCCCGAGTGTTATATGAACTTTTTTTTTATATCACCGTTGCCATTGCAGTCACCGGAAAAGTAAGAAATCGATGAATACATGATTTCAAAAAATGTTGTTTTAAATTTAATTATGATTACTGTTTTCAGTGTAGCTATGCTCGATCTCTTCGTGTCGATCCTCAAGCAATTGTTGACCGAGGAATTGTATCCAGCTACAGCAGCTGAGTTACGTTACACGATAATGTCTTGCGAGCAGGGCCTTGTGGTCAAACTGAATGGATTCAACCAAAGATTACCCGTAAATATCAGACTCACGACAATTTACTCAATATCCAACTCTCGTAATTTCGTCCAATCTTATTGATTTAATTCTTCCAATATTTCAGCTTTTACTTGAAACTATAACGAAATACGTAGCAAATTTTTCAAACCTTGTTACGGAAGAATTGTTCGAAGTGATGAAAGAAGAAGAATCGAAAGCGTATTACAATTTATTCTTGAAGCCAGGAAGACTTATCAAGTGAGTTGATCGAATGTAAATTTATCAAAAGATCATTGATTTTATTTTGATTTTCATAGGAGATTCAGGAAGCATTGCTGATTTCCACGATTTTTTTTCCTTGCAGAATTATCGCACAGAGATTTTTGTCTGTTATTATTGAAAAAAGGAAATATGTCCGATTTGGGAATAAAATTTAATGATAACAGGGTAAATATTGAGAAGTGGAGCTTTTCCGAAAAAAATTACAATAAATATTTGTCTTTTCCATCAGTTAATTGGTACGAGAAAAGTCCCACTTCTAAATATTGGCCAAAAGTAGAGTGTCTCTTTAACGTTGAAATAAACACATGAATAAATCATTCGACGTTGTATTCTTCTAGAGACGTGAGGATGTCTATACTCATGCTCGTGTATTGGCCAGCTGTGGACAAACACGCTGCCATTTCGGGTATAACGTTCCAACAAATGCGATATTTTGCAGAGCATTTTACCAATCACATATACACAAAGTGCCTCATCCAAGGAAACATGACGGAGGCTGATGCTATCGAAAATGCGAGAAGATGTATGAGAATAATGAACTGCGGTCCTCTCTTATCGAGCACCATGCCCGAGTACAGAATCATGCAAATTCCACTCGGTACACGTTATTGCAGAGTTAAAAATTTCAATCCTACCGATTCTAACTCCAACGTTACGAATTATTATCAATATCGTGGTACGGCGATAAAGCCCGGCGTTTTAGTGGAGCTAATAATCGTACGTGGTGTTTATTCAATTTTTCCACTTCATAGTTACGACTAGACTTCTGAATAACAAAGAAGATATAGTAATAATTAATCGTTCCTCCAAAAATGATTTCTAGATGATAATGGAAGAGCCTCTTTTCAATCAGCTTCGAACGCAAGAACAACTTGGCTACAACGTTTTTTGCCTGATGAGGGATACATTCGGAATTCTTGGTTATTCCATCAGCGTTTGTGTTCAAGCGGACAAATACAGTACCGAACACGTTGACGAAAGAATCGAGGAATTTTTGAAAAATTTCAAAAAAACACTGGACGAAATGACGGACAAAGAATTGCAAACGATTAAGGAGGCACTTACGAAAGCAAAACAATGCACGGATGTACATCTTAAGGACGAAGTTGACAGACATTGGGCTGAGATCAATTCGAACGATTATGTTTTCGATAGACTTGCGCGAGAAGTCGAAGCGATTGAACAAATTACGATGGACGATTTGAAACAATTTTTAAAGGATCACACTATCGGAGGCTCGAATTTGCGAAAGCTGAGTGTTCAAGTTATTGGTTGCGACGGTCGAACGACGGAAAAATTGGAAAACGCCGTGGCTGAGGATAAAGAATCGGATTCGACAAAAAATTGTAAGTATTTTTCGTTTTCAATGATTTCACAAAATAGCCCTTGGATATTTCCATTTCGATTATTTGATGAAACTAACGCAAATTACTGCAATTTTTTGGGATCTCAATCATCTTTTTTTTCTCATTAACAGGCAATGCTAACGCGGAGAATGGTGGAAAAGTGGATTATTCCTTTCAGTATTTGTCTGATCTGCCGGACGAAAAAACGAAAAAATCCGCTGACTCTTACATAACCAACATCGAAGAGTTCAAGCGTGATCTTTATGTTTTTCCCGTCTACAGGTCAACCTCATGACAACACAAAATCCAAAATAGTTTCCGATAATTGCATTTCATAGTAGCTCCGTAATTGTTTATTTCTTCGTTCGATGTGCACGAAGGTCTATCACTGCCTAATACGAAAAAATCAGGTAACAATCACATTGCTATTAGCTTGGCAAGTGTCTTACGAAGGAGCGCACATCACGGAATTACAATAATCGTTGCGGTGGATATTTTCTCGTTCTTTGGGTACACAAGATTGCACACGAAACTAAAATGAATGGGGAGTTGTAAGAAAAATTGTGAAATTAAAAAACTAATGAATAAAAATAAAAAATCATCTTCCGCACACATTGAACAAAAAAATTACTACCTTTGGTAAATATTTAGAACCACTCCTTTTGCCAAAAATGCCTCCAAAATTATTTTTTTTTGGCAATTTTTGTGGCAAAAAAAAATTTTGGCTAAAGGAATGATCGTAAATATTTACCCTACCTTTTACAGCCCCTGAAAAATTCAAAATTTCACAATGAAAATCAAATTTTGTCGAATATTTTTAATAATCATCACGTTTACATCGTCTTTATTGGATATTGAATATGATTAATTATTTTCTACGTTCCAAACATGTGTATTTTTCCATTAAAGGGTTCTGGATTGAAATTTTTATTTTTTTTTTGTTTGTTTAAATTTTCCAATAAGTGTCAATGATTCGCCATGTGTTTATGTGTGTTTAGCCAGCACTGATTCTCATCTTTCTCGTATGCTTCATGACAATCGCGTCGAAAGTTCGTCCACGTTGAACTCGAAGATTTAACTTCTGCCATAGGCAAAAAGCTTTTTTCATGTTTCGTTTTTTTTTTTTTTTTTCACTGATTCATTTTGGTTTTTAGTACGTATATTTCAAATATTTCAGGCATCCGATAAAAAAAAAGCTGCGAAAAGCACAGAATCAGCTCCGCTTGACACTATAGACACAAATATACGCAGAATAGCTTATTACGGATTACACAGGTAAATTTACAAGATTTCGATAAATCGATCAATGCGAGTTTCGAAGGAGATCGCTCCATTTGTTTTTGCTCTATATTTAATTCATTTTTTTTTTATTTTTTTTTTTTTTTTTCGATCGGGGCTTCGATTGCGAATAATTTTGTATATTGACAGCGCATCACATTATCTGTTCTTTTGTTTCTTCTTAATGTCGTTTAAATTACGTTCATAAATATACGAAATGTATATAAACACAAATGAAATAAAAATCAATCGGTTAAGCAAGCTTACAATGAACAAAAGAAAGTGTTTTTTTTTCTTGGATATACGCGCGTTTTCGATCGCCTCTCGCTTTTCTTTTCTTTAGCTACGAGAAATTAATAGCGGAATATATTTTTTATGTGATATTTAATAAGAACATTATAAATACGGGGCCCACATGTGCTTTTTTCAACTACATCAATAGTGTGTGTGTGTGTGTGTGTAATTTTTCCTTATTTTCGTTAAATGTTACATTTTTCTTAGTTTTTTTTTTTCCAGCACATTACTACATTAGTACATTTCGTGATTCTATAATTAAAAAAAAAAAAATCGATTTTTTTTCTTGTTCGTTCCATTTCATATTATGTTTTTTAAATCGTAAAACGATAACTAACATAAAAAAAGAAGCAAAATTAGTGAATGTTACGATTTCAATGCTCAGTATTTTTCGTTTAGTTAAAATCTATTCAAATGAGTTGAGCGCTTTTTTCGCTCATTTACAAGGTGAAACGTTCTCTACGAGGCTTGCAAATCTAATTCAATTACATATCTCATTGATATGAAAAACATATGTGAAATCATACGTTCGCCTCGTTTATCAATTAAATGGCGATTATAATAATTTATAATGGTTTTCTACATTTTCAGTGATTATATATTTTCGGGAAAAAAAACGATGCAAACGAAAAATAGAGTGAAAACTCAGGTGTTTTTTTTTGTTTTTATTATCGGTATTCCAGCCGATTGTATTGAAGAAAAAAAGAAACAAAATCGATGCTTCGGATACTTTTCACAAAATGGATACTATAACAATTATATTAATTAATTATACAAGACAAAAATTATACTGGTTATCTTGTTGATAACGAAAAAAAAAAATATATATATATATATAAATCAATTTTGCAAACTAATTGCTTCGTGGGACAAATATAAATCGATTTTGCAAACTAATTGCTCCATGGGACAGAGGCTATAAGTGGAGCTTTTTGACATGTAAATACATTCATATATCGCCTGTCTGTGCGCGTGAGAAAAAAAAATCAGTTTCTCATTGGTTCGACTTACGAAATTCAATGGATAACGTTAAAAGTTTTTTTTTTTTTTCTTTTTTGTTTGATTTCTTTTCTGCACAGACAGTCAGAAGTACAAGATACAATAGTTTATGATGATTTAATTTTCGTTTTTCTTGTAATCGTATTGTTTTCTTTTTGTCATTATAAAATAACAAGTCGTAGACAAATTCAGTGGGCCCCTGTACTACCGCGGGTACACAACGAAAAAAATCAGGCACCCTTGACGCGCCTGTGTTTTTTCTTTTCATTACGTCATTAGTTCATTTTCTTTCTTTCCAACGTTTTTTTTTCTTCGTTTTTTATCTTTTTATATGTGTCAATAACCATCCATGTCAATCGAGTTACATATAATAATATGTAATATATTGCTGTCTCTACATTTTCGGTTTACGTAACGTGGATTAATGTGAAAACTCTCTTGGTATTCTAACAATGTGGTTACGTCTTCGTTTAAGTTTTTTTTTCCTCCGTTTTTCTTTTTTTTTTTTTCATTTATTTTGAATTAATCTTCCTTTTTGTTCTCGTACTTTAATGAAGTATCGAATACTTGAAGAATGAAGTGATTCGTGTTTTTTTTTTTTAAATCTTTTTTTCATATCGCAAGCTTCACGTTAATCAGCGCAGCGGCAACTGACAGTGCATCATGATTTATTCTTTATTTATTTTTTCCACAGTAGCTTGAAATCATTGCAATGTTTCATATTTTTATTATTTTTATTTTTCTGTTCGAGAAGTATACGTGATGTCAAGACGAACGATTTCTGCATGAAGCAAATCGTATTTTTTTTTTATCTTTCCTTTTATTTTATTTTCGTTTTGTATATGTCAGCCATTTCTAAAGCGTAAAAGTGTGGCTTTGACTCACGAATTCGATTGATTCTGCTTTTTTATGTTTTGTACAAACTGATTCATCGATTTTTATTTATTTTTTTTTGGTCCGTATGGATGTCTCGAAACGACTATTCTTTTTATCTCTTTATTTCGGTCTTTCTTCCTCACGATTTTACACTCGTTCGGGTTTTTCGTAAATTGAACAAAAAAGAAACGTATGTTACGCGATGTAGTGCATATTTTCTTTGCGGTAGTGTTTTAAAATTATTCGTCTTTGCGCATCCACCCCAACACATTCTCTGTCATGTGACATTTGTTTCATCTCAATTCGAAGTTTTTATAATGCTACACATTGTCAACATATTTTTCGAACTTTCGTCTTTTCATTATATATAATCAGGTAAGTTTAAAAACTCTACCCAAATCGCTGTCAATGTGTTTAGAAAGAGTGGATTTTGATCCAGACCTTATTTGCAGTTGTTTTTTTAGTTTTTTTTTTTCTTTTTATCTTGGATTCTCTCAAGATATTCGTGTAATGCTCGAGAAAGAATTTAATTTTCGGTTATTCATTCAAATACGGGCTCAATAATGTCTTCGTTTTGTTTGTTTGTCTTCTCTTCCTGCATTGACGAAAAAAATGAAGAAAAATTAAAGGAAAACGCGATATCGCTCGATATCACCAAACCGATGTTCGATTCCTTGTTTTCGCATATCTCTCCGTGATTCACTATAAAGTTTTCTTCATTGTCTCAATGCATATTTCACGCAATAACAAATCTACAAAAATATAACACTTTAAATTCTTCATCTCTTCAATTATATTATCTCGTGTAACGGCGGTTATCATTCTCTCATATCATTCTTTCGCGCGCTCTCTTACTCTTGTTCGTGTCGAAAAACGTTTGCTTGTTTTCGTTATTCGCTTAATTACAATTAATCGCGCTCATTAATTCACCACTCATTAACCTCTATCTCCATTAAACGTTGAACACGTTTTCATTTCATTTTTCCTTTTGTTTAACGATCTCGATAATCACATGACAATATACGCCTTCATTGTTTTTCCTTTAGATTCAAAGATGTAATTGAATCGATCGACTAATTGATAAAATTTCCAATTCGATCATAATCGATTCGCAAATATTACAATTGTTTTTGTTTTTTTTTTTCCCTCTTCATATATCTTGAACTTCACCATATAGCGATTTAATCGTCCAAATATCATGATTCAATTTCGCTCACGGGTATTATTATCGTATAAGGCTCAATCTTTCGAACTTTGCTAAATCTTCAACGCGCTCGATGCTTTTTTTTTTTTTCTTTTTCACCAAAAATCTCAATGGGACCGTACATAAATATAAATCTATGTGTATATATAAATATTTTTTAACAATAATATTACATAATATTTAATCATATTATATAATATTAATGAATATTATATACGTACACATAGCTATATTTATATTAATATTCATTTATCTGCTGCACGCGCGAATTATACTTATGATACACGTACACACACACATTCCCGACAAGCAAACATAAAATTCACATACTCTATCTCACATACGCACATGCATACGAACATGCTCCGTTTTACTTCTTTTCTCTCATCGACTATAACAATCGCATACATAATATGAATATCATAAATAATAGTTTATCGAAAACTTCATTTTCTTTCTCCCCTTCGCGCACTCTCTTTTTTCCTCGCTCTTTCTTTCTCTCACCCATTCGCCTTATTTTTTTTTTTTGTTTTTTTCAACATCTCTCACGCAAGCGTCACAATAAGCAACAGTTTCACCAATCGTACAATCTCGAATCGTTCAATCAACAACTTATGTATAATTCGCTAGTGGGAAAACACATCATATTCCTAAATAATACACCGTCGTATCTCCAAACGAGCGTAATAATTATTTGTCAGATACGTGTTTCAAGCCCGTTTGGAAATTCAACGATCGTTATGTATAAATATATATTTTACCTATATGAAAAGCATCAGTCTCTATACGCTATGCGATGTCCGGATTTCACACGCCACGGATATATATTTATTTATAGAATAACAGGAGGAGATGAAGAAGATGGGTAAAAAATTTCGACATGAAAAAAAAAAAAAAAAAAACGAGAAAAAACGCGCCTCGAATGATGGTTTTTCGTTCATTTTTCTTTTCTTTTTTTTTTTTTTAACAGAAACGCTCGGCGAATACGTAAGTGCGGGGCATGTGAAATCAGGACGATACAAAGCGAGGC
Organism: Campoplex capitator; assembly: GCA_037576405.1. Lineage (NCBI taxonomy): Eukaryota > Metazoa > Arthropoda > Insecta > Hymenoptera > Ichneumonidae > Campoplex > Campoplex capitator. Next base: position 5,553,248 of record JARBWI010000010.1, on the reverse strand, counting down.
ATTTTCATATAATACCGGAAAATATACATTTTTCATCATTGTAAAAAAAATAAACACGCTCCTTAATAATTAAATACTTATAGCAGTTGACGACTTGTTCACGGTTAGTAAAATTAGCGTTTTTCCTTTATCATCTCGCTTCGTTTTCGTAACACTAATCAGTCTAGTCCATTGTTATTATTTTCTGTTTTTTTTTTTTTTTTTTTTTTTTTTACCGGTGTCACACGAGCAATGTAATTTATAATGCTTTTTTAGCATTAAAACGATCACCTCTTTGTCTCCTCTTTTTCGCTCGTCCCTCTCCCTCTCTCTCTCTTTCTCGCTTTCTTTCTCTCTTTTCATGTTCCAAGTTTTCCGCTTTTCTTTCGTTTCGTCTTTTCCAACTCGCGGAGCGTGGTACACATTTGGCAGTGAGGACATAGTACAGTTTCGAACCCGCGAAAAAATCGGGATGCTCGGCATTTCAATTTTTTTTTTTTTCTTCAACATCGCTCCTCCTCGATAAATCACTTCAAGAGGCGCAGTTAGTCATTGGTTTTTCATTTGTAGAGTTTGATACGGTAGTTTTCATTTTTTTTTTTGGCCCCACCAGAATTTTACATGCTCATCGAGTCGCGAAACAACTCAATCCGTCTCGACTTCTCGAACCCTTGAAAAAGTTCAAATTTTTTTTTTTTCGTCTTTTTTTTATTCGAGATGCTTCACGATTCAATGAACATATAACGAAATTGGCTGCAGTCTTGAGTCGCATCCGGGTATTTATAGTGTCATTTCTTTGTTTTGTTTTGTCCAAATTTGGGTGTGTGTATATGGTTTTTTGTAATGATTTGTAGTCACTTACGATGTAACGAGGGGCGCATCGCCCTGACCTTTTTCCACCGTTTTAACATTTTCAACCGCGTCATCGAATTGACCAGTAACCGATATGATTTCTTTAGCGTTGATACTTGTTACCGGTTCACTGGAAAGAAAAATGACATTTGAGTCTGTTAGACTTTTTGGCTAGACGCATGAAAATTCATGTGATTTTATAGAATTGTTTTATTTTTCTTATCAGGTCTTTCAAAGTTTTCAGACAAATCCAATGAAGAAGAAATATTCTGAAAAAAAAATTGTATGCTCTTACGGAATGAAAACAAAAAACCTAATTATTTGTGAAAGAATATCAACACGTCGATGACTTTTTTTAAATCATCGCTTCCGGAACATTTTAATGCAACTGCGAAATTACGAAATTTTGATCCAACACAATCTTCGCAGCTGAGAAACCTTCTTGATTCAACTTTACAAAGTTACTCTCCCCACATCATACGATAAATGGAATAAATTACACCATACTTCTAGTTAAACAAATATACATGTATATAATCTAACGTAGTTTAGATTTTTACTTGTTAAGAACGAGTATAGTTTCTTAAAGCCATTCAATACTCACGGTGATTCGTCGCCACTTTCTTCGACAGCGTTGCCCTGACTTTTGCCTTCCTTCTTCTCGTTTTCTTTGTTTTTCTTAACAGTGGTCTTCTTCTTGGCAGTAGCCTGTGTTAAAAATCAAAACAAGCGGAAACTTTACTATCTGTCACTATCGCAAATGTAACGGTTATCAGTTACAGGATCGACATTTACCTTCATTTGTGTTTTTTTGCCTCGTCCAGCTGTAGGAGTGCGATTGTTTACTCGGGCTGGAAAAGCTCGAGCACCCGAAGGAATAAAACGCGGGAAGCTCCATTTCAAGCCACCGATAGATGTTATCTGAAGGAAATTTCATTGAGTTGAAACAATTTGAAAATAAAATAAGGTATGGAACAGCAGTTTTTGTTGATAAAAATGTTTTTTTTCTTTCTTTCTTTTAAACCCAATGAAACGTTCTACCTGTGGTGGTAGTCGACCACGAGAATGACCTTGTACCGGTTGCGGCAAACGACCCGGCTGTCCGTAATTAGCGCCCCACTGACCGACAACTACTCCAGCAATTTCGAGCTGACCACCACGAGAAGGCATCGGTCTTCGGATTAAGCCACGCTGAGGTATATTTGCATTTCCACGACCACGTACGAGGCCGTCGTTCACGTTGCAACCAGCTGGTAATACGGTTTGTGGTACCGCCGCCATACGTATACCGGCTGAACATATAAGAAAACCATAAAAATTGAGAGAAATACCGAGAGATTAAAGACAACTAAATCAGTAGACTAAAAATTATAAGCGTCTTATGCTTAACAAATATTTGCAACAGTTTATTACAACAAAGCTTCTTGTTGGGATTAAAGTAAAAAAATCCAAAAGGAACAATTAAAATAAGAAAAAAAAAAAAATACATTCGTATAAAAATGTTATCGAAAAAAAAGATGGCGTAGATTGAATGTAGAACGTTTGAACTTTAACGTGACTGAACATTAAATAAGAGTATATTTAGATTTAAAAAAATATATAAATATGCTTCGTAGTATTAAAAAAAAAAAACTCTTACATAATCTAGTCTAAAAATTTTACCTGGTGGTACGGGCAAAGGTGGGCGTGCGAAAACAACGTTGACGCCTTCGAGAATAGCTTTTCGCATTCTCTCAACTTTGACTACGCTCTCAATATGTCCACCGCAGAGTTCAAGAAGATTTTTCGCTATCGTTGCACGAGCGAGGGTATGGTGGAACAATTTTCCATCGAAATAGAGCCAGGGACAGCACATGAGCCAAGGTATGGGTGCTCCACACGCATCGTTCGCTAGTAAAGCCGTTTCCACACCAGCCATGAAAAGGGTCGCCAGCTGAACGCCACGAGGTGTTACCAATGAAAGCTGAAGGAATGAAAATTGGAACCAATGAGTTCAATTGAAAAAACAATTATTTTCCTGAAATTCAGTCATTCTTCATTGTTCCGATTTTTCTATACTGAGTTTTCCATTGTGAAGTCATTCGACTGAAATAAAACGAAAAAATTTTCCAAACTTTTCCCGAACCGTGTTAAAATAATAATATTTGGAGAAAAATTAGCATCGTTCCTAAATTTCCCCAGATTTTTTTCAGAAGCTAATACATTTTTTTGCATAATTGAGGAACTCTCCACATCGCTTTATTTTTAAAATATCTAAATAAAAAAGAAGAAATGAAAATAACATATTGTCAGATTCCAGTTTGTTCGTGAAATATTCCATAATCTCAAAGAATTTCCTAAATTTTCTAAAACTGAAAAATATCTTGTAATTCATTGAAAAACTCGAAAATAAATTCGGCCATGACGTGAGACAACGAGAAGGAATCGGTTTTACGTGCTTACCTGTAGATCTTGCAGATATTGAGTGTTCATTAAATCGGCAGAGAATGCCTGTGCGATAAAAGCGTCGAGTTCCTGACGACGTAAAATCTTTATTTTATCCGAGAAGGTCATGATATATCTGAAATAATTGACGAATAAATTTAGCGTGAATTTAAATGGCATTGTAAAATGAAACGAATTTAACGAACGCATTTTGTACCTCAGAACACAAGCCATGACGAGTAAGTGTTGGGGAACGTATGATATATTGAGCATGAGTGGAGTATCGGATCGCATGCACGTGAGGAAGCCTCGTAGACGACGTCGTTTGTCATCGATTACAGTGCTGAAAATAAAATTGATGAAAATCGATAAATTATCAATTGATTGATCATTGCTTGGAGCCAACAAGCCTGCATTTCCCATTTAATATTACAAACGTGCTTTTTCATCCTCGGTCTTGAAAATTCTTACCTTGGGAATTTCACCGCGTGATTCAAGCAACGAATAGGAAATCGCTATAATACTTTCTTTGAACTTTGGTTTTTTTTTTTTTTTTTTTGTAACAAATGCACGAAAGTTCTTCAATCAGTGAAACATTGAGAAAAAAGATTTCAGTCGAAATGTACAACACCGAAAACATAAAGAGCATCGGACATACCTATGATGCCCTCGAGAGCTGCAACGATTGCACAGTTCATTCATTTTTTATCGTTTCTCAACTCACAATACTGATTATTTGCAAACTGCATTCTCTCATATCGCATTATTGACGCGCATACAATTTAACGGAATATCAAGAATAAAATTATTGAAAGAAAAGACTTACCCAAACCAGAGACGTTGAATTGTGGGCACGCCCCAACCGATTTGTTCAGCTTTGACCAATGCCGGAGTTTGATATGGATTTGCTTTGGACCATATCCATTCTTTAATTATTACGTCAGGGACCTCCACTTTTTCGCTATCTGCAAGCAAAATCCATTGGTAATGAATTTCAATCATGTTTGCAAAAATAACAAAATATTCAACAGTTCCGAACTTTTTCTAACTTTTGTATTTCAAGACAACGTGAACGTGTACGAAGGTCCTGTGTAATATGTTATAGTAAAAATAATGTGTTTTCAATTCAAGGGAGACCTTGACTTGGAAATTCAAAAAGGGACGACTTTAGCGATCATCATTGAAACGATTTTTTTCAAAACTTTTTAAGTATTTTTTTTGCCTCTGTAATTCACGTTTTTCTCATAAAGAAAAATCTCAGAAACATAAGAGCGCGTTTGACTTACCGCCTTTTTCTTTGCTCTTCGTAGCAAGGTATATTCTATGATGAAGATTGAACAGTATAGCGTAAACCATTTGTCTGACTGGACGATAAATGAGATGAATGGATGGAAATTCACGATGATTCTCATCTTCGAGCAAAACTGGAAGTTTTATTTCTCCTGCGGTTAATATTTGATATATGTGAGGTGACATTAATCCTTTTTGATGACGTTCCGAAGCAGTTCGCATTACTTCGGACACAGTGCTCGGTATGCTCGTTATTTTTTCCGCGGGTTTTACAGCGGGTTCCGGTGTGATATGAGCGGGCGAAGCAACTGTCGAGCTGCTGCTCGAGCTCGATGAACTTATCAATAGATTGTGAACTCCGTTCACTATGTGGCCATTTGCTGAAAAAAAAAGAGAAATAACAATAAAAATAAAAAACAATGTAGATTACTTCTTGAAATTTTATTACGTTTGCAGTTTCAGTACTAAAAAAATGAAAATTATCAGAATTTATGCTCACTTTGAAACTGACTGTGACTGAATATTCAATTAAATATGATAATTAATGCTCGAAATAAATTTGAACTGTGCACAGGTTTAAGAAACAGAAAGATGAAGAAAGTATATTGGACGCTCACTGTGTTCTTCTTCAGATTTTGTATTATCGGCATCACCATGTCCCGGGAGACCAGGGGGTTCAATTACAATTTGCGGGGCTGCTTTGGCATTGGCAGTCGCTTGTTTATAGGCGTTGAGACTCTCTTGTTCGCTCTCCAGAGTTTCGGAAGCGAATCTTGAAGTTTCCAAAGTTGCATCTTCTTCGGGAGTTGCAGCTGATGTTTCCGGGGGATCGGTAGCTTGCACGGGTGCTGTTTGTTTAGCCTCGTATTTGTTGTTCTCTGTTGATTTAATGAGTGTTAATAAAAATAGGAAAATACGTGAGTAAATGATTATGAATAGTGAAAAAATGACAAATATGAGTTGAAGTTTCACCAACAATACTAACGTTTAGCCGGTTTCAAAGGCTTGTAATGCAAGAATCCTTCCTTCGTCCCGTTGATATAATACTGGACGGATTGTCGAAGCTTCGAGTATTTCGGATTAGTCAGATTACCGAATATTTGTTGTCCCGCAACGTCCAATTCGTTAGACGGTAAATCTTTGACGAAATTTCCAATAGCCCGGATGTATTGTTCAACGTTCGTTTTGTTAGGACCGATATTGATGTTCAATTTTTTATAAAAATCTATTAAATCGTGCTCCGTTAATATGTAATTGCCAAGAAGTGCGGCAAAAATGCATAATCTATCGGCTGGTATTCCAATCGCTTTTATCAATTCGGAGACCATGTATTCCTTGGTGTCGAGAGAACCCTGCGAATGGTTGAAAAATATCGTGAAATAGTTGAAAAGAAATCTGAATCAATTATTATCCAAATGCTTCAAAATATGACATTGAAAATTTTGAAATTTAGCATACGTTTTTTCCGAAAAAAAATGACTGTTAAACCGTTCATAAAAAGGTGAGCTGAATATGAAAAAAATGATCGGATATAAAATAAGAAATTTATTTAAAAAATTAAAATAAAAAAAAATCGTATTCAAAACGTATAAAATACTTTTCGAACTGTCTTGCCGGCTACACGAGTGAAATTTCCAAATTACATGTTTGCTTTTTTTGAAAGTTAAAAAAAAAAACAAGTGATGAAACAATAACAAATTTTCGAAAAATCACAACGAGCGTAACGTAACAATGGTTTTCGTTTATTTCATACCTTGTAAGTGAGTTTCAGCTGCTCCGATGAGAAATATCGGGGTGGATCGAAAGCTGCGTACTCGGCGTCATCGGCGATCAATCCATTGAAATTATTCTCACGACAATATGCAATTACTTCCTGATGATGATCGTCCATGCTGCATAACTGAAATTCAATAATTATTTTCATTTCTATTCATAGTACAGACAGGAGCTTAAAGATTTCTTCACGCTGATAAATATTGGCAAAACGAGACGAGAATACGTTATATACTTACAACAGCAACTTTTAGATGTCTGAGAGCCATTCTCAGGCTCGTACGCAAGCACACAGGAGGTGTCCACCAAATCTTTGGTGGTGGTGTTCCTTTTGTAGTAATATGTTTCAAAACCTGAAATTATATATGTCATATCTTCGAATTTGTCAAACCTTCAAATTCAATAATTCTGATCAACACAAAAACAAATCACATTATATTTAAAAAAAAAAAAAAAAACAAACAACTCAACAAGCTGCGACTTACGTTGTTAACTTTTATCCGCATTTTCAACTGATTCTGTATCCAATCTGCGCGTCGCGCTGCTTCGTGACAACCGTTGAAAAATACAGCTAACTCAACACCGGAGAGTTCAGTCGCTTGTATAAGAACAGCTAGAAATTGGACCATTCGATTCCACTGACCGCCGCAAGCCCAATCTAAATAAATTCACAAATTATATAAATTTTATGATAAAAAAAAAAGGAAATTGGAAATCATTCCTTGTGCCAAAACAAATCATCGCATACCATACTTTCGATCATGTCATTTCACCAATGTTTCTAAAATAAAATATATTTTTTTGTGTGTTACCGTATTTTTAGAGTCTAAGATACTCCAGAAGCAAAGTGCAAATAATAAATTTACTAATTGGTGTATCTAAAATTGATAAATTTTTCGTATTTTATCGTATTGAGGAATACTCAAAAATAAAACCTACATTTTTGATGTTTTAATATTTATTAATTTTAACTGACAAACGTCTGGGGCAGTACAGACCCGATGTGACCTTAATGTTACTACAGGGTTTCCGCGTATGGCTTAAGGTTTTGAAACAATAAAAAGAAAAATAATAGATCGAAGAGAAACATCAAAGGTTTTGAAGTCTTCCGGAACATGAAGTTTGCAAGAGTTCAGGTCTTTTGGACCTAGCTTTGAAAATAATTTTAATTTTTTCTCCTTTCGAGCGGATTCAGTGAATGAGATTAATAATGGGAATAATCAAATGCCTTGAGTGGTCTCCAAATGAATTATAGATATTTTTATACGCACAATTGAATCGAATGTATGTCCGTTTGAATAAATATACGGTTAATATTTTTTCAACTCTGCTCGTTTCCGCAAATCTGTCAAAAAAAGAAGGAATGAAATCTCACCTGAAAAATATCCGCCGTACAATCTGTCTAAGCAGCATTCTCCGTCGAGGACGAGACGAAGAATAGCCGAATTATGTTGTTGCTGTTGTCCTTTGCCCATACGACTGCGCTGTTTCATTATCACATGGCGAGCAATTTTAAAGAGATCTACCGGAACGGCGCCTCCTTGAACGCAATTGCTGTCGAGGAAGGCTTGCAAATCTTGGATACCCATTTTCTTGCTTTTACGTCGATCTTGTTTCGATGGAAGTTTTTCAAATTTTCAAGTCCTTAATATTCGTTTCAGCTTCGATACAGTTTTGTCATCTATTTTACTGATTCTGATCTTTGCCCTTTTCTTTTTTACTCTTTTTTGTTTCTATTTTTTCATTTATTTGTTGAAAGTGCAATGAGAATTTATGGTTTTTTTTTTTTTTTCTTTTACAATGTCTCTAAGAGGTGAAGGAATCCAGCTCCAATTTATGCGGCCGAAATCTGAGAGAAAAAAAAAATAAAACAACGAATAATCACAGAGAAACATTTGTTTCCAACAGTACATTGTTTTGTTCGAACTTGCAACACTTATTTTCATCAAAATATCCTCAATTCGGTACAGAAGAATCTAAAATATGTGTCAAATTTGCAAAATATTTCTATTATAATTGTGCTTTTTTTTCTCCAATTCTGGATATAAATGTTTGGTTATTCCCAAAAAGATTTGTCTTGTTTTTCAGTGACAAGAATTTTTTTAATTCAACGAAATTAACACGATTTTCTATTATGAATGGAGATTCACGGGAAAAAAAAAACAAAATTGGCATACTCCATGTGGTTGTCTCGGCTCAGATTACCAATAAAAAATGTCTATATACACACATTATATATATATGTATAATTTCTAGTATAGTTTTATATCACCATACATATAGCTATAGATGTATTCGCTGCATCAGGTCATACACACACAAGTTGCTCAACACAATCGTATGCAAAAGCAAAACCGTAATTAAGATGGTACAAAAAAGTATCACATATATATATGTATATAGATGATCAATTTTTTTCGGAGTGTCAGAATTGCCGGCAAAATAAATGAAAGGTTGTTTATGTACACGATGGATCGGAGTGAAACAAAAAAAAAACAATTTTCTATACCAAAAACATATCTTTAAAGGTAAATATAATTATTGCCCCGGGCGCCATTGATTCTTGTTTCTCTTTATGTTTACGTGTGTAAGAAATTATTTTACAACACACATATATATAGACACAAACACGCACGTAGATGTATATATGCTCAGTCCGCTTGGCAATAAGTTCGCGAAATTTAACCCCAGGGCATCAAATTTTGTTCACGACTGATTATTTATAAGAATAATGAACGAGAAGAATAACTCCCCGATCGATTATTCACAGCTTGACAATGATCCGGTGAGAAAGTTAGAGATTCGAAGGAAAAACTCGTACCGAATATTTGATCGGTGAAATGATGAATGAACGACTTTTTTAACGGAACGAATTCAACAAAGATTCATCGTGCCGGCATGGCGAAATACCACAGAAGAACGTCCGTGTCTAGTTTCATATGAACGTGTAGTGTATAACACGCGCGCGCGGACGCGATTGTGTGTATATCTCTCTCTCTGGGTGCGCGAATGTATGCGTGCGTATGAGTCTTGCAAAAAAGGATTTTTTTATACGCGCGGTATCGCGACTAATTTAATTTCACGAACGATGCCGCGCGATTTTTTCAATCCAGTACTCTCTATTTATTCATTTTTTCGCTATCATACTCACGTTAATTTATTGAGAATCATCGTGTGGCCGTTCCGAAGAAAAAACACACAAATAAGCCGCGCACTACACGGACTTTGATTACGAATGACGTTGGGTCCACACGAGAGAGGAGTAGCAAGAGGAACAGCAGGAGGAGGGGGAGGCTCGTGAACGGAAATGCGATCGCACCACAGCACTTTCTGGGAGGATTAGAAAATTACTATATTCTGTTGTATCCCGACATCACGATTGGCTTTTTACAAAAGTATTCACCAATTACGAGCAGTACAAACAGTTTTGACGGAATTTCATCGCGCCCTCTAAATCAATATTTCTACACTACTTTTTGGTGGGAATTTTCGAAACAGACTATTAAATTGAAACAAAAAATTTAAGCAAACAAAGAATTGAAGCCCTCGGAATTCATCTTTTTGACTTGTTCGAGCCTAAGCATTTTTGCTGAGAAAAAATTGTGCGTTACTGAAATACTAAATCGAAAATCGTTCCGAGCGAAAGATTCTAGTAGTGACTCGTTTATACTTCGATATTAGTAACGTAAATGTACTTGTCTCGAGTCACTGCCGCGACGACTTTAGATCAATGAATCATTGAAGCTCCAGATTTTTTTGTGAGCCATATCAATTGTTTATTGCTGATTCTTCGTCGTTTATTTTATTGGCCTGATTGAATGAGGTTAATTCCACAAAAAATCAGGGTTTCAGGCAGTTGGGATGAAATTAAAAAAAAAAAAAAAAAATAGCCATCTTCCACATAAATTTCTAACTATACATTTATCTTTAGATTTCGTTGGTCGTCATAGAAAAAAATAAACACTGATTGTAAGGATTTCATGGCGGAATAATAAGACCAAATAAATCAGATTAAATAATCTTTTAATATGTTGATTTTTCGTCATCATCATTCAGTTATTTATTATTATACAAATACCATCCATTCAGATCTCACGTAACACACATGTGACAGACAACGCTGAAAAAAAAAAATGATCTAAAAAAAAAAGAATTATCGCTACACAGTATCGAAACAACTTCAAATGGAAGAACGAAGAGACAAACGTCGATATGATACGAATGCAACGGAAATAATAAAAATGAATTGCGTTTGTGACGAACGACGAGGCAAATGCAAATGAAAAAAAAAAAAAAAAATAGACTTTTACACTTTTTTTTTTTCAGTCATTATTCGCGTCTCACTTGGATGTAAGATGGAAAGTCGCACGCACACTCTTCTAGTGCCATGTGATGCTGCTATTCTTACAAAAGGTGAAATTAATTCGCGTATTCAGCATCGCAATACGTCAAATCCAATCGGTCGATTGGAAGTCCCTGAAATCTCGTATGAAAGTTGGAACGTTTTCGGGTTCGAAAAAGAAACAGAAAATCTATTCCTTACACATAATTGTCCGCTTCATCGTTTTCTCACTATTCTTGAAACCGTTCGGATCCTCAAGATTTTGGTGATCAACTCACAGCTTTTTTTTTTCTCCTCTGAATGCGTTAAAATGCGAGTTTTTCATGTTTCTCTTCATATTTATCAATAAAGTTTAGGTCCTTTGATATTCGAGGCTCACAACTCGTCGTGTTCTTCATCTCGTTCTTCTTCCTCGTTGTCAGCATTTGCTTGATGACTAGAGTCATCAGCGCCCTCGTAATCGTCGTCCTCTTCTTCGGGAGTTTCGTTGAGTGGTATTCCCAGCACTTTTCTCATTAGCTGTTCGACGCTTTCGGCAAAGGAAGCAGTGTCACGGAGCATGTAACCAGATCTTATAGTGGCTGTTTGGAACATCATAAGAGCATTATCTTTGGCAGTTTTGTCGCTCGGATCGGCGCTAACTCGCCTGAGCAATTCTTTAATGAGGGGATGTCGGGGATTGATTTCTAAAGTTTTCTTTTGATTGAGATGATAACTTTTTTGTGGATCGTCAGCTTTCTGGTGGGCATTAGAAACCGCCAATCTCTCCATATTTCCGGTCCATCCGAACATACTAGCGACTAGAGCACAAGGCGAATCGGTGAGACGCTCCGACAATGTAGATTTACTGATGAATTCGCTGAGTTCCTCGTCCAGCCATTTGGTCAATGGTTCGTAAGACGTTTTCAATTCTTCCATTCGCTCCTTGCCACGCTCGCTGTCGTCAAGCGTAAAACCTTCTTTGGCAACATTTTGGAATTTCTTACCATCGAACAAAGGTAACGCTGAAATGGCGTATTCGTCAACGGCTTCTGTAAGGTACAATACTTCGTAACCCTTCTTTTCAAGACGCTCGATGAATAGCGATTTCTTAACTTCCTCCTCGCTAGCTCCAGCTATGTAATAAATTGCTTTTTGTTGGTCCTTCATGCGAGATACGTAATCGGTCAGACTCGTAAGATTTTCCTTGGACGATTTGAATTGAAGGAGTTTTGAGAGACGAGCGCGATTCTGAGGATCCTCGATAACACCTAATTTAATGTTGGTGCTGTATTCCTTCCAGAACGACTGATAATCCTCTTTTGATATCTTCTTTATCATATCCAATACTTTTCTTATCAATTTTTTCTTTATCACTTTGATGAGTTTGTGCTGTTGGAGATTTTCGCGGGAGACGTTCAATGGCAAATCGTCGCTGTCCACTATACCACGGATGAACGACAAATAATTTGGCATCATGTCGTTTATTTTGTCTGTTATGAAGACACGCCTTACGAATAATTTAATATTGTCAGCTTTGGTTCCATAACGATTGAAACTATCGCCCGGTTGTACTTTCGGTATGAAAAGCAACGATTTGAACGTCACCTCGCCTTCCGCTACAAAGTGCACCTTTGCCAATGGTGCCTGGGTGTCCTTTGTCAATGCTTTGTAAAATTCAACGTAATCCTTCTCCTCGACGTCCGATGGTTTCAGAGTCCAAATTGGCTTGGAATCGTTAAGAAGCTCCCAGTTCCATACCGTCTTGTCCACAGTTTTCTTCTTCTTCGGAGCATCCTCTTCGTCCGAAGATTCCTCCACTTTAACTTCTTCCTCGTCGTCTTCGTTCTCACGCTTCTCACCGTCCTCTTTTTTCTCAGTCGTTGAAGCCTCGCTTTCGTCTTCCTCTTCAACTTGAACCGTCTTGCTGTTCCACAAGTATATTGGGAAATTTATGAACTGAGAATATTTCTTTACCAGATTTTTAATTGTGTCCGGCTCCAAGAAATCGAACGCTTCCTCCTTCAGGATCAAACTGCAAAATCAATCGAGTTTGAAGGTCAGAAAAATTGATATTCTCGACTCATAAAATAAATAATCAATATCCTGAGTTTTAAATTATTCTCTGTTTCAAAAGGATTAAAATGAGAATTGAGTAAAATCTCAATGAAAAATACACTTAAAGTTACACCGGGTCAACGATACAAACTTCAATATTTATTATATTTTTTTAGAAAATAAGCTATTTTATCGATTGATGTATTCTAACCTGATCGTCGTTCCACGTTTGAGTGTATCACCACGAGGATCTTCGACAATCGAGTAGCTACTGCTGTCAGATTCCCAAATATATTGCTTGTCGTCATTGTGTTTACTGGTAACAATAACTTTTTCGGCAACGAGGAAAGCCGAGTAAAAACCAACTCCGAATTGTCCGATCATGTCGTTCATGTCCTGCGAACCCTCGGATTCTTGCATTTTTCCCAAGAATTCAGCAGTTCCGGATTTCGCGATAGTACCGAGATTGTTTATGAGATCGGCCTTGGTCATACCGATACCAGAATCCGTGATACTCAATATTTTGTTTTCTTTGTCAGCCTTTATTCTGATTGACAGTTCGGGATTAGCGTCGAGCACGTTTCTGACAGTTAGCGAGAGCAGTCTTATTTTGTCCAGAGCGTCCGAAGCGTTGGAAATCAATTCTCTGAGGAAGATTTCCTTGTTGCGATAGAGCGAGTTTATGATGAGTTTCATCATTCTATTGACCTCTGTCTGGAACGTATGCTTTTCAGAGTTTTTCCAAATTTCTTTCATCTGCGTAACGTTCAGACCATCAAGTTTTATCGCTTCCTCTTCTCTCGTGACAACTTCATCATCTAGTTAGCAGAAAACAATTTCATGGTAATAAAGTTCCACAACTGTTCTTGTTATTTAGTAGCAGAAAATACGTTTCTTTTTTTCAGGAAAAAATTCATCGAAAAAGAAACAACGTAATTTTATTACCAGTTTTTGACGCAACTCGGCTTGCACCCAAATCTGGATCCGCGGTGACCACTTCATCTTCGAGCGCCTCTTCCTCGGCACAGGCAAGACCTGCATAACAATTAAGATGAAAAATTATTTATCAAACCACTTTTACTATTATTTATATTCCGTCTTAATTTCTCTAGAATTTTTGTTTTTTGTGTCAACCGAATGGAACCATTGAGTAAATATAGATAAAGTGTAAACGGATAAAACGTATTCTGTGTCAAGTTAGAGCCTGAATTTAAACATTGATATATTTTTTTTCAATAATCTGTTCCCAATAAGCATTATCAGTATATTTTCCCCTTTCAGAAAAAAACATATGGAATTTGGTATAAACTCATCAAATATACATGGGTCATAAGATATTTAAAAGCTCGAGCTCAATATTGAACACCTGGTTTTTTTAAATCCGGTAAAATTTCTTAATATCCATTTATACTTTTTTGTTATAAAGATTTTCCTCTATCATTGAGAAATATTAAAAATACACAAATTTTTCCGAGCTTTATTATTTATCACTTTCGATTTTGCAGCAGTTTCAAAACTGGACTTCGTGTAATTTTAACGGACATTCACGATTTTCCATTTTAAAAAGTTCGAGACCAAATGAGTGGAAATTTCGTGAAAGTGAAAGATTTTTCGTATATTGGCTTGTAATTAATTCATTTTGTGCTCTTCAATTCTTAGAAACGTTCAAATATCAAACGTAGAAATCAAACATGCTTTACGATCGGATTCGACTGTGAATTTTCCGAATTTGAAGCCCCTCTCCCCTACTAACGGGCTCTTTATTCGGTTAATTAAAACGAATAAACTAAAAGTATATTGATCACAGACACGATGATTAAGATGACCGGCACGTTTGGTAAGCCTCGCTAGCTTCAAAAAGCGGCCGGGAATTTATTCGAGAGACTATTAGATAACGATTAATAAAAATAATGACACATAAATAAAACTCACCGGCGACGAGGAACAAGCCCAGTACTAAGAAAGCTAATTTTTTCATAGCTCGTGGTATTCGTATTTTCACACGCCTCAATAACTAACGTAAATCTACGAATGCGAAAAAAAAAACCACGCGCCTCCCAAGTTTGGAAGCTTGGCTATTTTATTTTTCTTGGATAAACTAACGCGCCGTTGTTTCTTCACAAACTGAGCTCTGTCACCGAGTCGTTCGACTCTATACCTTCTCCGTGTAACGTGTGTTACAATCAGAGTCAACGACCAATAGAAAACGACCACGCATTTCACGTGGACCAATGAGAATACTGGCGGTGGACCACTCTTCCAAATGGCGGATTCTTATTGGTTTAATTTTCAGTACATACGTGTATGTGATAATGATGAAGAGGCGGTGAAGGCGCGAGTGCGGTGTTCCAGAATATTCGGTGAAATTGGAGTTCAAAATATCTCACTCCGACGATAATAAGATCAATGTTGCATTTGTCATCAAAAAAATATATTGATACGGATAGATCGATTCTTCTCGTATCAAGTTTCAGGAATATTTAAAAATATTTACATCAAAAAATCTTGATCAATCGTTGATAATTAAACTGTAAAAAGGAAAAAAAAGCGATTTATGGATTAACCCTAAAACTCTTTCCACCCCTGAAAGTAACGTTACAGCCACATTTTGTTCCAGATGCCCCAACATTTTTGAATCGTTGCTAAATAAAAAGTTATGAATTTTATTTTTCAAGTAAAATACTTGAAATATTTTCTTTTTAAAGTAATGCTTTTTCTTTTATAAATATGTCAAATTTTGATAATGTGACCAAGTACATTTCCAGCTTTAATATAAAACTCTCGTTTTTATGCATTTAGAATTGAATTCATTTACGTGACTGAGTTGGTCTCTTACAATCTTTTCAAGCTTCATTTCCAGCAATTGATTATTACTGAGCATTAAAAAAAAAAAAAAAAAAAATCGGTAGAAATGAAAAAATACCAGAAAATTTTCAAATAGAAAATATTTCAAGAATAAATCCAGAAAAAAATCCATATTTTCAATTTTTCTTTTGGGTTGTGACTTAGCGAACAATAAGCTTTCAATTTTGATGAAACTATTCGAAAAAATTGAATAATTTTACAGTTTATAAAAAAGACTGTCGAGTAATTTATTAGTACCAGAAAATAACATAAATCGTGCGTTCGAGAATTCATTATTATGATTTAAATGGCTAAAATCAATAAAAATGTTATTGACAGGAAAATATTTGACGGTGATTTAAGGGTGGATTGATTCGACGGAGCTTGTGGGATTGAAACTCTCTTACTTCCAGTATACAAAACGCTAATACTTCGGGAGGAGGGTAAAAACGATTGGCAAAGCGTTATTAAACATGTCATATTCAATGTCACGTAGAAAACTTGGTAATCGTTGTGTTAGTAACAGAGGCGCGCAACATTTCTGACGGGATACTTAATTATTAATAGTAAAAAAAGAAAATTTCACACGGACAAATTCGTGAATTTTCGACAATGTTTATAGTAAAAAAAAAGGAATAATAAAGCAATCGCTTGTGAGTCTTGTCGATGTATTCTCAACGTCCTCTCACGTGTAACGTTGGAATGTTTGTATTCTCGTATTCTCAGTTTGGTTGTTCTTAATTTCTTCGTTATTTGATACATATTGTTGGCAAATAGCTCTCGTAAATTGCAGTTTCCGTTACTTGGTCTCCTCCTTCTTATTTTCCACATCTTCACCGACGTCCAATTTTTTCAAAACTTCTGTAACTTCTTCGGTGCTTTTATCCTCAGGTTTATCTCCATCGTCTGTTTTCTGTTTCTCGCTCTCTCCGTTCGACTTTTCTGGATCTTCGTTGTCACTGCTGTCGCTGTATGTTACGTAGCTGCAAGTGTCACTATCGCTGTCATTGTCTTTGTCGGCAGGATTTGGTTTACCGGCGTAAATCTCACATTCCGTTCCAACTATTTTCTTCGCCTTCTCGAAAGCATCTTTCCAAAGTTGCGCATCTAAGGAGATTTGTGAGAAAAATAAACGTCTTATATCATTCGGACAGTTTTTACGGATTTTTTAAATGATTTGCAAAATTATCTGCTTAACGAATCACAGATTCTAAGGTTTAAAGAACATTGTTTCGAAAATTTGTACTGCGAAGAGTTGAATATGGAATTGTCTACGTAATACAGAAAAATAAAAGCCGGTCGATGAAAATTATTGGAACTAACTTTCCGCATTGACGAATCTAATAGCGAGTAGTTCCGAGGTGAGATGTTCGTCGGCAAAATCAGCAAGAACGCTCCAGACCCAGGCCCGGTCGCTGCCACAGTTTGGTTTGAGTTCCATCCACGGTGTTACAAAATGATTCGCACAAATTTTCAGAGTTTTATCTCTGCGCATAACTACTCTCACCGTGTGTTTAGTTTTGTGTCTGAGTAATTTGACATCTCCCGTGCCACGTTCTTTCCATTCGGCTGGACTGCACGATGCGTCGTAGCGATACAATTTGGCTCTCCTGAAATAAGAAAAAAAAAAAAAAAAAAACAAATTCAAATTACATAATTGTCGTTTGATCCATCGGTGCAAAAGAACAAAAAAGCAGTTTGCTGTACGAGGATACGAACAGTTTGATCATTTCGATTTCATCTTCTTCGTTGTTGGAAACTTCGATGAGCGGTAACGTGATTATTGGATCAAAATAAACGTCGTCGCCTGTAACTTCTTCGTCGTTTTCATGCCCTTCTCCAGCAGGCTTAACTTCTGCGGCATGATCCCCATTAGTCTTTGAACAAATTGGAAACAATGGAACAACGTGCAATTTTGAAGTTTGAATCACTACAACTCATAGGAATTTCTTCTTGATTCCTATATGCCTAATTAAATTTAAATTAAATTGTGATATAAATTTAGTCGACTTAGAAATAAATTTTAAAAATTGATAGGGAATTCTTTTCTTTTTCCAAGGAATTAAAATTGAAGATGACACGGATACAAGTTATATGGATTTCTTTGTGAACCGAAAATATATATGTTGATTAATAATCACATTTTTATCATTTGAAATATTTTTTTTTTTGGAGAAAACTAAGGAAAGCTTATGATTAAATTCTTTTCTTCACCAACAAAAATTTAGAACAGGGAAGACAAATAACAGCAAAAGTAATGAATGGGCATGAACAAATGATACATAAGACTGAGAACTAATTAACGAGTTCTTCTATCTGTGTATAGAATGGATAAAAATCAATGCATTCAACAAAGAAATGTTTGTAAATTGAAATATTACAAGGGATAAAGGACATATATCGACTAGTAAATGAAAAATAAGTTTAGGTACTAAAAAAATGAAATAGTAATCACTTTATACTTCCATTTAACGGGCTTTAACTGGGACATTATTTTGTTGCGACAATGACCAATCTCAACGAAAAATTAAGCAAAATTGTTGAACAAATGATTTAGAGTGAAACAAAAATTAATGAAATGTTTGACAGATTATAACCTCAATGCATCAGATAACCCCAATGCACATAAAAAGGCATGAAAAAAATAATTGTTATTGAAAAAATTTGCTTTTATTTATCGCGAGCGTATCTGCATAACCTCTGTTTTGCGTCTGATCAACGTCAAATGGATGATAAAACGGACTTGTCAAGTGTTGCTATACACGATTTTACATCCTCTCAAAAAAACAATACAAAAACATTCATTTCTTGACTCACCACGTTCTCTGGCATTCCGCAGAATTGTTTAGTTTGGATAATTTGTTTATGGAAAAAAGTAATGCGACCACCGCCGAATAATCCGGTTGGGTATATATTGCTATATAATGGCGAATTTTGTAAATTGGCGTATAAACGGATGCCATTTTCCGTTACTCAATAGAGCATTCCTATTGGCTGATGCAGTTGAGTGAATTTTATTGTTGTACGGTTTTGACGTTAAACTCTCGAAAAATAAATTACCAAAAAATTGGCAGCTCTGAAAACTCTAATAAAGCGCCTCTGGTGGCAATGAAGAAAAAATAACTGTTGGATTTTTTTTCCCACTCCTCGAGGAGACAGAGTGGGTACTCTGTACTCTTTTTTTCTGTCCTCTATTATATACTCGTGGCTCGTGGTCTCACGGTACATCATTGTGAACCAACCACAGTGCCGACTCATCGTCCGAAAATTTAACGCCAAAACATTATTCTATATTTTGCCTTATATGTACGATTTGGGAAATAGAATCTGTGCTGATAACGCTATTTTCTAAACTAAAACAACACACAATGATTATTACCTTAAAAAATCTGCAGCAGCAAACGTTCACCGTTGAGATCGATGCATCGAAAACGGTATGTGCTCTGCCATCGTTAAGGCATTTTATTCTTTTCATTTATCAATATTCGACTCTCGTATATTATTATTTTCAATTTTATAGGTTAAAGAACTCAAGGAGAAGATCGAAGCACAGAAGGGGTTTTCCGCGCCTCATCAGAAATTGATTTACGCTGGTAAGTTTCTTGAAACTCAATAACATAACCTTGTTCGGATCTTTTCTTTTCGTCCATATCTTTGCTTTTCCTTGTGTCGCTTTTCTGTGTGACCGTTCGGCTATCAGTTTTCTACAGGGTATCATTTTATTTTGTACAAATCTTCATTATTTTGTAAATATGCACAGTCATCAATTTCTAAATAATATTTGATGTTAAAGTCAGACCATTATTAACTTTTAGGCTCCATGCACAATCAGATTCCTCATTTTCACTATCTCGATCCGTTGAAAACTATTTATACTACTATCTACATTTCAAAAAACTTGATCTATTTAATCCGTATTAGGGAATGGAAAACTTAGCACGTAGACAACAAACTATCAAAACCCGTAGCAGCGACCTCACATCCAGAGTAAAAAAAAAAAAAAAAATCCAACTACCATAGTTGGTGTGAGTGAGAGCATTGCTGAATTCTTATTCATTCCATTTTGAGGTTATTCTGACAATTATGGGCTTGAAGTATTGAGCTTTTTAATAGTGTCGCTTATTCGATGAAAGTATTTTTTAGAATTTTTTGCATTTTGTTTTTTGTCAATTTCATAATTACACAAATGTAAATATGAGACAATATTTGACTGAAAATGATGTACAAAATGAGCAAACGTCAAATTATTTTTCTATCAAAAACAAATGGAATATTCAAACGATCGAGAGTATTTATTTTCAGAAACATTTGCAATTTTTTTTTTTTTTTCAAAACTATTTCTAGTGTATCAGAGTTAAATTAACGCCGATTGATTTTGACTAAATCAGGAAAAAAAAGAAAAATTTACCAGTCACATCCGAGTGCACTAGAATTTTTCAAAAGAACCCATTTTCTTAGACTTTATTTTATTCCTTCTCGATCTCCTCATTCAAAGGCAACAGAACCTTTAACAAGGGCCCATCTTGAAGCATTGTTTTTGTTGTTGTCTAAAGCATTGTGAAATCCCTGTTCTCAAGGCTTGGTGACAATTTGATTTTCGATATTGGTCAAGGTTTTGTCTTGATAAAAATGAAACCTGTTTAATGGTTTTCCCTGGTGCTTCACAATTTTTGACACAACTGGAGATTAAAGTGGTCCTCATTTTTCTTCAGATATGTTTGCATGTCAATTTATCTTGAAAAAATAAAAAAAATAGCTGCGCTACTCTAATTCAAAGTCACAAATAATTTCACAAATAAAATTATTCCAATTACTTCTTACAATTTCTAGGTGAAATGACTCCTTGAATAATTATATCGAAGTAATTTATTTCCAATCACACACTGGCAATTTGGCTAATATTTTTACAAGACAGCTATTTTTTTGTGATTGTGCAATGTGAAAGGAGTGATTGTAAATATTTACCTTCTTTGGCTTCTACAATGTATAATTATTGTTGTCTGGAATCTAATTTTTATATTGTCCGTGTCGTCTCACATTTCCCTAATGATTAAGTTTCATTGTACTGACAATGAGTATAAAACTTATTGATTAATTAATTTATCGAATTGATTATATCCAAATGGAAATGTCACACCAAAGCTGTAACCGTGTGGTGGCACTCGACCTCGTACAACCTCATTGTTTTTTTTTTTTTTTTCAATTTTTCTTTCTACTTCGAAATGATTTTCAAACGCTAAGCATAAATCCTGTGTCGAAATCTTCTCCTGGACAATTTTTATTTTCCGAGGAGTAAGGAGATATACACTGTTCTTGTAATGCAGCGAAATCTAAGTATTTTTTTACAGAAAATATTATTGCTCAAAAGAATACTTGAAATCCCTAAAATTATGATGTTTATAATAAACTATATGAGATTTTCGATCAACCGTTAAATTTTCGCTTGACGTTCAGTTGAGGTTCAAAAGTAAACGAAAAGAGTTCATTTTCGCGCGTATCGATACGCGATGAGAGTCTTGACTCGTGACTTTTAACTTTTTTTAAAAATGATCGGCGTTGAAGATCTAGCGCAGTTCTGAATGTAGATATTTATAAAATACATGATTCTCGATATTCCGACATGATTACTTATTCAAAATAATATATGTTTCAGGAAAAATTTTAAGCGATGATCAACCGTTGACGGAATACAACATCGATGAAAAGAAATTCATTGTTGTCATGGTAACGAAGCCCAAAGCAGGTGCCAGCTCGAATGCAACAGGCGAACAAGTTGGTGACAGTAGCGATAACAACAAAGAGAATACGAATACCCCCAGGTACTGATTAATGTTAATGTAATAGAATAGATTCATAATATTTAGAAATTATTAAAATCTGTGGTCAGGATTCTCTATAAATGAAATTAAGAACACAGAGTTGTGTATTTCGGGTAAAAATTTGAGTGGAAACGTGTGTACGTGAGCGTTTTTAAACCTGACGTACTTCAAACGACTTATTGATAATAAAATTCCGGTTGATCTGTACTGTCAACGCTGATAAGTCTTGACTTTCGACGAAGATAAATTTGTTATTATCATTGTTTCGAAAATACTTTCACCTCCAGCTCGGAATAAAAAAAAAAAATAAATAAAAAAAATATGTTAATCGATGATAATTTATTATCTTCGAATCGACGACGAGTTGAATCCAATGTTTCGATTAATTTTAACTATTCGATACTGTTTCTGATGAGCATCCAAAGAATGAAGTAAATCCTAAATTCACGTTCTCACTGGAATATTGAAATTAAAATCTTTTAATTAACTGTTTACCACTTTTACGTTTTATTTGTTTTCATTGGATCAGAGAATTCCACCTATTATTTGTGAGGATTATATCGTCATAGTAGGGATCTGTGAAACTATAAAAATTACATGTTTTCCTTCTTCTGTCAGGGAATAAGATGTAATTTTTATTTTTCTCGAAATATCACGCGTCTCCGAGAAATGTATAGATATACTTTTCAGTTATCTCTCTCGCACTCACGCAACTGATAGATCACATTAATCACATCTGTTCACTGTTGGAACGAATCTTTCCATTACAACGTGTCCAATGCTTTAATCAACGTATGAAAAAAACCCTTTTTTTTCATAAATATATATTACGTTTTCAGACCCGCTGCTGCTGTATCGAGTTCACCTGTGGTAGAACAAACTCGACCTCGTCCAACCACAATTGCGTCGGATGAGCTCACAATTCCAGCAGGGGCTGTCGGGATTCAAGCTGAAAGTGCTCTACTTATGGGTGAAGAATATAATACAATGGTGAACAACATAATGGATATGGGGTATGAGTGAAAAATGATTTAATCAAATCATCGAAGCTTTACGATTTGCTTTTACGATTTGCAAATATTTTTTGAGGGGCATGGCAATTTCAAATATCCTTCGAGATATTCAGGCCATGAATAACTATTAAAAATAACAACTATAAAGTTTTTATCTTTTACGTAATGCTTGTTGCAAATAAAGACAGTAAAGAAGAAAACAAAAATGTACGTCTCGAAAGTTTCAAGATTAAGATACGATTTATCGGAGCACTAGGTATATTCCGTATTGTGTTTTGCAGGTATGATCGCGAGCAAGTCGAACAAGCTTTACGTGCAAGTTTCAACAATCCGGATCGAGCCGTCGAATACCTGTTAACCGGTATACCACCTCAATTGCTCGAAGATCCTCTCGAGGATCCCCCAGAGGGACAAGATCCGAGCGGAGACCAAGCTCCAGATCCTCTAGCATTTTTACGGACACAACCGCAGTTTCAGCAAATGCGACAAGTTATACAACAAAATCCGCAACTGTTGAATGCCGTGCTTCAACAGATCGGGCAGTCCAATCCTGCTCTATTGCAGCTCATCTCGCAAAACCAAGACGCCTTTGTACGCATGCTCAATGAACCGGGTTAGTGCCACGTTACACTTTTTATTAAAAATGTTTTTAATTCGCACATCATTTTCTGTCAACATGTGTTGTTGGAGTATAAATTTTAACGAAAAATCATTTCTTCTACCGTGCAATTATTACGTAGAAAATGTAATTTTTATTTAGCGGTCACTCTGTTTCGAGTTCAAAGCATTTCAGTTGGTTTTTTTTTTTTTTTCAATTGTGTTTTCCAATCATTTCAATGGTTTTTCCTTGTTTCTGTAGCTGGAGCCACTGGCGGAACTGGAGCCAGCGTTCCATTGCCACCAGTAACCTCAGCAGCTACAGCTCAAAGTGGTGTGACGGGAAGAACGAACACCAGTGGCGGTACAACCGGCATACAAGTTTCACCTCAAGACCGCGATGCTATTGAAAGGTTGAAAGCTCTAGGATTCCCGGAAAACCTTGTTCTGCAGGCATATTTCGCGTGTGAAAAAAACGAAAATCTCGCAGCAAACTTTCTCTTATCACAAAATTTTGATGATTGAGCTTCCATAAATTTTGTGTTTAAGACTTAGAGCTTACCGAACGAGCAGAGAGAGAGAGAGAGTGGAGTCACTGAATTATAGTTTTGAGACTTACCGTTCGGCCTAGCCAAAATATGAAGATCTGTTGGCGGCACGCCTTATTCACAGTTGATCGATCAATCTGTGTAACCTCTACTTCCACCGGCTCTTATCAGATTTGCAACTTGTACAAAAATCAAAGTTTCTGCACTGCGTTGTAAAATTACTGAGCATTTGCTTAATTTCATGCGATATTAAATGGATCAGTTGTCACTTAGTCTTCATTTTATAACGAGTTGACTGCATACACGACCCGTTATGGTATGGGACTTGATTGTTTTTTTTTTTTTTTTACGCGATCTTGTTAATTCTAATTATTTGCGTATACAATACACTGATTTGTAACTGCAGAAGGCACTCTTCTGTACATAAATGTGTTAAATTCGTACGCCAATTGAGCTGCCAGGTACCTGGTTATGTTTGCAGCCATTCAATAAAATTATTTTCTTTTGAAGTACGACGATCTGTAAGTAATAGCTAACTTATGTCTAAGAAATTAACGGCATGAATAAAGTATGATTGGAAGAAATCATAGAGATGAGGATTCTTTATTTTCATAAGTAATATCGATCGAATTTCGTTGGAAACGTTGAAAGTATTGTTCAATGATGGAAGCAAAACTGTTCATTGAAACAGTTGTATTCTGACATAGGAACTTTGGCAAAATACTGTTTTTTTTTTTTTTTTTTACTCATAATCCGTTGTAATATGGAAAAATAACAAAGCTCGGTGTGGAAAAGAAAAAAAAACAACGAACTGGATATGATCAAAATTTCGATAGATAAGTATTGCTAAATTGTGAAGTTTTCGCCACTTTATATTTACGACCACTGTAACGCTGGTGAAACTCTTGGCATCCACCAAATGCTTTTACAGCCGAAGTTTTGTTTTTGCTCGCGGTTGAGTTTTCAAGAAAAATATAAGTTGCAAGTTGGTCTTCTAAAACGATTCGCGACGTTTCGGGTAAAAATTCAAAGATGTTTAGATAAATTACAAAAAAACGTTTAATCTGAGAAGATTCAATGGAAATGTTTGACAGCTCCATTTTATTTGTCTATAGAAATCTCATACAATTTGTCAGCGAGACTTTGAAATTCCGTAGAAGCTTCGAGATGTTGAAGAAGGGATGTGTTCAGTTTCGCATCGCCGTAAAAAGCGCCTGCCAAGGCACCGGTCATTGATGCTATCGTGTCAGCATCACCCCCGAGGCTTATCTGAAAAGAAATAAATGAATAAAAGAAAAGAGGAAGTGGAGATTTAGAATTTTTTCTATTAAGATGTAAAAACTAACGGCATATTGAATAGCGCGTCTGAACGGATTGTCCGATCGTATCCCTTCGATTGATTTTTGAGCTCGTAAAAAGCAAAATATTGCCGTGGGAACCGATCCGAATGCAGTCACATCGTGACCCAATTTCTCAACTACTTTCACTCCATGAGCGCCTTCTTCCTTCAGTAGATTTTTAATTGCAACCAGTTGCACCTTAAAAGTTTGCGGGTCAACGAAATCCAATCTTGATTTAAAAGATGAAAAAAAAAAACATATTTCATATTTGAATATTTATATTAATAGAAATTTGTCCAGGTCAAAACTGCTGATTGAATAATGCAGCCCCATTTCAAAAACCGATCATCTCTAGTGAAAATTTGGTTTATTTTCAAGATAATGATAGACATGAAAATCTTTTGCTATAGAAAAATTGCAAAAAAAGTCTTTGAATTAAAAATTTACTGCTGATATCAAAAAGTATTAATGTGCAGAAAAACATGCATACCATTGACATCAAATTCTTCACTCACCCTTCATCATTCGCTTCTATTATGTCCATTTTACCAATCAAGTCATCAACGAATTTCATAACATCCAATTCTTCTTCCGGGTCTGAAAGAAGACTTTGTTGGATCGCGATGGCCTTTAAGGATAAAAATGACAGATTTGAAATTTGCATAGCACTGCTAATGATTTCTTTAACTTATTCTTCAATAATTATCAATTCGTCGGATTTTTTTACTTCGACTTCACTAGAACTTTTTAATCAAGATCTGGTCTTGAATCTTGGATATTGATGAGAAATTTGTCTTACCTGGAGAATTGCTCCGTCAATACCCAATTTATGAGTATGTGTGATCGCGGTCGCTAGTCGTGTCACTTTGATCAACTTGTCATAATCGTTATGATAGAACAAAGCGATCGGAGCTACTCTCATTGCTCCTCCATTCCCTAAAGATCCTTCGCCGCCAAATTGTTCCTTCGCAGGAGTTAGTACGTCGGAAAATTTATTTCCTCGTAGTTTATGAAATACCTATGAACAGATATTGCACAGTGAAGACATACTTTTTGTCTATTAACGAGTTTATCGAACGAATAAAAAAATTTGCCGTTGATTCTTTGCACTAATTCAGTATTCGTTACTTTTATTTGTATGTTTTTGACTCACGATCATAAGTGGGTAACACAGCAGGAAGCGACACGGGGTCAATGGTGCCCCGTGCCTCATAGTGGTATGCTCATACTAACATTTACGACGCCTGGTCCATAACCCCGGTTAGGCTCTTGGTAATAGTTTTTTACAAACTTTTTTGCCATGTCTTCGAGAACTAAGGATCTTTTTTCTATGAGTGATTGCGCTATGGAACGGGTCATAGCGGAGTCATCGGTAAACTGGATTACAGGCGCTATAAGTTAAAAATGTGATCATTATTACGTATTTATTACTAAATTAATTTTTCGAAAATGTAAAATTTTATTGTATCTCAAGCAAGGAGGATCTTTGTTGAACATCCTCTTATTGCAATTATCTGCTAGCAACAACAACAAAAAAAACAAAGGTTTAGAAGGAAGAATAAAATATTTGTAAACTGAAAACGATGGTGGATGTCATGAACTTTTAAAAACATCAAATGAATTGAGGTATGGTTTGTTAAAAAAAATACTAGTTCTCATGAGCGAAAGAAGTATAGCTTGACAATTAATCGTATAAAAAGTATTCGTACAAACCTTTAAATGCCGGTCCTTCGAGTTTATCTAAAAACTTTTGGAGAACAACTTTTTCACCAGAGGTAAGGAGATTGTTATTTTCATAAGGGCTTCCTAAACAATCGCCGGTCAGTACACCCAGCAAAGATCCACGGAATTTCGTTCGCAACAATGACAGTTCGATTTTTGCCATTTTTTCTTGCGATAAATTTGTTTATATGATCTTACGGTTAATAAACGCTAAATAACAGAGGAAGATGAAAATTGGAAATTTGGAGACAGATCAGACGAAGAAACCGCGTAGACCGAAATCAGTTATTCAGCTCGAACTATGCTCCATCAGCTGTTGCTGTCGTCACGCGCGGTCGAGTCCGTTTTCTCGCAGTGCACGTGATACGTGATGGCGCAGGTGACGTTTTGTAGCAAGTTTTTTAGGTTCGTTCGTTTTTGCAGCTACGCGATTAATAATCGTTGCTTTTATTATTCTTCTATTCCTCCACGGCTATCGCTCCATGTACATAATCGTTGTTCACTCTTCTCGTAAACCTGACGTCTCGTATATCCTGACGCATGCCTATTCAGGTCAGTCAGCCAGTGTTGTTTTTTGAATCCTATTTATGAGGGCTGAGTAGTGTCTGCGATTTGTTCAAAGTTAGTGTGGTAGAAGTTCAAATCTGCTTGAACTTGACACTTAATTTGCTTCTACGCGGTACCCGTTTAGATGCAGTTTTTAATGAATAAGTAACATAAAACTTTTTCTGTAAGATTCCAACGTTATCAATCACTGTCTTTCATAATCGAATATTTTGAGTAACCAAGCAATGATATGGAATAGCAGTATCTTCGAGTATTTTTTTCATGTTTCCCGTATCTCACGTCGATCTTGGCAATGTGGTGTTAAAATAATTAACAATAAAAAATTACGGTATAATATACAAGTTCGTTTCACGAAACCCTAAAAAACACAATCATATATAGATAAGAGAAAAGTACAGAATTTCTTGCCAACTCAATGTGATGAAAAAGTTTTGAATATTTTCATTTATTGCTCCGAAGTTCATTAATTAATGTTTACATTGCTTATTCGCTGAGTTCAATCGAGTCCATTGTGCGTTTTTATAAATGTGAGTTTCATTATAACTGATGTTTGATGCTTTAGTGGTTTTCGAGTCAAACAAATCGGTCTGGAATAACACTTGGAAGGGTGGCTGCTCGATGGGTAGCGGGAGACAGTCTTTTTCAATTTAAATTGAGTGTATAAAAACAAAAAACAGTCAATTTGGCTGTCTGTGTTTTGAGGTCAAGCTTAAAACAATTTTCCTATGTCTGGTACAAATGCGATGTTAGTACTGCTTTACTAATAATTATAAAGTAGGATAAAACCGTGAAGATGAAGTCTGTGGAGATTTGACAGGAAAAATCAACCGTGAAATAGTAAGTGTTGCAATTTTTTCAATTAAACTCTCACCAGGGAGTCAATTTACGCACGAGATAATAAAAATGAATCAACTGTTCTGACCGAACAACGCCGATGACACGAGGAAGGTGTTTTGCTTTGAGCATTGGATTTTTTGTCATTTTGCGCTTCTTTCCTCGCCAATATTTTTTTGTCATTCAATAATGTCACAGATAAATGTTTGTTTTTTTTTATCTACAATAGAAATGATTATTCATAGATAGGCGAAAAATCGTTTCAAACAGATCACAACCGGTTATATAATTATGAAAAAAATCAGACTTCCTGATACTAAGTTTTGTAAATTCAATGGAGTTTAAATGCATAATTATGTTATACTATGAACGAGACTGGACGTAAATTCGCCGAAGAATATGCGATTGTCATTGCCGGTAGCATGAAAACTACGCTTTTGTTTTCACATTATATAACAACTAAAATTATGTGATTGTATTCAATTGAATCTTCCGTGCATATTTTTGAGTCTACGACTATACAGTTTTCATCTTTTTTTTTTTCTATCGATCGAATAGCTTTTTGAATTTGTGAATTTATAGATTTTTAAAATATATATTTTCATGTACGCAGATAAATAGTTATGTTCCATTTGTTAAAAAGACGTGTCATTAATCTTGATCTTCGATAGAGTGATTTATTTGTCATTTTTCATCGAGTAATTATTGATTCTAAGATTCTACGAGCGTGGGTGGTTTATGAGTTTTCTGAATTTTTTTTTTTATCGCTTCCTTTCTCTTTTTCACATTTGAGTAATATAAAGATTTTTTATTCTCAATTGAAAAGTCTTCGCTAACTCGTTTATCAACTAACCAACACATTTTTTGTCATTTAAATTTATTTGGAAAAGTCGTGAAATACGTGCACGTGAATTTTTTTAAATATTATTTGTCTCTCTCTCCCTCATTCGTTAATGTCTATCATATTGGATCGAGTATGATTTTATATTTACTCTGCTTAAATCGAAGTTGGATTCATGATTTAGAAAAATCTCATAACATTTTTAAATATATTATCGTAACTCTCGTATTTCTTATTTTCATATATTTATATTTTCAATGTTTTTTTTTTCTTGTTTTTTTAATCCTCAACCTTTCGCCTGTCTCCGTTGGCCTGTCTTTTTATTAGCCTTATGTCACTGAATTGAGCACGATTTTCCAGTTCCGGTGGAGCGAAGAGTTATCCTCGAGCCCGGAGTATTATTTTCATTTCCAGCAGCTAACGAGCATGTTTTGGTCCTCATTATCATCAGATCAGTTCTTATGCTCGGTCGCCGGACATTTGGTGCGACTACTCCGCAGGCGTCACTCAATCGGCGTTTTATGCTCAAGGTCGATTTATGTTTTGGCTGAAAACAAAAAAACAAAAACAATGATGCAAATGAGTACTGTGAGGACCGATTTCACGTTCTTTTGACAAGCAAAAGCAGCCGAGTGATTTTATTCAAACAGAAGTTTTGACAGAAGGGCCAGCTGCTGTTATACTTCGCCAAATATGTAAGTATCGAATAAAATAATCCAACGATCGAACCAACTTTTTAAAATATCCCTGACGGATCAGGGAGTCTCAAAAAAAGTCGAAAAAAAAGTCCCAATTGGGACTCAAGACTCAAGTGGACACAAGTGAGACCCAAATTAAGTCCTAAATAGGACTTTCTCCTGTGACGGATGAGTCCCAAGTTGGGACTCAGAAGTGAGTCTCACTTGTCCACTCAAGTCCCAATTGGGACTTTTTTTCGGGACTTTTTCCAGAGACTCGCTGATCCGCCAGGGTAGTCTCATTCACTTGCCTGGGAAGGTGGTAACATCGTAGGTGAGCCGAAAGTCAATGGAACTTTGCGATGATGATTCGGTGCCATTTCCAGCGGCAATCCAGCGACTACGAAAAGCTGATAAAACAACTCATCAACGTGATAATTCCGTTTGGCTGAAACTTCGACGAAGATGCAACAGTCGTCTTGGGAGTTGCAATATTCTTCAGCTTCCTCAACCGTTACGGATCTGTTGATCAATATTTGTTACAATTTTAGTTAACGTCGTCGTTGTATAAATCTCGAATAACATTAAATACATTTTTATTGGGGAATGATAAAATAAATCATTAATAATGGTAACTAAAGTCAACAGGGCTAGAGCGAATATAAAAAATGAAAAATTTTTTATGGCTAAACCACCGTTTCTTTATGTCAGCCAACATATTGGCAAACTCACTGGATCAAGCAGGGTAACAAGGGGAGATTTTTAGCTCAGCGACTATAAAAGGGGGTGCAGAGTAGATATCGTGTAAGGCGTCTCATATGCGGGAGTTTATGGGATGTGAGAGAAGGGAGAATAGCGTCAAGGTCGTAGGGGATAAAGAATGTGTCGGTGGAAGAGATGGAGAGGTGCGGAGGGAATGATGTGCTGGAGAGAGTGGAGAGCGAGGCGATGCTGCTAGTCGAGTAGATGGGGATCAATTTGGCAGTGGTTATAGATGGCTCGTCGGACGGTAGCGGCTGATGTTAGCAGGGGGGAGTCCCAGACTCCATGGGAAGAGGTTCAGATGTTTATGTAAAGCATAAAATCTAGTACTGGTAGGGGAGAAGCAGGGCGTGAAGATTTATATAGTGAACCGAAATCGAATGTCAACGAAAATTTATTTATTCGGCATCGTGTTTCGTCTCTCGTGTCATTGTCCATTGAAATTTATTCACTCTATATACTCGTAAAAAGGAACTAAATTTGAAGAAATTATGCTAATGTTATTTTCTGTGGAATTTTTTGTTGAAAAAATTTAGACAAAAAATGTTGATTTATTTTTGTATATTTTAGATCAGATTAGATTTTTGTATATTAGATTGATAGTTGATAGATAAGTTGATAGATTGAGGTTTTATCTTCCTGAAGGGGGAAGAATGCTGTGCCACGATTTGGCACAAATGACTAAAATTTGCATGTAGGAATCCAATTGCGAAACATGAAAAAGTCGCAAATATCACAGGCATCACGTCATCGAATATTCGAATAAAGAAATAATGATTTATTGTTAAAAGTTTTGATTGACCAAAAAAATTGGCAGATCTTTGACGAAATTCTGATAGATTGGTCTCGAGGCAAATAAACCACGACTTTGTAATCTTTTCTCAATAAACTTATTGTTAACTCGTCTCAAAAGTATTGGGTCGGAGTTTCGATCAATTTGGTCATAATCCCTAAAATACTCGTCCTTGATAACTCGTCCCTGCGCTACAGTCTTCGTTGACACGACAGAGTGAAAACAGTCTGAATCCATTTTTGCCAATTATCTGGCAAAATTATTAAACGCATAAGAAACAGAAACAGTTTGGACAAAACTAAAACACGTCCCCATACCCAAGATCTTATTTAAGCAAGCAGCAAACACAAGTACAGAGAAAACAGAGATACGAGATGCTGCCAACAACAGGCACACATCTTGCTAAATAAACTTTAAACAAAAAAGTGATTTTCATCCCAATCGGTTGAACGATGTAACGTTCATTTTCGAAAAAGAGAAACGAGAGAATCGACATCGTCTTAAAATCGCATTACGTGTGAAGGTTTTTGTAACCCAAAAGATTAAATGATGTGCAAGGAGTATTTGATAAATTAGTGAACGATACATGCGACGGCACGATGGTATATATGCCATGAGTCTTTTTGGGTCGAGCAACATTTTTCTGCCATCCATTATTCAGAAGGGTACTCCATAAAAGCGGGCGATGATGAGCAGGGCGAAAATGAACTTAAGGAATTGACGTGTCATCCCGCGTGAGCTATGTCCCTGCCTCGCGGTAATGATTATTTTTGAGATTCGATCGATGTTTCAAGAAAATAATTAGCTATCCGAGTAATTGGGACGTTTTCGTTGAAGGGTAACGTCGAGGTCCCAAAACAGGGTAATTTAATTGGATTTTAAGCAACACCGACGGATCAGCGAGTCCCAAAAAAAGTGGACAAAAGTCCCAATTGGGACTCGAGACTCGAGTGGACACAAGTGAGACCCAAATTAAGTCCCAAATGGGACTTTCTCCTGTTGGGACTTGGAGTCCCAAATAGTGTCTTTTTTTGCGACTGGCCCTTGATAAAAGTCCCGGTTCGAACCGAGTGAGGGGAAAAAAGTCCCATTTGGGACTCACAAGTTAGTCCAACTTGTCTACTCAAGTCCCAAATCCCGAGTCCCAATCGGGACTTTTTTCAGAGACTCGCTGATCCGCCAGAGAAGTTTAGCAAACTGTTTGTTTTCAATGACAATACTCGTGGGTCTTTGTATTCATTCGAAGGTTGAATAGAAATGTGTAATGGGAGTAGGTGCATGGGATCGATGCAAAATTTATAAAATATGTTTTTTTTTTTAAATCGATTCAAAGTGAGGGCAAATGAAAGGTGAAAAACAATGTTTGATTGGTAAAATAAAATAGTATGAAGTGGTGACTACTCGTTAGGATCGCATAAATTGTTTACACGTTGTTATGGATTATATTGAAAAATATATAAAATATGAATTATTTGCAACCTCTGACGCACTTAGCCTCACGATCACATTTATTTCCAACGATGACCATCGGTACTCTGAGGTGGTGATAACTTTTACGACTTTTTCCTTGAGTTGCACTGAGTTTTGATTCAAGAATAGCCTCCCTGAGCCTTATCGTTTCTTCGAACGACTCACGACAGTCCATGCTAAATACCAGCACGAACAAATCACCTATGAACAATTGAAATAATATGAATAGCTGAAAAATAATATTTTTTTTATCGCATGGGCTATACGATTGTAAGTTGTATCATTGATTAATAGAATTTTTTTTTCTCTACATTGCTGAATGAGTTTTCATCAAATCAATGCGGAAATGATGTGTGGGGAAAGGTTTTAAGGAATTGCAAAATTGATAAATGAAACGTAAAAGCTACATTCATCGAGGGTTGTCATTTTTTCTTACAGTTGACTAGTCTTGATAAATCTGCGTACATTCACGTGGCATTTTTCGAATGAAAAATAAATTGCGAAAAAAAATGGGTTGAAGCAATCGTTTTTTTTTTTCGTTCGTGAAAAGGATCCATAGAGAAAAAAATTCTAGTTGAATCGACCGGAATGCATCGGTGAAATCAACTAGATTTTTTTTTCGCTTGGCTCATGCTCTGCTTAGAATTCTCCATAACGGAGTTATTTTTCATCCGAAAATAGCCAATCAAATCGTATATATACGACAGTTTTTTCGACGAATAATCCATCGAATGCGAAGGTCCAATGTTTGTCACGAGATCGCGATCCATATGCGAAACAGTCACGATCAAATTCCCATTCAGAATTTATTTAAACTCGGAACAATGGAATTCTGCTGGTTCCTGTAATCAATGGTTCATCCGTTGGGCAATAAATTTGCGAAAAGCTCCGACGCTCCGCGCCGCACGGCCCTGTACGATAACACAACAGCCACATGAGGTGTCGGGAAGCCCAGATTTTCTAAGCCGTTGACAAATCAAAAGTATTGAATAACGAGGCTTGAAAAAAATCGAATAAAATTGTGTATTCGTTTCAAAATATTCTCGATGAGTGACAACGAATTGTTGGTAAAAAAAAAAAGAGGATCATAGTAGGAAAAACACATTGTTATATTGATTCCGGCGGATAAATATTTATCCGAAGGTTCAACTACTTGCGCATGAATGAAAAAAGCAAGCGTTTATCAGAAGCGCTTAAGAAGTTCATAACCAGAGTCAAGAGCAGTTGGGCAAGCGTTGCCAAATTGGTCACGGTCTTTTGCTCGGCTTTGCCTACTTCATTTCTTCCTTTAAGCTACACTAGGCTATTTAAGCGGGCGCTTCGGGCGTCATAACTTCTTGTCTAACGTTATTTTTAATTATGAAACAAACCTCAACATTATTCGAACCGTTGGTTGATTTTGAAAAAATAAATTATACATAAAAGATTATTCTTTATCAATTGCTCAAGTTTTAATAAAATTTCTCTTTTGCGAAATTAATTGAGAATAATTTTTCTTCGTTATTGTTCATCCGGATGCATGACTCGTCAAGAAGGAATCTGAGTTGTCATAGACGTATGAAAAAACCAGCTGTCATTGTGACATTTGAGAGCAGACGGAATAACTTCAGAGTCGTAATTTGACTCGAGCTCTCTTGGACTAAATGTAATGACACAGCGAACCAATCAGAATCGCGGAAAAGCGATGACAATAAACAGCCAATTCACGCGTCACAACCCTACTTTATAAAATGGGGAAATTATTAATTCAGGATGCAGATGTTGAAACAAAAAATTTGAGGGAATTTTGCTTTTTTAGTGATAACGATTGAGTAGTGATGTAGGTAGCAAAAGCTGTGATAATATAACACGAAGTGTAAACGCTGCAGCTTAGACGTTAACTTCAACCGAATAACATTAATCAGAAGCTGAATAACTGATATCAGGCCGCGAGATAACCGCTCGAATCATGAGAACATGAAACATCATCAGAACATGTATTTTCGCCAGTAAAAAAATAACTTCTCTAAAAAGCTGTTTTTGCTACAAAACGGTGTCTATATATATATATCTATTCTACAGATATTCGTCCTAAAGATCTTCGTCGTTTTTGCCTAATAATGTGCCATTAAGTGCAAACTTTTTTTTATTACGATGACAAATTAATATTGCCTTACCATTTTTATAAAACGGAACCCTGAGCGCGGCACTAACGCAGAAGTGGTAACCGCTGTCTCCGCATCTGGAAACACAGCGTTTGCTGTTTCGCCGCAATAAACATTACGTGGGACATTTTATCAATGGCAAAAACCACATGATTTTATCGTAGCAGTCGTTGCGAATGATTGAGAGGAACAAACGAAATATAATACGTGTATGTAACATTATTTTAACGTACATTTAGGTCTTCAACCGAAAGTCGAGTTTTATTGGCTTGAGATAATTGTTTCATTGAATTACATGTATTAGGAACTTCGAATTTGGCTAAGGTGAATGGGATAGTCACGATATTATTCCGATCCTATATCAAACATTTTTTTTTCTTGTTTTGGAAAATATCGTAATGCGTTGAATAATGTTTGTATCTTCGTACACGTAACAAATTTGTCGAAAAATTATAACATTTTTTTGAACAATCAGTTGCACAATCATTTCAACGGTCTCTGAATGTTTATTTTTAAATCCCAAATTTTCTTTCACTTTTTGAGATGAAAAATAGGAAAGTTACCTCCAAATTGTATAGAATTTTATGGCACGTACTATTTTATGGTGAAAGTGCTGGTGGCTCATTGAAAATTTGATTGAAAAAAAAAAATTGACACATTTCGTGAGATATTAACGAATTGACTTATGAAAAATCGTGGGACTCCTTGGGATATGACAGTGCAAGCCTCTCGAGCGACAACTTCGCTGAGGAAAATAAGGGGATAGAAAAAAAAAAGGAAAGAGAAGAAATCGAAAAAATCAGATTTTGGGAGCAGTGCCACTAGCCTGTGTATAAATAGGGATCCTTGGCGTTCCCCGCGTCTCTCGAAATGGGAATAGAATTCCCCAAAGAATATAGATGTTTTTATATGTGAACGTTACATAATCATTTAACAAGAACGATTTTTCACTATCTTCTGTATAGCTGATTGTATCGACACGTCTTCGAACACAACATGCAGAAAAGGATCCACCTAAACCAATTACCATGGTCCCTTAGGGTCGAGCTATCTTTCGCTATCGCTCAATCTTACGTGAAAACAGGTCTGCGAAAGCAGTTTCGGGTAGGATATAAAAAAATAAAGATAACTCAGCATTCTTTCGTATCACTGATCGAACCTAATTAGGTCTTGTCTGCTTGGAAATAAAAATCTTCGATATTTGTTTGTCACATCTGTTATCATGTAGAGGGAAGCCGCATATATGGGTTTCACGTAAATACTTCCCTTTGATTTTATTTTCAATGACACTGTCAATACTTTTTTTTTTTTGGTAGCAAATGCGAAGACTAATAATTGTTGAATCTTCGATTTCGCCATGCATAGAATTTGTGCCTGATAATTTACGACTCCAAAAATTCCCTGCTCGAATAATACTTTTCATAATAACACTACCGGAAAGTGTAAAACAATGAAATTTAGTTCAAACGGTGTAATAAAAAATTCGCGATGAAAGTAAAAAGTTCGTCCAGAAGCTTTCTTCTCAACAAACTCGTACAGAAATGATCCAGGTAAAAAAGAGATATTCCTTTGATCGAAGGATTCATCGACTCGTCTTTGTTCCACTTGCAAAAAAATTTTTAGACATCGTTAGAACTTACCGGTTAAAAAAGACAGACGTCTCATGGCAGGAAACGGGTGATTGCCACTTGTGTCCAAAAGATCAAGTTGATGCACTTCGCCTCTTATTCTGTATAATTTACGATGAAAGTCCTCGATCGTGGGCGTGTAACTTTCTTCGAATTTGTTTGATAGAAATCTGTAAAGTCCCATTGAAAGCTCTAGAGATTATTCCGCATGCTTAATTGTACAAGCTTATTCCGTGGCACGACTCCTACAGCTATCTCATCCCTGACGAATCGCGACACCGATAATTGGGTCTCAACTATCCGAATTTATGATTGTTGACACTCACTTTGTTTAAAATTGTATTTTCGTCACCAGAACACGACACCAATATCAGACACTGAAAATTCCAGTATCTTTGGTGGTGTCCCTTAACAGTCATCCGGTTTTGACCTCTCAATCCGTTATTTAATCAGATACTCGACACTCAAAAAAGCGACACCAAAAATTTCGGTTTCTTTATTGGTTAGGGATCTCCCCTTACACATTCCCCATATTTCCAGTTATCTTTCTACGCCCATGCGGTTGTAGTTGACGTTTTGTCATTGAATCGCATTTGGCAACAGTGAAGGGAAACTGGGGGGAAACCTTCTCGATCCAGCTGGTGTCTAACTAAGCCCTCGAAGGGCACTAAAGTGGGATCATAAAGTGGGAATTACTTAGGTAGATACCAGCTCCTGGAGCTTCCAGCTGTGATGCAGTGGGTGAGACGGTGCACGGCTAGGGTGGGCACCATTCACATGAGGATAATCGTCCTCAGGTGGCCACTAAAGCCGTGCACCGGCCTGCCACCCATCACAGGGAGGTCCATCGATCCCCAGGTTTTTACTTTCCTTTGTCTTCAGGTCTTTTTGTCCAAGTTTAATGTTGTCTCGATTTGTTTTTTTAATGAACTCACCTTGCTACAATAGCCGTTTTACCGACCCTGGCAGTGCCGAGTACAACGAGCCTGTAACAATTTCGAGGTGGCGGTTTACACGAATCCTCCTGCGAGGAGGTCGAAGCCGGACTCGGACTGATCGGGGCCGGTAGAATGCCATCTTCTGGACTTGTACTCTCTTCCAAGTTCTGGGCACCACGCCTAACACGACGCTGACGAAGCTCTGCACTCTCGTCCACTGTACTGCCACCACCGCTGCACAGCCGCTGGACGCAACCAAACAATCGTCCACACGCCTCCAGCTTAAAAACAAAAAGTTAGGGCTCAAGGTCATGGATCAGGCGTTCTTTATAAACAATTGAGACGAAAAGAGCTTGATTCGCGTTGAAAAGTAGTAGAAACAGAGCTAAGCCTTTGACGAATGCGATCGGCTGAGCAATTTCGAAAGTTATCATTGAGCAAACCAGCGAAAGTCATTGGACAGCACTGATGACAGTTATCTGTCATCTGATTATGAATTTTTCTGTATTCTGCAAGTAAAGCTAGAAACGTCAAAAAATGTTCTTATTACAGAGCTATGTGAGCAAACAATTTTGTCAGAGATGAGAAAAGAAAAACAGAAATATTTTGCAATTTCCAATTCAAAACTCTGACGTTTAAGTGGTAGAATGAACTTGGCGAATTTTTTTAACGTTTGAAAATCAGGCATTTTATGTGCATTTCCAGAAGAATAATGGATCACAGCTTCATAAGAAAAACATTGTTTATCTGCAACAGCTTTTAGGAAGAAACAAAAAATAGTATTTCATTGGTAAACTACCGCGAGATTTTTGTTTGCTCAACCTGTCTCGTAAAATTAGTTTGAAAATGAACGATTATAGGAAATCTCTCGTAATTAAAAATTATGAGAAGCTCTGAGCCTTCGGGCTGGTCAAGATAGAATATAATCGCATTATATTATCTTGTACAGTTTGAAATATCGGGCATGAAATTGATCGCCGATGCTTTTAACAGCTGAGTCTCAACGGTACATTGAAAAAAAAAAAAAAAAAAAATCCCCCGAAAACGCTCAGCTTCGGTGTTCTCGTTCAATCCTCAGTAATTCAATTGGTCGAACCCCGTCTGCGTTTTCGATTTTTCTAGAAGCTTTGCAAAATTGGTTTCACACATTTTAACTCAATTTCGAACCGATTTGACACTGTGTCCAAAAATAGGGTGCCTATTTCTCAAATGAATAAATGATCATCGGTATTTCAGTGAAAAAATGATACGAGGCTTTCTGACTGGAGATTCGATTCAGAACATCAAACGATTTTTATTGACACTCTGGAATAGCATGTACAAAAAAAATGCTTGCCTCATAAAAATACAGGCTGTCCTTGGATCATTATTTATTTGTATAAAGTTTAGCTCAGAGAAGGAATCCCAGTGAACGAGTCTCGAAGTGTTATGTGAGGATATTCGTAACGGATGCATGAGTTATTAATTATTGAAGTAGGTGGATACGGGGCCTTTTATGGCTCGTTCTGCCCACAAACAGTTGGAAATTGAGCAAAATACTTTAGGACCCAATTTCGTAAAGCATATTTTCTGCAGAAAAAGTTTTCCTCGGATTTTCGTATCTTCAATCAATAGTTCAGGATCCATGAAAAATAGTTCGAGGTACATAAAAAAATTTCGATTTTTCTTTTCTTCAATTTTTCGTTTTTTTCCCCCGAATTGAGAAAAAAAAGCAAATCTTAACAGAAGCTGATAAAGTGCATGAAACTTTGATTTAACGCGATATTTCTTTGGGTACCCCGTACGTTTTGTCTCTGAACCATTTAAAAACGATTTTATAAGATAATCATCAATATTTTATGAATAAATTAAGGAGTTTCGGTACAGGCGATACAATGTTGCCATGCTAAACCATATTAAAAACACAAAAAATTTCAAAAAGTTCAGAATTTTATAAAACTCGGTGAACATATTTTTTAGTGCCAAATTTGACGATACAATTTTTTTCAGAACTTTCTTCTACACAGTTATCGAGTAATTAAAGACTAAAGTTCACGTGTATAAGCATAGCGTTTCCATATATATAGGTATACACTTTGGGCATAAGAAACCTGCTTCAATGCATAATTACTCGATAACTAAGTAGAAGAAAGTTTTGAAAAAATTTGTGTTTTCGTACTTGATGTTGAAGAACATTATCATCAAATTTGATTAATTTCTTAACATTTTGCCTTTTGTACCGAAACTCCTTAAATTGTAGTACAAAGAAAAATTCACAAATTTTTAAGGAGCACTCCGTTTGGTCCTAATTTTTTTTTGTTTTTCCTGAAAATTACAAAAAAAAACTACGTTGCGAACGTTCTTTATTTGTTAAGAGCAAGAAGCAGAAAAAACTTCTCGAACTTCTGAAAAAGTACAATATTTTTTTGTACCCCGTTTCGTCTGGGTCTCCTCTGAATGGTCTTCAAGGGTCGCACATTTTCGATTCACTTTCAGGACTAAACGATCGAAGTTAGAACAGCCGCAGGAAGAATTTTTGTAGAAAATTGTTCTATCAGACCAGATCATTCGTATTTTACTTTACCTCAGCCTGTTCCAAAAGTACAGGAGATCAAAGAAAGCGTTTCTTTCAACATTCGTAACGAATCATCAACGAGAAAGCCCCATTAAGAGATATCGCTAGACTGGGTATTCGGTCCTAAATGAAAAATTCGTTTTTATAACGAATTATTTGGCTTTCATTAGTTTCTATCTGTCCTCTTCGTTCTTTTTTTTTATCATTGAAAGTTTAAATTTAATTAGCGATCTAGTTCATCTAGTTTCAGGTTAATTAAACATTTTCAACATCTTTTCTGTCTGTATATAAAAAGAATATAAAAGAAAGAGAAAAGTATACACGAAAAAAGTTATTATAATTGATCGTCATTGCTTCGGCGCTGACAGAGTCAATATGTGCTGTGTGAATAAAACTGATGGTTTCGGCCGAATAGTGCCCTCTCATCACGGTCCATATCGGTGTGTTAGCTCGCTCTTTACGGCGGTCGTACAGTTCGAATTAAATTAGTGTAACCCTCGAAGCAGGGGAACCCTCTACTATTTCCTGTGAGCCACCGAAAGTCACGAGAATTTGCAGACTCAGCCTAGGACTCAGCTACTCTTATCTCAGGGCTTCTCTCATTTTTTTTGTCTCTTTTTCTCGAAGATGGATGTTATCTATACGATTTCTATTATTTAATCCATTTGTTCTGATTTTCATTCCAGTATCCACGAAATGGATCGTCATTTATCGATCTTATATTCCAATGATTTTGCAGAAGGATGAGTGACCTCTTTTCGGTTCGATAATACTTTTAATTTTTTTTTAATTTTCAATTAAAAATACTGATAATACGTCGTATCATAATTAGATCATTTTCAACCGAATGTCAACTCGCTCAGTTTGAATTAAAAATCATTTTCATTTATATTCTCCTCTGCTCATGCAACAACTGAAGTTTCGTTTATGAATTTTCTATTTATTCAAGAATGCTCATTGATAACAACGACTTGTATTTTTCGAAGTCAAGTCGCATGTATAAGCTTTTGATAATGGACTCGTTCGTCCTGGTAAAACAGGTCGCTTGGTCCAAGCATAAATCTATATCTCGTTCGGATGTTCGTCAATCCCATGTGTTTTTATCTCCACGTGTCTTGAGATGCCTGACAGGAGCTAATGCTCTTTTATAATAGAGTCAATGAAGCTTTGCGGTGAGATTTTACAAAAAGATTTTCAGTGTGATCGATCCAAGAGTAAATTTTAAATAGCAACAATGATAATTATGTTTTTATATAGATAATGGCTCACCTCAGGAATGATGCCGAAGCGGTGCAACGCGAAAGTCTGATGTTATAAAGCAGAGCCGATTTTTTGTTTATTCCCAAGAACCGGACAGGTTCTTATTTTCGTTTTTTTTTTATAATCCACGAGGTTTGATCTCGGCTCTTGATATTTTTTGTTCTCGGCAACGATTTTTTGAATTTCTTCCCCACGCATGGAGCAACAAAATTTATCGCGATGTATGAATCTTGCTATAGTTTCGCGAGACAACTGAAACTGGAATTACTCATCTAAATTGCAATCGTTACAAGTCTCTTTGAAATTTAATCAGGATGAATATGTGAGACATTTATTTTTCCCCGATATACGTGTGCTCGAGCGAAATTCTACAAAAAAATCTGATGGAAAAGTAGAAATTAAAAAGAAAAAAGAAAAAAAACACTCTGAAGTTTGAAGGCTTTTTGTTTCGTTACAGGCTCCAATTTAACAAAATTCCAGAGGCTCTGGCGCTGCACTCCTTACTTATTCGTTCAAACTCTTATCGTTGATACGAGAAATTATTTATTATTTTCTCACAATTTGAAACGATCCAAAGTTTTAATCGAATAATCAAATTTTATCAAAACACTTTTAATCTTAGCCTTCGACAACTCGAATCACTTTTCATTTTCACCAGCACTCTGCCTATTGAAAATTGATTATTAATGGGATGAAAGATGCAACAATTAGCCTCGTAATCATGGTGACAATGTTTGTTTTATTTCAGGAAAAAAATTAACGATCTCTCAAGAGAAAGCAACACGTATGCGATGGAAGAGCTGGGATGGAGGGTGCGATGATGATGATGATGATGAAAAACGGTATAAAACTCACGCGTTAAGCTCGAGAACGTTAAGGCCGCCGGTATGAACCTTTGACCGTAAAAAAGTGGCGTCTACCCTGAGAAACATAACGCGCGAGAAATCACGAAATTATATTTTTCAGGAAGCTTCTTCACCGAGAGCCTCGTGAGCTCGAAAATTTCGTAGGAAAGAAAAAATCAAAGAGAAAGAAAAAAAAACGCCACGAGGTTTCGTTTAACCAGGGTAAAGCAGACACCGCTGCTTGGGACGCCGTGTGCAAACAACAACCACCGAGCTATTCTGGCTTCTCGCACCTCCGGTGAAACAGCTCCCGGTCTAACGATAGAGAACACTGACGAGAATAATATATATAACAGTTTAGAAAAGCTACGATCCTCCGATCCTGCGTGCTCGTGAATATACCACGCGCGCGCGTGGACACCCTACTCCCCCGTACAACCCTCCAGAACCACCCCCATTCTCTCCAGCGCCTTTATCCCTCCGTCTCTGACACCTCTTACCATCAGCCAACTCTGTTACATTTTTCTACAAATTTTTGGAACTGACGATGCAAAATTTTCATCAAATTTTGTTGGTTTGAACAATTTTTTTTTAAATAATCCAAAGAAACAACGTAAATCTGATGGGAAAAGTGTCGTCGTTATTCATTCTGACAGATCGAACGGTTGATGGGTCTAGGGAGCTTCTTCATTTTTTCATTTCATGATTCAAGACTCAAAAAATCTTCTGTCCGATTGCAGCAAAATGCAAAATCATTGTCTAGCTACTTTGGGACTGATGGGAAGATACAGAGAAGAAGAGAAAAAAAAACTGGTATATTTTTCTCGTATTTTCAGAGGGAAAATCAATGAAAGCTTGACGTCAGCGTAGCAGTTTCGCATAGCATAGCCATTCATACCCATTGTATAGAGAATTTTAACAGGCCTCTCATATTCATCATGGTTATTGGTATTGAACAATTTCGTTATCGCAGATTTTAGGTTGTACGAGATAATGGAATTTTCGTGTTAAATTCATTCACGGGGGGAGCTCTCTTTGTATCGGGAAAAAGATATTTTTATTCAAATATCGTAACTTCGTAAGCGGTTTTGTCAGAGGAAAAAAATGAATAAACGTTGAAATAGGATTAAAAAGGAAAAATGATGGAGGCGAGACGATCGACTCGCTTCAGCTTCGAATCGAAGCTTTCGAATCACAAGAGAAATCTTTTGGAAATAAAAGTTTGGATATAAAGAGCGTTTGAGTGGGGGGGAAAAAAAAAAGGGCGAGAGAGAAAAGATTTTTGAGGCACATTGATACCCAACTGGGTCATATTCTACTCAACAAGTATCTGCGCCACAGACTAGTGGTCAGAGAGATACGGAATACAAAAGTTTTCAACACGCTACTGAATATCGATAATTCAATTTAATTTTCACTCGAGTTGCGAATGCATAAGTTGTGCAGCGAGTGTACGGTGATGTATTTTTTTTTCTTTCTTTTCGTCAGAGTACAGAGTACGTTCTCAGTGAAACAGGATGGACGGAACAGAGCCAGCATAAACTGAGAGAAGGAAAAGTTTATAGGGTAACAGACGTCTCGAACAAAGCTAAAAATAAATGTGTTTTTATCATGACAAATGGAATAAAAATGCTAATAATAACGAGACGTGTATACCGAGTAGATGCTCTCGAAACTTTTGGTACCATTTTATGTTTGTTTTTTAAAAAAATTAATTATTTATGGGAAGACATTGATCGAGGAAAATTAACGAAAATAAAAACAAAAAGAGTTTTAGCTGTGGGGAATAAAGTTGAATACTTTTCGTCAGCTCTCAATCTCTCGCAACCAAGAAAATATTCTTCTCGAAACGAGCTTCTCTCTTGGAAGAGAAAAGCTCGTTAAATCGAAAAAAAAACGTTGAAAGAAAAATATCGTTAAACTTGAAAAATTTTTTTTAAATAAAATAGCATCTAGAGATGCAGGAGCCTCTTGATGAAGTATTCTCCAAAGAATGTTCGAGGTAACTGAGTTTAGTTTGCGAACTTCTAATGGTTAAAAACGTCGAAGATTTTCAATATATGACATCCTGGTAAATAGACTTGGATTATTTTCACAACTTTTATGTAAAATTTATAGAAAAACTCGTAACTTTTATGTATCAAAGTTAAGGAAATGATCCAAGTTGAATTTGCTGGAATAATTGCAGAGTGAGAACGTGATTTTTTTGAGTTTTTCTTCGTCACGTCCTCGTGGACAATAAAATTAATATATACTGCATGGCTAACCTCGCGACTGCAAGGGATATACATATATATATATATATATACGTCTGTAATAACTATAATAACAAATGTTTTTCTGAAGAGCTGTTGGAGTAATTGGGTTTTTTACGAGCAAAACCATAAACTTCGAAATAGATCTTTCCATAAAAAAAAAGGGATCGTAAAGAGACGCCCTTTGGAAAAAGCCAAA
The DNA here is from genome assembly GCA_037576405.1 of Campoplex capitator. Taxonomy (NCBI): domain Eukaryota; kingdom Metazoa; phylum Arthropoda; class Insecta; order Hymenoptera; family Ichneumonidae; genus Campoplex; species Campoplex capitator. The sequence goes on along the minus strand of JARBWI010000010.1, from coordinate 5,508,901 downwards.
AGGGTGTCATGCGTACTTTTGAAATGATTTAAATATTTCATAAAATAGTCAACTTTCTGACAAAAGAAATTTCGATTTCTTACGAAAAATAAAAATAATAATAATAATAAATGTCACTTTTAACCCTTAATCCATGAACGTTTTTTAGGCACCCTAATTCCGTGAACCGGAGTCGCTGTTTTCTTCGCGCTATCACATAAATGAAAAAATCTGAAAAAATTCATGATCTTTTTAGAATTTTTTAAAAATTATTTTTAATATTTTTTTTTTTTTTATCAAATATCAAGCAATTTGCCTTGGTGTAACCCTAGAGTTGTGAATATCGGTTGTTCGTGTCCATACATTTCTGTGCTAACAACCTACACGCCTGCAAACTTTTATAAAAATATTAATTGTAAAAAAAGAATTTCGAAAATGCCAATTATTCTATCGTGTAGTTAAGAGTCCAAAGAAGGTCCATGAAAATTTACAGATTTTTTCTTACATAATAATATTGTCAAATAAATGGCCCAAAGTCAGGACCCATGTTCATAATTTCGTCATATAGACATCTCAGTAGGGATGATACGTTTTTATAAAATAAAATTTTAATGAAATAAAATTTTAATAAAATAAATTTTTAATAAAATAAAATTTTAATAAAATAAAATTTTAATAAAATAAAATTTTAATAAATGAAAATTTTAATAAAATAAAATTTTAATAAATGAAAATTTTAATAAAATAAAATTTTAATAAATGAAAATTTTCAATAAAAAAAAAAAGGAATTACTAACATTTGACGTAATTAATTTTTGTCAACGAAAAATCTTCATTTACGAAGCAGGCTGCCATTAATCGTTAGTAATTTTGGGTATTTGTGGTCTTTTCGTGTTCAGGTATTTTAACGTGTTAAAAAATATGGATAAGGTGTAATGTGTGGTTTTTAAAGAGTTTCTCGACCTCATTAGTAAACCCCCTATGCCTATCGTTAGATTTCCGAGGCAATTTTCATCATCGGATGAACTGCTAAAAGGTCCTTTTGGTCTCTATCGTTCTAGAATCGATTTCTTATCGGGCCAACGAGCAGCGAAACAAGCGTCGTTGAAGCGCTTCTTATTCGATCTGTCTGATAACCGTGTACGGTTAAGTGGTTGGGAAAGAATATTAAAAAAAATTGTCAGGAAAAAAAAAACGCGGCATTTGCTTATTTTACGATGATAAATAAAAAAAAAGGGTTAAATCGTACAAAGAACTTGTATAGTTGTTATGGTGATGAGCGCGTTTTATAATAATATAAGCGTTTGACCCTTCGAGTCTATATACTTCCGCCTTATCACGCAATCAGTTTAATCCCAGGCTTTTATAAAAATGTTTTCGAAACCATGACTTTTGCTATTTTTTTCATGCTAAATTCTTTTATTTCTCGAATTAAAGAATTCGAGAAAAATTTATTTTTCAAAGTTATTGACTTCACAGATTTTTTTTTTTTTTCCTGAAATACGGTTCAGGCACTAACGAATCTAAAAAAAAATTAAAGTTTGGAATTCACCACCCAAAAAAAAGGTGAATTTAATGATATTTTTTTTATTCTCCAATGTTACAGAGTTCTTGATTTATTTAAATTAATGAATAAAAGATAATTACTCAGCTGATTTTAACGAATTTTATTTAAGCAAAATGTTTGTTGAAACGGCGAAAAATTACTTGGTCATATTTGAAATATAATTTTATAAGTTGTAATTTCATTGTTTTTTCATTTTTTCAAATTCTCTTCAGAAATACAAAATTTAATGATTATTTGAATAATAAAGAAAACGATTTCTTTCGAATAAATTTAAAAAAATAATTGAAAAGTGTGAAATAAAAATTGTTTTAAAAAAACAAAAAACTTGGAAAAAAATATTTGAAAATAATCATGAATAAATCAATAGTTTTTTAATTAAATGCTGGAATGAATGGTTTGACGAAATAAAATCTTTTTTAAATTTATTTAATAAAATTTTTTTATTAGTAAAAAAGCTAATATAAAATTAAAAGACGAGAAGACCCTATAGAGTAGAGAATCCCTTAGGATTTCGTTTTTTTTCATCTGAAAATATTTATCAATGAATAATTGAACGATAATTATGGCAGCTGATATGGAATTTAGGGGATGTTGGGACTCGTTTCTTAGACTGTCCACAAGAATGCACAAGAATTACATTCAACAAAAATCGTAATCTACAAAGATGAGATTTTTTTGTTGTCTCTCGTTTGAGAAAAAGCATTCGGATTAAGGATAAAATCGAAATCACGGTTATACAGTTAATAAAGATTTAGAAAAGCGGGCTTTACAAGAACGAATTAAAAAAAAAAAAAATTGTTCGTTTTATTGCATAGTTTATTTTCACCGCGAGTATGTCTTGAGTCGAATGATCAAATTTTCCAATTTTCCACCGAACAGCAACAAAAAAATCCACGTTTTCGGAGGAGCGTTCCGTTTCATCCTGCCCTCGCCTACGTATCTTTTTGATCGATGATCCAATTATGGAATTCTATTTTTCACCTGGTTTCCCCGTTTCTAGCGATACGAAGCTAAACTCATCCGAGATTCGAAGTCGTTTGAAAGTAATAAATCACCTTACGTAATGTCAAACCCCTCATGTTTTTTTTTATTGGAAATGTCATATGATCGAATCGAAGGAATTCAGTTTCCACGAACGTTTCACTTTGACGAAAGTCAGTCGTTGGAAAAAGCATGAATACCGATGTACATCGTTGGTCCAAAAAGTTCAGGGACTCTACACTTTCCGGCTTATAAATGGAATCATCCGTTGGATAACCGGACAGTATTTTGCAGCAGCAAAAAGCTATGACAGAGAACAGGAAGCAACGATTAAATTTAATTATACAATCTCAGCAGGACGTTCAATAGATTCTGGAAAAAATAAATCTCCGGCTTCCCGGATCGGACTTTTTTTTCAATTCATGATTGCAAATCTACATGTATGATGAAAGTGTAAATGATAAAAAAGAGCGAAAACGAATTCAGTGGAAGTCGAGTATTGATTATCACGTAGGTAGCAGTTATTTTATTTACGAAATTTAAATCATACGTTTTTCCCTTTACGTTATAAAAATAACCGGAAATAAAAGTTTCATGGCAGTTAATTTTTCGTAACGCTCAGATATCTCTGAGGGATTGAAAATCATTGTTTAGCTTATAATCCACCGTCAGAAAGTTTGCCCCTGATATTCCGTTCGAAGTGGAACGTGAAAACGAGAATAGGAGGGATGATGAAACGAGCTACGATGAAATAGATGACGTTAATGGAATATCCAGCGATGTAACGGATGACGTATCGAGCCAAGATGAAACGGAAGTTTAAAAGGATGATTCGTCACAAAAACAAACGGGTATCATCATTGTCACGAGCTCGTGGGACGTCCACTACTGTTTCGAGGATAAGTAAAATCCTTATGCCTGGTTTATTAATTCTGCTGAAACATACAAGACAATTTATGAAAACTTCAAAGCACATGTAACTGACTGATAATTATCAGGCTCTCAACGTTACAGGTTACATGGAGGTTTTCCTTGCTCAAAGGATCGTATTTCACAAACGGGTATCAAGGCCTTTCGAAAGCATTCCTGAATCAAATTGAATCTTCATAAACATAAATGGGATGTCAAACACTGTACTCTCAACGATAAATTAAAATGTACGACTTCGGATTGTATAAATTCAAAACTTTTTTAATATCCTTCAGCGAGAACACAACAATCAACGACTGGATTATTGTCAGAAGATGTGAAAGAAAATACTGAAATGATCGTATTCAAGGAACAAAATGTCTACCGTGAGCAGTGAAAACATTTAATTTCGTTCAACAAACGTCAAATGAGAATCTGGAAAGCAGATCACCGTTGTGAAGTGTCATACGTATGAGTTAGACGATCGGTCCATTTTAATGTTCAGGAAGATTTATAAATGATCGAATATTCGAATTTACGAGAGTAATATACTTGGAATAAATCAAAAGCGATAATAGTAAGAGAATTATCCTCCCTACAGGCATATTTGTTAACGCTACGATTGATAGTTTTCCCGACAAATCATATTAATAAACTTCATATCAATTCAATTGTTTCCATGCATTTACACATGACCACGTGTGATTGGATATTTATGGAACGCGTGTTCGATGCCCCAGTTATTAACACGGAACGTATGCAGTCAAAGTAAGCTCGGCTTTCTATTGTTTCCATTTGGTTGTACTTTGTTTTGTAGAAACCAATCGTTGGTTTTTTTTTTTTTTTTTTTTTTTTCGTTGCAGGTCGGCCTTATCTGTAGCGGTGCACGTTTATTTGCTAGAACAAAAAGTTATTTCTAGTCAATAGTCAAACGATGCTCTCTCTTGTTTCTCTCTATTTTACCCTTTCAGTGGCGTAGACCTCGAGGGCGCATACCCAGTCGCGTCGATGATGCATTGATCCAAGGAGTGTCTCTATATATTTCTTCAGATAACTTTTTTTCATGAAAACGATGGAACCTGCATTGCCCTCGCTTAATACAGCAGCATTCGTGTTCAAGTTTATGATCAACTTGTCATATCGATGATTTACAATTTTGGAATTAAACTCGACAGAAGTTTTTAAGTTCTTTGGAAATGTTGAATAAATTTAGTCTCAAGTTATTCGGGGCAGGGAAGGAAATCTTGTCGTTGAAGTTATTTCGAATGAGAATTTTTCAGAACCGGTGAAATGGTGAATGATTTACCATCCTGGTTTCGTTATGTACTGATTTATGGTGAATTTTTTTTTTATTATCATCTTTAAATTATCTAAACAATAACTATGAGCGACGTAAGCTTACGAAATTTCGCACTGTTGGCTGATTTATTTTTTCATAGGATATTGGTATAAGGGCGGTGCTGGAGGTAAGAATCCTGTGACATCGAGTCTAGATTCGTGATTAATCCTCGCGACTCTTGGATCATCGGATCTTATAACTGTAAACAGAGAAACCAAAAAATTATACATAAGAAAAATCGGTTTTGTTTTGGGGCTCCTAACGTTTTTTCTTTTTTTTTTTGGGGAATTTTTTTCAACTAATCTCAAAGTTATCGAGCTTTGCACATTAATTTTGTACTGAATTAAACAATATTTAGGAATGAACGAACTTTACTGTTTTCTTTTCCTTTCGAATACTCGAACATTTGTAATTTTTTAAAAATTGTACAGAGTCCAGCGTACTTTAGCATATTCGACCCATCAGCAGTTGTGCTACTTACATTTCGTACTATTATCACAGATACTATGGAAAAGTAAATAATAAAATAATCAACGAATTCGTAGTGAAAAAAAGAATACAAAATGAAGAGAAAATTTTGACTCATCCAAGTGTGAAAATGAGTTTGGTCGCACAACTGCTGCTGGTTTAAACACATGTTTTCTTGAAATTGATGATTTTTAGTGCAGTTGTCTTTCGTGACTTTTAAGAATTTTTAGGCCAAGGAATATGAATTTTTTCATGACATTATGGATGAGTCGCTGGTATGAAAATATGAAAATTTTCAGAATTTTAATATTTCCATTCTGCTCTCTGAAAAAGTATGTTTGTTGTACGCTAACAAAAAATATACGATCAAGAAATTTTTAGAAAAGAAAACAGTTCGTGAACAATGAGATTTAGAATAATCTGTCATGAGTGACATTTCGTTTTTTTGTGTTCACTCGAATTTTTCAGATGTTTTTTTTTTCCTTTTTTTTTTTTAGGTATTTCTACATGTCGACATGAATTGATTTGTCTCGTCGATCTATTGATATAATTAGGAAATTACCAAGTAATCAGGATAAAAAAATCAGGCGAAGAAACAAACCTATTTTTGATTTTGAAGAGATTGTAAATTTTTCAATATTATGAAAACACAAAAATGATCGTGAAAACTGCGAAAACCTTGTAGAAACCAAGTTTAATGGTCATTTTTAATGATATTTCATGACGTTTTCAGAGCTGAATATAATTTTATGGCATTCAAGGTTTGTCGTGACTTTTCAGGTTGTTAGACACCCTGTGTAATGTTTGTCGCTAAATCTCAAAGAAAATGCAAAAATTTATAAAGTCGTGGTAAAAATGTCAAGAAAGAATGTTATTATCTTTCTCATATCTTCTAGAATTAACTTCACTTTTCTTTCCGATTGAAAATTTCCTTAAAAAAATTCGAAAGTTATTGCGACGGATGAGAAAATTTCAATTGTTCCACATATCAGATGTCTGAAACTTTAACAAGGAAAATTTAAACTTGGAACGTTTGCTCTTTTTAAAAAATGAACAAATGTCTCGAATGTCATACGAGTGTTTATAAATCTACTAGAAAAACGTCTCAATGAAACAATTATCTGAGAGTGAAAAAAAATGTTTTACATTTTGGTGTTGCTGGATGTTACATATTGTTAGCTCGATGCTTACATAACCTCGAATATGATAATGAAAAAAAAGATAGCACTGCTTGGAGGACGGAATGTTTCGTACCTGTATAATTCATACGATATTTTTCGGCCGGTATTTCTGTGTCCCTTTCGACCCATTTATAAATCAATGTAGCAATAAACATCGGAGTTGTTACGCAGTGACTTGCCATTACGATGGGTATATGTGTCCAGCCTCTTTTCCATTGATAAGTCACCCATGAGCCTGCAAATTTGTGATGTTACTTTGAAAAAATGACATTCTGTAAATACGCGGATGAATTTACATACTTAATCGTGTAATTGCTGCCATTATCGCACGTAAGTTTTTACAACTTCGACGAGAGACAACGGGCGCAACTCCGAACTCCGAATTATACTGCTGGCCTCTGGCCACTGGCCAGGCTAGGAACAAGAAACGAGCAAGATCTTCACAGTTTGTTGATGTTTCGCATACAACCCACTCGGCTTCGGTCGAGGCGGTAGATTCATGCTGTTAATCAGTCACTAAAACAGTTCACGACTCACGACTCACGACTCTCGGAACCCCCAAACGGTGTAAATTTGGCTCCCCGCCATGAATTTTTCGAAAGGTTTCTGATTTCAATCGTTTGCGTGTCGTTTGTAGAGTATTGTGAGAATAAAATAAACGTTTGTGAAATGAGTTTGTCGCGAAAAAATAAAAATTAGCGTGAAGTTAGCCTGTTCATTTTATTTTTTAAACTTTATGAGTCTAATTGTACGAAATTGAATGCGAAATCGTTTGTAGAATACGAATCATACAATAAAAATGTTTGTAGGACGCATATTCTCAGGAAAAAGCAAAAACAAAATTTGCATAAATTTTTCCGAACCAGTCAGGAAGACTGGAGAGAAGGAGTAAACACACAGGAAAATCGTACATGCATGGAATCAGTGGAAGTGACATCGTGCTTGCGCAGTATGATTGCCAGTTTTTGGGATCGTCCACTTTTATGAATTTTCTTTTTCATTAATCGGAATTAATTTTTTTTACTAAACAGGTTTTTCGATTGACGGTCTTTTTTTTTGCTACCGGCATTTTCATGCGTTGAGAAAACGAAAGAATAAAACGTTGTTGAATCTTTATAAAATATTACTGAACGAATATTCATACGGTGCACAAAAATGTGATCGCTAAATATTGGCGAATGAATGTCCCTAGCTTGTTTGGTTTGTTTACATTCGTGGAGCCTCGACTCTGTGTTTACGTTTACGCGCTCTCGCGCTTGGCCTGCTAAGCCGCTCCGTAGCGGGGATGGTGGGGAGAGCTCACGCCGGGGCGACTGGAAGGGGCAGGCTCGAGAACTGGATCATGCGCGGGGCAACGAGGGAGCGAGCGAGGGACTCGCGTTAATTCAGTCGCTCGCGGGACGCGGGGCGGGGCGGCAAGTACCGCGCGGAGAGAGTTGCATTAGCATCGGTCGGCTAGTGCAATACCGCGCATTATCGTTCGTTGATTGCAACGAAATTAATAAAACAGAGTGCGGATTAAGAGTCGGTTAATGACGAAAATCTTTATATAAAATACTTTAAACGGTCTGAATTGTCGTTAAACCAAATGAAAATACAACGATGGATAATAAAAAAAACGGAAAATCGTGATAAAATTTTTTATTATTAAAACCATCCAAATCTATAATTTTTACATAATTTTTTATCGCAATTTCCGTTAATTAGAGCTTGAAAATGTGCGCGATTTTTTGAAAATAAAAGCTTAAAAATATGCGCGATTTCTCGAAAACGAACCATGCACGAAAACGCTATGAAAAGAATATTAGGGTCGTAAAACACAATTCGCTCGTTTGTCAATCGTGATGAATTTTCAATTATTTCTCTTTCGTCAACGATTTTTCTCCTGGCAACGTGATAAGCGATAAGCCAGTAGGAAAGCCTCTTGCCCACGATATTATTTTTCGTGTTCAATTAGAGAACGAATTACTTTGAATATTTGATCGAATCACGATAAATGGCAGCGTGAGCAAGGGTCTTGAGTGACAGACAGTCTAGTGACGGCTGTGTTATAGCTTCGAAAATCGTGTGTATGCTCGCACGCACGCGTGTTCGCAAGCGGAGCTAAGATGCAACCATACATGCGAGTCGCGCAACGCAACGCAAAGCACCAAACGCACGCAAGCCGTAAAGCCATGGGATTGTCGGCAAGAATAACGGAACGAAAGCTATAAATCTACTCTGTAGTTTGCTGTTTCCGAACGCGATACAGTTTCTGTATCGCATATCGAAGTCGAGCAGGCAAGGTCCATGCATATAACCCGGATGCTGCAAACGGTGCACGCAACGCAATGCAAGCAAGGCATGTATAACCGCAGCTATTGTACAGCATTGCGAATAGTTTTTACTATCGCAATTGCTAGAGTACAATAGAACGCAAGCGCCCGTGCACGCGTGCACCCACGTGAGCACGCACGATTTTCCACGAAACTATGGCACAAGTTGCCATTACACTTTCTGTCACTCGTCGTCAATCTTATTCGGTTGCTAAAAGACAATAATTTATTGACACAAGAGAAAAGCATTTTTTGAGTTAGCGGAACAAAGAAACATTGAATGGATTTTTTAATTTCGTGCATGAGTTCGTTGACGCGAAAATTAAAAAAATCTTGACGTCTTAATCACGCGTTTACTATCTCGGAAGTGTAAAAAGTTAATATTGGTGTTGTGTGAATTAGTGCATTTGAATTTTGAACTACGATGAACTATCGTTTTCAACGTTGGAAAAACGACGCTGCTGCTGCTGCTCGTCTGAATTCAAAATCATGGATCTGGAAAAAATCGAGTGAAAAGTAATCAACTGCAATGAGTGTCCTGTAACGGAAGTGGATATTAACTGTGCTGACTATTTCGGAAATGTGAACAATAATATCGACTTAAAATCAGTGCTATTGAATTCTGAATAATAGTGCGTGTCGCGAGTGCAATGTGTATTTGAACTCATTTCACCGAAAAACATCTAGTGTTGATCTACATCGGGAATGGATCTCAGCTGCCAAATTCTCCAACGGTTTTGCCAAAGGTAGGTTCATTATTGAGGAGGGGAACAAGACATCGACGAGTGAGTACATAATTCCATTATTTTATATTGGTTTCATTTCTGTGCATAGCAATTTTCAGTATCAAACTGTTTCTTTTGGCTTTCTTTGATTTTAACTATTATTTTTGAAAGAATTCGATTTCCATTTCAATCGTTAATCTTTGAAGGATAAAACATTTTTTCTCTTACTGAACGTGGGTTGATTGATGAAATGAGGAATGAATCCTGTATTTTTTTTTGTTCGGTAGAATTTTTCCATTTTAACATTCCAAAATATTCTTATATAATCTTTTCATAAAATAAAATTTAGGAATCGACCAGCAGTGGTAACATCCGAATCAGTTCAGCAGACTATCCATATAATTTCGCATTTATGAATCAGTCTTATCGTTTTTAGCATTTCAAAACCTTCAAGATTCATTTATTTCTAATCAGTTGACCCGTATGGTACACACCAGTCTCCCTGACTGGGTCGGAAAAATTTCTGCAATTTTTGTTTCTGCTTTTTCATAAAAATATGCGTCCTACAAACATTTTTATTATAATATTCGTGTTCTACAAACGATTTTTCATTGATTTACGTACAATTAGACTCATATATAGTTTAAAAAGTAGAATGGGCGGGTTAACTTCACACTAATTTTTATTTTTGATTTTTTCCCGATAAGCTCATCTCACAAGCGTTTATTTTATTATCACAATACTCTACAAACGACACACAAACGATTGAAATCAGAAAACTTTCGAAAAGTTCATGTCGGGGGGCTAAGTTCACGTCCATAGACCCCCACTGAGTTAACCCCCCCCACCCCCCATATGGATTAAATTAATTTTAATTTTTGTAAATCTTTTGGGGGTTGTACAGTGGTGTACGGTGTCACATTCGATACGTTCAGGGGTTCATCATATGTTCGAAAAACAAAATTTTTTAAACTGCATTTCCTACAGCGACAAGTACCTCCTCAAACGTCAATATCCATCAAATCGCCGCGCTCACAGATGAAATTTTAAAACATATTTTATTTCGAAAGAATGATAAAACCCTCCACTAAGCGACCATCAAGCGATTTTTGCAAAAGAAAGTCAAAATAGTTATTATGGGGGGTCCGGGGGGTATACTTTTTGAAATTCATTAGTTCAATGGTAAACCACTGAACGATCTGAATGCGACACCGTACCCCAGCCCCTCAAGAGATTTATAAAAATGAGAATTAATTTCACCCCTATTTGTATTGTGGAGGTATTATAGAGAAACAATTCGTAAAAAAAAAGTTGTCCAAATTTGCAAAAAAGTGTTGCCAAGCATCGGAGGAAATAGTCCCTAAAACGATTGATGCGCTGGGCGGATGTATAGTAGTATCATCATCCAACCTTTCTTGTCATCGAGTTTCAATCTTCATTCTCGATCGCCACAATGATAATATATTTCAGATCAACGGGGAACGGCCTCTTCGTTGACAATGCATCGAAGGGAATGAATACACGAACCCGACAGTCACAAAGGTCGTAAGCGTGTAATTACGAGAGTGCACAGTGAATGTAGTAAAGGTTAATTAATAATTAAAGTTCCATACAATCATTGCATTCGGTCAATCGTGACGAGAGTATACGGTTTCAGGATTTTGAGTGTTCGCCGCTATTCATTCCGGAATCTAGTTGTTTTTTTTTATTATTTTTTATTTTTGTTTTTTACAAAAATTGTAGTGATCGGCGAGCGATAAATAATACCGGGATAAAGCGGTGAAAGAAAAAAAATCATCATCTGATAGTGAGTCAGTGAATGTGAATGTGACGCTAGCTCGAAAGAGTTGAATGAAGCGGCGATCATACGAAGGCAGCAGCAGCAGCAGCAGGGGGAAGAGGAACCGCCATATTGGCAACTTGTGACTTTTTTTTGTTTTTGGGGAGGACGGGGAGGTCCGTGATCCGTGAGTGTGTCGTGAGTGAACAATCAAGTCAAGCACCAGCTACCAGCAGGTCGTACGCTTCTAGCGGTTACGGGCTCTACGGGGACGAGTGAAAAAACTTACAGTACACTGCGTATATGTGTTTAATAGTGGAGAAAGGAATACGGAGCGAGAACGATCGATTATTTGGAGAAACGCGATGCCTTGATCGACTTTTCTTCCGTTTTAGTCATTATTGCGAAGATTAACAAAATCCAGAGGCTGAATCCTGAAGTGTTACCACCGTATACACTGACCGCCCGATCCTATTTTCATACCCTTATAAAATGGTTAGTCACTTTATTTACAACTAATCGCCTCGAATCCCTCGTTAATTATCGTAAAATTCACCCTCTTGAGACCACTTTTTTAATCCTTGGACCGCTATTCCAGAGCTTCTTCGGATTTGGTCAGTCCGCCGGACTCGAAATTGTCTTGGATGGAGCAAGTACCAGAAAAACGGCGGACATAAAATCTGAGGATGGCAAGAAAGAACCTCATCCTCTCTATTATGACGGCGAAACTGTCTCTGGAAAGGTACAACAACAATATTTCTGTACAATTTGTATCGAGTTATGGTTTACCCGAAATCTTTATCGATGCGACGCAACAAGAGTTATTCGAAAGCCAAATCTTTGCGGTTAAAACAATTTTTTTATTTCAACCTGTCAGAACGATTGATATTGATATTGAAACGCAACATCAAAGACAGGTGGTCAATGTGATACAACATCTGAAATATCTTTTATTCCATTCGTACGATTGCACTTCCATCCTCAACCTTCAAATTTTTTAAATTCATAATTTTTTTCCTAGAAAAACATAATCTGTTTCATAGACGATTACTCGAGCATAATACTCAAAATTCTGAAGCATTCACTACTTTTCATTCCGCTACAGCGCAAAGCCGTTGAAATTGACCGAATCCTACTTTACCTCGATGGTACTAAAAAACAATTGTGAATTGTGAAAATTAAGAATTCTCCAAAAATTAGTTTTTTGTTTTTCCATTAGTATATTGAAACAAGATTCTACCGAGTCTCTGGGTAGAAAGATATTCGGATGCTGAAAACTTGACAATTATCGTTTCCAGAAATTAAAAAAGCCGCTTCATTCTACTTCGAAAGAGTCCGCTACTCAGTATTTATTAAAACCCTAAATTCACTGGATTTTCTAAATCAACTTCGTAAAGTTTTCCAACTCGATGAAATACGTTTTAAAAGCAGGAACACCTTTCCATATTGTTCAAAATGGCATACTATAGCTTGCAAACGAATGAAATTTTGGTTTTGATAAAAAAAAAATACCGCAACGAACGATTCGCTAAACCTTATTTTCTGTATCGTTGTATCCGGACCGAGTATCGCATTTCAATTTGATACGAAAATATATTTATTGGGTAAATAATTCATAGTTTTATTCAAATATGTAATTTTTTTATTCCGTAGATCAATATAAGCCTAAAAAAAGCAGGTAAATTGGAGCATCAGGGTGTTAAAGTGGAATTCATAGGCCAAATCGAACTTTATTACGATCGTGGTAATCATCACGAATTCACGAGTTTGGTTAAGGAGCTTGCGAGACCTGGGGAGCTTACACACAACACCGTATATCCATTTGAATTTGCAAATGTCGAAAAACCGTTCGAGAGTTACACGGGTTCGAACGTGAGACTACGATATTTCTTGCGTGTTACAATCGTCCGTCGTTTGAGCGATTTCGTTAAGGAACTCGAGCTCGTTGTTCACACTTTGAGTTCATATCCAGACATGAATAATCCCATTAAAATGGAAGTTGGTATCGAGGACTGTCTCCATATCGAATTCGAGTATAACAAAAGCAAGTAAGTTTTTTTCTTTTCGTTTTTCTCTCTCGATTTTTCAAACATTCGTCTGAATTGAATTTTTGATACTAATCACTCACTTTCTCGTCAGATACCATCTCAAAGATGTCATTGTTGGAAAAATATATTTTCTACTCGTTAGAATAAAGATCAAACACATGGAAATTGCTATTATAAAACGTGAAACAACAGGTTCCGGTGAGTAGAGAATGAATACAAATCTTATGGGTATTTGTCAAGGGAGCGACAAAAGCTATGGCTCGCTGCTGCATCGCTATTCATTTTCTTCACTTTCGCTTTTCTAATCCGAATAAACAATTGTTTTGCGATGGAATATCGTCTCTGTGATTTTCAATAAGTAAGAATTTTCATATTGGAAATCTTTGATCAGATCTGTAGCCCAAGAAAAAAGTTTTTCTCCATTACCCTCGTTAAGATGGAACAAATAATTTGTAAATAAATTTCAGATAAATTCGAAGTTAGAATTGTCCTAAGAAAAATTGAATAATTTTAACGATTTCACGTTACGAACGATTAATAAAAAACGGAATAACATTTGACTGAAAATCCAATCGAATCAAAGTCGAGGAAACAAGATTTTTACCTGGTCCACTGATACGATATGACTCCCACTTTGAATATTTTTTTTCTCGCTTGACGTAGCTGGCTGATTTTTGTTTTCGTGCAGTGCATGCAAGATCGAGGGACTATTTTCATAGTTACGTTTGGATGATTTTTTCGTCATTTAGTTGAAAAGTAGAAGAAAATGTATGCAACGCGAAGTACAATGTCAGAATACATATTCGCAGGTCCACATACGTTTACGGAGAACGAGACGATTGCTAAGTACGAGATTATGGACGGTGCGCCAGTGAGAGGGGAGTCAATACCAATAAGAGTTTTTCTCGCTGGTTACGATCTCGCTCCTACGATGCGTGACATCAATAAAAAATTCAGCGTAAGGTACTATTTGAATCTCGTACTGATGGACGAAGAGGATCGTCGGTATTTTAAACAGCAGGTAATTTATTGTCTTCGTCAACGCTTGCTCCGATTCCCTGAATCTCTCATTTTCCTCGAATTTTTCTGTATTTCGGTCATACTTCGTTCAATATTTGTTTTTCAGCTCAAAAAAAAAAGTTTTATTCGTTTTGCAATTCGAATACGTAATTGTTATTTACGTAAATAAAGGAAATTTATCGTATTTCGTAGATCAAAGATAAATAGACGTTGACTTACGATCATTTTCAAATTTTCTAACTTTAATTGAAATCTCTTGTTCATCTAGGAAATAACGCTTTGGAGAAAAGGCGAAAAGAGCAGAAAATCGCAATCGGCCTCGCCTCATTTGCCGTCTCATTTGGTATCGGCTGAGACGGGATTCCCTCAGGGAGCGGCGCAGAACGGACCACCCTCAGGGCCTGCCGAAAGTGAGAATTCGGTGAGCGGAGCTGAGGGTGATCAAATCGGACCGAATTCGGACGATACACCGGCTCCGATAGAAGGAATGACGCGCGAAGAGGGTGACGGCGAGGGTGAGAAGGAGGCAAATCCCGAGAGTAATAATTGAGTCTCATCGGAAAACTCTCGTATTTCTATATCGCTCTCAATTTCACACCGAATGTCCAAGAATAAGAAAATCACGATTTTCCGAACAAGTGGCCCCCCCTCGCGGCGGTCACGATCCGCGAGGATTTCGAAAGTTCTTTGCTCACGAGTGTCTAAAACGTTCGAGCGAAATAAGCGCTTACTGTGGTACAGCGCTAAGGTAATGGACAATATCACGAATAATAAGAAGGAGAAAGAGAAGAGAATGAATATAGGAACAAAAAATAAAAGATATAAAGTTCGAGTCCGAACGCGATAAAAAAAAAAAAAATATATATATATATCGCGCTGTAACTTTAGCCATCAGCAAGAATTTGTAAATATTTTCGTTACGCATAATGAGACGAACCGAAGGAATAACTCGGTGGTGCGCGCGGCTGGGACGGCGACTGATGCACGTAGATCTTTTTTTTGTTTTGTTTTTTTTTTTCTTTCTTTTCTACAAATAAAATTATTATAATTAAAAAAAAAAACGAATCAAAAGTTGCTTCGTTGAAACTGAATAAATGTGGCATATTGAGCATCGGCTTGCTAGATCGACAACGATAGCGAATGAGATTAGGAAAAAAAAAAAAAAAAGAAAAAAAAAATGGGGAGAATCGAAGGATTTTTTCCCGATGGCTGTTTTTGCAAAAGGACATCGGAGATGTCCATTGTTTGTAGATTAGGCAATCGAGATGAAAGGATAAAAAAAAACAAAGAACGAACGAACGAGCGGACCAAAAAAAAAATAAATCGGACCTATTTTTCACACCACAAAGAACGTAAGAATTTTTATACTCGGAGCAATAATTAACTAATGCTATTTGTATAATACGCTCATAGGGACTTTGTTAAGCGTGGTCTGAATTTAAGATAAGGAACAAAAACGCCTATCTTTCTCGTTCTTTTGTACTATTATAACGTATAGAGAGAGTGATTTATCCGTGCGTTCCTCTCTACTTAATAATAGTACAATAATGTTCGTCCGGTTCGATGCCTTTAAAATAAATCATGTTGATTATTAGTAGTCGCCTGCTATTGTTAAAAATAATTTGTGAATTTAAAACAAAAGAAAAGAGATGGGGGGGGGGGGGGGGAATATTTAAAATAAATTGTTTATTCCACGTTACAGAAACAGAAATAAAAATTGGCTAATGAGAAAAAAAATTTCAGGTTCAAGCGTAAATAATGTTCGACTCACATTCGCCGAAAATTATATTTAAAAAATTGAATTTAGAATGTCCCTTCGCGCGTCGCCGCCGCTGCTGCAGCGATTCAAAGTTAAAATGAAGAAACCAATAATATGCAAACGATTGCGAGTGTTAGTCGCTTCTACAGAGCGACACTGACAAGAAGAAAACAAAAATTATTATTATGTCGAAATATCACGGACGAATTATACTGGGAAAGGCGCGCGAAAGAGGAACAATTTATTTTACATGTCAAATATTGTATATACATATACATATGTCGTGTGCGATATGCAATTTGTTGTATATTTTAGTCTCATAATTATTATTACATTAAAAAACAGATATACATAATATACAAAAAAAAAAACAATAATGAACCATGTTTTTTTAATCATTCTTGACAGCAATAACTGTGAAAATGCTAGTTGCGTACTCTTTATTTTCAGCGATGGGCAATAAAACTGGGAAATTGAAGATTAATCGGAAAATTGAGGTTGCTCGGATTACTTTTGCAAGGAACAATCGTCAATTTAATATAGATGCTTCCAATTGAAAACTAGTGAATACTTGAGCTGATTTGATCATGCTCTAAGAATGGTTGAGCCAATCATTTTTAAATCTTCTGAATGTTGGCGCCCATTTCCTCACGAATGCGTTTTCGCTAGTGGTGCCAACTGATGCATACAAAAACTTCCAGATGTCGAAGGGTGCTTTCTGAATCACCGGCAGAATCTGGCGCTGCCTCTCTCATCATCACACTGGCGGTTCTTGTTTCATGGCTATGAGCCAGACGGATTGACAAGAAAAATTACCGTACATTAAAAATTGTTTCGCCATTTGCGCGAAAACAAACAGCAGTTAGCTACCAATTCTTTTGACGTTTTACGTGAACTGTCAATTTGATACAGTCATATTATTGAACCTACAACAATTGCTAGATTCTTAAACGAACAGTCTGTTAGAAAAGACGATTTTTTCAGTTGCAAATGAAGCAATACTTCTAAAAAATGACTTCATCAATCGTTAAGGTTAGAGCGGACACATGTAAAATTGAAAGAGATATACGATCAAATATTTGTGTAACTTAATTTTTTGAGTCTCAATGAACATTTACTCGATATCAGTGGTTTGAAAATATTTTCTAAACCACGAAGAAATGTGAATTTATGTTTTTGTTTGAATTTTCAGCCTCAGGTCGGGCCGTCGGTTCAGGAGTTCAGCATCAGAGTTCCTAAGTAATAATATTTCGTACGAATATTAATCCTTCATGTACATACACTTTGGATTTAAAATACTCCAAGAATGTATGGAGTATAGTTTTGAACGTCTGATTTTTTTGAGAGTTACAATTGTTTTTTCTCATCTCTTGAAACGTGTTTTTCTTTACAAAAAAATTGACATTCATAATGAATTGAATTGATGTTGAAAAAATTTCGTTTTACCTTATTTATGGAAATAATCCATCATAAAAGTTCTCAATTGTGGCGGTCAACCTACAAACTAGAGTCTAAAGTTTGATTACATTTTGTAACTGTCAAAGTGGTAAATGCTAAACAAAAATGTTATTCGAACGTTTCAAAGGACCTGTCTGTGTCACATTCGCTTCTCACATATTTTCAAGCTATTAAGAAATATTTGTGGATTTTATAAGGAACAATAATGATTTGCTTACCATAAAAAATATCCTGTATTTATGAAAAAAAAATGGAGGTAAACACGGATCAGTCTAGCAAAAATGACTCGATTAATAATAAATTTGATTACTTTCAGGAACACGGACAAGAAACACAATGTGATGCGTTTCAATGCTACTTTAAAAGTCGACTTTTCAGAGTGGTCACAAGTAAAAATGGAGCGAGAAAACAACATGAAGGAGTACAGAGGCGTAGAAGAGGAAATGCCAAAATTCGGCGCTGGCTCAGAATTCGGTAGAGACGCAAGGGAGGAAGCTAGAAGAAAGAAATTTGGAATCACAAGTAGAAAATACAAACCAGAGGATCAGCCTTGGATACTGAAAGCTGGCGGACGTACGGGCAAAAAATTTAAAGGCACAAGAGAAGGTGGAGTCAGCGAGAACGCAGCTTACTACGTATTTACTCATGCACCGGATGGTGCTATCGAAGCTTTTCCACTTCACGAGTGGTGGGTTTGTTTCTAATTTGCTCCTTTTATATATAATTTGAAATTTTGAATTATGTCCTCTCAATTAGTCCAAAACGCTAATAATCTATACTTTCTCGGAAAATTATTGAATTTCAAAAAAATTTCTTTTGTTATTGTTTGCGGTGCATTCATTTGGATTGTTTTCATTGCTTCTAAAACCAATATTTACTGGCGAACGTGATTGCGTTTATCGAAATAATGTGTGAAATTGAAATATCCGATAGCATGAATCATGAAGTGCGAGGTTGCAGGAATCGTTCCAAAATAATGGATCCATTATTCAAATTAATTGGAACGGTTCCTGCAAACTCGTTCTCCATGATTCATTCGGAATCATTTCAGAATGGATGATTTAAATCTACCATTATAAAATTATTCCTGCATACTCATATTCCGTGAGTTTTACGTCTCTGTGCCTATTTTTTCAATCGTACATTGAAAAAAAGAAAAATCGTGCCCAGCAAATTGAAAAAGAGTTTGGAAACTGGACTGTCTCGATGTCGTGAACGAAAGTGCTAAAAAAATGTAATAGGGACCCGAAAATCAGCGATTCTGAGTGTCAAAAAATGATGCTGGTATCACGATAAGATTGATAACTCGACTACTTTTCATCAGGTACAATTTCCAAGTGATCCAGCGGTATAAAGCTTTGAGCGCGGAAGAAGCAGAGCAAGAGTTTAGTCGAAGAAATCAAGTAATGAATTACTGGTCGTTGATGTGTCGTAAGAGATTGAGAAACGATGAGGATGGTGGTGACGATGACGGAGAGCTTGCCGAGGCTGGTAGAAAAGCTGGTAAGAAACCGACAAAAAAAGAGAAAGAATTGAAGATTTCGGAAATGGACGAGTGGATGGAGAGCGATGACGATGACGATGATTCCGACAGCGATGCTGATAAAGAAAAGAAAAAGGCGGCAGCTTCGGACGAGGAGAACAATACAAAAAAGAAAAAAGGGAAAAGTAAGTTTCTCTTTTCGTTGTTACCTAAATGTGTCGATAATAGAAATTCGTTAGGTAAAGATACAAGCGAGCCGGTTCTATCTCTCTGATAGTTTTCTGTATTTTCGTTCTTTCGAAGATGTTCCAGCGAAGAAGAAAAAAAAGAAGAACGCGTCCGATGACGAGGCGTTCGAAGAGAGCGATGACGGGGACGAAGAGGGTCGAGAATGTGATTACATTTCCGATTCGACCGATCAGGAATCAGAAAATGAACAGCACAGTACTGTCAAATCTGTCGCTGAAGAGGACGCTTTGAGAAAATTACTTGCATCGGATGAGGAGGATGAGGACGAGGAACAGAACGAAAAGAAAGAGGGTGAGGAAGACGGCTCGTCGGACGCTGAGGCCAAGGACAAAGATGATAAAGTGAGCACATTGTTCTTCGTTCATAGTAATAGTTACATCGTAGATGTAGAAAATCCGTTTCCATTTCGGATTTTCGTTTCGACTTACTCTTGAAATGTTCTAATTTTGTTTCCCAGGAGAATGACAAATCCAGCAAAGACACCGACAAGAAAACGAAGGATAAGAAGAAAAAGAAAAAACAATCGAAAAAGAAGGACACGAAAAAAGCGAGCCCCACTAAAGATTCGTCGAGTGATTTTTCGAGCGATTCAGGCTCCGATTCCGATGTCGCCGCCAAAGAAAAAGAGAACAATCGAAAGCCGAACAGCGCGCACAGCTCGCGATCGGCGACTCCAACACCCATTACTGGTTCGGCAGTTGTTAATGATCAACATAAAAGAAAACTAACAAGTTCACCGGATATTTCGCAATCGAAGAAACTCAAACTCGACAATTTCAACCTCGTTCCTTCGACTTCTTATATTCCGGGCAGCAGGTTCGTCTTCAGCATTTTAATTTCGCTCACTAGCTTACCAATGTCGATTGTTCTTTCAAAAGATCGACGATTATTTTTTACACCAAATTCTTGGTTGAACTGAACTATTTTTTGACGATGTAAATAAAATCGAACGAAAAGAAGCTCAGTCTCGAGTAAAGAGATTCGGCGGTTCTTGATTTATGATGATAAACTGAAATTCCATTCGTTCATGGAGAAACATTAATTGTTTTTCTTCGTATTTTTTTGTTCTTCCAGTGAGTCGGGAATAACAGAAGACGCAGTTCGTCGTTATCTCATGAGGAAGCCGATGACAACGACAGAGTTATTGCAAAAATTCAAATCGAAAAAGACCGGTCTGACATCCGAGCAACTGGTAAACGTTATGACCCAGATCCTGAAGAAGATCAATCCTACGAAGCAAACTTTCAAAAACAAGATGTATTTATCGATAAAGGCTCAGTCGAGCTTGTAAAAATATTCGTATTTAAGTCGAACAAAATTATGTAGTTTGTTCCTCGTTGTACGAGATACGACCATTGGTGCCGATGAACATATAAATTTCATACGAAAATACATCGTGTTAATCCAATCGATAATGCTTTCGAGAAAATCATTTGAAGCGCCTTACCAACCAGGAAAATAAGTTTATCGTATCATCACTCGAAAGGTAATCGGTTTAAATGATAATTTAATATTAACTTGGTTTTTGAGTACTTTTTCCGGGCTCTAGGAGAAAACAGGAAAAAAAACAAAATTACAAGTATGAACCTCGGCGAGTTTCGACGATCGCTGTAGCCTCCGGGAGATAGGATTCATCATCACGATAAGGGAAGAGGTCAGCAGCTACGTTTGCTACTGGTTCGAGAGCGCGAGAGAGAACGAGAGCGATAAAAACGTTGCTTCCTTGGATGTTTTATCAGTAAATTTGTCTCAAACACGGTGATGACCTCGGAGACCGAGAAGCAGAATGATGATAGAGCGGAGAGTAAACGAAGATAAAGATAGACTACAGGGCGCCGGATATGTGATTTGCTTGCGACCACGGCTGCTGTATCAACGTGTGTGTAGTTGCTTTGAGATCCGAGAGCAAGCGCAACGTCAGCAAACTCAGAACATTGCTCTCGTTGGTACTTATTTTTCAAATTTTTTCTTAACATCTTTGAATAACGAAAATAGTGTTCTTTTTTATTACGTTATTCATTACTTTCGATGTAAAAATGTTTTTCTGTTTTTTTACTCTCAACTCGATAGAAAAGTGAGTCCACTCGTCCGACAATATTCGTGTCATGCGGATCCTGGGATCCGTAGCTTCGAGACGCGATGCCGCGCTCTTCGTCTCGACAGGATTATCTCGCTTAATCATGAGGAACAATAGTGTGCGTTTTTTCTTGGTTTTCACATTTTTCCATCTACACACATTATCTTATATCATTTTCATTATTTTCCTTACTTCATTACCATTTAGTACCTAGGAGAATGCATTCATTTTTGTTTCTGTTTTTCAAACTTGAATCATCTCAATAACTATTGTTTTTTAAATGGAATTATTATCGCTCAACCATAGAGAATCGTATTTTACGATTTTTCATTTTTCATTACGATTTTTCATTTTTATTTTACGACTATTTAAATATTACTCTTTAATTTTTTTAAATCTAGCAGGCTAGCTTTTTTGTATTTCTGTAAAAATCAAGATATCGAAATTTCTTAAAATCACAAATACAATTTGGATCCAGTGAAAGATTCATCGTAATCGGTTCAGTACTTTTCGTTCGAAAAACGGAGAAAAATTCTTTTACCGAACAGATTTATATATAAAGAGAAGAGATTTCGATCTTGTGATATTTCTGTTTTTGGACTTGATTGTTTTTAGATGCTCTAAATATATTAATTTATATAAATTTGTGAAAATTTTTGAATTTCAGAGTTTAAAGGGCAAGACAATAGCGATCAGGAGAGAAGATCAATCGGTATGGGAACGTCGAGCTCCACTGGCACCCTCGAACGTTCGACGTTTGGTACGAGCTGGTGTCAAAGTGCTTGTACAGCCGAGCAACAGACGCGCATATCCGGCCCAGTCATATCTCGCCGCTGGTGCATTGCTTCAGGAAGACATCAGCGATGCTTCGGTCATATTCGGGGTCAAACAAGTTCCTATCGATCAATTGATACCGAACAAAACCTATTGCTTTTTCTCTCATACCATAAAAGCACAGGAGACTAATATGCCACTTTTGGATGCTATTTTGGAGAAAAATATACGTTTGCTAGATTACGAAAAATTAACGGACAACAATGGACAGCGCGTCGTCGCTTTTGGAAAATACGCCGGAGTCGCCGGGATGGTTAATATTCTGCATGGTCTTGGCCTAAGACTTCTTGCTCTTGGTCATCACACGCCCTTCATGGTATTCTTTGTTTATCCCGGTTACTTTATCGCTCGTTATATTCGTTACACTTTCGATTTTATTTCGCGAAAATTAATTATACAAAAAAAAAAACAACAACAAATTTCAGCATATTGGTCCGGCCCACAATTACCGAGATTCGGCAATGGCCAGACAAGCCATCCGGGATGTTGGCTACGAGATAGCGTTAGGAGTCATGCCGAAATCGATCGGACCTTTGACTTTTGTCTTCACTGGAAGCGGTAACGTGAGCCAAGGTGGACAGGAAGTCTTTCAAGAACTTCCTCACGAATACGTCACGCCTGAGACGTTGAGAAAAGTCGCGGAACACGGTGGCAAGTGTTTCATATACATTTTCCATATTTTTCTCATCCGTTCAATATCATCGAATCGTACTCCAAAATCGAGTGTTTTCGTTGGATTCAATTTTCTCGACTCAATGTAATTTAATCGTGAAAAATATTTTCCAATTATTTTCAAGAACCACGTGTCGAAAGCTCTTCGTTCTTCGTGCGTAAGGAACACGCCACAATGAAACTCACTCGTTATCGAGACTTTTAGTATTTTTCTCACTGTTATCGATTTCCGATAAGAAGTGAAAAAAGAGAGAGAGAGAGAGAGCAGAGAAGAAATTTTGTTTACGATTAACATATACTTGTACATTGTGTGAGATAAATCTCGCGTTGTTTATTGAAAGTCAAGTGATCAATATATATTCGTTATCTCATTTTCTTATCTCATATCAGCCGAAGAATGTTTATATTATTAACTCCTAATTGCATGGTTTTTGGACACAAGCGGATTTCGATAACTCCAGAAATTAATTAACATTACGAGTATTGAGTTATACGTGTCGAGATCGAACGTTTTTTTTGTCCGATATTGTTTTATCGGGGCCGGAAATTTCCGAGCTGTTCCTCAAACATGTGTCGTAACCAAAGATAACGATTTTCGCCTCAACGGACCAAATTCATTTGATCTCGTTTACGTTTTATCCCCTGTCGAGATTTCTCTGTGATTCCAACGATAATAATCTCTCTGTTTACTCGTGCGATAAAACAATTGCGCAGGGTGTTCAGAAATATGCAAAGAATAACTTGAATTTTTATTTCTCCAGTGATAACGTGTTTAAAAAAAAAAAACGATTCTGCATCTTTCAATCGTTAAGATTGAACGCCAATGCAAACTTGATTTTAGTGCATTGTTTTTTTTCTTCGTGTATTATGTATGTAAATACTTCATTCGTATGTAATCTTCTTCATGAATTTACATACGAATGCACGAAGAAGAAAGTCCGAGATTGTACATTTTTTCGCTTTCTCTTCAATCGTAAACACGTCACATTTTAATAATTGTTCTCCCGATTACAATTATCTCGAAAAAAAAAAGAAAGATAAGAAGAATTGTTGAATTTTGCAATAAGCTAATTATAGCATCGATGATATGAGAATATGATGCGGCAGTGTCTTGACACCGAGTAGCATATTATAGTTGAATAAAGATGTAACAAGTGTGTCATCGTATGATTGTCAAACACCAACAAAATGTATTCCCTAACAATTTTTCTTTTTGTTTTGCACATTTATTATGTAAGATTCCTCTGATAGATCGAAAGTAAAACATAACGATTCAATATCATTGTTTAATATACGTTTTATCAAATATTTCAGATACCAATAAAATTTATAGCTGCGAGGTTCGTCGTCGTCATCATCTCGAAAGAAAAGAAGGCGGTGGCTTCGATCCTGAAGAATATGACAAACATCCGGAACGTTATATATCGACATTCAGCAAAAAAATCGCCCCTTATGCATCGGTCATTATCAATGGAATATATTGGGCGGTTGATTCACCAAAACTTTTGACGATACCGGATGCTAAATACTTACTGAGACCAGCAAACACCCCGTGGTTACCGATCAACGTCGGTGCACCAGCTTTGCCTCATCGGATGCTCGCTATTTGCGACATTTCTGCTGATCCTGGTGGCAGCATCGAGTAAATCCGTTTTTCATTTTTTTTTTTCTCGATACTCTGATCTCGCAAGGCTCGAACGACTCCAATGTTTTATTTTTATAATAATTTTAACGTCCTTCAGATTCACGTTTTTTAAATTTTTTATGATCTTATCCAATGTATAATCAATATTTCGAGAAGCCATTTTTTTTACAGTATTTGTATAGCATTTTTGGAAAAACATCTGGGGTCGGTGTCACCCCAGTTTTCGTATTCGTTTAATCCTTTTTTTGAGCTTTTAGTGATTCGACTTGTTGATACATTCAATCATAAGAGAGGGGCAGTTGCATGATTGCTTATTAAATTTAGTATCGATCGTTAAATGAAGTTTATTTTGGTTTCAGATTCATGAACGAATGCACAACAATCGATACTCCATTCTGTTTGTACGATGCCGATCGTAACAAAGACACGAAATCTTTCAAGGGCCCAGGAGTATTGGTATGCTCGATCGACAATATGCCAACTCAATTGCCGAGAGAGTCTACAGACTTTTTTGGTGATTTGTTATTTCCTTACGCCCTTGACATCATCCATTCAGACGCAAAAAAACCACTCGACGAGCACAATTTTAGCCCAGCCGTTCATGGAGCTATTATAGTTTCAAACGGTGAATTAACGCCGAATTTTGAATACATACGCGAGTTACGAACACTCAATTTACGCAGCAGGCACAAAGCTGAGAATGGCGAAACTCAGACAAAAAAGGTAAACTAAAAACGTATTATTTTAATGATGAATTAACGAAGAAAAAAAAATCGTTAATCACATTTTTTTGTTGCAATAGAATTTGTACTTTTTCAAAGTAAACTCAATTTCGAAAAATTGAACTTTCTTTTGTTGAAAAAGGTTAAAAATCATTGTTCAAGTTATTATTTTTGACGAAACAGGTGGTCGTATTAGGAGCTGGTTACGTATCCGCTCCTCTCGTCGAATATCTCAACAGGGACAAAAACATAGCGATAGCGGTGTGTTCGCACTTGAAAGACGAAGCTGACGCACTGGCCAACAGGTATCCGGCGGTTGAGCCGGTATTTCTGAATGTAATCGAACGACCCGATACTCTTAAGGACATCGTTAGCTCGGCGGACGTTGTCGTATCGCTTCTTCCATATGCGCTTCATCACGTTGTTGCCAAAACTTGTATTGAGACGAAAACTCATCTGGTAACCGCGAGTTACATGAACGATGATATCAAATCTCTTCATGCCGAGTGAGTTCTAATTGCATGTTTCGAAGGAATGTTGAGTTCTGAGATTCCATGTTGAAAAAAAAAGGAATTTACGTCGATCCAATATCGTCTGAAAGAGACATTGAAAAAACATGTTTTTTTAAATTCATATTTCTTATTTAAAAAATGTTGATAACAGAGCCGAAGCTGCCGGTGTAACGATTCTGAACGAAGTGGGTCTCGATCCTGGGATCGATCACCTTCTTGCTCTCGAATGTTTCGAAGATGTTCGTCAGGCTGGTGGTAAAATTGAGTCTTTCGTATCCTGGTGCGGTGGATTACCGGCGCCTGAATGCTCGTACAATCCACTGCGATATAAATTCAACTGGTCGCCCCGAGGCGTTTTGCTGAATACGCTTTCACCCGCAAAATATTTTCACAATGGGCAGGCTAGTTGTTTTTCTTTTTTGCCTAAAATCATAATCCGACAATTTTGTATAATTACGATCTTTCATTCATCTTTGTTTGTTTTCTTCTTTACGACAGGAAGTCCATATCAAAGGCGGAGGTGATTTAATGTCAAACGTACGGAGTCTCGATTTTCTTCCCGGATTTGCTTTGGAGGGTTTCCCGAATCGTGACAGCACAGTTTATCGTGAATTGTACGGTATCACAAACGCTTCTACCGTTTTAAGAGGAACCCTGAGATTCAAAGGCTTCACTGATACTATGCAAGGCTTGCAATTTCTGGGCCTCATCGATCCGGATCCTCATCCCATTCTTCATCCAAGAGGTCCAGAAATTACTTGGGTAAATATCCCTTGTAAAAATATTTGTCATCAAAATTTTGTTAGTCACACTTCGTTTTGTAAACTAACTTCAGAAAAATATTTTTATTTCTTCTGATTGCGAATAACGTTTTTGATGTCCTGCTGGATCTATTGATGGGTGCAAAATTTTGGAATTTTCGAAATTATTATTCGACTTTGAAAAGTAAGATCGCAAAATTTTTAAGAGTTTCCAGTCAACTCGTTTTGAAAAATGTGCTCAACGGTTTGTTTCATTAAATTATTGGAGCACTGACGATGCGAGGAATTACGTTAAATGATATAATATTTGAGGATAAATGGTTGTTTTAATTTATGCAGTCTGGAAGAAAAATATACATAAACAATTTGCAAATGTTAATTGTCATGAAAATTTTTAAAAAGCTGTAAATCATAAAACGAAATTTTTATCTTGATTTTAGCGGACATTAATTTGTCATCTCTTGGGCCTTATAAACGATGACATATTTTACGAAAATCTGAAGCGTAAATTATCGGAGCGGGTGAATTCCGAGGAACGGGTACAAGCGATCGAAGATCTTGGTTTATTGAACGAAGATCCTGTTCTGAAATTGAACACGCCTCTCGACACATTGACGCATTATTTATCAAAGAAACTCGCTTATGACAGTCACGAACGTGATTTAATTATTCTTAGACACGAAGTCGGAATTTTGTGGCCGGACGATAGGCGAGAGGAAAAAGGAATCAATTTTGTACTTTATGGTGATACAAATGGCCATTCAGCAATGTCACGAACCGTTGGATATCCAGCCGCCATGGGAACTAAAATGATTCTCGATGGTACGTAATACAAATATTTATGCACTGTAAGCGATACACTCGCTTTTTTTTTAAGCAATCTTTTTATGAATTTTCGGATTTTTATCATCCGTTATTTTTACTCGATTCAAAAAGGACTCTGTAATTTCCGTATTTTTTATGAAAATTCATAAGCCTTGTCACGAAGTCTCCCAGACTTTGTTCAAAACCGCTGAGTACAGAGATATCTGTTTGTACTAAATTCGATCGATTGTGAAGTAAAAATGACTGATCCAATATCTTATGAGATTTACACTTTGTAACAGGTGAGATTCAACAACGCGGAATGGTACTTCCATTCACCCCGGATATTTATCGTCCCATGCTCAATCGCCTTCGATTAGAAGGCTTGCAGTCGTTCGAAACTTCAAAATGGCTCTGATGAGATTAGCATTAATGATGGCAACATTGTCCTTGTTTGTCTTCCGCCTCATTTTGTACAATATCATAATTTTCGAGGGTGTTAAAATTAATATAAGTCACATTTTATAAATAAATGATCTCACAAATGTATATGAGTTGACTGATAAAAAATACACGAAATCTTTACCAAGAAACTTGAATGCACTGTCATTTTTTGGGATTCAGACCAGTTTGACGATCCGAAAAAATAGACAATTTCCAGTTAGATATTGTAAAAAAAAAAAATATAAATCCTGTTATTCAAGCTTCTATAAGCCTCTTTTTCGTTGTACCAAAATACGATGTAACGATATAAAACCTGAGTTTCATTTTTCTACAATTCGTATCTGGAACTCTTATTTTTAAAGCGCCGTCACGAGTTCTTGATAAATTGTGCGTTTTTTAAAAGTAATATTAAAATTTTGGTAGTTTTTTCAATCTGGTGATTAATCCTACGAAATTAGTAAGCTTCACCTATTCTCCAACGTAGAAAAATATATTTACACGCACATTTGGTGCCTTGACCGTTTCGAAGTAGGGCCAATTTTCAATCTTATTCAATCGTAAAAATAATAGTAGATACAAATTCGCTAGAATTTTACAAATTGGTTGTTCGTCTTAGCCTTACAGTGAATTATATTTTTCGTTTCTTCCTTTATTTTTTTGAAATCAAACTATAATTACTCAGGACTTACTAGTACTGAAAACCTATTACGAATAATTTTTTGGTCACTTTTTGACGCAAATTTTTAACGAAAAATAATGAAAGTCTCGAAACAATGTAAGAAAGTTTTTAAGCTACGAAATTTCCGAATTTTACCTTTTAAATTAGAAAAAATAAAAATTCTATCGGTAGTTAATATTTTTTGTATAATTGACAGTTTCTGTGTTTTGTCATGTGGAGGCGAAAAAATGTTTTTACTTCCTTTCCTTAGAAAATATTACTTGAAAAATCCGTACTATTGAATAGATAATTTAACAAAATTAAATTCTGATGGTGAATATGTTATATACACCTATTTACACGAGGAATAGAAAAGAAATTTGTACAGTAATAAAAAACAAAAAATAGTGACGATTTATTCATAAATCTATATCAGTGGCATCTCGTCTCAAACCCTGGGGATTAACCGATGTTGTTGAGTTCAGCGGCATCTTGGCTTTTGGAATTTTTCCAGGCCGCAGATATGGATTATCAATGGTATCTTGCTGCGTCAAAGTTTCCTCATTCTGTTCGGTAGTCGCATCACCGGTTACTTTGATGCTAGCTGCTTCTTCTGTTTCCTCAGGATTTTTCTTCGTTTCTTTTTTCTTCTTCACAGGACTCGGTTCGAAATGAAATTCTTGATCAGGTTCGAAAATCTGATCCTGAGGCAAAAGTGCTGACAAATACGACGGGAATTGAGGCTTGCACGCGACGACTATGGAAAAATTGAAGATTGAATATATTTAGAGTTGAAATTATCGAAAGGTAATTTTGGATACAAATATGAATAATAATTACGTGGAAACATGCTATTGTCCTCGGTGAGAAACAAACTGTGAGTTTCGCCGGTTTTCGCTATAAATCTCGTCAGAGCTCGCTCAATGTCTCGCTTCTGTGTTGCTGCTTTTTCTCTAATTGCTTCGTATTCTGTTACCGGTTGCTTATGAGTCTGAAAATTGAATGACAGTTTTTTCCAAAAATTATTACGGTTATTTTCCTCGTTTTCTGAAATCTTTATTTATTATTTCACTAATGAACGATTTGAATGTTATAGAACCTGAGCAAAGAAAATTATTCTGGATACTGGCAACCTTTGACCAAAAAAAATATTACTTCTTCTAGAGACAAGTGAGTTAGCCAAAATCATAAACAAATATCGAACATTTTACACTAGATTTTCAAATTTTAAACAAATTTTAAGGAAAGAGTTGGTCCTGTATCAAATATCAATATTTTCTGCTTCAGAGTTAAAAGAATTGAATTTGTTTAGCAGCATTCCAGTGTGTGTGAGATTCAAAATTTTGAAGACTCAAATAATTATTCAAAGAAAATTACTAAATGGCATCATTTTTCATTTTTAATTTATCGTGAATAGCTCTTTTTCACGAAAGTACCTCAATCAGTGTATCAGAATAATTATAAAATAGAGAAATGACATTGACCGACTTACCGGTGTTCTAATGTAAGCGTGAGGATCTGGAAATTGTGGCAGATAATTAGGAATGTGAGAAGGATGTCCCTGTTTGACGCCAGCTTGCAAAATGTTAAGCTGTTTAGATTGAGTTTGTTGTTGAAGTTGTGGAAGGATAGTTCTGTTCGGCCGTTTTCCGTAGCTATCCAGCCCATCGAGTTTCATTCCCATGTTAACGAGTGCGAGTACAATGTCAGCGACGAGTGGCTCCGTTCGCCCAGAAAGCTCGCAAAAATTTCTTGCAGATTCGCCCACTTCGATTATAACTGAAATTCACCAAATTTTGTGCTCAGACAAAAACAGGTAGCTGCCGATACAACGGAAATGATTTTCAAAAACAAGTATTCGCAACGAGACAGCGCCGAATACAAGCAATAAAGTGAATCCACATAGCACTGTTATGATGTATGAATTTCTTAATATTTCTTTTTTAAACTGATCTCAATGAAATAATATTTTAGTCTTCTCTATGATTAGATAAATTGTATTAAATTTGAAACAATAAAATAAACAAAGCTAAGATTTATGATCGCATTTAATATCTTGCCAGTTTGGAGGTTAGAAAATAGTTTTAAATAATGAATTATGAATAAACATTTACGTACATGATTGGATCATTTCTGTGAGTGTTTCCAACGCTTGTTTGTCACAAGTTTCATATCCACATTCAATTAATATGCCGCAAACGGCGTTATTTAATACTTTTCTTCGCGTGTTGACAGTTTGGGATTCCATGTTTTTAAATTATCGTTTATAAAAAATTTTTTTCCAATCGATGAATTAACGGTGGTCGGCAATGAAGTAAACGCTCGAAAGCGATTGTGCTGGCATCTGTGTTTTGTGGTAACGCATCACAGTTTTGCGATATTTATTTTATTTTTTATGGTGGCGCCACAAAGCAGTGTACGTGAGTGGTGGTAGTTTCCGGTTCAGTCGAAATTTCGAAATCCAACAAAAGCTACAATTAATGTGTGGAGTAAAAAAATAATCATTGCATTCAAGTTACACGAATCGATTAAATTTGACAAAGTACAATGAACTATCATTGACAAAATGGTAAACAATTGATTTTCTTGAGTCGACAATGATATGAAAAAACAGAAAATAAAAACCGCCGCGCCTTTACACAAATCTATCGTGTTTAGTCGAGCTTCCGATGCTGCGCGAAAGGCGAATGCGCTGCTCTCGGCTGGTTGGGGTTAGGAGCGAACTAGTGTCGTACTTCAGGGATATGGGGGGCGGGGGGGCATAAAAATTTCCCAGTTGCGGAAAAGAATTTGTAGTGGAAAAGTCGAGACG
Organism: Campoplex capitator; assembly: GCA_037576405.1. Lineage (NCBI taxonomy): Eukaryota > Metazoa > Arthropoda > Insecta > Hymenoptera > Ichneumonidae > Campoplex > Campoplex capitator. Next base: position 5,477,699 of record JARBWI010000010.1, on the reverse strand, counting down.
TAAGTAAACAATATGAGAGTGATACACAGTTTTTTTCGTGTTAGTGATTTATCCAATAAAAACGTCGAAATTGGGATTTTATGGTCCGCCAGGATATATAATTTATTGTGAAAAATTATCGAACTTTGGGAGGTGGTTGATCGCTGAGCAGGTTAAAATCGCCTAAAAGTTACTGTGAACTGAACACGGGTTTGCGTGAGGACGACGAGGGGAAGGGTAGGCGAGCAGGGGGTTGGGGGAGGGTGTAGTGGCGAGTAAATGAACTAGTCGTCAAAGTATAAGAATATTCGTATACGTGCATCATTACTCCCTCGTAGGTGTGACTTGTTTCTCGCCCCTCTCACCACCATCATTTCCCCACCTCTGCCCCTTGCCTCCTGTCTGTCCGTCTTCTTAGCTAACCCTTTGAAGATTTTTTTGACATATCCGTTGATAAAACTGCCAAAAGATCTAGAATAACTAGTCAATGTTTCGAAAATCATATTGGTTAGAAAATTTATCGGGTGCGTTCAACGTCACGAAAATATAACGGCATTTAAATGGCACATAATAATTTGACACAAGGGTAGAGAAAAATCACACATTTCCTCATGATTTATCGAGGATATTGGATGAGTTAGACCAGAATTAAAACTAGTCGTTTTTTTGACTTCTTGCGTGGGTTCGGAGTGGTGTGTGTAGTGCGGAGAAAAACAGCAGGATAAAATACATAAATGTATCGCGAGTCTATCTCTCTGTGAAGTACAGCAGAAATCCTTTCTCTGCGTTCTATTATCTTATACGTGTGTCCTTTTTTATACTTTTCTCGGCTACTACCTTTCAGCATAAGTCAGAGTGAGAGAGAGAGGAAGGGAGAAAGAAAGAGAGGCGGAGCGAAGGAAGAGAGAGATAGATAAATCGGAGCTTGGCTCGTAAAGCAAGGAACGAGCGTTTCTTGATATTTGTTCCATCGTTCCTTCTCTCTTAGCACGCGCAGTTATACGTGTTTTCTCTTTTTTTTTTTTCTCAAATTTTTGTGAGTTATTCGGTTTACGTTTCCTTCTACCCCTCCCCCTCCCTCTTATTGCTTCCATTTGGACGCCAAGAACGAAAGGATCGGCCGATTTTTTTTCTATGGTACTGCTATTGTTATGGAAACATAAGGAAAATTGTAATATTTGATTTTTTTTTTTTCGCGAATAGCGAAAACCTCGCAAGATCCACCTATTCCTTTCTTATTCCTATTTTTTTTTCTTCTCTTCCTCGGCGTTCACTCTGACGTTTCTCTCCGCGCACGGAAACACACACGACATAGAAATACGCGAAAAAACTCAATGTATTACTGTACTTTTCTTTGGTCAGTCTACGCACAACAGCTGTTTCAACGGAAATCGTGCTCGTTGATAGCGATTTTAAGGCGAAAATAACCTCGAAGTGTATTTTTGCCTCTCGTTAATACGTCACGTAGTTAAAGGTTGCTGTCTTTTTTAATTCTAGAACATTTCCTTTTGTTTCCATCAGTAATTTTCTCATATCTGTTAAATTGTTATTTGTCCTGAAAAATCTTGTATTTTATTCGTATCTGCCATCAAAGCGATTATTCTATGCGTGATCTCTTCAATAGGTGGTGGACTTTTAGTGCGTGCAGCCGTTATACGCGTCCTTTGTTCATCTAACGCGTCACGCGCGCGCCTTCTGACAGCTCCTGTCACTATTTCGCGTGACTCCCGTCGTTAGAATAAAAAGGTATGAGACCCAGTTTAACTTTTTTTCTCACAGATTCTCGTTCAATCTTTTCATATTATTGATGCAATGTGATTTCGTAAACAATTTTTTTTTTTTTCCTTTCAATACCTTTTATCACAAGAATTTATTGTGTTTCATGATCCGAGGGTGCTTTTTCAGAATATGGCACACGTTTGTTTGTCAATTTTCTACCAAAATGCACCCAAAGCTTTTTGCCAAACATTTAAGCCCGTTCTACTTTGATTTTCTCTCGACAAGCTTATGAATCGCCGAACAAATGTCGGAATAATATTTTTTTGTTCCAACAGATTTTTAAGGATTTAGCAACTTTCGAGTCGACGCAGCGAGTTCGATCTTGATTCGATCAGGTATGACGACCCTTTTTATGAATGCGGTAATACGATAATTCCATTGACCCAACCTCATCGCTATTCGTATTCCCAAGCATTCTTACATTAACGAAGCCCTCGAAAGTTGAAAATCTCCATCGGAAGTTCATTTTCAGAGTATAAACCAAGGGAACAAGCGACTTGATAGTAACAACATAGGTCAGACTCAAGAAAAACGCTGTGCAAGAATTGTCGAGATAAGAAACCAAGAAAAAATGTCAGTATTGAATCAAAGCGGCGACGAGGCTGTCGAATGTCCGCTTTGCATGGAACCCCTCGAAGTCGACGATCTCAATTTTTTTCCATGCACATGCGGATATCAGATTTGTCGCTTCTGCTGGCACAGAATTCGTACCGACGAAAATGGTCTTTGTCCGGCGTGTCGAAAGGCCTATTCTGAAAACCCTGCTGATTTTAAGCCCCTTTCAAAAGAAGAAATATCCAGGTAAGCGGTTATCCTGCATTCGGTCCAACAAATTGTTAAGACCATGAAAAATTACACAAACTGTGCTTTTGAATATTCGTCATAGAGAATGAGGTAAACAAGTATAATGAAAGAAAATGATTGAAAATCGATTGATGAATTATTAAGACGAATCGAAAAAATTGATAAATGATTACTTACTTTAAAACTACAGTTGCAATAGGGTTGGAAATTATTGACTGTAGACGAAAAAGAACAGTGATTTTAGCATTAACTGAAAAAAAATCTTGGAGTGCAGAAAAAAATGAAATCGATACTAAGAATAGCAAAAGTCTGTCATTCAAACTAATTATAATGAATTTAGTACCTCAGTTTGTTTAAAAAAAATGTTTAATTAATGAACATAATTCCATTTTTCGAACGGTAGGCTAAAAGCGGAAAAAAGGCTGAAGGATCAACAACGGAAACAACGGGTGACAGAGAATCGTAAACATCTGGCGAACGTTCGTGTTGTACAGAAAAATCTTGTTTTCGTGGTGGGTCTGCCCATGCGGTTGGCGGATGCGGACGTGAGTATTAATTTGAGAATATCACACAGCTCAGAGGCCACTCGAAAAATTCAAATTCTCTACCTCCTTCAACATTCTTGTTTGTTTTTTTTTCATGGGAGAATTTAAACTGCTTTTTTTCGATGCATTTTGCTTTCCGAATCCCAATAAACCATTTCTTTTCAAACCGATCTCATATTTAGCTTGTCAAAAGAGATAAAATTCGAAAAAATTGTGAAAAAAGGTCAAATTCATCTGCATGAATAATCAAGATAATTTTGAAAAAAGTTTGGATACACTTGGCACACCCGAAAATCATAATCCTACTGACGGCAAGTATTCCAGGTACTGAAGAGGCACGAGTATTTCGGCAAATTTGGAAAGATACACAAAGTCGTGATAAATCAAAGTACGTCATACGCGGGGTCTCAAGGACCCAGTGCTTCGGCCTACGTTACCTACCAGGTAAACAAGAACTGAACGAGAAACTCACTTATAATAATGAATATTTTACGTTTCATCGGTTTAAGGGGTTATATGTGTCTATCGTCTGAAAAAATTGGTGCTTTCGGTATTTCTTTGAGGTATACCGAAACAACAAAATATCGGTAGCACATTATCGATTGATCCCTCCGGTCTAAAAAGTAATTTGCTTCAGGTTATTTTTACAGTCAATGCAACACGACATTTATCGTTGTTTGGATCAGTATTAGAAAAAAATAAATAAACCATGAAGATTCTTGGGACACAGCCTTGTCGTTATTGTGTATCGAGCCAAAAATTTTAATATAAAAAAAACAGCAATTTGAATCATTTTGAACGTAAATGTGTGTTTTGTTGAAAAAAATCTTAACTGATTAGTTGTTGATAAAAGAAGCTTCAAACAAAGTGTATTAAAAATGTCTCCACAGACTGCCCAGACAACGATTTCGAAATTTTTAGGAAAAACGTAAGGTCGCCGGACAAAATTTGTGGATAACAACTTTTCACTCTGTTCTGGTAGACCTGAAAGGAATAAACGAAAAAACGATAGTATTTTCGGAAATCGTGCGCATATCCAATCCCTTAACGAGCTATTCGTAACATTACATTTCAAAAATCATACCTGACTATACGATTAAATTTTTTCATGGGAATAGCGACAAGAAGACGCGTTACGGGCTATCGAAGCTGTTAACAACATCGTGGTTGATGGTAGAACAATAAAAACATCACTCGGCACGACCAAATATTGTTCACACTTCATGAGAAATCAATCGTGTCCGAAACCGGATTGCATGTATCTCCATGATCTCGGCGATCAAGAAGCATCTTTTACGAAAGAAGAGATGCATCAGGGAAAACATCAGGATTACGAGCGGAAGCTGGTACAATCGTTGCACGCTCATGCGTCATCGGCACAACGGTACTTTTTTTTCTGTCTGAAAATAACAAAACATTTGATTAGTGTTCATTTACCCTTCAAATTCAAATTCAAATGGAAACAATAACAATTTAGTTGTGTTTCATCGTTATTGGGTACGGGAGACAAGTCTCGCACCATTTTTGAGGTTCTCTATGAAAAGAGAATTCCTTTGAAATACATTTTTGTTGCAATCCCTAACACATTCACCAGCATCTCAGAATGTAAGATTATTATTCATGAGACAATGACGACGATGAGCAAAATTATGAATTGACGAATGAATTACATCGTTTTTGAGTCGATAGAATGAAATTCAGCCAGCTCACCACTGGTGGAAGCTGATAGGAAGATTTTTAAAGCCCCAAAGCTTAAGTACAATTTGTCCCATCAAATTTTAAAAACAATTTGTATCCTCTGATTACACGATGATCGCGTACTGTGCATCAGATAGTTGTCATTGTTTCTCAACCATGCGTTTTAGGTTTTTTATTGAATCAAATTAAATTGTGTGAATACAATTTAGAGCAACGGAATACCCGAGTGTATTAATAAGTCCAATAATTATGAGTGTATCAATGTTTTCGAAGATCGAAATTGAATGACTGCACATTGAAATTATTCGAGCAGGAAACCAACACCCTCACCACCGGTCACGGGAACAACGGTTCGAGAAAACGGTACAGCGACTTCGCAGATCAAAGAGGCATGGCCGTCGTTACAACCTGGTCAAACGAACAGTGAGTCATCAATAAAATGTTTAATTACGAAAACACATAAGAGCAGTTCAATACTTGATAATATTTTTTTTTTTATACATGAAATCGTGGCATTTCAAGTTAGTGTAGTAATTATCCGAAAATATCGATTAATTCGACTAAATAGTGTCGAATTTTTTAAAATCACTTCAGATTATCGTGTGAACAAAAAATTTAATTATTGCGACGGTTAAAAGTATTCGAGTCTTTTTTTTGACAGTTGCCGTTGTACTTGAAATTGATCTTGATATCGTGGTCCGATTTCGCAGATACACAGACCAACAGTAAAGAATCGTCTCCGGCGACCCAACCAAGTTCGAATCAGCAATCCGGTGTGTCGTTATCAAACGGTAGCGCGTCATCGGTAATGAACACTAGTGTATCACCAGTCGCATCGGTACAGTCGCAGCAACAATCGTCTCAGCAAAATAACAATAACATCAACAATAACAACAACAATAACAAGGGTGAGCTTAGCAATTTGTCGAATACGACTCGTCGTGGTAAAAGTAACAGCGAAAGTAAGGCACAAGCGGCGAGGAACAAGCACAAAAATAATCAGAATAAGGAGAAACACGGGGCCCAAAATTCAACGGTGAGTGGTAATGGCGGGGTAGGAACAACGACTCGTACGACATCGAGATCGGAATCGTCGAGCACATCGTCTTCGCAGAGTTCGGTCGCGACACAATCGGTCGGTCAACAACGAGCTGACATTCGAGGTTTCTTGGAGAACGATACGAGCTCAACAAAAGACACGCAATCTAGGCAAAATGGAAGTTTCAAATTGGGCGAAAATTCCTCCAATAATTTGGACAATATAAAGCAAGAGAGTCAACAACAGGAGTTGTTGAAGAACGTACAATTAGATATCGAGGTTGATGATAAAATTGATGAAGCAACTAGAAACTTCAATGGTACGAGAGATCGAGAAACAAATGGCGAGAGAAGTCGATCGGAGAGCGAGAGTGATAATCAAAGAGAAGGCAGCACACCGGCTAGTACCGTTTCGAGTAACGAGGAATCTTCGAGCTCAAGCGGCAATCAACAAACCGAAAGGAGACTAGTACCCAGTATCGAGGAACATCGTCGACAGCAACTTAGTGCCGAAAATCCTATCGCTCTTCTAGGTGAGCTTATCCCTGTCCTCATTCTCGCTTTTTTTTTCCATTTTATTTTCCTAATACTTGTCTCCATTAATCAATCTCATCGTGAATGATTTTGATGCCACAAAGCTAAGCGTATTCACACAATGAGATGAACAAAAAATTCGATCACAAATTACGTGCACAAGCGCACTATTTTTGTTCTCAAGATGCACAAATGTTGTTTACGAACGAATGAGGATTGAGTTGAAGATTTTTTTTCTTTTCGTTTACAGTTATTTTTTAATGAGAATTTTTATATTTCGGATCCGTAGTAAGGACATTTTTAAAATCTACATGACAAACCTACCAAAGAATTACAGGCGCGACAATAAAATTATGCAGATTTATTTCATTTCGAATTCGTTCGGTTTAAAGTACTTTTTCGTTCTGTTCATAAAGCGATTATCTTAATTTTGTACGTTCTACGATTTGATTCGTTTCATAGAATTTTGAAAATGAAGCCCGCATTGCTCAAACAGCTGACAGAGTACGTTGTCCTTTTGAAAATATATTATTAGAAAAAAGATGTTAAAATAAAGAGAGCTTGTTTCCATAAAACAATCTTCTTTTCAGTCCGCTTTTTTTTTTGTCTGTCCGCTTGATTTGTGTTTGTTTCCACGTTCGAGAAGTCTGAATGAAAAAAAAAAAAGATCGAAGGCATTACTAGGTGTTTGCAATTTAGATGATTTTCGTCGTTCAGGCTCACCACAAGGAGTTAACACGAACGGGGGAGGTATTGGTTCGAGGCAAACACCACCACCCGGTCTTCATGGATGTTCAGCCAACATCACTAACGGCAATTTAACTCAATCGATGCAGCTCAATCATCGTTCCATCTTCCAGACGGACAACAATAGTTTCTTCAGCTCCAATAGTTTTCAAAAAGTATCAACAATTGTGACAATGCCACCTAATTCGCAAACAGGTAAGTCCATTCATTTGAATCATTTTCATCAAATTTATCTGCTATATTCGTTCATTCGATAGATTCAGTTACTAAGCGAGAACCGGTTTAGTCGACATGAAAAAACGAAATAATCGAACAGTTCGTGTCTGTAAAAAAATGTGACATTTGAGTAAACCAAATATTAGCCTCTGATGAACAAAGCTATCGATGCATATTGGGGCGATCCTTGTGTTGAGTATCTTCAAAATTCGATGGTTCCCTAGGGCAAAAAATAGGCTCCTACAGAACCTGTTCAGTTATGCCTCCAAGATATAGAATGTTCCCATTTTATGAATGTGAAAAATCAGGAAAAAAATTCTCCCAAGTTGACATTTAGCAACTTCGAGTAAGAAGAATTTGTCTACTTATTTTTCAACGATTACTATAGATTCGTGATTTTTATTACTTACAACGCCAAGTTTAGCTCATAGTTCGGTGTACCGCTTAAAGTTTCAACTCCCAAATATTTTTTATATGAGGTGTCATTTATTATTTCTGGAATCTTTTCTATATATATCAGGAGATCAAATATCGTGATTCAAATTGTGTTTGCGGTTTTAAGAAATTTCGATATCTTGATTTTTACAGAAATGCGAAAAAAAAAGTTCAACGATTTCGTTCAATCTCCAAATTTGAAAACTCATCAGTAATTGAACGCTATCGATAAATGAAAAAATCGAATTACCATTTTAAAGAAAATTGAAAAACGAATGGCTTAATGCTCAATTCGGTATAAAAAAAATGTTACAGCATTTCTAATGAAATGATGAAAAATTAAGAAAATAAAAATCATTCGTTTGATCATTTTATTCAGAAGAAAACTGAAGAATTACGTCTGAAATAGAAAAAGAATCGTAAAAAAATACTCCACGTAACAGCATAATACTTCTTTTGATGTAGAATAAATAAAAAAACATTTTATTCCTCTTATAATATGAAATCGATGAAATTATGACCGGAATAATACATGTATAAAAATATTTGGTCGTTGGCAAAGTCGAGAATACACCGATGTGATGCAAGATTTTTCAAAATAATTATTTGTATGAGTGAAAAAAAAAAAATTATTCGCAACTGGACTAGGCTAGATGCGCTTGCTTGATGCCGCGAGCAAAGCCCACAGGCTTTATATATAAAATCATAAAAAAGATGATCAGAATTGTGCAACATTTTGGAATATGTTGCTTTTCAAATAAAAAATGAAATGAGTAAAATTTTGTAATTTGACAAATGCGCAGCGAACGCGAATCTCGACTGGACGAATACGTGCTTGGCGCCGATACCCGATTCGTTACCTTCAGTGCATTCGAGTGAGGATTGGCAAGCGGCTTTCGGTTTCCAGCCGGAAAAATGTCGTATAACGTCAAATCATCACGGTAAAAAGCCGAACTCCCCTGTACCGCAGAACGTGCCCTTCACACCAGAGGATTTTATCGACGATGAGGATTATATGAATTCACAGTACGAAATGGGCTCGAACAAAGGATCTCGAGTGTTTGACCCCAGTCACTTAGTTAACTCGCCTGCCTCTAAATTCATGGCGGATTTCCAGCAAAATTCATTGCAACGGAGGTTAGCTATGCAGGTGAGTGATAATTCTCAATATTAAAGTTAATGATAAGAAAAAAATGAGTAAACGAAACATAAATAAATGTGTATTAACCGAATTATGTAAAAGTCGCAGCAGAATCAAGAAAACTGTGAATACATAAAACAAAATGGTCATGGAGCTGTGGACGGTCCTACCAGTGGTTTTGGAAAACAATCGCACGACGTGAATACCGTTAATAATAGCGTTAATCCGGATATCAAGCCTGAGGACGATCTCGGGTTCGATCCTTTCCACGAGACACAAAAAGCTCTTGCTGAACTTATGGAGAACGAGATGCAGTTGCAACAACAGAGGCTGTTCCAGCAGCAGCAACAACATCACCAGCATCAACAGCAGCAACAACAGAGGGAACGGGAAGAACAGAACAGAGTTCAACAACAAGGCCTCGCTGCTTTGGGACCTCAACACTTTACTCAGGTTAGCATATGCAGAAATAAACGATCCCCAATACTTGATCAATGAATAATCTGAGCGATTCTCAAATTACGTTCTTTTTTATATCAGATGAATAAATTTAATTCCAAAACCGTTTTATTCACACAATAAATACATGATATTGGATCAACAAATAAAAAAAAAACTTTTTCAGGTTCACCTGGCACATCTTCAGCAACAGGCGACACACTTGCAGAACTTACACGTTCTTCATCAGTCGCACAGTCTGCTCTCTCGTCTTCCACAGAATTTGATGCAGCAGCAACAAGGCGGGGCGGCGGGTCAGAACGGTCAACAAGCCCCGATGACAACAAACAGCCTCGGCCAACGCACTCGACTTCCTCCACCTGGGTTTCCTGGCTCGACACCTAATCATATGAATTCCTTTGGGCTTGGTATACCAAGACCCGCGCCTACGAATAATGCTCTCGCCGGTTCGTATATCATCCTATTCTTCAGTCGCTCGTTGAATCATTCCTTTTTTCTTTTCGATTACATCTAACCGCCTGAGGATTTCTCCTAATTCGTATTTTATTTTTATTACTATTAAAATGTTACTCATCAAATTAATCTTTTCAGCAGCACAGTCACCACAGCAGGTACCGTATCTTCCGAACGGCAATCCTCTTCTCACTTCCCAAGGTACGTTTTATATAATTTGTATACCATTTTTATACAAGTTTGACCCTCGAAATTTCTTCGTGCAAGTCTGAAAATGCTCCATGTTACATCCGTCCATCGTGAAAAATGACAATCCCAAATATTCAGACCCATTCGTTTTTGTACACGTAATGTATAGAATTACGACGCATACATTATTTTACTTGCGAATGTTCCTAATCTAAGAATTACCGTTAGTGCACGCATCCGGTGATGAGGTGTTGTTAAAATTTGAAAAAGCAAATACCTAAATCGAGCTTTCTGATGGTAGACAAAAAAGGGATTTCTTCTTGTAAATACGATTTTTTTTGTTGTAAAATATTTTCAACATGGATAAAAAATTATTCACAGAGTTTTTTGCAAAGAAAAAAAAATTTAACGTGTTCATCGTTCGCCATGATATTTCGAATGAAAAATGTTGTTTTTTGATGAATAAAGGGGCAAACAAATGTTCTGCCGACGCAGTCTATAGTCTGAAAGACTGGTGCGAAATTAATGGCCAACCACAGCATCAGCATCAACACCAGCAACAGCAACAGCAGTTTCATCATCAATCGCTGCATCAGAAGGGAGGATGGAATAATTTTGGGCCTATCGCCGATTGGACCTCGATCGATCCGGCAATCGTGAGCTCATCGAGACCGCTCTCGTTTCAAGCAACGTCGACGTGGCAATTTTCACGAGCTCATCCGTCTCACACTGTGCCACACAATGCGCAACAGGTGAGATTTTTACATTCTACTATCTGCAATAATGCCTAAATACTAGGCAAAAAATGTTGAAACGTTTCATATATTTGATACAAAGAATTGAGAGAAAATCTTTCTGTTTTGAAAACATCGTTTTATTTTCTGTATTTTGACGTTAAAAAGAAATCATACTTATAAAAAAATTTCAATTAAAAAGGACATTTATGACGATTTGTGATTTTTTTTTTTTTTTTGAAGGAACAGAACGCACCTGCTCAGCACTGGGCAATGCAGCCACCGCCGGGTTTCGGTGGACCTAGCATTACGGCTCAAATGAACAGTCAACAGGGAAATACAGCAGCACAGCCGCACGCTAGCACTAAACTCATCTCTGCAGGCTCGGAAATCGAAAGTATGTAAAATCATTTCTGAAGGAAATATAAATTTTCAAACTTAACTCTCCCTAGTCGTACACGCCACTTTTAACTGATCACAGGGGTCATATTGACCTCAGCTGTGTTCAAAATATATTGAACATTTTGAAAAATGAAAAGATTCTTGAAAAGTTTTCTTTAATGCGATATGTGTGTGTGTTTTTTTTTTAATTCGCAGATATGTAAAAGAAGAGCGGAAAACAACAAATTAGGAAAGGGGAGGAAGAGAGCATATGAAACGACACGTGGAATAATATCGAGCTAAAACGAAGACTCCGGTACTTGTGTGTATATGTGTGTAGTAACGACGAATTCACAGAGAAAAAAATATTTCTTACAGATCTTGTCGTGAAAACACTGGTACAACACAAAACTATTCGAATACGTGTCTACTTCTTTCTAAGTAGTTATTGAAAAGAAAGCAAAAAAAATCGTACAACATAATGAAATGTTTATCCGCAATAACCCATTTGCGATCATTCAGCGTTGCTAAACTTTTGTTGGATGAATTTTTGTTGTACGCTTTGAAAATTAGAAATTTTCAAATTGTTTTCCGGAATCAATGCGCCACATTCGTTTTTCGTAAAACTACGCGATGCGAAGAATGAAATTATTGCTGCATGAATAACGGTGAGTCGAATGGTATCATGAACTTTTCATAGTTGCGCATTGTTTTTCTTTTCTTTATACAAAACATTTTTCAAAATATTTCGTTTTCAACTAAATTTATTCGTTCTTAAAAAAAAAAAAAAGAAAGATAGATCCTTTTTATTGGTTTCGAAATTGCTTTATCGTGAGTTAGAACATCCTCCTTTTATCTGATACGTTGGGGGCGTTCGCCGACATTTACGTGGGCGCCGACAAGGAAAAAAAAAAAATTAGATAAATTATTTGATCATCTCTTTTACGCGATAGGTTACAAAAAATGTTGCAATTGTAAATACGCGCTGGTACTGGTAGGTTTTCCAACGGAGTTCATACACGTGTCATCTCTGATTCACAAATCTTTAGACCGATCGCGAGGCTTTAAGAATATTTGCGAATTGAAATAATAAAGAAAAATACGCGTAATGCTCGCTCTTCCTTGGGGGGGGGGGGGAAGGGGGGGGGCTTTTCGAACAACGTTTATCGAAGTTTGTGTTGGCCGAAGAGCTGTGCGAAGGACCTAATACAATTGAAACGACGATGAAGCGAGTGCTAAAAGAAAAACGGGAGATTATAGTGAAACGGAGAAAAAAAAAACGAAAAATATTAACGATAATTAAAAAAAATAAAATATTAAAAAAGAAAACATAGGTAAAACGGACTACTGAGAAAAAAAAGGAAAGAAAAGAGAAGAGGCGATTGGGGTGCTGCGTCCAAATCAATGAAGAAAAAAATTAAAAAGCACGTTGTTTTCGGAGAATAACTGTGCGTCGGTGAATTATTATTGATTAATTAAATAATTATTATTATTATTATTATTATTATTATTATTAATTATACATACACACGCTGCTGCCTCGAAGCGAATTACAAAGCAGGACACGCGAACGCGCCCGCGCATAATACACACCCACACACAAACATACACGTACACAAACCGCGTAATCGCAACGAGAATGAGCATACGATAATGATAAAAGCTAAAAAAAAAAAAAACAGAAGAATCATATGACGGTGTTCGAAGAAATATACGATATGCGAAAGAAAGTATTTATCCATTTTCAAATGTTGTTGTTTTCTTTTGTTTTGTAGATATTCTTGTTCTGATTGCAGCTAATATTCAAATCCGTTCTTTTATTTTTTAATCAGAGAAATAGGTAATCGAAGTAATACAAAAAGCTTGGAATCTAATGGACCGGAAGCAACGAGAGAGTGTTGAGTAAAAGGAAGGCGCGAATTAAAATAATCTTGTATAAAAAGATTGTAATATACTATATACGATGCATACACGAGAGTTATTTTACGTGAAAGTTTCATTTCCATCTTAACATTTTTGACTGGTACAGGTAAAAAACTTTTTCGTTAATAGAATTTTTCAAAATTTTTTTCAATGATTTATAAATGAACAAGTTAGAAACTGTGAATACTGTGGCGAAAATGATGATCTCAGTTTTGAACATACTTAAAGAAAATAGAAAAATCATTTTTGTGCTGAAAACTGAAAATTTTCATCAGTAATTATTTCAAAATTCGAAGCGTAAATTAGCTGTAAATTTTCTGTCAAATACTTTTTGTAAAAGTTCAAAGGATTATTGAATCTTTCACACTAATTGAGACCTTCCAATATTTGTACCTTCAACAAAAAAACCCTGTAGCTCCAGGTTCTATGGAATAAAACTTTCACGTATCCCATAACTCACATTTATTTAAAAAAAAAAAAAAAAAAAAAAAAAAACAGTCGATGAGATCGATTTTTGAGAATGAGAGGAGCAAGAAAATCTCATTTTTCAATCATGAACATTTAAATCTTGAAAGGGGTATGTATTAATTCATTGTGATGTTTAATTGAATCTGAAGATATGGACGAGCAGCTATTTTACACACACACACTTTTTTTTGGGTACAAATTTTTACTAGCTTCCGGATACGATTAGAAATTCTAATTGTACACGCGTCCGATGAACATATTTAATACCACAATTTTTTTTTTCCTATTCGGAATACATGTGTAAGCACGTTAGAGTGTATATTATCGTAAAAACTAAACATACATAGGTAAGAAAAACTTGACAATACTTGATCGAATTTCTCAACGACACTTGGGTGAAAATTACTTCGTTTGACCATTTTCAAAAATCTTGCATGATGAAAATAAAACTAGGCGTTTTTCTAGCCTTCTTGTGAACAATTCAATAGCACGAGAGTGCTATTGGTCGGGCAGCTCGGTCAGTTCGAAAGATTCAACGTTCCGATTAGAATCACTCGTGATACGCTCGTTTCCAATAATGGTTTATTATCATGATAAAAAACCAATATTTTCGAGCACTTTTTTTTCTTGTCTTGGACTCTCAATACTCTCATAGACCTATGTCTAGATGATAACGTATAATTTGCCGGGCATCTTCGTCGTCGTCCTCGTCATCATCATTGTTGTCGGATTCACTTGATAAATGGGACCGGGGGTCTTCTCCTCCAGGATTTTCGGCGGTTAATGAATTTGTTTCATCGCTGTTCATGAAGGCATATTTGAGTAAGAGATTTTTTCGTGTCAACCCCCAAAATTCGCGGGGTTTTAGATCTCTGTTCGCTGCCGTGAATTTCCAGCCAATGTGAGAATTGCAGCCTGCGCAACTGGCAATTGTCCATGCGTAACTGGAGAACGAGAGAAAAACAAAAAATATTTGAAGTAAATTATGTTTTATCACGTTGGTTGTTCTTTTTATGAAAATTTTCATTTTACCCACCCAGGAAACCAACTGCAAACCGTCGATGGTGGATCAACACTCAAAACGACATTCGTCGCGTTGGACAGAGTCACTGTTTCGTAAATTGCTCCGTATGGATTACAATATGCTTCTTGTAATCCTTTTTTATTCATTGGTACAATATCTGTGTGTTTGCCAATAGGCTGACGGCAACTAGCGCACACGAAAGATTTTCCGCCGAGCTAAAAACAGAAATTTTCATGAGTAAACTTCGATCTGGTAATCTTACAATTTTCGACGCTTTATTATTCGTGAAAATGAAATTTTTTCTTACCGTCGATAGCACTTTGGCCGCGTATTGCAGTCGCGAAATCGCACAATCGTCCTGCAGCAAGGCAATTTTGGCCGCGTTACTTACAAAAAGATTTTGGGCAAGCCAGAACGACAATTCCACTGGTTCCTTCGGTATAATACTGCCTTCTGTTTTTTCATTAAAAAGAAATATAAATTTAAAATATGCTTCTTCCTAGCTCTACTCTTTTGCTAGTCGATAGAAAAATTCAAATTCGTAAAATTAAAAGAATCGAAATGACGTGTGCGAATGTGCTCAGCTACTGAGTCTGCCATTTTTCGATTTCTGTAATGATTTTATTTTTTATTAATTTATATTTTTAAAAAATCTTCGCACTTGACAAAAGCCTTATACTTATTTAAAGAAAAAAATATCTTTCCCAAAACTTATAAAGTACGTCAATCATTTTTTACGTGCAATTAAAATTCTATTAGTACGAAATGGCGCAGTTGGTATGTCAGGTTTTCAAATTTCATAAATCCATGTAAAGAAATTTGATAATAATGAAATCAGTAAACTTCTCAACTTCGGTCATGTGCCAGCGATCGTGAAGCCATAAAAAACGTGAAATAAACTGAATAGATTATCTTCTGCACGATTTACCGTAAAAATTTCACGACCCTCAAACTTTTATCATTGAAATATCTAAAGTTTAAGGAAAAAAAAAAACTTGCTGGATACGACGAAGCGTAGATGCTCGTGTATCTTCATAGTGAGCAGTCTGACGTCATATTGTCGATATACCCAAGACGGCCAGGGTGTAACTGCCGAATCCTGTCTCGATATTTTGTACTCTTGTTCACTGGCTTCCTTCTCATTTTCAGGAATTTTCCGCAGACGATCGAGCGAAACTAATCGCTCTTCGTGTAAGGGCGGACCGAGGATTACCTCTGGCAGTATTTTAACATCAGCGAGTATTTGGCCTTGTGTCTGAAACGTTTATCGTACTTTGAACAACATTTGTCGAGTTAAACTGTATCATTTTTCGTACAGTATCTGAGAAATGAACTCGCGAGAATGGTACTTTCTTGCTTACAGTGACATTTCAACAGTTTTCTAAAAACTTTTGGTCAAACGATAATTTTGAGGAAAATTGCATTACTTTGTGACAAGATTTGATCAATCGGTGTAAATCGAAATCGCTTCAAAGCGAATTTCTTATCGATTTATTCGAATTTGAATATTAAAAAATTTTGTAATATTATTTTATTTATTGACCTTCTTGAATCTGAGAACCTTGAATCTCTGTCTTCCTCTGGCTTTGATACAAAATCTTCCGGAATCACTGTCCGAATATTCGTATATTTCAGCAGTAGTACCGATGAGTGGATCTTTTTTTTTGCCTGTACGTACAACTCCGAACGTTCTGTCTTTGTCGATACAGGTACGAAGCATGTTGACAATCTGCGTATTTTTTTCAAACATCGGAAGAGTTTGCTCCGGAAAAAGTATCATCGACTTTTCAAAGAGGATCGGCAAGTTCAAACAAATTCCATTATCCAGCAGAGTTCTACCACGCAGAATTTCCAGGTCGTTGCCTAAATACTTTGGTAGAACAAAGTGTAAGAAAAGATATTTCGGACATCCGTTGTGTCTACAGTTAGGACGTCGAAGTTTGCATTATTGGAGGAGAATTTTCTCTTTCTTTCTCTTTAGTACATTCGCGTCTTAATATTTTATTGAGTCAAAATATTTATTGCTGCTAGCTCATGAAGCTATAAAAACCGGCTACTTTTTTCAGTCCAACACTGCAGATAATTTTTGGACTTTGAAGACAAATAAGAAATCATGTTAGATTATAACGATGCAAACTCCAACATTGTATAAAAAGTAATACGTATTTTTAATGACTTACGGAATGCGTGGTTGTTAAAGCTGGGTCAAACGGTTTACTCGCACCAGACTCGTTCTCGTCAGTTGTTGCATCAACTATTGAATAGGAAGTTAAATTTAAGTAAAAATTATCTTCTGCATAGGAAAAGATTCCTCGCTGTTTCCAAATGTGAATATTTTCTACAATTTATGCTACAAATACATGTTGTCCCGTAAACAATGGCCAGTAATATAAATGTGAAGTTAGGGAGAAAATACAAGTCGAAGACTCTGGTTCTATTTTTTATTTTATCAAGCTCTCTCTCTCTCTTGTGCAACTGATTATTAACTTCTTTTATTATGCACACTGCCAAAACGATGGGAGATAAATGGAAAGACTATGAGATCTATGTTGTCGAGTACAAACTTTAAAAAAACTGCTAATGAGACTTCTATCTTCGGAAGACTGGAGCAAATCATGATATACGTCTGTTTTTCTCTCTAGTTGTCACACACACACAAGCCTCAAAACAAAGTCAAAAATTCATCGTCAGGTTTGTTAGGACTGTTACACATACTGACATACAAGATGTTTGAATTGACATTCACAAAAAACATTACGAACAAGAGTTCGATCAGGTTTCTATCGCAAGTATAAGGATTGGAAAACCTAGTTTAAGCTAAGCTGGTTACAGTTGCAATTATACTAAATAAATTCTCTGTTTATTTTTTTAAATAAGTACGGTTTTATGATTTAAGAATTTTTCTTCGGGAACGGAATGTGAAACCATAAAAACACTTTAACCCCAAAAAATCATTTAAAAATCGCAGCTCTTTATTTATTTAGTATTTGCGATATGAAACCACAACTGATAGGTTTTTACCATCAACATCCGTAGATTCTTCCGACGACTCAACGTCCATGACTATTGTTGAACGATAACTTTGTTACTTTTTATTGTTTTTGTTTAATTAATTGAATCCTGACATACAATGTTGCGAACACCAATTCAATTACGATGAAGGGTTTAGAGAGTGAAAGTGTAGACGTCGCAGTTGCAGCTTGCAGTATATAGTTGCTACTGGACTTGAACCAACCTCAACGATGGCGCCTCATTCGCTCGCTGAAATTTTCGATCCGCACTTTTTACCAGTATATTTGTGTTTGTTTTTCAAGTTGCACGAATTATTTGGAAATCGTATTTGCACATTCACTATAACGTATATTGTTAATTTAGTTGTAAAAATAAATTTTAGTTCGTTAATCGCTGTGCATTGGAATAAAGTTATTATATCGGAAAATATTTATAATATTCAACATTATTATTTATTACAGTTTTGGAAAAATTTCGGAAACAATAATGTTTTTATTCTGTAAATTGAAAGACGCAATGTTGAAAGAAAATCTTTTCTACATGTTCGACTATATATTTGTAATAGAATATTACTCGAAAATTTATTAGTGGGAGAATGTCGTCAACATATCGCATCTCTAATCACAACGTTTATACGAGTCTATAAATAAAGCATTGACGATGTGAGCCGCCATGATTGCGAAAAAGCTTTTTTACCTTTCCAATTTTGTTTTTTCTCAACAACCTATCAGTTCGAAAATAACCATTGTTTGCTCTATTAATTAAAAAATCAATACACGCAGTGATTCTTCAGTCTTCTTGTTCATTCGAAATAAAAAATCTTTCAACAAAAGCTTTTTACCGACTGAACGTCCTCTTCGTACCAAATTCCTTCAAAATATTTACTATTAATGCTGAATAGGATTAATCATAATTTTTATCAATTATACAGATCAATTTTCGTACAGAAAGAAACGTCGCGAATTGGTCATCAGAAATGAAAAAAAAAAGTAATAAAAATCAGGTCCCACCGAGATTTGAACTCGGATCGCTGGATTCAGAGTCCAGAGTGCTAACCATTACACCATGGGACCTTGAATGAAGGGTTGTTTTATAACATGCTACTTCAATACCATCTTTTCGAGGAATTTAGTGAGACAAAGACCTCAGAATTTCTAAGCAATCTCACAGCTTTTCTTTACCAATGTAATATGGGATTTTTTATTTCATGTTTATCGAATTTCAAACCTTATTAGATTTGTTATGAACAATTTCGTTTTTTTTTTTTGTTTCAATGCACTTGTATGTAGAACTTTTTCAATAGCTAACTTGACTGCATCGATGATCGCACGATGCCATAGTGAAGAGAAACTGTTTTAAAAAGTGTTGTTTATTGATTGCAGCCTTTCGAAACTTATTAGTAATATTTTTTTTGTTTTTTAGGATCCGAGTATGACAGTTATAAGAAAATATTCATTGAACTCTTCAATATTTTATTATCAACATTGAGTTTACAGAAAATATATGTTTTTGTCAGTTTGCTTATACTGTGACGTGTTACTACTTTGTAGTATCAAGTAAAATAAAATATAATCTGTAGTTTTATAATTATAAAGAGATGAAAAATTAATGCATTTTTAATTTAAGCTTCGTCTTTCTTCGGTTCTTCAGCAAGTTTTGGTTTTTCTGAATCATTCGTTTGTTCCGCGGTCCCTGAGTCTTCGGGCATCGTCGGGGAATTGGCTTCCGGAGAGATGTCAGCCTCCTGTGATTGGAAAAAATGAAAATTCGGTGAGTAAACGTGCAAAGAAAATGAAGAAAAATTGTCAAAAAATGGATAAATCGCATCAAACCTTGGCAGGTTTTCCGGGTTCCTTGACGTTGCACAGTTCCAACAAATTGTACTTTTTGTATCTCAAGTAATCAGGGGCTATGGAAAGCAGACAAAATCCTCGTACAATTTCGACCACGACTGCGATTTCTGGGTTCGACAGATTCGCCTTGTTGCCTGGATTTTTCTTCGATATCAAACCTGCGAGTTCTTCAATTATCTCGCTCCTCTCTATTTTGCCATTGCAATGGCGACTGCGAATGATATCAATTTAAATAGGATAATTTGAGCACAAGACCGAGGTTCGAAAGACAATTCAGAATCGTTGAACTTGACAAAATACAATACAACGACGTACTTGAAGATAATACTGAAAGTTTTTGGCTCTTGAGCGAAGTACTTTTCAAAAAGTTGATCCGCTTTTGTTTTGATCTCGGCTATATTGGCTTTGCAGACAATTTGTATGGGAACTAGCCTGAGTACGAATCGAGTTTTCTGCTGTTTTGTTTCATCCAAGTTTTTGAATATCGCGAGAGCCAACTCCAGAGGA
This sequence comes from Campoplex capitator, assembly GCA_037576405.1. Lineage (NCBI taxonomy): Eukaryota > Metazoa > Arthropoda > Insecta > Hymenoptera > Ichneumonidae > Campoplex > Campoplex capitator. The sequence continues at coordinate 5,457,780 of JARBWI010000010.1, read as the reverse complement.
TCCGGCAGAGTTGTACTTATGAAGATCACATTTTTCACCCCCACATCAACGCTCTAGAATTTTTTTGTTTCATTTACTTGTTAATACGATGCAAATTTCCAGAATTCCAAACCAGTGCACTCGTTTGGAACTCAAAATGGTTGGCAGGGGAAATTCTAATTTTTTTCTCACTAATCAATCTCATCAAGTATGCATTTTATTTAGGCTATGATTTTTCTTCCAATCATGATAGTAAGGAATAAAATGATAAGTAATGTAAAAAAAAAAAATTTCTCAAGTCTTCTCACTGTCACTTCAAGTTTCTATCACTGAATCTCTAAAACTAAACAGTCAAAATCTTTCTCTGTATTAAAAAAAACTGTAACTCTGTAATAAAAAATAAAACTGTTACAAATTTTTGGTGTTATCAAAAGAAATGGAAAATTTGAAATGCTCTTCAAAAGCAATGCACATAAAATTGCAAGATCTTAAATAGAATCTCCAATCTTGAATGGTGACTTCTTCCAAAACTTGAACATTTTTTGAGAAAACCATAATAGTTCAAGATTGCATTTCATTCTATTGGAAATATTGGCAAATATCTCTTAACACTTTATGAATTCATAACGAGTTAATTTTGGTGATGGTGAAAAAAAAAAAAAATGGGTTTAATTAGAATAACGCAAACCTGAAATCGTTTGGCAGACACTGGATTTTGGGATTCCGCTTTGAGTTGAGCTATCTCTTTGTTAAGAGCTTTCGATATGTCTTCTTCTTCTTCGTTTTCTTCAGCATCTTGCCCAACTTTACTGTCATCCGTTGTTTCAACATCAGTCTGAGAATTTGAAGTCGTTTTTTTATCAGACCCGTACAATTCGCACGAGAATTCTTCAAGAATTTTGTAGGCATCGCGGACGCATTCTTTTTCGCGAAAGTTGCAAGTGCATAAAAATCCAGTCATTCCAGTTTCGAGGGTATATTGCTTCGATCTTTTGTTGTAGTAAGATCTGTTGTTGCTGTATCCTTTTCTCTTTTGTTTATCCATATTTTTCAACGATCTTAATCGCTCAATCTATTTTTTTTTGCAATGTTATTCGAGTGAACGAGAAATTCTTCTGGACACGTGAAAACTTTTCTTTCAGGTTAGGTTATCGTCTGATTTGCGACGTGGTTTAAATCGTACAACTTTTTGATAGTTATGTTGCGTTGAATGATAAAAACAATTAACTATCTGTGTTTCGTTATCTCAATGTATATTACTTTTAGAGATTTTTATGGGTACAACTTTTTCTGTGTTCGCACTTGCAGTCCAAACGCGCGGGAATGGAATTTTGTTTGATTTGACAACAAACAACCAGAGTTGATCGCTGACGTCGAAAACCACCGGTCGGGTCGCCACTCGCCAAAACACAACACACGTGTTCGTAGCTTTCCAGCAAAGCGAAAAGCGACACAGACCCCCTCGAACGTACCCCGTGTTGGTCCGTGTCGCTTGCTGGAAAGCTCCCAGGGCTCCCAGTCAGTCGAAGTTGAGTCGTGTTGAAACAACAATTAAACTTTTTTCACTTATACTAAAAGACGACTATTGGTTGGGAGCCGCCACTTGGGTGGTTTAACCTATGGATAACGTTATCAAAGTCATAAATTTCGACGAATCTTGTATGGATTGAAGGATATTCCGGAGGTGGTCCCATATACTTACGATTTGATGATGCTTTCATTATTTTTGTCGCTGAATTATGATTGCTTCGAAATATATACTTATTTAAAAAGAATAGGCTTCTCTATAAGGAACACATTCATGGAAAATTCAATTATTAACAAAATAACAATAGTCGGATACAAATTGACAACGCTGAAATGCTGAAGGTCCCGAGAGTCCTTTTCTTAATCTTTTTACGAAAGCTGCTCCTTCGGTTTTTCAAAAAGAAAAATCGTAAGGACTCGGTACCAAACGAAGGATACTGTTACTTGGTCGTCACGTGTGTACCTCGAATATTTCAAGAAACATTGGAAAAATATTTCTTTCATTCGTTCATGAGTAACTGTCAAATTAATTTTCAATAGAATGGCAAAATCACCAGGCTCAGTAAATACGAGACTAGATACGATTTTGTCGTATTTGAAATACGAAAATATTTGTATTGTCAAATTCGGCACTAAATATGTTTACCAAATTAAAAAAAACTGAACTTTTTGAAATTTTTTATGTTTTCAACATGGTTTAGCATGACATTGTATCGCTTGTACCGAAACTCTTCAAGTTCCAGGAATACATTTTTGAAAAGTTATCCAAAGTACTAATTTGTACCTGACCGGTATCCAAAAGTTTCCAAAAACTTGAAAGTTATGTTCGAGAGAATCTGTCCAGCATCAGCGGCGTTTGTCTCTCTATAAAGGAGAATGTTCCGTCGACGGATTGTTTAGTCTCATATCGGATAAATATACAATATAGATTGTTTATTTTATACATAGAGTCACCAGTATACACAATAGGAGATTTTGTTTGTTTGTTTGTTGTTGTTGCTGTTGTTGTCAAGTTGCTATTGACAATGTAAAAGTGAATTCTCGCGCTACATAAATTACGTTTATCGAGTTACAGCTGCGTTTCAATATTTTCATACTAAAAAAAATCTTATCCTAGATACACTTTGTGAAGGTAACAATCATAGTTGTTGTGTGATGAATGACAAGTTCAGGGGATCTTGAAGGGCAAAGAAATAGTTTAAGAGGATGGGATCGGTGTGCGTTCTACCAAGTAACAATCATATTCTACAACCTAGAAAAGGATATTTGGTGATTAAAAATAAAAATGATAAAAAAAAAAAAACTGCAATTTTCCCAATCGTTTCATCTCTAATTATACACACACGTTCACAAAAATTTTGAATACAATTAATCATACGCTGTATACTCACCTTGTGATTTTTTTTTTTTTTCTATTCGGTGTCGAGTATACATCTTTGTTTTCTTTCATTTTTATTCATAAAGTGTTCTTTTTTTCTTGCTACATCGCACACTCTTAAAGATTTCAATAACTTTGTGAAAATCACTTAAATTACACTGTTACCCTCTCGTAGTACATATTACTTTTTCTAATCGTAAACCTCTTATCATTAAAAAGCAAACACTATAAAAACAACAGAAAAAGTATTGAAACGAAGTAACGGATCTTCGACTCCACAGGTCGATTAATTCGAAAAAAAATGAGCGGCGTTACTGCAGATAAAAATCATGCTTGGCGCGAGTTCTTTTTCTTCATCTCACGTCGATAGTTACATTCTCTTTTTTTTTTTTGTGATTTTTATCGCGATAATCTGTTAATATATACATATATATCTTTATATATGTCAAGAGATTATCGTGAAATAAAACGTTAATGCTAGAAATTGTGCTGTGTCCCTTGTTTTAATGCGAATGCTCTATTTCGGTCTCCTTTTTCTTTTTCCATTATCTGGAATAACAATCTTAAGAGACAAAGCGAGAGAGAAATAGAGAGAGAGAAACGATCAACGAAATTGAGAGGATTATTCTTGAAATCCTAAAGAAAAAAAAAAGAAGCGAAAAAAAATTGCATTCGATTTGTCACCGTTTTGCAAGGGCACATACTCGCCTGATGCTAACCATAAAGCTACAAATTTTATGTGATTTACTCATAAGAGGTACAAACTTAATATTTAATCGTGCGTTCTCTCTCCGTGTCATCATTTATTCATCGCACTGGTAATATGTTGTCCTGTAAAATAATAATTCGGGACTGCTAATAATACATTACACAGGGATTGAGGAAAAAAAAAAAAGCAAAGTAAGGCAATTGAGTTTGGAACGAAATGATAAAAAAAAAACAAAAACTATTCTTTCGTTTTTAAAGTGGCAATTTTGTAGCCTCGCAAATTTAAAAAATGCGAAGTAATTTTTCCCTTGAAAATAAAAACTAAATAAATGAGAAAAAAGAAAAGTGAAAAGAAAAAAAAAAAGAAGGGTGAAACGGAAAATAAGGCAAAATAAAAACTGAAACGGTATTTACCGTTGCTTGTCCACGTTTCGACGCGACCATCTTCTACCGCTCTCGTGTGTGGTCAAGGTATAACGCTTTGTATGCGCCGGGTTAGTCCTGAGCTCGCGACCTTCCGATGATTTGGCTTTCTTCACCTTCTCCATGAACTTAGATATGAGTTCTGGACAATTGAGATTCTCTTCGGGTTCCCACGTGTCATCATTCGCGTTGAAACCCTTCCATCTGATGAGAAATTCTCGTTCCTTGTTCTTCTTGAAATGTACTTCTATGATTTTTTCAACTTCAAACTCTTTCGCCGCATCTTCTTCTTCTTCTTCTGAATCTCCATCTGCTTCTGTTTGTGCTTTTTGTTTTTTCGTGTTCTGAGGCTGTTTATCTGTGAACGCAACATATTTATGAGAATCAATATTATTTTTTCGCTTTCCAGTGTTATCATCACTGCTGCAATATTTTCGTTATTGAAATTTGTTTGGAAATCAAGTCAACAACGACTGTTGGAGGTAAATTATATTTTGCGCAGTTAATCATCATTGAAGCGGCCGTTTTTACGATCGAGGCGGATCGAAAAATGTTTTAATTCTTCGTTTCTTCCAAGATATGCGTAGCATAAAATTTTTTAATTTTCAAGATTCCGTATAAAATAATGATGAAAATATTTTACGTCAACATAATTACGGTATTCTAGTGACATAAAGTAATTCATTACAGTTATTTCTACCTTTTTTGCCAACAGACTTCCTGGGTTTTTTCGACTTTGACGCTGTGGTTTCTGTCTTAATCGAGTTTCCATTGTCATTGTCGTTCTTATTTTCATTTTTTTCACTCTCCTCCGACAGGTGTTCTTCCTGTTTATCTTCTTCGTCGGCCAAAAAATGTTCAATCAATTTGGGACAATTGAGATCCTTTTCCTGCTCCCACGTGTCCGAATCCTCGTTGTATCCTTTCCAGCGTACGAGAAACTGACGACGACCCTTAATTGTTCTGTGAGCAACTATTTTTTCGACCTGTAAAAAAAATCATTGCGTTAGATCGCCGCATACTAATTTATATTATCAATTGATTTTAACGCACGAGAGCCAATTTGGATTCGTTCAAAAGTAGCTCAAGTCAGCCTTTCTTCGATCGAGACAATGACAGACACCGAACGGATAAATTTTCTACAAGTTTCCCAGACATTTTGAAAAAACTTTTTACCGCGACATGCCTTAATGTTCACGCCAAAACGCACATTCGTATAAGCATTGAGTAAAAAACATTTCAACGTTGAACTAAAGTCAAGAAATATCGACATTTACTGTACCAATTAATGAATTTCAAATTCTCATAACTAATTGCTTTCAATTCAAGTTTTGTGAACTATTTAAAACAGATTTATGGCAATACTGGGACAGAAAAGATTCCGTACGGTGGTCACAGCGAAATTGAATTTTTAGGAAAAATATGAAAATGTTTGGCAATATTGAACATGCAGAATATTCTGTCATAATTTTTGTATCTTCTGGAACTGTAAAAAAACTACGAAACAAACGGAAATATTCTCAATATAATATTTAGTTTCAAAAACAAAGCTTCCCTTGCATCTTCGAAGATAAACATTCGAAATTCTAGTTTTGTTTGAAGGAACTATAATCCTTCAAACACTAAGAAACAATAGCAGAACAATCTCAGAGTTATCACGAAAAATACGAAATTCACAATTACTGACACAAAATTTTTAATATCTTTGTTGTTTTAATGCATCGTTCAATCACGATGATAAAAGTAGAAATGTATAAAATGGAATGACTCATTGGTGCATAAAAACTTCCTATGCGCAAGAAAAATGACTGGGAAACTAGAAACTGCCCAATTTTTGTACACAATTGATGCAATTTTTCGGTGATCATAGCATAAAGAATGCTTTTCATTAAAATTGCAGAATATATTCTTACGGAATATGCAAAATGAAATTTCGAGGTTTGCACTAACCTAAAACCAGGCTGCAAATTTTTTTGTAGAATTCTACCGCGATTATTAATATTTTGAAAAATTGTTTAAATATTTTGACGAAATCATCATTAAGAAATGAAAAATGTTTTCTTTTTTCTTCGACTTTAGTGCTCAGTTTTGCTGAACATGGTCAATAAAATTTGAATTATTTTCCGTGTACATGTTCTGTAATTACAGTTTGTACAGTCAGAATGAAATGTTTTTTTTTCATCATTACAGACGTTTATGTTTTACCGCGCGTGGCGCATGTTTTTGTTTTGGACTGTCGCGTCAAGCTCACTTCAATTCAACGATACAAGTTTTTAGTTCGAACATTTTTCGTCAATAAAAAGAGAAGCGAATGAATAAAAAACAAATGGCTGCCTTTATTTTTTCAAATATTTGAAAAATTCGTATATTCGTCGTGAATAATTGTGCAAACATTGGTCCTTCGTTTTATTTTTTCGTAGGATGCGTTCGACTCGAGTGCTTAAAAGCTATTCAGAGGGCGAGATATAGATAAAAGGTTCAATGGTGGAGGCAAGCTTTGAGCGCGAAAGCGTCCGAGTCGAACGCAGCCGTAATGCAATGAAAACACATACCTCGTATTCGTTATCGTTATCCTGGGAGGTCGAAGCAGCAGCGGCGGCGGCAGTGGTTTTTGATTTATCTTTTTTGCGTTTTTTTGCACTGTTTTTACGCTCGTTACCATTTTCTTTTTCTACGACGGGTGTCGTATCAAGCTCGTTGTTGGTTTGTTCCTCGCCCATCTCGGCATTATCTTTATTATGAGGATCCGAATTGTTAGCCGATCCCGTATCGTCCCCTCGTTTTGAACGTGGACGCGATCTTTTTTTATTGTTAGGAGTCGCTTTAGCAGGAGTCTCGGTATTTTCAATATTATTACCGGAATCGGAGGAATTAAGGCTCTCGTTAGCGGTATCCGCGTTCCCGCCGCCATTTTCCCCAGAGTCAGCGTCGCTAGATGTTTCGGATTTCCTTCGTTTACCACCTTTAGCTCCAAGTCGACGCATTTTTAATTATTTCACAACTTCAACTGATTCCCAACTGAATACACCACCACCACTGCGCACTACTGATTATCTGAATATTATTTATTTTTTTTATTTCGTACTTTTTCCGAATTGTTTCGGAAACCTTTCTTTTTTTCACTATTTTTTAGCCATCTACTGTGCGTATTTGCGTGCTTTCAGCATCGCTCCGGCACTCTGGTCTTTGGCCGGCTCTTCACGAACCCCTAGCGTCGTGACGACAAAACACACGCCACTTTCTCTCTCTCTCTCTCTCACTCTTTCTCCCTCGCTCCCTCACTCTTCGCTCCAACGCGATGAAACTTTTTACGGACCGAACTCGTGCTAAAATCTCTTCTCTCCCCCTCCCGTTATCACGTTATCAACGTTCGACGCGGACGTTCGACGAAATTATTTCAATACTTCACTCTTATGTACCGCTGTACATAAAAATCTTTTGATGTATGTTTTAATGTAAAAACGATAATAACGATGTATATATCGCGATGACGTGTTGACGCACAAGGATATGTTTTATTTGTCGCCAGAAAATTCATACGCATTCTCTGCTGGCTATATCCGCTGGACATTTACGAACAAGACAAATGTGTATTTCGAACGAATAGTTTTTCTCACTAATGGTACAGAGAATAGACTAATTGCGGATTTGATAGATATGTATATATGAACGTATATAATTGAACGGCTACGGGACAGAATTATCACAATTCAATACGCCGTGGCCATACGCGCCACGTAACGTTCGATGAAAGCACTATTTTTTGACGAATCTGATTTCGAGCTTATGTATAGAATAAAAAAGCTTTTGTTTTGTTCAGCGTTTCACAGAGAACGATGTTCATATGTTTGATTTTTCTGATAGATGTTTTTTGTCGAAAAATATCGTGAAAAAACACTGTTTTCCCTCGGTATCAAGGCATCAAATGGTGAAGGTAACCTTGTCGCGTTGCCTGGTCATAGGATTTGCGTAAAAAAAATTTAATGCCGGTCTTTATAGATCAATTATTGTTCTCACGAACATTCGTGGTCGGTTATCGACCAAAAAGAGAGAAAAAAAATTATTAAAAGTAGGTGTTCTTCGTGACGGAGAGTGACAGGAAAATCCGATTTCCGGTCACCAAAATTTTTTGTACATTTTAGTGAAAATCCATAAGATATTTTACGAAAATCAGATTTAAGTACTTCGAGCCTATAGCAATACAATGGTCTTAGGAAAAAAAAACGATTGTCGACCTAGTTTTTATGGAATATTGAGTTGACTTGGAGCTTCCGGCATCGAACATTGTTTTGACACGTTGGAGATGAAGAGGTTAAGCCCGCGCGTATCGGCGCGGACGAGTACTACGCCAGTCACTGAAATAACTATTTTTTCAGTTTTGTCATAACCTATCTTTGACTGAGACAATTTTTTTTTTTTATAAAAAACTATTCTTTTTACAAGTATTAAAAAATTGGGATATGCATAAGTTTTTAATTTAGTGATAGATAGCTCAAACGATATATATTTTATATTGATATAATATAAATAAATTAATAATAATAAAAGTTGATAAATAAAAAAAATAGGATTACCTTAAAAGATCTTAGCTGGTCATACCAATAACTAAATTAAAAACTTATGCCTTTCCCAATTTTTGATACTCGTAAAAATAATAGTTTTTAATGAAAAAAATTTGTTCCAATCGAAGATCGGAAATAAAATTTTTTACATAATTACAAAACTAAAATAATAGTTATTTCAGTGACTGGCGTAGTACTCGATCCCGCCAACAGGCGCGGGTTTGAGAGTACGGGCAGTACGGGTCAGTCGGTATCTCGCCACCGTGAGTGCGAGAGAGATGGCTGAAAATTTCGAAAGTGAAATTCTTCGACACGATTTGACCGATTACAAACAGTCTTGTCAGTGGATTTATGCCATCGTCCTGCGTCCGCTGACAGAGCCTCGTTGTAATCGGTTAAACCGTTTCGAAAAATTTTAATTACGAAAATTCGAAGTGAGGTTAGGTGACTGATCCATACTCATAACCTCTTCATATTTTCTTTATTTTTACGAGCGGAATGAGAGGTACATCCGGACTTGGGCCGAATTGCGAGAAATTCGGCAGAAACTGATTCACTTTTCGCCCTCTGACCTAAAATTTTCGCTTTCTGACCTAAATACCTCCCATAAAAAAGAAAATAATAAACGAGCAGTGTTATGAAAAGTGAGTCAGAGCGTTAGAGAAAAATATTTGCTCTAACGTTATTGCAGAACTACGGAGGTGGAACGACAGGGTTTTCGGAACATTTTTTTTTTTTTTTTTTCAAAATGCCTGTCACTCGAAAAAAGAATAGTTTTATATTGTGGTTCGAATACGAACACGTCAATTGTAAAATTATTTTCAACTGAATTAAGGAGTTTCGGTACAGGCGATACAATGTTGCCATGCTAAACCATGTTTAAAACACAAAAAATTTCAAAAAGTTCAGAATTTTATCAAATTTGGCGAACATATTCTTTAGTGACAAATTTGACAATACAAATTTTTTCAGAATTTTCTTCTACACAGTTATCGAGTTATTGAAGTTCACGTGTATAAGCATAGCCTTTCCATATATATAGGTATACACTTCGGGCATAAGAAATCTGCTTTAATGCATAATTACTCGATAACTAAGTAGAAGAAAATTTAGAAAAAATTTGTCTTTTCGTACTTGATGTTGAAGAACATTATCACCAAATTTCATTAATTTCTTAACATTTTGCCTTTTGTACCGAAACTCCTTAAAATTCACTTTTTTGAAATTTCGACCGCACTGGAAGTTGTTTTATTGTTTAAAATAATATTGAAAAATAGCTTTTTTTTTTTCTTCAAAAATTACCATTTGTGTCAAGAAACGGTATTACAACAGTTTCTTTTTCTTGATGAATAAAGAAATTGTGAACGTTCCACATCACGTGTGATTTTGACCACTAACATAGTCAGTCGAAACCGAAAATTAAATTTTTCATTTTTGAGCCTTCCATGTGCAGATTCGTCTTCAAAGTCGTTTTATTGATAATCTTTCCTGTAGACTCTTGGATGGTAAATATTCTATGACTTTCGTGAGTGTTGCACATTTGAAAAAAAAAAAAAATTTGTATATTTGACTGAAACCGTTTACAATCTTGATTACTTACCCACCCCATTTATTAGAAAACGAATTGACATCGCAGAAGCCTTGAAAGGTCCTTGTGTCATTGTGATGATTAGTCAACATGACTTATTCTCGTTTCTCGTTACTCTCGTTACCGTGGCAACGAGACTTGTTTGGAGCATTAATCCGTACTAGGATCCATCCATTCATCCATTGACGTTAGGAATAGAATTGGCCGGACGTAATTGTTCGTTGGAAACATTTTGATCATTTACATTTTTACATCATCAAGCGAACAACAAAATTTTCATAGCAAAACGATGGCTAAATCCGTTCCTGTTTTCGAAAAACCTACAGCTCATTTAGGCAAGTTGAATGTTTCAAGAAAACGTCAAATATAACCAATTTTTTTTTTTTTTTACGTTCGTTAGTTGCTTTGCTCTTGATTTTTATTGTTCATCTGTACAATTGATAACCATTTATTCATTTTAAATGTGTCGAATTCGTGAAAAAGGCCTGCCCGATTGGTACGCCAAGCAATGGGAGCTTCAAAAAGCTGCCGACATAAGAAGATCGGATGCTTTCGAATTACGCCAGGCAGCCAGGGTCATTCGCGACGAGACGAAAATCAGAACCGAATGGGACACTTACATGAACAATACGAGACTCGCAGATAGGCGAGTATATTTTTATTCATAAAAACAAAACAGCTCTTCATTGGCTCGATTAAGAATTTGTTATTATTTATTTATAAAATTAATCGATGTGATTTTTTTTCTATAGGAAAATTAGTATTGACTGACTCGATAGGACTAATATCAGGAAACCTCAAATCTTTTTTATACTTGACTATTGTTTGTTCGAAAGTAACGATATTTTCATCAGATAACATTTAAAGATTTTTTTTTATTCCTAAATTGGAAGATCGGTGGCACTTTGGTCTCGAAACAGAATTGGATTAAGGAGGTTGGCTACACACAACAATGTTGCCATGTTAAAAGCATAGGAAAGCATTCGAAATGATTAGAATTTAATGAAATTTGGTGAGCATATTCTTTTGGATTAAATATGAATATAGAAATTTTTTAAGGATTTTTCTTCTACATAGTTTTCGAGTAATTTAACACTGGAGTTTACATCCGTAAGCATAGGATTATGATATATATAGGTATGTCTTTTGCATATTGTAAACTCCAATTATTCGACAACTATGTAGACGAAAAATTTGTAAAAATTTGTGTCATTGCATTTGATGCTAAAGAATGTTATCACTAAATTTTATTAAATTCTTATCATATTGTCGTATGTAGCCACCCTCCTTAAGATTTGTTTGATGAAAATTTGATTTTCTGTATGATTAATGATAAAAAATATTTACAGGATAACAGAAATATCAAGATGGCATGAAATTTTGGAGAGTTTACTGAAACGCATTGCTTTCGAGACTGGTATTTTACGGGACGAGAAAGCGGACGCTGAAAAAGATCTCGAAACTTTGAATACACCTTTGCAAATAACGGCTCAGTGTATCTCGATGAGAGATTGTCGAAGAGGCACCGAGCTGACTTACGACGAACCCGACAGAGAACTCAAAAAGGAGCTCTGTGTTATTGAAAATGTCAGGAAATTAATCACCGAAAGGTGCAGTATCGAAAGCTTGCTGTTTTCACCGAAGAAAGAAAAAACAAAGAAAATCGATAATTAATGCGAATCAATGGTTTTCAGTGTTCAAGCTGCCTGGCAAAAATTGAATCGACTGGAAGAAGTTCGTTTCAAAGTTAATCTCGATTTGGAAGACAAAGTCGAGTCAATCGAGATAGAAAAAGAGAATTTACAGCTGAGTCGTAACTCTGCGAGCATCAGCTACAAACCTGATCCTCTGAGAGTCGTCAAGAAGTGAGATTACGAAAATTTTAATTCATCAAAATAAGTTTTGAGGCTTTTTTCAACACAAATGTTTATCGAATCAGTTTCAGCGATTGGAAGAAAAAAAAAAGCAACTTATCCGAAATTAATAACTTTTGAGGATACTGTTTATCATTCCTTTCTACTTAGTTTAAAAAAATTTTTTTTACTGTTATTGATAATCAATCATTTATATTTATTTCTAACCATTTTCCACTCCAGAAATTAAACAAAAGTGTAGTGATTGCTATTTTGTCAAATTTTATACTTAAACTCACGCTATTTTCTGATAAAAATTTCTAAAATTGACGAAGATCTAGTTTTACGTATTAACTTTGATAATCTATTTGGCTATGCTTGTCGAGAGCATAGAAGATAATGAACAAAGACACTGAATTAAAAAATCGAATGTAGAAAGCTGGAAACTATAATCAAATTCAATACTTGAAAGACAAAGTGTCAAAACGAGCCATTTTTTTTACTATCATCAGGGAGATTCTTATTCAACGATCGTTAAATCGGATCATGACCAAAGGGGGAAAAATCGTTAGTCGTTTTGTATCATTTTCCCTAGAAAAAATTTGATTTCTTAGCAAACTCGTAAAAATCGTAAAAAAATTGGATTATTTCTCTACTGGGAGGGTGTAAATACAAAATATTTCTAGTCGGTTCAGCAAAAAATTTCACTGAGCATATTCGATCCTCTGCATCATTGACGAATCGATGAAACATAGTTGGAAAAATTGTAACTTTATCGAATTATGTAATCAGAACGAAGTTTATAAAAACATCTTTTTTTTTTGTAGTTGCATTCCTTACGAAACTTGGTTGGAACACTGTCGATACACAAGATTATTGGCAGACAACGAACTCAGCGATACGTACAATTTTCGCGAGGCAATGAGCGTGACAAGAGAGAGAGCGAGCAATGATATAAGAGCTCAGCAAGACTTCACCGATTTTACACTGAGAAAGAGAATTTATCAGACACAAAAAGCGAGAAACGAGCTCGCCTGGCAAAAGTCAAAGGTAAATACAACAGCGATGAGTTTGCTGCAAATTTGGGATATCGAGGACCGAAGAACTCGACTCCGCATTACTTTATTCAATTTTATCCGAGCAAAGAAATTGTATACACTTTTAATTCTATCAATATAACTACTTTATTATTTAAACAGATACAAAATGAGATGGAATTAATGAAAAAAGAATTGCCGAGATTGGAGGATGCTCTCAGGAATAAAATCGACGCGATAAAGTGCGTCGAAACGAGATTGGAAAATCGAACTTATCGTCCAGGCTTTGAACTTTGTCGGGATGAAATTGAATTCGGATTGAAAGACGAAGTTCTTCAATTACGACAAACTAGGGAAGATCTGACGAGTAAAATAAATTCTACGAGGTACAGTAAATTTGAAAACTTTATGACGTCATAAAACCGGCATATTCGAGTATATAAGAGTGTGGCAGGGCTCGCGCTGGCATTTTTTATTTTAATACTTGGTGTCGAGTCGCTACCGGGTCTCTTGATTACTTGAATATTATTTAATTGATACAACTTTTTATGAGAGTTTATTTTAAACTTCAAATGCAGTCAAAATATCATGAATTACTACCAATATTATGTTTCATTTATTATACTAATTTAGAATATTGAAGCGACCAGGTTTTTTCATTATATATGATTTCCAATTCTAAAAAAATGTTTGATTCGTCACAAACCGATCATCGAGTTTGGAGGCTCTACTGTTGCTTAGAACTTAGTTTTCGAAGATGATCTTTCGGACACAGTCAATTGAGAGCTTTTCAATAAGGGCCGATCCCCACTATCGGTTTGCTCTCGGTCCAAAAACAATGTTTAATAAGTGCGAGTATTATAAAAAGCCGAAAAATCATTGAATTTAAATGAAGGTAATTAAATCTACAATATTTATTGTAAAAATGATGAAAATTATACAAGTACGATTTATCGTGTGATTAATTAACATAAAGATTAAAATTAACATGGGTTAAAATTAGAGTCGAAAAGTTTTTGGTTTCATGAAATTTATTGTCAAATCTTTGACTTTTTCGTTCCAACCCAAGTTGGTGAATGTGAAGCTTGGAATTTTGCTGTAATTTTATTCAGCATTTCGTTTTTTACTCATGTCTCGTATATTTTTGGCTTTATCCAAAAGAAGAGCTATAATCGCTGATTCATTTATCGAATAATTGAATGACATCTCGTGCTTCTGACTCGTAACGCAAACAAATTCAGACCGGAGCGTATTCAAACGCTGCTTAGTGGTGAGAATACATAAAAATTTGACTGGAACGAGATCGAACCGAGCGCGGTGCTGTGGACAGGATGAGATTTTATCGGACCGAGAGTGAGGATCGACCCTGAGTGTTCTTTCTAAAACTTGCTGAACATGTTTAAACCTTAAAAGGCTGATCTCTAAAAAGAAAGAATAATATTCAATGGTCGACGTTGGTTCAAGACTTGAGTGAAAAAAACTCTACTGTCTATCTATTTATCTCTTTTCCTCTGGAATTTGGATTGTTTTGTGAAGAATCAATCAACAATCGATCAAGATTCAGGAATACTTGATCGGGTTTTTGTTTGTTTATACTATTCTAAAATTTAAAAGTTCATCGGTATATTTGTAACTTTCATTTTAGAGCTGCGTACAACGATTTGGAAACACTTTTAGTTCGCATTGATCGTAACTTGGAGGATAAGGAGCACTCTCTTATGACTGATATAAAGTGTCTCGACTTGAGATCTGCTTTAAAGACTGGCAATCGTGCTAAATTGCCGAACGAGACTGATCGCAATATCGTACTCACTAAAATGGAACATGAAATACCACCAGAACCGTAGATCAAGAAAAAGAAACTAAAAATCAACGAAATTTTTCTGTGCTTGTAGTCATAGTTTTTTTAGCTTTCTTCCACAACGCTTCGAGCAGCCCGGCGATTGTGAACGAACATTAAATTGAAAAATCACTCGCCATAGTCATACAAAAAACATTTTAGATGCACATTTTTTTTGCTAGCGAATACGGCTCTTTTTGTGGAAACAATTTTTGAATGCAATATTATTTTATTTTGAATTATTTGTCATAAAAATTTTATTGACAAATTAAAATACCAAGTTGATATTTTCGAGCTTTTTTTAAATAGGTTTGAAATAAACGTTTTGAGAAACACTGATTCGTGCGTTCAGAATTAATTTTGGAGAAACTTGGGAAAGAAAAATGGATAAAAAATGTTGGGAGATCGTACCTGTTCTCGATGGTTGACAATTCATGTATTTTCTTTGAAAGTTCGTAAGATTCATATTTCATAGCTCATGTGCGAGCTTTTCAGATTGTGAAAGTTTTCATGCGATTGTTTCCATGGCTTCCGGATTTGCTTTTAAGAGACTGTACTCGGAGATAAATATGTCCGATAACGCCGGTTCTAGTGTTTTTATTGCGCGTCTGTAAAGATCCCCAACTTTTTGGGCCTCTCCGTGTTTGATCTCGAACGTTATATAGTCGATCCAAACGTCGGTGTTGCTCGTGCCGAATTGTAGAGTCGACAATTCGTGCGGTCGTCTCGCGTGTCTCTGAGATATTTCCGGCTGAAGCAACTCTAAAGCTGCCATTTTTTTGTGCATCTCCAAACAAATTGGAGGCTGTAAACAGAGCTCGTTGTAGACCTGCCGAGCAGTCTCGATTCCTAAAAAAACCAAACGATGTTGTCGTGAATTTCTCTCCGCCACCAGAGATACAAAGCAATGTTTCATTTTTTTTCACAAGCAAGTGTGAATTTTGATATAAAAAGCTTAAGGAGGGTGGCTACATACGACAATATGATAAGAATTTAATAAAATTTAGTGATAACATTCTTTAGCATCAAAATGCAATGACACAAATTTTTTCAAATTTTTCGTCTACATAGTTTTCGAATAATTGGAGTTTACAATATGCAAAAGACATACCTATATATATTATAATCCTATGCTTACGGATGTAAACTCTAGTGTTAAATTACTCGAAAACTATGTAGAAGAAAAATCTTAAAAAATTTCTATATTCATATTTAATCGAAAAGAATATGCTCACCAAATTTCATTAAATTCTAATCATTTCGAATTTTCCTATGCTTTTAACATGGCAACATTGTTGTGTGTAGCCAACATCCTTAAGAAATACTTGACATGAGGTTATTATTCAAATACCAAAAATTCGATTCAACAGCCTAAGTTTTTGTCGTGGTGAATAGCAGGTTTTTTTTTTTTACAATTTTTTCTAAATTTTATCAACTGAAATGATCATCGGTTTTGGTATCTCATAACTTATCGCAGAAATACAATTTTTTTTCGATTCATTGACGTAATGGGGATTTTTAGAAATCAACAAAAATATTTGGCCTTCGAAGAGGAGATAATTAAATATTGAAAAAAAAACCAATAAAGCGACGAAACTAAATTGTACTTTTGCGGAAAATTATTGAATGGTAATCCCATTCCTCAGTTTGGTTACTAATATTAGTAGAAATAAGTGGAAAAATATTATATTGATAACAGAAACCAAATGACTAGAATTTTTTTTTTAGTTTTAACATTCTGAACCGGAAAAACGCTTTGGCTCTACAGTATTTGAAGTTATTTGGAAAGTTTCCTCCCCTTAGTATAATTTTATAGCTGGAAATGGAGTAAATCTAGTGATGAAAAAAATCTTTGATTAAAACCTTTGGTAAGAACAATCCACTCGATGTAGGAAGGTTTCATTTCTTTAGCGATATTCGGTTCGACTTTTAACGAAGCGAGAAAAACAGCTTCAACTTTTTCCGGATTTTTCGCCTGTGCGTCCATGAGCCTCATCCGCCATAAAGGCAAAGATTTTCCTCCGAGGATTTCTGATGCTTTTGTGAATTCCGTAATCGCCTCAGTGTCACGTCCTGATGTGAGAAGATGTCTTAGTTTGGCGTGCCAAAGATGGACGCTCGTTGGTGAGGCTTCGGTAGCCCAATTCAACACTTCGTACAATCGTTTTTGCGAACTTTCGTCTTTCTTGTCCTTATTCAGCATTTCAATCTGCAAAACAATTTCGAGGATAAATGTTAGGAAATTTTTCTACTTTGTCGATTTTTAAAATATTAATATCGTTTAGAATTGATAAATGAATTTGAAAAAGTTTCTTCGAAAATGACTAAAAAAAAAATCGGTTCATGATTGGACAAGTATTCGTTTTTATAGTCAAAACATTTCGCTGAAAATTCACATGGAATGCTGAATGAAAATATGAAATTATAAAACTGACTCACCCAGTGGACGTAGTATTTTTCGCGTAATTTTTTCGACTGATGCGCCTGAACCAGAGCATTTTTAAGCAGTTTTTTCTTGTAATTTGGCAATGACGATGAATCCTGATTTATTTCTATTAAACAATCGATGTAATAGGACCACATTTCTTCGGTCCTGATTCTCTTGACGGCTGCAAGATAAACTTCGTTGCATGCGCTTATACGATCTCTCAGTGAACTCGGCTCGTTATCAATTTCCATAGGTGTTTCAGCGTCCGTTGGTTGTGGCAAACCTTCTAATTCTCTTCGCGCCATCGTATCCCACATCAAAGGTTTGTTGGCATACTCTTCGATCATGTCACTGTCGATATACGCATGAATCATTTTTGTAAATATAAGGTCATCGGCTCATTGAATTTTTATCACTCAAACTCTATGAACAATTTTATATAAAAAAATGTAGATTAAATCGAATTCTCACCTAACAATGATATTTTGAAGCTTCTCGGTATTGTCGTATTCTTTTGCAATATTTAACAATTCTACAACGAATTTGATGTCTTTGACTCTTTTCAATGCTTGTTTATAAATAAGGCAAGCTCTTTTGTGACCGATTGACATTTCGTTATCGCTCTCCGCAGCTGGTGTATCGGTGTCTTTTTTGTTTTCATCAGTCTCGCTGCTTTTTTTACTAGCTTCATCTAGTTCCAATTTGAAAGCATCCGTCAGAAGCAATTGGGAATCCGGATGATGGTGCAGCCCTCGTAACAAAAACTGTCGAGCATTTTGAATGTTTTTACTTTCCTCGATTTCCCAGCGGGCAGTTATGTGCCAACACTTTGGTTTGTTCTGATGAATCTGGAGCATTTTCCCTATCATTCTACTGACGCAGCCATGAAATTTCTGAAAACCATTAATTGTCGGATGTTGAACAGATCGAAATTCTTATAGGATATCATTCAGAATCTTTCTTCTTTTGCACTTACAACGTGTTTGCAGAACTTCATATAAGATATCCAAAATCTAATGTCATCCTGGAATCTTGATATTGCTTGTTTGTACAATTTGTTTACTTTGTTCGCTATTGTATAATCAATGTCAGATTTTTTCTGAGTGATGCCAAATTTCTGAAAATAAATATATTAACTTTAAAGTTTACGAATCACAGTCTTTTTTTGCAGATATCGAACGAAACCGTTTCTACCTCTCGCCTCTGCTTAACGAGCTTCAAGAGATCCATCTCGTACTGTATGTATCTGAGATAATCCTCTTTACATTTTGTGTGTCTTTGCAGCTTGTATTCGTACTCTTTACGCTTCTTCGCTATACCTCTGAAATTGAAACATCGATTGGATATTATTCCGATATAAGAATATTACAAGATTTGCAAATAAATGTTAATGATCGTCAAAATTAAATATCGACAATAAAAATAAAACGATTTTGGTCACATGCTAGTAATATAATGCCATCTAGAGCAATTTGTAATGAAAAAAAAAATAAAACAGAACGTTATTTTGCTTTCATATTTTTCCATAAAATTTACTTTTAGAAAATGTACTTAGGATACAACTATGCTGAATTTTAGAAGGATTTGGAATTGCAAATTCTTTACAACCATTGAATCTTTCTCTCTGGCATTATTTTCCTGAAAATCATCAATTACAAAGTCATGTATGACGATGTTTGTCGAAAATAAAGTAGGATGGCAACAGAAATGAATAAGAATGTTTGAAGATGAAGGGGAAATTATTACTGAAGCTCAGATTGGAAGTATTTTTCTTACCACTGTGTAAGTTTCAACATTTCTATAGAACGTAAGAACTGAAACTTTTAGGATATTTTTACAATTTCCATCCAAGTTTTTATACACTTAACGGAACATATACACGCATGAACACAGCGACAGGGCTACCTTAATAGTATGCCCTATCGATATATATAACAAAGCTCTAAAAAGTTTTCTGACACAGAAATAACGAATGAATAAAAACAAAGGAGAATTTATTAGTGAAAATCAAAAAAGTGTTCGAAAAATAGGTGAACGTTGAAAAACTTGTACATAACCTACAACATACCTGATTTCATTTTTATCGAACAACTTTATCCGCTCCATTTGTTCGAGCTCTGGGATCATATCCTCACATCTTTTTTCCACAAATTCCGCCATTTTAACAGACTTCTAATTCAACAAAAATGTTGTCAACTCAAATTTTTTCAAATCTATTCTTTTATTTCCCAAACATGTGTGTACGACTTTTTCCCATGCTAGAACTTACGATATTCCATAGAAAACGAAAGAGGGAATATCAGTATAGATTGGCTGAATCATGAAGCCTCTCGTGCGACGATGTTGTTCAGTCGGTATGTCAGTCAGGATTTTATCTTCCAATCAGATAATTGTACGTGTTTGAGGTGTCGCAAAAACTTCTTTATCTCTCGAGATCTTCTTTATCGACTTTCTAACCATCCTGCTTTACCGATCATTCGAGACCTTTGACATAATCCTCACACTTCGGTCCTTCTTCCTCTCCTCTTTACAATTAGCCTAACGCTGGTCTCGCCGACAATGCTATGCGCCATAAGCCTCGCGTTGCCTGTCCCTGTCCCATTTAGCAGGTGGCCGATACGAGAACCCAGAGCGACCAGGTGGTATCGCCCCTCCTTATTGTAAGGTTAGGGGACAATTTCTCTCCTAATTGATACGGCTAATTTATTCGAATTAACCATTAACAAACTATAAACCCGCAAATATACAAAGTTTGAATAATATAAAATTCTTTTTTTTCATCTCTCTTTTGTTTTTTCTTGTACGACACATGAGACCCATACTCTTTCGATCTGAAAAGGCGATAGATCTGATTTCGATCAAACAAAAATATTGTTAAAAGAGCAAAATACATATCAAATCTGTTATAAATTCCTGCGAACGTAATAAGAAGATAGTGGAATTTTTTAAAAAATATAAAATTCCCATCATCCATAAATTCTGGGAAAACAACGTCGATAAATTATGAAAATGGGTTTATATTTTTTGGTAAATATTGTGTTCAATATGCCAGACGATTGCTGTATCTGCAGTTGAAACTAATGATGAAAGAAATAGACGAGGGCACGTAGCAAAACTGTAGAGCCCGATAGTTCGATGTCAGTAGCAGCCACGCGACCATCGGTAGATGACGCGTTTGCACGCGGTGTTAGAATGATGTTGGCGACCGCCGAATTCGAGGCGAAGGGCCGAGCGTGTACGGGGGGAAAAGAAACAATCTGCAGCGAGGCGTAACTTCTTTCGAGAGGGTCGATCTTTGAGCCAAAAGCTTGTGGGAGCCAATAAATCAGAGAGAGGAGGGGGAAGGTTCAAATGAGGTTAATGCAAGTTTTTTTTGGGAAAACCGTTGAAGGATTTGATCAGAGGCTTGTCCATGGTGAAAAACATATTTTGGAAAATGGTCATAATTTTTTATTTGGAAATAACAGTACAGGGATACGATACTATGGTGGCGTAAAGAGATCCTGTTTTTTTAAAAGAACCACGAACATGGTATCTTAGTCACAAGAGAATTTGTAGGAAAAAATAAAGAGACGTATTGAGGTAATCTTATGGATAAATTTCCGAAAACCAAAAACCGAATTTCGCCATAAAAACTGGTATGGAAATTCCATTTGCCTATCTACAATTCACCTTGAAAGGATTATTGGCGACTGAGCGACTCGCAATATTTATCGAAAGAAGGCATTTCCCATATTTCCTAATATATTACGCAACAGTGGCGCGATCTGTTTGCAAAAATGAAGTTCTGTGTACGCGAGTCTTCGTCTCATTTCCGCTATACTTTCCAATAATTTCTTTCTATTTTTGTCAATTTGGCAAATTAACCTCGTTTTGCTGGATTTGTCTTCGGAATTTTTGACATAAAGAAAGTTTAAAAAAACAGTGCGAGACATAACGAGCTTGAAAAAAATACTAACCTACATTCGGCGCATATCGTAGTGGTTGAAAAAATGATCGAATTTGTGACAGTACGACGAATAATTTTAACCCAACAGAACAGCTAAGTAACCAGCAGAATAATTTCTATGGTAAAATTGTTTTTTTTTTTTTTTTTCATTTTCTTTATAATCTAATAAAAAGCAGAAGGATCGATGCACGGTACAGTTGGCCAACCGGCTTGTCGGACATTTCGATACTTCGCACATTCGTCGTTAACACCATGTCCAAACGGTAGTTGAACGATGTTTATGTCGTAGTCCGTATTGACCAGTAAGGCGTTGATGCTTGTCACGTGAAGTTTGTTCGTAAGTTCGGATTCTGATCTATAAGATCCCGTTATTGGATTGGTAGGGGAGCAACGTGTTTTTGCAAGTACACAAGCAGTCGTGTTGACAAACAACTGAGCGAAGTGAACGTCCGATAACGTGAAATTTGTAAACATTTTTATCGCCTCGCGTACGCACAAGTGAATCTACAAAACATAGAAGAATTAATGCGTAAAAAAATATTACGTATACACTGTTGACGTGTCTCCGGCGCGAACGTAAATAAGAAATAAGCGTGTTATTACGAAAAATATTATTTGAAATGAATTTTTTTTTCGTACTACGAAAAACGATTAGACGATGTCTCTCTGTCAACATCGAATATTTCTAGGCAATTTTTCAGTGGCTGTATTGAATCGAAGGAAATTTATTGTAGTTTTTTCATTTGAAAAAAATCGTCAAGCTTGAGAAAATCAACATTTTACGAGCAAAAGTTGCAACTTTTCATTTGAAACGTTTGCGAATTTAATTTTAATGATTGCTCAACAATGCTTAAGAGCAGGCATCGGTCACCTCGAATTTTTGAAGTTGAAACTTTTTCACACAGTTTTTCCGATCGACATAAAAATGGATCAGCCCACCCAGAACGATGGCAAAAAAGGGCTGATCGATTTTTATTCCGATCGGACGAACGTTGTGGACAAATTTCTCTTTTGTAATTGCAGCTATCTCTCTCGCACTCACGGTGACGAAATACCGACTGATCCATACCCTTGAGGAGTTTCGGTACAGGCGATACAACGTTGCCATGCTAAACCATGTTAAAAAACATACAAAAATTTCGAAAAGCTAAAAATTTTATAAAATTTTGAACTTTTAGTTGAAGCTTTAGAGTTATCGCATTTCGGATCCATAAAAATTGTAGAAACAAGTATTTCTGAAGTATTTTTTGAACATTTCGATTTAGCAATTTTTTGCTACGCTTTTAAGCAATAAATATATCAATCAAATATTAAAATATTGAATAGATTATCAGGTTCAACTAGAACTAAAATTTTCAGAGTATAAAAGACGAAAAATCGAAAATAAAACTGTTTTTTTTATATAATCCGAAATGTTGAAAGTTGGTTGAGGATCGTTGAAGAAGTATCGAAAGAATTTTCATTATATTAATAATATATTTACAGTATTCTATAAATGCTTTGAATATGTACACAGTGAGTTAATGGGAATTTTCGTATCAGTGTGCACAGCCGTATTTCAAGCTTTTTCCATTCTCGCAATTATAATATTGATCCTATCAAACATTAAAATTGCTTCTCGGCGAAATAGGTTCGGCTCCCGGTCTGATGGTGTTTGCTTCTCCATCAGTGGTGCGTACTATACAAATGCCCCGAAGTACCGAGACATATCTCCTCAGAATCAAAATCGGTTTAGTTTTCCTGGCAATAAATTTGAATTTGTTGGACGAACGATTGCCCTCTCGATACAATCCGGAGCGTACATCCTGCGCATTATTTACAGCCTCTTTTCCGTTATCTTTTTCAAAATATATATACATATTGTACACAGGATTTATTGAGAGAGGAAGAAAATTTTAAGTAGTTTCGGTACAGGCGATACAATGTTGCCATGCTAAACCATGTTAAAAACACAAAAAATTTCAAAAAGATAAGAATTTTATAAAATTTAGTGAACATATTCTTTAGTGCCAAATTTGACAATACAATTTTTTTCAGATTTTTCTTCTACACAGTTATCGAGTAATTGAAGACTCAAGTTCACGTGTATAAGCATAGCGTTTCCATATATATAGGTATACACTTCGGGCATAAGAAATCTGCTTTAATGCCTAATCACTCGATAACTAAGTGGAAGAAAATTTTGAAAAAATTTGTGTTTTCGTACTTGATGTTGAAGAATATTATTACCAAATTTCATTAATTTCTTAACATTTTGCCTTTTGTACCGAAACTCCTTAAGACAGGAAAAAAATATGGATAAGATCTAACAATTTTTCGTGCTGTGAGTTTTTGGTGCAAGAAGAATTTTCATTTCTTCATTAAAATGGCACTTTCTGGTAGAACAAGTTCAATTATCGCTTTTAGTTAGTCAAGTGATTAACCGGCTGGCTGGTATCGTATCATATATGTACAAAAAGAAGAAATCGTGCCAATTCTGGTATCATTTCCATTTACAAATTTGAATAACTTTCTTAATTTTCAATAGATTTTCACAAAAATTCGTATGCAACAGTATTTCGAGGTGCTCTGTGCAACAAATGGATCGCTTTGTAAAATTCAAAGTGTCGGGCCCCAAAACACCTTCTGTATGATCATTCTGGTGAGAAACTTGAAATACTTTTCGGGCTGCTAAGTGAAAATTAAGTCCGGAAATGGAATCAGCAGCCTCGAAAAACCCCAGAAGCAAACTATTCTGTATTTTGATGAATAATTTGCTTGTACCAGCTTTGGCAAGATAACTGAACAAAAAGCCTACCAG
This sequence comes from Campoplex capitator, assembly GCA_037576405.1. Taxonomy (NCBI): domain Eukaryota; kingdom Metazoa; phylum Arthropoda; class Insecta; order Hymenoptera; family Ichneumonidae; genus Campoplex; species Campoplex capitator. The sequence goes on along the minus strand of JARBWI010000010.1, from coordinate 5,433,708 downwards.
TTGACCGGTCATGGAAATCGATGTGCTTTTCTACAGAATAGTGAGTAACAGTGAGCCACGATTCAGCAAGGTGGTAGAAAAAACCTATTTTTTACCAAATTGTTTTTGTTAACTTGACGGATGCACTCTAAAAATGTGCAGTAAATAATTGACGGGCTGCTTCTCGCATTGATGGCGTTTGTTGCGTTCTGGAAAAAAAAAAGAAATGAAAAAGTCTTATTCGCTCAGGACATTGAAGAGTAGAGAGCAGAATTTGAATTTACACAAACGTGGAACCATCATCAATGGTTAATAGTTATTATTTTGTACTTTTGTCATCGCAACGATACAATCACTCGGTGGTGTTTTGAGGAGTTTCGGTACAAAAGGCAAAATGTTAAGAAATTAATGAAATTTGGTGATAATGTTCTTCAACATCAAGTACGAAAAGACAAATTTTTTCTAAATTTTCTTCTACTTAGTTATCGAGTAATTATGCATTAAAGCAGATTTCTTATGCCCGAAGTGTGTATACCTATATATATATGGAAACGCTATGCTTATACACGTGAACTTTAGTCTTCAATTACTCGATAACTGTGTAGAAGAAAATTCTGAAAAAATTTGTATCGTCAAATTTGTCACTAAAGAATATGTTCACCAAATTTTATAAAATTCTAAACTTTTTGAAATTTTTTGTGTTTTAAACATGGTTTAGCATGGCAACATTGTATCGCCTGTACCGAAACTCTTTAATGGTTGATTATTAATGGAATGTCAAAAAGGGTCTGTTCGTTAAGAGAGATTAGCTCACCCGGAGATACGCTCTGCAATGACCGTAATTGGTGTTATTCAAATAAGTATCAGCACACGATGCCATGGAGAGTAACATGGGATAGCCCGATGGTAGTTGACTAGATCGAAAAAAGCATCCGTAGCAAGCGTCTCGTTTGATGGTATCGTCGTCTTGTGAATCGTTGCACAGTTGATTCAGCAATTGAGTTGTTTTTACACTGAACACACGAGACAATAAATATTGAGAGAAGAAAATAAAATTTATTCTTTAATATCAAAGATTGAATAAATCTCGTATATAGAATCGAAGAACAACGAAATTTTATTCAAATTTGCGTCGGTTAAAAAAAAAAAAAATAAAAAATAAAAAATTAACGAATTCTTAGCTGTTATAACTTTGTAATGCTTCCCAGTGAACCGAAAACTTTGGCGAATCCATCGTGCATGAGAGTTTGACCGGTTTGGAGAAGGCCATAAATTAAAACGAATTTAACGATGTTTCCACAATTCATTATCGTCGTTAGTTCCTTTTTAATTGACTATCTTCCTTGAGACTAATAAATCATGAATATTTATTTGCACGATATCGAAGAGAAATATATGTTAAAATGTTGTTAGTTTTTTGTTGCACCGAGCTTTTATACGAGAGAGGACTCTCGTTCATGCATTTAGAATATTCTCGCTCATGATGTTTCATTGTGATTTACGCATTGTTAAAAGCATCGTCGTCAATAGTATTTTTCACTGTTGCGCATAACAATCATTTGCATCTGACCGAGGCAATAAAAAATTCTTCGTACTCGTCATGCCGTCTGATTCTATTCGAGAGTCTGAATGAAACTAATTAAAAACAACCTGTTAACGGATTTTCCTCACCGAGATTATGACTCCAGTATATTCACGCGAAAGAAAATATATAAAAATATGAGACGCAGATGCCGAAGGATCATGTCAGTGCCTTCTGCAGGAGAATCTTAATTGCTTCTTTAACGTTTATCGGGCATGAAATTAATAGTTGTTTTGTTAATACGCACGCGTTAGCGGACACACGCACACTTCCCAACACGAAACCCCGAGAAACGTATAATTATGTTTACATTGAGATTGAAGAACAAACACGGAATAGTTTGAAAGGAAAAACGTGCAATACTCCCGGTGAAAGAATCATGCAAAAAAGGATCAACACAATGATTCGAGCTGGGCAAAACGAACCCAGTGATTCGAGAGACAGTTGTTTTTGCATTCGTTTCAGTCTACTATCTCGTGAATGCGTGGACGATTATAATAACGATATCACGGGACCTCTCAACATCCTTTGCATAGCAAGTAATACTATTGAGAAATAATGAATAAATAATATAACGATTGATGGAAGATAGAATCATAAAGAGATCGTGCGAACGAAGAATCGCTAATAACCGGTGTAGAGGTATAGTAACGCGCTGAAAAACGGATATACGGCCCAGAATTGATGATCGGATAACACGATAGCCAGATGAAAATCTCTCTTGGCATACTGACCGAATAATAATTCAACATGCAGAGCCAATTAACCCATGAAGCCAATTTTACTTTAATTCGAGGTTCATTCTAGCCGCATTTCGCACCAATTCGCGAGCACCGGAAGTGAGGAATATTATTTTATTTTCTTCTTTTTTTTTATTTGCTAATTATTGTTGTTCGCTGATAATGACGAGAAAGATGGTGCCGTGCGCCGTACGGATCTATTATTTTTCTGGAGCTGTTCATCTTCGATTCGACAAACTTTTGAATTCGTTGTTCGAAGTGCCTTTTTAATTACTTCCGTTTACAGAAGGTCGCGGATTGAATGATGAATTATATAAACTTCCGATGGTATTCAAATTTTGAGCTATAAAGTCGTGTATGCTGTTATTCAATCATTCATTTAGGGTCAGTGGGGTATCATAAATCGTGAATGTCATTCGTTGTGTTGCTCACCGATAATAATCTTTCCCAACTCGTTGGGCAATTAATTATGGATCATTTCCTGCGTTTTTAATTCAAACGAAATAAGACAAATCTGGAAAGCGTATTTTACAAAGCTGATTCTTCATGCTACCAAAATTGGACGAATAAACGGCCCAAATATTTTACTAAAGAAATAGTTTTTAATTTCTAGATCTAGATCTAGAGACGCGGCAGCGTCTTGACGCCAAGTATTGAAAAAAAAATGATTGAGCAGGCAAGGCAAGACGTGCAGGGTATCTATACTCGAGATTGGTCGATTTCCCATCAGTTCTGAACTTGAAGTCGTTGCCATTGGCACATAATTTTGTATGGCACTTTACGGAAAATTATTTTGGTCCACTGGTGGAGCAAGGAATCTCGTCAATTTGACATTAATCAGCATACCAGAGTCAATGCAAACGATGAAAGTCAAAATGCTGATCAATGTGAGTATAATTTTTTTTATAAGAAATCTGTTGTCAAAACTTTAAACGCGTTTTTCTCGAAACCACGTTATCGAAATTTTGGGGAAGCAATGACTAAAAACTATTCAATCGATTCGGCTAAAAATTTTACCCGTTATTTTAGACACACATAGCTAAATACGTAACCATTGAAACATTCAATTTTCCAATAATAAATCAATTTTTTAAAACAATTTCTCAAAAAAAATTCAACTTTTAAAACCTTTTTTTCACAAGTCCGTTATTTTCTTTTTTGTTTTTGTTTTAATGAGCATATTATAGATCAGTTCATGAGAATTAAGCCTACAGAACAATAATCTCTTTGAATGTTTTATTTCAGATGACTATGAAAGGCTGTGCGCTTCCCCGGAGCAACCCACCTTTTTTTCGAGGACTCCACTTTAACATAAAAAATCATAAACAAATTAATGTCAAATTCAATAGAAAATTTTTTTTTGTACACTTCAACATACCAATAGAAACATGGAAAAATTTCAAAACGATTGCATTTTATTTTCTTATTTTAAAAAATTCATGAAAAAACGTCGAAATTTCGATCGTCGTTTTTCTGCCTGAAAAGTTGAGGGTTGGCTTTTCATTTTAAATGCTTTATGATACGGTAATGAAAATAGAACATTATCCGAATATGATTTTCCGAGAAGTGACGAACTAACGAACGCGAAGTGATTACAAAACGCGTGGAGTGTGCGACATTTCATTGTTTTCAATATTCATAATACCGACGATTTTTCTTCAAGAATAAAACAGACAGAAATATATACGACGAGAGAGGGATGGAGAATTTAATTACGCATCTAACATAACGCGTTCGTAAGAACAAGGCGAGATCAGAGGCGGTTGACGATTCGCGTATGCACAAGAGGTTCACTGTAGTAACATTTGTGCTGCACTCCTAATATTTCTATATATTAACGGACACGTGCGCAAACTAATATACACGACAGCTGCATCGTTCTTTCGTCAAAGTGCGTCAATTTTTCTTGCCTCTATTCGTCATTAGCTTTTTCTTTGAAAAGGTGAAGTTCATTTTTCGCGTCTGCTTATTCTTATAGTCAACGAACAAATGAGTCTCTTGTTCACTCGATTTTTCTTTCATCGGTTCAATCTTCAAATTTGCAGCAATTTCAAGAAAGTTTTTTTCTTTCCTTTTTATTTTTTTGGAAGAGATGCGAATTATGTTATGTTTTGCTCGTGGATCGGATGTATGAAACAATTTTTTGGCCGGTGGTAAAAATATATTTGTAGAAACTTTGTGAGTCGATCGAAAGTTCAGAATTGTTGGTTCTCACGGGCAGTGACAATGGCATATCGTGCGACGTAATATTCAAACCTCGTTGAGTAGAGCAGGGGTTACGTGAACGTGAATATATTTTTCGAGTAAGGTGACAGTGGAAGGGAGATAAAAATGGAGACAGAAATAAAAAAGATATATAAAGAAAGTGTGCTCCGAAGGGGCAGTGAGTCACTCTAATTTTGGCTTCAGAGGGATGCACTTCGGGTCGTCATCGTTTGTCGCCATGGTCGCGCGGTTGTTCTCTCTTTTCGCCTCGCCTCTCCGCGATCGTGCTAAAAAGATAATGTTCAGAGCAAAAATAAACCTCTGGCGTTAGTTTAAAAGACTCGGCCTTTCATCTTCCATTTCTTCCTTTCCTTCTGCCTACAATGTTACTTTTTAATCTTATATATATTTCTTACAATCAATCTTGGAAAAGTTGTCCTCCATTTCAAGCTCTTCTGAATTCTATATTTGTAATCGTCTCCGCGTTCAGTCGCTTTTCTAGTTTATTTTTTGCTTTTGGTATACACATACTTTTGTTTTCTTCCGATTGGCCTACTTTTCAAAGATCAACACAACGGAGCTTCCTACTTCTAGCGTTACATGTCTGCAAATGAGAAGTTTTGTTTTTTTATCTTAAGGAATTTCGGTACAGGCGATACAATGTTGCCATGCTAAACCATGTTAAAAACACAACAAATTTCAAAAAGTTCAGAATTTTATAAAATTTTGTGAACATATTCTTTAGTGCCAAATTTGACAATACAAATTTTTTCAGATTTTTCTTCTACACAGTTATCGAGTAATTGAAGACTAAAGTTCATGTGTATAAGCATAGCGTTTCCATATATATAGGTATACATTTCGGGCATAAGAAATCTGCTTTAATGCATAACGATAACTAAGTAGAAGAAAATTTTGAAAAAAATTGTGTTTTCGTACTTGATGCTGAAGAACATTATCACCAAATTTCATTAATTTCTTAACATTTTGCCTTTTGTACCGAAACTCCTTAAAGAGTCACACGGTGGCGGAGCGGAGCGGACAGAAAATCACAGAAATATTGTTGCACTTTTTTCTAGGGAATACAGGTCATAGCGGATGGTGTTTTAGGATAATTTAGAATTAGTTTTTAATAGCAGATTGCCTGGACTGAGATCATCGTTAGTTTTCTCGAGGTTCGTTGGTTTTAAGGAAGCCTATACACTTACTAAGGTTATTGAACAATCGGAATAAAGTTGTTAGAACATTATCGGATTAAGTCGATAAAAGTTTTTTCAGCTCGAAAAAATCAGTTTAGAAAACATTCGAAATTTTATTTCATAAGAAAAAGAGAGTTCAGGGCTGTCGTATCGTGAATACGAAAGTGCAAGAATAATTCTGACTTTATGATCCTGAAAATAACGAAAAAAAAACACGTTTTCGTTGCACGAAAACGATGTACTAACTTCGATAGATGCCATCATGATGATTCAGTTGATTCGATCATGATAAACCGTTAAACTTACTAGTGCTATGACAAAAGGATTTATATTGATACTACTACGACCCTATTGGACGCTTATAAATCGAATGTGCTCGAAAAACAAGCTTCATTCCAATGAACCCGCACGTGGCATCGAAATCTACGCAGCAGAAGAACACAAGGTTGGCTATAATTTTTTTTTTCTTGTCCATCATCCCCTTGTTTGTGTTGAATGCGTCGTGTCTTGAATTCTGTGAGGGTTTCTACGTGCACAGTCATATATAATAACAACAACAACATAGAGCGATCTAGAAATTGATATACACGTGACCTCTGTTGCTATATGATGCGCATTATCCTAGCTTAGAGCTTCCTCGTGCGAGCTCCCTCTTTTTGTACCTATCGAAATTCCAAAGCTGCTCAAGTTTATTAATATGATTTATTTTTGTTTTTTTTTCCTTCTTTTTTTTTTTTTTTTTTTTTTTTTTTGTAAACGATAATCCTGCAGTTGGAGTATTGATATGCAAGGGAAGCGAGCGGTTGAAAAAGATAAAGAAAGAGAAAACGTATGATACCATTTCAGAGGTCACGGTGGTTCAACGTCCGTTGAGCTCCTCGTGGACTCGTAGTTTCTTCCGCGCCCTCTTCTGAGACTGCTCTCCCTCTTCCTCTCATAGTAGGGGACAGGGAGAAAAAGATTACGCTCTTAAGAAATAAAAAATAATAAACCTGTCAGAAAATCAGGATATTGGGTACATATGTCTGAAATATGATACATGCAAACAGTAAATTCTAATGGATTGGGTTGCAAGAGACGAAAAAAATAGTATTTTTTGGCTATGGTGCTTCAGTTTTGCCTTGTGCGTCGTTCTTTTTCTCCCCGATCTTTCTTACGTTGTTATATCCCCTGTCAGACGAGTAAACGATCTGCATTAGCAACTTCCGGTGTGATATGTGTTTCAATTTGATGAATTATTTGTAAAACCAGCGATTAATATAGTGAATGCCTGAAAGTGTGCTCGTGTGAAAGCTTTCTCGAAGACACGAATAGATTTATTTTCTGTTTCAATAAGCAAAAGCTTACGCAACAGCGCTCTTCTTTTTTCCTTTTCTTCTAGACTTTTTTTTAGCGGCAAACTTTGAATTTGTTCCTGTCGAGCTTTGAAGATGAAGGAATCCGATCTATGCGACAATTTGTTGGTCATTTTTGATGTAAAATCAAAAATAATTCGAATGCACAGAAAAGCATTAACTTTTCTAGCAGTAAATAAACTTTTAGATCATAAGAAATAGCTCTATCCAGGATTTATCTATGGGATATATTGAAGTATAGAAAAGAGGCCCGAACGTTATGTGTGTCCTTTAAGAACTAGTCAGCCACGTGAAAAAAAAGCTTACACGAGTCTCCAGGGGGCCATGAGTATATTATATGCCATGACCCAGCGCATTATTGTTGTTTTCTTAGGCTTTCTCATTGATATTGTTGTGCCTCCTACGCCTTATGATTCTTCCTTTTATCAAAATTTAACCTTTCGAAAATTGTATTAATCTAGAGAATAATAGTGCAAAAGTGATTATGCTTTCTATTATATGTGTAGCATCATTATTTTTCGTGACGATACCAACCACTGCCATATCATAATGATCGTTCCTCTTACGTTTTGTTATCGTTCATTATTCTCACGCAATATTTTCAGTAACTCACGAGCCATGACAGGAATAACCTTTTCAAATGGGTAAAAGAATGCATTCTGACGATGATGGAACTAAGAATTTTGGCTGCAAATGGTATTTCAATGACGCAATGAATAAGGCATGCTTTTGAGAAACCTGAGAAAATCTTCTATCATCATCTACTACTTTATCGAGGCTGGAGATTCTAGAGAATTTTACTAGGAATATGGTACATTTTGGGGACGGTATATTTACTGGATTACAGCATCATTTGAACAGTAGTACCGAGAATTGTTCTAGCCAGTATAGTAAAAGTATTAAAGAACTTGGGTACGAGTGATAAAATGTTACCATTTAGTTGAAATTCACACAGTATATTCTTTGATATGTACTGGATGTTCCATCCAAATTTCAAATCGATCGTCTACACCGCTTTTGTGAAATTAAGTATCAAAAAAATACTCTTCAACTTGGCTAGATGCCTACGATCATTGGTGAACAACAGTATTTACGACAAATTAAGTAACAAGTAAGATTAAGGACAAGTAAGGAGGACTCATGACGTCACAGGAGAAAGTCCCATTAGGGACTTATTTTGGGTCTCACTTGTCCACTTAAGTCCTGAGTCCCAATTGGGACTTTTTTCGAATTTTTTTTGGGACTCGCTGATCCGTCAGGGTTGGCGCGAAGTCAGTGCATGTGGTGGGTTGACCGTCTAGCATGGACTGGCGGGCGTAGCGATCACTAAGTGTGGCAGGCGACGGTATTTCGGTGTTTTAATGAAGAAAACTAATTGAATTTCACGAAAAACCGTATTGGTCGCATTAGATAAGAATTACTGCGCACAACATTTGTGGGAAATTCCAAAGAAATATCCAAATCGGTAAAGTGAGGTGAAGTGATGGGAGGGGCTTGGAAAACCTGAAAAAAATTTCCTACTTGGCTAATTCCGGAAATAATTTTCTACTTCACATCCATTTTGCACATTTCTCTCTTCCATTGTACTTTTCGAAAGTAAACATTTCGCAATTTTTTGAATTTGATCCGATTCATGCGATAAAAAAAAAGTGGAAATTAGAGGCGGGCAGCTTGTTTTCAACTTCCTTTGGCATGTATTTTTGAGGGTCAAGGGAACCCGAAATCGGTTCGTATTGTATCTCTAAAGAGACGTTGTTTCGTTGGCTGACAAAAAAATATTAAATGTCGACAATTAGAGTAAAATGTCCAGTTGTGCAATTTTCACAAATTTCAATCGAATCACGAAGAAAGTAATTTTTTCAATAAACGACTAAGCCACTCGCTAAGTAATAGGAGAACCCTTGAGTACAGTGTGACGAAAGAATGTTTTTTTTTGGCTCATGTAGGGCATGAAGGAATTGATATTTTACGCCGAGTAACCGGGTGATTTTTCTAGTGTCCAACTTCGTAACGTAAACGAGTACCCAGTAGATCGTATACCCACGTGTCGGCAATGAGCAAAGCCACCAGTGCACGATGAAAAAAGCGACGAGAAGAGAATTCATCCGCTTATTTTTTGTCCCCTTCTTCTTTTCTCGTATTTTTTTTTTCATTTATATTCTATCACTATTGACTTACGCGAACGACATGTTACTGGACGAGAATAAGAGAAAGAGGAAAAAAAGAAAATAGTCAGTAGAAATGGGGAAAAATGATGAGGGGCGAATCGTTTTTCCCGCGCTTTTCATAAAAGGGCAAGACGGATTCGATCGAGGGGAAACTATGGTTTACCTCTCGCGTTTGCCATTTACTTTGCGTTAGGTCACGAGACAGTTGTTGAGGGTAGAATCGTATAGGGATGGAATGAAAGTAGGGAGCTTTGCTTAAGAGTGGGAAACCGTGTGGAGAAACGCGCGATAGGAGGGTTTTCGCATTTCGTAGCTCTTGTACAGGAGTGGGGGTTTCGCGGGAGCGCCCTCTCGCGAGTATTCGAAGCGTAAGCGTCGATCAATACTCGTGTATACTCTACTACTCGGGAAAATGTCCGTATCGGTCTCGAGTTGTACGAGAACGAGTACGTCATCGATGTACTTTTTATTACGTATACCACTGTAGTATTCTGGTGCGAAACTGATTTTTAAATTTTCGTTATGTTTGGCATGTTGAAAGCTGTGCTAATTTTGATTACAGAATATCAATTGATTTCGTGCTTGTACAAAATATTTATTGTTGTCTCGTCTTATAGCACTTGTAGATAATCATTATTGTATAATTATGTGTTCCCATAAAATTAATTAGCAGCTGGTGCAGATCAGAACTAACTTCTTAGTTTCTTTAACTTGATTAAACACTTTATTGGTAATGAATGAAATATTAAGGAGGTCAGGTTGCTTATCAAATGTGTCGCTCTAGTTTACAAGTTTCTGCACACATGAAACATACGAATTGTGCATTTTTCTAGATCCGTGATAGGCGTTGCTAGAATTCTGATTTGTTGTGTGAAGCTGTGTATCGCTTTTGGAGGATTTTTTTCTCCATCAAAAAAGAAAATTGATACAACACGAAAATGTGTTTCTTTGGTCAACGCTTTTTGATTCGATTTAAAATCCAATTCTATCACATTCTATTCTTAAATTTGAAAAGTTTTGCGAATTATCCAACGTATGCATTTTAATGACCGAAGCTGATAAGGAAGAGTCTTAAATTTTTCAATGAACGAACGATGTTGACTGTCCTTCGAAAGCCAACAGAATTGAAAACAAAGTTTACAACGAAAAATATTAGTTGTTCAGTCCTTGGAAAGTGTATTAACATTTTTGAAAATTCAAAAAATTATTTTCAAACGCGAGAGTCGTTCTCATCCAAATATCATTCGTGCAAATAACAAAATGTGTTCCCCTCGAAATAGGACAGCTTTGATTGGAAATACTTTTCCAAATGAACGCTTATGTCAGGGATCACGGATTTAGGGATTGGTCGCCCTGTATACATATGTATACACGAAAGCTAGGAAGAATTGAGCCGAATGTTTGTGAATCGAGGCTATAGATCGAACCGAGCTGCCTCATTGTACAAGCCTGCTTCTCACAAACTTGATGTTATCTCATTTTTTTTCCCTGTATTTTTTCATATATATATGTATATATTCTGCTATGCCAATCTGTCTGTTCTCCCTACGCCCTAGTTGATCGAATCTGCACCGCAGTGCCACGCGCTTCTCGTCTTATAACGTGACGTAGTAACCTAGACTCGTGATGCTCTGGACGAGAGGAAAAGAGCAGGATCGGAGTTCAGCGCAGAATGACGTCAGTGGTCGATAAATTGTGAAGCGCGTGCAAAGCCTCCCCCTTTTCATCCCTCCTCCAACTTTCCACCCCCTTCGAGTACTACACTACCACCTCCCTTACCGCATTCACCTTGTGGCCCGGAGAACACCCGTGCTGCATCCATCCCTGGAGGAAGCACGTTATCTCTTTCACTGCATTTACCTTCCCATGCGCGAGCTTGCCAGCAAATAGAGGGTAAGAAATGATTTCCCAATATTACGCTATTTGTTGCAGAACGATATGAGAAATGTGCTACATATCTCGCGAATTACGAGAGATTTATTATCTCATTTACTCGCAAACTTATCGAGTTCTATATACAATTGTACGCGTCGTAATCAGGTCATTATTTCTGCACATTTTTCTCATTTTTTATATGAACAAAGTTTCTACATTGCTCTATAGATTTTAGTTTGAGGGTAGAAATTTAATTTGATGGTGGTTTATTAAGACGTGTAAAAAGTAGCTTCATCTTAATTCGACATTGAATTATGTTTCAATAAATTTATTGTTTTTGTGCACAACTTAGCATAAAGTGAAATTAGTCTTGATGTCGTTGCTGGTCATGATTTAAGTCTCGAGTTTAATTTTTTCTAGGACACAGCTGGATATCACATGTAACTGCAAGAGTTTAGAGGAATATTTCAGACGTCTCTACCTCCATCTCTGCGAAGAAACGTTTCATCCAAAGTGAATTTTTTTCTAATGCCCGCTCTTTGTTTGTGCGTTAATTTTCTTCCTTCCATATCCAGCTCCTGAAATCGTACTGGTTTACTAATGAATGCTCCACATCGTCTACGAGTAATTACTACCTCAATCAACAACATCAAAAGTTTGTATGGAATTAATGGATACAATGGCATTGCAATTGTTAGGAAGTGCTATTCCCCTGCTCTGTTTTTCGTGATTAAATTCTTTTTCCAATTCCGATCGTACAGGGATTCCATCAATACACGTCCAGAGCCAACGAGGTTATGGAGGGTTCCAAGATCAACTGAAAACACGTATGGGGACTCCGATTTCCGGTGGTTTATTTATGGATTACGTCAATAACTTTGACATGAAAAATTTTTCAATCGATAGTCAAATGAAGAATCTATTTATTCTCTTGCCCTTTTCTCACCACAAGTGAACGATTACTGGAGGTAATAAAATATGTAAAGATTTTTTTGCTATGCTCCTAAATCCAGGATATTCTTCAGCCGCGATTAAACCAATCAAAACGCGCTACAATCAGAAAAAACATCTAGTTCAACTAGGATCTATTTAAATCAATGAATTTTTTTTTGTCTCACGACCTAATAGAGCTTTATTGAATTTTAAGAAATTATTTTCTTCGCTTTGAATATTTTTATATTTAAGATCAATCAAAGATCCATTTTGTGATTTTGTATCTCAAAAGGTTTCCACAAATTTAACGAGCATGTTGTTGAGCTACAAAAAATATTTACAATGTTATTTGCATCACATTTGATATTATTATTATCATTCAATAATATTTCTATGGATCTGCAACCCAGGGTGGCTATGAAAATTCACGACCGTCTGTTTGTTTTTAGACATGGTCCATTTTGAGTAAGTGTCACTTGGATTTCCGCTATTTATGTACATCCAGAGAGCAATTCGTATATAAGAAATGTTTCGACGCCCTGCGCCACGTAGTGGTCGGAGCAATAAGCTTCAACGTAGGTACCCGAATAAATGCACTCAAATAGAATTATTTATTTGATTCAAATACAGCTTTCTAGTTGAGGCAACTAGAAATTATTTGATTTAAATTTCGAAAAATCGGATGAACGATCTTCGTAGATTGAAATAGATCTTTTTTCTGGGCGAGCAGAGAAGCTGTCTACAAAATTGTATTGATTTGTTGCCAAGTAAAAAATTACCTGTTGGCCAATTTTTTCGTGAAAGGATTATGTTTTTGGTGTCCAACTACAATCAGTATAAAAAAGTATAATTTCGTAAGGATAATCTTATTTATTGACGCAGATACCGATTTTTTATTGCTTATACAGAGCCTGAGCAATGAAATATTTACTTTTGAACACAAGACTCAATAAAATAGCGTTTCTGAGCGAGACATCAATTAATCATATCCTTGAAACATAATTCATTGCCTGAAATTTTCTTTTATACCATAATGATTCTTTCTTTTTGACGTCGCACATATATATTATGTAAGTGCCTGTGTGCCCGAATCTTAGTGCTCGTATACGTGTGCGTGCGTATAATTCCGTGATAAGAAACAGTTTTTATTCCAGATTAATTATAAGACTGTAAGGATAATAAATGTATTTCTTTTTATTTTCTTTTATTCTATTATACGCCTGTTTGATGTGTTCTGAATTCGAGAGTTATCATTTTATTCGGTGTAATGTATTATATTTCCTGGCTATTCGGTTGCTCACGTAGGCCAGAAAATCGTGAGATCGTGGTGGAGGAGTCAAGTCTCTCTAGCACGAGCATCGATCTGCTTTGACCTATTTTCTTCGCTCGTTCCGCCCCAATTCTTGCTCCCTATTTTTCACACGTGGCCCTCGGCGAATTTCCAACGTTATATGTACCGGGTGTTGCTCTCCGAATTGTACAATGAGAATTATCTTCGAACGAGTCTGTGATAATAAAACGCCTGAAGGTTTCAGGGTGACATTCGATGATATTTTCTTTCCCACACGAAAAAAAACGCACGTAAATATTTCTTCATCTCATGATTATGGCATCGCACCTTCAGCCTGTTTGTAATCTGTCGAGATACATGTTTTGAGAATTGGTGGTCGTAAATAGCTGTCGCCCGTCTTAAATATTTCAAAAGAAAAATATAATCTTAAAATCGTATCCTTCAGGACCGTCATTTCGCTTAAGTCCCATTTCTTCAAAAAAAATCGATTGTGAGTAAATCAAATTTGCTTTATCATCGCTTGGACCAGAGGACTCCCATAAAATTGACTGTAAATATTTTTAATAGCTTTTTTTTTATGAACGATCCCCCCAGTCCTCGTCCCGTTATTTATTAGCTGTTCTCACTCTGTTTTTTTTTTTTTTTTCAGGATCGTGTCTCCGAGAGCACGTATACGCACAAATGATGATGATTTTTCCTTTTCATTTTTTATTTTTCGTACTTATAAATCACCATGAAACGCAAACAAAGCATTCGCTCGCATCCAGAAGTACAGGTACCACACCGATTGTTAGCTGCTGTTACCGGATCGAGCTCGTATCTCAGTAGCGAAGCAAAGGGTTGGAGTTTATGAAAGGTCCATAAAAAGAAAGATGGTGGCTAACAGGGAGGAGAGAAAATAGTAATGTTGAGTAAAGGAAGAGAGAAAGAGAGCGAGAAAAAGCAAACATGGGATACACAAAAAGACGTTAGGAAAGTGTGGTAAGCTGACTTTTGAAGAAGTTACGCTCAAGAGGTGCGGAGATCGTAGATTACCTACTTTTTTTTTTTTAAGATAGCTTCGCTTTTGGAATTCGTCTTTTTTTTTTTATTAACTTTCTGGCTAATGCCGTTTCCCTCTCTCCTCTATCGTTTTTAATGTTTTCGATACTTGGCAACAATCCGCTATCGAGTTTCCTAGTGAAATTTCGTTTTATGGAACGAAAAGTAGACATCAAATTTATGCACGAAGCTGTTTTTAGATGTCGTTAATGTAGTCTAATCAATTAGATTACACAGTTGTATGAATGTTGTTTTGTCACTTGTGAAATACTGAGTAGGCGTTTTATCCAACTTACGCAAGTGCGGGAGCACTTACACCGTACATCTGAAGCAGCGTTTTTGGTATGAAAAAAAAAACGCAATAAGTGTGCGCAGCCAAGATTCAACATCCCGAGAATTTCTGTGGTGAACGAAACAAGTTGAAAACTATGAGGGAGCAAGAAAGATAAATTGGAAGGGAATTTCACCACGTTGAAACGCTTTTCGTTCTTGATAAATTTCACCCCTATAAATTTAATTCTCTATAATATTACGGAGCTAATTATTATTCTGTTTAGATTTATGTCAAAGAGTATGCAATGAGTCACGTTGATATTTGAAAAAATCTTATGTAAAGTATCTCATGCATCGAGCTTTGGTTTTAGTCCTGATAGGGGGAAGTTCCAGGATGAAACAATGACATATTTGAAAAAAAAAATTCCGGCCGGAGTACTTGGCGAAATTTTTAGCTTACTTCACGTCTACACCCTGGTGGATCAGCGAGTCTCTGGAAAAAGTCCCGAAAAAAGTCCCAATTGGGACTCGGGAGTTGGGATTTGTCGGGAATTTTGTCAAAGGTCAGTCGCAAAAAAATATCCTGTTTAGGACTCTCAGTCCTAATTTGGGACTCATGGCGTCACAGGAAAAAGTCCCATTAGGGACTCATTTTGGATCTCACTTGTCCACTTAAGTCCCGAATCCCAATTGGGACTTTATTCAAATTTTTTTGAGACTCTCTAATCCGTCAGGGCATCTCAAAGTCACGAACTCGTCAAGTACTCGGGCCGAAATTTTTTTTTCGCTTTTGTTTTTTTTTTTTTTGTAATTGGAAGGTTTGTTAATTGGTTTTAATGCATTTGACTGTTCATTATTTCAAATTTTTTATTTATTTAATTACTTTTTATCAAGTTTTCTGAAATCTTGTGATGTTGTGAGGCTAGACCTGATTTTTCGCCACTCGGAACTATTATTCGGCGGGAGTAAATTTACTGGTCTCAACTATCATTAAATCTGAGTAGATTTATCGTATGATCTTTACGAGGAAATCAACAAATGAAAATGATTAATACGTCGATCGTGCAATGATTCATCCCTCTGAGCTTGTTTGTTTCTCTTTCCTTCTGTTTCTCATCTATTTCGTCTCGGTATCCGATTATTCCTTTGCTTCTTCATCTACTTATAATTTTTCTGACGTTGCTCAGCAATATTTACATTTTGAAAGGAAAAAAAATGTTTGCTCTTGACATGTAGCATCCGATGCATATGTCTTACGTGACTTTTCCATTTTCCCATGGTATAGAAGAAAAGCCCACTTGGGGGTAACCATATCGTTTGTCATTGAAATATTCTCATACCCATGAAGTTTTGAATAATGA
The DNA here is from genome assembly GCA_037576405.1 of Campoplex capitator. Lineage (NCBI taxonomy): Eukaryota > Metazoa > Arthropoda > Insecta > Hymenoptera > Ichneumonidae > Campoplex > Campoplex capitator. Next base: position 5,417,706 of record JARBWI010000010.1, on the reverse strand, counting down.
AATTAATATTTCACGTGCTCCTGAATGTATATGATAAATTTCGACACGTGCGTTAGCATGCTATAACCTCGGGTATTGTGGCTGTTTGTACAGCTTTTTCGAACGTTCGTCCAAGCGTATCATAATCAAAGAAAGAACATGAGAGTATAGAAAATTCTTCAGGGAACCGCTTCAGGGGATCTTGCGATGGTGCACGTATCAATCATCATGAGATTTTTTTTTCTTTTCTTTAATTTCTGCTTTTATTCTCGTATCCACTTTTTGTCTCATCACGCTCTTCTATTGTGATCGCATGCACATTCATTCCGGTGTTTCTCGGGGTGTCTCGTGGCCTCTTTTTTTCTCTCGTTATATTCACGTTATTTTTATGTAGGCATATGTTCCCGTCACTTGAAAATAAACGTTTACAGCTCTCAATTTTGGTACTCGTCTCTGGTGTGTTACAATTAAATTGCAGCTCGAAATCTCACTTGATATTGTATCCTTCCGGTGTAAATTAGGAGATCGTTGGAGTCTGTCCTCGTTTTACTGTTCTACAATGTAAATCATTGTGATTAAAGTATAGAAATAGTGTTAATCATAATTTGTTGTCAATTTATGTTGGGCTGTGGCAATGGCTGCACTCATAAGGGCTGTAAATACTGTGCGCAGCGTTCTGCACATATACTTTTTGTATACATGTCCCTGTGTACATTCGTGTAGGGTTGAAAAGCTAATATCGAGATCTGTTTCCTGATGCTGTCAAATCAAGGTACTCAAGCCGGGACAAGAAAGCGTATCTGTGGTTGTTCGACGATAGGTACGACAGGCAATTTCCGTGGTAACAGGAACGGCGGTGGCCGGTGATGTTGATAGTTCTTGCAGTATTAAAACGTCCCTCTTTCTCCTCTACCCCTCTGTCGCACTCGCTTCTCCCTTCCTCCCTCCCGCCCCTCCCTCTCTCTCTCTCTCTCTCTCTCTCTCTCTTTCTCGCTCTTGTCTCGCTGGCACGGAATCACTTCTCGCAGTGCGTTCTATCGGTTTGCACCCTTCACTCTCATCTGGCATCCAACCCCTTAGGGGGCGGTTTATGTACATTCGTTCGTTGAACCCAAGTGGCAGTTTATGTGCAACGGATATATATACACGCATGTGCATCGTGAGTTTTGGACCGTGTCTTCGTACCCCTCGTGCGTACGAAACTGAAGCTTCATGAGGACATCTACACACAACAATAGCTGCGCCTGCGTGCAGCTAACTTTATGCTTTTCGTGCATTTGATTTTAACGAGACTAGATTTTTTAATAATATTATTTCAATTAAATTCTACATAACGAACATCTTATTTCTATCCTTCACTGGATATCACGTAAAAATAAATAAATAAAAAATTATACCGGCTAAATATCTAGAATGTTGACTGTTACGAAAAATGCTGATAGAATTTTTTATTCTTTTCTATAAGTCAATAGGCACGTCTGATATACAGTCCCTATACAGTTCTGCACTCGACATCAAGCTGATGGAGAGACTGATTATTTGCGGAATCGTGGTACTTTTAAAGCTCCTTACATACGATGTCGCGTTTTTGTGAAAAGTAAGATCAAAGTAAATGTTCGATGATACTGCGATACAACACGGTTACGTCGAACAGCTGGTTCGAACTAGTTTCCTCTAATTTGGGTGTTGGTTAAGCTCTAAATGTTGTCATACCTGCCATACATCATTGCAAAAATAAAGTGTGATTAACAATTGCACGAAATCAAGAGATTGTCATTTGCAAGTCTTGATGAAAATGTACCAGTTTCGTGGAATGTTCAAAGTACTTCCAAAAACGAAGGTCACGAATGTCCTTCTGATACCGATTCGTTTAGAAACTAATTATTGGATAATAGAGCCTCTAGCACTAAGAACATATATAAGACTATGTATTAAAAAACGAATCGACACGAAGTATGTCGAAGGGATAACGTAAATATAAACAGTCACCAGATAGAAAGAAAGAACAAAGAGTTCTTTATAATTTGGCTATACCCTACTCTGTATGGTTTTGTTCTAACACTTTAGTCTTTCATCATTGGATTCCTGGGGGCTTTTTCCTCCAAGAAGCTCTGATTATCAAATACTTTTGAATTGTTTATACAAGTGTATGGCAATGCCAAATCCCAAATCGCACTAGTGTGGTTGGTACGCGTGCTCGATCGAAGTGAGGTTACTACGGATTAAACTGTAAAGACTGTCCTTACTTATGCATCAGAATAAAAGTATAAGTTAAAGTTTATGCAATGCGTTTTTACATTATTTATCAACCCATTTACAATATACCAAGACGCTCGAACATTCCCAAATTATAAACCTTGGATAAACGTTTGAAAAGTGGCCTTTTTTTCAAAATTTTGTGTCAGGGTCAACTTAACCAACACATATACTTCATACCCTCCCCCTCCATCGCATATGCACAGAATCAAACGGCTCCACTAATAGCGCTTACGCCGTAGCGTCGATCAAATATTTTTTCTCAAATATAAATACATGACACCTGATCGTGTAAAAACCGTCGTCTCGCTTTTTATATAACGACTCGGTATTGCTCTTCAAGGAGAGTAACATAAACCACCTGTAGCCACAATCGAAACGCGTTAACTATTCATAAATAATAAAAACATTGAAAAAACATTCTTTTTTTCAACTGTACAACAAAATGTTGTTATTTGAAACTTATTTCGTAGATTCATTTGAAATACGAGTGAAAAATATTTGATATCCTATGTTTATGTTTAGTCGATACGATAAATTTGAAATATTGAAAAATAAAACGAAGTACCTATGAATTCGTAGCACCATAAAGATAAGGTGCTTATCATTATTGAACGAAAATCGAAAAACGGGCAAAATTTCAACTTAAGTATTCCATTTTTGTCTGTTGCCTCCCGACCCCCTCCCATAAATAAGTATTCGTTCTATAAAAGACTGACTTTCTGGAATATTTCATCTACTAACTTCTGGGGATTCGAATAAACCTCTCATTTTTGAGACGCAATTACATATTCACGAAAACAAGTGAGTATACGTTTACGAGTTGATTCGTATATTTCTCCATTATTCAAAAAGGATCCTGCACACTTGGATTACAATTTTTCATGCGTATTCATTATAAAAATAACAATAAAATATATTTACGATTGTTTTCATTTGATTGTTATTTTGTATAAAATTGTCTATATTTTTATACAGTTTTTCATTAAATCATTGATTCATTTCGGTTAAATTTACGTGCCGTTCAATTTCGAAATCATTTTTTTTTTTTACAATTCGCATTCAAAATATTGCGGTTATTCCAAAAACAAGAAGAAAACTATTTAAACTGTGAGAGAGATTATTTAGAATACCACAGATCGTTCAAATAATTTGAGTTCTTCGCGTGGATCGTTTTGTTTTTTGAAATAATACGACTATATTTGTTTATGGAGTGTGGAAAAAAAATATCGTTTTCTTGGACACACCCCGATGCGTCTTTTCGGCTTTTAAATTCATTCGTTTTCAAATTCATAATTGACAGCTCGATTTTCATTCATTCAATGGATGGAATCACGAGTTTATTCTGAATATATTTTTTTCAATGAAATTTTCAAAACATATGTACATGATGCACTGTCAGCAGCTCTCGTCACTCTTGGGATTGAACTAAAGGAAACAAAAAAGGACAGAAGGCATGGCAAACGACTGTTCGTTGCCTTCGTCAATGAAAATAATAAAATGTACGTTTTATCATAAGAAAATTCCATCTTTAGAAAGCAAAGACTCGACTTAATTTCTCTAAAATGTATACAATAATGAAGAACATTGTTCGTCTTCATTTCATTTTACAATATTTTCAGCATTCACATGGATCACCACGCTTTCACTGATCTCCTTGTGTTTTGATGTTATCATCAGCAATTCTACGTCAGACCCACGGGGACATCTTCTAGATAAGTTCCATTATCTGAGTGTAGGCTGCAAAGGGACATATGCCAGTGATCTTTTTGCACGTCTCGATCGCGTCTGCGACGACTGCTTTAATTTATTCCGGGAGTCGCAAGTATACACGCTCTGCAGGTAGGCAATATTCATTTTTATGCCGCAATGACCACTCAACATTTTTCATATCACATAGCAAAACGTAGCGGTCATGTTGAGAAGTTTACTACGTGCGATTCAAATTTCTTTTTTACATTTTAACGATTTTTTTTTCTCGATTATCGTAAAAGCTGTATCTGTTTCTCAAAAGACGAATCGATTCTTTTTCATCGAAAGCGAGATATTTCATGCGGAATTTTTGTTTTTTTTTTTGTATTTTTTAAATGAATTTTTATCCATTCAATAAAATTTTTGCACATCTTTAATGTTCGAATTGTTTTAAATACACAGAAACGATTGTTTTTCGACGGAATGGTTTAAAGCGTGCGTCGAGGTGCTTATGGAAAGGGACGAAATGGAAAATTTCAAAAAAAAGATCCTAGTACTGCATGGACGAGAACCCACTTTTCAGGTAGGTTTCGATTTTCGTTTCGATTCTTCGTTCTCACGCCTGTTTTTCATTTATCAACGTTTGGCCCTTTATTTCATAACGAATCCCAATGCTTCAAGACTGGCCGTCGCTTTAATAAAGTTTCAAGTGAACAAAGCTAGTGAAATTACAATTCGTTTTGTTAAGGAGTTTCGGTACAGGCGATACAATGTTGCCATGCTAAACCATGTTAAAAACACAAAATATTTCAAAAAGTTGAGAATTTTATAAAATTTGGTGAACATATTCTTTAGTGCCAAATTTGACAATACAAATTTTTTCAGATTTTTCTTCTACACAGTTATCGAGTAATTGAAGACTAAAGTTCACGTGTATAAGCATAGCGTTTCCATATATATAGGTATACACTTTGGGCATAAGAAATCTGCTTTAATGCATAATTACTCGATAACTAAGTAGAAGAAAATTTTGAACAAATTTGTGTTTTCGTACTTGATGTTGAAGAACATTATCACCAAATTTTATTAATTTCTTAACATTTTGCCTTTTGTACCGAAACTCCTTAATGTTTAAATCAATAGTGTTTTTTTGTCTTCTCCTTTTTGCCACGTGAACCTGCATTTTTGTATGAATGAAAGAACGATTTCATTCTTGCAGACACGCATTTTTCTGGTGCACAGTTTATTATTTTCGTATCCATTCATCATTGAGAATATTTCGAAATGGTAACATCCTGAAAGCGCCGTTTCCATGTACAGATACCAGTCAGCTCAGTCTCCAGTCACACAATTTTTAGTTGTAGACGAATCAGCTATGCTCAATCTCATATTCACAAAAAAAGAAGTTTCAATGAGACTAATGGTTTCTTTTATTTGTTTTTTCTTTTCGTCCTGATTCCTCATGGTATTAAAAAAACAACAAACGTAATAATGTTGCAGCACAAAATACCTGACGAGGCGCATTAATTCCCTTTCGTTAAGGCGGCGACAACGAAAATTTGGAGATGACGGATCGCAGTATTTGCAGAATGGTGTTTAGATCAGGCTGGGATCATCGATGAAAAGAGTCAATTGTTTTTAAAGTTCCATTGGAAACGGGAATTAAATGCTGCAAAATTTCTATTATTTTATTTATTAATAATTTAAAGTTCTTCTTTGTACCTCCGGCCTATTTATTTGTGCCAAAGTCTTGAATTGAATAACTCCAGAATAATAAATGTCAATGATCGAATCGTCAAAACACGTCGATCTTATGTCATCGGAGACCAGAGTGAACAGTTTAGTTTAGTATTCGACGAAGGCCGGTTCATTTTTCATATTTTTCCATTCCTTTGATATGATTTCAAGCGAAGAATTTTAATTCTGGGAGGAGAGTACTTTGTTTCCTGTTTTGTAGTACTGATGCAGCAGACTCGATGCTTCCTGAAGGCCGAGAAAAATGGTAGAAAAGACTGTCGATTCATCCGATGTCGTACGAAATCTTCGGTTAGCAATGCTTGCAAATTGATTCAAGCTTCCGAAGATGCATCATATCGAGCTTTCAAGTGTACCAAGTCACTCACTCACCGTGGTCTGGTGTTTTCGAAGATGCGATTTATGATAATTGTCATGCTAACAAATAGGAATAGAGTAAAACCACCAAACCGGAGCGTGTCATTAAGAAGTTTAATGTACTCGAAAGACTAGAGCCACTGAGACAATTAGTTCTGCTCGCTCGAGGATAGGTTCAAGAAGAGCAGGGCCGATGAGAGCAACGAACGTTTTATTTAATTTATTTAGTGAGTGGAAAAGCAAAAAAAAAGAAAAGAAATAATGTATAATCGCTTTCTCACTCGGGCTAAATCGAGCAACACTTGAGACTAGATGTTGGTTGAAAATGCGAAATAATTAAGCACCACGCTTCAAGAGTTGTGTGGAGCTCGACGGAATTCCGTTGGTGGCTTGAAGTTGTTAGGGGGTCTGTTAGGGTTGACGAACCAAAAGAGTGCTATGGTTTTGCATTGTACCAATTGACTGTTATTACTAGTTGTTTATTCGAAAAAGAGAAAAACAAAAACGAAACGTAGAAAGTTGAGCAGACTGTCGTCGAAACGTACATCGTTTCGAACAACTACTTCCTTTCACCAGAAAGACATTGATTAATTTTTTTTATCAGTTTCATTACTTTCATTTATAATTTTCATGGAAGTATCAAAACAGACAGTTGTCTCTGAACACATCAGCTGGACTGCGTGAAAAAAATTCGGATACAAACTTTTAGGGCGTGTTAGACATTGAAGGTCGATAAGTTAGGTATCATTGGAACCGTGCATGGCGCTATCGCGTTTCGACCGCCCTATTTTTCAGTGCTTTATTTGCGAGAATGACTGGAAAAATCGATAATTTTCTAACTCCTTATTATAACGATGTGAGAATCTACTTCGGTTATCATTCGGGCCACATGTTCCAACTCTATGGTTGTATATATAGATCCAGATAGAAATTCGTGCAGTCTCTGTATTGAGAATACTGTGGCGTGTAGTCACCGTGTCGTCACTGTGCCGCAAACTGGCTATCAGGGTATCTTCATACTGCGGTACTTCATACTATTCTACATAACAGGAATGCAATTAGCTTTCGGAGTACGTCAAGTGTCTAATTCATCTTGTGAAATTGCACCGTTGATCGTGCTCATACTTCACGAGTATATAAGCGAGGGGAGTATAAATATTGGAAAAATTTCATCCGGATATAGAATCATTATTTCAGTCGCCCTTAAAAGGTTTCGGAAAGTCACTCACAAGGTGGAAGGTCAAAGTCATTTTACCGAAATAGGGTAAAAAGCGTTAGTCCCAAACGATGCGGAGGTCCCAAGACATCAGGCGATGAGTCCTCATTGACGGGGGTCGAAAGATTGTCGCATCGTCGAAGTCCACGGGACAAATCTTAAATCTATTCAAATTGACATTAATCCAAAGTCAGTGAAGTTATTTTTGTAGTAGTTGAAGGCACTTTGTCAGCAGGGTAACTGCGATGGAAATAGCTGAAAAGTAAATTCGTGCTTTTCTCGAAGTATTAGATGTTTGAAGAAAAACAAAAATTACACATTGTTCTCTGATGAGAAAGAACGATCTCTTGTTTTCCTCGATAATCAAACGGCGCAGGGAAAAATAATGTTGAGCCGGATTTTAACCGACTGTACGACTGGCCCTTGGTTTTAGGTGGGATCGAAAAAGAATGTATGCCTTGTAAGGGACCGTGCTAAATCTCGAATTCTCTGATTCGGTGAAACGTTTGGTCCTGAGAACACTACGATGATCCGTATATTCATAGACAGTACCCTTGGTGCGGGTTTCGAAGTTGGACAGATGTTTAATCAAACTTTTTCTGCGACTGTACGGAATCCCTTGAGAAATGTTCCAATATATTTTTCGTTCTTTTCATCACGTTGGATGTTACGAATGATGTAATTCGAAGATGACTTATTATGTCGAATTGCAAAATGCCATAGCTGACAATTTTGATAAAAATTCGAAAGAATATTCTAATCAAACCTGTAGCACGTTTTGAAATGGTTCCACATGATTAACGTTTCATCTGGAATAATTTTTTTTTCTCCATATGGTAACCTTTTATTTGATGGCTACGAGCAAATGATACAAATGTTGATTGTCTCTGCATCACTAATTTACACACACACTTATAATAATATTAATATTTATACGTATATTTTACGTTACGCACGTAGTATTTCATCCCAAGCTGCTACGAGTGAACGAAGGCAACTTTCCGCAGAAGTGATGCTGGGTAGGAGTAATTGGAGTTTCGAGTTGGAGTCTCGGCGGCATCGGCGAATGAGGGCACTGAGGGCCGGGGCGAAGGGTGAGGCCAGACAGAGACTATTGATCCGTCAGGATTCACCCTCTTTGCCCCCCTCCCCCCCCCCCCTTCCTCGTGCCCTTTCCCTTTACCGCCTCTCGAGACATAGTGGGATAGGCTCGGTTCGAAGCTTTGGACCGCCGTATAGAACCCTTTTTCCCCTACACACTCCTCGTACACACTACACGATATGTGACTATATACATATACGTAAGAGACAGTTTTGCATTATTCATTCTATAAACTAGCATGAGTCATCAATTGGCTTTTATTGCTATGACTGTCTTTTTGTTTCTCATTTCATACGCTTTTCACGTGGAACAAAAATGGTTCTCGAAATGATCAATCAACATTCTGATACGCGTTATGAATAGGGACAAAAATGAGGAGACAACGAATTGCAAGTTTTTGGTTATCTCTCCTCATGCCCTCAGCCCAATCAGATCAAAATTGGTGCACGATTAATGGTTTAGTAATAAAAATATTTAGGTCTCAGTCATTATATTTTTAATAGTGATGAAGGTCCTGGTCATTGATGAAGTCCTGTTGCCTTAAAATTCATTCGATATGTCGAAGGGTTCAGCGAATTTGGGACTATAAAGACGCGGTGTCGCGTGCGTATGGATCAATGATTGAGTCGAAAAGACGCATTAAGATTTTACAAAGCTGTACACCTAAGGACAACTAAGGTGGTCATTTGGTGTACCTCCAAATTAACCTAATGCTAGATACTCACGCTTGATTATATTGATACAAACAGTCTATAGCTCATAAAATCGAATGGGCATGACTTCCTTATGCGAATGAATTTCATTATTTCGGAATTACTATGGCAATAACGTTTGTTACTGTACAATACAATTACCATATAGATAAATACAAGTACCATACATAAATGTCTTTCATTGAGGATATAAAAAGAACGTTTGTGAGGTCTCTGCACTTTCTATTCTTCAAGTATCGTCGTTTCATATGTAACGATCCATCAAATTAAACTGCACTGCGTCGTTAATGATGTTGGATTTTTCTTATTTATACTGTCATATTGCTGAATTGTTATTGTTTTTTATTTTCTCTTTTAGCTAGGCATTCCACCCAGAATTTTATTTTGCATAGTCAATTTTTATTTTTACCAGAATTCAGCAAAAATAACATTCTACTGGCATTATTATTGGTCACGCATTAACTTAATACCTTACGTCAGAGTTTTTGCCAAGCCATAATGAGCGATATGGATATACGTATAAGTATTAACTCTCTCTCTCTTTCTTTCTCTCTTTCTCTGGTTCTTGTTCTCGGTGCCATATTCTCCAATTGCTAAACTTTTTAATTAGTCCGAACGGCGTTGCCAGCCCATGAAACCGCGAGGAAATAATTAACTCTGTGGTAGGGGAAGCGTAAAGCTTGTCACCGAAACTATAGAATGTACTCTGATTGTCTGTCGCCCATCTCGCTACCATTTCTCCCAACCGAGACATCCTTACACATTCACAATTGCGAAAAGCGCAATCGCGCATGTGCCTTATTTGACGTTTCATATATGAGAAAGTGCCTTCGGAGGGAACGAGACCAATCATGGCTATTTTCCATCATCTTTGTTTTAATTTACCTCGGTCTTGACGGACAGAAACAAGTCCTGGCTGCAGACGTTGGAAAATATATTAAAACAGGATCGCTCTCTCATTACTTTGCAACAGGCAATAATAAAATTAAACAGTCATTAAAAACACTAATCTTGAAAATACATGCCAGAAGCAATAATTCATCGAAATATCCTGACATCTTTCTTATCCTTTTTCCCTTTGTTGCACGTTCGATGTACAATAGTTATTTTGTTATAAAAATGGACCCAAATTAAACGAATTATTTTTATGCCAAACTTGAGTACCTTCGGCTCGAGTCAAGTCCCACACTGAGAAAAAAAATTACTAGAACCAAAAAAATCATTCATTTCATTATTCACCAAAACATATTAGATTGGTTCCCTCATATATTTATTTGATCCGTGAAATCCGTGAAAATATGTTATCAAATTAACACTGATTGTCATGGTTCAACAAATAAATAATCGAAATAATACTTTGATTTAATAAATAAATACATGTTTTCAAATTCAATAATTTTTACTCTCACTGTACTTTTCAGCAAAATTCTTGGTCACAAGATTAGCTCGAACGCCTAGAATAATCAAACATCTCGATATTTACTTTCAAGAACGAGAGTCGAGATGCTCGACGAACGAGAAGCACGTAGAGATGAATTTTTCGTACGTGCGTATACTCACGTAATATAATTTTATAAAAATTGACAGATGACAGAGCAGAAGAAAAAACAAGATCTAGTCAAGGGAGGAAGAAAGAGCGGTACGTGAAAAATGAATCGGAACGGTGTTGTGAATCTGATGCGAGAAAACGAATGCCCAACGCTTTTTTAGCCCACCATGTCCATTCGACCGGAAGATCTGACACGCGACTGCCAGACGGCAGGTGTGCAAGATTTCTGCACCCGCGGCAGATGTTGAACGCGTTTATATACCCGCTCCTTTATTTATCATGGTGCTGTGTTCGTCCCGTCTTCTCATCGGCCATTGCATCCCTATACCTTTGCATCTTATCCTAATCCTACCATTTAGTCAACCGGATGCGACGGAATTGTGGCTCTCTGAAGAAACCACATTTAGGGAAAGTCGAGCTGTTTACAAATTCGTCGTTTTATTTTATTGGAAACATGATTGCGGTATAAAATTAATTTAAAAGTGTATTCATTTGTAATATGAACAGGAGAATTTTCCAAATTTATTCTCGAAATAAAACTTCTAATATCCGTCGAACTTTTGCACTGCTCAATCAGACGTTTCGCTCTTTTCTGTGCTTCATCAACGAGCACAAGGCGTTTGTTGAACGAAATAAAAAGACAGAGAGCTCTCGGCTTTTTACACCGTGAGGGTATCGGCGTCATTATTCTCGGGCCAGGTAGCACCGATTTAGTGAGGCAAAAAGCGGAGAGTTCGTTTGTGTTGACTAGTCCCACGCCCAAAGTGATTGTAGTAGTCGATGGGATTAAGGAAATCCTATATCGTGGTGCCTAGGTCATGGGATTCGCGTGAAAAAAATTTAATGCCATTCTTTATGGATCAATTAATGTTCTCACGAAATTTCAGGGTCGGTTATCGACCAGTTGAGAGAGAAAAATATTATTGGAAGTAGGTGTTCTCCGTGACGGATACCCAGGGTAACATAGAAAAATCCGATTTCCGGTCACTAAAAATATATATATCTTAGTGAAAATCCGTAAAATATTTTACAAAAAGCAGATTTAAGTACTTCAAACTTGTAGCGATCCAATGGTCTCAGGAAAAAAGGGGTTATCGATCTAGTTTTTATGGAATATTGAGTTGGAATGGAACTTCCGGCAGCGGACAGCGTTTTGACACTTTAGAGATGGAGGGTCAACCCACGCGTATCGGCGCGGTCGAGTACTACGTCAGTCACTGGAATAACTATTATTTCGGTTTTGTAATTAAATGCACATATTTTATAACCAGTTGCTGATAGGGACAAATTCGTTTATTAAAAACTATTTAAAAAAATCTTTATGACTCCAGGAAACTCTGGAAGTACTTTACTCTCGAGACTGTTCCTAAATATTCTCAAGTCCCTCTACGGTGAAGAAAACACTGCCGCATGAATTATTGATGGCGAGGGAATTATCATGACCACTCAACGCATTGAGCTCTAAACAGAGACCTTTCGAATCAATACTCAACAGAATGAGTGATACGCTGAAAAATTCCGATTTTCGATGTCATCGAATCCGATTTGGAATGACCGATCGCCATGAAATTTCACTGAACATCCGAAACAAGTATTATCACTTTTACGTGACAGTTATTCGAGAAAATTTTCTGGTTTTGTAACGTCACACGAAAACAATCTCAATTGCTGATAAGATCATTATCGAATTTCCGAAAATCACCCTATCTTATGACTCAACGAATATATCTAGGAATGTGCTACACACTTTATGGCATAACGTCAAATTTCCCATAAAAGCGTACAAAAAAATCTTCATTTTTTATTTTTGGAATATTCTTTTGAAGATTCTTTCAACGATATTATGCATCGGGAAGGATCACAATGAGACACCTTGTATATACACGTATAACGAGGCATTAACCCGTCGGAAAGTGACCTGATTGGTGACTCGACACCTTTGTGTACGCCGTGGCAACTGGGTGAGAAGTGTGGCGGACCACTGTTAGATGTCTGGACAAACCAGACTGACAAATCAGAGTGGTACGTATCGGTCCATCGACATAGGCTTATATAGCATGGCCGTAGCCAAAGTAAAATGTTTTTGGGAGTTTTTATTTGTATATACTAAAAAATTGGATTGTATCGAAAGGCCATTTTGCGACAGTGTTGCAACAGTTCAAGGGTTAGTTGTTATTTGTGAAGCAGCGATGTATTTTCAGAAAATCCTCTTCTACAATGGGTACAAATTATTCACAGATGTCTCTCTCCAGGATAAATATTATTTAAATTATTCCGCAAACGTTTGAGGAATACAAATTTGTTTCTTTCATTTTTTTCTCAGTGTTGTTACACAATGAAAAAAAAATCATCCAAACTTACGTTGGACAACTGCCAGCTCCATAATACTCAGAAAAGGATTGATACCGTTGAAAATGGGCTTCTTGCAAGAAAATAAACCTGTAATTGAAAAAAAGGCTTTTCAAAGAAAATTGATTTTGTTATGAATTAAAGAAAATCCTGTGAGACTTAGACTATTTTTTACTAAAATAGGTTGATCGTTCACTAAAACAGAGTTTAGCAATGTTCGATAGAGTTTTCATTGCCAATAAATGACATTTTGATTCCGGAAGCGCAAACAAAATGTTGGCCAAATTGAAAACGATCAAGTACTTGGCTAATCGTGTTCGTTGTACGAAAATTCCTAAAACGTTGCAGGACAAATTGAAAGGAGTTAGAGTTTTGATGTGTGGATTTGATCCGGAATGCTCGATGTATGCTGGGCATGGAGCATTTCGTATATGGTATAGTTCCCGAAGAGCCGGTAGCTTCAATTCCTGCGTTACCTATGTGTATGTATCGCGGTCAACCGGAAGCTCGCTATTATGCAATAGGAACGTGAATTTCCGGCCGTAATGTCGACACTGTAACGACTATGTGTGTGTGTGTGCCGAGTATCGTACATTTGGAAGCTTCATAGTTCCCAAATTTAGTAACAATTTTAGTTATAGAGAAAGTACAGATGAGAACTGGTCAACGCAATTGTGACTGGTTCTGAGTAAATTCACTCCAGAAAAATGATCCCAATAAACGCATAACTTTCGTTTTTTTGTCCTACAGACAGTCAGGAATTACGAATCGGAATAAATATTTTATTCTTATTCTACTTCGTACTGTTATTTGCGATTATTTTAAGATTTGTAGAATAAATTCTGAATTCTCTGATTATTCGACTGCTCTCCGGTCATTTTTAATACTTTCATTCGATCATTTTACAAGTTTGCCAGTCGCGAGGGATTTTCGAGAGAATTGTCAAATCAGTATTGGTAACAAACGATCTAAGTTAACCTGACTGACAGCGAAACTGGAATTTCGCTGAGTTTCCGAGAATAAAATAAGTTGCGATTATATCGAGAGTCGAGCGATTGCTATTGGAGATCTATCACATAGAGGTTTCAGAAAACCTTTATGAAAATCTTAGAAAAGATCGAACATTTTATTCTCTTTCGTATGGCGAAGCATTAATATTCTTTTCTGCATTTCAAGGCAAAGGAGTTTAAGATGCAAATGTATTCACCAAATCGCCTCACGTCCATTAGATCGATTAACTTGTCATTTTTGATTATTGGTGTAGGTCTAAAGCTCGGAAAATATTTCACTGTAGCAGAGTCAGTTGAAAAGAAGTTCGTAGAAGTTTATACATATCCTCAGGGTTCTCGGGATAGGGTTTGACAGTCTTCTGGGTTACTATCAAAAGATCTCGTGTACGATCATTTACACTCTTTGGTTTGTACATTCTTGTACTCTTCTTTACACACATAAAAATACATATATATATATATGCATATACTATAATCGTCATTTTTATCTCTGTTTTATTTCAACTGACTCGAAGTTAGCCCCTCATCGTTATCTTGTTTCGTGGTGATCCGGGGTCTGTATTCTCCATCTCGTTCTCGAGATCAACGCTCTCACAGGTTTTTTAGCTCCAATACGGTATCCCGTAGGCCCACGTCACTCATCATTTCTTAAGAATGAAGCTCTTTTTTACTCTCGGAGTCGTTCTTTTTTTTTTTTTTTTTCTATCCTCTTTCTCATCGACTAAGATGAATAGTCACTTGACATAGCACGAATACATGATATGCTCGCCCGCACGGTCGGTGACGTTTGAACCTACAAAAAGCATATAAAGATATCAGTCAACGGAGCATAAAATGATTAAAAAAAAAAGAAAAGAAAAAAAAAACAATCTGAGCCACTAGCCGAAAAGAGACGTCGACGAGTTTTCCGATCGTGAGAATTTTCCTAGATAAAAACGTTCCGGAAAAATTCTATGAAAAATGCTCGATGAAACAGCTCATCAATGATGACAGAAACTTCGTTCCTTCCAACTTTTAAATCTCTTTTATCCATGTAAATCTCACGTCTTGAATTATTTGTCCATAAAAAAAAAAATCATTTCGATGAAAGCCTTCCACCGAGTCTTTTCACTGAATTGCTGTCAGAGATTGATATTTCGATTTTCGATGTTCCATCATCTCTATTCAGCCATTACCAACGGCGATGATTCGTTTCACTTTTTTCAATGTTTCAAATTTTCTCTGATAAAAGACAGCCTGAATATAAAATTAAAACACGAAGCCTCTGCCATTTCAATGTAAATAAGTAAAAGTATTTTTTGGCACTCTAATAATGATCATACCGGTCATTCCATGTATTCCAACAACAAAAAAACATCAATCATCAAAAGTCATAAAATTAGACAAAAAACATAATAACAAATAGAACTTTAGTCATCAATGAAGTAGTTCAACTCTGAAGTTCATCGTTACGAATCAGCATTTTAATGTTATTCGTAAGTTCAGTTGCGACCGAAAGAAAGATCAACACGAGTGAGAAAAACGTTAGAGTGTGAGAATGTGTACATATAATAACGTCTATTAAGCTGCACTACACGGATATACGCATGAGCACAATATACCGGTATACGTGGGTCGTTGGGCCTACCCATTGATACCCACACAGTCCCATTCATGAATTCAACGTGACCCGGGACGAATAAGAAAGTATGGATAGTAAATATAGTACGCTTACATATAAATAGTATGCATATATATATATATATATAAATACACAAGGAGTATAGACTCGAATGCGTCATTTTATTTCATGCGAGTTTCTTTATTCCTCACACGACGGGATAACGATATATATATATATATATATATATATATGTATGCGTATGCGTTTGAGTATTTATATATATTCATTTGTGCATGGGTATGTACGAATGTGGGTGAAGTTGTAGCCATGCAGTGCCTACGCTTTTTCACAAATGCATATATATATATATATATATATATATATATTAGTCGTATATACAGTACCTGTTGTTCTCTGTGGGTGTATACGAGGCCTTATATGTACCGAGACTTAGCGTACGTCTACGTCTCTGCACTTCCTCTCTTTTTTCCATCTTTATCTCTTATTATTCCTATCTCCTTTTCTCATTGTTCGTTTACCACGTATGTATACCTACGCTCTCGATTAACGCGGATGAGCAGTGCATTTTTCTTTTAACCTCTCGTCTTCCATTGGAACGTTAACCTACCCCATACACGCGCACGCACACACATTTACGCGTGTCTATGGGCCATTTTGTACAGAAATAATGAAAATGAAAAGCTCCGAATAATTTGATTTATTGACGCCGAATTCGGACGGTATAATCGCTGTATTTGTAATTTTTGCAAAAAATAATTAAAAATTTCGCTGGTGAAGAATTTTTTCGACAAAATTATGAGCCCTCGAATATTAACTAATTGAAACGATCAAAGTATCGATGAATCCTCGTATCTTTCACAACCTGTTTATCGTGTGGCAGGAATATTCTGCAAGGTTTAGATAAAATGGTGAATAAATGAGGGTAATTAAGTTTTATTAATGTTTTCGTTACATTCATTAATTATAATTTGATCGTTGTACTTTATCGAAATTTTTTTATATCCTTGTCACTGATGTACATTAAAATTAACGATTTGTAATATTTATGTTATCAATCCGAGGTCGTAGAGATTGAAAAAATTTCAGGTCAATACACAGTGCCTACAGGTATTAGCGAAGATATCCTGGGAACTATAAAATCATTAATAATTGAAAAAAAAAGGAAAAATAACGATAGTCCAGATCCACTTAACTTGGAATGATATTCCTGAAACATGAACGATTAAAAAGGAACATGTTGATAATTAGCAGAGCTTTATTGACTCGACGTGAAAAGCCCGATAAGTCGTAACGACCAACAACCACGCATATATACTTCGCGATGTATAGTTTCTTCGCATTGTATACGTCTGTAATGCTGTCTCGCACTCTTCCTCCAGGATGCGTTCGTGGCAGATATTTTACATAAACATATAGGTAACGGACCAGCACTTCCGTTCTTACGCTTTCGTTACACTCCTGCACACTGCTAATAGTCTCTCTTCTCTATAATCCGTCGTGTTATTAAAGCATCGAATCAGATTAAACCGAATGAAAATCGATTGTAATTACGTTTAAAATTTCGTGCGGAAACAGGGACTCGTGTACAAACGTCTCTCTGGTATGGGTGGAAAATATTTTACATTAAAAACTAACTTCCGTTTTAAGGAGATTGGCTACACACAACAATGTTGCCATGTTAAAAGCATAGGAAAGCATTCGAAATGATTAGAATTTAATGAAATTTGGTGAGCATATTCTTTTGGATTAAATATGAATATAGAAATTTTTCAAGATTTTTCTTCTACATAGTTTTCAAGTAATTCAACACTAGAGTTTACATCCGTAAGCATAGGATTCTGATATATATAGGTATATCTTTTGCATATTGTAAACTCCAATTATTGGACAACTATGTAGACGAAAAATTTGAAAAAATTTGTGTCATTGCATTTGATGCTAAAGAATGTTATCACTAAATTTTATTAAATTCTTATCGCATTGTCGTATGTAGCCACCCTTCTTAATATTGCGGTTTCGATATTTTTTATTACAAGTATCCAATTACAAAATTCGTTCAGATCTTGAGGAAAGTATATTTACATGATAAACAGTATTTTTCGTCATGATAATACGTATTTTGAGATCACATTTACATTTCAGAGACATCGGTATACTTGGGTACGTTGAATTTTATTTTTGCTATTCCTATTGGGACCGTGCATACCTAACACTGTCACCAGAGTGAGAATGTGTAGTCGTGTACATACATACGTTTTTTCGAGAAAAAATGCCTTTGCACAGAGCGAATATATAAAGCCCTAATTAAGTCAGGTTAAAGATCCATATGGTCTGATCATGCGAGAGGATTAAACGAGTATATCGACTGCGATATAAGGGAATGTATTAAGCATCTAATCGAGCACTATACGTTATCCTGCTACCACTGTCAGAATTGTAATCGCACATGCGTAGATGATTCAAACACGCATGCACGTAGTCGGTATTTATCGGGTGGGAGTGTTGGTGGTGGTGGTGGCCCGTCACTTATTCAGTGTCGTAGTCGTTAACCGCGGCTATTTTTAGTATGACTGTAACACCGGAATAAATCCGCGAGATCCCAACAGATAAATTAAGACCAATTAAAGCAAACGAGGCCGGAGTTGTTTTATTTTAGATACTATTATGTATTCATACAGCACTCGCTAATATGTTACTTGCGCAAAGAAAACTCCATGTTTTTTGTGGTTACAGAGGACCACCTTTTTCTTTTAACGACTTTTCGTCGAGTCTCAAGTGATTTGAGCACTTTTCGAGTCTTTGGATCCAGAGCAATCCGGAAAAATCTATGTTCAATTAAGTTTTTGATAATTATTCGAAAGTAGAGCTCTCTTGTGATAAAGCTAAGAAATGAAAAAAGAAAGTAACTCATTAGTGGGAAACCGACGAATTTCAACGTTACAAACGACAGGGACGTTTTCTAATTTTTCCTAGTTCTGCAAATCAGTTTTTTCAGGAGTACAGGAGAGTACAATGACATCTGTTTTGATCAGTTGATGAAGGCGGAAGAGGTTCTAGCGGCGTTTCAAAGGTCATAGGTCCCAGATAAAAGTTGTTTAGAAGCGTTGTCGTCGATTATTTCTAAGGCCAACAATTTCCAGGACGTTACACGTTACGCAATCGCACAGTGCTCGAGGTCCGCCTGTTGCATCGTAACTCTACTCGTAGCATTCAGCTCTTACTCGCTGTTGGGCATTATGAATGGAAATGACGCGTTCATCGTACTCGCCTGCTCGCAATCACTCTTTCGTTTCGAGTCGAGGCATAAATGCGAGAATGAATGGTAGCGAGAGAGAAGGGTGGGGTCGGTTGGGTGATTGATTCATTGATAACTTTCATTTTTCCTCCAACCTGAGTTATACGCTGAAGAGAGAAAATTATAATGAGAAGAATTGGAATAATGAAGAAAGATTCAAAATGTGAAACGAAGTCTCGAAATAAAATACAACTTTGATACCTACGAATGGAATACAAAACAAAATACAGTGATTGAAAATCGAAATCTGGTAGAGATACATTAACCAAAATGTCAAAAAATTGACCCCTGCGACTGCAAATCGTTTTATTCAGAGAAAGTATAGTCTCGGCGAGCCTCATCGGGCCAGCAGACGACAGAGCTATCAATGTACTTGTCCCGAGACCTTTTGATTTTTAAAAGAAATGAAAATGCATTAGGTGTAGAGCTGACCTCAATTCATTAACAACAAAAATTCGCTTAGTACTGCGTTACTTAGCTGCTAAGCTGTGTTTTAAATATATGGCGAGCACTCGGAGCATAGCTCCAAATGTACTTGTCTTCGTAGGCTCTAACGAGTCTTCGGATAAGCTAAAGTGTCAAATGACAGAGGCCGATGTCTCTAAATGTTAATCAGCTTTGCTCTATTGCTACTGCTCGTATATCGAAACTATCGGTCAACGCAGATTACGTTGCTTCAGATTTCTTATCTAACAGGGGTGCGCAGTCTATGAAGATAATGGTAATGTCGTAGGAAAAATAAACAGACGACTATTTTTGGCGAGAATAATATTCAATGGGCACTTTGTACTGAGCTTACACGAAGCGGTAGACTTAACTCCCTAGTCGGGACACAGATGGCGGGCTAGGCTTCATCGCTCAACCTAACTGATTTGCGTTCACCTGATTTATGATGACTAAAAAAAAATGTGTTGATTAGAAGAAAAAAATTGACAAAGAAATTTGTTGACTGGACAAAAAATTTGGTCGACTCGATCACTTAATTTGTTGGTTCGAACAAACGTTGCTCGCACTACAAGAAAAACGTCGTTGAACCAAAGAATTTCATTTGATTCGCCTGGAGTTGTTGAATCCAACAAAAATTTTGTGTCCAATCAACACATTTGTTTTCTCACTGTAGGTGGCGCTGACTGATAACTAATTGCAGTGTTATAAGACAAAAAAACCCAGTAGTTAGCCCTTTAATGCGATTTTCAACTTTTAATCATTGTCTTATATGCTGAAATACAAACCTTCAATGAAAACTTATTTACTAAAGTTCAATAATGAATTTAATGCAAACGATTGAACCCACATTAAAACATTGATACTATTTATTGAAAAAACGTAATCTTGATAAGATGTTGGCTACTTGAAACCAGTAGATCGCCACTTGGGGACTTTATAGCCAGCTCTTTTGCTTGGTTGAAACTGGCTGAGGTGAATGCCATGATGCAGCTGAACGGTTGACTTTGTATCCGATCCAAAAGTTGGCCGTTTTAATCAGCGACTGTTGTTGATAAAACCAACATGAATAATGTTTTTTGTTTGGTGTTGTGTTGTGTCTTAATGAAACGAAAAAAGCATAAAACACACAATCGCAGTCACTTGAGGTGACTCGAGGCTTTTGATTACATCGTACATTGCGTTACATTCGAAACGTCTGTGTTATGAGAGCTTTGGACGCTAGCAAGTGAACCTTGAAGAAGTTTCGAGGTGGTTTGTTGACCCGTTAAATAATGTCGAGTACACGAGACTCACGTGTGGAATGATGCTCGAGGAAAAAGGAAAGGAAGAAAAAGGAAAAGGGAGAGCAAGAGGAAATGGTAAAGAGCGAGGAAAGATTACTCGTGCGCGGGTTGATACTCCAGCGAAGAGGACAACCGTGCACACGCAAGTTGGCGGGAAATTGAGACTCCATCCCACACTATGTAAACCGAGAACTTCTAGAGCGTCTATCATTTCGTTGGTGGGAAAACACGGTGAGAATGAAAGAAAAAAAATTAATAAATAAAAATAAGATTAGAGGATTGGTTTACCGGCTAACATAACTGTTGTACTGGAGTGCTCAAACTAATGGTACTCAACTCGGATGTTCATTGAATGATCCAACTTAAAGAGCCCCAAAAGCACCTGAATGAGAAAAACTGATGACTTACTTTGCTCGCTCGCATCGACGATTCTTTCATCGAAACCTTTATCATGGACTAATAACGGAGCAAATGAAGTTAAGTTGAATAAAATAGAAGACAATAGAAGATTCCACATTAAGGATCATTTTACGAATTTTCAAAGATTTGGCACATTCATGCTCAGCCGTTAAACAGCAGAGTATTTATCTTTTTGAATAAATTAAAAAAAGTTGAACAATTTGATAGAAGTTTTCGATGTCAATCATTTTTGGAATGACGGACAAATCGATATTCTGCCTTATATTCTAAATTTTGTTGGGTTTGAAAAGGTTGTGAGTGAATCCTTTTGCTTTTTAGTCATTTTTATGAATCCAGGATATTATACATTGGACATTTTCGACGCTTATAAATTGTTCGTTTTACTAGGAAGATATCTTGTCCTAAAAGGAGTAGTATCTATGGTAGTTCAATATCATTATCATAAAGTTTTTGCGTTAGTATGTCAACTCTAGAATAGAAGAGGTGAGTGCCAAAGCAATTAAAACAACGGTTTTTACTGCGTGGATGTTTTTCACGGGTGATCATTTAGTTCACTCACCGGTCTGCGGACAGTCGACCAAAAAACGGAGATTAAGAGAAAGAAATAGTGTAGGCAGAGTGAGAGAATGGAAAAACGAATATGCAGAAGGTCTTTCTGTCGGTCAGGCGATTCCGAGAATATACATCACATCAGCAAGACTGCTCTCGCGAATTAAGGATATTTATTGGTCTGGCGCTATAGCACTGGAATTTGAGACTTTGTTTACGAAAAAAAAAAACTTTTCCCCGCCAAACTATTCGAGTCTTTTTTTTTAGTGGGATAGAGTCCTGTGCTCGGTTTGCCCCCGCGATTCTCTCAACACTTCGAAACCCTAATAATCGCACATATATATATATATACGTATGAGCACACATATACAAAGCTCTTTCCATCTCTTCCAAGTTTCCCCTTCGCCCCTCTCTTTACTTTATGGAAACGAGCCGACGGTTAGTCTTCTCTATCATAAAAGGGGCCCGCGTGCTCGTTCCCTCGTCCTCTATTTTGCGTCAAGCGCAAAAGATGCGAAAGAGAGCAGGATATATAACGATGGATTCTGTTTAAGAGAGATTCTCGTCGGTTGAGAGCTTTCTGAGCTGGCCCCGAGAGTAGAGTAAATGGGACCGCCCACCCCTTCGGTCTCTAAGATATTCCCTGTGGGAATATTGGGCCAGGATCAGTTCTCGCGAGTGTGTTCTCTCTTTTCTGTCTCTCCCACTCGCTCTCTCTCTCTCTCTTTCTCTCTCCTTTTTCTCTCCTCGTCTTCCGCTATGAGTTTGCTTTTAACCGCGCATCGAGATGGCGGCATAAACGTGCTTGTGTTTCGTCCAAAGGGCAGCCTCCTTCAGGTATATAGAATTTCAGTTTGACAGGATTAATTTAGGCCTCGCAAGGAGGCCTCCTCCCTCTCTATAAAACTCATTGTTGTTTATTACCCGATAATTGGTAGTTTCGTTTTACATTGTAAGGGGGCTCGTAAAATAGCGCCGATAAGAGTGAAAGGTGAAGGGTTTTTGATCGCAATTTAATGCTAAACATTCCAGATCGTACATACCTATCGTTCATTATATCAACGCTCTCTCTCTCTCTCTCTTTCTCTCTCCACTTATTCCTCGCGAGAATCTTGTTTCACAGTCCCGTAAGAAATTTATACTATAATTTTTTTTCTTGGATTTATAATATTACAGCATGCAAAAGTGTTCGAAAAGGAGCCGCTTGCCTTCTCGCCTCCTCAAAATTTCATTCGCTCGTGTCTTATATATCTACTCAATATCATAACGTCATATTAAAAGTGGTTTTAAGAAAAAAAAAAGGCCAGGATATTGAAGGAAGAGAAAAAAAATCACCAGAGACAGTGAGAGTGCGATTTCGAGGAGAAACTGGAGAAACTTAATTACCATTATCCCTTTTCGTCTAAATGCGTATGTGTAAGTATTTTCTTCCCGTTTTCCCGGGTTTCTCATCGTGGAAAAAAATCAGGATTTGATTCGCCGAGACTGTGGATGATATTACCCAGAAGCCCTTCCGAAGGATATCGAGGCATAAAAACAGGGTCAAGACCTGCCTGAAGGTCTGGAGAAAAAAACTTTAGCAGTGTTTATGAGAGGTGCGGAGAAATTAGGAAAAGATACTGTAGCATCAATGATTAAGGAGAACGAGAGGGGTAAATCGAGGGTGAGTCTAGTGGTTTATAGAAAGAAGAAGAAAAAAAAACAACTATGAACTTTGAGCCTGGAGAGTAAGAAGGAGGTTATATCCCCGAGTAGTCAGGCGCAGACATCTACTCCTTCTTCTTCTTCTTCTTGTACGCATCCTTGGGTCGTGGAAAACCTTGATATGCCGCAGCGTTCTCTTTCTTTCTACATTTCGCCAAACCACGTCTTTTCATTCCCTTTCTCGTGAGGTCCTTTAGCCCCTTTCTCGCAACCTTCCCTTTTGGCACCCTCCGCTGGTCTGTCTGGCCCCAAACCATCGCCCAAATATCCAGCCAGACGCAATTATCCTTGTACGGGGAAACTTTCTGGGTTCACATCTCCCTCTGTAACGAGTCGTACGTTTCTTTTCATTTGTTATAAATTCAATCATTTTGTTTTCTCTTTAAAATAGTGTCAGTATTTATGCTTTTTCTTGATTATTTACAAGAGGTATATCTCAATAAACAAATCTCTCATCCTCCCTCTGTAAGTTTCTTATTCTACATTAACATTTTCTTTCACTTTTGCTTTTTCATTTCACCACAAATGTCTTCTTTTTGTATTTTAATTAGGTCGAGAATAAAACTCGAATTTCTTTAGAGATTCGTTTGAAAAAAATAAGCCGAAGAGGTTTCGTTAGCCACAGAGTGAAAATAAAAATGCATATGAGAGTTATTGGATCCAGGAACCGTGTTGAGACGCTGGAAGCTTTGTGTTAGAAGCAGAAAAAGAAAGAAAAAGAGAGGGAGCGAAAGAGAGCGGTGATACGAGTTCCACAACGAGAATTTATTATTTTTCCGCATAGCAAGCAACAACGAGAGCCGACTCACGGTCTCGCTCTCTTAGCCCCGCCGTTATTAATCCGTCTCGAATATTCATACTGGCTTAATTCCCAAATAAAAAAGAATGTGTGTAAGAGAGAAATATCTGAGGGTTGTTTGAGAGAAAAAAAAAAAATAAAAAAAAGAGGGCGGGCGAATGAACCACACGCCGAGGAATTATTTGTCTGCGAGAGTGGACGAGGAATCGAGGGGTGGCCACTGCACATACTTGTATCAGGTATATAGTTATACGCGTATAAGTTATAATACGACGGCGATAGTGCAAGTATATATAACGAGACGGGAGGGTTGTGCCTTGGAGTGTACGAAATATGCGAATCGTTAAAGGAGGCAACAGACGAAAAGATTGTAAGCACGACTGTTGAGTAATTGAGTCGAGAGTCACAATTATTTTTTTCTTTTTCATGTAGATATTTTACTCGGAAGGTTGAAGTTTTTTCAAAAATAGATAAAACATGATTTTTAAAGATATCTCTTACATAATTATTTCTACTCAAGTGTGCATTATTTTCGACAATTCTGACAGCTTTTTTGCCGAAATTGAACGAAGTAAAAAACTGGTTTTTGCAATTGTAATATCGATACAGTTTCGCATTTCTTTGCTAAGTTCAAATTCATAACATTTTTCAGTAACCAAAGGAGACAAATATTAAAAAAAAAAAAGAAATTACAATACACGTGGTACACTTCAGAAATATTGTAATTGTAAATAATCGAAGGATCTTTCGAAAGTGTTGAGATTAGCAAATTGCTCATATATCGATTAGATTCGATGTAATCGTGACCTGTTATTTATTCGATATGTAGACATTCGTGGTGAATAAATGTATTTTTCAATTCTCTTGATTTCATTATTTAATTCCTTAATCAACAAATAAAAATGATATTTGAAGTACAAGTGAAAGTGAAAAGAGAAAAAAAAGAGGATTTAATAAGAGCAGTACAAAGGTGTATCCACGATCAATCAAACTGGATTCATGTTAATTAAGGGGTGAGTCAACATTTCCAAAAAATCGTTGTTTTTTGCATTTTCTCAAAGTACAGCATTTCAAAAGTATTTTTTGAAAATTTTAGACGAATCGTAGCATTATTTATGGAGATAAACAAATTTGAGCGCAGCTGCCTCGAGTAGGTTAAAGTATATAGGTAGCCGCAGCTATAAGCTCGACGATACGAAAAAAAATCGCTTTTGCTGCAGCTGCCGAGGCGCAGAAAGGTTCATTTTATGGTGCCGGAAAGGATGATTCAACGTAAGTCTGAAAATAATTTTTTATCTACATGTCAATTGTACTTAAAAAGTGATTTATTAATGATCCCCGTTAATTTTTTTGGTTTCGGATGATCCAGTGATGAACAACGGTGATCACCGCAAAACACCTTTTTTTGGACCTCTCCCAGACTGACTGCATCTCGCTTATTTATCATTATTTTTCAATGAAAACTTTACTGTAGCTACTAGAAATATTGATTATTCATATGGGAAAACATTTTTCACTGAATGATAAAACCTGTTTGAAACAAAAATCGCGAAAAAAGCGTTTTTTTCGGCGTTACAAGTGGCTCTCACTTCTCAGAGTCAACACGATTGGAAATGCTGACCAAAACGAATTACGACACATGGAAAATGAAAATTCGTGCACTTCTGAAGAAAAGTAAAGAATCGGAATACGCAAAGGAAATAAAGAAAAAATTAGCCGCGAATTTGTGGCCATGAGTGATAGGTACATTACCAAAATTAAGCAAAGGCTCGCCAAGAACTTCATTCGAATTTTATTCTTCCAGCCAATTTATATCCACATGAAATTTTATTCTGCATCGGGATTTTAATTTTTATTCTGTACAGAATTCTCTACCATTTTTATTCACTCCAGTTGAACTGCGTACATTTTTGAGAATAATAAAGCAGAGAGCCTACGAGTGTGAGAAGTAACCGAGGAAGGAGAGACAAATTGGGGAGAAAGCGGGCAACGAAAGCTGCGAAAAGTGGTGCCAACTAATTAACAAGAGGCATAATGGATGCCCGCATATATAACGGGGTAAGCTTCGGAAGTGAGAGCTCAAGCTAGAAAGGTGAAAACCCAAGTCAACGACAACATGGCAGAGCCCCTTAACTATATATAGTAATATGTGACACCGTTACCAAGCGTTTGGGCGAATGGTGAGGCTGAGCTTATGGAAACTTTACCCGTAACCGGAACAAGGTTTGCGATTTATGAAAACTCTTGTAACAACGTAAATGTTTGGAATGCAGTTGGAGAAGCGTCGTTTTACCGAGATAAATTGAGTACCGTAAGCTATATGAGATTCAAGAATGAAGCATCTTATGCTCCTGAAATGAAAGAGATACGAAGCCTGGCAAACTCGAATGAAAAACGAGGAGGTGGCCAGAGTCTCCTGCGAGGACCGAAATTAAGAGTATCCAGACCAAACTTTGGACACTTATAGAGTCAAAGAGATGCTGCAATAAAAGCTTGGCTGGCAACAATAATAGCAAAGTGATAGGGATAAAATGCTTAGACAGAGGGGAAGCAAGGCCCAAATCGACAATGCTTAAATTTATTTTTAACCAGGTGGAACTTTCAGGACTTTCCAGAATGCATTTTTCGGAGTTCCATTGCCGTTAAAAAGTTGCCTGAAAAATTGGAAATCAGAAGAGGGATAATTGTGTATTTTTGTTTGTAAATGTTACTGAACCCTGACGCTCGATCAACTAGCATCTTTATTTATCCTGAGTGCTCTTTCGTAGCATGGATATGCAGGAGAAAACCTTTCACCGTTTGCGATCTATTGCGTAGATGGTAAAAGTGAAAGTGTATCAGTAGGAAAAATAGATGAACAGCCAAGACGAAATACCAATGTGGGGACATGGATATTTAAGATGAATGCCAAAACACTTTTTACAGAGCTCAGAATCCTTAACCATTTTTTTGAAACCACTCAATATTGTTTTCGTAGCCCGCTGGTCTGAAAACTGACGTTCTCTGCACTACCTTGAACTCAAGGTGCAGTACGCCAATCGTCGAACAACAGGTGCGTCGCTCACGTCCCAGAAAACAGAGAGAGAGAGAGAGAGAGAGAGAGGAGGTGAGACGAAATTGCGACATATTGCGAACGACCAGAATCATCTTCCTGCGGTATCCGATGAGCCCTCTCTTGAAATCTAAGAAAATGTCAGGATACAGCAGTCGTCATAAGCCGGGACAAATTACACGTTCTCTTACATTTTGTCGTTGAAAATTACACTGGAAACGCTTTTTTTTTTCCTGGAAGTGTACAACAGGACATGTTACTGCATACATTATTATCTCGTACTTGATACTTTTCATACATTGTCCGTTATTGCAGACAGCATATGAAAAGTAACTACAATGAAAGGCATAGGAACCGATGGGTTTTTATTTCACAGTTGCCATCTTAATGGTCCTTCGTATGATCGTATTAAAAACTATTTTCAGCCAAGTGCCAACTATTTTTTTATCAGATTTTTACCATACAATTGTTTGAAACAGCTACAACTCGTGGCTAGATCTGACGTTAATAAACGGCGTATAAAATTAAAAGAGAAAAAAAAACAGACAGGTAGCACCAATCGTATTATTTCACTGCTCACTCGATTATATATTTATGGACGGCCTAGAGGGTTTGTGCGTTATACGATTAAATATTGTATCGTGTACATAAAAAAGAGTGTCTTACAAGAAGAGGGATGAAGTTGAAGGCAAGAAAAATATCAAGGAACCGGGATAAGGAGTCGTTGAACGTAGAGGAACCCAAAAACAACGCGTTTCTTCATTCGCTCCGTTGATTCCTGTAGTTATATTTCTCTCTTTTTATTTTTCTCTCCTCGTTAGAACCAAACATCTGTCGGCAGGTGGTTCATCTCACCGCAAAAGTCTCTTCTCTGTTCCGATGCATCATAGCCCCAGTGCCCACATTGTGATTGCACGCTGGCTTTCCCATTGGGTTGCATCTACTTGTTGCATGCCTCGACAAACTCATGCATGCACACATTTTTCATATTATTAAGCGAGCCCCGGCAGTGTCTCGTCGCCAAGTACAGAAAAAAATAAAACATTAAGGGTCGAGAAATGACGCTGGGATGAGCGACGCATTTTAAAATGTATTCGTTAGATCAGAATGAGAGTAACGAATAGACGAGATAGAAAGACAACAAACAGAGAGTGATCATCGGTTTAATGTTAGTTTCCGTTGGACCTCTTGACCTCTGTGACTAGCAGACCACTCATGATTCTAGACTACGCACTGAGGGAAAGACCCTCGTACAGTTTTTATGAGATATCATCGTCCGGAATCAAGCACTGAAAACGGAATTTTGTTGATGCAACAAAATTCATTTGATCAAAATTTATTTTCTTGATTCAACCATTGATTATTTCTAGTTTTTATACCACAGTTGATGTACACAGATCTTTGGTTCCGTGCACCTCCATTTGGCATTCATCCATAATATTTTGTCCGACGTATTCGATTATTTTATTTGATTCAAGCAACAAAATTTCGTTTTCAGTGAGTTAAGAGGATTAAATATTTTTTCGAAACTCATCGCTTTGAAAAAAAATCAATATTGATGCGTGTCTGGAACAAATATATAATTTTCATTGAATTTGCCATGCGTCGCTGGAGTTCGGTTATAGAAAAATTATTTTTCCCAAAGCAAGGATAATGTCAGCTGGAACCTAATCTTCGTGCGTTTACCTCTCGCCTTCTCTTCGAAGTACATGTCTACCAAAATTTACCGCAATTACGAAGCTCCATACGAGGCTGAAGCATTGCTCATTATAACGTACGCGAATAAGGACAAAATTAAAACATCGTTAAACAGTAAATGCAGCATTATAGCGAGACAAAGAAAGAATGTGGAACTCTTACTACGCATTTACTACGTATATCTGATACGTAGTAAGTATAGTAGCCACGGCCATGCGCTCTTAAAAGAAAGAGGTATTCTCGTTGTTTTTTTTTCTTTCATCTTCGTTCCACACTCACTGGAGTACACACGTATAGCCTACTGCGAGTCCCTTATGCACCGGTTCTCGTGGCACTGATTCGTAGTAGTAGTAGTACGCATTCTCGGGCAAGCTGCATCGATGCCAGCAAGAACGGCCATGCGGTTTGCATCGTGCAGCAGGTGGGCCCGCAGCGAAGCAATCTTTTGTGCATCGTACTCGCGTGCGTTGCTCTCGTTCAAAGACATGCCATAACCCCCTTTGCTCGTATCGTTGAGTCCCCTCTACAGCCAACGCGTGTATCGAGATGCAACCTGCTGTGGCGAAATCCTCAGGCTGTAGTTTATATCCATCAAGTCCCAACAACATGATATTATGACTCGGCAGAGGATGAGCGTTAAGTCACTCGGAGTGCGGGAAAAAAAAAAAGATAATTAATAGAGACGGGTCGAGCATGAAAACAAAAAAAAAACAAACAACAAAAAATGTATAATACTTTTATCATCGAAAACGAAGCTAATTTGGACGGAGAATTCTCAATTTGAAGGGAAACAAAAATTTCAAATTCTTGAAAGCAAAAAATTCTTATCGATGACCATTTGACGAAATTGTGAGAGTTTTATATTTGAGAAAAAATAGAAAAGTTAATTTATCATTTGGATTGCTCCCATATGTCGGAATTTTTTTTATTTTTTTATTATCCATTTCTTATTTACAACTTTATTCAGTTTAGGTGTCGTTTCGTGAAGAATTACTCGAAATTCGATGTGGTCGCTGGCACAATCAGCCGTTTTGGGGTATATGTAATTTTTCAAATGAAATCCCTCCAAGATCGCTGACCCGGTGCTGTCATCGTATTTTTCAAGAATATACTACGTTACACGAAGTTCATGAAAAATGACGGACTCCCTTGTCCACGTCAATGTGCACACGTTCGATTTTCCTGAATGACTGATCGAAACGGTCGCACGAGTAATCGGTTCGTGGAGTTCTTCTGGGACTAATGGAGCCAATGATGGCGTGGCGAGCCCTCCGAAAACGACTCTACTGTGCACCTTTCCGCGATTCTTTTCGATATTATTATATTGGGTACCGTGGCTTTCTCGCCCTCTTTTTCTCTTTCTGTTCCCTCACAGAGCTTACATTTTTCACGTTGAATCTGTGTCTTTATCGTGACATGGTCGTGTCACTGTTGGCAACTGTTGTAACAGCTGGTCCGAATTCGTTACACAGGTAGCTATGTGTAACAGGAAAATAGTGTTTTCGGAATTGAGTATAAAGAAGTGCATCATCATGCACAATTATCGTTTGGGGAGTGAAAGAATGCGGTGCATAATAGTTTTTTTACTTTTTGTCTCTAGATCTTTGAGATCCTTATCGCAATTATGAGTTCCTTTTTTATTATTCATTTTTTTTTTAAATTTTATAATTTTTTTTAATTTATTTTTATTTCTTTTTGATTTTTTCTTTTCGGTTTATACTAGCAGAGAAAAGTTTTCGGACAAGGGTCGGAATCTTATTCGATGCTGCTATTTCCGGTGCCATTTCGCCAGTTTCGTAGATAAACAGGATTTTGAAAGGATCAAATCCATGTTTATTTTTCTCTCCGAATCTACCGAGGAATGGAGAAAATGTATTTTTTTTTTCACGAATTTCTAGCTAGGGAAATCTATTTACCATTTCTTCGCTATTATAGTTTGCAACGCTTTAGAAATTCTACGACTTTTAAAGCCGTTAATTCACCTAGCTCGAATCCCATCCTCCTAAGAAGTGCAATCTCAAGACGAGTACGATAAAATGAAATTTCGATTAATCGGGTATATCACGATCATGCCTTATGTATTTACTCCCGATACATACTCGAAAGAGAAGAATGCTGTAGTAGAACGATCGTTCGTTTTTACGATAATCTTCGGTTCTGTTGTTCCTCGTTTTAAAACCACGTTATACTAGTATCCTCTTGATGCAGCTCGGGCACATATCGGCAGTTTCTTTTAAGTGGGAGCCTTATCCGGGGTCAACTGCTTACCATTACTTCCCGCGTGTAAACCGTTCTTCTCTGGTCAAATTCCACCTTTACCTTCATATTTCGTGTCTGCTGTATTTTTTCGCTTCGTATATACTTCGTCTTTATTTTCAGCAACACGTGGCCCATCGGCAGGTGTTGCCGATGACGCGCAGCTGCCCGCGCGAACGAGAAAAGGAAAATGGAGCTAAAAACACGTTGATCTTCTCTTGTGGTTGCTTTATTTTCGTCTTTCTTTCCCCAATTTCTTACCTTCCCTCTGATACTTATATATACGAAAGGATAATCGATCACTCAGTTATTTTTTATTAAAATGTTAAATATTATCATTATCTAACTAAATATTATTATTCATTATTATTATTATTGTTGTTGGTGTTATCGAAAAATTAAGATTATTTTTACACTTGTAACAGATTGAAAACATTTTTTTTTTTTTTTTTTTTTTTTTTTCAAATCACGATGCAAATTGTATTCTAAACATAGAGACTCTATTAAAATTCCAGGAAGCTAGTTAAGATCGTTGAAAAAAAAGAAAACTGCAAGAATCGCACAAGCTTCAAGATCAATAGAGACGATGTGTATACATTAGCATTAACGCAAACTCAAATTAGAAGAGCTCAAGTTTTACACAGGAAGCAGAACACGACCATTATCATTCAGCAATAATATTATCGCATGTATGAGCAATTAGATGGCGCCAGTCGGTGTAATTACGCTCGTTTTTTTCTACCTCTCAGCATTTTTCTTTGCCTCCTTCTTTCGCCTCTCTCGATTTCTTATCCTTTCAGTTAACCGACGACTCATTCGCTGTACTTCTTCTCTCGATAATATAGTCGATATACATTTTTTGGTAGAGGCTTGAAATATCGCAGTCTTGCATAAGTCGATGATATTCTTATAGCACCGTTCGGTGCACGCTTCCGCGAGTTGAAGGTTAATCGCGACGCCGGTAAGTGCGGTCTCATCTTTCATTGCTTCACGCGCGCGCCTTACCAATGCGTTGTTGCGTCATTCCTCGAACATGCAATCGTCTGATGTTTTTCTCCATTCCTCGGTTTACACATTTGTTTACTTCTGTGATTCCACAGCTGTGATTATCATTAGCTTTTGTTTTTATCCTCATTTTCTGTCATTACGACTCCTCCGAATTGTCTTCCGGTGAACATCGCATTTCAAGCCGTCAATAATAATTATTCGTAGTTATTACACTCGTCCACTGTCAGGTATGAGCTCAATTGTTCTCCCAATTACACTCGGTTATAAACGAAATTGCACCAAAAAAAAACAAAAAGAAAAAAAAATAATGCCTGCTCTGCTTTTACAAGGTGGCGAGAGAAACTCTGTCCTTGGAGCGTTTCAATACGAAGCTGTACGGTATTCATTGTTCTTAATAGGTGTTCGATGCCGCTTAGTCAACTGTGCATAGACTAGAGGCGAACAGTGTATACGCGTATATCTGCAACCGACAGGGGCGAAGATTGATGTCACGGACCTTGACAGTGCTCTTGGCCTGGTTCCCACTGCCACTAACGACAGAACAACCGGCCAGTTTCACCGATGAGTAAACAACCCACACGAGATTTATATAAATTGATTGACGCTTCGATGCATTTCCTATTTTCTTCGACATTAAATTCTTCCATTCTCGTCTCGGAGATCCGCAATTAGTAAGAATAGTAAGAAATACCAAATGGCACGTGGTGATCGTCATTTTTTAGGACAATACTCTGGTATCAGTGCAAATGCTCACAAGCAAGAAGGGGGAACGACAAGAAATGGTGAATCTTCTCGATGATCGCCAGCTTTGAAGTTCCAGATCTTCCAAAATGTCGCTAGTTCCTTCAACCTACGTACCGTTATCACGATGCAATGATATTTCTTCTCGAAACGATTGTATTTGATCGGACTCGGTATGGGTATTGGTGGCGCGTGCATTCCGATGGCTTTTCATAACAACGTGCAAGTTCAGGCTCCATCAAAGTTTTAGAAAGCTTTAGAGTCTAGAGTTCAATCGTTTCCGGTTAAAGACGCTCGGATAGAAGCGGGAAAGAGAAAGGGATAGAGAGGAAAGTCTATGGAAATGGTATCATTAGCCTAGGGGCCGGCTTCTTCGATTGCCGTAAGAATTTATCTTGAGCTCACGATAACCTAAAAGCATTCTGGAAATTGCTGCCATTGCGGAAAAACGAGTGATCTATGCACAAAAAGAGTAATAAAAGCATTCTCGTCATACCTCGATATACAATATTTGCCGGTAGAAATTGATCTTCCCTATCGTCTTGCTAAGAAAGGATAGCGACATGATCGGGTCATGTGAGAAGCACCGGAGAAAATACACGGTGGTTATATAAATATGTTCGGTGCCGGGTATTCCGCGTCGCAGCTTCATGGAATTGTTGTCGAAGTGCTCGGAATTCTTTGTACCGTTCTTCGGAAGATCAACAAAGACGTCGCGGCGCGTCACGCTGCTTCGGTCCTGAGACACGTCGGTTAATAGTTCAGTAACTGTATTACTTATTCCCGTGTGCTTTCATCTTTTATCGTATAGTTTTTGCTGTCTAATGTACATGCGCTTCGTTATCAGTTATTTCAATCGACCCCGAACTTATATGGTGACAAATTTCGATGAATGAAATTCACGATTACAGCCGAAACATTTCATATCCCTGGCTTTGTTTTCAGATCAAACAGTCCAAAGAATAGAACCAAATTGGATATTGAGTTTCTAATCGAACCACGCAACTTTACAATTTTTTGTCAGACACTTCCTGTTGAATATATTATGATAAATTACGAACATACTTTCATTAGCACAAGCTGTCAAGTGCGGTGAGAGCTGATAAAGAAAATGTGCAATGAGTTTACCATGGGAACCATAAAATTTCCAACACAAAAGTCATTGACAGCTATTTTTTGTATCGCTAATGAGCTCGGTCTTGGGTGTGTAACAATTTGGTTTTTTTTTTCTTTGTAATGTGCGTACACTGTCGTCTAAAAGTATGGAAAGACCGATTCTAATTTCGAGTCGCACTCAAAGTTCGATTGCTCTGCCAGATATTCCAATTTCGCAAACGGGGTTCTGAAGGCGACATATTCAGCTTGAATCAGGGAGCACAAGCCTCGATTTTGATTTTAACAAGTTTCGTGTGATTTTTATGTTTTTTTTTTTTGTTTACGCCAAAGTGAAATATTTTTGCGGAAAAAAAATCACACGGAACTTGGAAAAAAAAAGAAATTAAAGTTTTAGCTGTTTGAAATGGCTAAAAAAAGCTGGAAAACGACCATCTTCAAAACTATACTTACTGGATCTAAAAAAAATCGTAAGAACTATTAATAAAAAAACGAAAGCAAAGTTGAATATGTCATCGTGAAACCCCCGTGTGGGTAATGGGAATATTTGCTTCTTTGGAAGAGCGATTGGACTTTTAGTGCGGTTCGAAATAAGAATTGGTGTTGATACACTTTTAGCCGACAGTGTACGTAAAGAATTCTTGAGCTAATTTTCTTATCCTCTCTCTCTCTCAAGACTACTAGAGGTAGGAAAGCAATGGTTTTTTTGTATGAAATTCCATACTTAAGAAGATTAGTCCAACACATTATATGCATCCATCTCTAATCGTTTTGAAAGTGTGCATCGTAAAAATAAGCGCATTTCTCATCGAGATGAGGTTCGATTGAAAAAATGCACGAGAGTTTTCACTTTGAGATTCCATTTTAAAGTGAACTCTATATTATTGATAACCAGCAACAAAAACTAACTGAGAATCTGTTCCATTAGGATGGGGTGTGTCATCAAAGTCTGATGCACTCTTGCTTTGCCCCAATTCACTATGGGATTTTGTCTATGAATCTTTTGTTTAAATAAGTTCTAAATATAAATGGTTCTTTTACATGTATGGAGTTGCAAATCAAAATGCTAGTGAATGCTCGGAAATTCTAAAAAAAATTGAAAGAAAATATTGTTTGTTGTGCAGTTGTGTTTGGCCTCGAAAATAAGTTTTCCCCAAAAAAATTGAACGAATTTACGAAATTCCAACTACACGTGCCAGCACTTTACGACATATTCACAAGAGTAGTAAATATTGTTGAGCATTTCTCGTAGCTTAAGTTACCACACGTGTAAGCTTAAGTGTAGAAGAAACAAGTGATAAATTTCGCTATATACCAGTACAAATGGAGCTGCGCCTTTGATTTGCCTCTGTCCTTGAAGAGATAATAAAGGAGACACATGGTCAGTGAAACTGGAAGCATCGTCTATCACTGATGCGACGATAGACGGTGAGGGGGCTTCTTTTTCTTTCTTTTCTAAACGTACACATACGCGTGCACCTAAATATCCGTACTATCCATATTATTTCGTCTGGAAGATTCTTTAAACGAGATGCTGAGTATGAGGAAAACGAACACGAGAGAGATCTCGAATGCTATGGCTACTTCAACCGGAACGTAACCAGTGGCATTGACTGGTCTAGTGTATCTTTTTCTGCTTACTCTCGTATCACACGTGTCTCACTCCCGCGTCTAGACGGAATTGCGAGAAAGCTGCGTTCGCTGTCGAGGCTGCAAGATATTTGTTACTTCTTATCCCGCTTCTCGCTCGTACCTTGATCTCACTCTTTCCGTCTATTCATGATGAAGACACGTGTAGGTTGTTCGTACTTGTAGCCGCTCGATTCCTACAATTTATAATCATTTTTTGCTTTCTTCTACGACAGATAGAGCCTGTCATGAGATACTAGCGTGGAGACTTGGGTCTTGGGATTCCTAAAAGATTTACTTATGAACTTCAATTCTCAAAGTTAGAAAGTTCTCCGTGTTTTCTAGTGCAATCTGGGGGAAAAAAAAAAAAACTAGTAGAACTGTCATCAAAACTCCATTAATTGTCGTTCCACGTCATAACCATGGGAAATACCGAACGGTGGTGTCAATGATCATTTTCAAATAGGGCACTTTGGATATTTATGGATCATTCGAATTCTTGAAAATCAACTGTTTACTTGTTTTCTGAGTACTCGAAATACATTCAGAACAACTAAGACTACCAGGAATGTTTGCGAGTACTTGAAAGTATTGTCAAATTATACGAGGAAATATAAATACTGGAGATTTTCATGTTAAGGAGTGAAGGGATTCCTATGAGATGAAGTGGCGCGAAGTACGATCCGAATGTACGAAAGATGAAAGAGTCGAGCCATACGAATGAGCAATAGAAAGGTAAAAGAGCTCTGTCGTAAAGTCCTAATTCTTAAAGAGCTCTTTCACGCCCACTTCTCCTCAAAGCGGAAATAATCCTGGTAGAACGCCCCATTCTGTTCACTAAACTCTGCAAAACTTAAATACGATCCTTCTCATTCTCTTCCAAGAATGAAAACAAAGAGATGCTCACCTATTGGGAAAAAGGGAATAGCGAGGTGCTTCGTACCATGTTCGTCCAAAGCTGCTTCCAGTATGAACCATCGTTAACTGCCTCAAGCCTCGAGCAGTGTACAGATTTGATGACCAACGGTAGGTCATCAGCAAGATCAGCGAGAAGCGAGAGGTATAAACAAGATCGTAAATCATTTGAACGGACGAAACGACGCGATTTTCGAATGAGCAAGCTATCTTTCTTTCCTCTCTTCTCCCTCAATCGTACACATGGATAGGAGAGAGTGCAACTCTCCGATATAGCTGTTACATCCTCACATGGCCCTTGCATTCTTTGTCAGCTTCTTCTCACGCTGGGGCGATGTGTTAAATGTGCATAGCCAAGGGAGTCGTTTGACGTAGTTTTACAGGTTATGTGACAATACGATCTTTGCACTCTAGCGCCGCAAAAGTAACTATACTGGATGCTGCAGCGAATGTATTTCGCTCAGGATCAATGTTCTAAAATTAGACAGGCAGGTAGAGCGATGTTGGGTTGATTCGAAATATTGAAAAGATGTTCAGAGGCATCGTTTCACACAATAAGTTCTATGGAATTTACTGAATCTGTCAACAACACTGCTTCTTCTGGTCACGACATCACGTTGGAAAACTAAAATAGACTTGACAAGATAGCGTGGTCTTCCCAAGAAAAAAATATGGATACTTGTGGAAACAATTGGATTTTAACCAGCTTAATGCTGATCTTTGTTTCATGTTCGTTCGATTCACCCTCACAGCAGTATCTCAGCAGCGTTTATAGATGCGGATGAAAACAACATGTTGTTTCGTAGTGATGTTGAGGAGAGAGAAAAAAAACAGAAGGGCACTATAGTACAAACAAGGTGGTGTAGGAAGATTCCTGGTACAAGAACAAGTCTGGGTGGAGATCGATATGTATAAGGAAGAGAAAGAGACTGGGGAGAAGATGAAAAACGTTAAATGGAAAAGCTATGAAGAACGACGAGTGGAAGAAGAAAGAGAGAGAGAGAGAGAGAAAAAAAGAAATAAGATGAGAAAGCGTATGAGAAAAGAAATGGGGAGAGTGGGCCAAAGAGAATTCCCAACGGTTGTTGGTGGTCCCGGGTCTGGAATGTGGAGCTCGGAGTCAAGTCCGCGCCAGTGCTGCGTGCGCGCGTTTATGTGTATGTTGGGTCTGCCGCGTGTGAGTCCCGTAGAAGCCGGGGGGTCTTGTGAATGAATCTACCTGAGCACTCCTTAAGCGAATGGCGGTTCTTTTAGTCTAGAGGCGATTATTTCGGCGTGTGTTACTACTCCTGTGTTTTTCTTTTTCTCCCTCCTCATTTCTTAAGCTACATCGGTGTGAATCACTACAGTTATACCACTGTAGTCCAACACATTGGTCCAAGTTCTACACCATGAAAAAGTTGAAAAAACTTTTAGAGTTCGAAGAAGGAAATAATGAAGAAAAAAGTTTGAAAAAAGGCAGATGCAAGAGAGCGAAAGAGAGGGAGAGAGAGAAAGAGCTTACGAGAAGAAGGAGTCGAAAACCAGTTGAGAGTAGGACATTTTTTTTCCTTTCTTTAACCTACCTGCTAGTTCTATCAGAGGAAGCTACCTGGAATTAGAGAGAAGTGTGAAGACAAAGTGTGTGACGGCCAACTTACAAGAAACACCTTAATTGTTGGCTCTTATCGAAAAAGCGTCTGTATAAATAAAAATACCTATTCTCGTCGGCGAATGGGTTCCGATCGAGTATTTGCAGTTTATCTAATTATGAAATCTAAACATTTTGAATAAACCAACGAGAGCATCAAAATAAAACTTGCCCAATCGAAGTCCTTTCAATTATGGGTTTAACGATGTAAATATTTCATAAAGCGAAGTTTCATGTTCTGGTCAGTGAATTCTTTGAATTATCGGCAGGATATAGCTGGACCTATGTATCTGCAAAACAAGTCCATAAATTTGTGCAGAATTCCCGTCTATACATTGTCGTCTATGTTGTTTCGCCCTTTTTTTTCTTTTTCGCTTCTATCCCTTCTCTTTCACCATGAAAATTTCTTATTCACCACGAAAGCCATAGTGCTATTCACCTTTCCTGCAAAATTTCCATACTCCCTTTTCTATTGAATTCGGCATTTCACTCTTACACCTGTATCCATTATATAGTATCCGTACATTCAGCCTTTTACGACGATCTCAGGATAGCTATTTCCTTCGAGAAGAAATAACAGTTTGTTTCGGAGCTCGGCGTAGTCAAATATCGTCGTACCTTTGGAAATATGTACAAAGCGTCAGGTATTTACTGCACCTATCTTATAAACATAAACAGCTATACAGAGGGAAAATGCGTTACATGAAAGTTACATTCTTCGAAAAAGGTTATCGATAGTAGGGTTATAGATGATAAATTTTTTCCAAGTAAAGCTTCTCAGAGATTACAAGATCATTCGTCTGTTCCCTTTGACGCAGGAGCTTGAAGTATGAACTCTGAAACATGGCATCAGAATGGTCTTCCAAAACCATTTGAATCTTTGACTTTCAAGAAGTAGTCATCAGTCGAATCAGAAATTTGAAATTCATTCGAAAATCTATCTGCACCAGTTCAATGGAGATCGAAAAAGTATCTAATTTCCTCTTCCTCTTGATTTAGTTCATATTTCATGAGCGTAAGTCCTTCACGAAGTTCTCATCCTACTTCCTACAATCTCTTTCTCTTTTTTTCTCGACGACGTACAATTTTTAAACGACTTTCCATTCATAGTATAATAAAGACTTTCCTTTTCAAACGGTTCTTTTGTTTAACGCGTTAGTTTTCGTACTGTAAAATATGTTTTTTTCTTTCCCATACGATAAGAGAATGATCGAAAGCGTTATAGAACAGCGCCGACGATTACAATGACCTATAAGTAGAGTCATCAGTCGATGCGCATTAACTTCCCACGTGCAGCTTGTACATGCGTTAACCGGAATACGCTTGTTTATGTACGAACGCGTGCCTATTCTATATCTAGGCATGCGTAATCAGTAAAGCCGAGTTCATTCCTATGTAAACAACGTTACATTTAACGGCTGTATAGTAACGTTGCTATCGCAAATAATCAAGAATTGAGTACTTTCCATGAAAAATGTACAAAAATTGATGGGAATACAAACATTTTATTTCGTCTCGATATATTAATTGTAATTTATCGATTAAACGAACTTACCTGTAAGTGAAATTCAATCGTAATTGTATGAAGCGTCTCTTCCGGGATGATCAACTATCTATTACCCCCACTACCTATCGATTTGAACCAAATTTTCTAATATAATTAAAAAATTATTCAATTTGTTACAGTATCATAAAAAAACGAGGATTAGCGCCCTGTTTTTAAGCAGTCAACAACGAAAAACACTTACTGCAAATCTTTTTTGTAAATGAAGATTCATCAGAATCTCTGCTGCATCTTCTACGATGACGTTTGTTCTTCCTGCGCTTCCTCCTTTTATTTTCTTTTTCCGGTCTTTTGATTCTTGCTCCATTACTTGTTTCTCGATTACGTTTCTTCGTGAGAATCTTCCGAAGAAAATTCTTCATCAGAAGAACCGGTGGAAACCCTCCTGCGAGGCGTTTTTCGACGATCGAAAAATATTTTTTAAACCGACAGCGAATGTGGTTTAATCGACACAAAGCGAAAGAACGAGGCTTGATCTCGAGGAAGAGGCGCTGAATACGATGATGCAGTGATAAAGGAGAAATATGTTTTGGAAAAGTAAACATCAAATAAAAAGTACATACCTTGGAAAACATCATTTATAGGCATAGCGTTTTGTATTTTTATCGTCTAGAACAGGTGATGTGCACCATGTTCTGCAATTTACTCCTAGCGATATGGTCATCGTCGCACCGAGTCATTGCGTGCCAGGTACTCTTCTTGAGGAATTTTGTTTACGTACGATCTGGTACCGTTGGATAAGAATTCCTACGGTATATATAGCTACATTCTCGGCGATCATGCCTCTTGATTGTAGCAAGTTGATAGCGCCTGTCTTCGACGACATAATTTGCCCGAGAGAGTTAAGCGTCACAATTGTCCAATGTCATGTTCACGACGGTGTGAGCGACCTACTCATTACTTTAAGATTCCATGATGTCGAATGTGGCAATAGAATTATTCTACACATTTATAAAAGTATTTTCTAGTAAATATGGCTCTTCATTGACACATATAACCGGTCGTATTTGTCATACATTCACAGAATTTTTAATTCTAACCTTTTTTTATTGATATTTATTTTTTACAGATTCAAAATATATTTATAGAAACATGAAAGCATCGTAAGAAACAATCTGTCGATTACATCGAAATCAACAACGGTATATTCAGCAGATTCAACGCTGCGACTAGTTTCCCTTGAGTTAATTTGCAACAACCACGTGCAAAACTTGATAAACGTACGTGCCTCAATAGCAGCGTCAATTTTAAAGAAGTTCAAGCGAATCTTATGGTAAAATTATTTTCCAACTTTGCACAATAAAATTTTGTAAACAGAAAGCTTAAGACGGTATCAAACTTCTGGCGGAATATGCCGATGATTCACCGTCTCAAAAGTGAGATATTTATTTTCAAAGTTCGCAATTTTTTGAAAGCTCCCATAAGAGCCCATGTTAAATTTGTCATTTTCAACAATTAATATCTCGATAACCAGACGGTGAAACCTCTCCAAATTTTTCACACATAAGCGCTGTTCAAGAAGATTCACGTAAATTTTCAATTCATTAACCTGGAATAATCGAATCTAATGTATTTTTCGTATGATCGCTTGAACTTTCTTAAAATTGACTGACATCGAAATAAGTTATTCATTAAAATATTGGACAATGACCAAAACCTGAAAAACATTCTAATAAGCTGGGCAACATAAAATAATATATAAAATGTAAATAACATTTGTTTTTAAACTCTCGATTGCAAAAAATTGTTATGTGAAATTTAAAAAAATTCCGAACGACAAGAGTCGTGATTGAATTCTGCGAAGTTTAAAATGAACATTCATTGCTAAAGGTAACTGAGATACGATCGAAGTAAAAGTAGAAAAAATAGCTGATTTAGTAAATTCTAGACTTCTGCAGAACTCGATTTTTCGATAAATATTATTTAGACGTGTCAGAAGTATAACGTTGATCAGGTGCCGGATTTATCATACGTGAAAAGGATACAATCTGCAAGTAACTTTACGTGTGTAGAATAATGTTATGCATATAACAGTCTGTCTATAACACTGAAGAAACTATCGTACCAAAACTACGCGCAAATTAGACGTTATGAAGGAATAAGCGGGGTCAAGTATGGCCGTGGCTAATCGATATGTCAGGTTTATCCACAAAGCCGCGAGAGCCTCGTTAGGCGCGCAATTAGACAGATAATGGGCCATCGCGGGAGGTCCTCGCCGCTCGACGTGGGTGGTTCCACGGTGAGACGAGATGTACCGGAGTGATTACTGTTTTGTTTTACCTGTTTTACAACTAACCGTCATAAATTGTTATTGCCCAACTCAACAATTGAATAAACAGGCTTTTATCCTCGATTTTTTTCCTTCTCCCCTGATCATGTTGATGCTTTTCTACCCAGAAATCTATATACAAGGCAGTATTTCATGAATTAAAAAAAGTTTTTTCAAATTTTGCATCATGTACGCACAGAATTTGTTCACGATTTCAACATTTTTAATCAAATGTACAGAAAGCTCGTTTATGAGAAAGTTTTTATAACCACAATCTAGTGCAATAAATTCTATATTTAAAAAAAATCATCTTCAAGATGGAACATGCGTGATAAATATCACATGGTTCACGTTGCTATAAATATATCGTTGACGAGTTATTTTTAGTCTTTAAAATCCGATAATTTATATTTACAAATGTAACATTGGCAAGCGAAAATATTCTTTCGTACGAGAGTGAATAAATATTTGTCTTTGTATTCAGGTGCTTTATCTTGACGAAATGAATATTTTCGGGAGAAATTTACGTTTGTGGTTTTCGGAGTTGTGTTAATTTACTCTTGTTCTTAACATTGAACACAAATTTAATTGCTTGTGTTTATGAATCGTAGTTATAAGTAATCTTATAAAGCAGCTTAGAGTATTGAGTTTAGTCAGTTTTCAAAATAGTATATTTTGTTAAAACTCTCTGTTGTATCGGTGTTCTGTTATTATTTTTTGACGGATTGCGACCGCGATGAGTGGATGGTTCGTAAGTAACTTGGATGATTTGTCGAACCGAGTAGCCTCGAGCGAGGCCAGTTCTTCGTTGGGTGACCGCTTTTTCTGAATTTCTGAGTTATATAATGGACTCGTAGAAACCCAGAAAACAAGAACGTAGAAACAAGAAAGTAAAAAAATGAATATCATTCGTTTCACTGGGGATAATTGATTTATTATGATATCGAATGTTCGTTTTAGACTTCGTACCATTATTCGGAATTGTATCAATTTCACCGGATCGAGATTGGCACACATTATCGATGATAGAAATCGGAATCGATTATAAACACCAACAGTTGAATATTTTTCTCTTAAATCGTCAGTTTTCATGGATGCATGTGATTACAAAAAATAAACATAAAAATGCTGCTGCTGTACACACACGGTCAGAGCGAAGCGATCATAATATTTTATCTACAGCTGATAATTATAAATTACTCGATACATATTTTCATTCGACAAGCTTTTCCCCCACGATGCACGAACACAGCTTCTATTTTTTTTTCTCTCTGTGGGGTAATCGAACTTTCGTACACGTGCCCAGCAGCTTAAATGGACTCACAGCAGACGCGTTTTCATAAAAAGAATAAGCACGATATAGCTATTTTTATTTCCTTTAAAATTTTGTCGTCACTGACGTTGAGTTATAGCTTTTAGACACGTTATCGATA
The DNA here is from genome assembly GCA_037576405.1 of Campoplex capitator. Lineage (NCBI taxonomy): Eukaryota > Metazoa > Arthropoda > Insecta > Hymenoptera > Ichneumonidae > Campoplex > Campoplex capitator. The sequence continues at coordinate 5,374,299 of JARBWI010000010.1, read as the reverse complement.
ACGATTAATAACGTTGGGAGCTCCGAGGATTATATGTACGGCAACCGACGCACGATGGTGAGAACCGGCATGAGCGGTATCGCATTGACGTCATTAGCGAAAAACATACGCATCTTTGACGCGTGTCCGAGACTCCCGCGATTGTTATGAATGTTCACATAATTTTCCCCATATATGTATTATCGATTATTCCAGGTGAAACAGCCTTATTCGTGATTCTGATTACTTCGAATATTTTTAACGATTAAATGAAACTTCAATATTGCGATTGAATTACTCGATAAAACAAAGAAGACCAAATCATTTTTTTCTTTACACATTTGTCGGAATATCAAGAGACGAATGAAAAATTTATCGGCGTTTCGGTTTTTGTGAAACAGAAAAAAAAATCAAATTTTAAGGAGTTTCGGTACAAAAGGCAAAATGTTAAGAAATTAATCAAATTTGGTGATAATGTTCTTCAACATCGAGTACGAAAACACAAATTTTTTCAAAATTTTCTTCTACTTAGTTATCGAGTAATTATGCCTCAAAGCAGATTTCTTATGCCCGAAGTGTATACCTATATATATGGAAACGCTGTGCTTATACACGTGAACTTTAGTCTTCAATTACTCGATAACTGTGTAGAAGAAAAATCTGAAAAAAATTGTATTGTCAAATTTGGCACTAAAGAATATGTTCACCAAATTTTATAAAATTCTAAACTTTTTGAAATTTTTTGTGTTTTTAACATGGTTTAGCATGGCAATATTGTATCGCCTGTACCGCTACTCCCTAAAAGCTCATCGAGCAACGATTTAAAAAATTATGATGTTAGAACCAAGCGGATGAGATTGCAACAGTTTCAATTCCGAACAACAAATGAAAATTAGCCAAAATCTCCTTGGTGTAGAATCTTTTCGAAATTGTCAATTGATATACCAATTCATTCAAAGTACACGTGGACATCGATCGCATTCGCATTCAGCTCCGAATCTACGATTGAGGTGATAAATGTTAGCGACGTAATTCCAGAGTGTAACGATCAATTAATTAAATCAAAGGTTTGTATTCCCATATGTGTGCATTTACACGTGGCCAATATCATGCGTATGTCATCACGAATCTCAATTGAATCGTGATATATCCTGCGGAACTGGTTGAGCTCAAACGCGCGTAATTAAATGTTCGCCTTGACATCAATTCTCACCTTTGATCTCGTTCACTATCGCAATCGCTGAAACCCTCGTTCCGATGTGAATTAAGGAGTCGCTGGCTATTAATAAATAGTAAATATCGATAACCTCATGCACTATTATTCGAAAAGTTTTATTTTTTTATAACGTCTTCATTAACATTATTATATTTGTAGAAAACGTTGCTCACCTTCGTATTTGCACCTTTCGATAAATAAAATCGGAGCTAAACTCTGAAGCGTCACCAAATGATTGAATGATGAATATTTTCTAGTGATGTTGAAACAAAAAGGCAGAGAAATCTCGAAGCTGAAGCTCTTTGATTTTTCAGAAAACATATTTCTTCCTGTACACGATTCACTTATGTTGAAACACACCAGAAAGCACGTCACGCGAACTACCTTTTCCATTGTTTCCAGGAATGAATGAGGAAAAAAATAAAGTCCGTTGACAATGTAAACGCTCGTGACGCTCATAATGCTAATATTCAAAACAAATAATTTTAATTGCATGAAGATCTATGCTGAATCTGATTACTTTTTCCTTATCAAGATTTTAATTATCATGAATTCATTGTTTTGATTTCCACGTAAATACGCAAAGCAGTAAGTAAAAATACTGAACATTTCTCAATATGTAGAATCAGTTGTTGATAACTGACAGTGAGAGAAAGTGATGAGGTAGAATCTAGTCATTCGAAAACTGGCCTTTTGAAGGCCACTCGAGCAAATCAATTTTTTATGTAAAACAAAGCTTTTTGAAATACTGAGACGAAAATGCCTGTGAAAAAATTTCAATTACAAAAAAAAAAATGGATTCACTCAGAGGTCTTGAAGAAGCGAATTAGTATCGTTCGATTACTCTCCTCTTTGTTGCGATTCGGCTACAGTTCCTCTTTCGATTATCAAAAAAGCGAAAGTGCTTAAATGTTATGAAAGATGTTGAGAAAAAAAATAATCGTTTTCTTGATAAAGATATTCGAAAATTGAAAATCCCCGAAGCAGAAGAAATCGTGGGAATAGAAGAAAGACGCCTGATCTGCGGAAGCGACTCGCCGGGAATTCCCGCGCTCAAAGATATTCTTGGTGAAGTAGTGTGATTTCCCACGTTCTCTTTATCTCTGGATAATACGTTTGAACTGAATGAATTGTGATTGTAAAAAAGTTTTGACCGTTGGCTTATTTTTTTTACTTTAAATTGACATAAAATATTCGGTATATGGTAGCAGGTCCATGATAATCAAGTTTCCTTGAAGGAAACACATTATAGTTGGGGAAATTTGTATTTGGATCACGAAATACTTTGGCATCCGTTATAAAAACCATAATTACAAGTTTCTTTGCGAATATGGTGACTTTGCGAATTTCAGAGGATAAATAACGAAACGAAAACAACATTTTTGCATCTTTCGAAATATTTAATCGCGACCCCATCAAGATTCGCGTGTATTCACCGGGGATTCCCGACGATATCGGACTACGAGATATCAGGAAAAAAAAATTATGCACAATGCTAGTTCGTGGAAGAATTATCGGACGATATCTTATCGAGTCTTGTTATCAGATGCTTCAATTCCTTATCGAAGGATTAAAACTCCAAAATAATCCTCGAAAAACTGTCAAGCAACAAACATTATGACGAACGGACTAAGGTCATGGACTAAAGTGTGTGGATATATAATTGAATGAAAAAAGACGGAAGTGGTAAACCAGGAAGTGCGGTGGATATATCGAGATTGGGTTTATCCAGCATCCGTGATGCTGTCGACCGCGGAGCTAAAAATGAGACGTTTCCCTTGAAATTCCCAATCAGCAAGATTGACTTCTTTCATTCACATTTTTTCATGTGTTTGCACACTCGTGTGATGCACAAGGTTTTTGTTTATTGGTGTACCTTTTTCTCTATCATTTTTATGTCCAATTGAATTTTGAAACTTTTACTTTCCCTGTCTAGATTCCTTTGGCGTTGATTTGGATCATCTGACAACTAGAATTCAATTACTAACAGCATTTTCGGTGAATTTATATATCCAAGTTGTAGAAAGAAAAAAGATCCGATTTCGAAATGAAGTAAATACGTTTTTAGTTCGTTTTCGTGCCAAACAATTAAGGAATTTTGGTATAGGCGATACAATGTTGCCATGCTAAAGCATGTTAAAAACACAAAAAATTTCAAATAGTTTAGAATTTTATAAAATTTGCTGAACATATTCTTTAGTGCCAAATTTGACAATACAAATTTTTCTTCTACACAGTTATCGAGTAATTGAACACTAAAGTTCACGTGTATAAGCATAGCGTTTCCATATATATAGGTATACATTTCGGGCATAAGGAATCTGCTTTAATGCGTAATTACTCGATAACTAAGTAGAAGAAAATTTTGAAAAAAATTGTGTTTTCGTACTTGATGTTGAAGAACATTATCACCAAATTTCATTAATTTCTTAACATTTTGCCTTTTGTACCGAAACTCCTTAAATAGAATTCGAAAATAAAACGCATAAATGTAGGAAGACAAAACCAATGGTTCTTATCCTTATATACTAAAAATTTGGATAACAAAAAAAAATATAGAAATTACAATTGAATTTAGTTGCAATCGGAGCTGCCTGTTCCATCCTTACCTTCCCATAATGTCGCAGTTCAGGAACTTTTGATAGACCAGAATATAGAAATTTGTCAATCTACTTCAACTCATCTGCACGCATTACGAAAGAAACCGAATAATGGTTTTTGAAGGCATTTACATATGTCAAACGACAATTCGATGTGACGAGTTGCGGATGTGAGATAGAATCGCGCCCAATATTGTGTACAGATACGTCTCGACTTTGTCATTTGAAAACTATCATTTTAATACTTGGCGTCAAGCCGCTGTCGCGTCTCTTGATACAATGGCTGTGCCGAGAACTCAATTGAAGAACACTTGAATCAATAAGGAAGGTCTTGACAAACAAAATTAACACGTTCAAGAGGAAAAATATTGGGGACAGGCATTGCGGAAAAGTAGAAATAGAAAAATTATGATTACCAACCAACACAAACACCTCAGTGACGTAGTTCGAAAATTTTTACGAAACACACGTACCGTATGAACTGCGAAGTTGACAATCTTTTGTCATAATTTGAATTCCATGGTTTTCCTCATCTTTGTTATTTTCATTGCCTTCCTGCCTTCATCGCCTTGTTTTCCAATGGGATCATTATTATTTACATTTATAATATTGTAGACAATGAAAAGATACTGACGAGGAAAAAATAAGTGATACATGCTTGCGTCAAGTAGACGAAATGGAAGCCTCACCCGGAAAAAAAATTAATAAACTATTGAGCCACCTCTGTCGAGTAAATGCGTTCGGAATACGGAATACGAAGTTTGACTTTTTTGTGTCAGAGCGAATGATACACAAGAAATAAAGAGGAAAGATCGTTTGCTGAATTTTTCGATTACGATCTAACGGCATAAGATGATGAAACAACGAGATTTCCCTATTCAGGACATAAACCCCTTCCGACTCAACAGGTGGTTTGCAGAATTAGCGCACATATGCACGGATTAAACGTGTCCTCGCCGCTTTTCGAAGTGCTGCTGCTGCTGCTGACACGCATCGACGTTTATCCCTGTCCACTATCGCTTTTAATCCTTTATTATTTTTCGCTATTTCTCACAATTAACAAACCGCTCCAATTAATGTTTACTTGTATGATAGCCAATTTGTTTTAAAATAGGCAACTTGCGGGACGTGAAAAAAAATTTCGATGATAGGTTCTAGAAGTTCGATAGTTGAATTCGATTGCAGATGGAATATTGGAAAATAAAGTGTCACCGATACTGTTTCTTCAGACAGTTTAAAAACATACAGAATTGGTATTATCCATGTACTGACTCGATTTCGACAGAGAAAGCCCTAAAAGTTCGCACCCAGAAAAAACTTCTAGTTGATTCAACTAGGATCCATATAAATCAAATAAACTTTTTTCTTTGTCCCATGGTCCTAGAGCTCTAATTAGAGCTCTAGGACCATGCTATCTCTAGCTATTTACCTTTGAGAATTTATTTTCTTTTATTTGAATATTTTTATATTCAAGATCAATAAAAAATCTAATTTTCCAATTTTCAATTTCTAAAAGTTTTCACAAATTTAACGAGCATATTGTTGAGCTGCACAAAATATTATTTACACCATATTTAATATTATTATTATTATTTAATAATATTTCCATGGATCTGCAAGCCTAGATGGGCATAAAAATTCACGACCGTCTGTTTGTTTTTAGACGAGATCCGTTTTGAGTGAGTACTACTTGGGTTTCCGCTATTTATGCACATCCAAAGCGCAATTCGTGTATAAGAAATGTTTCGACGCTCTGCGCCACGTAGTGGTCGGAACGATAAGCTTCAACTTATCCGAATGAGGGCACTCGAATAGCATTATTGATTTGATTCAAATACAGCTTTTTAGTTGAGGCAAATAGAAATTTTTTTGATTCAAATTAATGAAAATCGAATAAATGATCCAAGTAGATCGAAATAGATCTTTTTTCTCTGTGCGTAGGTTCATAGTTCGTTTAGTAATTAAATTTACTCTATTGACCATGTAACATCCGTTCGATTTATCGTTGGCTGATTTTAATCCATTGACAATCAATCTTGACAAAGATTTATCCGTTTTTTATTCTGCGATTGTAAGTTCTTGAGTGTGTTTTCTATTTTCTTAAAAAAAGCTCCCCTTCGCTGGATAGGTAGAGTTCTGGCTCCGTTTCCATTCATTCTCGCTCGCATTTACTTGTTTTTCTCTGTTAACTGGGTGGTCTCGAGGCGTTGTGAACCGTGAGAGTAGACTCAATAAAGCCGTCAGGCATAAACAACGCATATTGCTTTTGCTCGACTCTCCACTGTGCCTAGATGACGATATAATGTATGTTTCTTGACACTGCTTTCTCATACTTCTTCAATTTCTTTCTTGAAAAATGTTACCAACAGTTGTGAGAGATTGAGAAATCTTTGTCGCAGTTCGTGTAAAAATTAATCGACCTTTGTATTCGTTTGACTTTTTCACTGTTACGTAGGAATTTTTTGTTTTTTTTTTTTTCTGTTGCCCATTTTCTCCAGCGATGATTCGATGAATATTTTTGATAGGAAAATATGAGTATAACGTCGCATCATACATAAAAGCTATTCATCAATTGTCAATTATTCCATAACTAGTTTTCCACACTGAAGTTATTCCCCAAATCACTCTACTCACTTGATGAATAAGCATATTTCTGTGCGAAGCGAAAGAATAACATACATATGCATGCATACAGGGGAATAAATGTGAAGCGTGCAAGCTATTCATTACAAAATAGCCCTCTGTCGCCACACGAACCATGTCCCTTTTTCCTCTCTCTTATTCAGCTCTTTCTTACTTGCCGCTCTTCCCTTGTACATACATTTCTCTTTAAAAGCTATGAAAAATGAGTAACGACAAGCAAATTACCCCAGTCGGCAATTATGCAAATACAAACGCCCCGTCAAACAGTCGATTCGAGGGAGTAAAAGAGAACGAGGGCGAATAGAGAAAAAGAGAGAGAGAGAGAGAGAGAGATGTGAGGTGTACTATATAAATGTTTTATGCAGACAATACACGTAGCTGTCTACTTATTGGTAAACTGGGAGCCAGCAGGCGTCTTTTTTCTCTACAATATGCAGATATGGATGGGTACATATCCCGCTCGTTATGGACTTAATGCACGTGCTAAATGCTGTATTCAACCGGCTAATAACTACTTTTTATTATGTACTTTCTAGCCCAAAACCCATTTTAGATCTACATGTAATCTGTGTACGGCATACATGCGACATGACGAACTCCATGACCTGCAATTTGGGAACGTAAACAGATATCCTGTGATGCAATTAAAAGTAATAAAATTAAATTGTGTCTATGGAAATTGGGATCTCGCCTGTACGTGTATTATATCTCCATTATGGGGCATCCTTTTTATATTGCAAAACCCTGACTTCTTTTGAGGAAGTTGATGCGGTACAGTCATTTTTTACCCAAAAGTTATGACCTGTATGATAAAAAGTTGGTAAATAGTGTGAGTTTTGTGCTTGTATTTCTCTCCTGTCAGTTGTATATGTTATTACAACCGTCAGCAATGGATGACGAGTCCAAGCAAAGAAAAATCACAATCGGTAAAATCGATATCCTTGGGAATAATATTAATGATTTAACATAAAAAATTTCAAAAAGGTTGACCATAATCAAGCAGCCTTGCTAATGTTACGAAAAAAATTTCATATTTTTAACATTATTTTTCTTTCAAGATATTACTAGAAAGATCTCGATTTTCATAAGAGCACACGTTGTTCGGCCTTAACTGTTATTGATTTTTCTCAGCAGCAACGTTTCTAAACTCTCTGAGAATTTGACCGATTTTTTCTACACTTAAGGAGGGTGGCTACATACGACAATATGATAAGAATTTAATAAAATTTAGTGATAACATTCTTTAGCATCAAATGCAATGACACAAATTTTTTCAAATTTTTCGTCTACATAGTTGTCGAATAATTGGAGTTTACAATATGCAAAAGATATACCTATATATATCAAAATCCTATGCTTACGGATGTAAACTCTAGTGTTAAATTACTCGAAAACTATGTAAAAGAAAAATCTTTAAAAAATTGTATATTGATATTTAATCCAAAAGAATATGCTCACCAAATTTCATTAAATTCTAATCATTTCGAATTTTTCTATGCTTTTAACATGGCAACATTGTTGTGTGCAGCCAACCTCCTTAACTCCATGGGATTCGATAGGTTTAAAAGAGATGACATCTTTTTTTTTTGTTTTAATCCCTCAACTTCCTTAACACGTGCAATTTTTTTGAATGTTTTTTCATACGAGAAATGGACCGCCACGTATTTCGGGATATTTCGATTTTTCGGAATTGCTCATTGGAGAGCTTCAATGAAATTGGCAAAGAAATCTATTTTTGAAGTTTAACTACGAAAAAGTGCAAATACCTCTTCACCTTTCGAGATCGACACAATAGAACGCTGTTCATAAGTTGCCAAATAAGTTTGAAGTATCAATTATTGGATTATCAGATGGACGTTTCATTTGTTTTTAACCTTTGCAGTATTATATATGACAACATGTCAATGGAATTTTCTTTATCTACAATCTGCATGCATTCCAAGAAACTTCCGGCCTGCGGCGTAATCGGGTAAGGTATATTTATGATGTTGGCGACAATTCAGGCTTATCGCTGCTACATTATTATCAAGACATATGTTATGAATCGATCGCTATCACTCGACAACTAATATGCCGTTCGTTTAATCAGAAGGACAAACAAAACAGATGACTTATACCACGGAAAGATATCAAGTAAACAGATATCGGATCTGAGAACTTTGGCGCCAATAAGACGCGATTAATTGACCCAAAAATTTTGATCGATCGAATAACTCGCGTCACTTTTTTCGCTCCAGAAAAGCATTCCAAATTTCTAAAATTCCAAAAAAAAACTTTGACACGTTTTTAAAATGTTTTCTGTATACATTGGTACGCACCAAAAATTGCACGTAAACGTTTGTTAATTATTTACTTGTGAAAACTGTGCACAGGTTGCGGTAATTCGAAAAAAAAAAATCAAAAATAAAAAAATAATTTTTTCAATCTAATTTATAATGTTTCCCATCGATAAATGGTAAATATATCATCGAAATATCTAATACCAATTTCGTTGGAATGGGATAAAACGAAAAATATTATTCGAAAATACTAATGTCGATTTACACGATTTATTCACGTCGTTTTATCGGAACTTGCTTTTTTTTTTTGGCACAGTGAGTGTCACGATATAGTAAAGGAGAAAAAAAGCAATCATTTCCGATAGGGAATCCCCCATGCGACATCGTCGGATCATAAACAAGCGGCGGTTTGAATGAATTCAATCGACGCGTCTGACAACGCCTAATCGATAAAGTTATCTAATATTTAGGAAAAAATATGTTTTTTTTTTCAACATCAAAAGAAAAATCACGATTTTTACAGAAATATAGCAAAAAAAAATGTTCGAAAGTTGCTAAATCAATGGTAACGACAAATTCGTGTGTAAACAAAAATACCATTAAACACGTAATTGAATGAAAATCAGAAAACAAGCTCTGATTCAATAACGTAATATTTTAAGATTGTAATATTCATATATACATATGTTATATGCACGGTTTAGGTGTACGTTTATAGAAGTGTCTTCCGCAACCATCGGCCACTCGTATTCGAAGAGTGTTTAGTTTTAGACTCCGGACTCCAGACAGTCTGACACAGTAACCCGCGACGTCGTCCTCGTCGGCGACGGCGACCGTCAACGTCTCGCCATTCGTCGTTGTTTAGCCAATAACACGGAAGCCTTATCGAAGTTAATGCTTATGGTCCTTTTCTATTCCATTTTTTTTTCCCAGAGTTTTTCTCACTCGCATATAGTTAGTAGAACACTAAATCGCATTGGTGACGATGTCTGGTCGCTTCTTTCCTTCGTGCCTTAACCCAATGATCGCGACTCCATTTGATTCTATTTACATGATTCTCGGTCTTTCATTTCTCATATAACTCGAACATGAATTCCTCGAGGATTACACAGCAGTCGTAAAATTTCTTGCTTAATTACGGCGTCCGGCTAATGAGCGACGCCTATAACCGAAGACCATATTTTTCGAAAATCTGCAACGCTGCTGCCTCGCACGAACACATATGGCGCGCTGTCGAAGACTGACCTTCGATCACCCAAAATATCTTGACCGTAATCGCTCTCGCTCCATCATATTCATGAACGTAGACTCGTGAATGTTCGCCAACAGACGGTTAAGAATATACCAGAATAAAGGGGAAAAAAAAAATCGATGCTCTATGGGTGTCTAGGGCCTTGACCGCTTCAACAGCCACAAAAAGTTCCTTCAACGTGCCCCTATTGTTCACATTATCTTTCCATATCATTATTATTATTATTGTTGTTGTTGTCACTGTTTTTGTTGTTGTTATTGTTGCTGTTGTTGCTGTTGCTGCTGTTGTTGTTGCTGCTATTGTTGTTGTTCCTGTTCCTGTTGCTGTTGTTGCTGTTGTTGTTGCTGTTGCTGTTACTGTTGCTGTTGTTGTTGCTGTTGCTGTTACTGTTGCTGTTGTTGTTGTTGTTGGTGGTGGTGTTGCTGTTGTTGTTGTTGTTGTTGTTGTTGTTGTTTTTGTTGTTGTTCTTTTAACAACATGTTCTATCATCTTAATTTCGTACTTCAGAATAGTATCAACAGTAAATTTTGGAATAACCGGATGCCTATTCAAAAGGCTACAGATTCATATTATAAAATAATATTCGAAGCTTTGTGATATTTAGAAAGAAAAAACTATCATGATGGCTCGTAACTGCGATCAATGGTTTTTCTGGATCTTTTGTGAATATGTTTTCGTACTATTACTTCGTTTGCATCGGCATCGCATTATGTGGCCAGGCATATATTGTTAATACGCTAGCGTCACAAGGGCATCAACGAAAAAGATTGACGATTGCCAACGAAGCTTGTTTATTTTATTCATTCAATCTGAGCACGAAAACATCGAGTTGTTGTTTATTATCAATTTTTCTCTGAAACCAGTGAAATTGCCTGATCTCGAGTATAGATACGCTGCAAGTCTTTGTCCTTGCCGGGTAGAAATTATCTTTTTAATGCTCGACGTCAGAAGACGCTGCCGTGTCTTCGGATAATTAGCTCGAGAGATGAATGTACCAATTTCGTGTGTTCGCCGCATGATTATTTTGTTGTTGCTTTGACCGCAGAACTGTAATGACGTAACGTCTCGAATCTGGTCTTCATTGTTCGGAGCTTACTAACAAGCTTGAAGCGTTTGAATGTACATATGAGTTCCTGATCGTCTCTTTTTCTTCGTCATCTTTCTCGAGCCCCCTACAAGGTCGCGATGAAATTTTGAATCATTGATATTTTTTCTAGACCAAGAGAGACAGACAGAAAGGCGAGAATTTCTCTTCATGTATCGAATGCTCGCAAACGTCATCGCAGAGAGAGTCGGATAAATTGGTAGATAAATGAAGAGAAAGAGAGTAAATGTATGCGGAGGCGAGATAATACGGGCAACCGGGGCCTATTATGTGTGCTCGGGGGGGAACTCATATGTGGGTGAGTGCCCACGACTCTTATACACCCTGTCGTTGTATATGATTCTTCACACGCATTTTCACGAGTCGCTAACTCGCGGTGGTGTCTCTTGCTCTTTCTTGTTATTTCCTATTCTTGAAACTATACCACCTACGCGCTGTATTGTCGCGGTAGGAGAGTGTGCTAAAACGATCCTGAGAGGAACTACCGTATTCAGTTCGCTCGTTTTGAATCTACTTCGTGTGGTGGGAGAAAAGAGAAACGTGAAACGGCTAACGCGATGAATATGCCTGAGAAATATACAGCGAGGGGGCGGTGCGGGCTCACTGTACCGACGTCAAAGCCTATCATGGAGTATTTCATTATTCGATGACTCTGTCTCTCTGACTCTTGTTTTTTTTTTTTTTTTTCATTTTTTTTTCTTTTTTTTTCATTTCTTTCGTCGCGCCACAAAGAAGAACAGTTTAGACATGCCACGAAGAAGGAGGCTCGAATGTAAACCGGGATCGAAGCGAAGACCACGGGCGACGATGCAATAAGCGTTTATTTTCAGGAATGACTGAGCTCATTTCTTTACCGCCGAGCCTGTGAATCGTTGTATCCACCGGAAGTAACGGATTAAATTGTTCTATAACGTAAACATCAGGAATCTCGATGCACGAGTGACTCCTCCCCGGCACGGATTGATGGCTTTTGTACCGATGTTTCTTAAATTTTTTTGTTGCTTTCTTTTTCTACTCGATACCAGTGAAACTGGGCGGTCACGAATGATGCGATCAGAGCATTGGGTTTTATAGCGATTATTTATCAACGATAGATATACTCGAGAACAATTTTCAGATTTCATTGGCTCATCGACACTGAGAAAAGAAATTTTTTGAATCAACAAATCGTGGCGAACTAATTAAATTTGTTGAATCAACAAAATTTTTGTTGATTCAACCATGTTTTTGTCGTGGTGAGATATATTTATTTGAACCAACAAATTAAGTATTTGAATGAACCAAACTTTCGTTTGGGTTAACGAATTTCACTTCGTCCGCCATGATTTGTTGAACCGATAAAAATGATTCCCGAGAATCTAATTGAGATTACAAATCATACGCGTGTATTTTTTATGGGATTTATTTTTTACACCATTTTGTGACATTGATTTACTCTTTAATATTTTTTATTATTATTATTGTTTTGTTTATTAATATTATATTTAATTGATATTATTATTTTTATTTCATTTATATTTATAAATTTATAAATATATAAAATTCATTAAATTAATTAAATTAATCAAAATAATAATAATAATTTTAAATAATAATAATAATAATAATAATAATAATATAATATTAATATCAGTTCCATTATCTGGCAACATTAATCTGGCGAGACTATTTTGGCGATTTCTCTTTCCACTTGTACCAAGGTCAATCGAAATAAGCATGAGCATTGTGGTGTTGTGTATGTGCAATAAATTTATTAGAAATGTTCGAAAACGATCAATTATTTTACTTATGATAATTAATTCTAGCAATCGGACATAAATACATACACGCAGCTTCGATATCTAACGGTGTTTCGATGACGATCCTTATCGATTACATCACTGAAGCACCAGTGACATTTATTCCGCATCCTTTGTTTTGTTTATTAGTCAAGGTATGACGTCGTCCAATATCCATGGACAGTTAAAGTGATTATAAAAATTATTCTGACACAATTTCATCGATGGAAATACAGTGGTCATTTGCGTTAATTATTCAACAAAATAATTGAATGCAGAATTTACATGGAACATAAATAACATCACATCAGAGGTGTCTATGATCTACAGAGATGCTGTAGCGGCCAGTTGGATTCTTGAATAAACCAAAATGACCAAACAATTCCAACCCTTTATTGTACGTGGAAAGAAAATATATTTTTCCCCATTCGCCCCATGACATCTTTCAACAATCAACGTATTACCATATGGAAAATATTGTGCCCTCATGAGTACTATTGTAAACAAGATGCCATCACTGGTTATCTGGACATCTCAAAAATTTCAAGAGCATCTTTCACGTCATTCTTCCACACTCAATCAAAACAAAAACAAAAACGTAAGCACTTGCTCTTACAGTCGAGTGCTGATGAAACCGAATTCCGGATAAATTCGGAGAGCGGTTGGTTAAAGACTAAATAACGTGAATCTGAACTTTTGAATTTTGACTGAAAAGTTTTCAAGCTTTTTGGCAGAGTACCCAAAACGATTGAGTTTCTGGTCCAAAAGGAGTAGAATCCTAAAGAAAGACTGGAATTAGACGCAAATGTTGACATTGCGTCGAAAGAAAAAGCAGAGATTGAAAGAAGAAAAAAAAATAGTACGATGATTTTGCTGAGTTAACAATCGCGTAATGCTGCGCGACCTCTATCCAAGAATGGAGTAGTCGATTTACGTCAGATGACGCAATTTCACGTAATGAACTCTCTTTGTGTCTCTGCTTTCAAACACACACATACACTCACACACACACGGTCGGTGAAAGCTTTGGAAAGGTTCTCCTTTTTATTCTTGAATCATGTAAGGACCTCTTACCGCGCGCACACATCTACAGTTCCTGCCTGTTAATTTCACGAATCGTATGAAGATGCGTAAGAACAGGACTACACGTTGGCCCTGGAAGAACGTACGGAACGTTACTTTGATCTTTTTTCTATATACGAGAAACGTAATTACTAATACGCCGTACGAATATGACATGGAGATTCTTCGTTCGTTAAAAGACGTAATGGAGGGGATTTGTTGCATGGTACACGTTATGCTACGTTACGAAACATCTTAAACTTACCGACGATGAAAACCAAGCTCGAAAAAAGTTACTCTCTTTTCCTTTCGCTCAAATTTTACAATACGACTTTAAGAAGTTTCGGTACAAAAGCAAAATGTTAAGAAATTAATGAAATTTGATGATAATGTTCTTCAACATCAAGTACGAAAACACAATTTTTTTCAAAATTTTCTTCTACTTAGTTATCGAGTAATTATGCATTAAAGCAGATTTCTTATGCCCGGAATGTATACCTATATATATGGAAACGCTATGCTTATACAGGTGAACTTTAGTCTTCAATTACTCGATAACTGTGCAGAAGAAAAATCTGATAAAATTTGTATTGTCAAATTTGGCACTAAAGAATATGTTCACTAAATTTTATAAAATTCTGAACATTTTGAATTTTTTTATGTTTTTAACATGGTTTAGCATGGCAACATTGTATCGCCTGTACCAAAATTCCTTAACTGGTCGATATCAATTGTACAAACCAGAGAAAAATGTCAAAACCATAACTCTCATTCAAAACGTTTAGCAAAGGAGAATAAACATGTTTATTACTTTCTCATGCACGAATTGACAGCATCTTGACCTAAATGCCGAATGTTTCTTTCCCTGAAAATAAAAGAAAAAAAAAACAATGTTATATAATGGCATCAACTAAACACGAGAAAATAACGACCTGCCGTAAGAGATCCTTCGAAGTATCCATCAGTTACGAAATTCCGGCCATTTTTGTAAGAATAAACTATCAAGTGAATCTGATAAATAACTGAGTTATGTACCGACTCAGAGAATGTTGTTTTGACACTTAAAAAAATGCGTTTACTGTTGTACTAAACTCAGCTATCTGGGACAGTGTGTTCACCGTAACTCGCTCTGGCATCACGATAACTTTGGAGCGACGTTTTGAAACTATTCCCGTCATAAGACACTGTGCGAATAGACTAATGTCATGAGCCATGGAAAATAACGTGATTTTTTTTTTTTTTTTTTTTTTTTTTTTTCGAACTTAGAAGTGGCTTTTGCGGCTTTATGGGCTTTAGGGATCCCGTTGATTTCACTTTATCGAATGTAATCTCGCTTAATACTTTTAAGGTTACTTCGGTTGATTGCAAGTTCGCGTTCGATCGCAAGAGCTTATAGGCAAAAGACTATAGGTGAGTTAGCACAGCCAGGGGGAGGGGGAGGGGGAGAGCAAGAAGAATATTGCGAGCATATATCCATGTGTCTAGCGTGTACCGAATCGAGCGAGCCTGGCGTCGAGCAAAAACATGGAAGTAGGCCAGATAGACGGCGAGTATAGCGGAGATACAGAACTATGCTAGTCGAATATATATATATATATATATACGTACATACGTTACATGCATGTATGTGCCAACGTACGTACACAGACTTCTACAGATGCCGCCCCGCGCTAAAAGATATTGCGTCGCAATAACTCACCGTAACTTGTGACACAAGTAGTAGGGACAATTTGCGCGAGCCTGCCAACCAGTAGGCTCTGGATCAGTTATCCTACATGCATCTTCTACTTTTCTCTCCTTGTGTCTACCATATAGAAATTGAATTTCCAGATATAAACGTATAGGACTGTCCTTAGTCGCATGCTACCACTAAAAAAAGATCAAACTTCTCGGCTGGTCTCTCGAGCTCACGAATTTATGCCTGTGGAATCAGAAATTCATGATCACTGATCGATTGCAATAGTGAGTGATCGAATATTTGGTTTAAGATCAATCAGTGATTGAATTCAGAATTTTGAGTCTACTCCTCGCAGATTAATGTTGGAAATTGTATTCGGCTATTCATTGACGAATGTTGGATGATTTTGTCAACATCCGTTTTGATCATGTCAGTGCAAATTGATACAGAAATCGAGGATAGAAAAACTGGTTATTTTTTCAATTATTTCGAACTCACTCCGTGTCCACATTACTTCAAGAACAAATCCAATGTCTCTGATAGTTGGCAGAACAAACAAAAACCATAATCGTATTCATCTGGAAACTCAAAATTTTGAATTTCATTTGATTCCTCGACACTCAATAGAATTCTCTGTTTCTAAACCATCTTAGGGATGTGTTGCAAGATTTTGTGTACCAATTAGCAGAGTATTCGTTGTAGCAGTAACGATCTCTGGAACGTATAGTGCCTGAACTATAACATTTTTGACGTAATGTTATTCGTAAAGTTATTAGAAACCCAATTAACTCAGCAGGATTTTAATGCGGTCTATTCGAAATTGTAATTCCGAATACCAACCACCTTGAAGGAAATTTTTAATGCATCAGAAAAAAAAAAAAAATAAATAAGCGAAAGACTTGCCAGGAGCTCGACAGAGTCGCTATAACTGACCGCCATCCTCTTTGCCCATCCGGACTTAGTACCATATAAATTCGTAAATGCATATATAGTGGAATGGTATACTTATACCCTCGATATATACAAGACATCTAAAAATATCCATTTATAAGGTATAGCACCGAGGCAGAAACCGAGTTTATGTAATGTACTACAAACCACCATTTTTATATACATACATACACTATTTTCACGAGATGTTTTTAGTGTGCGTTTGCTCGTCGTGCCACTTATATACACGGATATAAAGCTATGCATACAGAAGAAGAAGAAGAAGAAGAAGGATGTAACAGTAGGAGCACAGGCGCGCGCATACAATCACAAACACGAAGTAATAGAAGCGAATAACGTGTACAGAAGGCTCCCCAAAGTGTGCATACATGCGAGAGCGAACGGATACAAGCACAGGGATATATACACGGGCCCAGGGAAAATTGCGCCGCGACCTACTTGTCTAGGCCTCCACGACTCTAGGCCACGATGTCTGCTGCGCGCTGCTTCTATATAACCTTATATATATATATATATGCATAAATATGTTTTTGCCTTCTATATCGAATCTTCTATTTTTTCCATTCTTCGCTGCATTCTCCATAACAATTCGACCCGCGTATTCTGTCGAGGTTGTTCGGATACACCTGCGAATTTTTTTTTTGTATACACCTGAAATGACAGATGAGTTCTAGCGGTTGCGTTGATAACGATCCGAATGAAAAATAATTTGAATAAATAGTTTTGATGAAACAAAAAATACCAAAACATATTATCATCATCGGCAACGCGGTTAACCTTATGAAAAAAAAAATTTTGTATATCTTCATTCGTACAAGATTACATTGGAATTATCATTGTCAATATTTCCTTTCTTTTTTGCATAAATTAGGTTATTTCGTATGAGAAACCGACGTTGAACCTGTTCTCCAAGAAAAGTACAAGTTTTATTTACATTCGTGGCGACGTTAAACGGTATGAGTAAGCGCGCGAGGCTCCAAGGAATTCCTTAAATCTGGGTCGGTAGATCAACGTTAAATTCACTTCACGGTGAGTAATTTTAGATGAAGACAAGTATATGTTGTTCGGATATATACAAACATCGTCGAGGTACTTTACCAGTTGAAATAATCATAATGGATCGTTAAATCACCGTTCTTTATAAAGTAACGACAAGATCGTCTAATCATGTACTTATATAGTTGAATATAATATACGAGTGTATGTCTTTACTACTGTTTCACCTTAATAATACACTTTTCATCGATTTTTTATATTCTTTTATTTTCTATGAATACTTATGAGATTACGTACGAGCATAAATTTCAAAATTTCACATTGACATTTGACATAAAAGTTGATGTAAATCTGGTGTCAAATTTTGAACCAGAGATGGAGTGCCCATGGGCAACTAACACACTTGTAAGTCGCTTAAAAGATGTGACACATACAGGTACGGTAATCCTCTATTTTCATTCGGTCACGCCTCCGTGTCGAATCTCAATACTTTCGTCTTCGGAAGATTTCAACTATGCAGCAGCGATTTATGGCTTTATTTTTATGGTACGTTTTACAGTGATAAAAAAAAAATAACGTTAGCCTTGGGAATAAATTTGTTCGATGGGTGAGATGGGTATGTGAGAAAATAAATTCTTTTATTCCTTCCGTGTATTATGAATCAGATACGAAAGAGGTTGACGAAAAAAAAGTGTAACACGTAAAAACCCGGCCGGGATTTTAATCGCAAATTTTTGTTGCTCAATCTGTACGAAAAACACGAAAGCAGCTTTCGCGAAGCAGTTGACGCAGCTCTGCGTCGACACATGATGTTTTTGTTGCGTACACTCTGCGTATACGAAGATGCTTATGGTAGATCATACGTGTGTCTACCACGTGCCGTTAGAAAATTTGAAAACACCGTCATCGGGTAAATAATTAAAATTTATTACATATTTATGCCCATGGCGTTAGACGTTCGGTTGTGTGTTTACCGGTAATATGACTCAATTGTAAACATCGCCATGTAGCACATCACGTACAAACCTATGGAAATAAATACAGAAAATATCGCATTCGACTAAAACGCCAATGCATAGAAATTAATTTTCACTCATTTTTTAACAATGATTCTTTCAACGAAGAGGTTGAAACTATTTTTTAAGGAGGTTGGCTACACACAACAATGTTGCCATGTTAAAAGCATAGGAAAATTCGAAATGATTAGAATTTCATGAAATTTGGTGAGCATATTCTTTTGGATTAAATATAAATATACAAATTTTTTAAGATTTTTCTTCTACATAGTTTTCGAGTAATTTAACACTAGAGTTTACATCCGTAAGCATAGGATTCTGATATATATAGGTATATTTTTTGCATATTGTAAACTCCAATTATTCGACAACTATGTAGACGAAAAATTTGAAAAAATTTGTGTCATTGAATTTTATGCTAAAGAATGCTATCATTAAATTTGATTAAATTCTTATCATATTGTCGTATGTAGCCACCCTCCTTAAGTGACTTTCAGATGAGACTTTTTGAATATTTTGCTCACTTCGTTCGACTAAACTGTTGGCTACATGCAATCGAATCAATGAATGGATGAGAATCTCGTTCATCGACGAATGTGATTTTCCAAGGGGATCGAAGAATTTTCTTTTCATTCAAATTCGTTTTTTTCTATTTTTTTTTTTTTTTGTATTGAGAGAGAAAATCAAAACGTTTCCATAATTTGGGAAAATTCAGTGCAAGTGTGTAGAATGTCAGCGAGTACAAGTAAGTGCGTGCGAACTTGTTTTGTCGTTTCTGATTATCGTGCGAACTCGGAAGTACACCGATGAGCGCGATTAACCGATGAATAGGTGAAGGCGGTGAGACACAATAATCGTAAAGATAATAACGACGCTATAAAAAGGTGTTAAGAGGGAATGATCGCGCGTTAATATAATTCAGAAGCGCGGCATAAACGAGATCTCTCAGTGAAAACGCAATATAATATTATTCCGGTCTTACATATTTTCAACTAATTTAACGGGAGTACTTGATGCCTACGCGCAATTAGACGTGAAACCGTTCAATATGCGTTTTACGAGATAAAGTTAACCGGAAGTGAAAGAAAGAAAAACGTATTGTTGAGTGACTTTAATCATCTCGATAAAATCGTATTCCCACAGGATAAAAATGACTTGAACTATTCAAAAATGTGAACCGCCAAGATATAGATTCATGCTGACTATTGGACTCGTTCTACAAACAGTATTGTACTACAATTTTAATTAATTAAGAGTAAACGTTGAACGTTGATAAAGTTAATGAACAGTGTACATCGTTTGACTGTTACGGAATAGAAATTCATAAGGAATTTCATTTTTAATGCCCGAGTAACTCGATAGGATCTGATCTGAGCTCAACTTTCGAACGACTTCCTGCTATACCGATAGTAGCAAGTGGTAGGTCGCAGAAAGAGTGCCGAGAGGATATAAATGAAGGTTTATATACTGTTTGTCCAAAAGGTATGAGACGGCGAAGCACAGAGGAAGAGAGCGAAGCAGTTCTCGTGCGGCTAGTTTAAAGAACAATTAAATACAGTTACGCAGACGAGACCGGATTCTTGAAGAATCCGGAGGCTGATTGTAAGAAAGCAAGGTAAACGGTTGTCTTGCCGTCTTACGATCCCCACCACTCTCAGCAATCTGCCCGGAGTATATCCCTCTATCACCTTCTTTCCTCTCTCATCACTATTACAGACGCGTGTATACATACCTTTTATAAATACAACCTACACGGATCTCGACGGTGTACGGAAGTGCTCAAGTTTCGTAGTCTCGTTTCCAGACACGAAGACCTGTGATAAACGATCAAAAGAGGGAGAGAGACCCAGAAGAGAGAGCGAGAGAGAGAGAGAGAGAGAGAGCGGTCGAGAACGACTACTTATGATACGTGCACGACAACCGTTGGTGGTCTCGTGTTTTAAATCGGGAGAGTTTAACGGTAGAAAAAGGAGAACAAAGAGACGTGGATGTACCGTGTGAAAGAAAAAGAGGAGTAAATTTCACCAGTGAGCGGTGACCGAGAGGAGCAAAAGGAAAAGAAAGATGAACAGAAGAAATGCGTGTGTGGTATCCCTGCGTATGTACGTGTGTGTGTGTGTGTGTGTAGACGGTAGGTCGCTTTCTTTGCTGGTTGTCCGGCTGCAATTTTTGCGCAATGCAGTCTAGGCCTTTCTCTCCCTGTTTCATCCTTTTCTGTTCTGCCCCTCTCTTCTCTCTCTCTCTCTCTCTCTTTCTATCTGAGCTCTCCAGCACGTTCGCGTCTTCTTCCTTCTTCGTATCTCACCTCCGTTCCCTCCCACTCTTTCACCTCGGTCGTTCTTTATCAAACGCTCACCACGCACAGTTGGAGAGGTCGAATGACGGGCGCGCGCGCAAGGTGGGGGGATATGTTTGTAAACAGACGGTGCACCGTAATGCGGTCAACTAGACGGGGAGTGGGAAAAGAGCGAGCGAAAACGAGGATGAGCGCGACGAAGCGCGAAAGATTGCACCCGCGATGCGTTCCCGCGCGGGGGACATGCAGACCGAGCGGTAGAGTGGAAGGGTTTACATATGTTTGGCACAGACACAGTCAAAGAGACGGTCACGGGATGTGAGTTAACGAGCGAGAGAGAGAGGGAGAGAGGGAGAGGTTGTGGAGGGTGTCGGGCACCAAAACCGATCAAAGAGTGGAGGGTACTTTCTCCGACAGCGTTACGTAACCCGTGTGGTTGCATGCGACGCCATCATGTCACGTCCTTCTTCTTTTTCTCTTCTTTATCTTCCCCTCTCTTCTTACCGGGGATTTCTTTCATCGTTGTCGTTGTAACAACCGTTCTGTTTATATGTGTATAAAAAAAAAAAAAAAGAGTTTTTATTTTACATGTCTGCGATGCACGTCCTGCGAATATGGGACTGACCTACTTGACCGCCTCTCTGCTGTATCGTAGACGGCTTAGTACCTGTGCTAAACAGTACTCCAACACTTCATTCGCCTCTTATTCGTTGGATTTTTCTTTTTCTAGGCTACGCTGCACAGTACGTTCCTATTGCGATATGCTCATACTGAGCAACGCGAAAATGGCTTCTCCGGATCCAGTTTTTTTTTTCAAAAAGGCACGTCATCCAAACGAATGATCTTTCGATCAATGCATTTTCGTGTTTACAGCTAATGATTCTCCGAATTTTTATGAAGATTTATCGTTGTGTTGGAGGCAGGATTCTACTTTGGACGCTCGAAAATAAGCTGCTTTTGTGAATTTTTTATGAGATTATTCATAAAGATGTAGGATTTTTGTTAGACTTAATGAATAGACTCTTGAAACACATCTGAAAAAAAGAAATTTCCATTTATTTTATGCACTTTTTATACACAAAAACGTCATTCAAATACAATGCCTCAATTAGCAGGTGCATGGGTCTGTGCTGGTGTCAGAACGTTGGAGATGGGCCATCTGGAAAAGAAATTTTTTTAAGTTTTAGGTTCAATATAACACTGGAACCGACTGAACCGAAAAAAAATGTATTTTTTTCGCTGTTTTTTGCAAAAAAAAATATAATAAAATTAAAAAGTTTGTGATAATTTTAGTCCAGTCAGTAGATATAGGTGTACAGAATATGTGGTTAAAATTTCATAACAATCGCTTCAGTAGTTTTGGAAATTTTAGCACCAAGCGGTGTAAAAATGTGGTTCAAATGAACAGTCACAAAAAAAATAATTTATGCTTAATCAGCGATGTCTGCACCATGGAAATTGCCTTCTGACTGTTCCAGAAGATCATTTTCTTCCAAATCGATTTTTTTTTAAGTTCCAAAGTAGCATCCTGCCTTAACCCTTTGACGGCCACGCCTATTTCTGAACGGCTCAAAATTATTTCCTCTGGTAGTATGACTGAAAAAGGGTTGAACCTGAATGTTCAACCATAATTTTATCGATAAGGGCCTGGGAAGTAGTATTTTCGAACTGTAGAAAATTTGCTGCATTGGCGATTTTACACTCTTAGTTCGAACTATTATTCCAATTCAATCATGAATCTTCAGAGGCTAGTGTGTCTAGTCAAGCTTCGTTTATCCAATTCCATCAGAAAATATTTCGAAAATGTCCATTTTCTTACTTTTTTGGACGAAAAAGGACAGCAGATGCCAAGCCGTCTTTACATTTTTACAGATGGGGTGAAATTAGACGTAGCAAATTTGCTACAATGGCAGTTAAAGGTTTAAACGTTCATGAAATCCAGGCAAATATTTATACAGAAAATTTTGATGTTTCATATAAACGATTTTACATTCGTCGTGCGTTCGCTTAGATCCTTTTATCAATCAGGTATAGACACGGTTTCATTCATTTCAAAGTTCATATAAATATTCATTCGTATAAATATTCTAAAGTAAATAATATATGTATACGAGCACATACATAAAATATTTCAAATGATTAATTTGCAAAGAAAACAACACTCCAGTGCACGCACTATTGAGTTTTATGCATTGGCACACTGATTATCAAATAGAAGATACGTTGGAACATATCTTGCACTGTCGCGTCACATTCCAAGTGATAGTGTCATGGCAATGGCATTCTGACATTATGCGCTCATCCTTATGAATTCAGCAAAGGTTCTGACTAGACGTGTTTTGTAGCACGTATTTACGTAGGGCTTTGAACGTGCTACAAAGCACGTAGGTCGAAGTGTATATAGTTAAGCCTAGGAAGCACGTAGAAACAGAATTCTACGAGCCACATAGCACGTATGGTCAGAACTTTTTCGAACTTTTTGCCCCCATTGTTGTTAATCCTGGTTCCGCTATTACGTACTTCCAATTGCCCTTGTTTTCCCCGCAAGTAGGGCATCGAAAAATTCCAGTACACTTTTTACTGCGCCAACCTCGTGCACATAACATTTTCTATTATTTTTTTGGTTTCGTAGAAGGTGATATCCCATCGAAGGATTAGACACGTTTGAGATAAAATATAAAATACAGACTTTTTAGTCATTTTAACTGATGTCGACACGTGGAAGATACCTTTCATTGAACGAAGGTTTTTGCAAAATAAAATGCATTTTCATTATATCAATAAGACTAGAAAACTAAAAGTGCATTTTGGATTTACACCTCGATCGTGAATTCAATTTGACAATTTTTACGACAAACTTTTTCTTCGAAGTTTTCAAATGATGTGACAAATCTCGTAGTCTTCGAAAATTCGTGTTTGCGAATAATTCCGTCATCGGGTGATCTCGACTTCGAACACGATAGTTATTCGGCGATGGTAATACTTTTTTTTCACAGTTATTGAACATTCCATTTCTCGAAAGAATTGACATCATCAATATAAATACTACTCACATACCGTGATAACTCTGAATGAAGTGTTTAGCGTTAACTCTATTTGATGCTTCGTGACATCATTGCTCGACTCTTGGAATACGCAATAAAAGTTGTACGATAAGATGAAACTTCCGGAATCACTTCAACAATCTGTATCCAACGAGATACTCCAGGAGTATTATCGGACGTGATGCACGCGACGAATCACATCAACAGATCGTGAATCGATCCTATAGATCAAGGCAATTGCCTCATAGCGAGCCATTGTCATATCGACGAATTTCAAAAGAGACGGTGAATGATCTAATTCTCAACTGGTTTATAATTCTCCACAACAAATTACTTGCTTCTCTCTTTTCCGGTGAACTATGATGCAGCAATTTTTCATCTTCACCGACCCCCTAGAAGTCACCGAGCGTGACTCCAACTTTTCCTGTTTCACCAAGTTTTTTTTTTGTGTGATCTCTCAAAGCGTTGTCAACAGCAACTCCTACCCGATGCATTCTTCGAACTCGTACCCCCGTCTCATTTCTATGAGAGCCGAGGGTAACAGCATAAAACCTCTGTTGATCCGTTAGAATTCTCAACTTGTTAACACGATCAGGAACATCGAAAACTTCCCGCCTCGTCCATTAATCGATGCGCAGCCAGGTGGAAGACTGAACGATCATCTATCCAAGTAGTGGCTTCGCTCGTAGCTGATCAACTCGAGAAATTACTCAAGTTATTCCCTCAACCCAGCCGTTCCTGGTGGTGTTTGGAATTCTCAATATTTTCAAACCCCCTTACCCATCGGTTTATACACTTCGTCGTCAACGGTATTTCTCGCACGAAGAGTATATTTAGAGTTGGCGCTTACCTACGCCATCATAAGTGTCAAGCGATGTAAAAATGTCCAAATTTGTTGATGTGTTTTTCTGCCTCATGATGCCTATCACGCTCATCATGACCATCAACTTTTCTGGGCGAAAACTCTCATGAACTTCAGAAGTGAAGCTCATAAGAGTTCCCTGTCATTTGAGGGAAAAAAAAAACGGGAGAGTAAGAGGAAGATGTAGCCATACCCTACGTCTACGTTTCGCAGGGCGTATGGGAATTGACATGGCCGCATGGTCCTACGACCCGGCGTCGTGGTTTCTCACGACCTGCGCATTTTATGCGCAAAACACACACGCCACCGCCTCCTACTCTTACTCCATGCCAGTATTTTTCCCTCCCGGTCTTTTTATATTACAAATGTTTCACCACGCCCAAGTGGAAGGACATCTGTCAGGACGATTTTATCGTTAACACGATAATTCACCCGTACACATCATCGAGTTCATTGTCATAAGGGAAAGTGGGATGATCACGATCGCCTAAGAGAAATTGACGAAAAATATATCTTATTGTGTTATTGCACGATTGATTTTTGGTGTATTTTACTTTTTGATATCTTGGCAATGTCATCCCACGGATTTTTGTTTTTCCAACAGGAAAAAATAATCGTTCAATATTCAACATTGTTAATTTCGATTCATCCTGACCCGCTGGGGTAATGCTGGACAGCATTTGGAGTGAATTTGAACGAGTAGGGGTAATTGGGGATGATTTAATAACAAGCTGTCACATATAACCCAAACAATTTTTCATTGTTTTTATACTTCCGGCATATACACCCATCGATGTGGGGTGAAGTGGGATGTCCCCGATTCCCCAGCAGAAACTGTCCGCCATTACCCTAAGCCACGAAACATCAGCAGCTAATCAATGGGAATTAAAAAAAAAAAAAAAAAAATAGAAACGATCCAAGTTTAAATTCCGTTTGATAGTCACTCGGAGACGCAATGTTAAATTCATTTTCTCAATAACATTAAAATCGTTCGTTAACGTAGTTTCATCGACTTATATCATAAGCAAGAGTTACATCAAAGTAGATGGAATTTTATCATTTGTTTTCTGTTTTTTTTATTTATTAATTTACTTCCCACTTTTCCCTAGCGATTATTCGAGACGTCGCTGTTATTACAATGAATATTAATCACTAAAAAAAGACTTCTATACCCAGTCTAGCCGCGATCGATCGAATCGCATATAAATTTTAATATGTTTTTCTCAGAAGAAAATAACAAACGCTGCGAACAGTGGAGATCAAAAAAATACCTATGTGTGGTCCCGATATGTACGGGTCATTTGAAAAATACTCAGTATACTTGGAAATCTAAGTGAAATGAAGATTCGGATAAGTTACGAAAATCCATATTCCACTTGACATAACTTTAGCTAACAAATTATTCAAACAGAGGGTGTCACATTCTGGACGATGGAAACTTTTTTTTTATTCTGTGAAGTGATTCCGGAGTTTTACCGTGGGTGAACTCACAAACTAGCAAACTTTCCTCCTCTATTATTACCGGCTTAGATGCGGATTATTTATTCAAATTCCATTCCATTTCTTACTATTCAAAATTCACTAGTATTCGTGCCAGACAAAATACTTTTCCTTAGTATTGTTCAAATTCAACTAATTTTCCAAGTCCAACGCTGCTTCGTTTTATTTCTTTGAATCATTTTATTTTATTTCAGTTCGCACTATTTTTTTTTTTTTCAAACTATACTCTCTTCTCAGCGTACAGTTTTGTGCCCAACATAAAAGAGGCGCCAGACGATGATACGAGGGTAAATGGATAGAAAATATGGTCTTGGTGAGTTTTATTATTCTTCGCGTGTTCCCACTGTGCAAGCTTTTCACACTTCATCCACGATTTGCTTCGTCGATTATCGAAAACAATGTGGAACACGCAATAACAGGCAGAGAACGGTACGAGAGATCTGCACAAATTGAAAAAAAAAAAAAAAAAAACCCCAGCGAAAGGTGGGGAAAAAGGGACTTTGATCAAGGAAAGGAGAATTCCGTGCCGCACGTGACGCATGCAAGTACTTTTTCTATGTCTTCGATTTTTAACTCAACGATTGCTTCGAACCGGGCACCCGTCTCGTTTCAACGTGCTTCCCCCGCCAAAGTCTCTGCTCCCGTACAGTCAGCCGCGATATAGTATCTTGCGGATGTAAAAAAAAGAACGAGAAAAAAAAAAAAATTACCAGAAATCGTGAACGAGATTCGCTTTGGAACGATAAAGTTCAAAAGTATATCTACTACGAGTGTTCTGCCAGCATTTTGCACGTATATGTACAGTGTACAAAACGTGGGAAGCAGTGAAACTATCCTCGATCAGTGCGAGGGGGCGGTCACGCTGCATTATTCCCTCCAGAGAAGGGTCTTAGAGCCAGCTCATATGTGCGCTGACTATATATCTGTGCCCCTTTGTAGTCCTTTCAGGCACTCTGCTTGTTTATTACAGAAGTTGCATTTTCACCCATGATAAGAAAGCTCGTGCGAGTGACAATTTTTCAATGGTTCTATATCACGTTACCATATTTGTAGCTACGATAAAATATAGAGAGGTAAGTATATACGCACGAAAAAAAATAAATAAATAAAGAATGCATGTGGTTCAAACGCCCAGCTACCCACGTGCAACTACTGAACGCTGAACAACTCGATTGACACGCTTGATGAAATTCGTCTGGATATAACCCACGTGCGCCGTTTTGTTCCTTATTCCGGACCTAGTCGCTGTACACATTTCTCGGAAATAATGATCCGCACTCGTGTCCATAGGAAGTACAAAGTTTAAGGGTTTTTTTCAGATCACATTCATAACTTCACATTCATATTTTTCTTGTTCAATTCCTGACTTTTCAAATGTCCCATAATATTCATGGCAAAATTTCAAAACGTTTTTACTCTCTTTGAGATTTTTTGTTCCAGTGTTTTCTGAACGAATCACTTATGAATGGATATCTCTTTTCTGCCAAACGATTCTCGTCCCCACCCTCCGCGTTCATTGTAGATCATTAGTTGACTGCTATTAATGCTGTTATTCTGGGACGTCACTAATTCCAAGTACAGATAGTATAAGCCTCATTCGTGTCATATTTATACATGTGTAACGCTATTTGTGCGTTGTGAACAAAAATTCAGGGACTAGGGCACACGTCCCTTTGTCAGTGGCCCTGATTGAACTTTAGGACGCCGTTCCCACGAGTACGTGGACAAGCATGCGGGTCCGAATCATCGTAGCTTTTGATTATATTTGTATACCAGTCATTGGATATTTCGGTAGAAAAATTCTTCAGCGATTTAACATCTAACTGAAGCACGGTTTCATTTCTACAAATATAGAAGTAAGAAGTTTTAGAGCTCTTTCGGATTCACTAGATCTGATACGAAAACAGAATTTTGTTGCACCAGAATTTTTCGAGCACTCGTTAATCCGACAACTACGAAGAGAAAAGTGTTGACGTCCATAATAATATTTGATGTTGCACATTTTTTTATTGAAAAAAAACTAAAAAATGAATGAAAAAAGAAGGAAACTTCTACTCACGATTACCTGGATACTACTTTTGCAGAAAAACGATCAAACAGCTTTATAATTATTGATAAATTCTCTCCTTATTACTGTACACCAATATATTTGTTTGTTTGTTCTTTGTTTGCTCTTTTTTTTCTTTCATTCGCAATAGACTTTATTTAAATCGGATTCTTTGTTCCGTGCTCTAGCTCCGCGATTAGCTCCGGTGAATTGTTTTTCTGCAACTGCCAATAAAGCCTAAGCGCGTTCTCTTTTTCACGTATACATATATATATTCGAACACAGATGCGTATAAATAGAGAGAATCACGCCTGTCCCGAATTCCATTCATCCAACGACCTTGCTTATATACTTCGCTCCGCCTATACTTGGGAAAGCTCCTGCGTTGCCAAGGTCGACTGGAATTTTCGCTCTCACCCAAGAGAGTGGAAACATAGCGGGTTATACTTAAACGGAGGCACAGCTACCATATAATTCATTAACCTAGCCGGATTCTAGCTATCGCCAAATCCTTCATGAAGCAATTTGCACTTTCTTTCAACTATTTTCCGTGCTGAATCGATGACGAGATCTACCTTCGTACTACCTTCGATAAATTGAGTATCTTAATTGATTATCCTTTTTATAATTTTTAGAATCAATGCGTTTAACCTGATTGAAGCTCTCTCGAAATGCGAAAAAAACGTAAGTACGATGCTTGCTGAGATTTTTCTTTCCATGTCCAATCGTCCTGCTTATCGTTGCGAAGAATAATGAATGTCATTCTTACTCGGGGCCCCATATTATCGATTGGAAGAGAAAATACATAAGTATCGGGTCACTAATGTCCTCGTTAAGTGACCAGTAGAGTGAAAAAACAAGAACAATGATCATACGCGGCCACTGCGATCTTGTTATGCTTGTGCAGATCAGCCATGCGATATCGAAGTTTGGAGTTGACTTATAAATTGTAAAAATGACGAAAAAGATTGAGAAAAGCGTTTAATACAGATGTTTTATCAAAGGCAGATTTCTCCATTATAAATAACCGATACACAGCTCTATGCGCCACTAACACACTGACGTTGTACGAGAGTAGTTCGGGTCACGGACTTGGGAAGGTATTTGGCACGAATCTCAGAATTTTCGCAATTACGCACGTATTCTTGTGTGCGCGCGTGTGTGCATGCATGTGCACGAGCGCTTGTCCGCGATTTTATTCGGCTTGGAATTCGGAACAAAATGTAACAAAAATTAGCATCAACTACTCTCCAATTCCAACACAAGAAAATGGTTTTCTAATATTGTGATTATTTACTGAATGAAACTGGAATACGTTCACTTTTTAGTTGCAGAAGTTACCAAAGTAACTTGTGAGGCAAAAAGAGTTTCAAATTTTTTTGTATCATTCTTCAGCACTACAATGTAGCGACCCATGTACCAAGAATTGCATTTCTTATTTAAACTACATTTTCAGAGACGATGCAGGACGAAAACACCGACCGGTTTAGGCTGGAAATTCTGGTGGAGCTAGTTAGCCATGATGTCGTCTTCAAATCGCCAAAACATTCTGCAACGATTAGGCATCGAATGAGGTTGATTGGATCATAAAAACATCCAGCACATGACTTCGTGGGGGTTTCTCCATCATTCTTTTTTTTTAGGGGTTGAACTTCGAGATTTGAAAAATGAATCAATCAAAACGTACGATTATTTATTCGATATGTGCATTGAATGAAAGAAAAACAAAACAAAACAAAACGGAATGGTTTAAAAATAAAGTAGCCAAGCGAAGAGACGAAAGTGGTTGTTGTTGTTGATGTCTTCATCGCAGAGGCCTGATCTTCTGTTAGGTTTCGTCCATCAAAATCAATTGACTACCATCGTTTGAAAAGTCGTAACAAATCGTACCATTCGGACCGGTCTCTGAATTAATAGGTTTACATGCAAACTGAGTAAGACCTTACGAAAACGTTTTGATGATTTTGCACGATTGCGCACGGTGTTTTATTCATTTTTTTTTTTTTAGAAATGAGACGGAACCTCATTTCTTTTTTTCAGATCCATTTTCTATTTTCATTTCTCGAACGCTTTCACGCCCTCGATCGTTCTATTCCGGTCTTTTTTTTTCTAGGACATCAGTCTCGATGAAATATTTATCGCGTTACAGAAGAAATATAATAAATATTGCTTTATCGATCTTAGTCTGATTCGAGTGATATCAAATTCGAATCTACAATGACAGCGAACTAATTAACGCAATTAATCCAGTCGTTAGAAGCGACTGGAAAATTCTTGGTCACATTCTACAGATGTGGAACAGCCTCGAAGCTGTCACAACAATACGATTCATCCGACGATATAATTTGACAATAATATCGACAACTGTCGGTGTGCGGTCGTATAGGTGTATGTTTATGATTTTGGCAATTTCCCAGGTCAAGCAGATTCCGATTGAGCCTGTGTTAGGATGGATAACCGCAGAGCTAACACCAAGATTGATCAATTATTCCTGAATTTCTGATGACATCAAGGGCCATGGGAGCGGTTTATAATAAAAATGTCTGCGAAGCTGCGCAGGTTTCTCTCTGGGAGCCTTGCAGGAATCTGAAAACGATTGAATCGGGGTAAAAGAGATGAAGTGAAATAGTCAAAATCACAACAAAAGATATGAGAAGGAAACATCAGGAACAAATGAATCATGTCGATTAATTAATCGAAACAAAGTTTCATGTGGATCGCAAATATTCAATGACAGACAGCTGATGCATTGCGAAATTTCTGCCCGAGAGTCGTTTGCCTTAGTGTAAATAAATTCCGATGAGTCATATCACCCAGAAAAAAGATCTATTTCAATCTACTAGGATTATTTATTCGATTTTTTAAAATTTAAATCAAAATGATTTCTATTTGCCTCAACTATGAAGCTGTATTCGAATCAAATAAATAATGCTATTCAAATGCATTTATTCGGGTATCCACGTTAAAGCTTATTGCTCCGACCACTACGTGGCGCAGAGCGTCGAAACATTTCTCATATACGAATTGTGCTCTGGATGTCCATAAATAGCGAAAACCCAAGTTATACTTACTCAAAACGGACTATCACTAAAAACAAACAAACGGTCGTGAATTTTCATGCTCACCCAGGCTTGCAGCCCCATGAAAATGTTATTGAATAATAATAACATTAAATATGGTGTAAATAATATTATAAATGATTGTTGCAGCTCAACAACATGCTCGTTAAATTTGTGGAAACTTTTTGAAATTGAAAATCGCAAAAATAGATTTTCGATTGATCTTGAATATAAAAATATTCGAATCAAAGAAAATAATTTCTTGAAGTTAAATGAAGCTCCATCAGGCCTCGGGACAAAGAAAAAAAATTATTAGATTTAAATAGATCCTAGTTGAACCAACTGGATATTTTTTCTGGTTGTATAGTTAAAAAAAAAAAAAAAATAGTATCACACGACGACAAGATACCGGAGAGTGCCAAATTACCGGCAGGGGTCCAAATTCCCACTCCATGACTATATATATCTGTTTACGCGTATATATTTTTCCCGCTTGTCCTAATTCGAGCCGGTTCGTATAAACAAGAGAGAACGTGAACCGGAGACGGTAGACGTTCGCGCGATTCTTACGTGAACAAATACTTACGCATGTTCGCGATATTTATCGTAGCGTGTGCGAGATAATAATACGCAAGAAGTAATATGGCAGCGCATAGCAGAAAAACAGAGACGGGAGAAAGTTAACCGGGCAGAGTTAGCATTTGTGATATTTGTAATACTTATATAGATGTTTGTACAAATATATTTGAAGTTTGCGAGGTTGTGGTCGCATGTTGCTAGAACCATATACACACGGCAAATAGATTCCTGCCCGAGAGTTTCATAATGGTATGAAACGACACTACACGTGACCGATATATTCCAAACGCGCGCAGCAAAATTGCACCAATCCCGATATGTACATGTGTGTCGATGGATGTAGATGCAAGATAAATTCGCAAGTATCTATAGGAAAATATATATATATATATATATGTATAAATATGTGCATTGTATTCATTGCTCCCGGATGACATCACTGACCGGCATGCAATCTACATATGTGTACCCTCGTGAACGCTCATAAGAGAAGAGATCAATGATTCGTCACATATGTGAATCATGATTCAAGAATAATGCTTCGTTATAAAACAGAATCAATATTTTAACGAATGCATTATTATTTTTATTTACTTCTCATCTCTGCTGTTGGTCGTTGCAGCTAGTCACGTGGGAATTTACATTCCGAATTCTGCCTCTTTCTGATTTGAGTGGACATTTCTTATGGTGTTCTACGTGTGAAAAAAATACAGTTATATATGGCATTGTATTTTTTGATTCTTTATAAATCTAATTTCTGACACTATTTACATTTTTTTTCTGACACTTGACCGCTCGCTAGGGCAATAAGAGCACTTACAGGTGGCAAGGCGACCATCTCCCTTTTTATGATTTTTCGTGCGGAATGTTTGCGGAAAAGGCATTATTTTACTTGACCGAAAAACATGCGTTCTGTTAGCGGAGCACATCGCACTTGTCAATTCATTGCGAACATGTATATTTATATAAATATTGACATGATGAAAAATAAGCGTTTTAGCATGACAATGTCAACAATAGATTGTACCGGCTATGCCGTCGTAACAACGTTCACCGGTTACGTATCTTTAAATATTTGAACTCGATTCTTTGTAATTTTTTTTTCTGAATTTTATTCATTTTCTATTTTTCGTTTTTTGAGCTCGTTTCGAATGCCTCGTTCGATGTGTGTCAGCGATAAAAATTCTTATATACCGACTTCACGGAAGTTACTAGTTGACAAGTCGTCGAACGTCATGAGAATAACGAAAATGCATGTGGAAATACTTGAAACTGATAAATGGCAGTATTGTAGCACTAAAATCTACTGACAACTTGAGATTTTTGTGATTGTTACTTATTGCTAGGGATATGTAAATATTAATGAAAATAAAATACCATTTCTGCTGGCGGATTTTAATTTGTTTTTCATGAAAATTTTTATATTCCTTAACGCTCGCGATAATTAAACTATTATTGTTGCTGTGACGGTTATTTTTGGCGTTTGATTATCTCTGAGCATTGTTGCTGAAATATTACTATACAGATGGGTACAAGTTACTGAAAAAATAAACAAAATATACGTATACGTGAAAGCTCGTTAAAAATATTCGAAAAATTCGAAAAAGTTGTAAAATCTAATAGCTTGGTACCGAACCAAAAATTTATCTCCTTTCATCAGCAGAATTCCATCTGAATTATAATATTTTACGATTTTATGTTAACAGAAATCTATTTTTGTTGGGCTATATAAAAATTTGGATGTTTATATGAAAAAATTTAATGTTTTCACGAGCGATTGGGATTAATCTGAAAATAGAAGAAAAAAAAAAACGGTTTCGAAATTCAGCGAGATTTATAAATTAGTTGAATTGGGCATCATAAAAAGGGTCATGACACACTGAAAAACAGACTTCGCTGTGTCAAAATCAAGTCAATTTATAATTCAGAATTCCGTTCAACCGACTCATATTGAAATCTGTGCTAAATCTAAGTTGAATCAACAAAAATACTTGATTTTAGGATTTAGTTGACAGAGCAAATTGCAACTTTAACTTTTAACAGTGTTTTCAAAAACTATCTACCGTAGTCTTCTAAAAAACTGGATTCAACGCTACTATAAGGACCGATACAGCGTGACATCGGTGACATTAAATTCCTCTATAGAAGCATCTGTCTTATCGAGAACTCTCGATACGAATAAATTTTGTTTTCGAATATAATTTCTGGCAATATATAACTGTACCTCTGAATCTCAAACTTTACGTTCTCTGCACCCAGCATATTTGTTTTTAGTCCTTGAACTTATAATTTTGATCCAAAAGAGATAGTTTTTCAATCGGGAATTACTGAAAGATTTGGAAAGAGTTATCATTAGTGCGCCGGAGTACCTCCGAGGTTTTCGTTTTGAGGCTCAATGCCGGCTGAGAGCACGCATTGAGGAATTCACTTTCACGTTCACACGCTTGGACGACGAGAACTTTTTGTCAACCGTCTGGGGAACGGTCGCGAAACTCGGGCGACCTCGCCCCGTCTCTCCTGCTCTCTCTCTCTCTCTGTTACATTTTATACATCTATACCTTCCTTCTCTTGGATTTCGCCCCCTTTTATTTTTGCCGAGGACGTCCGACAGGAGCGCTCGGAGTAAGCATCGATTAAAACACAAGTTGCGATAATGATATATAAATAATCGCGTGTACCAACCGGATCTTAAAAAAAAAACAAACAAACAAATAACGAGAGTTCGAAAACGTCAATGTTTCTTGCTCCAATTAATCGCAATCCCGGATAAATGAGATGATCGCGTCTATTCGAGCATATTTACGGTCGTCGAGGCTCGAGCCATATATATGAGCCTCGTGTTTCTTTTTTTTCCGAGCTCAAAAATCTGAATCATCATATATATACTCGAGTTCATATTTTTCCGCGTTTTGTTTTTGTTTTTTTTTTCGCATCAACGCGAAGGACGTTGCAATAAATAATGACGAATGAAAAGACACGCGCTCACATTCTCCTGATGTCAGCACAGTCTCCAAAAAAACACGCGTGTACGCTCGTTTCGACAGTTCTCTTCGGTATTTATAGAATGCGAAGGTGAATATAAAAAAAAAAAAAAAAAAAAATAAGAAAAAAAAATAAAAATAAATTTGTTGTCGAAGAAACTGGCGAAACAATAACATCAGCGGCAGAGACACACACGTGCCGTGCCTCTTTGGCTGGTTATTGGGTAATATTTCGATTCCGTGTTATGCAATATCTATCGTGTATTAGTCACTTGCACGCGCCTTCCAGACTTCCTGCGAGCTCGCTCTCACCTGAAAATAGCCTCGCTCGATTCGTAAATATCTCGTGGTCCTTACCATATATATCGAGGGAGAATCTCTTGCTCCAGCAGCAACTTGAGCTTTTGCGCATGGAACTGATACTTGCGAATATTAATCGGGAAACTTTTAACTTTTTTTTTTTACATTTGTATGATAATAGTCGTAATTGGAATTGATATTCAACTAAAATTTAAATAGATTTACGAGAATATCGATAGAAAAAAAAAGAAAAAAAGGGGGATACTGTGGAATAATCGAATGCAAGGTCTATCCAGTAAGCATTCACCGAGGCTCGTAAGCCTCGGAAACCGCTTAACGGTAACCGGAAGCTGTCAGTCTGCGACACTCTGTAAGGAGAGACGAGAGACGCTGCACGTGCCTCTAACTCTCGTCACGCTTCCCATGACCATTGAGAAATTTTACGCCCACGCGTTCTTCACAGACGAGCTTCCGTATATGCTGAGGAGCTGTTATAACTCTTTTTGATCAGACCATCCCATGATCGTGTTGGGTCAGTTTTTTCGTTTTTTTTTTTTGCTCAGCTTTAATATCGTTAATGGCATTGATTTGGGGTACTGATCGCTCTGCATTTTTATTGTTTCTTCTACTGTGGATAATTATTCATGTGGTTTCAGTTGTATTCGTTGAAACTCAAAATTTATAAGCCGAATCGTCACGAAAACACCATAAGATGTGATAAACGTCTTTACGATTTTATTTGAATGAACAAAACTGATTTTGATCCTTGAAATTTTCATGTACAATGAAATCTTGACACAAAAAAAATGGAAAAACTGTTGGATTTGAAAAAAGTTATTCGAGATAGATCGATTCAGGTATTGGCCAATCCAAAAACTAGGTTTTTATTATAAAATCATGAAAACTTTTTATGAGTGTCGATCTATCAATGTAGAAGACCAATCGAAAAATAAAATATTGATATTCATAGTCGAAAACTTTTCGAAAACCAAACAAACGAAAATCAACAACGTTTGTTACCATTCAATCACTGAAAACAAAATTTTTATCCCCTCAACAAAGATTCGTTTCACTACAAAGCAGCTTTGTTGTAATATTCGAAATTTTGTTGCTGGAACGAAAAAAAAAAAAACAAATTTGTTGAATCCGTGCAACAAAATATTTGAAAATTTCAACAAAATATCGTTTTCAGTGCGCAGCAAAAATGGCCCATGTGACTAGCAAGCTGTGTTACTTTACATAAGATTCAGAGCCCCGTAGATGTGTGCATCTATATCTGCAGTTGGTGGACATAAGAGATTATGCAATCGTCGAGGAGACGGTACAAGGAAAAACAGGCGTAGAAGAGGGGGAGGGGGGGGGTGTAAAAAGTTGACATCAGTTGTCAACCGAAAAATGTTAGAACGTTGGTGTACGCGAAAGAGACAGAAAGAGAAAGAAAGAATAGATAAGGGAGGAAGAGGGGGAGAGGGAAGGGAGGGAGGGAGAGAGGGCAATAATGACTCCCCCGCAATTGTGTAACGGTTCCGCTGGGGGCCGTGGACAGATCCGGCCAACGTCACTCGCACGCTTTTACGCTCCAACAGCTTTTTTCCGCTCCCTATACTCGCTTCTTGTGTACTTTTTAACCGTAGAATATGCGGCTCCCTCTTCTCGCCTCTTCTCTACATCCCAGCATATATACGTGTGTGATGTATAAATACATCCGAGGATTCAACGGTCTGTACAGCACACAGGCATTCGTATAGCTCATCCATATTCATGCATACACGTATTTGTACGTGTAATAGTCGGCGGGACTTCCGGAGAAACAATCTTCCCAGGATAGCGAAAATGAGAGCGCGCCGGGTTCCAATGCCAAGTACATAGCTAGCCGCGACTTTTGATACATACGGAAGTAGCGCTTGACACATGTCATAAGGTTTTCTTCGACGTTTCACACAATCGTGTATTCACATGGAACAGGCTCTGGCTATAAATTGTATCCACGTTTTTAAGGTAGTTCGATCACGTACAGTCATATTCTCTGTACATACATAAATTTGTGAAGAAGAATTCCGTTCATCTGTTCGCTTTTGTATATTTAACTACTTCTAGCTAGAGAGCTACCGAATCAATTTAGATAAATCTATCACAGACGCAGAGCTGATGATCCGGAATAAGATTCTGACTGCTATAAAGGACTGAGAGGAAGCAGGATGTCCGGAAGAATTTGCGAAGCGATCGATCATTTTTTCAAATCTGTTTCTAGTACAGGCACAATCTTACATTTGGTTGTTTCCGAATACAGCGGATTGCCTGCCATCGGACATCGAGTGCCGTATGTCATCTGCGTTGGATAGACTTTGATACAATGATCAGCAGCGTCCCGAGTGATTTCGGATTGCCGGGTGTCTTTAATCTGTTGTTACCTTTTACTGGCTCATCGCTACCTGGTTAAATACGTCGGATCACGTTGGTGTAGAGTAACTTGGTTTTTAACAAGTAACTTTCATTTTAGAAAAAATTGATTAATCTCGCTGATCAAGACCAAGCTAACACAAATTGGAAGAACCGATGTGTCCAGTCGTGCTTTTCCACGGAATGACATCTGAAGGATATGGATTGAAAACAAATCAAATTAGCATTGGACTTGGTCGACGACGTGCATATATGGGCGACATTGGAATTTCGTTGTCGCCTGACTATAAGCTTCGAGGTTGCTGTACACGGCTAATATCTGTTTTGATTTTTGCATCACGACGATTTTCGTGTTGCTTCATTTCCTGTTACTCCTTGGTTAGGCATTATTTTGTTCAATTGTCATTCATTCACCAACACTGAAAACCCCTTTGTGCGTTTAGAATTTGTGTTATAAAGTAGATAAGTTTGCTCGAAAATAGCGCTCGTCTTCGCCCATAAGTGGAGAGGGAAACTGTACTACGCCACCGCCTCTGAAATTGATTGAATTATACAGACGAGTGTACCCTTCACAGCAATAAAACAGGTATATATGTCGCTCGTAGTATAACAGCGCGTGGCTATGTAACTGCGCACTGTTATTGAAAGTATTCCTATCACCAGACTACGCAGGTACTTTACTCCGGCCAGACTGAGTACTCGGTTTATTTCTCTTTGGCGAACGGTGCATGTGTGTGTTAAATATTTTTTTTTGGATCTAACACGAGTCGTCTTTATATCAAATGATATTAATAAAATGCAATAAAAATGTAATTAATTATGCAAAGATTTCAGATTACAAAAGTCTTTCAAATGAAACTGTGACAATTTATAATTTGTTGTTTTTGGATCGACGTGACGTGAATTCGTATTGTTTTCTTTGTCAAATATTGCATAAATTGAAAACAGATAATAAATCCTGTTAAAATTGTAAAAATTTTCATTCGAACACGGATTCGTCCGTTTTAGGAAATAATAGGTCTTATCTTGTATCTTATTTTCGTTATAAATTCCTGAGCTTCTCGATATAAATTCCATAGGTCTATCGGCGCCTCGAATATACGATGCATATGAACGGGACTCGGATATCATATCGGATTACACGCTGACGAGAAAATACGCAGAAATCTATGTATTTTTTTTCCTTTCTCTCTCTCTCTTCGGGACTACAATCGAAAAATCTATGCGGAGTTGTTTGCTCTGGTGACACGGAAAGTAAAAGAAGCGGAAACTCAAATACCGTATCGGTTTACATCTTGGAACGAGTATAAGTTTAAAATAACGAGTAAATAAGAGAGAAAGAGGAAAGAAGTTGTAACCGTAAAACTGCTTATGACGCGTGTGTATGCGTTTTCAAAGAAATTTCAATTCCACTGAAATCGGCCAAGTAACATTCGACATTAACCGAATGAATCCTGGAATCGTTTTCATTTTATCGGAGCTGAGTACACACAGGCTCAACACACTCTTACACGTTTGAAGCTAATGTTATGTACATCTAACTTAGGTCGAACGAAAATGACTCAGCGACTGCTACGCCTGATGCGTGATTGTTATATCGAGAGAAATATGCCCTTCTGTTTCCCAACACTAAATATATCCGTGTACACATTCTACTGGCGCCTGTCAGTTATTAAAAATCCTCAAAGTCAGCCTACGTCATGCTTTCGTAGGTGATAAAGTCTTTTGCCAATATCATCTCTGTCTCTCTCTCTCTCGCTCACTTGAGCTCAGTTACTAACTCGTTCGGGGTTTTGTTCGTACATAAACGATTCCACGTACGGAAAGGTGGGCGGAAAACATAAGAATCATATTTTTCCATGAAAAGCTGATCAAGTAGAAATATATTCTCGCACTCGCGATGTTTATAAGCGGCAAACACACACGTTTTAATATTGTTATTTCTAGAATGATGGATTCGGGAAGAATCTGCCGGTTATTTATAAACTGAATAAGCGACATAAATCCAAACGCCAGCAACGAATCATCGTCTTGGCTTTTTACAATGTTTTTTTTTTCTTTTTTTTTTTTGTGCAAATCACGAGAAATAATCTGCGATTGCTGATACTATGCACGTACCATTCGTTTCGAAGAATAAACGAAGGATATTTACACACCACCGGACTTTCTTCGTATTTTATAAAATCGTTGGAATCACAAATCACAGATAGATATATTTATCGAAAGCTATTTTACGTCGCACTCAACGAACAGTATCGAAAGAGAGATATCATTGATAAAAAGGCAACCAAGTCGATTGGCAACGGAACGAAAAAAATATCGATCGTGTTTGCTTTGCGATACGCGTTTAATGAATGAACTCGTCCCACACCCCTTTCGCCCGATGTCCACATGTTACAATCATTTATCGTGTAAACCGATCGCAAGAACCTGGCACGTGTGTCATCCAAAAAGTGTCGAAAGTAATTAATTTTTATACATATTGACGTTTTTATTCATTCACGAACACGT
This sequence comes from Campoplex capitator, assembly GCA_037576405.1. NCBI lineage: Eukaryota > Metazoa > Arthropoda > Insecta > Hymenoptera > Ichneumonidae > Campoplex > Campoplex capitator. Next base: position 5,334,165 of record JARBWI010000010.1, on the reverse strand, counting down.
GCAAAATCCCAAGACTCGTGCATCGTCAGGTTCTAACTGTCGGAGCTATTCTGCTTATTTTTTGAAACTTGTATTTCTGTCAACTTTATTTCACGACGAATGAACTCGGTTCAGACAGAAAAGAAAAAAATTGATATAAATTTAATTCGATCGATGAGTTTTCATTGTGACATCCAGAAATTCCTAAGAATTAGTCCTGGATAAACCCAGGAAAATCCTGGACGAAATCCAGAAAAGCTGTGACCCCCGATTTGCCTGAAAACTCTGCGCAGGCCTTCTCTTCGACGAGCAGAAACTCCCTGTCAGAGGAATTTTTAAAATTGATCAGCTTTCAACCGGGCTTTGAGGATGGTTAATCGCTGCCAATATTCCTATTCGTCAATGCGATCGGAGGCTCTGTATAAATCCCTAGAAAAAATTTACAATCGGCTCAACACTGGCCAACTTTGAACCACACTCGGCCGATGTTGAGCCGATTGTAAATTTTTTCTAGGGACGTCAACGAAAGAGAAAAACACCAACCGTGGAGCAAGGAAAACAATAAAACATTCGGAGGTTCATCAAACCGACGTGGTGGACACGAAGTTCAATGTTCAAGCATATGGGTCAGTCGGTATCTCGCCATCGTGATTGGAAGAAAGGTAGCTAGCCGCAAATTTTGAAAGTGACATTTTTCAGCCGTTCAAACCATGTCGAAAAATTTCAATTTCGAAAATTCGAGGTTAGGTCAAGGGACTGATCCATACGCGAAGTTAGAAGTTAGAAGGCATTCCCATTTCTTTCAGTTTCCATCAATGATGATTCAACACGAAATAATGTATCTTTAGGTTCATAGCTGACATGCCTCGAAGCATTTTGTATAAACTGTATCAACGTTTTGATAAGATTTTCCAAATTCAATAGAGAATCATAAAAAAATTGAGTTTATTTTTTTTTCGTACGGCTCTCCGTGAGATAGCTGAAGCATGTCGATGAGAATATGTTTTACAGGATGTTATTATCTACGGAGTTTTCGATATTGCGATGAGAACGTTGAACTTGAATGTCAGCCACGCGCGTGCGGTTTCGAATAACCGGAGTGTTTTTTTTTTTATCTCGCTTGAACTGAATGTCTCTTGTGTATATGCGTAGTTCTTAGATAGACATTCTTTCGGAGGTGTGAATCAAATGTTTCGTAAGAATACGCGTTGTAAAAGTGCTGAATAAAAACAAAACAAACAAAAAAATGAAGAAAAAAGAAAAATTCCTTACGTTTCCTTGTAAAGAGAGCTCTACGAAATGGAACATTTTTTGCCAGCGATGTTTTTACGCCGAAGCCCCCCCCCCCCCCTCCCCTGCACACGATGCTTCTTTATCGTGCTAAATAGTACGCTTGCGCTTTATCCAAGGTATCATGTCTGCTAGTCAGCAGGGAAAACAGCATCGTGTGCAAGGGATTGGAGTAAGACGAGAAGTAAAAATTCCATTCCTCGTAATGTCGCGTTTAAGGGGCAGAGAGAGAGCGAAGAGGGCTGAAGGACGATCACACCATTTTTGCCAGCACGAGCCTTTACCTCGCGTTTTCATAAAGCACACGTGTAACATCTTCTCCTACCAGCTCTCTACGTGCTGACGATCTTTCCGTTTTATGAATACATTTCAATCCATAAACTAGAAATCTGCGTTTCAATCAGCCCGAGTTTATTCGCTGAACAGAATAAACAAGTATTCCGTTAAAACTATGTTTTTCTCGTGTACGTCATTATGTCAGAATCAAACGAACGGCCGCGTTCGTACATTGGGAATTACTTTTCACATTCTAAACAATCAATCGTCAAACAAACAAACAAACAACAAACAAACAAACAAACAATCAATATATTATTCTTGAACGAGTTCACGGTTCCATTTTCAGATGACCAATTGTTGGCCAAACTTGACTCTAGCATACAAATGATTCTTGTTGAAATGTTCTAACTCATTCCATTTTTTCCTCGTTCTATTTTAATTCATAAAGATTTGGACAACATTTAAGTTCAGGAATTGGAGCTTTTAATAACTATTCGATTCTATATCACGCAGTACATATTTTCTTTCTGGTGCTTTAAGTATCCAGATCCCAGTTATTATTCCAATTAAGGTTTTTCTTTCGAAGCTGATATCGTTGAACCATCGTGATGCCTGGTTCGAGGATCTGTTTACCAAGGTGAACAGATATTCTGGACGGATTGGCCATATTTATTCCAACACAGTTATTATCGTACGTAAATCCGTGATATTCGTGCCAATTAACGGATACCGCTTTGCATGAACGAATGACATCCAACATCTACGATTAAATGAGAAAAAAACAAAACTACGCATTCCACCTGATCGCGTGTGGATATTGACTGATAAACTTTACGAAAGTGAATACGCAGCTCGTCATGAAACTGTGAATGTAGGCAAACAAATGATAAAAAATGCTGATGAAATTGTAGTGTCGCGGTACTCGAGGGACACCAATTAAATGAAAAATAAGTCAAAAGCAAGGGCGAAGTTAGCACGTAACAGAAATATTTTTGGAGGCGAAAATGCAAAGCTGCATTTCCTTTCTCAAGCCGAGGTTCAAACCCGTGGGATAGTGCTCAGTCACTAGCGGTAGAGAGCTCGAAGTCAAGGAGAGAGCCTGAGGGCCATAGCGAAAGTCGTGTCTCGAAAACTTCGTTGGCAAAAAATGGCGGGAATATCGTCCTCGAGAGATAAAAATGGCGGTATATTCGCGGCGGCATGCTAAGTTTTCACAATTCACAAGCAGCGCCTATACATAGCGCCATCATATATATAGTCGGAGCCGCGCGCGTTCGCCTCTCTCGCATATCCGTTCTCCGCGTTCGGCTCGACTTGCTCTGTGCTCGCGCACGCGCATACTCATCACGATTCACAAAGAGCCCGATGAAGCAATAGCAGCGCAGAAAAAGAGCGCCAACCGAGCGCAGGATATGTATATATGCAAGGAGAAATGATTATGAGACGCGCGGAATGAACGTCTACAGACCTCTGACGAGGCTCGAACAACGCTCTCTGTACGTATATACATACCGCGCATACCACCATAATCTTTCTATAACGATGTGTCCGTCACGAGAGAAACGAAAAGCTAAGCAAGCACCTAGTAGCGGCACTGCTGCGACTGAAAGGAGTCATTACCTTGGACCCCGCGCTATTGGCGTTTCCCCTCGCACCTTGTTATTTAACCAGGGCCGTAACTTACTCGACTCTGGAAACCAAGACTCGCTTCTCGCGAGTGTATTCCGCTGTATTATCATCGTATTTACATGAAAATATCGTTATCATACTTTCGTGTTAATATTTTACGGAACTCGTGCTCTTTGATAATGCGTTCGACATCAAATTCGTTCTACGTGTTCCTCTTGAGAGAATCCTATTGATATTTACATGCAAATGTTTTCCGGATTATGTAGGACGTTGAAAAAATTTGATGCGAGCGGTACGAGGGTGCATTTTTAATAATTTCTTTCGAGCAAACGACGAATGGTTTTTGTTTCATTGATACTAATATTCGATATACAGATATAGAAGATACTGCACAAATTTTATTATTCGAATCTTGAGAATAGTTTGGGGTGTACGCCGCTACCAAAAGGACACTCCGACGAAGTTGCTGCTTAGTGGTTGACAGCAATTAAGCCATACGGTTCGTCCGAAAAATACTAAAAAAATATATTTATAAACTAGACATATAGGTTTATAGCGTCAGGTAGGGGAATTTCGATATCTGAAAAAAAAATGGTGGAACAGCCAATTTTATTGCCCATTTTCACATTTTTCTTATTTACCCATCAACATCGTTTATGAAAAAAAATAGAAGGAGGTCTTTCATTATAAAATCCCTACGTAGTACCATAGAGTCTGAGATTGCGAACATTTTGAGACTTGGTAAATGCAAATCGGATCAATAGTTTTTTAAATATATTGTCAACTAGGTCGAAAGATGTAGTTTCGAGAAAAACGCGCTCAAAGTTTTGCTGAAGGGAATCTCCGTCAATTTTACGAATTTCCTTACAAAATTTGGTGAGAGTATACTTAAAGAATGCATCTTTCAGAAAATGAAGAGGAAAATAAAATTTTACAGTGGTCTGGTGCCTTGAAGCAAAAACGCAAGTCTATTTCGAGACGATCATATTATTGACGATTACACGAATGTTGTTTAGGTGAAGATGCTTGGTTTAAATAAAAATGTCACTTATTTTAAGCCAAATGACGTCTTTCTGTACTGTACAGATCTGTATACGTAACGTATAGTCTCTGTTTATCCGCGCGCTCTTATGTAACTGAAGAACAAAACTGCACCGAACCTGATCGATTTTTTTCTTTTTATAGCTTCATTTCCCGGTTGTTTATAGACTGACGTCCGAACAACATCATTTTTCGTTGGTAGATTAAATGAATATTACGCAACGTAGATAAAAAAAAATCCACTTTGAACAACATTTATTATTTGACCTTCATGGTCGCGATTGAAATAGCAAATGTTTTTTTCGAATTCTCGAAAAAGCTCACGAAACGAAAGGAAGAAAAAAGTTGACACGTTAAAAGTAACGACAGTTTGAATGTCAACGAAATATTTCTCGCGATAGTGGATTTTTAATTTCGAAGATTCTTTAGTTTTTACTACAAATTGAAGTTCGAAATTAATTTGCATAAAAGAATGAGAGTATTGTGGCCAAAATTTTGATGAAAAAACAAAAAACATAATTTATATTTCACTACGTTTGAGTTGGCCAACGTGACAGGAACTGAAGAAAAGTGTTTTGGCGAATGGTTACAGGTAATCCCATCCAAACACTGATTTCATCCATTATTTTGCTTGACTGCAAAGATGGCTAAAACGGTGCACCGATCTTGCATACATCGCTGTCGACTTTTCAAATAGTTCTAAATAATTCTATCGTTCGATACTTGCTTCGGCTGTAATTTTAGAGTTCATTAAGGAGTTTCGGCACAAAAGGCAAAATTTTAAGAAATTAATGAAATTTGGTGATAATGTTCTTCAACATCAAGTACGAAAACACAAATTTTTTTCAAAATTTTCTTCTACTTAGTTATCGAGTAATTATGCATTAAAGCAGATTTCTTATGCCCGAAGTGTATACCTATATATATGGAAACACTATGCTTATACACGTGAACTTTAGTCTTCAATTACTCGATAACTGTGTAGAAGAAAAATCTGAAAAAATTTGTATCGTCAAATTTGTCACTAAAGAATATGTTCACCAAACTTTATAAAATTCTTAACTTTTTGACAATTTTTTGTCTTTTTAACATGGTTTAGCATGGCAGCATTGTATCGCCTGTATCGAAACTCCTTAAACTCTGTGACGTTTTATTTGCATTTTGAGTGAAATATATGTTATCTAGTTTATTTTCTAGTGTTAAGAATTTGCTAGGACTCGAGAGTGAAGGCTGCTGCAGCAATCGAGGAATACAAGATTCGAGATGCTAGAGTCAGCGAATTCAGGTATACCATTTATCCATTGCCTGCTGCTTCTCTCTCTCTCTCTCTCGATCTTTCTCTCATCTCGCGGACTTAACTTTGCCCAGCGTGTGCGTCGCGTTCGGTGCCGGCCGCGATGAACTTTTATTGCGCTCTGTACTGCATCGTTATATGCCGGAGATGAGTAAGAAAGAGCGTATAGAAGTGAGCAAGATGAGAGACGAAAAATAGATACACACAGGAAGGGTAAATTGAGGCCCCCGCGAGATGCGGTTTTGCTATGAGGCGCAAAAATAAGAAAATGTCGAAGCCTAAGGTATTTCGAGAATGTTGCTAGAGGTAGGAGCGGCACTGGCTCGTCGTTGCTGGCGCACACGTATATATACGAGCCTGTTGAATATTGGGGCAATGGCAATCATTCTTGGTATGAAAATACTTCTAATTGATATTGAACAACTCCACATCCACACACTGCACAATTTATTAGCTAAAGATCCATGATTTCGTTGAATTTGTTGCCTCTGTTTTGAAACTTTGTTTTTATTTCGAAAATTATCGAAATAAATCGTTCGAAAGCCTTAATAACGAATTGATTTTTTCTTCAATGTTAAATTTCATTTAATTTAATGTCAATTTATTTACGTTCCACGATTCATTCTTTTTCTTAGACGTCCAAAGACATTTTCTGTACTTTCATTTAATAAAATTTTTTTTTTTTACATTGTATAAATTATTTTCATTCATCGGTATTGCCGAAATCGATAAGCGACTGGTTTGGTCTACAGAGTTCATCGGTATTGCCGGCAAGTATTGTGTACCGGGGATGAAGACTAATTGTAAGAGAATTGCAACTTGACCCTAGTTCACCACACGCAGCGATCTAGGCATTCCAGGCAGGGAATTAGCGTCATCGAATCATCCGAACAAAGCAGGGAGTACAACGAATGAATAAACATTCTTTATTTCCTGAATGAACATATATAAATGTGAAAAAAAAATTCGATAAGAAGATTAATCGCAAATCGCAATCGACATTAGTCGGTATTTCGAAGAGCTTGATACTTCATCGTCTATTCTCCATTATGATAAATATTTATCGAACAAAGCTACGTACTTGAAATTAATATTCTCACAATTATTGATACTTAGCAATAGTTTACCATAAGTTCGATCTAATAATTCTCGATATCTGATCATGCGATCATTATTTATTCGATCTTATGCCCACAATCGACGCAACCGCTGTTTTACATTCCTGCACGTTACAGGTGATTTGAAAGAGAAAAAATTATTATTATTTTTTTTTTTTTCAAATCCATGGAAAAGGGTGTGACAGGAGTATAAAAAATTGAGCTCGACATGCAGCCGCATTTTTATTTTTTATTTTTATCAACAACAATATATCCATCACGCGAGCAGCTGCAGTCTCTCGCAAGCAATCGAGTTTGATCTGTCAATGATCCAGTTTTATCGCCAGAAGTGAGCGTGGTTCTCACAAATATCAAATTGACTTACATAACGTCCCCCACATTATTTCTCGTGGAATAACGAACGATTCATCGGTTATCACGAAAAAATGATGCTCGGTAGCCCAATTGACAGTTTTTATTTCAAATAAAAATTTTTCTTATACCTCAACATTAAATTTGAGACTCGAATGTGAATTCCTGGAAGATGTTTCATGACGTTATCCCTGGTTTTCGTGCGCTTGACTAACCGAGTAACGCAAACAACGCTGTTCGCAGAATAATTTCGCGATATAAAAAAAAGTTTAAATGGAAAGAGCGAATCCTCTCTACGTCCGCGCAATGAACATTTTTCATTCTGAGTCTGACGTCGTTAGCATCAATTTACCTGTAAACACGTGGTTAACGAATTTATCAAACGTTGTCCCGTATTTTTCTCGACTCCGTCAAATGAAGTCTTCTCGAGTAGCGATGAATTCTTCGAGAGGAAAAGAGAGAGAGAGAGCATCCATCGTCCAGCCTCTCTAGTTTAGATAAAACTGCATCGCGCTTGAAAATCCGGTCATAATATAAGAAAAACTTCTGCATCAGAGAAATAGGGACGAACGAAGAGCCAGAGAGAGAAAGAGAGAGAGAGAAGGCGCGAAAAAAAAATAAGAAAGGAAAAACGTACGTACAGCGATAGAGATTGGAAGGGAGAACGTTTATACGTACACCGCTGCTGTGAGTTATAACTAACTGCACGCTGTTTGCAGGCGCGATGCGAAAGAAGCAGGCTGTGGGTCCAGCCAGCGACCTTCTAAGGCCGCGAGCTACGACGGCTATGAGCAAGCGTAAGTCTGTATACAACACGACGAGGAGACAATCACCGCGAGATGACGAAAGATAGAACGGGTTAGAGAGAAGGCTCATTCGACCACCGAGAGAACCGCAAGTTCTCCGGCCGCACTATATTTTCCTCGGCGTCCTCGCCATCCGTATAGTATAGTTGTTCGGTATAACTGCAGCGGTCTAACACACCTCCGCACTCATACAGGCATCCGCAAACACACACACACACAAACGTGTGTGCTGTCTTGAGCGCGTTTTGTAGTTGCTGTTCGAGTTATTCTCCGAGCAGTGTATGTTTACGCGATTCCTTTTTTTTAATATTATTTCTACGATTTTTTTGCTCTTTTCACTGTTTTTATTTATCAGTTAATGTACGTTCGTACCGAAATGTGAAATTCACTTTCGTGAAGCATTGACGAAACTTTTTGCTCCTCACTCCCTGATGCTACTGGCTAACTTACACTTGTTAGTCTGCACTGAAGTCTGTTCAAAGTAAAATCATCAAAACCATATTCGATATTCGCAAACATCCAGAAGAAACATCTATTTCAATCTACTAGGATCATTTATTCGATTTTTTGAAATTTGAATCTAAATAATTTCTATTTGACTCAACTATAAAGCTGTATTCGAATCAAATAAATAATGCTATTCGAGTGCATTTATTCGGGTAGCCACGTTGAAGCTTATCGCTCCGACCACTACGTGGCGCAGAGCGTCGAAACATTTCTTGTATACGAATTGTGCTCTGGATGTGTATAAATAGCGGAAACCCAAGTTATACTTACTCAAAACGGACTATCTCTAAAAACAAACAAACGGTCGTGAATTTTTATGCTCACCCAGGCTTGCAGACCCATGAAAATATTATTAAATAATAATAACATTAAATATGGTGTAAATAATATTGTAAATATTTTTTGCAGCTTAACAACATGCTCGTTAAATTTGTGGAAACTTTTTGAAATTGAAAATCGCAAAAATAGATTTTCGATTGATCTTAAATATAAAAATATTCAAATCAAGGAAAATAATTTCCCAAAGTTGAATAGAGCTCCATTAGGCCGTGAGACAAAGAAAAAAATTTATTTGATTCAAGTAGATCCTAGTTGAATCTACTAGATGTTGTTTCTGGTTGTAAGCTTCTCGTACAGATTGGTCTGTGTGTTGCAACGTCAAATGCATGGCAACAAAGAAATACGAAACGCGCACGTGCTAAATCAATGAAAACATGTGTGCTTACTTCGATTGATGCAACTCGAATCTCATCGAGCAAATACATCGCGTTTGTGTACATTTGCACATTCATGAACTATAACGTATGCTTGCATTACCGAAGCCCGTTTATTTATTTTTGTTCGTTAGTTCATCGTACATAAATACCTAATTATTTGTCTTCTCTCATCTCTTCACTCTCGTCATTAATTCTCACGAATTTATATCCACCCGAATATTGCTCGTTGGACGAATTTTCACAATGCCACATTCAACTATTTTCACGGCCGTATGCCAGTTAACTTGATTTTACTCACAGCTCGCATTGGTCAAATTACAATTAGAATCAATAAATATATACGTCATTGAACAAATTCGAGAATCAATCGAGAACTATCAGGACCAGGGCCTTTCGGGCCTTACGCAGGGCTTCTGTGTCTGAATCAGTAAACGTTTCGCGTGGCTAAATCCATTAAAAAAATGTTACCACAGCGCCGATTACGTTCACCATAAAAATAATATTTTTTTTTGACCATCTCTTTTGGTTCTGTTCTAGACAACGTGTTAGTTGGACATTACAGATTGGTTACACCTCTCTTCACGTCATCTGGGTCTTTTAATTTTCAAGATAAAAATCATAAATTTCGATCATGGGGTCTGGATTTAGTCACAACGAAAGATGCATGTGAATTTGAGAAAAAAATCACATTTAATCGCAGTTTCCTCTACTACATACCTCAGGCCCAAAAGTTTAGATATCTTCAGCAAGTTGCCACAATTACAGGAAAACTTGTATTTCTGATGTTTTTATTACTTATCATACGATCAGCCAGTAGGCATGTCTCGTACGGGAACAAATAAATTTGCTGTGAAATTTTTACGTCTGTTATAGAACATCAAACGTATATACCATAAGAAAGTATATTTCCTGTTCATGTAATTTGCAATCGCATCAAACTGTCGAAGACTAACTGAGCTGAGAAAATTTTGAATTCGAAATAGTTTGTTAGCTCAGAACGTATAGTAAAAAATGTTTTTCGGATAGTGGACACTGGATGTGTGCTGGAAGTTTTTACGAGGCTTTACGAGGGTCCTTTTTTTGATAACAGGTCTCGAGGCACGTAAACTGTCGGTCGAACAAATATTATCGTCAGAAATAGAACATCGTTAAAAAAAAATGATAACTTTAACGGCTTCAGTTCCCAACTCGCTTCATTGCAATCGGATCAGCGTATGGACGGTATCATTTTACTTTCGATACATTGAACAGGAAGGGCATAAATGTCAATGACTCCCAGAGTCTCTTGTATATTAATATTTATCAGAAAAAAAAAACGGTTCGATTTCAGAACATACGACGCCGGAATAGAACTTTTTGAGGGAACGCGTTTGTAGGCTGTCATCTTATAAATCAATGGAGACTCCCTCGATGTCGTTTCCCCTCTGTCTAAAAATTTGATATTGGAATCGGTTTGCGAGCGAAATGCTAGACATCTTGTAGTAGTCATAAATTTGTCATTTGAAAATTCATTTCTGCCACGTATTCACGTGACCGGGTATATGGTACACGTAGCTCTGCAAAATATCTAAATTCCCATAAATGGAATTGGAATGCACGTGTACGAGTGCGTGCACCAAGGGGATGGAGAGATGAGAGGTACTCACTAGCGGGAAGAAAATTTTTCTCGCAAGACTCTGAGTGTGGTTCGTGGAACGTGTTAAGAGAGAAAGAGAGAGAAAGAGGGAGAGAGTAAGAGCTTTGTCCAGCCAATGGGCAAGGGTCCGATGAGTCGCTGGACACCAGGACGAGTTTTGCACTAGCTTCGAGAGACGTTAGCGAAGGAAAAAAGAAAGACGGAAGGATTAAGAAGCGACAAAAAAACAAAAAAGTTGCGGTCACGGAAAGATAGTGTCTGTGCCGAAGAGAGGAGCAAGGAAAGAGTATATATAAGGAGGAATGAAAAGAAAGAAAGGGAGCGATGGAGGAGTGTGCATAAGGGTGAGAAACAGTATGGGCGAGTCCCAGGGAGCGCAAGTCCGGACCTTATACGAGAGAATGTACGCACGCGGTGGGCCGTTTCTCTCTGTCTTTCTCTCCCTTTCCTCTCTCTACTTAATCACCCCCACTTCTCATGTTTGATAGTTGTGTGTGGGCCCGGGTCTTCTGGTGGACTTACTCTTTTCTCCTTCCCTCTCTCTCTCTCTGCATCGTTCCCTTCTTAACACCGCGTCGTCGTGCCCCCTTTCCCTCCTCCTCCTCCTCCTCCTCCTCCTTCCATGCTGCTTTATCCTTACAGCGGAACGAGACCGCCTCAGCGTGAGAGAGGAATGCGAGGATGCATAGCTGGAAGATGTTGTTACCGGTATTACTTGCGATCTTTCCTTCGTCTCTTTCTTCATCTTCTTTTTACTCCGTCTGTCCATCTCCCACTCTCTCTTCTTCCTTCCTTCTCTTTCGCTCGTGTTGCACAGCAGAAATTTAGCGGTTACCCGCACCTCTCTCTGTGTACAAGACCCGAAAGAGAAACCGGAAGATTCGCGCTTAAAATTTTACGTAAAATCGTGCGAATCAAATCTTAAATCTGTATTAAATCCATTAATTCATCATCAATCCGCTACTAGAAATGAAATGAGAAAATAAATTCGAATTATGGTGAAAACCCGATTTAGTGTCGCATTCCAGGACATGCGGCTACTGCTCAGATTTGGGACACACGACGACAAAAAGCAGTTGTGACCAAACTTTTTCGAAGCACTGCGAACGAGTCTCACGCCTCTGCAGCATGGTGGCTGGACCAGCGATAAGATTGCATCGACCATTAATGCCTCCACGATATAGTTTATGCCTCGTTCGAGAGGCGTTCGAATTGCGCTCCGTGATATATTTATCTGTAACGTACCTGTATAACTTCACTTACGTATAACGCGTGTATACAGAGACTTGCAGCTATCTCGAAGAACTACTTTTCCGGTTTTACATGCGTTTTTCCGTGTGATTCGTTAAAAATTTCTACTCCAACGGTCAACGATCGAGAGTGGAAAACGTTGGGGAGACTTTCTTGGCTCTTCAACCATCAATCATAGCCGTCGACGAACATTGTTTCGATGCCCGACTCTCGCTTCTATAATCAACATGAATCTTTGGTATTCCGGTCTATTTGAATATTCTATCCGGTTGATTCGTACCGCTGCTTTTATAAAGCCGTGTCCAAAACACCTCTTTGTGATGCCTCTCAGCGGTAGGTGTGTGCGCAGCTTCGGATACTTTCCGTGAACGCCAGTTCCCATCGTCAGGATAATGGCCCCGAGCCCTCTACTGTCTGGTTCATTGCATCACAACCGAAGAGAGGTGCCCACCTACGCGTCTCTCTGACCGCCATGCGTAAACGTGTTCGCGCTGCCTGGCAAGGAGATCAGTTTGACACCGGAGATATTTTCTGCAGTTTCTCTTTGCCCTCGACCAACGCACTTGGGCACGAGCATACTGTTGCGGTAGCGGAGCACTGAAGAATGGTTGGAAAGTGCTCTGGTTAACTAGAAATATCATGATTTATTGACGAATTATATCATCAGAAAAAAATAAACAAAAAATGCAACAAATTTGATCATAAATAGCTGCCATATTGGACTCGCGAGCTTGAATTTTGTAATTCTGACATCAGGATCCTGATGCAGCGACCCCATAAACCCTCATAAGTATATTTCAGGCAGGAATATAGAACACATCGAGTTTGGCTATGGCCGCCATCTTGAATTTTACCACTTTGACATCGAGATCGTGATGCAGCGAGAGCCCAAAACCCCATCAATTTTGCTTTGTCTTCGAAAACATGAAACCGGACAGATAAATATTCGTAATCATCCAGCATTTAAATGGAAACTCAAGCCACCATTTTGACAACGATATCTTGGAATTTTTTTTTCCTGAGGCAGGATTCTCTTGTCCGAGTATCGGGCTCACTTTTCCAATAAGGTTGGGAGTGGTAAAAAAATGTTTTCGTTTCGGAAAATGAAGAAATCGAAAAAAAAACGGTGAAAAATCCTGCTTTTTTCACGATTCTTTAAAAAAGCATGATAAAAGGTCGTTTTTCCAAAATTCTCTCAGCGACATTCGAAAGAGCGAGCCCTCAAAACATTCGCCTATACAAATATTCATTTTTGTGAGTATGCTAAAGAATTCAGTTCACTTGGGCCTTAATGGGTTGACGTAAACATTTTCTTTTCAACGTGCAGATTCTCACATGACTTTAAGAAAAAAATAGATGATAATAAAATGCAGTTTAAACTAATTCGTGTATTTTTTAAAGTACAAATTAAAACTTTTATGAATATCATTCAAAAAATTGCGTTACTGAGTTTGTCAGTCTTGATTTCCCTGCAACGATGAAATTCCAAAAAATTCCATTTCATATCGGACATTAGATGTTAGAATCTGCAAGGTTTTTAGATCAGAACCCAAAATACTTTGTGTTTTCATTTTTCTTCACGTTTGGAGTCGACTGGAATGCAAACATGTTTATGTTGATCGTCGTTACACGTTACGATAACTGGATACTGGTTTTCTGAAATATTTTCAAACCATTCGTTCATGTTATGTGTTAAGTCCAAGTGTATAAAAACAATTTCTCTGTCTTTCTTCGATTACATACCTCGCGAATGAGAGAATCGATATATTTTTTCGAGCCTGAACATAATTGTTTTTCCTTTTTTTTTTTTTTTTTCAAGAAAAAATGAACAAAAATAAAAAGATTCGGTTAAGAAATTCTAATTCAACGATTTACCAAGCTCACGTGTAATTTTTACTCTTTTCATTCAGCGTATTACAGAAAATAATGACTCTTCGTTTGAGATTCTTAGGTGTCTGAGCTGGAGACTAATTAAAACGGGACTTAAAAAGTTCGTTAATTTCTTTACATCTGCTGTTTGAAAAATGATGAAAAAATAAAAAAATATCTTTGAAGAAATGTTTGGAGATTGAGAATGATGCGATTGAACGTAAAATATGAAATGGTAATCGGAGGTTCGAATCCGTTCACACAAGCTTCACATTCCGTGCATTTGAAGACTCTCACGAGCTGTGCCGGTGCATGCAGAGAAGCGAGAATGCGCGCGAAAGATCGAGTTGAAGTCGAGAAGACGACGAAGATGTTGAGAAGGAAAAGGCGAAAGACGACGACGACGACGACGACGCGTCTCGTGTAGCCTTGCGGTGAGTGGTACATCAGCAGCGGTGTGCACTCGTGTGCAGGCGGCCAACAGACTGCGAAAGTGCATCCCGACAACCTTGATCTATCTCTATCTCTCTCGTGCTCAATGGGCGGTTCGTTATTTCGGCCAAAGGCATCGCGCACACCGTTTCTTAAGGGTCTATACATTTACGAGAGACGTTTACCCGCTGTTGCGACTTTTTTTTTCCCAAATAGAGGGTGTCCAGGAAGTCATTTATCAATCGCAATGAATTGACCAACGATCTCGTACCAACGCAACAAAACCATGAATGTGATATTTCAAATTCTACTATTGTCGCATGGAAAAAAAAAAAAAAAAAAATCACGGGACATCGACCCTCGAGCAAGAAAATGTTCATTTTCTAGCCATCGTGATGTAGCAGGATATACTCTCTGCTACTCTCTTCTTTTCTTTTCAATTTTTTTTTTCTTTCTATCTTTTTCTTTTTTCAATTTTAATTTAATTTCTAATTTTAAATTCGTTTGATGTTAAAAACTTTTTTTATCGACTCTGCGTGAATTTTTTTTCTTCACAGGTTCTCTCGTTGAGATCCACCGGTGCGATCACACGAGAGATGTTACGCAGAAGATGGTTACAAATAACTGGAGCCTTCGAGTCTCAGAAAGGTCAATTCTTTGAAAGAATTTTTTGCAGAAATAAAAACAGAGATTAAATTTTGTTAATTTTGTTGAATCGATTTGACGTTAATTTGTTGATGAAAGTTAATTTTTTAAAATTGTTTTAATACAGTTGAGTAAAAATGGCCTGGTCGATCGTCTCACTCCGGTTGATCCACTGATTCCCCGCCACGAACGTTGAGAAAAAAAAATTTGAAATTGTGGCGAACAAATTAAATTTGTTGATTCAACAAAACTTTTGTTGATTCAACGATATTTTTGTCGTGGTGAGAAATTAAGTATTTGAATGAACCAAATCTCGTTTGGGTTAACAAATTTCATTTTGTTCGCAAAAAAATTTGTTGAACCACCAGAAAATTTGTCGAACCAACAAAAAAATTTGTTGAATTTACGAATTCATTTTGCTCAGTGTTTACATTTTCGGCGTTTGATAACTTAAAAATTTCGCTCAATATACGGTTTTATGGGAAGCATGCCAGTACGAATAATCGCGGGAAAATATTCCGAGCCATGATGAATTAGAAATTGTGTCTTTGGTAAGAGATGCGTGACTTTTAATAACACCACCTGTAATTAAGCAGTTTCTCGAGACTTTCTGGAACTACGACAAGTGTATCTGTAACGAATGACGATGTTGTCTATATAAATTAGAAATGTCTCAATGACTCCGCGTTATAGAACGAGCTCTACTTTTTCGTCATCCTGACAACTTTCTTGCAATGACCTAGCGGAGATTTCATTTGGCCTTTTTTTTCGTCTCGACCAAGTTTTTTGTTTCTTTCCAATCGAATGTTCATACAAGAAGCGAGGAATTGGAATTTCGTCAAGGATATCTAGAACGACACGAATTTTCTCTAGTAATATTTCAACAAACGCATTCCATTATTATTACATTGGAGCATTACACAAAAGTTTGAAAGTCACAGAGCGTGGTGCTCGGGGACTTGTAGCTTGTGTTTCAGTTTCGAAACATCATGTAAGATAGCCTCGAGCATGAAAACTCTCTTGAATCATGATGTCTCTACCGGTTTACGGTACGTTTATACTTTTTTAAATACACATATATATGTATACGTTGAATTGAATTATATCGAAGTATATTTTTGTACGGTTACGACTGCGAGGAAAGGAAAACTCGTAAACAAGACGATTTCTGTTGGAAAAAAAAAAGAAAAAAAAACAATATGGACGACTTTTATTTAACAGCAATCAATATCGGTGATGGAGCGCAAAAGGCACGCAGAAAATCCACGTGGTGCGTATAAACCATTTACGGCGTAGTATTCGATTCGTTACACCGGTATAACAAAGCCCGAGGCGATAATAGTGCGCGGTTTGTACGGCGCAGTCGTATATATATATATATATACATAAAACTGAACAAGAGCGTT
Organism: Campoplex capitator; assembly: GCA_037576405.1. NCBI lineage: Eukaryota > Metazoa > Arthropoda > Insecta > Hymenoptera > Ichneumonidae > Campoplex > Campoplex capitator. The sequence continues at coordinate 5,317,916 of JARBWI010000010.1, read as the reverse complement.
GTATATAAAATATATCGATTAAAATATTTTTACTATGAGATATATATGGGGCATTCCATGCCAAATCAGCCACTTCAGAACCTTACAGTTTTTGAATTGGCTCAAATTTTTTTATAATGTTCTATGTATTGAATGAGCCTTTCTTGATTTTTTTCAAATTTTTCCCTCGATTGCCTAACGAGATATATTTTTTCCAAAAATTCGATGATTTTTTTTTCAAAAGCTCACAACTCTTCGAAAAATGGACGGAATCGAACTTTTTTTTTTTTCAAAATTTTGGTTTTTTATTGTACTTTTTGAGTGTGATAACGAAAAAATTATAGTTGAATTTTTTCTCTATTTTTATTCAGGTTGAAGAACAAAATCGACGATTTCAAGATGATTACATATTTTGATTTTTTTCAAAAAATTTTCAAAAAAACTTGGACAAAATTGAAGATTTTTAAGACCAGTTACATCGTGGGCACGCTGGGTGGTACCATCTTTATTGGGATCATACTGTGGATTCTCTCAGTACCTTTGATTGTAGTCGTACGTTTAAATCGAATGATTAGTTCTGTCTCAGCAACACCGTAGTCTTCCACTGAAAAAAATTAACCGCTATATTAGGGAGGTTTAGGGGTCTACAGGCCCATTCGTATAGAACAGATGGTGTTATTATTTGTTTAGTGATCAGCAATTCGACGCTCCTCGTGCAACAATCTTCTTTACTGTTCCTCTGATATCATCAAAAATGACCGTGTTGCTGAGACAAAACTAATGGATCGACCGTAGTGGTTTGGTACGTCGATCGACGTACGACTACAACGAAAAGTATGGAGAGAATACCTTGATTGTGAAAGATTATTCTTTTCCAAAAGTATTCAGAGTGCACAAATTGTTTAAACGCCAAAAAAATTTATTCATTTCTCATTGAAAACGAACAATATGTATGGAGTACTGATCTACTTTTTCATTCATGGCGGAATTTTTCATTTCCAAGAAGAAATTAGTAAAAAAAAAAAAAAAAAAAAAAAACGAATGCGATTCACAATCTAATGATGGGAGAAAATTTCTAGTGTTAGGAAAACAGCATTGTGAATTGTGTGACTGTTGAATTTGATTTTAATTTACTGAAAAAACGAAAAAAAAAATTTTGAAATACGAAATCGAATCGAAGATATAGCGTGCCCACGATGTAACTGGTCTTAAAAAATCTTCAATTTTGTTCAAGTTTTTTTGAAAATTTTTTGAAAAAAATCAAAATATGTAATCATCTTGAAATCGTCGATTTTGTTCTTCAACCTGAATAAAAATAGAGAAAAAATTCAACTATAATTTTTTCGTTATCACACTCAAAAAGTACAATAAAAAACCAAAATTTTGAAAAAAAAAAAGTTCGATTCCGTCCATTTTTCGAAGAGTTGTGAGCTTTTGAAAAAAAAATCATCGAATTTTTGGAAAAAATATATCTCGTTAGGCAATCAAGGGAAAAATTTGAAAAAAATCAAGAAAGGCTCATTCAATACATAGAACATTATAAAAAAATTTTAGCTAATTTAAAAACTGTAAGGTTCTGAAGTGGCTGATTTGGCATGGAATGCCCCATATATATAGTTGAGTAATACCGTTGATTCTTCATCGAGTTATTGGACACAAGAAAAAAAAAAAGCAACGATAGGGAAGAGTTTATCACTTTAACCGATTATTGGAAATATCAAACAGTCGCGGGCGATCACGTTCGGCCAAGACACGTGTCGTTTGTCAACGAAATGATAAGGTTGCAGATTCTTGGTAGCCACGTGCATTCCTCCACTCCTTGCATAAGCTTCATTGTTATTTCCTCATTTTTTCTCTCAGTCTCTCTCTCTCTCTCTGGCTTTATTTTACATCAAAATATTTCCTCCGTTTCGTGATTCGCTTTTTCCAGCAAACAGCCAGATTGGTATTCGTATTTGTTTGAATGAAAATTTTTTAAATTTTTATACTTTATACAAGGATATCTTGGATATACCGATTGTTCTCGAGTGAAATTTCTGTCGCGAAACGAGAATGGAGTGAGCTCGTAATAACGAGAAACGATCGATGAATTAATTCGGCAGCCATAAGTGATATGCTTCTGGAAATGATTTATGAAGCGACGAATTTGATCGAGTTAGAAGAATCTGGAAGATCGATTCGATCCGGTATACGCTGGAAATAATTGTGCAAGGAATTTTCAAATAGAGAATAATTCTCTGTGCTCGTGCTAAAAATTTAGCATCGATGTAGCGCTCAGCAGGTGTAGATTTTTCAGACTTATGCATTTTTTTCTGTTCCGTTCATGTCGATTTTCGTGCATGTGTGAATACGTATGTGCTTTTCTGTGTTCACACATTCATGTGTGTGTGCGCGCACGCGCGTGTGTGTATCAAGAATAAAAAGAGAAGATGAGAAACTGGGCAAAGGATGCAGCAGCAGCAGCAGGCGAGATAGAAGAGCGTGCAGAGAGGACATCGAACTGAAATGGCCTCTGGGAGCGCATTCCAGTATTCTTCGGCTACCTTGCTTCATCCTTCCCGCCGCCGCGCTCTTTCTCCTTCTCCCTTATATATATATATGTATATATATTAATTTTACTCATCGCTCGTCGCGCTTCTATCCTCTTAATTCCTCACAACTATTCGCCATTTTTCTCTAAATTGTACATTTTATTTATCTTCAAATTCCATGTCCTACCTGCCTACGAATGCCTTCGACCATTACCATCAATTTAGTTGTCCCAATATTCAACTAATTTTCATTTTGTCCCACAATCAAAAAACAACTTTTTCGCTCTGCCCTATGAGAAAACTGCATTTTTCTTGCCTCGGCCTCGCACCAGTGTCATCCAACTCTTATTGGTCTCTTATTCACTTCGTGCATTCCTGAGTTCAAAAACTCGATTAAGATCCTAAAAAAGGACAACTACGACACGACAATTTGCGGCCATTTTCTCTCAATTCTTCATCCTCGTATCGTCTATTCCAATCCGATTTCATGTGCAACACTCACACGTTGATAATTCAATGAAAACTATTTGCACCTGAATGTTGGATGCTTGGTATTCTCAATGTTTCATTATTTTTAGCTTTCGATCGTAAGAGGAGTAGGATCAGGCTAACTTCCACGTGCGGAACAATGCAAACGACTCAAAAGCTATCAGCGTTAGGAGACTTTCGGCCTAAGGGTAGTGGGATGAAATATTTCGCATTAGGGCACCAGAGAATTAGCAGGATCCGATGAGAAGCAGCTGATCCATTTTGGAGAGAGGATCAAAGTACTATGAACAAATTTGTTTGGTAATTTTGCTGGAATGAAGAAAAAAAAAATAGTCTAAGTAGTCAGACACGAGAGAATAATCAAATTTTCTATTATACGTATAAAACTCGAAAAAGAATGATGATACCAGAGAACCGATTGAGAGCAGATACCGAAGGAGTGGGACGGAGCACGATCGAGAAAAAAAAAAAAAAAAAACATACCGAGCAGCTTCATCGGTGGTCCGCCAGAACGATGAAAAGTGAATCGCCATCGCGATTATTACCTCATTCCAGTTCATCGTGTTCCCCGGCGTTTGCCATTAACGGTTTTGTTAACGATCGTGTAATTGAAGCAAAAAAGGGGGTGGTCGTAAATCGATACTGAATCTTTTTTTTTCTCTCTCTCTTCGTTTGATTATTTCTTTTTGGAAAACGTTGAATTCGATTTGAGAAACTTGTATATTGAAAGGCGATTTGCAAATGTGTATAACAACAAGTAAAATATTTATATATATATATATATATTTGAAGTGAGCGGTAGCGTATGTCTGTATACGTGTAATCAACTTTCGAGCGATTTCCAGACGTCTATTACCTCCAATCGAGAGTACAAGAAGAATGTTCGTTCATATTATATACATATATGTACATAAATATGTGTGTCTATATATATATATATACTTATCCATGGTATGAAGTTCTTAACAAATTCCAGAGCTCGCGAACTCTCGCGATCCTGGCTTTCCTCTCGGCCATTTTCACCGCCGCTCCACGTTTGTATACATATCAACCGACGACGGCGCGCAACTCTCGCAGACGCCATGCAGTGGATAACGGATGTGCCGTTACGAGGCCGCATTCCTCAGAGCCACGCATGCGCGACGCGACACATTCCATTGTCTTTTATATTCTTATGTACCGGTGAGTCCTTCCCTCCTCCTCCTCCTCCTCCTCCTACCCTTTAAGCAGTAACGTACTTACTTACTTGTACCATATTTCACACTCTCTTTCTTTATGTACAAATAAGTTACATAAATATCAACAAAAACTCTTCGGTACTCAATATTTTCTAGCAATTCACTATCAAAAATGCACGATCGTTTTATTTTCACTGCATTTGTCCATCTTTCAAAAAATATTTGGATCCGGAGATAAAGGGGGGTGGGGGGGGGGGGGGGGGGGGGGGTAAGGATAATTCGGTCAAGAAAAAAGCATATTTTTAAGAATTTTTTTAGACGATACGGTTAATGCTGGTTTCAAAATATCAAAATGGGTTTATTAGGTGTTTCTCGAGGTATCGCCGTCGAGTTTTTTTTTTTAAATAATTATTTTTGATTTTATGATAACAAATTTGCCGATTTTTTTAGCGAAATTCGCGTCTTTGACTTCCTAGTGCTAACAATATTAAAAAAATCGAAAATAAGAAAGAAAATTTCAGATAATCCGGTGACGAGTTATAACGTTCACCGTGAGACAACTTTTTTCGAGACACCTGCGAAGATTTGCTGCCAATGGCTTATTTATCAATATTTTTCGACGAAAATTTAGGTACATACAGTTCAGATGTTGTGTCATTATATGAAAATTAATTAAATAAACCAGCATTACCTGTATCGTCTAAAAAAATTCTTCAAAATATGCTTTTTTTTACCGAATTAACCTTAATTACCCCCCCGTTAGAGCCAGACGTCGGCGAAACGTCACTTGCGCCTCATCAAACGTGCCAATGGATATAACTTCTTATCACATTTTCCAGAATGGAAAATTGTGATTAAAATCTTTCCTATGAAAGTTTCGTCATTCTGTGTAAGGATCATTTGTATCGCATTCAAATAACTTTTTTTACTTCAACGCAAGGATGAGAATAAATCTCATGAGGCATAAAAACAACTGGTCCATTATTAGTTTGAATCTGGATAATTTTGAAGATCATCATCATCAAAAATTCAATTCCGGTGAGTTTAGTAAAAACGAAGTTTGGTTAGCTTAGAACGACGTTGGATCGGGAAGTAGAGAAATAAAAGCTCAAAGGTAGGGTAATTCGAAAAGACAATGGCACAAAGATAGTAAAAAAGAAAAAATACAACGATTGACAACGACGACAAGCGCAGCACATGGTGTCGACGAAATTGCCAATTTTTTTGTCTACCCAAATACGTTAATTGGAAAACTTGGTTTTACATCAGTCTACGGTGGATCTTTTGATTACGTCACTAGACACAAAACGTCTTGGGAAAAAAAAAACCAAAAAAAAACAGCGTTAGCCAGACAAATATATTCGTTGATCCGCGCGGGTAGTTTGTTTTAGCCCACATTCATGCGTGTATATAGTTGTAGCTATACGAAGATACAGTATTAGAAGAAGCCATTGGGTGCCTGCGGCACGCAGACCACAGGTCGTGAACCCCGACGCTACAGACGGAAATAGCTGCGACCCAGCAGCAGCAGCAGCATCAGAAGCAACAGCAAACTCCGCTGCTCCATCGTTCTCTTCGTCATCTTGGTCGCGACGACGACGACGACGACGCCGACGTTGGAGACTTTTAGCACCGCGAGTTTGCTGCAGCGTGTATCAAGACGATGAGGTAGTTCTCTTGTCTCATCTATCTTTATTTGCATGAGACATCGCTCCCATGAAATCATAGATACTATACATGCATCGAGTATACAATTCGACGCGGTTAATCGACACCGCAACTTTGAGCATCAACGGTAGTGCAATCGTGCATTTTGTATGATTTCATCTCAAGCCGACATATTCATGTCTGAACTGTTTTTCTTCATCTCATCGGTAGTCAGAATAAATGTCATTTATTGGCTGCAGGATGTTATGCAGTTGTAGCAAAAAAAAAAGCGTTTCAGAAAAGATTCGCGGGGAATTGTCTTTTGGGAAACTACTCTGAAGCTTTGGAAATTTTCATCCTCGTATAAATGCCTGGCTAATAGTTAAATTTATGAAATTTTTTTGGCTCGTTTTTGTCTCATCATTGTTTTAGAATGCTATTTATTGCATCTCTAGCCAACGTACCGTGAAGGTTCATTTGTTATTCTGCAACAAACACGAACGAGAACCAGATTCGTCCGGTCTCTCGGTAGACGAGAATAAAAAAAAAAAATTAAAAAAAAACACTACGAGGAGAGCAAAGAAGAAAACAGAGAGGGAGATGCATCGGCTACTCATATACTCGCGCGACACCTTACTCGACTTGGCAAGACACTCGATTTTCCGCAAGCAATGATTTCTATTTATACAAATCTCTATCCCTCTTCCTCTATCTCCCTCGTCGTACACGCATGACACTTTGGTATATTTCTTTCTCTCTCTCTCTCTATCTCTCGTGACACTTCGTCGGTCGCACCCCCAGAATCGAGGCAAAGACCGCGGTATAAAGAAAAGCCGCGGGACACAGAGACATTCTCGGATCCGCGCTACTCTCGCGCCAGGCCAGACGACAAAAAATGAAAACTTGAAAGTGAATGTGACAAAAAACAAAAAACAACGAGAATCACGAGTACGGTACACAAATATCCCTTAAAATAACGACACTTTTTATTCCATTTATTTATACTTATTGGTAACGCACTGTTTCCTGTTTTGAGGAGTGGAAATACGCGTGTGCCAACTCCGCATGCTTAGCGTTCGTCGGTTATTACCGATTGATTTTTTTTTTTTTTGAGGGGTTATACCAGTGTGAAACTTTCAAAAATTCGTTTTTTTTTGCTTTTTTCGACTACTTACTTTCAAGATATTCTTGAAAGTATAAAGTTGAAATATCTTGAAAGTGAATAATTGAAAGAAGAATAGAGTTTTTCTCGAAATGAGATTTTTCAAATTTACTGACATTGTAACTCGAAGAGCAATTATCCGATTGACTTGAAATTTGAACTGAGTACTCTCGAATATATTTACTCTACGATGACCTAGGACATTTCTGATTGGATGAAAATTGACGATTTGGCATTGAAAAAACGACCATTTTTGATAGGCAAGAAAACAGACTTTTTTTCATAGCTACGCCATTTTGTTAAATTTTGATATTTTTCGAAAATCCTACGTCATTCTACAGGGAACACCTTCCAGTTTAACGACATTTTTTTGTTTTTCGGTTTCAGCTACTCAATCGGCCGGAAGCATGGCAACAGTGGGGGAGCTTTTTTTGTTTGGCGCCTTCGTAGGCAGCGATGCATAAGTCGCTTGGATCTCAATATTTTTCTATGAAAAAATGACGTAATGTAGGTCAGATATAGCCAAATATATTCTCAATTTTCCGAAACATTTAATCGAGTACTCTTCTTCGAAAAAAATTTCCGAAAATCGCCCAAATGTTCAGCGTTCACACTGGTAAAGCTCCCTGACGTAAACAGCATGAAAACGATTTATTAAACGAGAAAGGATTACATTAAACTTCGAATTGCGTCGTAAGTAAATCTTATTGTTGGTCGAAAATGAGAAACGGATTTGAAATGTCGTATAAAATTGAAAAATGTTATCTGAGAAAAAAGAAGAAAAAATAAATAAATAAACAAAGGTGTGTCTCGAGTTGCAACGGCTGCGATTGTTTAGGGAGAATGTCCGCGTTTGAGGCGTGGGAGCGAAATCGAGGGAGCGCGTGGGCCTCGCGACGTCCCACGCGGCGCGACAAAGTTCTCGCTATATCGGAGCTGCTTCGACGAGTGCCGATAAGGCGAAAGACTCAGGAGAGAATTGGTGCGGCGAAAAGTAACATTGCAGGAGGGGAAGAGGCGATACTTCAAGCCGCACCAACTGTATAATATAACGACGCGGCTGTGTTGTAAAACGCGTACGTCTATGCTCATGTACGTTCGAGAACTCGCTCGATCGTCACGCGGCCACTCGTGACGCGTATGACGTAGGATACACGCGCCGTTGCCTCTTTCTCTCCTCTTCTTTCTCCGCCTCTCTCTCTCTCTCTCTCTCTCCGTCGCTTCTCAGGTCTCACTTTAATCGAAACATCAGAATGATCAAACTAGCCGCGAATTCGTTACGGATAGTTCACTCGTCGCCGGAATAACATTCAAGCCAACTGCATTTATTTGCATCGAGCCCCGACAAACCGCGAGAAATAATTTCGCTAAATAAATGGGAAAAAAAAAATTTTTGTATAGAAAAAGAAACGAATTCCAGACAGGAACAAACTTCCAGGTTTTTGCTTTCCACACGTCTTAGACGCTCTCGCCAACTTCCATCGATCATATTCGGAATTGATGAAGCAGTAAACGTTGAGAAGAAGTTGTTTCAGGCTGACTTGCTTGCCGCATCAGTTGATGAGGCGCCGAATTTTGACAATTTTTTCAGAGAATATGGTTAATGCAAATTTATATACATAATTGGTACATGATAAAGTGACATCTGAAGAATATTGTGTTAAATTTTCATTGAAAAATATAAAGAATTAAGCCAATCGCACCAAACATTCGTAGGTGCCTCGATAATAAGTTGTTTTACGGTGTACCGCATAACTCGACACTGGATCACCTCAAACCAAAAAACCAAAGTTTTTTCATTAGTTCATAAGATTCTCTAGGTAGCAACGGTGAGTTTTCTCTTTATTTGTAATTTTTTCATTTTGGGTAACACTCGAAAGTGAAAATACCGATTTTCGAGTAATAATCAGCGATTTTCTATTGTAAAATGAATAATAATAATTTAAAAGAACAAAAACTCTATGTTGCTACCCTGCAAATGGTCTATTAAAATAGTGTACCAAATTTCAGAACGATCGGTGCCATAGTTTTTGAGTTACAGAGTACACCAGCTTTGAAAATCATTGTTTCGAGAAAAACGCGTTTAAAGATTTTTTATTTATTTATATTTTTGTCTATACTCGCACAGAATCATCAATGCCAGGCTCATATAGTTAAGGACTTGGATCTAGAATATCCAAAGCATCTCTAAAACCCCTCCCCCTTAATCAATCGTTATATCCTTTCGAATGATATATAAATTCTGACGTTTACTTGTCAATTATTACATTGGTGACTGTTGAGGTAGTTTCGTAACAACATGGTGTTGTATTAACGTTTCCGAATTTCAAATACTCGCGGATAACGTGACGCCGTACCGCTAAAACTTGTTCTCGTACATCCGCGAGCTCACGGTCACTCTGTTGCGTGTACGCCGCCCATAATGTTGGCCATTTTGACTGTTTCATAAATTTCTTTTAGACCTGTTTCAAATGAGACGAAACAATTGGAGCTGCGTAAAGTGAGTATTGGAATGATTTGCCGTTTATATTATAAATTTAACGAATTCATTTATTTCGGTATTCGAAAGTGAAAAATTAACTGCCTATTCGATTTTCTAAGATTAAATAATTGACTCTTTTGCTCTTGACTTCGTGAAAATAAAATTTCAATAGAAGTCAATCGGAAAAGAGTCAATTATTTAATCGTAGAAAATCGAATAGGCAGCTAATTCTTCACTTTCGAATACTTTTTTTGCGTTTGATTTCAAAAACACAAATTTTAGTAGGAAAAAAAGATAAAAATTTGATGAGGAAAAAAAAGTTTAAAAATCTGTTTGCCAACTAGCCGCGATCGTTATCTCGTTGTATCATAAAAAGAAGTCTGCTGCTCTATCAATTCTGAAATCGCTGATAAACTTCGTGAAGTACGATTTAAGACGTAATATTGATGAAATTCTTTCGAAAAGCCTATTTCAGCGATTAGTGGAGATATATAAAAAAAAAAAAAATCGAAACGAAGAGAGAGAGAGAGAGGAAGAAACTAATAAACTGTTTTTGCGGCAAAAACGCTTGTGGTTCAGCAATGAGCAAAAGAGAAAGAGAGAGAAAGAGAGAGAGAGAAAGAGAAATCAAAACTGAATCAACTCGCACGTGCACAAGTCGTGCGCGAGAGTTACGCGCGATCGTAAAATTCATCAACGACAAAACTCACGAGCTCAAAAGACCGTTGTTGTTTTTCTTTTTTTTTTTCTTCTTCTTTTTTGTTCAATCGATAGCCCGTATTGTTCGCTTATTGTAGTGAGAAAGAACGAGCAAGGAAATAAAATTGCGCATTCAATGGTTTGGCCTACGTTCATGCACATACGTGTGCATGATTTTATGCGCTGCTGTATATGAATCGCATATCATACACGAACGATGCGAATATATCAGAGTTGCGTGAACATGCGATAACGTAAAATGAACAGATGACGTGCTAAATTTTTCACGGACGTCGTTGAAAAATCAAGATGCACCAAAAATTTTCCATCATGCATTCGAGGTGTGTGGAGTGTATATATATATATATATGTGGATGCTGGACAAAACGAAGGAGCAGAGCACGATGTCTCTGGAGGCGGTGTAACTCTTGAGAATTCGGACTAATAGAAAGATTTAAGGGGTTTCGGTACAGGCCAATGTTGCCATGCTAAACCATGTTAAAAACACAAAAAATTTCAAAAAGTTAAGAATTTTATAAAATTTGGTGAACATATTCTGTAGTGCCAAATTTGACAAAACAAATTTTTTCAGATTTTTTTTCTACACAGTTATCGAGTAATTGAAGACTAAAGTTCACGTGTATAAGCAGAGCGTTTCCATATATATAGGTATACACTTCGGGGATAAGAAATCTGCTTTAATGCGTAATCACTCGATAACTAAGTAGAAGAAAATTTTGAAAAAAATTGTCTTTTCGTACTTGATGTTGAAGAACATTATCACCAAATTTCATCAATTTCTTAACATTTTGCCTTTTGTAACGAAACTCCTTGACATACGTTTGTATACTAATTACTCGTCATCATAAATCGGAGTGAGAGCATATCGAAGGTTGATGCAGACCGAAGAATTTTTGGGCTCCATATGATACAACTCGGTTATGTTTTGTGAGAAAAAATTTAGAAGAGTTTGTGCTTATTTTGTGAAGACCAGCAGGCAAATTGTCACGGTGAGTAAAAAATCACTTTTTGTTTTTGTTTTTTATAGCTCCAAAGTTTATGAGAATAAACAAAAGTGACACTGACGAAGTCTCGTGGGCTCATTTTTGAAACGGGCCCATTTTTTTTTTCATTGTCGCATATGCATCTACTCGGAGTTTTGAAATCGATATTTATCGGTGTCGGTAATGCGTCAAGAGGACAATCGTGGGAAAGTTGTTTTTTTTTTTTATCTCGAATTCGATACGATTTATAACGGTGTACACAAAAAGTGGGCGCCGTTTGAAAATGATAATGTCTTATCATCAAAAAATAAGAGCCGATGATATACATTGCTTCGAAAGTGTTTCCCAAGTTTTAAAACTCATTATTCATGTCGAAATATTTCGTACGTAAATTCATGAATCAACTTTCAACAACCGATATTTATACTTACGTTATATTGTGTTTAATTTATTTTTCGTGACGTCAACGGTCTATCGGACCAGACCGACACAGTTGTTGCGAACTAATCCATTTTACAATTCTTTCGTTAGTAAATTTAACATCTAAAAAATGTCTAGGCAAAAGTTAAAATCCGAACTCTTGAAATAACAAACCCAGTGCGCTCGCATCTCACGCTATGATCGTCTTTCGAAAGTATTTATAGTCGACTCTATAATGGGTTTTCTATTATTTTTTTTTCTTTTTTCTTCTCTTTGGTACCAAAAATATTTTTTGTCATTTTTTATTTTTACCACGATACATTCTCTGATCATATACATTTATTTACGTATTCTGCAATATCTTTATCGGGTATTCAATTCAATACACGTAAAAAATGTGTTTCATTGTTGTATTTCGTGTTTTTTTTTTCTTCGCTATTTATTTTCATCGAAGTCGTAAATCGTTTGCCCTTATTCTTAGATAAAAGTTGGTCTTTTGACGCCACTGTCTCAAACGTGTACGATTTCTTTTGTGAATCGAAAAAAATAGAAAAAAGTTTTGCAAAAGAGATCTTTTTAATCGCGATTCTTCGGGAAGATTTTTATTTTTATTTTTTTTTTCATTGTAGTCGAACGAAAACTTTGAACTTGGTTACCTCCCAGTCCAGGTCAGTTCTGAATAACTTGCCACTAGCTGATTCAGAACGAATGTTTCAGATCGTCTGACGTTGTTACTCTCGATACAAAAAAACAATCGAAAATCATTTTTGTTTCTCATTTTGATAAAACACCAAATTCAACTATTTTATCAATTTTCGAACGTTCGTTGTATCTGAAAATAACGCCCAAACGGTGGAAGCATTTGAGGTCATCTCGGTGAAATCCAAAAAAGCGGTATCCAAAACACTAATGTTCTCTCATCCACAATTCGTTTCGTGTTGATGACTCGAGTACACAGCCAGGTCCAATTGAAACAGAACAAACTCGGTTTCAACTCGATCTCCTGGGCAAATGATTCCAAAATAGTGGGATCGTATTTTTTGTCTTGCAAACTTTCGAATGATGAGCTTTAGTCTCATTCCGATCGCTGCCGCGAACCAAATCAATCCGCAACAGAGTTTGTGAAAAAGTGCGAAACGCGACATCGTGATTCCTTCTAAACCTAAATATTTGCAAAAAATTAGCCTGGCTAATAAAAAAAAAAAAAAACTGTTTCGTTTTGTTTGACAATTCCGGGCCGAGTTATCAGCCCTGAAACAAAAACAGTTTTTTGGGGAATGTTTCGTAAACAAATCGGTCGATTTCGGTCAGATTTGGCAAGACGTCATCAAAATTGATTTCTCATGACCTCGATGTGCCTGCCTATCCCAGGATATGCTTCTAAAATACAGATCCGGTAGCCCCTGGGTCACGGGGAAACGTTCTGATCCGTTTTTAACAGTGAATTCGATCGAGAATTCCGAAAGAAAAATGGGGCCAGCTTTATTTCAAAAAGCCCAGGAGAAGGGGCCGATTTCACGTTTTGACAATTTAAATCAATTCAAAAAAACAATTTGAATACAAAAAAAAAGTCATCTTTACATCCGAGAAAATTGAATTTTCATGTGCGTGCTGGCGAAGGATAGTGGGATCTGTGCTTCTACGTATATTCGCGATCTTTGGCTCCTTCCGCGAATAAACGTGTCGAGTGTGCATCGCGATTTTGATCTCTTCTCGATCCACCGATAAAATCACGTACTTCATTGCGGCTCTCGAAAAGCCCAGCACTTTTATATTTCTTGGTAAAAGTCCAAGTGATCGTTGAACCTCGGACGCAGTAACTGAGTTACCTGAAAAATTCGAGAATTCAGAGTAGAGGCTCGTGTAATACGGCAAACGTTCGCTCAATATTTCATTTCGAGTGACGATGTCTCGGTTTTCTGACGTCATGTATGATGCAAAACGATGTGACACGATAAAAAAAAAAGTACAGGTGTTTGATCTATGGACACGTCCGCGATCGAATCGCGTAAATAACGCGATAATCTCCTTTACCAGTATGTATACGAGCAGCGTTCAACAGTTTACCTCTTAGAACAACTTTTCAGAAGTATTTCATGACGTTATATGTATGTAAGAGTTGTCGATCTCGGTTTTGGAATGGAAACATGACAAGATTAGAAAGAACGAGGAAAAAAGGGACGCAAGACATAAAATCGTAATTCCTGAATCATGTCACATTTAGAAATGATTTTTAGTACAATCATTTTATATATATTACGCTCTAAAAAAAGATCTATTTCAATCTACTAGGATCATTTATTCGATTTTGAATAATATAAATAAATAAAATGTCCATTTGTCTAAACTAAAAAGCTGTATTCGAATGAAATAAATAATGCTATTTGAGTGCATTTGTTCGGGTATCCTCGTTAAAGCTTATCGCTCCGACCACTACGTGGCGCAGAGCGTCGAAACATTTCTCATATACGAACTGCGCTCTCGATGTGTATAAATAGGGGAAACCCGGGTTAAACTCACTCAATACGGACCATGTCTACAAACGAACAGACGGTCGAGAATTTTAATGCCCACCCAGGATTGCAGATCCATGGAAGTATTATTAAAGAGTTTCGGTACAAAAGGCAAAATGTTAAGAAATTAATGAAATTTGGTAATAATGTTCTTTAACATCAAGTACGAAAACACAAATTTTTTCAAAATTTTCTTCTACTTAGTTATCGAGTAATTATGCATTCAAGCAGATTTCTTATGCCCGAAGTGTATACCTATATATATGGAAACGCTATGCTTATACACGTGAACTTTAGTCTTCAATTACTCGATAACTGTGTAGAAGAAAAATCTGAAAAAATTTGTTTTGTCAAATGTGGCACTAAACGAATATGTTCACCAAATTTTATAAAATTCTAAACTTTTCGAAATTTTTTGTATTTTTAACATGGTTTAGCATGGCAACATTGTATCGCCTGTACCGAAACTCCTTACATAATAATAATAACATTAAATATGGTGCAAATAATATTATAAATACTTTTTGCAGTTCAACAATATGCTCCTTAAATTTGTGAAAACTTTCTGAAATAGAAAATCGCAAAAATAGTTTTTTGAATTGGTCTTAAATGTATAAAAATATTCGAATCAAAGAAAATCATTTCTAAAAGTTAAACAGAGCTCTATGATCCCGTGGAACAAAGAAAAAAAATCGTATTATCATATCGTTCGAGTTATGTGAAAACAAAAGAATTATTATTTCATATTACATCGAGTAATTAATATTTTAAAAATACATCGCGGTTACGTAAGAGCCTTTATACCGAAAAAAAAAAAAAAAACAACGATCGTGTTATGCAAAATATCAAAGCTGCTCTCGTACGATGAAAATTGAACTGTAAAAAAATATCGAGATAAGAAGATAGCGCAGCGCGTGTCAAGCCCCGACGAATATTAATACTTATTTTAATCGCTCGAATGACGCGTTTCGATTTCTTTGGATAAAGAGTACAACGAAAAAAAAAAATAAACAATTGAAATATTTGGATCGTGATGAGGAAAGTCGTTAGAGTAAGATCGGAAACAGTTACACGTGTGTGTACACAGGTATACCGAGAACCCGTAAATTTCGTCGTACCAAAAAATAGCTGCGCTCAACACCCAAGCCTGTGTGTGTCTGCATATATATACACATACAATAACATTGTTTATTCTACGTGTATGACTTAATGAGAGAAGAAGAAAAAAAAACGAAAAACAAGGTCGATAGCGTTATATACCTGGAGAGGCACACGTGCGCCTGTTATAATTCGCGAGAGTTCGAGGACGATGCGATGTGAAAACATCAAGTTGGACGTTATTAAGGTTTGCCAGATCGTAGTCTTCCGTCCTCGAATCTTCCGTCCTCGAATCAATGCTGCAGTCAAATAAAAATATATACGTGCATGAGGATACTCTCATTAAGGTGTTTCGGTACAAAAGGCAAAATGTTAAGAAATTAATGAAATTTGGTGATAATGTTCTTCAACATCAAGTACGAAAACACAAATTTTTTCAAAATTTTCTTCTACTCAGTTATCGAGTAATTACGCATCAAAGCAGATTTCTTATGCCCGAAGTGTATACCTATATATATGGAAACACTATGCTTATACACGTGAACTTTAGTCTTCGATTACTCGATAACTGTGTAGAAGAAAAATCTGAAAAAATTTGTACTGTCAAATTTGGCACTAAGGAATATGTTCACCAAATTTTATAAAATTCTCAACTTTTTGAAATTTTTTGTGTTTTTAACATGGTTTAGCATGGCAACATTGTATCGCCTGTACCGAAACTCCTTAATGTATAAATATTTGTGCGCATCTTTAATCCAAGCAAATATCAGAGTTTCGTTATATAAGATAAGTTCAACTCTCGAGAGTATAAAATTATGAAACAAACGTTGCATACTTTTGAGGATAAGAATAACATAATCAATTGGTATAGAACACGTCATGTAATATGGAGCGAGCTTTGAGTACGTGAAGAAAATAAAGAAATATTTTTCCCAGCGCGTTATCCCAAGAGAGAGGAGGAGGGGGGGGGGGACTCGGGAAAATGCGTTTTTAACACGTCCATGAAAAGCATAGTTCAGGCACCGAGCAGTTTGCAAGTTCACGTTTGTTTGCTTGGCTGAAAGTGTACGGAATTTCATTCTCGATATATATGAAGAACGGAGCTACATTGCCAGTTTTTTTTTTTATGTGAAAACATCAAGTTGGACGTTATTAAGGTTTGCCAGATCGTAAAATAAAATATAGTTTAAGAATTGCTGAAAATCTTGAGACACGTTTTTCCAATAAAAAAAGGAATCTTAAAAATCGGCTGTACAAACATCTACAAAATGCGAGTATAAAAAAAAAATCTTTTACATTTAAAACGCATCACGTTTTGATCCTCCTCGTACACATAAAATTTAGTATCGCTGCGGTCATTTCACAGGTTTTAGGGCTCTCGTGTCACAAATATATAACATTGATTTGAGCAAATACCTATTTCGTACCGAATACCGTTACATAATATACACGTTTTTTTTCGGAAATTGCAGAGAGATTAAGGAGTTTCGGTACAAAAGGCAAAATGTTAAGAAATTAATGAAATTTGGTGATAATGTTCTTCAACATCGAGTACGAAAACACAAATTTTTTCATAATTTTCTTCTACTTAGTTATCGAGTAATTATGCATTAAAGCAGATTTCTTATGCCCGAAGTGTATACCTATATATATGGAAACGCTGTGCTTATACACGTGAACTTTATATAGTCTTCGATTACTCGATAACTGTGTAGAAGAAAAATCTGAAAAAATTTGTATTGTCAAATTTGTCACTAAAGAATATGTTCACCAAATTTTATAAAATTCTTAACATTTTGACAATTTTTTGTGTTTTTAACATGGTTTAGCATGGCAACATTGTATCGTCTGTACCGAAATTCCTTAATTGTAATCTCTCTGCAATTTCCGAAAAAAAACGTGTCTTTTGTTTATTACACGAAAACAAAATGTCCTGTAGGAATCCATATGTAATAAGTACTGAAATTTAAGGAAAATATACCAGCCACTATCGAAAAATAAAAAAATAAGTCATTCGAGTGACCTCTAAAAAATTTGGTTTAGAGCTCAAT
Organism: Campoplex capitator; assembly: GCA_037576405.1. Lineage (NCBI taxonomy): Eukaryota > Metazoa > Arthropoda > Insecta > Hymenoptera > Ichneumonidae > Campoplex > Campoplex capitator. The sequence goes on along the minus strand of JARBWI010000010.1, from coordinate 5,300,663 downwards.
TTTTGGAAGACTTACATTTTTGAAAAGTACTAACAACTATCAAACCCAATCGAAAGAGAAAAAATATCGATTTTTTTTTTGGCATCATCCTAGAAATATGCTATTTGTGTTTTTAAGGAGTTTCGGTACAAGCGATACAATGTTGCCATGCTAAACCATGTTAAAAACACAAAACATTTCAAAAAGTCAAGAATTTTATAAAATTTGGTGAACATATTCTTTAGTGCCAAATTTGACAATACAAATTTTTTCAGATTTTTCTTCTACACAGTTATCGAGTAATTGAAGTTCACGTGTATAAGCATAGCCTTTCCATATATATAGGTATACACTTCGGGCATAAGAAATCTGCTTTAATGCATAATTACTCGAGAACTAAGTAGAAGAAAATTTTGAAAAAATTTGTGTTTTCGTACTTGATGTTGAAGAACATTATCACCAAATTTCATTAATTTCTTAACATTTTGCCTTTTGTACCGAAACTCCTTAATTTGAGAAAATCTCAATGTTGTCTTTTCCGGGAGGCGTTATTGATGAAAAAAATCGTAAAATTCGTTGGAATTCCCAGTATTTTGTCCAGATCATTTATTCTGTGTATAAATCTGTTTGAAAATACGATGAAAATAAAAGTGATTAACACAGTCGTGAAAATAGTCATGATTCTGATGATTCAATCGCTTCTCGAGTTTTTCATTTAATCCTTTAGCCATAAAATATACGTTTTCATTGAATAGATTAAAGTTTATTGATCGAATGCTCTTATACCAGCTCTATGGTCCTAGTCCGATTACTCCATGAAATAAATTTTTTTTTTTTTTCCCCCATAGAAATAATATTCCTATAATTGTCAAAAGCATCTCAACACATCGAATGGTGATTTTAATGAAAAAAAAAAAAAAAATACAGGCAAACAAGTTTGATTTCGGTTGGCGATACGAGATCGTTCTATTCGACTAACCGATTCCGCACTGCGGCAGCTCTGCCTCTTCTCTCCCTCTCGCCGTTTCTTCTCCACTCCCAACTACGTGTATACGTGTTGATGGAACTTACTGTGATAGCTTCGATACAATCGTTCTTTTTAGTACGTGTGTGTGTGTAAGTCTGAGAGGAACGAGTACCGCGAAGGACTGCTGAATGAGTTCGAAGATCAATGATTCACTTGGTCGACATACAATTTACTACACGTGGCTGTAAAGTCCATCAGTCGTCAACACTGATAAACAATATTGATAGGTTTTCATTGTTGTTGTTGTCGTTCCCACAAAGCGTACACGTTTTCTCCACTCTTCTGTTCTCATTTCTTTTCTTTTCGTTTGCTTTTCAATGTTTTTTCCCAACACCCAAATTTACAGCACTTTTCATTTCATACAACAATCCCTTCTTTTTTCGTTCTACGAAAATGAGATCGAAATTCTTTAAAATTAATTATTATTGTAACAATTTTTCTGTTTTTTCTTTTTGCAATTGTTTTTCTCCTCCTCCCTACAGTCCTTGATTGTTGCTCCCAGACCCCGAGCGACCCCCCGATGTGTTCAGGATCTAGAGACCGAGTAGAGAGAGCAAAAATGCGAAAAATATTCGTAATGGACTGTGACCCGGAGACGATGTTTGCGTAAATTTTTCACAACGCTACGATTATTTTTCGCTGGAAAATTTTTGTTATTCGAGAGAAATATCTTTGTCGGGGTTCGAGCACAAAATCATAAATATTGACAATCCATGATATTATAACGCGTGACGAGTTAACCAGCTGATTTGTCGCTGCGTGATAATATTGATAAGATTCTTTCTCCTTTCACGAGACTTATTGTTGTTTTAAAATTCAATTCAGCGAGATAGGATCGGTGAAAATTTATTGAACTCACGGATTTCACGCAGCTTTCTCGAATCGTCATTCATGAGCAAAGTTGATCCTTCTTATCAGGCGCTGTGCCTGATACTTATGCACATGCATGGGATATCGTGTATGCTCACAAATTTTTCATCGGTTCGTTGATCAATCAGATTTTTGTTGCGTTTACACTCTCGATGCACGTGCAAAAAAACATACTTCTTCGTACCCGAAATTTCAATCAAGAAAGTCCTCTCCTTCTTTATCATCGAAGCTTTTGAGGAGTTTCGGTACAGGCGATACAATGTTGCCATGCTAAACCATGTTAAAAACACAAAAAATTGTCAAAAAGTTAAGAATTTTATAAAATTTGGTGAACATATTCTTTAGTGCCAAATTTGACGAAACAAATTTTTTCAGATTTTTCTTCTACACAGTTATCGAGTAATCGAAGACTTAAGTTCACGTGTATAAGCATAGCGTTTCCATATATATAGGTATACACTTCGGGCATAAGAAATCTGCTTTAATGCATAATTACTCGATAACTAAGTAGAAGAAAATTTTGAAAAAAATTGTGTTTTCGTACTTGATGTTGAAGAACATTGTCACCAAATTTCATTAATTTCTTAACATTTTGCCTTTTGTACCGAAACTCCTTAAGTAAAAAAAAAACACTTGAATATCATTATCATTTTGATCGTCTGGAGCAGTCTGCGAGAAACAATCAATCGAGACACGTGGAACATACAATTTCGTGAATTCAAGTTCATTCGTCTAATTTCCGGATTTCCAGCTTTTTTTTCTCCAAATCTTCAGATTTAAAAATCACAATTTTTTTTGTTTTTTTTTTTTTTAATATTTTTTCAATCATCTGAGAACAGGAATGAATGTTAATGGGCGTTTTCACAGTTTCGTTAATTCGGTTGTCTCTCTCCACAAGATTCACAGCTGTACAGGGTAAAAGAAAAAAAAACTGTTGTAATTCGTAATTGTGCCTCTCCCCCATTCCCTGGAACGATTCATAAAGATGGAAAGTTTTTCGAGAATTCTCGACGAAGTGTTAGTTTTCTGAATAATCAGTATTAATTTTGTTTTTTTTCGATTTAATCGCTTCAAAACCGGATGTAAATTGACCTTTCCACGCCGTCGAATAATCCATTTATTTCACAGAGTTTTCCAGCTCCCCGAACAGTGTATTCTGAAGAAGGATTTATTCGTTCGTTGAGATTTTAGACGACTCGTAAGCGTGACTGATTATATCGGACTGGAAATATTGCGCTATTCGTTATTTACGTTCGTTGATATAATTGTTGATTCGTCCCGGATCGTTTAACCATGTTTTTTTCTGTTCTTCAATTATCACCCGTTCATTCCCTTATTTTCATTCGTGAATAACAAGTTTTAAAAATCGTTTTTCAACCTCACAAACCGAACTGTTTCATCAAAAGTCATACGAAAAAAAAAAAAAAAAAAAAAAAAAAAAAAAAAAAAAAAAAAAAAAAAAAAAAAAAATACGAATTTCATTCCAACTATGTATTAAGTCGAATGCGAATTTTTCCAAGCCTCATCGTTACCGTTTTTGGTGCGAGAATTGACAACTCGATGGGAATAAAAATTGTATCAAGATATCAGAGTATGAAATAAACTTGAAGCTAAATTAAGGAGTTTCCGTACAGGCTATATAATGTTGCCATGCTAAACCATGTTAAAAACACAAAAAATTGTCAAAAAGTTAAGAATTTTATAAAATTTGGTGAACATATTTTTTAGTGCCAAATTTGACAATACAAATTTTTTCAGATTTTTCTTCTACACAGTTATCGAGTAATTGAAGACTAAAGTTCACGTGTATAAGCATAGGCGTTTCCATATATATAGGTATACACTTCGGGCATAAGAAATCTGTTTCAATGCATAATTACTCGATAACTAAGTAGAAGAAAATTTTGAAAAATTTTGTGTTTTCGTACTTGATGTTGAAGAACATTATCACCAAATTTCATTAATTTCTTAACATTTTGCCTCTTGTACCGAAACTCCTTTAAAAAAAAAACATTTCTTCATTCGCGCTCACTTTCCATAAATATTAACAATTTCTCTCTCATCTGTTTCCATCGAAATGGCGAATTTTTGAACATTTCAAACGATTACGCCCAAGAGCCAGTGAACAAGTTTTTCGAAGCTTATAAATAGTATTTCTCACATGCAAAATCGAGTGTACACCTCAATCTGATCGAACGTATAAAAATAAGACTTCGAAGACGTAAAACTTTTGTGGCTTAATATTCATTCACATTATCGTGATTGAATTTATCTCGCGAAAAAAAAAATGCGAAATCCTGTATACGCAATGATTTCAGTCAGTGTACAACGTAAACAGCACAACAGAACGTGGAACGTGCGTGCAAATCTACATAAATATGTGTATATATATATGCATATTTATATATATAAATATACGACGATATCGAGACGTAAATATCAATGAAATGTATAATATCCGAACAATCTCTCGCGCTTATACTCTCCCGAGTTCACAAACTCATTCGTTTGGTAATTATCATTACTCTTTTTTTTGCTACTATTCTGCAACGAAGATAACGGTAGAGTTATTCCTCAACGTTTGGGGATAATGGGTGCTCGTTAACGCGATAACTTAACACACGAAATATTCGAGCAATTGGTAACAACAATGAAAACATAATTACCGAATTCATTCATCTCGTTGCTTGCGTAGTATTGAAAGGGAATAATTGGCTACGAGAGTAAATCATATTTCAGGGGATAAAACGAAATTTTTGTTTTAGGATAAAAATACGATAAAACGAAAGATTTGATTTCCAAGAAATGCATAAGCAGGAAAACCGAAATTTGGAGAAAAGAAAAATTGTTTTTTTTTTCATTCGGTCAAAATGAAGATATTGTGGCTCAGGCCTTCAACTTATTTATCGTGGCAGGTCCAACTCGCGATTGTGCGGCTAAAAATGATTTTTTTTTTTACATTCCGCCGCTTCGACAAACAGATTAGGGTGGGCGTAAAATTTTCTGAACTCTATTCGTGCAGCCAAATAACGCCCACATATCGTCTTGACTCATCAACTATCTGGCAATCGAGGCGCCAATCAACTAGAGCTTTAAATTCTTCCAACGAAAAATATTCATCTTTGCTGCAGTTTAAATTTTTATCGAACGAGAGATGCTCCCTAAAAAATGAAGTTAAATGTCGATTAAGGAGTTTCGGTACAGGCGATACAATGTTGCCATGCTAAACCATGTTAAAAACACAAAAAATTGTCAAAAAGTTAAGAATTTTATAAAATTTGGTGAATATATTCTTTAGTGCCAAATTTGATAATACAAATTTTTTCAGATTTTTCTTCTACACAGTTATCGAGTTATCGAAGACTAAAGTTCACGTGTATAAGCATAGCGTTTCCATATATATAGGTATACACTTCGGGCATAAGAAATCTGCTTTGATGCGTAATTACTCGATAACTAAGTAGAAGAATATTTTGAAGAAATTTGTGTTTTAGTACTTGATGTTGAAGAACATCATCACCAAATTTCATTAATTTCTTAACATTTTGCCTTTTGTACCGAAACTTCTTAATATATTTTTATTCATGAGCTGATCAAGTTGAATTCATTTTATATGAAAAAATAGTGTCGAAATGTGAATTTTATTTAAAATTCATTCCGACCTGGCAACTTGTGAATACCAACTAATTTGAAACGACGAAAAATAAAAATTCATTTTACCCTTGTCACTGCGAAGGTTTCAAGAGTTTCTTTTATTTTCAATGCCAAGTTTCTAAACTTTTGTCTCTATTCATAAAAGTCCTCCGGCTAATGATTCACGAAGGATCGTCACAGGAGAAAACAATTCTTGACCGGCTCAAGAAAAATTATGACGGCTCCAATGATTTCTGACGAAATATAAAATTTTTTGGCAAAAACCCGCAATCGGCTTTCGGTCATAAACACATTTCGTCTTCTTTCGAAGATTCGCTATAAAATCGTTAATCCTATTAACTAATAACCGACTGCGAAAACAAAAGAATAAAATAGGCGGTCGAGCTCGCCCCCATGGGATTAAAATAATATAAAAGTTGTAAAAACTTTTGAAAGATTATATACGACTCTGTGAATTTTCATTTTTCAGTATTGTTGATGTTTTTTTTTCTTTTTTTTTTTACTACGGAGAAGGGCATCCAAGGCAAAGCTCGATACGTTTTTCCAACTCGTGTTTTTCCGTTAAATAACGTCATCCAACTTTTCTGCAAATATATTCAGTTTCACGCTTTCCAAATTTAACCGACACCGCGGGAGAGAAAGAGTAACATTAATTTTTTCTTCTACGAAATATCGTTGAAGCTTTGTCCTGTTCCTAGCAGATTGGTCGCTGTGTCATTTCGCTTGAAAGCATTGCACATCGGTTGCTTCGCCTGTTTCAAATTTTCGGAAGTCAACTTTCTCGACAACGTTCGAACGATGAAAATGAAAAAAGCTTGGTCCACGTGTAAAACAAAAATTTTAATTTTTTTATTTTTTTTTTTTTAAACAAATTTAAAAAATGGGTTACGACTCTTTTGATTGAACTCGTGGCTCATTGTAAGTCGAGCACAGTGTGGAAAATTTCAAGCATCGAAAATCCTCGGCTATCTCTTATTTTTCGCTCACGAAGGCTAAAAGTCGGGGAGTCCGACACGTGGGTTTTTGTCGCGACGTATCGATATACGTTGCTGGTGACGAAAAGTCGACGTACGATAACGCCAATTGTATTTCGAATTAAAACACGAGGAAAACTCATTTTTACGCGCTTAATAGCTCTATCAAATTTAACCTAAATAAGGAAAACTTTACCAGCGCCACTATTCTTTAGGCAGAGTGGTTCAATGGCCCAGCGTATCAGCCATTGGATTACTTTTAAGGGGAAATCCACACGTGCCACAGTTAAAAACACATCTTTCATGTATTCTTCAAATATTTACGATTTTTTTTTTTTATTTTTTTTTATTATCAAACAAGGCGTGGAATGCGGCTGTGACGTTGAAAAGTAAATACAACTGACAAAAATGTAGAGTGGGACACAGACCTACGTACTTACATCTTTAACGAATCATAAATCGTATTTTTTTTTTTTTTTTTTTTTTTTCGAAAATAAGGAAGATTACGACGAAGTAAAGATTTCTCAATCATGTCTCATTGGTTCTTCCTTCGAGAGTAAAAGAATTGAGAAGGCCTCAAGCAAAATATTTTACGAATCATGTAGCGTTTTTAAATATTAAAAAAAAAAATTTTTAATTAAAAAAAAAATTCATCGATCCCGATAGGTCAACTCCCTAAATATGAAAAATTTTGAAACAATTTTTTTTCCATTTCGATATCATTCCTCGAAAATTTTGAGGTATCAGTAATAACCATTCTTTCTTTCCTTCTCTATTGGTTGTGTGCAATACCATAGCGTCTGGCTGGGATTCAGGACGCTCATGGTTGCCGGAATTTGCACATTCGAACGGACTGTCAATCGTTTTATTAGGATCTGACACGAAGTCGACTTTAGTTTTGAAATTTAACACCAGATGTCGTATTGACTTTTGCCAGATCCCTGGAAAAGCCACTCAAAGGAAACGTTTGTTGTTGCATCGAATCACGCAAACATGTATTGAGATTCACGAGTAGAGAAATAAAATTTTACTCGTTCCCTGCAGCGAGTTATAAAGCAGCGTAAAAAAAAAAACAACTGTCGATAGATTGGGTTAATAAAACGAGTCGTGTGTATATTTTTCGAGGTTATGTTGATGATGCGTTGAGTCCAAACCTCGTTCGTATCGAGATCGGACTCCACCTAGTCACCTAACCCCAAAAACAGAACGAAAATCAGTGAAAAATGTATTTAAAATGTTTGATACAGTGACCCAAGTTTTTTGTATTGCACCACGGTTACTACTTACCTTTTAAAAAAACTATTTAATTAAAAATCTTCGAGTTATTGAACGTAAACAAACTGTCCTAACGTTCGTGCGTTTCGTCAGTAGAGAATTTTGACATTACACCGTCACGCGGCGCCACCTGGTTCTGCCTTGTGGACAAAAAGAAAAATGTTGCGTGTCTCCCGCCTCGCTGCAGTCAGCAAAGGACATCGTGTGCACGAGACTCGCAGCCGTGATTCGTTCAATCGGAAAACCATATTAAAACAACTCGAAAAAAAAAAATAATAGAGAATTTGTTCATCCGAATATCACATAAACAGAGTTAAGAAAAAAATGTGTCCTCGACTACGATTTCCCGGTAATGAATCATATTTTCGTTAACCAATCTTCGTCTCATTTTTAAATGATAACAGAAAAAGAGGGAAATAACCAGTGACTGATTCCGCAGAGAAGTAAAATGTGAGAAGAAAACGCATGAAAGATACGAGGCAAAAAAAAAAGCGTCTGATCGTATCAATACGCAGCGCGCGTGTGTGTGTGTATAGGTCGGTACACTCGGGAATCCAAGAACCGACCGGATGCACCGCCAGAATGGGAATGTACGAGAGCACACCGAGCGAAAAGTAGTGTGAAGAGGAAGATTGAAAGAAAAGGTGAAGAAGCAGAGTGACGCTGGTTCGCTCGTTATGCGTATGTGTTAGTTAAAATGCGCGTATGTATTGCTCGAGCCGCGCGTCGAGTCCGTTACTCGGATATCGGGGTATTTCCCAGAACGCGCCTATAAACAAACAAACATAGGAAGAAGGGCTCCGACGAAAGAGCGAGAGAGTTGTACGACGAGTCTCAACGCATACATGGGAAATTGTGCGTCTATATAATATGCAGCGATGTTATTAATGCATATATATATATATAATTAAAGCAGACAGAGAGAGAGCAAGGCGGGCGCGCGAACAAGCCGTGAGCAACCATGCTGCTCGGCTTGCTTGCGGCCCCACCTCAACGATCCGGGAATTCTCGTAGCGGGGGAAGTTTCTGGCGCCTCCGTTGACTCGCATTCACCTCGCATTCTATCAAGAGTGTATACAGAGACTACATCTCGGTTCTCCGGTTCTCCCACTCGCTTCGCACTTTGACTCCACTTGCGCGCGCATCCAATTTCTGTAGATACGAATATCTTTTCTCCCACCGTTCGCTCTCGCCCACCACTCTCTGCTCCCCCCACTCCTCACTCTTCTTTTAACCCCACTTTCGTTCGAGAGAGTTCGGGCGCGGTACACGGCGGCGCCTTTTCCCCTCGCTCGGTGATTCACCCGACAGATTACCGAGAAGTTACGCCGGAAAAGGCGGCAACCCCGACCAACAACGACGACTACGACGTTAAGGTTGCAGTCTCTCGTGTTGTTGTGTGTGCAATCCTTTCATCTTTCTCTCTATCTCTTTTTTGCTTCGTTTCGTGTCTCTCTCGGCGCCAGAGCAACTTTTCATATATCCCGACTCGACCGATTCAACCTTCTTAACGATTTTCGTTAATATATCTTATAAATAATCTTATGAACGGAGGGGGGGAACAAAACAAAACAAAAATACACGTTTGACTCATGCAGGACCACCCTACGCATTCGTCGTCGTTTCGTCCTCGTGCATCTCTCTCTCCCTCTTTCTCCGTCGATGATTTCATCCTACACCTGTCTGCATCGCGTCTTTAACTCCTCGCATATGATCGAAGGTAGCTGCGACCTGATAAACGCTCCCCGGCGTATACACTCTCCGTGTGTAACGATAGGAATCCTTCTATTCGGGTCAATGTTGTTTTTCATTTTAATCAACACGATCGGATTCCATCTGATATAATTCGCTCTCGTATTTTATCTCCAGGAAGCGGGGGGGGGGGGGGGGGGGGGAGAGATTGGAATTAGGTGACATTGTTTGAGTTTATTCGGTAATTTCATGAGTTCAAACTTCCTCCATTTTTCCAGGCATCCGCGACGATGTTTTTTTTTATTTTTTTTTTTTACTATTAAGAGAAAAATAAAATCAGGCTCTTCCAAGGATCCTATATCACCGGTTTTTTCGTATCGAATGTAATTAAAAATTGGATTTTCGAACGAATAGATCGAAAAAATATCGAAATTCGTCGCAGGTACAATCTGTTTTTCGCTAAAAAAAAAAAATAACAGAATTGTTTACATCGAGAAAACACAGGCTTCGACGAACGCGTGTCGAGAGAATTTTATAAACAAATCAGGTCAGACGATAAAAATGATTCAACGATGTACCAAAAGGTTGTTTTTTTTTTTTTTTTTTTTTTTCTTTTTTCAAAAGCACGGGAAGTGCTCATCTTCGCGACTGCATTACGTTCTTACAAATGGGATTAAGGGCGTGCGGTAAAATAACCGCACGAAGTGTTTCCTTTGCGCACTCTCTCTCTCTCTCGCTCGCTCGCTCGCTCGCTCTTTTTCTGTCCTTCCCTTTCTCCCGAGAGTAAAGGGGAAATATTTTTGTTCCCCTCTCCGCTCGCTGCGTGTTAGTTTACGAAACGGTCGAAGTGGAGGGATAGCCGATTGGATAGCGGTGGTGGTGGTGGACGAAGGAATGAGGATGGTGGGGAGAGCGAAAAAGCCGATTGTCGCAAGAAGACGGGGCGGAAGTGGCTACTAGGGAGGGGATACGCGGCCTGGTGGGAGAAAAGCGCGGGTAACCATTCCGGATAGATCGGTCGCGGAATTCAGTAAACGAACGAGTCTCGGTGGTTACGGATGAAAAAACATTCGCGTTTATATAATAATAAATATATCAATATACATATATATATGTGTGCCCATATACATCATATATATATATACAAATATTTTAGATGTAATATAGAAAATAGTTTCTCAAAGTTCGTGCTTCTCGCTTTCACCGGAGAAAGTACTCGATAAATACGTCTCGTTAAACGCAATCGATAATATTGAAATCATTAAAAACAATAACAACAACAACAACAACAACAACAACAACGAGAGGACAGAGCTGGGCAATTGGAAAAACAGAACAAGTTCGATTGCTGGCGTTGTTGAAGAGTACACAAATAAAAACACACGAATACATGGGAATTAGTGTATTTGTAAATAGATGAATCGACGAAATCAAAATCTAATTCGATGAACATATGAAAGCTACGAAGTAGACAATTTTTTGTTCTTTTTTTTTTCTTTTGTTTCTTTTTTTTTTTTCGTCGTTTTCTTTGAATAGTGAAAAATTGACGTGTAACAAAGACAAACTGAATAGTATATAAAGGAACAAGGAAATAAAAACTGCTGAAAAGATATTGGTGAAAACGTGTTTCGAAATAGCTCGAAAGTTTCTTTTGTCCACGTTCGGTTAAGAGAAGAAAAAAAAAAAAATTTGGATTCTCATCAACAGTGGCTTTAATCAATCAAACTGGATTCCAACAAGCAGTACGTGTCGCGATTACATCGCGGCTATCGGAGACTTAAGAAATTATTTAAGGTAAATGAATCTTGACGAAAAAAAATGGCCAGTTCGATCTCTGTTACATCATCGAATCGTTTTTGTAATTTTATTATTGTTTCTATCGAGTTAACCCACTTCGCCCCACCCTCGTAAAATCTTTTCCGATTTAGCTGGAATGCCAGTGGAGCATCCGATAGTGATGGTGCAACCGATAGTTGCATTGCATGAAACTACGCAATAAAAGAGAGAGAAAGGGAAAGAGCGAGAGAAAAATATTTTTCAGAGAATTGGCAGTGAACTCCCGGGGGCAAGCGATTCGGGTTAATTTTTTTTTTTTAATAAAATGATAAAAATATACGATTACCTGGCGAAATATTTTTTTTTTTTTCGGAAATTCTTTTATCTCGAACGATAATCTTTATTGAGACGTAAACACTGACACGAGTTTTAAATATACGTATACTTGGGAACGTGAAAACATCGCTTTTTGTCGATAATCCATAAATACGAAACAAGCAAACAAGCTTTTTCGAGTGTCTTACAGGGGACTTCCCCCCTGCTCTCCTTCTTATCGGTCGCGATAAAAATGAAACGGCTGCCGATCAAAACAAAACAACAACAACAACCATATATATTTTTTTTTTTTTTTTGTCGGCAAATCACCGAGGAGACGCGTATTTAGCGAGTTTTAAATAGAACTTTCTTGATAAACAATTTATTGGTCATTATGTCGTAAACACGAGAGGCTTCCGAACGGAATATTTCAGAGAGAAAAAAAAACAAAAAAACAAAATTCACACGATCAAAGTTCGAGATCGGAAAAATTTTTCTGTCCTCGATATAAACAACGATTTACGGGAATTTTGAATTGAAAAATATCAAAACAGAAAGAAACTGGATAAATAATATTCGATTTTATCACGAACCAACGTTGGTAGAACAAACATTTATAAAAATATTTCATTGTTTTGTTTCTTTTTATCGATTTTCGTGTTATTTCCAAATCGAATAATCTCCGTTAGTGAGAAAAGTGATATCAAATTATTCGTTTCCGGTGTAATCGATTCGTGGCTGAAACGATTCGAACGAACTTTTACAAAAAATGATTTGAACCGAAACAATGAAAAGTTTTCTTCTTTTAGTTCTTATAGCAGAATCAATTAATTCGCAATAAACTATAACTCGAGTATCGTGATATGTTCGAGTAAGAAAATAAGATTGAAAAAACCGTTTTTGGAGGGTTTGAAAAATAGTTTTGAACGTCTTTCGGAACGTTTTTTCTGTTTTTTTTTTTTTTTTTTTTTTTCATTCTGTCCATCGACACAGACACGCAAGCGCGTCCGGTGTCTGTGTACAGAGCCAGGCAAAGTCCCTCTCCAGTTTTGTTTGAGGAATTTCTCGCGCGCGCACATCGACCTTTCGCCGTTAGCCTCGGGGGAACCCGGTCGCCGCGGTCTCTCTCTGTCTCTCATTCCCCTCGTTCGGTCTTTCTTTTTCACTTTCACGAGGGTAAGTGAGCGCGAAGCCGCCGAGCCACGAGAGATGGAGAGAGAAAAAAAAAAGAGCTCGTCTGGAATGTCTCTTGTAGGCTCCAAAATTCTCCGATCTCGTGGCTCTTGGAATTTGCGACGTATACCTCTGTCTCTCTCTCTCTCTCGTTTTTTTCTTCTTTCTCCCTGTCCTTCGTTCTTCCGAGACAGGGTATGAATAATTTACGTTTCACGGATTTGAATTCAGATAAATTCGCGTGTATACGTATCCTACGCATTCTAAGACTTGGGGGCTTTATTATTATTATTTTTTTTATACCCAATAAGCGTACACGCGGTTGGTGTACGACGTCGCTTCATCAGCGTCTAACGGAGTCAACTTTTTCAAAGCGATTAACAAAAAAAATACATTTTGTCATCGTCTGACGCATTTAAAACCGAAAAAATTTCGATAATTTTCGTCACCCAGCTGCAATTACACTCAGAATTTTATTATTTATTCATACTCTTGAAACCACCCACTTTTTTTTTCAATCCCAATACTCATTCGGTCAGTCGAATTATCGCTTTTCTCAGTCTCCACATTTTTCATTCCCTTTGCACAGAAATGATGCAAACCGTATTCAATCTCCTCTCTCTCTCTCTCTCTCTCTCTCTCTTTCTCCTTCTCTCCCCATCCTCATTCTTCGATCGAGGTCGCAGTCAGATCCCTTCGTTTCACCACCATTTCTACTACTATGTCAACCACCACCACTACTACTACTACTACTTTTATTTATTTTTTTTTTTTTCATTGAAATTCTACGAGGCTTCTTTTTTATAATACCCTCTGTGCTCAACAGAGCAAAGTCTCTTGTTTCTTCTCAGTTCATACCTGTCTCTAACGAAACATCTGCCGGTAAACACACAACGAAATCTCTATTTCTGTATACATAATATAATCTTGGGTAAGATTCGATGTGTATAAATATATATATGAAGAGCACTTACACCCTCTCAACTTTGCAACGTTTCTTCATTGGAGAACATACGAAAAAAATGTCAATGAAACGAAAATAATTTTTTTTCTTGTTCAGAGCACTGTTTTCTTATTATTTTTCGTTGATTTACAGCTTCGACTATTTATTTTTTTCTTCATTCATGTAGTTGGCAATAGAATAGAAAAATATCGTTGATTTCTGGAATTATTTGTAGCCATTGTGGATCCAGAGATTTTACGATTTTCCTGGTAGATGCACTCCCATTTGTTTTCAACTTTTTTTGACAATTTTATTTTTCCCAGTGATAGCACTGAGGAGCATATATATGTAGAATGAGTTATCGTCTTGTTTTTCTATTTATACTGTGACAGTGCATAGAAAACTTGACGAGTATGCTCTAGAAAGCAACGAAACAAAATGGGTTCGACCAATGATACAAAATCGATCGAAATAAATTGTGGGATAAACGAGGAAGCACGAGAGAGAAAAAAAAATGAAAAAAATGAATAAAAATGAAAAAGAAAAAAAAATATAAAATCAATGACGTTTTATAATCTATGATCGAGTAGACTGTTGTTGGGTTAAAATACCGTGTATGTATCGGAGGTTGAATCAGTTTGAAGAGACAAACGATCGAGGAAATGACGCCTGGTTCGTTGAACGACTGCTCGGCGCCGTCGATTGACGCCGAGGAGAGAGAGAGAGAGGATTTATTATGAAAACCGAGAAGCTGAGAATGCCTGCTGCTTCTTCGTTATCTCTAATCTCAAAAGTTGTAGGAATTATATAGAAAAAAAATACTGAAAACACGAAAAATTCCATTAGAAATAATCAATAGTTACGTCCTTTTTTGTTTCTTTTTTTTTCTCGTTGTTCAACGAGAATTTTGAAATTTTAGTTCGAAAGAAAGAACGACTGAGATTATTGGATGTAATGAATTTTCGTTGAGGCTCGTATAGGCGTGTGCGTAAATCTAAAGTTCATAAACACATGCACGCACACGCTTGGACCTTTCTAAGAAAGCAAATATTTTGAAACTAAACGAATGCCGGCGAGAGAGCAAGGCTTGAACGACCTTTCGACTCTCCATCCTTAATCTTCTTCCCCATTATTTTTCCCCACTCGCCACTGTGTCGTCGTAACTGTTGTGAATGGAATCTTCTCACGCTTATCAAAGAGGCCTCACCGACAGGTCTCCCATGTGTATTATGTAAATATTCATACTCCGTTTATACACATTCCAACACAACTGCAATCTGCAATAACATCGTTCGATTGACTAAACTCCAGAAACTCTCTCTCCGCGTGTGTATCGATTTTTATACAAATTTTTGATGAATTTTTTTTAATTAGAAAATGCTATACAATTTTTTTAATCTTTTTGCACGTTACCACTGACATCTTGTACCATACAGAAAAAAAATTTTAAGTCAATTTTACACCAATTAGTCATTGATTCATACAGTCAGAGTGAAGCTTTGGGGAAAAAGGGACGAGGCTGGTGGTGTACGTCCTGGAGGCTGTTGCAGTGATCCGAATGAAAAAATTCAAAACGATTATCGTTGAGTATGCTTGTCTCTATCGCCTGGCCTAGGATCTTTTATTTTTATGCATAATCAACAAAATGGCGGACTTGAAAAAATAAAATTTGAAAAAAATCGTGTTTTTGGCTGTTGTAAATTGTTTAATAAAAAAAATAAGAAATTTATTTAAATATTCACAAGATTCTAGTTCGGGCAAGAGATCTGCTTGCGTCAAAATACGTTAATTCGTCTCGAGAGCAGAGAAAAGCTTAAAAACATCGAGCCAGTTTTAAAACCGCTGCAATCTTATGTAATATGCAAATATTCGTTTTGCCTCCTGCCCTCCCCCTCCCTCGCCGGAGTTAAACACTCACACGTGGCACCCTGTGTGTATACTGTAATATGTAAATGGGCCAATTGGAGTGTGGTGCATACGAGAGACCACCATGCCGGCGACAATGAATGTCGGATCGTTATCGTTAGTAAACGGTGAAAACTCTCCTTCACCGCACACACGCTGCAGTCTCTGCGTCTATATATATGCATACACAGATTCGAACGAATATTTTATCAGAGAAAAAAAAAAGTCACCTCGACGAGACCCCACGAGCTCATTCTTTTATCTCGCACTCGACCATACTTTTGTGCATCAAAAAAATTTTATTTTCGATTCTTCTATTTTTATACTCTCCATTTGTACGGACGATTCTCTAAATCATTTTCGTCGTTCCAACGACAAATTTCTAACTTTCATTACATTTATCGCAGATAAATAAATTCTCCATCAAATCAACCGTGTTGAGTGATGAAAAAAAAAAAGCATTTTTGTATCTAAAAAAAAAGCATTTTTTGGGCTTCATTTCGAAAAATAATTGCACGAGTATGAAGTACAAAAACGAATAAAGATCGTGCATGCCACGTGCCTCCGATGATAATAATCGTAAGTCACTTAAGCCTCTAATGCCGCTCGGATAGAGCGAGTTCGTTCAACCAATTGTTCTACGATTATTTCAGTTATGCAAACTCACGATTCGAGAATGAAAAAGAACAAAAAAAAAAAAAAAAAGAAAATGGTTTTCTCGTTTCGAACAATAACAACGCAATACTCTAACGAGGCTGCGATCGATAGCTGCATAATTTATTCATACACGTGCCTCCCGTCGTATCGCTATTACCGAATGATAAAACGAAAAAAAAAAAACAAAAAAAATATATGAATATATATACACGAAAATGAAGCAAAAGATGAAAGAGTCGTTTTGTTCAGGAGAATAGAAAATATTGTAACAATTTTGTGGTCGATAAATCGAACATAATTTATTCCTACACGTGTGTGACTTTTCTATAAAAAAAAATTTTTTTTTATCTAATCGAATTAAGGAGTTTCTGTACAGACGATACAATGTTGCCATGCTAAACCATGTTAAAAACACAAAAAATTTCAAAAAGTTGAGAATTTTATAAAATTTGGTGAACATATTCGTTTAGTGCCAAATTTGACAATAAAATTTTTTCAGATTTTTCTTCTACACAGTTATCGAGTAATCGAAGACTAAAGTTCACGTGTATAAGCATAGCGTTTCCATATATATAGGTATACACTTCGGGCATAAGAAATCCGCTTTTATGCGTAATTACTCGATAACTAAGTAGAAGAAAATTTTGAAAAAATTTGTCTTTTCGTACTCGATGTTGAAGAACATTATCACCAAATTTCATTAATTTCTTAACATTTTGTCTTTTGTACCGAAACTCCTTAATTACATTTCATAAAAAAAAACTCGATTCGTCGATAATTATTAAATAAAAAAATTGTCGAATTCGACGACACCGGGAGGGTTGAGAATTATTTGAAAAAAAAAAAAAAAAAAAAAAAAAAAAAAAAATTTTATCACGATTAATATTTCCGTTGGAAACGTTGAGCACGTGCGCAGATCGTTCGTTACACACACACACACACACGGATCTAGAGAAGGCAGACGAAGAAGGACGGATGAAAAGAATAAACCATGCACGTATCACGAGGGGGAGAAGAAACTCGAGCGCGCGAGTTTCATCGTCTGCCAACGCAAAACATCTCATTCACCAACAAAAGTGTACTCTCTCTCTGTCTCTCTCGCTTCACTTACGATCTCGCGACGCTAACGCCCTCTCTGAGAGGCATTTTATATGGGGTCGATAAAGGTTTTTCTCGCCACCACCACCACCGTTGCTGCTGCTACTGCCTGCCTGCGCGTAAAAATATCAAAATAGATCTGTTCTGTTTCTAACCTATAAAAAGCTGCATGCACGCTGAAAATATAAATGCGAAAAAAAAAAAAATATCGAGAAGGATTCACCGGAAAGATCCTTCTTCGTACATCTCTCGTTTACTGATATTTCAACGAAGAAATATCACCGAAAAACTGTTAGAATAATAAAGGTAATTCGGAGATATCCACGAGATTTTATCGAGAAACGAGAATACAAAATATTAATATCGAGTATAAATAATGACTGGAAACGAGACTGAGATGTTTCGAGAATTCGTTCGCACGGAGAAGCCTGTAAGGAGATACGAGATATCGGTAGAAACATAAACTCGTAGACAGTGAAGAGAAAGAGATAGAGAGAGAGAGAGGGAATGAGTGAGTTAGCGAAAAGAGATGCTAAAATTAGAATGCTCGTTGGAATTTCTGTTGGACGTTAAGTAGCTATATAACGTTTAGCCACTGTACAGTCCGGTCTGTAAGATACGCATTTATTTTATATTGTGACGTGTACGCGTGTGGGATTCGAAGTAAAAAAAAAAAAGCTCTGCGATTGCGCTAAAATATTTTGTGGATAAGCAGAGGCAGGACGAAATTTAAAAAAGTAAAAAAAAAGGAGAAAAATAAAATCTTGCAATTACACGTGGGATTTAAAACTGTGCTTTTACATGGACTGGTTCAGTGTCGATACTTTCATCCGATAAACGAACAGTTCGATCAGTATATATCTATGCTCGTGTGCTGATATTAATTCTTATGTGTATACCATGGAATTTCTTTTCGTCGTCAACAGATCTGGACACGGTGTCTCTGGTACGTGAGATTTGATACATGATTCTTATCGAGCAACGATAAGGAACACTGATTTTTCATTTCCTGTCCTAATTTCTTGTTGACCAATTCGTCGTATTGTTTGCTTTTTTTTTTTTCTTTGATTTAAACTCCTGTTTTTCGGCTGAAAAAATTCGACTTTTATGAGGATAATAAAGAAAAAAAATTCTGGATAAATTGGGCCTTTGGAAATGAGCCGAATTTATTTCGCGTTGGAATACCGTGGCGAGCGAACTTAAGAAGGTTGGTTACACACAACAATGTTGCCATGTTAAAAGCATAGGAAAATTCGAAATGATTAGAATTTAATGAAATTTGGTGAGCATATTCTTTTAGATTAAATATGAATATAGAAATTTTTTAAGATTTTTCTTCTACATAGTTTTCGAGTAATTTAACACTAGAGTTTACATCCGTAAGCATAGGATTCTGATATATATAGGTATATATTTTGCATATTGTAAACTCCAATTATTCGACAACAATGTAGACGAAAAATTTGAAAAAATTTGTGTCATTGCATTTGATGCTAAAGAATGTTATCACTAAATTTTATTAAATTTTTATCATATTGTCGTATGTAGCCACCCTCCTTAAGGAATCCTGTCGACTCGGCTTGGTCATACTAATCACCAAATTCAAAACTTACGCCTGTCCCAATTTTTGACACTTGTAAAAATAATAGTTTTTAATTAAAAAAAAAATTTGTTGTGCCGATCGGTTATAACAATTTGTATATAATTACAAAACTGGAATAACGGTCATTTCGGTGACTGACGTAGTACACGACCGCGCGGGTTTAACCTCTTAGTTTCTGAAATGTTAAGACCAATGTCCGATACCCAGAGGCTCCATTTCAGCTCAATATTCCATAAAAACTAGAGGTCGATAACCCCTTTTTGTCCTCAGACCATAAGTACTTAAATCTGGTTTTCGTAAATTCTTAGTAACCGGAAATCGGATTTTCCTGTCATTCTGGGAATCCGTAGATATTTTTTTCTCCCAATCGATCGATTGATCGAGTCCAAATTTTCGTGAGACCCTGATCGATCTGTGAAGAACGGCATCAAATTTTTTTTCGCGCGAATCCTATATTCCAGGCACTGCGACAAGATTACTTTCGTGATAGAAAAATTCTAACGAAAATCATACCAATAAAAATAGCCTGGAAAAGGGGAATTTTTTCGGATGAAACCGGGGGGCCAAGGAGCCATTAAAAATGATGGTAAACTGGTCAGAATATAAATGAGATATACGAAGAAAAAAAAAAAAAAAAAAAAAAAAGAAGCCGGTGATCGCGTCATAGAGCAAAGTGTCGCTCCCAGTGCTCGGTCTCCCCCCGTCCCCCCTTGAAGGGGGCATCTCCGCGGGTTGCTCGTATATAGCATTCTCGGGGGAATGACGCCATAGCGTCGCAAGAGAGGTCGATGTACCGACACGCATGGTTGTTGATGGCTTGCCCTGTAAATGGGCTGAGAGAGCCAGAGAATGGAAGGAAAAAAAATTGAGGGAGAGAGAGAGAGAGAGAGAGAGCCAGAGAGAGCGAAAGCGAAAAAGAAAATGAGAAAGGGGAACTGAGAGGAAGGAGGACCCCTCTCTTCCTTTCGTTCTCTTAAGGAATGACAGTCTCGTCGTGTGTCGTCGACGTACACACATATATATATATATACACACACGAAAGATCCTCTACATCCACGAGAGGTCGTTCCACTGTCTCTCTCCCTCTCTTTTCCCTTTTTTTCTCTCTCTCTCTCTCTCTCTCTCTATGATTTCGAACCTAGCACAGTATAATATACACGATACACCCAAAGATTTCGCGTGTACGTTTCCGAGTATATTTTTCGCTTTCCTCGCTATAAAAAATGTCATTTTACTCCTGAAGCCTCGTGTACGAGCGATTTAAATTTTACGATTGTCATTAGAGGCCTAGAGGTTGATTCACAACGAAAAATCGATTTCCCATGCTCTCGAGTTTTGTAACAAAAAAAAAAAATAAAAAATAAAATAAAGTAAATGAGTTTATCGTTAAATTTCTCCGATGACTAATTATCAATTAACCGAGAAGTAGGCCAATGAGAAACGCCCACGATGACGAGGCCAGTTGACCTCCGGGGTATAAACATACCCTCGAAAGGGTCACAACACGTGGGCACCCCATTTCACCCCTCCCCATTGATTCACAGGATTAAAAAAACATAGAAAATAAAATCTCCTAGCGAGAGATATTTCGAGTGGAAATTTTGAGTCAAAACTTAATTTATCACGTTTTGACCTCCTGCTCTGGGACTCCCTGTACAGACCACCACACAACTGTTACACAGCTGTTTCTATATTTTCGTCACGATACATCGTCGAACACTATTTTTTTTTTTGCTTAACAGTCTCTGTAGGTATTAGACAGACGCTCGAGAGCAAGGGTGTATGTGTGAGGGGAATGATCGATGAACGCGCGTGTCAAGGGCCCGTACAAATTGGCGCGTTGCGTGCGTGTGTATCCTCTCTCGTATCTCTCGAGAGAGAGGAGCTTCCCGTCTCTCCGCGTTTACGTGTATTCGCCCTCTCTCGATACATTCGGAAACGTATACACGAGGGTACGGGCGCGTACACACCTCGCTTCTCATTGAACCATGGAGGACCAATGCTCTTAGACTCGATTATGGAAAAATAATAATCAATTAAATTGTCTCGATTTCAAATTATGTTTATTAACGAGACTTTAACGTCATTTTTCTGTCGTTCTTCTTCATCCCTCTCTCTCTCACTGTCTCTCTCTAAGATGCAGACTCATAATATCACTGTGATTTTTCCGATCATAGAACTTGCTTAAAATTAAAATTAAATTAAAATTAAAATTGCTGTTTAGTCTACAACGATGTGACTGATGAGGTTGATGGAAAATTTCAAAAATTAGTTAATGTCTGTGTTAGATTTATATTTGACTAGCTGTGCCTGATTTCATTTTTTTATTTTTTTTATCATTTAAGGAGGGTCGCTACATACGACAATATGATAAAAATTTAATAAAATTTGGTGATAACATTCTTTAGCATCAAATGCAATGACACAAATTTTTTCAAATTTTTCGTCTACATAGTTGTTGAATAATTGGAGTTTACAATATGAAAAAGATATACCTATATATATCAGAATCCTATGCTTACGGATGTTAACTCTAGTGTTGAATTACTCGAAAACTATGTAGAAGAAAAATCTTAAAAAATTTCTATATTCATATTTAATCCAAAAGAATATGCTCACCAAATTTCATTAAATTCTCATCATTTCGAATTTTCCTATGCTTTTAACATGGCAACATTGTTGTGTGTAGCCAACCTCCTTAAGGAATTTCGGTACAGGAGATA
Source organism: Campoplex capitator (assembly GCA_037576405.1). Lineage (NCBI taxonomy): Eukaryota > Metazoa > Arthropoda > Insecta > Hymenoptera > Ichneumonidae > Campoplex > Campoplex capitator. The sequence goes on along the minus strand of JARBWI010000010.1, from coordinate 5,278,999 downwards.
CAATGTTGCCATGCTAAACCATGTTAAAAACACAAAAAATTCCAAAAAGTTAAGAATTTTATAAAATTTCGTGAACATACTCTTTAGTGCCAAATTTGATAATACAAATTTTTTCAGATTTTTCTTCTACACAGTTATCAAATAATTGAAGACTAAAGTTCACGTGTATAAGCATAGCGTTTCCATATACACTTCGGGCTTAAGAAATCTGCTTGAATGCATAATTACTCGATAAAGTAGAAAAAAATTTTGAAAAAATTTGTGTTTTCTTACTTGATGTTGAAGAACATTATCACCAAATTTGATTAATTTCTTAACATTTTGCCTTTTGTACCGAAACTCCTTAATTTTTCATCATTTAATGGTTTTTGATTAAATGATGAAAAATTATTTAAAAAAAATGAAATCAGGCACAGCAATGCTGTAACTTTTGTTTCCATAACGAATTGAGTATTCGGCCAACGCTAATTTTGTGTTTCGTTTTCCAATTTCCTTCAAATTGGTAAACCGATTTTTTCGTTTATCGATACAGTATTCAAAGATCGATCAGTTTTTAAATTTGGAGATTGAACGAAATCGTTAAACTTTTTCTTCTTTTTTTTTTTTTTCCATTTTTGTAAAAATTGAGATAACGAAATTTTGTAAAACCACAAACTCCGTTCGAATCGTGATCTTTGATCTCGTGAAAGATTCATCGTAATCGGTTCAGTGGTTCACGATTGAAAAGCGACCAAACATTTTTTAGCCAACAGATTTATATATATAGAGAAGAGACGTAAGAAAAAATGAACACAAATTTATCAAAGAATCGTATCCTATCGATAAACCTCTTCAAGGTTCCTTGCCATTCGCCATCGAAGCATCGAATCGTTATTATCGATGAAAAGAAAAAAAAAAAATTTCACGAATTCTTCGTCACGAGAGTGTCCTTGCCACGTGTGTTTACTTCATAACAAAGTAATCACCGGAGTCGCGGTGCTCAAGAGCCGAAATGAGGAGCAATTGCAACCGTTTACTAAATATTCTCTCCTTGGCCCGGTAAATTTAATGCACCCATTTATCCACACACATACATATTGTTTTACAAAGCAATTTTAGGCGTGAATGCGATCGTGAGTTATTATTAGACAAGGGTCTGACCGTCGATTCTAAATTCGAATTGAGCCCACCGACGCCTATTTTTTTTTTATTAATAAACCATTTTGTATCCTGACTTTATTCCCCATAAATTATCCTGTCGAAATCAATTCGCACTGAAATATTAAACCAAAAAAGTTTTATAGCTTGTTTCTGTTATTTTCATTGTAACTCAATTTATATAATCGACTTTCCCGAATTATTTCATCACGTCTTAGAGTAAATTCGCTATTTTAATTCTCCTGTTATTTGTTTTCCCGTTACTTGCTCACATCGTTGAGTCAGTTATTCCAAAAGTTTGATCCTAATCTATATATAGATACGAGGAAAAAAAAAATGTTTTTCAATACGTTTTGAAATTAGATTCAATATTAAAAAAAGCTCGATTTACGTCAATGACAAAATAATATTGTTGAGACTCTAGCTGTTATGATGATAACGATTATGAGAATCGGAACGTTTTATCCTCATGACTCGTGTCTATTTATTTATCAACAATGATGATTTTTTTTTCCTCATCGATAAGAAATATGCTCGTTCAATTCTCTTTTCGTGTCACTTTTTCAAAATATTTCGATCAACGCATTATCTGTACACATTTTTAACCAACTTTTTATCGACCAATCGTCGCTTAAACGAAAATCTCAACATCGATATTAAACGATTGCAAAAAAAAAAAAACCAAAAAGAAAAATAAAAACGTTTATTTCATTGATCGATGTTTTCGACTGTGCTTTCACGCGGGCCTATGCATACAAATATTTCACAAATATTTTTCTTTTCACGTGCCAATCGACGAGTCGTTTTTATTTGTTTACCGAGACCCTCGACTAATTGTTCCGAGCTATTGGATTCATCGTGCCTCACGAGGCAATAAATACGATCGAGAACGAGAGCGAGAAAAAAATAAATAAATTATAATATAAAAATTTTTCATTTTGTTAGATTTTAAAAAATGCGAATAAAAAAAAAAAATTACAAATGAGAATTCTTGGCATAAAATAATTCGTCGTTTTTTTTTTTTTCTTTTAGGAAAAGTCACTAAACTAAAGAATTACCAAAAACATATGATTATTTCAATGAGCCAGACACAGACGTCTACCAGTCCGTCAGACGTAGTCGACATCTGCAAATATTGTTTATCGAGAATGAGATAGTAATCGTCGTGCCCGACGATATAACATCAGCGTATATTTCACACGAGTTAGACACGCGCTAGAAATATTTACACATTCGCCCGCACAAGTGTCTCCGCATTGACGGGAACGTCAGTAAATTCCCGATTATCAAACTATTTTACTATTCATTTCTTCTTCTTTTTTTTTTTAATATTAAACCCTCAACCCGTGAACCGTATCACTCAAAAAAAAAGAAAAACGTTTTCTTCGCACATTGCTTGATATTGAAAAAAAAAAAAAAAAAAAAAAATTCCCGCTTCAAAAGTACGAGATTGACCATGATTTTTTTCTGATTTTTAGCATTTATAATAGCGAGTGTGATAGAGCTAAGAAAACAGCGATACCGACTCACGGAATTAGGGTGCCTGAAGAACCGTTGATGGCTCGAGGGTTAGGAACTCTCGCGGAATGTGTTTCCGGTCTGAAAAAAAAAAAAACGAGATCATTCAATTTTATCAATCAATATTTGTATATAATACAGAAAAAAAAACATTAAAAGTGAAAAAAGAAACAATTAGAAAAACAAAAAAGGCTCGCACGTTTGACGTTTGAATGGCCAAATTATTTAAATTTGTTTTTCGTTGTTTGAGTCAAAGATTCTCTTCAAACGCTGACGAGTCGAAGCTGAAAAGTTCGGGGAAATCCAATCTCGTGTTTTGACGTTTGAAAATTATTTTTTTATTTTGTTTATTTTTAATTCTCGGTACCCAAGGTGTCCTGACGGGTCTTTAAATGATTGTAATGTTTGAGAAACATCGAGTGAATAATACGAAACTACAACAACAAGTATCGAGACACACGTGATTACGTCTGCGATTAGAGGGCAGTTTATAAAGAAGGAAAAAAAAAAAAAAGAATAAAGTGATGAAGCGAGAAGAGATACCTAACAGCTGTTGCTAGGCCAAAAACGGTGTAAACAAGAGAGCCAACGAGTGACGAAAGAAACTCGATTTTTTTTTGTTTTCGTCCTTCTCATTTTTTTCAACGAATATATTCGAAATCCTGAGAATTCCTGCCGAGCCGGAAGTAGCCTGAAACGTCTATTCGCTTCTCTCTCTCTCACTCTCATTCTCATTTTTGCAAACGAAATTTTTTGTTATTGACCTTTCACTCGGTCCGGTACGATCTTGGCGGTGACGAATGATCGCGTCGCGCCGCCTTCGTCGTTGTCGTCGCGTTGTTGCCGTTGTCGTCGTCGTGCGCGCCACCGACCTTCGGCTCACACGCAACATTACGACGGACCTCAGCTCTCCGAGAGAGATACGTACACTCGACCAACGAATTATCCAATTTAATATACCGGAATCGAATAATCAATTCCCCTCTCCCCCCGGGGGCGGCCTTCCTCCGAAAATTCTTCGAGCAAATAACGGAACAAAAAGAAAAAAAAAAAACAATCGAGTCTCGTTGCCCGTGATCTTTGTGCCGGATATTTTTTTCTCGTTATCCCCCTTCGAATTGGTCGGTAAATAAGAAAATTTGCAGGAAAAATAATAATTTTTTTCACACTCTTCATCAGTTTTTTAATTTTTTAAAATTAAAAATAGAAAGAAAAATTTTCTTATTACATAAGAAAAATTTCTTTCCCGTTCCGTGCACGTAATTTGAAACTATAAAAATTTGCGAATCGTTTGCTCGATATACTTTTCATATATGTCTGTCTGGCGCCCTCCCCCCCCCCCCCCCCCCCTCTCTCTCTCTTCTCCTTTTACACCGTCTGCTCGCCGTGGCAAGAGAGGAATCGAGCAAATATTTGCCCCGAGTCCCTGATCCACTTTTCAACAGACGAGACTCGCGGTATCAGTGCCAATATTTCCTCTACCGATACACGAAAAATTTTTTATTACACGAAACCAACAGAATTTTATTTCACACTGATACAGGATTCGTGTGCATTTTTTTTTTTTTTTTTTTTTTTTCGAGTGTTTATAGGACGTTTGGAAAATCGTATAATTTGTAATGGGCCTCGCTAAGTTTTACGTACATACGTAATAATAAATTTATTTATCTTTACCGAGGTCATACTCGATATTAAAATACAGAAATAATGCGTTTAACAGCGAACTTCGTTGAGATCCCATTGTAGTACGTGTAACCCCCGAAATAACGTTTCGGGGCTCTTTGTGTACTTTTTGTTCGAAAAGAAAACAATGAGAGCGTTTCACACACATGCTCTCATAACCTCAAACATTAATTAGCGATCGAGATTCTGATATTTTTCAGTAAATATTATTGGTCGTTTCTGGCTTCTCGAGTTTAAAAAAAACTGTCACGAATATAGCGTAGTCGGGGCTCGGTATATTTAGTGGGTTTAACCTCCAAAGTTTAACCTACTTCTCGAAAAAAAGTCGATAAACAAATTCGTTTATGCCGAAGCTCATAAGTATCGAATGGACGAACTCGTAAAAAAGTTCTTTGGAGATTTATTTTTTTTTAGCATTTATAAAAGCTTCGTTCGAAACTGTCTATGCTCGCGAGTTTCATGTTTACTGACAGGAAAGCCACAGAAACGTATAAAGTGTCCTAAAAACTTTCGATCTGTCAAAAGTTTTCTAAAAAAATTCATCTGTCAATTTTGACAGATGATTTTGTTGACGATTCAATTTTTTTTTTTTATCAATATCCGTTTGTCAATTCCACTTAACCAGATGAATCTCCTTTAAATCAATCTTTCAATTGCAAATAAAGAAACACGCCAGGACTATTGCCCGATCGGATGTAATAATTGACGGTGAACGAATGTGTCAAGTGCTTCGTTCATTTAGGCCGTTTGAACGGGCGTATATACCGTTGATAATAGGTTAGATCGTAAAAAAAAAAGATAGTTGTACGAACGTCACAAATACGACGCGTGTTTGTCGTAAAATGGTGGGACGGGTCATATAAAAGCGAAAAGTTGAAATTCATCCGATGTAAAAAAAAAAAAATGCCGCAGAGTTGTTGGTTAGAATGTTGTTTTTTGCTCTTTTTGAAATTGTACGTTTGTGTAATATCGGTGTACGCGCACGAGTCTGGCAATATTGCTGTTGAAGCATGACTATTATATTTTCACTATCTTTCACAAGAAGCAACGATACGATAGACGAAATAGCGATAATAGGTCGGGGAAGGCGCTCTCTCGCCTCCCTAGGATCGTAAACAATACTCTGACGAAGCAAAATATCGTAACAGCTCGCTAATCGTAACTACGATTCTGCTTCTTTAACCGCAATTGTTCAGTGGCTCTGTTCATTACGCGCTTCAATTATATATTTATTGTTTTTACTTTGAAGAAATATTCCTCTGCGCGATTCTCTCTAATTTGGATTATTACTTTTTTTGTTTTCGTAACAGCGGGTGGCAAATCAGGCGCTTACAGTTTCTCCGCAACCGGTATCAACGGTGGAGGGGCCGGTGTCGAAAATGTCACCGCCGACGAATGACGTTACCAATGGCGTCGTCGTCGTCGCTTCGGACGAACTAACGCCTCGGGTTCCACCTACCGGAAGCCCGGCAATAACGACGTCTCTCGCAACTCACAAACGTACACCCAAAGATTTTATCTTTGGTAAAGTGATCGGAGAGGGCAGCTTTTCAACCGTAAGTTGATATTTTTACGAACAAATTCATTGTTATGATTTTTTATTTATCGAATGATATTGACAGAATGAATTTTTTGCTAATTTTTAGGTTTACCTGGCAAAGGACATACACACGAGTCGGGAATACGCGATAAAAGTATGCGACAAGCGATACATCATAAAAGAGAAAAAGATCGAGTACGTTAAGCGCGAGAAGGAAGTATTGAACATGCTTACCGGTGCGAAACACTCGTTCGTACGTTTGTTTTGTACCTTTCAAGATCTCGATCGTCTTTACTTTGTTCTCTCGTACGCGAAAAACGGTGAACTTTTGCCCTACATCAATAAGGTCGGTTCTTTCGATATCGAGTGTACGAAATTTTATTCCGCCGAAATACTTCGCGGTCTCGAATACCTTCATGGTTTGGGTATAATCCATCGTGATCTAAAGCCCGAAAATATTTTGCTCGACGAGAAGATGCATATATTGATCACCGATTTCGGCAGTGCAAAAATTCTCAAAGAAGATCCGGAAAGTTCATCCAGAACGAATCAAACTTTGACGACGACGACAGCAACGACCACGACGGCGACGACGAACGTTGAAAAATCAGAAGAACCGAGGCAAAGAAGAAATTCTTTCGTCGGCACCGCTCAGTACGTTTCTCCCGAAATATTGACCGACAAATCAGCCAGCCGAGCATCCGATCTCTGGGCTCTCGGCTGCATCGTTTATCAAATGGTCGCCGGTCTACCGCCGTTTAGATCGAGAAGCGAATATTTGATATTCCAAAAGATTCTTAAACTCGATTACGAAATACCCGACGGTTTTTGTCCATTGGCCAAATCGTTGGTCAAACAATTGCTCGTACTGAACGCCAACGAACGTTTGGGAGCGACGGACGAGCACGGCGCCGGTTATCCTGCCATAAGATCCCACGAATTTTTCAAAGGCGTAGACTTTGAAACTCTCCACGAACAAACTCCGCCGCCGATCTATCCTTACTTGCCCGGCACCTCGGAACACGAGGAGCTCAGATCGCATTATCGTGTACCCGATCATCTCGAGCCTGGATTGGATGATCGTCAATTGACGAGATTACTCGGTCTTGGAATCGCCGACGAATCTATTCCCGAAAAGAGTCAACCTCCTGCCAATAAAACTACCACGACGACGACGACTACCAGCGCTGTCACCGCCACCAGCCCCGCCGTTGTCACGAGCAATACCAATGTCCCCGTCGCAAACAACCCTGAAAAACCATTCCGCAAAAGTACTTCCGGAATCGCTGACCTTACCGAAGAGGATATTAAATCAAGACTCGAGAAACAACGCAGCACCGATCCTTGGCACAGTTTTGTCGATGAAAATGTCATACTAAAACGTGGCTTTGTCAACAAACGAAAAGGTCTCTTCGCCAGAAGAAGAATGCTTCTTCTCACAACCGGTCCTCATCTCTATTACGTCGATCCTGTTAACATGGTACTCAAAGGCGAAATTCCCTGGAGTCCGGAGCTGAGGGTCGAACCAAAAAACTTCAAGATCTTCTTCGTCCATACGGTAAGCATTTTTTCAACTCCTATTCTCCCTTATTTCAGACAATAATGCTTCAGAAGTACATTTTATATCAATCCTTTTCTACATCATTTTATTTCGATTCGATATTACGTTTTTATGCGCACATTTTAATTTCTTCATCGTGATGGAGAGTCATTTTCAATCTGACCTTTCTATTTTGTTTTCTTATATTATTGTCACGAAACTCGAGAACCTGGATATTGCTAAATGGTAATAAAATTTATGTATTTTATTTTTTTTACAGCCTAACAGAACGTATTATCTGGAAGAACCCGAAGGTTTCGCTCTGGAGTGGTGCCGAGCGATCGAAGAAATGCGGGTCCATTGTTACGGGCTGAGAGAAGAGATCGAAGGCTAAAGTGAATGGAGAAGCTTGATGATTGATGTGAAAACGGGGAAACTCAGCGATGAAAGGGAAGAGCCGCTGAAAAATATTTTTAAATAACCCCGTTAAGATAATTCATCTTGTTGGCCGAAAACGAAAAGAAAAAGTCCCGTAAAGCTGGCGAGTGCGAAATCGTTGGACGCACTTGTCGATTCTCTAGAAAAAGGAACAAAAAGATAACAAGAACTGTTTCTCACTTTGTTTATTTATGTAGAAAATTCTGATATTATTGCGTGAGAAAACAGATATAAATTTCGAAAATCTTGTACAGTGTATAGATTAGGAAAAAGAAGAATGATTAGGCAAAAGTTATAAGTGATCCGTGACCATTTTCGTCTGGCATTTGATTCTGATATTGATTTGATTTATTCAAGCCGAAGAAAGGCTACACGCGAAGTAACAAATGTAACTCGATGTTTCAACGTATAAAAATTCAGGCGTAAGTTGCTCGCCGGACCCGTTGTCAAATGTACAAAAAAATCTCAGGCAAACCAACAGATTTGATCTATCGTCAATTATATTATTGACAAATAACAAACGATCATTTTCTAAAAGTCACTTTTATATTCGAGTCGAATTTAAAACAGAAAATCATAGAATCTTCGAGTGCTTCCTCCTCAAAAACGATCGAACGAGTCTGATTCAGTTACGTCAATCATTTTTTTCTTTAATTCGTGACAAGAGTCCGGCGATCTTGGCACTTACGCCGTTTGGAATCAAAATAATAATCAGTACAATGCATTTTTTTTTTCCTACAAGAGACAACGTATTTGAAATGAGAAATGAGATGAATACGGGAAATATAAAGCGAGACGCAAATGATTTTAATCCGTAACTTTTTAGTGCTTTGGTTACGAGTCCATGATCGCTTTAGGTAGTCAATATATAGTCAAATTTGTTGGTAATTTTGTTTTTTTTTCTTATTATTATTATTATCAGTAGGTCATGAATGTTAAGCATTAGTAGAAAAAGAAAGTGAGAACAAAAAATAGAATGCCTTGCCGAACAAAGCTTTTCGCAGCTTTAAATCGCGTCGCCTGAAGGTCTGTGGACTCGATTTTATTCCGACTTCCGGGTTCACTTGCCCCTTTTTATCTCTTCGTTCATATTTTCTTTCTCGCGAATCCTTTTCGTTTTGTTATCTCATTATATTTTGTCATTTTTTTTTTGTTTTTGTTTTCCTTGTAAATAGTAGCATGTAATTATGAAGAGAAAATGAAAAGAAAAGGCAACGTCCCGAACGTTCGAAGAGCAGGCTTCGTTAACTATCTAATTATTAAGGATTATTTGTATAAAAAATTAAGTAGTTCGACAGCAGCATTCTATTTTTTTTTTTCTCCATCTTTTTCGCTCTAGCCTTAAGTACGAAAATTCCTCCTTCACTGCCCCCCGACGCAGGAGCACTCTCGCGGAATCGGCCAAAAACAAATGAAAGATGTAAATGAAAAGTATTTTTTTTTTTCAAGTGTCGCGCATCTCTAGTGTCAATCTCGACGAAACGGAGAAGCAATTGTAAATCACAGTGAAAATAATAACGCGAAATAGACTCGTATGTTCGAGCTTTTTGTGGTTTAATCCTACGAAACAATCCTCGCGATTATCCGCGTATTTTGTGCGTGACTATGGGTGTGGGTACGTGTGTGCGTGCGTGTGTATATGTGTTTATATCTGATTTCAAGCAATTAAGAGAGTTCCTCAAATTTATTGCGTAAATAATTCAGCGCCTTGTCAGTTATATTTAATCGTTTGTATTTAATAATCGTTATTTATTCCTTCATCGATAATCGCGTATTAGTTAATTAGCATCGTATTTAAATATTAGATAAGTTAATGTTAATTAGTATTTAAAATCGAGAGAAATGTTTGTTTTCTTCGTTCTCGAAATACTATGCCCAAGTCAGACGAAACCTTTGAACTTATTTATATAATATGAGAGAAAAAAAAATGATGAAAAAAACAAACAATTGTTTTTAGTAGTCGCGTCAGAAACATCCAAACTTCTCTTTTGATCTATCTCTTTTTGTTTGTTTTCTTTTTTGTTTATTTATCGGTGAGATTCAGCCTCGTCATTTCTGTCACTTATTTATTATGATTCGTAAGTCCTCGCATCGGTGTGCTTGCCCGACTATGTGTATGTGTGTGTGTGTGCCTGTGTGCGTGCGTGTGATAAAGGGAAGTTCAATCTCGTTTGTTATATTAATTATAAAATAAGCATCACAAAGAAAAATATTCCTCGCGCACCCTTTAAATATCATTCGAATACTATTCGCTCTATTTCTAGTTACTCGAAAGCCACTATCGCTATTGCTAAAACTAGCATCTATTATTATTAAATGTTTACTTATAACCGCTGAAATATCGCTGATGTGAGGGAAAAGAAAAATTCGAGAAGAAGAAAACAAACCTCGCCAAATCTTTTCTATAAAGCTGTACGACCTTTGACTGTTATTTATCTTCGAGCCATAAACTCATTCTATTTTCACTCTCTCTCTCTACTTACCGGTTATAACATTATTCATTTGACGAAACGTAAGAGACCTACTGAAATATTGAGAAAAGAAAATGAAAGAAAAATCAGGAAAAAATGCTCTCTTTGTACATAATTTTTCGATCGTTGATACTCGAACCGTTCGAGCATTAACCTCGAAAGCGTCGAGCCCGTCGAGCTATTCAAAATTTACAATTTACACGCTTATTAGACACACGAATACTTAAACACACACACGTACACATATTGAGGCATTGAAATGTAAATATTTAATAGGAAGATGTGTATAAATATTTGTTATTGTTGTATAAAAAAAAAAGCAGTGTCGTAGAGCTCGATCTAACGAAACAAGAGAGACAGGAATTGAGAGTCGTTGACAGAAGCATTGTAACGCGTCCTCTTTCATCGTCCAACGTAAAATACTTATACAGGGTATCGCGATGAACTGTCGATCGAGTCGATACTGTCGTTTTTTTTTTTCGCTTCCACATTTTGCGTTTAAACATCGCGCCACAATTGTGACAATCGTGTTTGTTCGAAAAAATCGTTTAATCCACTCCGTGAGGTTAGTCGATTGTTCCCGGTTGCTCAGTGGCTTTTCCAAAATGACCGCTTTTGGCGGGCCACGAAAGGTACGGGCGGACAACGGTCACCACAAAAATTTCGGCTAGCGTAAATAAACTCGAGAATCGACCCTAATTGACAGTTCTTTCGTTTGAATTTATATTCAATTAGTAGTGAGAATCGTGTGGACGAGGAAGATATAACGTTACGAATATGTCGACGGCTTCGTTATCATTTCATTAATCGCGGACACACGAGTTATACACTTTGAAAAAAAATATTACTCTTTTCATTTGTCCTCAATATTATTCTCACTCAAAATATATCGTTACTGTAAAGGTTAATCGAAACTTCGCTGGGTCTACGTTTTAGGCAGACTCGAGCAAACTCTCGATTAACACGGTCACGTGTATCTCTTGGGTTCGTAGCTTTTTTCACATTTTCTTTTTCTCAATTTTTTTTTTCACTATTCTCGTATTTTCGAACGACGTTCAAGCTTCAGAATGATTCTCGTTGTAACGAATATCTATCATTTTTATTTTCAATGTGCAGCCTCTCAACGGGTTCGAAAATTCGATTTACATCCAATATATATATTTGTATTGTGTACAGAAAGCATCGGTAATGTCAAAACACTGGCTGAAACTATGTGCGGACATATAAAAATAAGAAAATAGTTAAATTAAAGGGAAAAAAAATGAGAACGAAGCGTAACATTACTTGTATGAAATGTATGGAAAAGATTTAGGATAACTCTAACCAACGCTAAAGTTTGATGGTTCAAAAGAATTTTTTGTTTCTGTTTTTGCCTATTATTATATGTATCGAGCATTACTTCTGGGTACATGAGTTCCAAAGCGGAGAAATGAAAAAAGAAAAAAAAGTGAATGAACAAAATTCCTAATTGTTGCTTCAACGCGAAATGGACGCTTCAACTATTGATCACAGTATTACTAAATGTACGTAGAGACTTAAAAAAAATGAAACAGCAACAACAAATGAAAAGCCCATACACTAAATTAAACATGATTGAGGGAGAAAATAAAATGAAAAGAAATAAATATAGTCTGTATCATGATAAGAGACTCCATTCATGGGAAAACATGATTTTTAATTCAACAAAAATCTCCCTCGGCTCTCTTTACACAGCGCTATGTAATTATAGAAATAGGATGAGAATTTCATGTACAGCAAACCGAAAAATATCCACCTTATGCTATTCTTGAGAAAGAATTTCTTCGATGGATAAGACTCTGTAAATAGTAGTTAATTAGTGTTCGAGCGTTGCGAATGAACAGCGCTAGTAACGTTAACATCACATTTATTTATAGTAAATTTTCCGTATACCGGAAAAAAAAACAAAAAAATCTTGTGTTCTGTTTTTTCTAATCCTATCTGATATTCCTCTCCTTTTGCGATATTAACTTTAATTTCGTTGCTTCAATGATACCGATACCAAAATTTTCTGGAATTTTGAACTACGCTCCTGAATTGGGGAGCGTTATTATCGACTGCTAATAGGAACCATAATTCAATTTGAAGGTTTGTGAGTAGCGTCGCGTCGGTTGCAGCCTCAGTTGATCGTTGGATGTCACGCAGTGTGGTCTGGAATCTTGCTTGGGGTGTGTACGAACCCCAGTCGTGAGTTGACACTAAAATTTTGTGGAAGTGAGTTCGGTGAGATAATTTTATATTTTATATTGAAATTGGCATTCCTTATACGTTATTACGTAATTCAAGGATAATATCCGAATATATTATTCACAAATTGAAATAAACAATTATAAAAAATAAAAAAATTGTGCAGATAATGTCTCGACGATACAATTTGCGCTCCGTTTCGGAGGTCAACGATATCCTGCGACAAAGAGAGAAGATTGAAGCACCAGATATTCCGTCCGAAGATGAAGAAGATCACGCAGAAGCTTGGAGCGGTTCGGAGGACGAGGAAGAAGAAGATGCTGAACCGGAAGTTCCAGACGAAAATAATGCGCCACCGGAAAAACGAGCAAAACGTGGAAGAACTGCCGGTGGTGAATCTTCGAATAGTTGTCGACGACCTAATATTTTGCGTGGAAAAAATGGCCACCAGTGGTATAGGACGGCCCGGCAACTATCTGTGAGCAGATCGAATACTCCCGTATCTTCTTTGCCAGGTCCAATCGGAGAGGCGAGACAATTGAAAACTCCTCTTGATTATTGGAGTTTGCTATTTCCGGATTCGATGATTGAAAAGATAGTCCTTCATACCAACGAAGAAATTGGACGTTATCGGGATTCGATTGAAATCGATAGTGACCGTGATCGGACCTACAGCAATGTTGAAATGATTGAGATGAAAGCTTACTTCGGACTATTGTACTTTTCGGGTGTGCAGAAAACATCGCAAACCAATGTCGAAGACCTGTGGAATCCTGTATATGGGTCAATCATGTATCGATCAACGATGTCACGGAACCGATTCTCGTTTATTTCAAAAAATATAAGATTTGACGATAAGACGACGAGAATTGAGCGAAGAAAAAGTGACAAATTTGCTCCAATTCGCGAGGTGTGGGAACAATTATTATCGAATTGTAAGAAATACTACAATCCAGATTCGTATTGTACCATCGATGAACAACTGATCTGCTTCCGTGGACGGTGTCCATTCAAAGTCTACAATGGATCCAAGCCTGATAATTATGGCATAAAGATTGTCATGTTGAATGATGCTAGGACGTTCTACATGTACGCTGCTGAGCCGTATGTGGGAAAAGTCACCACAGCTGATAGAGCTGAGAGTGTACCTTCCTACTACATACGGAAATTGTCGGAGCCACTGCATGGATCCCACAGAAATATAACCTGTGACAATTGGTTTTCATCGGTACCAATTTTTCAGAAAATGCTTAGCGAACATTCAATCACGATGGTGGGAACACTTCGCAAAAACGAAGGTGAAATCCCAGATGAATTCAAAAGAGCAGAATCTGTGTCAACGTCGAAGTTCGCGTTTGATGGAAAAATGACTCTGGTGTCCCACACTCCGAAAAAAAATAAAATCCTCCTTTTAATCTCAACTTTCCATGATAATGATGCGATCAATCCAGAGACCAAAAAGCCGGAGATTATACATTTTTATAACACCACAAGAGGAGGTACGGATACATTCTATCAATTATGTCATGAATATTCGACGGCTCGGAAAACTCTTCGGTGGCCCATGAGAATTTGGATGGCGATGCTCGATCAAGGAGGCGTCAATGCAATGATCTTGCATAATTTCAATTCGGCCGTTATGCCTACAAAGAGAAAAGAATTCTTGATAAACTTATCGCAAGCTTTAGTGGAGCCACATTTGCGAGCACGTCTAAAACTGCCCATTCTTCGTCGAGATCTTCGCTTCAACATCCAAAAAATTCTTGGAGAAGATGCAAAACCGGTGGCACAGCAGTCACAGCACTTTGATAAGAAACAGGCACGATGCGGCTTGTGCCCGCGATCAAAAGATCGAAAAAGCCATTCCCACTGCGTCAAGTGCCGCCGAACCATCTGCGATGAGCACAAATTTCTCTTTTGCACCGATTGTGGGGCAATTGATTAAATTTTAATTTTTATCTATAATAAGAGGAACTATGATAACATGAATTCACATTAATATAATTTTTTTTTACGAATTTATCATTTAAAAAAGCTTCCGAAACACAATTTTTGGATTTCGGAATTTCGGCATTTTCAATGGCCAGAATAAATATATATTTTTACAACTGAATGAAGTAACAATTATTTTTTTTTCAATAGCCTGATGTTCACCCTTCAAAACGCCGCTTGATATTTTGCGATCGGTTGAACGATTGAAAAGTTACAATTTTACATCGAGTTTTCATCAACTTAATGTAGGTAAAATCGAATTTTTCGTACACCATTATCTTCCTTATGAAAATACGAAGAAAATCATGTTTAATAAAATTTGTTTGTCAGCATGGGACCGGTTTTATGAGCAGGGAAAGCTTGGGGTGTGTTCGAACCCCAGTCATGAGTATTAAGGTACGAAAAATAAGTCATGAGGTGTTGGGTTTTGAAAACAATAGCCTACAATTAGTGGAATGTCTACAAATTCGCACAAATTCTTCTAAGATGAATGGAAAAGGTGAGTTATTCATCATCCCATTTTGTCTCTGATCACGAATATTTATATCAGTATTCAGTTTTCAGATTTTATTAAACATCTTTTATGAGCTCATCTTGGAGAAATTCGGGAATTCAATATTATTTTTTCATTCATACGACAAATGATGATTTTCATTCAAAAAATAGTTTCCAGTTTGAATACAGGATTTTGTTTCTAATTGGATATTTCAAATGATTTTTTGCTCGATCACCATGCTTTACAACAAATATTATCTTGAAAAAATTTAAATTACCACTTTTCTCAATATACTCGATCGAATGAGTCATCGTATGGTTCGAACTTTCGTAGAAAAAATGGGAAGATATTTTTTTCAAAAATATATTTACAGTCGTCGCAGAGCTTGCATGTTTTGAGGGTAAACTTCACCGCTGTCATCTGAGGCAATAGTTTTTCTGATAATTCATTTTTACTATTTTTGTGAGACATTAAAAACTTGTTCGTTGTCGAAATGAATAATTTTATACTCGAATGATAAGATGAAAGTTAAGATTTGAACAAAAATCAGGCATAATTTTTCTCTTAACCGGATGAGTATATGCTTTTCGTTATATTTTATTCCAAGTTTCATCATGTAGCTGGAAAACGATTCACCATTTCTTGGGTTTCGAAAAAAGTATGTTTCCATGAGACAAAAAATAAATACAAAAAAAACAGTGCGAATGAACTTTTATCTAAAAAAATTGTGAAAAACACAAGCGTTAAATAAAAGTTCTTTATTATCCTAATTGAAATTGTTTTTCTTTTCTCCTTTTAATCGGACACATATTTTAACCGGATACTTTTATATGCTCGACCAAATGTTTCTTGAGATCTGGCAGATTTTTTGGGCGATACGAACATTTGTGACATATCAAGTCTTTTTTCAAATGCTTTTCACTCTCACTGCTACTCATTTGTTTGATGTGACCAAGATTCCTCAGTTCCTCTCGAATACCTGAAATTTTTTCATGAAAACATGTATTTTTATTCCCGTTATCACACAATTCGTCTGAACTCGTTTGTTCTATTTTCCTTTTCAAGGAATTTTTTTAGCGAAAACTGTTAACGAGGCTTGAATAAATAATGTTAGTTCTAATTGCATTTAATTGAATTTTGTAAGGAATCAAGAATCTGGGGCTTAGAATAATCTCAGGCCTTTTTTAATTTAATCAGTTTTGCAAACATTCAATAATTTCTACTTTTTCTGCCTTATCAAGAAAAAATTGAAAACAATACACAAAAATGGATATCGATGAACTTACTTTTTGAAGATCGAAAGAAAGGGGTCGTGAACGAATTCCAGTGATACTTGTTTTTCAAGCAGGGACTATCGAAATCGGTGCTTATAACATGTAAATGTAACCGGGCCATGCTCGGAACAGCATGATACCCAAGTATGAATTCGTAATCCTTATACTGATCGGCGACTTCCTGACCAATTTTTTCCATGTGTTCTAAGAGATCTTGATGCTCTTTGGTCAATTCTTTTATCGAATGGATATTATCTTTCGGAAGAACGAGATAGTGATGATGTGACTTGGGATATTTGTCCTTGATGACTGTCACTCGGTCGTCTTCTTTTACTATAGATTCTGGATTTTCCATGGTATCTAACAAACCTTCTCGCCAGTGTCTTTTTTTCGTTGGAGCAGCTCCATCATTGGAAGAGACAATCGTGTGTTTCATTCTCGTAATGGAAAACTTACTTTTCTCCAAGTTTTTAAGCACTGTCATTAACCGATGACAGTTGGCAGACATCCGACGAAAATCGGGTAAGTGAAGCAGGATGATCGATGTAAACAAAACAACCATGGACTCAGATACGATCAGCTGAGGGGTCGTCAACATGGACCGACGACGGTAGCGACCTCGCTACTGTTCCCGCCAAATATGAATGCTAATGCTGCTCGTTCGATCGAATTAGCAGTCAACCGATCTTGCGAGGGCCTTGAAATTGACTCATGTGACTATCAAATCGAAACGAAAAGTTGTACAATACGTTATTGAAGTTACTTTTTGATTCATCAGCCCAAAAAATCAAAACTAGAGTTCAAAAAAAAGAAATTTGGTGAGTCACAATAAGAATTGCTCTCTCAGGAGATTAATCTCGTGAGAGGTTAAGATCCGAATATACGCGTCAAACAGTGTGGTTCTTGTGTGAGTATTTCTCTATCGAACTTTGTGAAACATTTATATCCTGATTGGGGTAATGATGAATCCACATAGCTCCCACATAAATTTACGTATCAAACAATTCGTTTGATGAAAGAACGAAGACAGAATGTATGATCATCAAAAAAAAGTAGAACAAAGCGAGGAATCGGTGCATTCATTGTTGGGGCTAATAATTATTTCGTTGAGAGGGCATTTTATGAGGTTATTTCTTGAAAACAAGTAGAAACAAAATTTGCTAATAATTCTCTATTTATTTATTTAAATTCAAATGGAAGGCAATCGATAAATTTGCAACAAATAAAAATAAATAACACTCTCTCTCTCTAGCAATAATTATATGATCAATATCTAAAATTATAATTCATATAATAATAATTATAATATTAATTATAATGATAATAATATTATTAATGATAATAATTAATTCAATGATAATTAACAAAAGTTTCATTCTCCATTCGTTCATTCAATCTCGTTATCAAACATTCGATCAAGCGATATTCGTACTATATTCGAACTGTTACGTTCCCGTATACATAAAATATAGACACACACGCATTCGGATAATTTTAATTCCATTTATGATTCGTTTTGAACAGATGTTAAATTAAGTTTGTCACGGAAAAAAGGAAAAAAGAACAGTAAATGAAAATATAGTAACGCCAATATCGCCGATTACGCTCTTGTCTCATCGACGGACTGAAATTCAGACTCGCACAGCCTTAGAAACAATCGTATGATCCTCGCCGGTTCACGTTCAACCTTTCGAATCATCATTTTTTCAGCATTCGCACGCTGCTGATTTTGTTTTTGTTCTTTTTCTTCTTTCTCACATTTTGCATGAGTCGTGTGAAACAATATTTTTTTTTTTATCATTCCACTAAAGTTGGAGAAAAGACTAATCGCTCTCATTTTTAAAATTCAGTAACGAAGGATGTTGAATCGATGCATCCTTCTTTGATCTTTCCGCTGCGTAGCAACTACACCGTTTCTATTCGATTTGTTTTAAATAGTCAAAGAACAAGAAAAAAAAAATAATTTTTCCTTTTTTTTATCTTTCGCACGATTGTTCGAAGTAACGATAAAGTCGGTAAAACATTCTTCACAAAATGATACTCTTAAGAACTAAGAAAATTTGCAATTACTAGAACTAGAAATTTGCACTTATAGACACACATTCAGGAAAAAAAAAAAAAATTTATCGCACGCTGCTCATTATTTTGCTCCGTTGAAATCATCAATCACGCACTTGGTCATTTACAAAATTCCATGAAAGAAGGAAAAAAAAAAAAGAAATTAAGGAAGATACAATAATCCTAATTATTGTCATGGCAATGGTACGATGCTGACGAGTAACGAAGCGATATGTGCCAGGCAAGAGAAATTTGGCTCCTACGATCGTTTCAAATAAATTTTTGAAGGTAATATTTCCGAACAAGTTTTTACCTCTCATGGAAAGTCACTGAGCTATATTTTCAAAATTGTAATTGCCTCCATGATTTCTTGCAAATTTAAAAGAAAATCAATGATTTCTGCTCGTTTCGAGTAATTAAATATTTTCATTTCGATTTTTGTATCTGTACAAAAGTTATTTTCAATTCAGACATTCCAAGTTTATGTTTTGAACCGTTCAATTTTTTGAAAATTTTTTAAAAATTGCATCGCGAATGTTATTTCCAAGCAGAATCTTCTCTCTATATAAAAATCTGTTTGCTGAAAAATGTTTGGTCGCTTTTCAATCGAAAACCACCGAACCGATTACGCTGAATCTTTCACGAGATTAAAGATCACGATTCAAATTGTGGTTTTACAAAATTTCGTTATCTAAATTTTTACAGAAATGCAAAAAGAAAAAAAAGTTTAACACTTTCGTTCAATCTCCAAATTTCAAAACTCAAAATTTTGTCTAAAATTCGGTCATCAATAGTCTTTTACACGAAGCTCAAAGAATATCTGAATTCAAGTAATTCCTTGTACTTCGAGAAAAATTTGTTTTTTATATTTTCAAGATATCATGCCTGCAATTACGTGTAATGACTCCGCTCATTTTTTCAACAAACTCCGAAATATGTAAACAACCGTGGATCACACATCCAGTCTCATTTCGCTTGTTCAACATCGAAAAGACTCTGTTTCCTTTCATTCTGTATTTTGCAGAATTAAAAAAAAAAAAAAAAAAAAACGAGTTCGACGATGCTACGGACCTTGATGATAAATAAATGAATAAATTAACGCATGAATCATTATTATTCACATCAATTCGCAATAAATGCATTTGAAAATTTGGCAGAATTTCAAGATTGTGTAACGAGTTACTCAGAGCCTTCGAAACAATTTTATTGCATAACTGCACAGGCTCTAAATGCTTCCAAAATAGATCGTGGTTGTATAGTTTTTATTTTTTATTTTTTGCCATTAAGGAAGTTTTGGCACATAGGGGATAGGGAGGAAGTGAAAAGGCTGCGAAAATGACGTTCCAGTTATATTTTGTTTCCAGACTCTTGAACCTAGCAAGTTCTCGTTTGGGATCCTTGAAAAAAAAAAAAAAACAAAAACAAAAAAAACGTTTGGAATGTTAGAATTTTCGTTGCGTTCGACGAAATTTCGGTTTTAGTGAACTTTGCATTAACAATTAATTTCGTTCAAGATCTTTGAGCGACTATCGTTGTGAAAAGATTGAGAGATACAAAGTCTTTTCGAAGCGATTTAGCGATTGGATGTTTTTTATTTGTTTTTCGTGATCCACGGTTAGATGCCCGAAAAGTATTCGAGTCTCGAGTCACTTACGAAATTAGAATTAGTCGTATCATGACTCGGTTATCGCCTGTAGCCAAATTTCGATTACTCTGACGAGAGAGTCGGAGGAGCCAAGGCTGCATCACTTTTGTCCCTATTTTGTTTCAATACTTCTCAATTGCAATGACGATCAATACCGATTAATCGGATTTCGATGTACGAGAACACGACGCAACGAAATAATCATTTTTTTTTATATTTCAATTAGAGTCAAATTTTCACGCAGGATACTCAGTTCGAATAAAAATTTTTTGTCACCGAAAAAAAATGTGAGAACACGGCTAAAAATTGGAGAAAAAAATTATTCGATACTCACACACACAATTATTTGGCGTTTAATTAAAATATTGTATGTGTCTGTTCTGTAATTTTTTTCCCATTTTTCAAGCCTGTTTTTCATCCCTGAAATGGGAAATTCACATTAAACTGGCCCTCGTAGATTGATTTACGTTTTTTTTTTTTCTATTAATGTCAATCGTCAAGCTACAGATCATTGAGAAGCATTTGTTGATACTCCTTCTCGATCTCATAATTGTTAATAATTTAAATGAAAAGTACAATATCGCGGAACGCATTTTTTGTGAGCACGTGTAACCATAATTATTGTTACAGGCATTGTTAATTCATGAGATTTAATCGAAAAACTCAGCCCCTAGATAATAAGAATAAATCATTCAATCTTGTTTATCGACAATTTTTTCTCATTCGCATGTTTATAAAGCATAAGAACGAAATCGCATGAATGTCGGGCGCTCGCAAACAATTCAATTTGTTAAATATAATAAGAGACCTTTGGGTATGACTGTATGGCCGGTATATACATCTTCAAGGCGATCTATCATTCGTTGAATCGGTAAAAATTCTCCATCGAATGTTCTTTGTACACGGTTGAGTGTTTCGGATAAAATGAAGGCAAAAATCTATTTTTCTTTATCTCGAAATATCAGGAGTCTCCGAGTTAAATAGAAATATGAATTTCACTGTCGCGACTGATAGAACGCCTTAAAGCGAGAGAAAAAAGATTAAACTAAGCATCCACATTTTGTTTCCGCAAACGATGTTGTTCGTTTTTTTTTTAATTTTCGCACGAAAGTTTCGGAATCAAGGCACAGGCAGGACTGACTTAATTCAAATTCGTTTAATCATCGCCACATCGACGTTATTTCATTTCGATGCAACAGACCCGAGCACTTCGAATGAAAAACATGATTTCGATATTCGTTTCTCTCATTGATTTTTACTCGTGAAGAGAGAAACATCCGAAATGCATTTTCGTGTCTCAAAAACCTGCTTTTTTCCGTTCAATCAGTACTTCATTGTTCAAAAATTAGCTAAAAATGATGTCTGTCATTCGAACAATAGCTGTGGACAAAACGACGATTAAATTATGATTCTCCTCTCTCCCTCTCTCTCTCTCATAACTTCTCTAAATTATTTTTTCACTCACGTTGTACTTTTCTCCCCAAATCAAGCTTGACGCAAACGTCTGTTACCAATTTTCGGAGTCTGAATAAGCGCAATAAAAACTTTCTGAATGATGAGTACAATTCGAAAAGATTTCTTCGTTTTTCGTAGCTTTCACTCTCAACTTACTCTTGCAAAGCTTTTGTTTTCTTTTTTTCTTTATTATTTATCGCATTTTTCCCGCACTACCTGCGTGACTGAAAGATTCTCTTTTTTCGACAGTCGCGCGTTGAAATATCGTTTTCTAAAGTTCGCACGTCCGATTCTACCATGCATTTTCTACTCTTTTGACTTTATTGTCCTCAGCTTTTCGAAGAAGGCTGAGCTTTGACGGGAAGAGTCGAGCGCGTTTCAGTCGAAACGACGCAAGACGTGGCAACGAGAAGTTTATCAATTTTCTGTTCCAAGTTTCGTGTCAAGAAACTTTGTTTTTTGTCGTTCAAATCGCTGAGCTATCGAGCTCGTCTCGAAAGACGGTCTCACGATCATCGTCTTCGCTTACTATTTTTTCTCCGTTGCTTCGGAAGATTCAGCTTATTTTATTGTTTCAATCCACCCTACTGATCTCCATCGTATCAAACGCGGTTGACTGGCTCGTCTCGAGTGACGAATGATTCTTACCGAATCCTTCCCTAAAGAAGATTTTTTTTTTCACACACACACACTAATGCTCAAGCATCGTGTATGCTGTGTATGGCGTACATGCACGTATGTACGTCTGTATATTTATATATAATATTTATATATATGAATATATTCGCAAGCTTCCCTTCTTCTCATACTTTTTATACACTTCATTAAAAACAATGTTCCTGGATTCAATATCTTGAAGCACGTATCAAATCTATTACGTGTTGTTCGTGTGATTTTTGCGAATGATAAATCATTCGACATTATTATTATTATTTACGACGAATCGAAGAAAAAAAAAAAGTGTCGTCCGTATTCGACGCGATTTATAGCACACTCGCGAAACATTTGGATTCCATGATTGACACAAGCACACCTGAGAAATTGATGGGTACACGGAACAAGTGTCTCTGGATATTCGCCGATTCGAAAATTTTTCTCATGTTCCATCGAATATAATTATATTTCTTTCGACTACAACCGTTGTGAAATCGAAAGGGCGATATAAGTTTGGATAGTATTTTAAGTACGAAGTGCCGAATTTTTGAACTCGTGCTAGGTCGCGAAATCACACTTGTCCCAACTGAGCGGAATTTCCGAAGACATTTTAAAATCCGCGTCTTCCATGCTGAATAGCTCGAAAGGATCCTGACTGTTAGCCAACATTGGATCGTGTATGTCAGTCACGGTCGATTGAACAGATTGAGGCGAGTGTTGTTGATTGTTATTGTTATGGTGATAATGGTGATGATGATGGTGATGATGGTGATGATTCGAGGTCGATGAACCTGGTGGCGATTGAGGAATCCAAGAATCCAACCAATCCGGATCCATGTCCATCGGTACGTCACCGATCTCCATCAATTCTTGCGAAGCTTCTGTTTTTACCTCGAGATCACAATCCAAACTGCTGAAGTCCATCGTATCCAGTGTATCCAAATCCAGACCCAATTCCTGCATTAGAAGAGACTTTAAAGATATACATTAATCTTGGATCCTTGAGTCAATCACAATGGGAAAATTTTAATTAAAAAAAAAAACAAAAACCGTAGGCTTATGAGCCTACAGCTGATTGACTGTTTTCAAGATTATCGATTATGTCGGAATTCAATATAGCATACTCCAGCACGATCAATGGTTCGAAATGTAAACACTAATTCAGGATCAGGCTCCGAATCGAAAACCCTAGTGACGTTCCTTTAATTACTCTTTCCGCTGCTGTCGTTTCAATCATCGAAATCAAAAAAATCTCTAGTCCCATTTTTTTATCTTCTGTAGATCAGTCATGAGAGCATGTCAAAATGGTACTTTCAGATACTTGAAGATAGAAAAGTTTTAACGAAGACTTTTTTGTAAGAATTTTTGTGCCCCTTCAGATTGGATCTTTTGCTCTATTTCTTTATCATTTTGACAGTTTGCGGAGCTAACGAATGGTCGTTTTCCAACTTGAATAATTGTGATTCATCAGGAAAAAATTTGATTAAAAAATATTTGGAGATTTTTCAAATCGAAATTCGGTTTTTATGCGTCGTTTATATTCTGAACCAATGATTACGAGGCATTTTGTGTAATAAAAAAGAAAAATTGACCAGGAAAATTGATTTAACGAATGGATCGACTGTTTTTCTGATTTTAAAAAGGCGTTGAGGCGTACCTTGAAGTCGAGATTGACATTGTCCGATGAAGTGACTTCCTGAGGTGGTTGAGGGTCTGGTGAGCCACCGCCGATCGGCTGTACCGATTGAGGACTCAACAGCATCGCTGCGTCCAATTCCGCTTCGGACGATAAAAGATCGGCGGTGAAAGAGGGTATTCCATCGTGAGATTGATGCTGTTGTTGTTGCAGGGCACTTGGCAACTGAACAGCAAAGTTTGCAAGTGGAAGAGGCGGTGGCGGAGGTGGTGGTGGAGGTGGCGGCGGTGGTGGTGATGTTACCGTCGGTGGGCTCGGACAAGTAGCGTGACTCGCATTCACGTCAATCGCCATTGGACTAACTGCCGGACTCAGAGGACTCGATGCCGCGAAAACGATCGAGTGAGTTGCACTGTCGGCCGGTGTCGTAAATACGATATTTTGTGCCAATTGACGATTTGGGGTCGTCGGCGTCGTTGGATCTGCTGCACTCGGTGGTAATTCACCGTTCTTTATTAGAATCTCGAGAACGTCATCGAGCACCTGACTTTTAACGTGATTCTTTGGCGGTGATGGCTCTATTTTAACCTGGAAATTTAGCGTTTTCTTTTTTATATTACAATTCGTATATCGGGAGAAATTCTTAGAGTCTCGACTTATAGAGGGACTTATATATTTTATAATGGAATGCTGACTTTAAAAAAATCTAATGCAAGGAGAAAAATGTACGAATTTTGTTTTTAACCCTTTAACGGCCACGACTATTTCTGAACAGCTCAAAATTATTTCCTCTAAAAGTATGGCTGAAAAAGGGTTGGACATGAATGTTCGACCATAATTTTATCGATAAGGGCCTGGGAAGTAGTATTTTCGAACTGTAGAAAATTTGCTGCATTGACGGTTTTGCATTCTTAGTTCGAACTATTATTCTAATTCAATCAAGAGCCTTCAAAGCCTAGTGTGTCTAGTCAAGCTTCGTTTATTCAATTCCATCAGAAAATATTTCGAAAATATCAATTTTCTTACTTTTTTGGACGAAAATGTACAGCAGATGCCAAGCGTCGTATATTTTCACGACAACATTATCGCTGTATTAAAATAATTCATATGTTTACGTTTGAATTTCAAGCTATCCCGACACCTGGAGCTCTATCCAGCATGGATTGATAGCACTACGAAGTAATCTGTTCGCTATAACTTCTTTACGTTTTTACAGACCGGGTCAAAGTGAACGTAGAAAATTTGCTACAATGGTATCGAGTTCCAACATTTTTTTCTGAATTCTGATGATTTTGAATAAAAATTCCGAGATAAAAATAAACAGATAAAAATTTCTATGAATTAAAAAATGATGGATCTCATCAGTAACCCTTAAAATTGTACACGTGTCTCCTACGTTTCATTCCAAATTATATACAGTCGAGACTTCTCTATAAGCCTGTTCGCTATAAGCCTCTTCCCCGCTAGCAGCGGGATAGCTACCCCCACCCTAAAGCGTCTTCGAGATTGACGATTGACTACTTCCTATAAGCCTTGAACAAATATCGCACTTAACCCTCCGTTACACGTGCCATGAGCAAAATATAGATTCTTTGCTTTGTTTTTTTTTTTCACGAATAGCCACAATAAAAAATGTTGTATAAAATTTACAATTTTTTGCGTAAACAAACGAATCAACATTGAGCTTATATGCTATAGTAGAGACGCTGAAAACACAACAATTGCTTCAAGCTTATAGCGAGTAGTCCGGCCAAGAATTCGATGGCGCTATAGTGGGGGGACCGGAATAACCGAAAAAATTTCCCCTACAGCCCCGAGACAAGCTTATAGAGAAGTGTCGACTACAATCGTGCGATAGTTCAGCTTGAGTTAAAAAGACCCAATGGTAATAAATTAGAGTTTAACAAAATGGTAATATTATGAGCAAAAATGAGGAATTTTTGCTAACCTTTAACAATTTAGCAGCTTCGTCGTACTGCGGTGGTGGTGGTTTAACTTCTTCCAATACGGTCGTTTGCTGCTGCTGCTGTTGTTGTTGTTGTTGGGCTTGAGCTTGAGCAACGAGAGCTCCGAGCAACGAGCCGTTCAATTTGGTCGGTTTGGCGAGATTAAGAACAATTGCAGCGGGCAATTGTACAGTGGCGTTGTTGTTCTTAACCTGATTCTTCTTATTGTTTATAGCGGTTAAACTCGTCGAGTCCAATATAGTCGCGTTGTTTGGTTGTGCCTGTAGGAAGGCAGCCAAACTCGCTTTGGCATTGAGTTGTTGAAAGGCGGCATGTTGTTGCTGGGTACTTTGTGGCTGGGACTGCGAACGATTTTGTTGCTGTTGTTCCTGTTGTTGGAGTTGTTGAAGATGCAGAGCTAATTGTTGTTGCTGCATTTTGTTGTGTAAATGTTGCTGAAGCGCTAGTTTCTCGGCTCTCACCGTAGCCGGTTGAGTCTGTCGTACTTGCTGCAATTGTTTTTTCGATTTGTAAAGTTCCCGCTTCAATTCCTCGATCGTTTTGCGTTGTTCCTTTATTATATCGTCACCTAAAATCGAAAAATCACGATTTATCGCACTCGTTCAAGTTTCGAAAAGTTTTTTTTGCAAACAAATAATACGAAAATTTATTTTGTTTTTCATACCTAACGGACTCGATGGATCTTCCTGCTCACTACCGTGTGGCGAATCCGTTCTAGGGCTGTTGGGATCGTCTTTCATCGGTGAACTTGGATTTTTGGCGTGCGGACTAGAATCGTCCCCGGTTATCGGTCCCGGTGTGTCCATCAGTATGTGACCCATGTGAGTCACGTGTGGTCCATTCGAGTTTGTCGTTATATTGTTGCTCGACGATTCCGTGAATGGTTTTAATCGTTCGATCAGCTGTGGCTTCGAACCGGATACCGGCAAATTCCGACGTTTCAATTCCACTTTTAAGTCACTCACTGTTAACGAAAAATATTGAAACCATTAAATCGTAATTTATGAATCAAAATATGAGACCACGTGAAATCATTTGATAAAATGTTTATTACTGGAACGATAAGTTTCATTTTCGTGCAACTTCGTTTCATTGACTTAAGAATTCCGAATCAAATTTCCATTCGAAATCGTCAGTGATTTTTCACAATCCTTTACCTTTCATATCTTCGAGCTTGCCAAGAGGCCTCAATGGTGGTTGTTCCGATGGATTATTAGATGCATTCGAAGGTGCAGGACTCGGTGCACTTGCACTAGCACCACTCACGCTACCAGCATCACTGGCACCACTGCTCGTCATCGGGAGTGTTTTTTGTGCTGCTGGAAGTATGTGAGGATACTGAAACAAAAAAAAAAAATATTGTCATGAATACTATTTTTTGCCCTTTCGGAATAGGGAAGTAGGTGAACGAACTAAGTTGGTTCAACGAAGAAAAGCGCAATCATACACAAGAAAATAATATAAATAAAATATTGTTCATTTAATTAAATAGACAAAATTATCCAAAAAAAAAAACAACAAGCACAAAAGAAAAGGGTTAATAGAATGCATATTACGAGTTTCGTGTAGCGGATTTTCACATGATCGATCCATGATGGATTGGCGAACTTTTTTTTAATAAAAAATACAGAAATTTCTGAGACGAAATTTGTTGGATTTTCTAATAGAGCAACACCGAGATTTTTGACAAAAAATCTGTTGACACACGAACGATAATTTTGTACAAGCAATGTTAAATTTTGAGCAAATCGGTTGAGTGATTTTCGACAATTTTCTAGTATCGGACCACCGAACGATAATTCTTTCCCGAAGCTTTAAATCACTTTTCTTTAATTGTAAAAAAGCCTCGAAAATATCCAAAAATATATATATATTTTTGACAACGAAAAACGTTTTGTTTCGAAGGAAGTATAAGAGCGCGGAATACACTTTCGTACCTTATGATGCCATTCGAGTTGCCACTGGAGAAAGAGCTGCTGTTGCTGTAGGAGCAGTTCGTAACGCGTTTCACCGGGCGGCGAAGGCCCGAGACCTGAAGTTGTCGACGAAACTGACGTCTTTTGCGCGCTTGGAGGACCCTGCCAACAATTTTATCCTTAATTATATTAATTCACAATAAGCCCTCGAATTTTAAGGCGCTATTTACAAGACTAGTAGACCGGAATTGGGCTTGGAAGGGTTGAAACTGTCGTTCGGTGAACGAACAAATATCAGCAGGTTCCCTTCGAAGTTGCTTCTTAATTATTTTCCTCTTTATTGATGAATTTTACATTATTTTTTAAAAAATATTATCAACAGATCAAGTTTCCTTCGGTTTTTTTTTTTTTGCAAAATCTTTCCAGCTGATCAAGTCTCTCGTTATTCGATGTGCTTTTCTGGCCCTTTAACACGACCTTTCGAGTTACATCATAGCGATAACATTCGAACTACAGATAGCGAAAAAAACTCGTGTTTTCTTTTGCGCTTCTTCGATTTTATTTTATTTTTTTTTTTTTTTCATTCTCTCCTCACGAGTGCAATTAGCGTTCCAATTACTCAGTGTTAACGAGGGAGAAAGACCTTTTTGAATCGCGAGAGTTAATCATTCGATACGATCTCATATACTTCTCGAGTGTTCTCTCTCCTCACTCTCTCCCTCTCTACAGCACGCTTTTTATTTCGGTTTCTGGCTCTTGCCCTGCCCCGAGAGATATGATACTATAGTGAAAAGTGGTGCCTGAAAGTGTCGTAACGAAAGGAATGAACCAGAGAGCACAAATTTCCGACGCTCTACCCCGGCCATTCCCTTTTTTTTTTTTTATCTCTCTTTTTATTTATTTATTTCTTCCTCTCCCTCTTCCTCTCTTTTCCCGGCGAAATCGTCGCCTTACCAGAGTATCACGCCGACCGGCTCTTCGTAATGCATTTTTGTAAACCAGATATATTTTGGACCCCAAAAAGTGTATTTAAAAATCTTACGCAGAATGAAAAAAAAAAGATTCTCGAGTACTTAAATTCTGTACCATCTGTGAAACAGTTTTTCAACTAAATAAATCTACTTCGTTATACTTTATAGCCTTATTTATAACGAATATTTTACTATTTCTACCGAATTTGGGATTACACCTATTTTTACAAACGGATAAAAAAAAATTTATTTGTAACATTTTTATATTTATTCGGAAATTCATTTTTTAGCGAAGTATTTTGTTTCCAATTATTCTTAGCCAGTGAATATGATTTCTCCATTAATGTGTATCGTTCGACATCTCGAGGGAATATTGTAGAACGATTTAGCCGGCCTCCAACGATTTTTGTACCGATTTGAAAATGTAAATTGACAGATACAAAAGAGTCGTTGAGAAAAAATATTTTTGTAGGAAACTATTGAATGAAGCGATATAACGAAGGTTCTTGTCGCCGAATATCTACGTTCTGAGAAGTACTTGCAATTATTTCATTCCAAAAAGTGGTACATGGCCGCGATACCGCTTCGTGAAGTGACAACCGTTTAAAGAACCGGCACCGAAAGAATTTCGAAAATCACTCGAGCGATACAAGCATTGCATTAACTCTGTTCACTATGCACACCAGGTAATTATCGCGTATCAAGGAATTTCTTCATGAACCAAGTTTTTCATTTTCGACAGGAAAAACTACGAAATTTTTACTTAAAAAAATTGTGATTTCTTCAAAAGTTCGCCGTTCTGTTAAAAATTAATCTTTTTTAATTCGTTATGACACACGAAAGACGTTAGTATGTAGTTCAATATCTCACTCTACTTTTTTTTGACAGTTTATCAAAAAAATGTTTCTCCCCGACACTAGACTGCAGCCATTTACCACTTTTTTTTTGGAGAAAAAAAAATAGAAGTGTTTCTCGAAATGTAAGTTTTTAGTCATTAAATACCGTGGACAAAACGCCTCGGAAATGATTTAAGGAGGTTGGCTATACACAACAATGTTGCCATGTTGAAAGCATAGAAAAATTCGAAATGATTAGAATTTAATGAAATTTGGTAAGCTTATTCTTTTGGATTAAATATGAATATAGAAATTTTTTAAGATTTTTCTTCTACATAGTTTTCGAGTAATTCAACACTAGATTTTACATCGGTAAGCATAGGATTCTGATATATATAGGTATATCTTTTGCATATTGTAAACTCCCATTATTCGACAACTATGTAGACGAAAAATTTGAAAAAATTTGTGTCATTGCATTTGATGCTAAAGAATGTTATCACTAAATTTTATTAAATTCTTATCATATTGTCGTATGTAGCCACCCTCCTTAAAAAAATTTTTATCATTTAAATATCCATGGGGTCCCATAATACCACTTTAATTTTGGACTGGATTTCGATATATCGAGAAAACTGAAGATGAAGAAGAGAAGCAAAAGATATGAACGAAGAGGGCGTGTTATTTGTGTCGTAAATATTGTATATTTTTTCTTACCTTGTATTCGTGAAATTTGATTGTACGAGTTTTAGGTTGACTTTTGGTTTTAGATTTTTTTCGATTTTTGTCCTTTCCCGGTGCGTCACTGCGCTGACAATTGGTCGAGGTAATTGGGCTGGGTTGTGGCCTAGGTGTTATCGCAGTTGGTGGTGGTCCCGTGGGTGATGCTATCGATATATTTGAGAGTGGGCTAAGGCTCGAGGTTGTTGAGCCCAGAGAAATTGGACTAGGCGCCGGTGCCAATGGCAATAATGCAGCTGTTGCGACATTAGCTTGACTCGCCTGAATAACAAAAAGAAATACATAAATAAGAACACATGATTTTTGTTGTTTTTACGATCCTAACGTGACCCCATTTTTCTGATAAATTTTTGTGCATGCTGCAACTTGTTTAAAACATGGAGTTTACCGAACGACCTATAGACCTCGATAATACCACTTTGGCAACGACTAGTATCTCTCTCTCTCTCTTTCTCTCTTTCTTTTTCTGTCTTTTTTCAATTCATCAAGAGCTGCAGCCACACATCGAGTCTACAATCTCTTTACCTTAGAAGGTTTTTTCACCTTCTAACGATAACGCAATACTCGTCGCAAACGGCACTACAATGTGAAGAAAAAAAAAAAAAAAAGCTAGAGAGAGAGAAAAAGAAACGTCGTTCCGATTTGGGCTTGGGGCCTGGAGGATTTACCAGCAGCGTACGAGTCAGCCAAATATTTTTCTTTTCAATTAACTTCAATTTTACAACAATCTCACAACCCAGCAGTGATTTATGCTAAAATTGAGTGATTATCACGTTTCTTTTTAACAATTATTGTTACGTTCTTTTGACGGAGAATATTCGCTGATTATTTATCAAGTTAAACGAAACTTCTGAAGTACTTTCTCGTGCTTTCGTAACAGCATAGATCAGTGATGTCAAAGTTATTTTTTTTCTTTGACAAAATTTGTTTATTCACCTGCGTCGAGGCGTGTTGTTGACTCTGCAGCTGTACATGTTGCTGAGTAATTTGTTGACTGGTGAGTTGTTGTTGTTGTTGCTGCTGCTGCTGCTGCTGCTGTTGATGCTGATTACCGACGACGGTATTGCAAAGCTCAGCAAAAGTTTGTATCGTCGGTTCGGTATTTGTCTGTTGGAATACCGGTGATGTCGAGGAAACAACAACAGCACCACCGGTCGTAGGAATACTTAGGGATAGTGTGACGATTCCTCCTGACGCCGTTGTCGTTTCAATGACATCGGGACGTTGCGAGGTCTCCAGGGGTGGCGAGGGCGCACCCTCCGAACTCTGCGAATCGTCCTCGAATGTGATGTAATGGTCTGGTGGCTGAGGCTTCGTAACTTGGCCTTCGCATGTTGCTTTAAAGGGAATGTGGCCCTCTGAAATAAACAAATAATTCATTATTCAAAGTATCGTCAAAAATATACATTTTTTTTGCAAACTTTTTTTTGATGAACAGTAAAAAGTGTTGAATTTAAGGAGTTTCGGTACAAAAGGCAAAATGTTAAGAAATTAATGAAATTTGGTGATAATGTTCCTCAACATCAAGTACTAAAACACAAATTTCTTCAAAATTTTCTTCTACTTAGTTATCGAGTAATTATGCATTAAAGCAAATTTCTTATGCCCGGAATGTATACCTATATATATGGAAACGCTATGCTTATACACGTGAACTTTAGTCTTCAATTATTCGATAACTGTGTAGATGAAAAATCTGAAAAAATTTGTATTGTCAAATTTGGCACTAAAGTATATGTTCACCAAATTTTATAAAATTCTTAACTTTTTGAAATTTTTTGTGTTTTTAGCATGGCAACATTGTATCGCCTGTATCGAAACTCCTTAATAAAAATATTTTCATTTTATTTCCTCTACGAATATTAAAATTCATTTTTGGACTTGTACTATTTTATCAAGCGTTTCTGACAGTGTTTCCTTCTTTTTCAATAAACTTTGTTCGAGTGTTTCTTCAATGAGCATTTTTCCAAGTAATTAAATTAATTCTTTTTTATGCAATAGAAACAGATCGTGAATAAATTATTGGTTTTCGTAAAGTGAAAATCAATTCCAGGCAAATTTTAAAATTGCATTTTTTTAGAGGCTTCAAGTAAATGCAGATTATTGAAGAAGTTTATTAAGAAATGGTTTATGTACTAGTGCAAAAATGTACTGAAAGTTAGCCTCTCACCTTTGACTGCTCTCTCGATAGGCTCTTCGGTGTGTAGAATATTTTTTTGTATGAGCTCGAGAGGTCCAGGCCGATGACTCAGTTGATCGTTGAGCTGGTCGGCGAGTCTCGCTTTCTTGAGCATACGCTGCCTCTCGGCCAAACTCGGATCAACGTGTCCAACATCCTCGAGTATGTGCTGTCTCACTAGCTCATCGCGTCCAGGTCGCTGCTGAATCTTCGCTTTCAAGAGATCACCCGTCTTTGCTCGTTCTAATTGCTTGCGTTGCTCATAAAATGCCGGAGGGGTTTTCAGTGCTAGTTTTTTTTTTTTTTTTTTTTTTTTTTTTTTTCGAGAAACAGAAAGAGAGAAAAAGATTATTAGTCAAATGTTTTTCTTTTTTTTTTTTTAATTGATCAAGAGTAATTTATTTATAAATAGTATTGGTCGAATTGAGAGTTTTTTTGTCTTTATTCAGTCGATTTTTTTTTTTTCAGTTAATATTTCATCAGAGGAATCGACTATTTACTGATTCTATTGTTTCTATTTATTTAATGAATTTTCGTGAAATTTAGACTTCATTTTTGCTCGGGTTTGAATTACCATTTTTTGTGAGGTTTTGATTTTATAGAAAATTTTTATTGGGCTCTCTCGTACTTAGTAGCAGTTTTGTTGTAAATGTGTTTGTCTCGTATTTTTAAAACGCAGCATTTACACTGTTTTTGATTAACTTTACATCAGATTTATAAATGAAAGTCTTGAATGCAAGAAATTCTTGGGAAAAAATGCAACTTCCATATCAGCGAATATGCTAATATAATTAATAAGCTATGTCTGCCATAAGCGTCGTTGGAGACTTGAAAATCGAGGCGACGTGTTTGAAATTTCAACTCTTCATCCGTAATGACCAACTTCTAACGGTGGGGAGCACACGTCAATCGATCTATGTACGTTTGAAAACGTTGGCGACAACGACGCAACGTCAAAAGCCCCATTAACCACACAAATAAATCATCCGATGTATTTTGACCTACGACAATTTCTGTATTTGCCTATCGCCCATTCTGTCGTCTTCGTTACCCACTTCCTTAATTACCAAATTTACAACTCTCGCTTACGAAGTGTGACTACAAATGATTGAGAAACTCAACATCGATCTAAACACATATTGTCGTCCGTTATTTTGTGCCTGACTGATAATTTTCAAAATCTGCCAAATTATCAAGATTAAATTTGTTTTGCAAATCGAACGAAAATAAAGACCACCGTGACACGAAATAAAAAATGAGAGAGATAACCTAATTCATAGAATCGTTCAGTTTTTATGAGGATTGAAAAATAATTTTTTCCCTCTTTCACCCAAAAAAAAATCTATTTCAATCTACTAGTATCATTTATTCGATTTTCTTAAATTTAGATCAAAATAATTTCTATTTGCCTCGACTATAAAGCTGTATTTGAATCAAATAAATAATGCTATTCAAGTGCATTTATTCGGGTAGCCACGTTGAAGCTTATCGCTTCGACCACTACGTGGCGCAGAGCGTCGAAACATTTCTTGTATACGAATTGTGCTCTGGATGTGAATAAATAGCGGAAACTCAAATTATACTTGCTCAGAACGGACTATGTCTAAAAACAAACAAACGGTCGTGAATTTTTATGCTCACCCAGGCTTGCAGACCCATGGAAATATCATTAAATAATAATAACATTAAATATGGTGTAAATAATATTATAAATGATTTTTGCAGCTCGACAACATGCTCGTTAAATTTGTGGAAACTTTTTGAAATTGAAAATCGCAAAAATAGATTTTTGATTGATCTTAAATATAAAAATATTTCAAATCAAAGAAAATAATTTCTTGAAGTTGAACGAAGCTCTGTCCGGCCTTGCGACAAAGAAGAAAAAATTATTTGATTTAAATAGATCCTAGTTGAACCAACTAGATGTTTTTTCTGTTGAAACTGGAAGAGCGGACAACATGCTACTGGATCATTATTTTCCACATATGATGAATATTTAAACTGTGGGTTTTCCAGGACTCTTTTTCGAGGATGAAAAATCTCGAAATTTTTTCACACTTTTTCCACAAATTTCTGTCAAAAGATCTAAAAAATCTCAAAAATAAGAAAATAGAAAACTTTCCAGCATCGGATAACCAAAAATGAGAAAAAAATCTTTTTTCAATATCTCATAAGCATCATTACATCGAAGTAAAGTTCTCTTTGACGATATAAATATGGTATGAGGTAATCGCGCATCAAGAGCGCGCGGACGACGTGTGCGAACAGTCGGGCGAGTGCTATTCGTCATGGAAAATGATGTCGCGAGACAGTTTCCCCTGTCTCATCTCATATACACATGAAACTTTACAGCATATGCGTGTCTCGAATGATGCAGCAGCATCCACGAATGTATATTCTGGCATTTGGGTGAAAACACCAAAATGTGCAGCACCTAAGTGACGATTAACGTCTAATGAGCATCCCGATGACGTTTTATCCTACTCCGAAAATCGTAAATTTCAAAATCGCGTTTCGCTGTCATTAAATATTTGTTTTGTAACCCCGAGTATTCGGGGCTTCTACGAATGATATTACTCTTGCTGTAAGTCAAAATTTTCTCGTTCCTGTATTATAAAGAGTTATTTATTTTACATATTTCCTATTTTGTTTTCCTTCCACTATTCGACATAAATTATAGCGGCGTGTAATGAAAAAGGAAGAGTAAAGTTTTCTCAATAATATTGCTCGATTTAAAATGATTTATGAATAACAGTTTTTTTTTTTTCAATTTCCTTTTCTTCGTCTACTTTAATCAATGTTCTCTTCTGTTTTTCTTCATTTTTTTTTCTATCATCCGCACCATTTCAATGGGCATTTCGTATCGATAATTATTTCAAAAGAAAATGTGATCTGATTCGAGTTCATTTGCTGATCAACGTCTGAAATCGTCCCAGTGAGGGTTTTCGGTAGTCGCGTGTACTCGTTGTCTAAATCTTTTGCACGACGATTTCTCGTCTCAGAGAGTATAGTGCTGCTCGTAAATATTTTGAGATTTTGCCAACCGGAGAGAATGGAGTGTGAAAAAGTAAAAATATAAGAGATTCGATACGAAGTAACTATTTACTGGCGCGTTTGTCATTGCAAAATACGAAAAAGTATAAGAATATTGGATAAATATTTACAATCACTCCTTTTGCCAAAAATCGTTCCAATTTTTCGTTTTTTTTTTTCGGTATTCCATTATGATAATAAATGATAAAAAAATTTTAGCAAAAAGAGTGATTTTAAATATTTATCGAATGGTGAGATGAATGCGGCTCTTTGAAACAAAAACACGAAGGTTTTTCACGAAAAAAAATCCTCGATAACGGTAGGAAAATCATTTTACTTTCGATATAAAAGAATTTCAGTAAACTCTTGAAAAATCTTCAAAGAAAGTTGGCAAATTATTCGAGTGGGGATAAATAAATCATAAAATTTTCTAAATATTTGTTTAAATGGGAGTTTGAAATATTTGTCAGTGAAGATTAGTCAGTGTATTTGTCGTTTGGAGGATATCTTTGATAATAATAGAGCGAGGCACGAGGCGAGAGTTCAGAGAGAAGAGTACGAATATTTGGGAAGTTTCGCGGGTGGTTTTGTCCGAATGCGAGGGCGTTAGAGAGCGTACACTATTCCACGCTGATGTTTGTCACATGTGTAGGTATACGCGGTTAGCATAAAGTTTTCATATCGTTCAAGCTCTCATGATATATGTCTAACAACGAGCGATGAGCTGCTTTCTTGGTAGAGTGTGTAACTGTCCAGAGACACTATAGACCCGGGGGAATTTTCGTCTATGCGAATTTCGCGGGTAGTTGTAATTTTAACTGACATATAGGGAGGGAGGGAGGGGGAGATACATGGTGCTCGCACACCTGCTGTCTTCCGGACGTCGTCGAAGACTACCCCACGACGACAGAATCCCCAGAAGAACAGAATTATGCACAATATTTCTCTGCCCTGCTATAAACTTGAATATATGATTACAATTTTAATAAAACAACGAACGTTAGGTCTGCGAGGAAAGGAAGGAAGAAGCTTTGTACGCAGAAATGCCGAATGCAATGGTACAACGAGCAGAATCCGTTTGTGCTGTTCTCTGAGCGTTTTCCTCGAGAAGTTAGTCATTTTATATGAATTTTCGATTTTTTTAGATTTATTGTTCAAAATACTTTTCGCTGTGACGCGATGAGATTTTTTTTTTTAATTTCGTTCTCTAATGTATTTACCAAAAATTTTGAAAAATTGAACTTTCCGGTGAATTGTAGACGACAAAAAATATTTTTCGCCATTTTTATTTTTTTTGTTATTTTTTATTCATTTATTCGATCGAAGTGTCAATAATAATTGGATTGATGGTTTTCAACAAACGAACATGCTACAAAATCATAACCAATGCGGTGGAATTGTTCTCAAGCTTCTATTTATCGAATCAAGCAGTTAAATCTTATGGTTTAGGATACAAGTAGCGCGACCACTGACGGGTTAATCGCGATTATTTGTTTCAGGCGAAATATTGGACTTAACATATGAAATAACAACGAAACAACAACGGTATTTTAGAACATGATAAAAAACGATCGAAACACAGCACTTTTGAGAAAAAAAAAAATATGAAAAGTTGTCACCTTTTCATATTTCATCAAAAACCTTATTAAGGAGGTAGCTACACACAACAATGTTGCCATCTTAAAAGCATAGGAAAATTAGAAATGATTAGAATTTATTGAAATTTGGTGAGCATATTCTTTTGGATTAAATATGAATATAGAAATTTTTTCAAGATTTTTCTTCTACATAGTTTTCGAGTAATTTAACACTAGAGTTTACATCCGTAAGCATAAGATTCTGATATATATAGGTATATCTTTTGCATATTGTAAACTCCAATTATTCGACAACTATGTAGACGAAAAATTTGAAAAAATTTGTGTCATTGCATTTGATGCTAAAGAATGTTATCACCAAATTTTATTAAATTTTTATCATATTGTCGTATGTAGCCACCCTCCTTAAATGAGAAGTAAGGAAATCTATCTACCTGAAAAATGATCATTCCGAGTTCAAGAATCGAGAATTTTGAACATTGATTTCTTCGTCCAATGATCTCGAACAGGAAAGACTCCAATCATGTTTTCAGCGAGTAGCGATTAATTATTTATTAACATATAAAAATTATTGTTACGTCCGAATCACCAGGTAGTCAAAACGTTTTGATTAAAATCTTTTTTCAGAGTGACCTCTTTCTCGATCAGAACGCCGTGGTGGTGAAAAAAAAATGCAGTTTTTCTTGACCGTAACAAATTGGCCAATTGTCTTATTCTCCCTCGTAGTTTCTATCTCGCTCCATTTCGAATGCGGTAATGTTTCAAGATCGTAAGAGCCTCGTGTTTGGGGTTAAGTGAGGCAACAAGTTATCTGGCCAAAGCATCCGCAGCTGTTAACCGAGCACATTAATGCGTCTATTAAATTAGGCAGGCGAGAGAAGCGCAAGGAAGCTTACTCCCCAGAAGCTTTTCCAAATTCAATCATATAATTTCTGCCTGTCAAATTCTAAAACTTTTCAATGATCTTCAAGCTTGATTCCAACTTCCAGAGATTTTATTTCTCTTCCCCCCCCCCTCTCTCTTTTTATTTTCTCTTCGTTTTGACAGTCGTTATAAATAATTAGCACAGCGCTATACATACGAGAAGATGGCTCGACCAATAAGTGGAAAGTGGGGGCGTAATGGTTGAGGTTTCGAAAAAAAAGAAGAAAAAATTTGATGCATGACACACACACACGCCATTGGCACGCCGAACGAGGACGGAATGATGTCGCGTGTGACGTAACAACGATTAAAGACCGAGAGCTCGCAAATAAAGCTATAAACAAAACCATATAACATCTACCTACAGCTATTTCATTTCGATCATTAAGTTCCAATCCACAATTTCGCGTGAGAGAATAATTTGCCTGTATATGCGTTAGATTTAAATACCGAATGATTATGCTCTTGCGTAAGGCTCGATTTACGTGACAAAAAAAAAATGAAATAAAAAACATGAATTTATTCGACAGGTTCTGTGCATTATAGTTAAAATGTTGTTGGCGACTGTGTGACACTCCTCTGGGGAGGGGAGGAAGGAACGAATCGAAAATGAGCTTGAACAGGAGAGAAAGCACTGGAAGCGATAATTTGGTGGCGCCGCAATCTCACGGAACAGTAAGTTTTCGAGAAAACATAAATCATCGATGAAAGTTTTCGCTGCTTATTTACCTTCATTTAATTCACTCTTATTTGTAGGCTAAAAGCATCAAATGCCGTGAAAATTTCGATTATTATGACAGCAATGATAATAACATTTGTCAGTACTCCCGTTCAATAACACTTTCAGCCTATTAGTATTTTCTTTATATTTACAGAGACACAAAAATTGTCAGCATTTGGTATATCGTTGCGGTTAGCTTCATTTATCGCTTCTTGGAAGGGAGAACACGTGCGGGAGGGGCTCAACCTGTTTACGGGGTTTCTCTCGTTTTCGTTATTCAGCACGAACGAATTTTCGAAACCTGCTTCTTCGCTCCATGGAAAAAAAAAAAAAAAAACAATATTTTATCTACGATTTATGAATCCTATTTCGAGAGGCCATACTAACAACGATTGGGAGATATTGTTTGAAGAGAGACAAGCATTCATCAGGGTTTAGAATCCCTCGCAAATTCCGAGACATTTTTATTTCATTTTTTGTAGATATATTTCCTATTGCAACGCTCTCCCTGGATAGATGGATCGATCGGAGTCTCGATTGTCGTGGAGAAGTATGAGGAAAACAAAAAACCTTTAAGGCGTTGATCGAATGAAAGAGTATTAGGGTCAAGAACGTCTTTCTATTCAATGACACTAATTAATTAAGCGATGTTAAGTTCTTTTTTTGTCGTGTAATTAGAGGATTTAGGTCTCGTTTATAAAAACGTCGATGTATAGTTAGATACGAAAATTGAGGGATCATTGAATAAAGAAAAAAAAAATTGTTTGCTCGAATGATGTCAGCTGGACTGTCAACGATTTGAGAAAAACTTTGATGAAATCTTTTCGAAAGTCTTGTAATATCGATGATTATGAATTTTTAGTTGTTAAATCTTATCGTTAATGAGAAATTTATGAAAATTTCAAGTTCAATCTTTCATGACTTATTCACACACCGGAGTTGAATGAAACTCGATCAGGCACATCGTTCGATTAATTATTCTCGTATATGCTTCTTGATAAAAGTAAAATTAACTCACGTGGCATGATGCCTTGTGCGACCAGTTGATTGATGGGCCTCCTCAGCATCAGCTTCACCTTTAACGCTGCAAAAAGCAAGAGAAAAATAAGGGTGAAAAATGATTCTGAAAATTTTTTTTCTCTTTTTTTTATAGTACGAAGGCGATTAATAATATCCTGTAATTAAGCGGTTCTCCGCAAATATACCGAGTGCACATCGCTGCGTACTGGTTTCTGACAAAATAATCTCGTTTTCGATATTTTTACTCGAGTCAAAGTTTTCGTGGCGAGATACAAAAAAAAATATCAAAGTACGAGACACAACGGTTCGTTTCATCGCGAATGTCTCAGTAACGCCCTTTTTCTTTGGCGCTTATTATTTTCGACTGTAATTATGACGACGACCAGACCAAGTCACACTCGTGAGTTTTTTCCTCATATTCTTTTACTGATAGTCAGGCAAATCTTATATTTACAGAAATATATTTGCTTCGGTTACGTTAGAAGGAGGACTGGAAAAAACCGAAAGAAAATTGAGCGGGTGTGCTGTACCTGCTGCTTCTTTACGAGTCACAGCAGCAGCAGCAGCAGCAGATAAAAGGGGCTCTCATTTTTTCAGTTTAACGCATATCAAGATACATAAGTTGTTCGTATAATTTGTGCTCGTTGGAGAAGTTCAAAGAATCTGGTACCGGGGCGGGCTCGTTAAAAAACATAAGATCGTAGAGCTCTCCATGCTCTTCGGAGTATTACGACGGAGTCCAAAAGAAGGATTTTCTTTTTGGTTTCAACTTTTTTCAGTCATTTTTTTTCTGTGTATCTATTACAAGCGTTCACGAGTCAATTAATCGAGCTTCGAATCGTCTTATACAAATTAGCAAATATTTTAAACAATCGAGCGACGTCAATAGAAAAGAAGAAATAAATGTTTGTTCGGACGCTAGCGCAGTCTCGTGAAAAGAGGTAAAATGTCAGGGCAGCCAGGCTGAAGCGTCACTGCGCCATCATCAACAAAGATCGAGCAACGAGCGAATTGATAAAACTCAAGGGAATCGAGAAAAATACGTGGAAAGGAAGTACAAGAAAGAATAAGTAGAAAGTCCCGCGCGCGAAAGAACGGTACCGAAGAAAAAACGCCACCCAGACAATCACACGCATCGTTGGTCCGTTACACATTAGGCTTGCACAGCTATTCCGTATTCTGACATGAGACATTCAACGATTTTTGCACAATAGAACGTTGAATTTTTACAAATGTCTTCACTGAGAAAAATGAATTCGTAAATTCAACAAATTTTTTGTTGGTTCGAAAAATTTTCTGTTGGTTCAACAAATTTTTTTGTTGGTTCAACGAATCGTAGCGAACAAAATGAAATTTGTTAACCCAAACGAAATTTGGTTCATTCAAATACTTAATTTCTCACCACGACAAAAATATCGTTGAATCAACAAAAGTTTTGTTGAATCAACAAATTTAATTTGTTCGCCACAATTTCAAATTTTTTTTCTCAGTGTTATATCAAATAATATACAACTGTGCAAATCTTTGGTAAACACAATACTACTGAATATGTAAATATACGGATGTAGTACAGATCCCAAAAACTTTAAGCGCATAATCAACGAAATGGCGGACTTGGAACAAAAACAAAACCGTGGCTTTTTTCAAGTCAGCCATTTTGTTAATTAAGCAGCAAAATAAAAGATCCTGGTTCAGGTGATAGCGTCATGCCCACTTAATAATCATTTTGCATTTTTTGTTTCAGATCACTACAACAGCCTCTAGATGTATCCTGCCAGCCTTGTCTTTTTTTTCTAAGACTCAACTTTGACTGTATAAATCAATGACTAATTATTGTAAAAATGACTTGAAATTTTTTTTTTTTTGTATATTACAAGATGTCAATAATAACCTATAAAAAGGTTAGAAAAATTGTATTGGATTTTCGTATTATAAAAAATTCAAACAAAAATAATGTTAAGTGCACAAGCGATGACGTAGTATATCGGAGCTGAAAAATATAAGGGCTGAGTTTTTCAGACAAGAAAATTCCGGCCTGACGTGATGCGGAGAAGATTCAGTTTTGACGGCGTGCGGTAGAGATAGCCCCTACGTTCGCAATCCGTGGCGAATCGTCTTGGAATGATAATGACGATAAGTCGGAACAGTTATTGGACAAAACCCGCCGATTGCGAGCCGCGTGAGTGGACGTGGGAGAAGGCCAAGCACAAGAACGTTTCTCGAAGTGTATTCGCTTTGCCACCGTTATCGCTCGCTCTTTCCCGTATCATAACGTTACTCCAGAGCATACCGTAAAATTATTTAAAAACGCAAATTAAGACAAATCTTATAAGCTTCCCTGTGGCTGGAGAATTGCACCGAATGAGAGTTGGGGGAAGCTGTATTTTCGCCCAATGTGATTTACTAATGATCCCCGTTAATTTTTTTGGTTTCAGATGATCCAGTGATGAGCAACGGTGATCACCGCGAAACACCTTTTTTTGGACCCCTCCCAGACTGACTGCATCTCGCTTATTTATCATTATTTTTCAATGAAAATTTTACTGTTGCTACCAGAAATATTGATTATTCATATGGGAAAACATTTTTCACTAAATGATAAAACCTGTTAGAGAAAAAAAAAAAAATTCCGAAAAAAGCGTTTTTTCGGCGTTACAATTAGTTGTCAGGAGCAATAGCAGACTTTTCGCAAGCGTATTATTCTAGAAACGATTATCACTCGAAGCTCGTTACTGTCGACATAAAAGACGATGAATATTCAAACCATCGAGAAATTTGATTCGCAATTAACCCGAGATGAGAATTTCGTATTAAAATCATGCCACAATGAAACGATGCCTCATCCCGAGAAATACGAGTCGGGGTTACGCTTCGAATTCATTCTCTCCACAGTTGCTTGTTTTTTTTTTTCTTCTTATTATTGTTATTATTATTATTCTTTTTTTTCTTCAAATTCTACCCTCGAACTTGCTTCGGAGAGCCAATTAATTCGAGAAATGTACGGAGCCGAAAGGTCGAGTGTGAATGCGAGGAGTATACACCGGAGTATCTTCTCGTGAACCCGTACGAAGTCACGCGTCCAGCCACCCCGGACGAGAGCATGAATTCGTATAGACGAGTGTATGCGCGAACGGTTTGTTTGTATATGTTGAATGCGGGTGTGTGTATGTGTGTGATATATATATACGATTTATATGAAAGCATACATATGGAACGCAGCGAAATTCCGAAAGAGACGGAACGACAGGAAGAAGAGAGGGAGAGAAAGAACGAAAAAGATGGTTCTCTTTGGTCGGTCATGTGGGGGCGCCCCCGGGGTCTTGCGGACCCGTGCCCCGTTTCGCGGCCTGCTCTCCACCGGTTACAAATTAACACACAAAGGGTACCGTGGATATAAATAAATACGTGGCTTTCGCAATACGTATAGAGAGTGTGCGTGGTAACCGCGCGCGAGCGCGCGGGCGCGCGTTTTACTGACGATGCGACAAGAAGGAGCAGAAGCCACAGGGACGAGGCTACCAGCCGCCGATTGCATAAATTTTCAAAGCCAAAAACAAAACCAATCGAATCAGACTGCAATCTGAATTCAAAGCAGCAAAGAAGAAACGAGAGAGAGAGAGAGAGAGAAAGAGAAAGAAGCTACATAACCAGCAGCCAGCAGCGGCAGAGGCGCACGATGGATCAGGGCAAGGCAAAATACCTGAGGGGCACTTTAAGTTTTACTTCTTCTTCTCCTCCTCTCTTCTCTCGTTCTCTATTCTTCCTTCTTCTTTTCCGACTTGTTGTTCCAAAGAGAAGGACCAACGGCCTACTTGTCTTTTTATAAATATTCTTTTTATCCTCGTCTTGTGCCCTCTCCTCCCCCCCCCTTTTTTTTTTACTTTTCGTTTTATTTTTTTATTTTTTATTCTTCCTCTCTTTTTTTCTTACTCGATTTCTACGGCTGTTCGAGTCTTTTCCTGAGCGCTTCCTCGTGCTCGCGTTGCGTGGGACGAGATGCGACTGTGCTTCTTACGTCCGCCACTTTCGGATTTTCACTGCACCACCAGAGATGCGAAACTCGGAGCACGAAAGCGTGCGCTCATCTTCTCTCACTCTCCCTTTTATTTTATCTTTTTCTAATTCGTTCTCAAAAATATCACT
Source organism: Campoplex capitator (assembly GCA_037576405.1). Classification (NCBI taxonomy): domain Eukaryota; kingdom Metazoa; phylum Arthropoda; class Insecta; order Hymenoptera; family Ichneumonidae; genus Campoplex; species Campoplex capitator. The sequence goes on along the minus strand of JARBWI010000010.1, from coordinate 5,235,208 downwards.
CCCATGAGGTTCCCTCCAGACTTCATTTGACACCGAACCTCTCACTTTCTTCCGTTCTTAATACAGAGTTACGTTACTTCTGATTCATTATTACTCTATTGCAGGCGATTTTAAGTTTTTTTTTTTTTATCATTCATTTTTTCTACATACTTACGAACCTCCAATTATAGAGTTACATCAATTTTTTTAACCGGTATAATTGCAGCAGACGAAATCAAAATTCTGTTTATACTCACTGGTACACTTTTTAATTTTGCGACCTTGTTTCGAGAAAGAAATTTAATACTTCATAATGCGGTCGATAAGAAAATCAAGTCCTCAATTTCGTGCAAAATGAAATAAATAAGGGTTAACTGAAGATATGAAAGTGAGTGATGAACAATTTTGATCAAATCTGTGGGTTTTTGATCGACCATAAAATTCGTACTCATTCAACGAAACATTCGTCAAATTTTCCAAGTATCGTAAGTTGTTCTTTAATTATTAACTTTTTTTTCGTTTACTGGATTATTCGAATGTTCTCGTTGTCACCTTGCACGATTTGAAAGTCTCTTTTCAGGATTCTCTCTGCTCTTAGGCCAAAATACTTTTGTTATCAGATCGTCCAATCAGCGCAGAATGACTCATCGTGTACTCGGTGAACACGCGCAGAAGGAAGTGAAAAAATGATGGTTGTTAAATTTCCGTTATAAGTTGGCCATGTGGCATTCCCATTTTTTTTACTAGCGTATTTCCACGTTTTTGCATCTCACGTGCCTCTCCCCCACTCCCTATCACCAAGAATATCGATGCCAGCAAACGATGCATCGAAAACAAATAATTTGAAGAAATAATAACGGAACTGAGGCAAGAAAAAAACTTTCAGGATGAGAAGCACGGATGAAGAGGATCATTCGATTTGTGCAAGTGATGTTCTAAGACAAAGGGGCAAATGGAAGTGATTTATTTTAAATCAACTGCTCTAAGAGATTTTTAATCGTGACAAAGTTTGATTGACCCAAGTCAGAGGCATTGGGATTAAGTATAATTTTGTAATTCGATATGAACATTTATTTTATGATAACGAGCTTTGAGAAACGTGAATATGCATTCTTGATGATTTCAATACGGACTTGGATATTCATGAGATTCATAAATTTTCTTTCCGGCCAATCCAAATGGGACTTTCCAACCAACAGCGTTATAGCTATAGTCCCGGGAAAAGACAAAGGGAAACTAATGATTGAATAAAATTTTATTTCAATGGAAAAGAAGATTGAAGCCGCAGTATCGATTTTACGGTGACTTGTAGATTTAGTTTAATGGGCAAAATAATGGTTATCTCGCCTAATTCTTCGGCGAGCTTCTCGACTCGGAACACGAGTGCATTTTCTCGCGAGAGTGCAGTAAGCAATAGAATGCAAATTCACTCGAGTCTCGTTGTTGCATTCCTCACGCGTGAATCCTCCGTGTATCGCACTCGACGTTCACAGGCAATGCTTCTCTCACTTTAATTTATTTATTTTTTTTTTTCAAGCTTTATGTTCCCAGGACACAATTCGTTAAATGAACATACCTCTGGTTCTTTCTTGAGCATCAAGGATTTCCTGTAATACGTTAGAGGTCGATGATACGAATGATTTTTTGAGGAAACGGTATAATCGAAAAATCCAGTACAAAATCAAAACAAGGTAGAAAAGTCACCGATTTTTTTACAAGATTTTTCATGACCCGAAGTCATGAACAAATTGAAAATCCTCGTTGGGTCAGCTCTGTAAAATTTCATACTGGAAACACTTTACATCGAACAATCTTGTTTTGCCGATCTAGTCTGTCAGGTCAATTTGAATGGGAACCATTTTTTTGAATAATTACATAATGTAATGGCGTGAACATCAGTAATGGTGGTTCCAGTTGACGCGGAACGTGTCAAAAAGACGAATGACCCTTTGCTCCTTGCTGGCTAATTAAATATTTGAAGGCACATGCTTTCCGCACACGTGGGGTTAAATAGTTTGCCGAGTATATACCGTAAGCGAATTTTTAAATCATGTTTCACGTGGATGTAGGCACGGGAGTTGGTTGGCAGGAATCTCGAGCATCCTGGGGATTCCCTTGGGTAGCTTTCTTCCATGTTACAATGCATCGTCGTGACAAGAAGACTTTTTTTGGTTGTTGCGAAACAGAATTTTTCGCATCGCGAATGAAATCCGCTCGCGCGGGGGTCTCTCTCTTTCACGGAATCATCGAAACAAAGGTTGAAACCGAATAATTGCCGGGCCCGACTAAATTCTTTTCTTCAATCTCCCATTTAAGATTTTTCTCTGCTGCTGTTGGCTGGAAAATTTGAAGACTTCGCTAATGGCTTCGTGGACACGAATTTACCTCAATTCCCTTTCTTTAATCGCTCTATTAATCTTACGAGTCGCTTTTGCCGGTGTTAAACACGCAATAATCCACGCTCAAGATTCACCGGAAACTGATGTCTACTTTTCATAAGCGCCAAAGTGAACGCAGGAGATCATAAATGAATGTAGATGTTAACCCTTTAGCTACGATTGTAGCAAATTTGCTGCGTCAACTTTCACCTCGTCTGTAAAAACGTTAAGACGTTATAGCGGACAGATTAGTTTGCAGTGCTATCAATCTATGCTGGATAGAGCTCCAGGTGCCGGGATAACTTGAAATTCAAACGTAAACATATGAATTATTTTAATACAGCGACAATGTTGCCGTGAAAATATACGACGTCTGGCATCTGATGTCAATTTTCGTCCAAAAAAGTAAGTAAATGGATATTTTCGAAATATTTTCTGATGGAATTGGATGAACGAAGCTTGACTACACTCATTAGGCTTCGAAGATTCGTGATTGAATTGGAATAATAGTTCGAACTAAGAGTGTAAAACCGTCAATGCACCAAATTTTCTACAGTTAGAAAATACTACTTCCCAGGCCCTTACCGACAAAATTTAGGTTGAACATTCACGTTCAACCCTTTTTCAGACATACTACCAGAGGAAATAATTTTGAGCTGTTCAGATATAAGCATGGCCGTTAAAGGGTCAAGGGGTGCAGGTATCCATTCACCTCATGTTAGATGTTCATATATGTGCTGCGAATATTTAGGGGTTACAGTGCGTTTAACAGACGTACACGTCATCGTGACTGCGTCCAACGTTCAATAACTTAATTACCTCGACATGCGCGGGTTTCACTGTATTTGATCGCGATTCGAAGGTTTTATATTTGAAGAAAATTTAAAAAAAATTGTTGACGATAATTCGGAGCTTTGGATCATCATTGATCGAATTTCTATCAAAGCCAACAGTCCCTACACCGAAAAGCCAGTCGAGAAAATCATTTTTAAACAAATATTCATACATCAAGCTATAAATATGTGAGTATATGGTTGACTGAGTAACCGACGTGGACTCACCCGAGCCGAGTACATCACTGTACGTTATGATGGGGGAGTTGCTCGTGGTTTTCGAACGATATCTACATGTCTGTATACCATTAATTCTATTTCGATGGGTTCATCTCCATGAATTCGATTCGTGCGGTTCTACGACGAAAAAAACATTGGATGCTACTTTCGGACAATCGTCAAAATCGTGGCTGATGAATATCCTGTTTATTCCGCTGAAGTAAACCGTTTGTCTCTAAAGCTATCCGTACCATTCGAGTGATTAGTGCGATGGCTACCGAATTTTAAGGGTGTTCTTGTTTGAAATCGCATCGAGCAAGAGGAATGAAATAATCAACTTTTGCGTTGTTTTTTTCGCCTAAATTTGATTTATTTTAGACATACATATATGTATTCGTGTCAAATGTATATAGGAACGTACCTCGTCGATTTGTGTGACCGGAAATCCCGAGATATTCCCTGAACTGACTAAGCGGGAGAGAAAATAGAAGAAATACGATATACATTTATACATGGAATGAGAAAAAAAACGAAAGAAGTGAAAGTGTGAAGTGCACTATATAGTAGTTGTGATGCGTGTCTTTGCGGCGACTAATACCAGCGCGATCGCGTCCTGGTCGTCTTCGTCTTCGTCTCTTCGTCGTCGTCGTCGTCTCGTAAGCATCGGTGACTATCTATTTCTGGTTTGTACTATAGGCCGTATACGCAAACGAAGAGATAGAGAAAGAGAGAAAGGGAGAGGACGACACGCATAGTTGGTGTACGCAACGCTACACGAAATAGAAAGGACGGAGGCGCGCCGCATAAGACACATTTACAGTACCGGGCAGAGTGTCGGCGCGCGCGGGGGTGATCCAATAATACGGAGCTTTGGGTATAAATAAAGCCTCGGGGACCCGGAGATCTCTCGAGATTCGCTTCACTCGTCTATTTCTCGTTTTCTCTTTTTCTCTCTCTCTCTCTCTCTCTCTCTCTCTTTCTTTCACTCTCCTTTAATCTCTCTTCCTCATTCTCGGTCTTCTCTCTATCTCGTGTATCGTGTCTATATCAGCTAGTCGCAGATTTCACATTGTTCCCAGACATTTTTTTTTTACACTCTCGTTTACCGCTGAATATCCTTGGCCATTTAAACATTTTTCGTCTCTCGATCCCCGTCGTGTTACGATTTAAATTTCATTCAACAGATCTTCCCATGTACTTTTTTATTTTTTATTTTTCTTCTTTTTTTTTCTCTTTTCTTTAGCTTTTCGTTTTTCTATTCGTCGATGTATTCGACGAAACAGCCGCGCATTCCTCCATTTCGTCCCCCATAATCCCAGCGACACCGTTCGCCGCCTCGAGCTGGCACGCGAACGGACCAAGATTAAAATACGTATAAAGATATATTGTTCTGAACTCTCAGGAGTGAGATACTAGAAACGCGTGTGATACTTTTCCAAAATAGACTGTGTGTGACTACACGAAACAAAAAAAAAACGTGTTAACTTCTTTTTTTTTTTCTTGCAAGCATATTTTCATCTTCAAAACTCATCCCGAGGCATGAAGTATGGAAAGCCCAAGCTTTTTTTTTCTTTTAGAGCTACCAAAAATGAAAGAATCCAATTGCCCACAGGTCGAAGAGTGTCGAGCCCTCGATACATCATTTTTCTTAAATATTCGTGAAAATATATCACTTCGAATACCAGACTCAAATTCGCCTGACGACTGAACAGTTCCATCATTGCTCATCATTGACCATGATCATTAAACCCATTAACCACCAGATGATTAATGTTAATAAATTGAATTTATTATCAATATTCTTATTTCGACTCTCCCTTTGGGCCTGCAACCCGACTGTTACTAAATATATTGGATCAGCCGAAGGCGCCGGAAGCTGCAGAAATCCTTGCTGATACAGTCGTTGCTGACCGAGTTTCCGGGTGGCAAAATGCGACCAGCGTGGTCAAGCACGACCACGAGAGGCGCTGTGCTAGACACTTTTTGAGTTATGGGTTTCTCGTTCCATGGCCAGGTAGCCAGTGCTTCTGCACGACAAAAAACGTTCATGGGAGGCACCCAAAGGTGCACATGGACCGTTCATGCGTCACAGTGACTTTTTGAACATGAATTTACGAGAGGTAGACTCTTCGAACCAGCAGCGAGATCACAGTAGCAGAATATGGAAAAAAAATGTTGATACTTGTTTGCGTGCTTTTAGCCGAGAATCCAACCCTCGTCCTTGGATCCCTCGAGACTATCGTTGTACCCAGATCGAAATTCATTTTAATCAACGAACAAGAATATTTTCAGATGTGTTCATCGATTATATCCTTTTTGACATCAGCGTGAGAAGAGCGATCATACCTTTCTATCGTTTCTGTTTACGTACTAAAAAATGTATTTCATTTATTTTGTGAATCCGTCAACAACGTTTACGTATAATTCTGGATGTCACTCGCACACGATTATTATATATAGTTAGGCTTGCTTCTTTCAGTAACGAGACGAAAGCGCGTGACTCGAATGTTGCGCTGGTATGATGAGAGAAACAATTTCTCATATCCCGAATGGAAGAGTTGACGAAAAGAGACGGACATATACGGGGGGGGGGGGGGGGGGGAGAAGAAAAATAAAAAGAGATACCGCGATTACAAGATCCATCGAAAGAAACAGGATCGAGACTATAGTCTTACGAATCTCGTTTCTGCGACATCAGCGTCGCGCGAGCAGACTTGCGAAATCTTGCTTTTAAGAGTGCGGTCTTTAAGTTGTTTTTTTTTTTCTTCTTCTTCTCTTTTACCGCGGACGTATACAAACTATACTACAGCTCTATACATTTATAAGGATAAATATCAGCTCGACTCTCCTTTTTCGTTTTCTGCATTTTCCTCGACGAATATTTTTTTTCTTTTTTTTTTTGAAGGTAGAAATCGTCGTCTTTGTTTTTTTTGTGTTTGTAACTTTTTATGTATACGCTCCGTACGTGTTTCCCCACTGGTAAGTACGAATACGATATACGATGGAGTCACAGGAGAGAAGGACGAGACGAAGGACTGTTGCGCGATTTCACGTGTGCGACACCCGCGCCTCCTGACCCACAAATCCGCCACAACACCCGCGCTTCTTCTTCTTCTTCTTTTTCTTCTTCTTTCTTATGCCGCTAGTCATTGAAGAGAGAACTACACGACCGAATATCCCGCTAGATTGTGATTTATCGTGTCGTTGAAAGGAAACACCGTGGAAGATTCCGAGGGGACCTCCGTGACGTGAACATCGACCCAGATACAAATACACACACGCAGGCACGCGCGCGCGCGCATCTGTAACGAACTCGCGCACACGTATACAAACTGATACATTCAACAATACGGTTACCGAGAGCTCAACGCTGGACCCACCTTTGGTCTATTCGATGGAAAGCAGAGCGGTTCAAAGTAGAAAAAGACAAACAACAATTTCAAGCAGCGAAGCAGCTCAACTTTTTCGTTTTGTTTAACTCTATTCTTTATTTATTGCTACACAAGCATTTCGCCGGGAGTCTGAGAGCTTGGCGAGCAGTGTGTCCCATAAAAATCGTTTCTGTCGCTTCGCTATGCCTGAGGGCAATCCGAGATAAAGTGTCTCATAAACACGAGATCGAGGCGCAGTGATCGAGGCACGTCTTTTTCATTTGTGGTATCGCCAAATTGAAATTGAACATCGTACGAAAGAAAATAAAGTTAATTAAAGAAATCTGTTTTTACTCCGAAGACCTGTGGGAGAAAGAAATCAAACGACTGCAGCTCATTTTGTAAAATTTCACTTTACTTTCATGATTCAATCAAAATACTAGGATCAGTGGTGAGGCTACAGAAGAGAAGCGGCTGATTCGATACAAATTTTTAGATACAATCCGACTATTTTGTATTTCTTTTCCCCCTCTCTTTCGACATTCATAAAGAAGCTGATTCAAGTCGCGATCGTAGATATTGGAAAAATGTGTACGACGCGTGCTCCGAGCCACTAGTTATGAATGACTAGAAACACCGCTTACGGTATCGAGTTATAAATTAATGACACCGATTATCAGCTAATGCGCAATTCATTCCGCTTAGATGGTTCATGAAAAAAACAAACAAAATGGTCTCGGTGATGCTTAATTTTTCATTTTATACTCAAACAGATAAATATAGTCACGTAGAGATAAAATACAGCAATCCAAAGTGTCCAATGGAACCCATTAGGGTGCTCCGCCTACCGCGCACACAGTGACCACGCCTCCTAATAAAAAATGCGGTATCAACTTATTTTGTGTCTGTACAACGCGATACAACGACGGGAAAAACGAACACTCTCCTGTTCCAGCATTGTTGGTGAGCTCACAGACCCGATGAAAAGTGCTCGACGTTCTTCGAGAAGGGGCCTAGTGTGATTGTAGTTTTTCCTACATTCACCGAGTATTCAGAGAAAAAAAAGAGGGAGAAAAAAAGATGGAAGTGCTGAAAAAAAAGGATAGAATACATGAGCATTCTGCTCAAGTACTAAAAAAAATGAAAACTGTCTTCCATGCTCGATAAAATAGTTCATTAAAAAATCGAAGACTCATCGATTCGTTCGAATTCACTTTCATTTCAGTTGAAACAAATTTATAACAATTTTGTCTCGTTATTACGTCGATTACGAATTTAACAGTGCAATATCGTATGGAATTGAAAACAATTTTTTGAAATTTCTCCTGTCTCTCCGACACAACTCGTATCTTGTATACGAAATATTCGTAAGATATTTAGACCTCACAACATCTTCGATAATTTACTTGCTCCAAGAATTCTCACTGCCCATAAAATCTCACACACTATATGTATATTTGTCATTAGATCTTGAGAGGTTTATATACTTCCTCGATTCTCGAATATTCTTATTTACGGTGTAATGCAGTAGCCCAAACTCCTCATCTCCCTCTTCACCTTGTGCACAGTCATGACAGTATTTTTAATTCCGGACACATACGCTCTCTGCTCCGAAGGAAAATATCGTTAAGAAAAATCGGGCTCTTTATATGCCTGTGTATATTTATATATATATATCTATAGATAAAGATGTAAAAGCTCTTCGAGGGACAGGGCATGCATTCGCACTAAATTTTGTAACCCCCTTAAAACGCGCGAGCATGTATACCGAGGGAATGCGCGAGATTCGAGTGTGACAACGTAACGAGAGCGTGAGAGATGAGAGATGAGGTAGGAAAGAAATGAATAAAAAGGAGGGGAAAATAAAAAGAAATTTTTGCCCAGAATAAATGGGGCCAATAACACCAAAATCTATATATATTTATCGCGATAAATCATCGAGTTCACTTTTACGACATATTTTTTTTTTTTGCTTTTTTTTTGTCCAAAAAAAGCTGGAAGCGTGCGATGGTATATGTATGAGCGTTATGTAAAACAGAATGTTATATATCAATCGTGCTCTGAAGCTGCTCATCCGGTGATTCCTCATCCTGCGATTTTTCGACTAACTTTTGTATATTTTTTTAGTCTTCTTTTCTTCTACTATTTTCGTCCTCTTACTATTGTAATATCAACTACCACGATGCAGAAGGAAGCTCGATGTGTGTCAAGACTTTTCGTTCATCGACGTTGACTCAAGAATAATTGAAAAAAAAAAAAAAACAAAAAAAAAATTGGTGATTTTTTTCTTTTAGGGGAAAAACTTCTCATACATCTGTCCGAAAAATTTTTCTCCACCACTGTCTTTAATTTTCGTTTTTGGCCCTTTATTCCCCTCGCGGTATATATCCGGCTTCGTTCAACGCGACTAAAATACTTTATATATTTTGTGTTCTCGACATGGTCACACGCGCACTTGTCTCGCATCTCGAGGAAAAATCTTGCTTTTTTACCCAGGGCGTTCAACGCAAGTACATATTTATATCTCGTTGTGTGACGAGTGGTCTCGCGAAATATGCCGACAGACTTATAACGATACGACTTTTTTCGTTTTTTTTTTTTTTTTTTTTCGAGCGTTACACACCAGAATGTCGAATAAATTAAATAAGAAGAACTGCACTACTCGCATTTATTACGTTTCGTGGTAATTTTTAAATGCTCGTGGAAATCACATTTGATGCTGATTTACAGTAAAAACCCTGTCGATGAGTCACTGTACACGTGAAAGAGCAAAGCAGATTCTTAATTTTCGAAAAAAAAAATCAAAAAATCTATGCGATTTCCCATACCAGAAGGTTCATAGTGAAAAACAAAATTTCACGAATAGTAGGCAACAGCGATGTTGGCCTCCGGGAATTCCCTCGAAAAGATTCTTCGAACGAACAGCTCGAGAGGATGTTAAGAAATTGATGAAATTTGGTGATAATGTTCTTCAACGTCAAGTACGAAAACACAAATTTTTTCAAAATTTTCTTCTACTTAGTTATCGAGTAATTAGGCATTAAAGCAGATTTTATATGCCCGGAATGTATACCTATATATATGGAAACGCTATGCTTATACACGTGAACTTTAGTCTTCAATTACTCGATAACTGTGTAGAAGAAAAATCTGAAAAAATTTGTTTCGTCAAATTTGGCACTAACGAATATGTTCACCAAATTTTATAAAATTCTGAACTTTTTGAAATTTTTGTATGTTTTTAACATGGTTTAGCATGGCAACATTGTATCGCCTGTACCGAAACTCCTTTAAATTTGCTACGATTCACGATCAAATGGGGATCGTGAACGGATCCTTGTGAAGAGGAGAGTCACGTGAGTGATAGAGAGATACAATGTAAGTGTGGCGCTCTCCTTCGGACGATGGACCATTGCCAACAATCGATTTCCGTTAGAGACGTCGAGCATTATCTCTCCCCCTTGCTCTCTCGCCCGTGTACCCTTAACAGCGATAATATAAATCTCTTCTTCCCACACTTACGAAATCTCGCGCGATCGTGAATTTAGTGAAAAAAAAAAGAAACAAAACAAAAGCTTTCAAGAGATCTACATACAAAAAGAGTGATAGCGAGGAGAGGGACAGAAGCGAGTGTACTACAACTCAAGGCTTCCTGTGTTATGGTAATTGCTACACGTGTCTCCACCGAATGACACTAACGACATATTGGCATTGTTTCAAAGTGTCTTACCAGAGTCACTCCATTCGAACTATCACTTTCCTCTGTTTAATTATGTAGATTAATCGCTATATCAATTTAGTTCAATAATCAAAGTTCGTAGAACAATAATTAAGAATTATAAATAGAATTCATAATTATTCTGAGTATCCAAAAAAATTTTTTGTATCCTGTCAGCCACATGACGTGAAAACAAAATTTAAATCGTTTCAAATTTTTTCTCCACAAGCTCCGAGTCGAGATACGATTGAAACCTTTTATCACAAACAACAGAATTTATTGTCCGTTAAATTAATTTTGCAATGGACCATGCAGAAGTTATTTAAGAATATATTCGTTGTTTTTCAATTCTTTTTCAAAATAATTCTTCGTCGTTATATACAAAAAAAAAATGAATACACTTGGGAACGAAAAATTTCAAATTTTCGCTTCTGAATTGATTTTTTTTCGTAACTAATATAATCAACTCCAAGATGGACGTTAGTTTTATGAAAACGTTTACGATCTCTCCACGGATAACATGGCGACAAGATCCCATTTTATCCGAGCAATTTTTATTATTTTTTGTAATTTAGAAACTTCAAGGTATACAAGTATATCAGAGTTGACGCCCCGAAGAAGAGAAGACTGGCGAGCACTATTTGGCGTACCAGAGGCAACACGAAAGTAAAAAATGATAAATATTGAAAGTTTTTGCGTGGTGCGATTGGATGCGGATGAAAAGAAAAGAGAGGCTTCTCGATTGCGTCTGGTTCACGGATTTCTTTAGCCTGTCTCAAGCTCGTTCGGCAAAAGAGTGCTACGAGTCGAAGTCACGCATCGAACGTGTGAAAAATAAAAAAAGAAATGAATAAATAAAAAAAGAAAAAGGGTACGAAATAAAACGTGGAGTGCGATTCATGAAAGCACCTTGCCATGCATCGTACACGCCCACGTGTCTGCTGAGAGTTTGTATGTTTCAACTTTCATATGTAATACTCTCTACCTATACACCCATGCGCATAAGGTTTTATTCACTTATTCAGATGATCAGCTATTAAAAAAATGTTGGACTAGAAAAAAAAATTTTTATGTGATAAATAGAATGGCTTACACCCCATTCTTCGCTAGCAGTCAATAACAGCTTATATACGCAGCATTACATATGCATATTTTCTCCTCGTTGCACGCCTATAACTTAATCCCCATTCACGTCACAACGTTAATCATATTTCTCTATATATCTATAGACATTGATATTTAAAGGATTCTTTTCATCGTGTCCTTTCATCTTGGGCAAGCCGTCGCTCTGACTCTTTTATCTTTATCTCGAGATGCTTTCTCTCAGTTCTGTATATATATATATATGTCTCTTTTTCTTTAACTCCACACGTTATTCGTCTCATTCACTCGGACTCGGCGAGTGCTGCTGGCACGAGTCTGGATATTTCTTATTCTTCCATCGTATTTTTCTTCTTTTTTTATTTCTCCAGATGAAACCATTTACTGCGTTGTAAGTTTCATCTTTCGTGTTTCGTGTATTATGTTTATAGGAATAACGGAGCGATGAAAAAAAAAAAGTTAGTGTTACCTGAAGTGAGGCTAAAATTCTGAGTCACTTTGCTTTTTGCTCTACTAATAAGAACATTTCGCGAAGAGTCCTTGTCTCGGCTTGTTTCATCTTCTCGATTATCCTTTAATTTTCATTTGCAGCAGTTTTTTTTTGTCTTCAATCTAGCGACTGACGTTGGAATCTTTTTTTCGTTTTTCTCGTTCCAGTAACATTCAGCAGGTTTTTCTTCTTTCTGGCCCGGGTGCGATAGTGCTTCGGAGAAGCATCAGGAGCCGAAGATTATCGTCGAAAATTGAATCGGTACGAACGATATGGGTTTGGATACCGTAAAAGTAACGGACTGTTATCAGCGAAATGGTTTGTCGCTGAAGAAAGATGAAAAATCGAAAACTTTTTTCACGCATAATGGCTTAAGGAGTTTCGGTACAAGCGATACAATGTTGTCATGCTAAACCATGTTGAAAACACAAAAAATTGTCAAAAAGTTAAGAATTTTATAAAATTTGGTGAACATATATTCCTTGGTGCCAAATTTGACAATACAAATTTTTTCAGATTTTTCTTCTACACAGTTATCGAGTAATCGAAGACTAAAGTTCACGTGTATAAGCATAGCGTTTCCATATATATAGGTATACACTTCGGGCATAAGAAATCTGCTTTAATGCATAATTACTCGATAACGAAGCAGAAGAAAATTTTGAAAAGAATTGTGTTTTCGTACTCGATGTTGAAGAACATTATCACCAAATTTAATTAATTTCTTAACATTTTGCGTTTTGTACCGAAACTCCATAAAAATACTTGAAAAAAGAGAAAGAAAAAATAACGAGGTATTTTTCAATTCCATCAGAGATGTCGGGGTCAAAAAACGAGGGGAGCTTAGATTTTCTGAACCACTCTGTACCTGTTCGCGGAGAGTAAATACGAACTAGTGTGGGCGGCCCACGTGGGCCCGACAGCCGAGCCCACGGGAACTGGTTAATACACCCACGTGTGGAAAACGCTCTCGTCGGTCTGTCTCTTTCTCTCGGTGGTTGTCACTCGTGAGTTCCCGACAAGGACACAAACATATGTAAGGATAATACTGTACACGATGGAATAAGAAAGATCTGTGAGCCGCACGGTGAAACTACGAGCGAGAAAGCGAGTGCTAGACAGAGAGCGAGGGAGAGAGAAATGTGAAGCATGTTTTTGAGCGTTTCCGTTGCCTGGAGTTTTCTGATACGAATCTGTAGGTAAGTCGCTCAGAACGCGGCTCTTACGAGTAGTTTTTGATTGTACATATGGTCAATATTACACACGAGTCCACTTACTCGCGTTAAGCACCCTCTAGCAGTACTTTAGAATGCTTTCGAGTGTGTATATAATGCGCTGAATAAAAGTCAGAATATGCTCTAAGGATAGTTTATTTTCTCAGAATAGAGATAATCTCTCAATAATCCAATGACAAAACAGTAATTGAATGACGAATACATAAAACCTCTGTTTTTTTTTTTTTTTTTTTAATCAAATAAGATAATTAGTAGAAAATTAATAGAATTCTGCGTCGATGAAAAAAGTTCGTCAGCAGACTTTTGAAGACTGTTTTTATTGGAATTTCACGAGTGAGATTCTTCCTAGGAGCATGAACAATAAAAAATATCAGACCACTCATTTTTCCAAGTGGCTAAGTACACGAGAAAAATTTTCAAAAAAATAAGATACTTTGAAAATAAAATGTGAATCGTAAAAATTCATTAATCCCAGAAAATCTCAATTTCTTATCGTCAAAATGTTCAATGAAAATACTAACGTAAGAGAAACTTATTATGAACTGTTGCCAAATACTAAATTAATTTCTAACGGGAGGAGGGTGAAGGGAGGGGGGGGGGGGGGAGTATTAAAAGTTTCTGATTTATGGATAGATTGAAATAATCATAATTTTAAAATACCGATAACGCGCAATTTTTCAACTTTCACGAGAATCGTCGCGCGACGGTATACAGATCGTCAGAGTTTTTCTAAAGTACCACGGAAGGGGGGAGCTGTGTCTCATCATAATTGCGTAGGTGTTCGCTGGTGAGCGAGTCCGAGAACAGATCTTTTGTAACGGTACCCGATGCGCTCTGAAAGTCGCGTCTTTATGAAACGTTTTTTTTGTTTGTTTCTGTTTTATATTACGTGTGGATTATTTTCTGTTGCATAATTTATCAAGCTATTTCTCATCAGTACCGAATTACCCGAGGATTTATCGAGACACCGTTCAGCGTATGGAGCAGCAGGAGAAGAGATGAAAAAACAAAAATATAAAAAAACTGAATTCACATGTGTATATACTCGTGTATTGCGTGCGTGCTCATGTACCACTTCATGCTCCTTGGCGTTCACATTGTATGCGCGTTAAATGGTAATTTAATGCATTCAACGTATTTTTATTACCTTGAAACGGACAAAAAATCTATCGTCGTTATGTATACTTTCCGAGAAAAGTGCATTAGTGCAGGGGAGCAGTCGGAGGATATACAGAGAATCAAGAGCATAAATGAAAAAAAAAAGGACGAAAAACAATGGTGAAAAATTCACATAGTATCGTTGGTGGGGCAAGGAAAGTTTGCAGACTGCGCGGCGCGCGTTTATACAAACTGGGGCTTCCACGCTCGTCTCATAGGTAGGCAAACGTATATCTATTGTGCTGTTTAAATTCTCCGAGTGTACGATATAGAACGGGAAATAAAAATGGCGCGTAGGTACTACATAATGTACAGCAGCGCTAAGGTGCGTCTCTCGATTCATCATGGCGTGTCCAATAGTTATAAACGAGCTTGTTGTTTGCATTACGATTTATAAAATCGCTGCGAAAGATATCTCGCCTCTATTCGCTTCTTATCCAACTCTTCTCTCAACCCTTTGGCCCTGTATCTCCGCCCACCGTTCTTCTTTTTTTTCTACACTTTCGAGTCATACGACAATAATTCATTCCACTTCACTCGCAACTTTATCAGACAAGACAAAACCAAGAAAAAAAAAAATTATTGAAGTCCTGTATGCAAAAGCACGAGAAGACACGATGATTGAAGGTTGTTCTGTCGCGAACCTCGTTATTGGAGACAAATTTGATATTTTTTTATTCGATAATTAAAGTGTACAGAAGAACGTCTGTAAAATTTGAGAGCAGATCACCGACTGATTGGAACGATAAATAATTTATAAAATTTATGAAATTTAACTCATGGCGTTTGAAAGCTCCGTTCCAACAGAGTTTTGAGTCATGAATATGCAGCTTTCGCGATTAGATATATTATCGAAAAAAAATCTGAAACGATCAAGAAATCATGAGGATCATTTTTGGACGAAGAAAAATGAGGTTTATCGACCAATTACAATAAAAATCTTCGATTCAGTTGAGTTATTACTTGGAGTGTCGGTGTCTTCTGCTACTACCGCTACGTAGACGTGACAACGCTACATAACTTCGAATAAAACGGAATCCTTTCGAATATATTCTTTATGAAACTTTTTCTATTGAATAATGAGACTAAGGAATCTTATCCTCAAAACAGGATCCAAGAAAAAATATGCCCATGAAATATATCTGAGAAATAAAACCCTGATAAAATTTAGTGTTACGATCGATTAGACAATGCGAGTCAAATCACATTGATATTAAAACACTTTATAACGAATAAAGTTCCACAAATGATCCGGGCACACATTAAAAAAATCATCGACTTTCCTAATTCTATTAAAATAACATCTAAATCAATGATTTGTGGCTCATTTACAGAGTTCAATATAAGAGGCTGTCTCTCGACTATTTACTGCGACAGCAGATCAACCCTAATAAAACGATCCAACGATCATCCGCTCGACTCAAATATAGAAATTGTATAAAAAAATGATCAATAAATAAATATATATAGCAGAGAATAGATTCGATAGAAGAAGAATCACATTTCTTTGTTGTTAGCACCATAATAGTATGTGCTCGCTTTTAATGATAAGATAATAAACACTTATTGGCGACATGTGTGTCGCTCGATTAAAGCGAATGCTCATGGTCTTCGTTAATTATGGACGTACGAAAGTAGTATTAATTAAAGAAAGGATTGTCCCCACTCGTATCGATAATCGAAGCGATCATTTCCTATATATACAGAAGCGCTCGTACATCGATATGCAACTTTTTTTTGATCCAGCCTGCCTGCCTGCCAGTCTGTCTGCCTGTCTGTGCCCCGCTCTAGCAACATCAGCTTTCCTTCCTCAAGCAGCTTTTTTTTTTGTTTCATTTGTATTTTTATTTTTTCAAATTTTTTATTCATACGTCTCTTTATTTATCTTATTTTGTATTCCTTCGTCATCTCTCGTTTATGTACCACGCGCGCAATTTGAAATCGTTCGTATTATACCGCCGCGTCTCGTCTCTTAAACTCGTCTCACCAGCAGCAGCAGCAGCAGCAACACACCAGAAGAGCGGGGATCGTTTTGCGGTGACTTTCCACAAATGGAGTTGGGTTTCGCCGTTAAGATACGATCGTTCCGTAGCTGAGTAGCGAGGAAAAACTCCATAACTCTGTATCGTATATGGCGGCAATGCACAGGTGCATTGCTGCATGTCTACACACGTGTATACCCATACAGACCTCCATGCAGACGAGATCGCTTATGTGTGTGTCCGCGCCTTCAGGCATGATCCTCCCTCCCATAACGATACTTTTGCCCCTCGGCATTTATAAGTGTGCTTTTCCATCGGGGGGCAAAGCAGAAGGGGAAATTTCCCCCTTCAACTCCTCTCTCTCTCTTTCTCTCGATCGGTCGTGCACGCGGAATCTCAATTGTTTCGAGTTGTCCCCTCATTTTCTCTTCTACTTATATACTCGTTCCTCTGTATAAAAATAATATAGTATTCCCTGAGTGTTGGCACGTACGTATGCTCCCTCGTCGATACTCTTTCTCGCACTTCATCTTCGTAGATCACATTCTCTCACTCAATCTCACGAATCGATCTCACGAGATGTACTGAATATTTGAATATTCGATACGATTCTCTTTCTCATCGTCATGTTTTTTTGTCACATGTTTGTTTCGTCCTGTAATCATCTTCAGCGACGAGCTTCTCAGAGCTCCAGAGGCTTATGAAATTTCTGCTATAACTGTATGTTTTGCCAAACTTTGTATTTTTGTCTATTTCTGCTGGTATATGTGCCATTGATTGAATTTATTGGATCCACGCTTTCTCGTCGCATCCACCTTATCGGTGTTCTAAATTTTATTCTTTTTTATTCACTCTTCAATCATTTATATCGGTTCGGAGCAGGCGTGACGACAGCATCCGTCATTAAACGCGAAAAAAATAGAAAGAGAAATAATACTCGAATGTTTGTATATATATATATATATATATATATATATACGAAAATATACGTTTGCACATACGTGCGAGAGTGAGACTAAAAAATAATTAGTATGTTCGTCCCGTGGCTTGTTTGTTGTGTGAGGCCGCGATTCCAGAAATAGACCGGTCTCGCATAATCCACAATTCTCGTGGCATGCGCACGCATAGGCTCGTAGATTCGCAAGACGGTTTTGGAAACCTGTACCTCGTCTATGCACGTATATATATATGTCAATAAAATCTCCGTATTAATACCAAGGGTTCACGTCAACATAAGTAACTATTACATCGTTCGTGCAAAAAGATTTATTGATTACTCCAATTCAAGAGAGCACACGCTTGTTCTCGAGTTTTTTTTTTTTAGGGAGAAAAAGGTTCAAATGTGACAAGGCTAATAAGAGTGATAGGGAAAAATAAAAAGAGGAAAGTTCTTTTCTCTGGAACCTAATTGGGCTGCTGGAATCAATAAAATTTCAGCGTCTAACAACGTTTGTATTTCAAGTCGTGGGTTGTAGAATGAAAAAAAAAAAATCTTGTTTCAAAGAAAATTCTCAACTAGTCCGATCCAGTAGGCTGATACAAGGACGTTGTCGTCGGTTCGAATAAGCAGAAAATATGGATGACGAAAGATGGCAAAATTCTGATGATTCGGTACGATTTTCAGATCGTTAATGATGAACATAGCAAACAAAATGAAAAAAAAAAAAACCCAAAAAAAAACATGACCGAAGCAGCTCCCAGGACACGAGCACATTCATCAACGTATTTAGAATACGAATGCTAACGCGAGTCCCACCAGCGAACGGATGATTGAAGCTTTAATTAATTTTTCGTCGAACCGGCAATTCCCTGTAGCGAATAACGTTAAGCGTCGAACGTTGGTGCTCCTACCATCGACTCTCGTTTATCGGATCTATCTCCTAGCAGCATATTTGCCACATAAACATATATACATATATATACAACGAACACGCACACGTCAGCGCATACCGAGAAGCCTATGTCTCGGGTAAAACAGTAGCGATGTTGGCGCGTGGCTTTCTCGCCAGTCAAGATTAAGCGTTACAATCGATAAGACCGCCTGCGAGGAATACAGAAAGTCTCTCTATATGATTCTCTCAACTTCTCTCTCTCTCTCGATCTTTCTGAACTGTTGGGGTATCAAAGATCTCGGCAGATGCTGCCGCGGGACAAAATACGTGCTTGCTGGACAACCTTGCGCCATGCTCGAGTGGTTATATCGCAAGCGTTTACTAGGCCGCGGAGGTCTGGATTATGATAGAGCGTGGGTTGTTCGAGCACCGTATGGCTTTGAAAGAGCATCAATATGCATGTATATATTTATATATATATATATGTATGTATATGTATAGATAATCTATACGTATATATCACCTACGCGCGCCCTTCGCACACCGCTCCGCATCTACCGATCTCGTCATCTCGTATAGCCGTTCATTCATAAATTCGAACTCTCACCATGAACGACCAATATCTCTTTCACTCTCGCCATGGCCTCTCTCTATGCATATTATATGTATCTATGAGTGTAGGCAGATACATATTTATCAGCATAGCCACATACATATATATATATATATATATGTATACAGTTGTACTCGAATGTATTAGTTACTACTATCGAGTCTAAATTATATCCTGTACATGCCTACTCAATATTTCACGTAGGCAATAGCAGCGAGAGGCTCTCTCTCTCTCTCACTCTCTTATCTCTGTCAATGACACGTGGGCATCTCGATCATTCGATCTCGCAGTCGCTCGCCCTCTCGGATACGTCCTTTCACGAATACGAAAGCGAAATTCAACCGTCTCGTTTGTGTTCTGACAACGTTGTGTAAATCATAGAGATGTTCATCTTTGAATCTCTCGTATACCGAGGTTTCGATCCATTATCGCAATTATTCAGGAGGATCATTCTGTTCGATGGGCCAATTTGCAATCGACGTGTACCCGGTACTGGTATGAACCTTTCGAAATTCAATGGTTTTTTTTTCTTTTTTAACTCCCGACTGCCCACTCGGGCAAAAGCCGGGAGTTATGCGTTTGACCGCGATCAGCTGATTTTCACGAATTTTTTAAGCAGAATGTTTGTTGAAACGGCGATAAATTACTTGACTAAATTTGAGACACAGGTTCTATTAGTGGACGAGGTTTGGAGTCGTAATTTGATACGATTGCTTGTATATTTAAAGGATAATTAAAAAAACAAAAAATCACCGTTCAACCATATCGACACAACAATAGGTGATGCCGCCATAACTATATTCACTCGCAACATCTGCGGCATACTTCACTCGGTTGGTCGTGACCGATTGGTTGTTACTGTGACAGATTGTTTGATTGTGTTATTATTTTTATTATTATCTTTTTAATTATTCAATTATATTTACAATAATTAATTTAAAAATGATCAACTTTAAAAAGTGTGAAATAAAAAAATGTTTTGAAAAAACATAATTTTTGGTTTTCTCTTCGGTTTTAGTTACCGTTGATGTAATACAGCGTTTGGCTAGGCTGGTGGAAGAGATCCAGCGGAAATTCAGCATCAGTTTCGCTAGTTTGTTGACGATGCAAATTTAAATCGCGAATATTCACCTGGATGAGTTAAGCTTTGTCTGCTGTATCGCGGGGACCTTCTTTGCTTTTCTTACTATCAGAAATTCTTTAAAATAAAAAAAATCGCCTTAAAAACGCTTTGAAAATAGGCTCGCCATAGTCGTGCATGGAAGAATAGATTTACCGCGAAAATTTAAATTCTTTTATCGTGTGCATATGGTTTAAACGGAGAGCATATCCATACAATAACGACGGAGATTGTTGTACAGAAAATATGCTACACAGTAGATAATCGTTGTATGAACCCGAGGAAAAGGAGAGTCAAGAGTCGTGCGCACGCGACTTATTCACGCTATTTACAACCAGACTTGTTTGAATGAAATTCTTGAGTAGGTACCTCCAATATACATATATATAATGCTGTTTCATAGTAGTATTAAATGGACTAAACTGCGTTGAGAGCGAAGTATGTATGTAAAATATACTTCAACGAAGTGATAAAGAAGTGTACTCATCATAATAACCGGAGTCTATTATAACTCTCGTGGAGTAACGGATTGCCCGAACGAATCAATTGTTCCGGTACGATTGGGCAGACGCGTCAAGCTGAAAAGCGACCAGAATGTAAAAAAAGAGAAAAAAAAAGCTTCGAAGAGAGACGACAGAGTTTGAAGGAGAAACTTACGAGGCACGATTTCACCGTCGTTGAGAATATTCACGAGAAGTTTAGCTCGAGACAATTACGGTTCAAGTGTCAGTAACTAGAAAAAGTGCTGGGGATGGAACTCTGCGAAGAAACCTGATTTATTTGTGTCGAAAAATAATCATTCACCACCCATAATAATTTTAGGATGCTACAGAAAATGGCGAATTTTTTTGTCACTCAAAAATTCAGACACGAATCTTTCGACTGACGCGAGAGAATGATATAGAAATAGAAATAAGCACTTTTTAAAACTAAATTTTTTTAATTTTACAGCGTACAATATCTGATATTTTGATTATACTCGACGATAAAAGATAGAATAAATAATTTGTATCAACTCGAAGATATATAACGTCTCGTGACCAATGAGGTTGAGTGCACGAGGACGTGATTTGTGTTTTAATTTTTCTACGAGACTGTGTCGATGACTTTTATTGTTAGTGGCTCTAATTCATCGACTCTGCTGAATATACAGAGGCAAACAATTCAATGATTCCAGGAGTATTGCGCATATTACTGAGTTTATTGGGAGTATTTTAATACCGAATTTATCATCGAATTAACATCGAAAAATGTGCATCCAGAAAAAAATATCTAGTTGGTTTAACTAGGATCTATTCAAATCAAATAATTTTTTTTCTTTGTCCCAAGGCCTGATAGAGCTTCGTTCAACTGCAAGAAATTATTTTCTTCGATTTGAAATATTTTTATATTTAAAATCAATCAAAAATCTATTTTTGCGATTTTCAATTTCAAAAAGTTTCCACAAATTTAACGAGCAGGTCGTTGAGCTGCAATAATCATTTATAATATTATTTACACCATATTCAATGTTATTATTATTTAATAATATTTTCATGGGTCTGCAAGCCTGGATGAGAATAAAAATTCACGACCGTTTGTTTGTTTTTAGACATAGTCCGTATTGAGCAAGTATAACTTGAGTTTCCGCTATTTATTCACATCCAGAGCACAATTCGTGTATAAGAAATGTTTCGACGCTCTGCGCCACCTAGTGGTCGGAGCGATAAGCTTCAACGCGGCTACCCGAATAAATGCACTTGAATAGCATTATTTATTTGATTCAAATACAGCTTTATAGTTGAGGCAAATAGAAATTATTTTGATCTAAATTTAAGAAAATCGAATAAATGATTCTAGTCGATTGAAATAGATCTTTTTTCCGGGTGTAAGGTTTTATTAAAAAAATGTTAAAAAAATCGTTACAAATGTATATTCAGAGCTGTAAATAAGACCGTGATTACAGCAGGTGCTAAAACTGTGTGTTCTAACATAGCCCACTCTATTATTTAACTTTTTTTTTATGCCGTTTATACAACCCTTCTGTTCGTCGCCACACGCTCTCCTATCATTTGTATATATATACGCGTATATACGGGTCATTATTATGTGAATACAGGCTCGAGGTGCACTTGCTCCGTTTGACGCACGCGTCAGAGTTCGTCGCTTCAAGAACGACGATGACGACGCGTATGTCCATTCTTAGTTCTCTGGATGAATAATCCATGCCCATTGCGTTTGAATTCTCAAAGTCGCGTATGCATCCAATCATATCACACCCGATGAAGTGGAAAACAATACAAAGTATTCCATACTACACCCACGCAAGAATTTTAGGCGTTATTACTCATTTATTGAATTGTGGAATGAAATATCTGGTTCCTAATGCAGATTTTATTTATTCACGAAACGTCACGAGTTTCGAGAATTTTCGTCCAGTTACCGGGAGCAAAATATTTTTTTTATGATCTCAACCAATCTTTTGGTTCAATATAAGAAAAAGAGATTTTTATTCAGCATCAGTGAAAGTCGGATCTATAATAATTTCGGTGATAAAAAATGCATCGATATTCGATTATTGAATAGTTCTTATTAATTCAGGTTCAATCGATATTCATTGAATTTGAATCTACTTTAAATATTTAACAAAAATGCTTTCATAAAAAATACATCAATCGAAGAATGTGAAGTTGAATGAATTAATAACATTTGATAATTTTGATTTAACGAAACTTTGTTAGTAACATATCCACGAAGGCTTTAGAAGAAGAAGAAAAAGGAAAAATACGATTGATGCTTTGAAAAGGTCGAAAATAGCGTAAAAATAATAAAACTAAGCTCTATTCTGTTTCAAAAACTTGAAATACCGAAGATTTGTTGGCATTCCAATCGTTATTGGAATAAATAGAAAATCGATCGACTGACTTGCTTCCGATTGTGTTTGCACTTCGGGCTCTGTGTTGAAAGAATTATAAATATCATAGCTTGAAATTTTTGAACTTCGTTTCAGATTACAAATTCAGATTCAACGATGTTCATCGTTTCACCCGTTCGCAAATTTTCAATTCGATCACCGTTGTCCAATCATTGAAAAAAAAAAAGTTAAGGAGGGTGGCTACATACGACAATATGATAAGAATTTAATAAAATTTAGTGATAACATTATTTAGCATCAAATGCAATGACACAAATTTTTTCAAATTTTTCCTCTACATAGTTGTCGAATAATTGGAGTTTACAATATGCAAAAGATATACCTGTATATATCAAAATCCTATGCTTACGGATGTAAACTCTAGTGTTGAATTACTCGAAAACTATGTAGAAGAAAAATCTTAAAAAAATTTTATATTCATATTTAATCCAAAAGAATATGCTCACCAAATTTCATTAAATTCTAATCAATTCGAATTCTCCTATGCTTTTAACATGGCAACATTGTTGCGTGTAGCCAAGCTCCTTAAAATAAGTAACGAGAATGAAAGATACATTTTCGTGTCTTCCTGTATTTGAACTTTTTATTTTTTTTACCTTTGTCACGTTTGATTCTTCTGCAAATAGCGCACATTCGACGACCGCAATGTTGTCTCTCCGGCTTCTGATCCGGATCCAAGATAACCATGTTGACTCAATTTTTCTGACTTTTTATCGAGTCAAATTAAACGTTGAACACACACTTCGGCTTTTGTATATTATCCGTTGTTTTTTTTTTTTTTAGTGTTATTACACTGTTTCCTGTCTTAATGTCTATTAAATATATATTTATTTTCGATAATAAATTGCACTGTGTCCATGGACGATAGTTGAATCCTTGCCGTTCGAGTATTCAGTTCATCAGCAAGATTATCTATTAATACAGATAAATTCTCATCAGTGTTCGAGTAACTCTGAAAAATGAGATTATCTTTGCCAGCCACGCTGGTATCAGAGCCGGCTAGACTCGAAATTTGTTTTTCTTCCTGATTAATCTCTGACTAGATGTATATATGTGTATAAACGTGTTGAGTAAAACACGGAAATATTTTCTTTTATTCACTCAAATATTTCCAATATGATCATCCTAATCTCTCGACTCCGCAATCGCAACACTCTAAGGGTACTTCTCGGTTCCTGCAAAAGATATATAACGTTGTTGTCGTTTTTTTTTTCTGTTTTTGTTTTTTTTTTCTTCTTCATATCTACAATTCTCATCCTCGCGAGCCCTCACGCTCTGCTTAATTAGAGCCGATCCTGCAATTAAGTCGAGTTCGCCAACAGACTGACGGTCATTCATCGCGAGCTATACGCTTTTGATCACGAACGGACACCGAGACCGAGTTTCCTTCGAGCAGACTAATTTGCTGTCTTTTTTATTTTTTTTGTCCGATTCATTTTTGTTTGATCAAGTTAAACGAGTTAAGCCTTCTTAATTTATTTTTTTTTTCTTTAAGCACATTTGGAACTTTAGTCAAATGTTCCATCGGCATAATAATTCGAGATTTCGCGTCGGAGGGTTGAGCGTTAATCCGGGCCAATATTAACGGAATTATTCAATAATTTGTTTCATAAAAATTTGATCAAAATTCATACTCATTAACGAGACTTTCCCTTTTCAGATTTCTTCTTCCTAGTTTCTTTTTTATTATTTCATGACGTAAAAAGAATTGTTTCGAAAAAAAAAAATTGGAAAGTTGATGCGGATATCAATGTAGAGCAGCGGCGGATAGAAATTGAAGGAATTCCCAGGACGATTGGCAACGGGATTGTACAGATTTCAATGTCAACGAGGCGGGCGAGGTAGCGTATGGGTAGAAGCCGAGGATATCGGGTACGAGACTTTAGCTTCCACCCGCCGAGAAAAGTATCTCGACCCCCTCTGTGATCGCTAATTAAGCCTAATTCCTTTTAATTAATCGCGCGTCTTCTACAACGGTTGAGCTGAGTATATGTACACGGATCTCTCGACTATACGCTCGTCGTAGCTCGGCAATTAGCACGAGTCAGCGAGAGGTGTCACGGGCGATATGAGATCAATAAATTTTCTCGTTTAATCGATAAATTCAGGCAGATTTGTGATGATGATATACTCGAAGCTCTTGAGAAGTCACAAGTAATTAGAATTCAATGGCGATTCAGTCTCTTCGTCGATTTTATCACGAGATTATCGACGTTTTTCAAATAATCTTGTGACTTTCGTCTTGCTGCTATATATATATATAACGAAATAGCTGCTACGAATATTTTCGTTGGATCGTGATAAAAATTATTCAATCAAACGTATCGAGATCGATTGAATTTTTGATTTCGTCAAAAACGTTTTTTTCTCTTTTGAATTTTCATTTTTTTCGGAAAACATTTTTTTTTTCTTTCTTTTTGATATTTTTTTTAGAGAAAACGGGGCTGTAAGAATTGTACAAGGATATTTCGGAGGAAACGAAAACGGACGCGTATCATACTGATTTATTCGCGCGTCTTTCAGGACCATTCGTTTAACTCGGTCGCCTCATTAACCGTCGGGACACAACGAATGGGACACCATGAGAATCGGGAGAGGGGAAAAGCGTTTAATCGCGCTATTTCTTATATTTAATGACGTATATCGAGTCACAAAATTAACGTTGCCGGATACACTTGCTTGTATTCTCCGTTGGTTCGTAATATTCCCAGGGCTGAAACGTGAAAAAGACACGTATAGACTTTTATTTTTCATTTTTTTTTGCTCTTCCACGTGATAGAAAGAGAGGATCGTTGGTCCAGAGTTCGGAGAGGATCGCGGGACGGGAGAATATTTACGTTCCGGTTATTTTCGTTTGCCTTTTACCGTTTTCGATTGGCTTTCGTGTAAGGCTGACTCCGTGGCATGCTTTTTCGTTTTTTTTTTCTCGCGCCCCCTACTACCGGATTTCATCGTTTACGCGTTACGAAATTTCTCATTTTTTTGGTTGTTTTTCTGTTTTTTTTCTTCATTTCTACTTTATTTATTCTTCAAGGAGCTTACGTTCATTCCTTCGGACAAGTATTAAGCAGCTTTAAGGTATGTTTATTGAACGGGTGTATTCGAGTAAACTGATACGATTCAATTATCATTTTTTGTTTTGTTTTTTTTTTTTTTTCCATCTGCACTTATTCCATTTTTCAACTTCATTTCTCTATTGTGTATGGAGTTACTACTTTTTTCGAGTATTTGTCATTATCGGGTCCACGATCGATGATTATTTCCTGATTTGTCAAGAGAAGCATCATCGGAATAAATGACTTTCGATTGGTTTGTGAGAAATTTTTTGTTTCCTTTTCAACAAAACTTGTTTGTAGTGAAACGAAATTTTGTTGAGACGATAAAATATTTGAAGGTTTCAACAAAATTTTGTTTTCAGTGGCGTTATTTGGATTTTAGTTCAGTTTCTAAACCTTTGTGCCGTAAGTGAAACGATTCCTGTTTGATATAATTGTGCAATTTCGCACTTTCACATATTTAAGGAATGACGGAGAAATCGTTTGTCAAGAATTCACGTATCTTGACTTTTTTTTTCTCTTGTTTCTCTCTAAAATTCAATCCTTTAGAAAAAATATAGATATACTTGTATAGGATTAACGGAAGATTTTACTTCTGAAAGATCGTGAACGAGATTGTGCAGTTTTGCAGCTGCGGGTGTGCACGAGCCCCTCCCACGAGTTCAATGACGAGAGCACGGGAGAACGCTCCCAAATAAATTCACCCAAATAAATTCACTGCTTCCCCCTGTTAGATTGACCTGAACTCTCGAAGATACATGTACGAAAATACTTTTTTTTTGCCGTGTCCAATGCCGAGGATTAATAGTGATACGATTTGTATAAAAGCTACATCAGTAATAAAAAGTATGAATCTGACAGACGTGAAAATTTGATTGTTCGAAGAACAGTAAATTTTGGAAGCAAACTGTCGTTTTTATTTTCAATTATACTTTTCCGATAAATCATCAAACCGAATTGATAACGTTTTTTTTTTTCGATAATTGCAGCAATGAGATGAATTTTTTTTTTTTTTTTTTCTTAATCCTCGACATCTTAACTGAAGTGATAAACTCCTGCCTCCCATGAACGTACTCAATAGATTATGGAATCGGGGGAGGGGGAAAAAAAAAATTGAAAAAACGTCGCGTTGGTACTTCGTTTCTCCTTTTCGTCACCCGACGACGAAGCTCGCTTTTACGAAGCCCGTGAATCGTTAAAACTACTCGAAATAGTCGATCCACAAAACGCTCTAAACACGTAGATAATACGTGCAAAAAAAACAACGAATCTCCCTTTTTATCCCTTTTTTAATAAAGTAGAATTGTGACCCGTGATTTAGCTGTTTATCGTCATCGCTTTTCCGCGATTCTTATTGGTTCGCTATGTCATTACACGTAGTCCAAGAGAGCTCGAGTCAAATTACGACTCTGAAGTTATTCCGTCTGCTCTCAAATGTTACAACGACAGCTGATTTTTCATACGTCTATGTAAACTCAGATTCCTTCTCGACGAGTCATGCATCGGGAAGAACAATAACGAAGAAAAATTATTCTCAATAAATATCGCAAAAGATAAATTTTATTAAAACTTGAGCAATCGATAAAGAATAATCTTTTGTGTATAATTTATTTTTTCAAATTCAACCAACGGTTCGAATAATTTTGAGGTTTGTTTCATAATTGAAAATAACGTTAGACAAGAAGTAATGATCGATGACTGGACGGAAGGGAGAATGATAAAAAAACATTTTTGCCTTTGAATTTTCCCGTCGAATGAATTCAACATTCATCAAGGGACACCCTCTATTCGCGAGAACTAATGAGCATGAAAATTTGATGTATCGTGAAATTATCATGAGAAGTGTTGATACCGCGATGACCGCATAGCGCACTTCTGGCGCGCGATCCTGGTTAGCTCGGAGACTCGATTTAATTGTCAGATTCAGAGGCGTGCGATAGGAATCGCTTCATTAAACAACGGGCGGTGAACCGCTACAATGTTTCCAAGTATCCAAAAGAATTGGGACACGCGCACCGTTCGCGTCGGATACACCACGCATGTAGACCGAGAGAAAAAAAAATTGTTGATCAAACAGAAATTGACGTTGTTGGAAGAAGTTTTTGTCGATTGAATTTTCAGTAAGTTTATCACAAAGTCGAATAATCCGATCTCGAATCTTCGTAGAATTCTATCAAGATGTCACTCGTTGAGTCAATTCGACAAGTTTTGTTCCATTTTCCAAACTCCTGCCACGATTCAATGAAAAATAAACAAAACAGACTTCCCAACAGATGTCATTGCTTCAGTGATTAAACGTTAAAAAGTTCTTGCCGCACCTGTTCTAATGTGGAGAATGAAAAATGATCAAATTCTTGCCTTGGCACCGATTTTATCTACACTTACAGCAACAGCGATTTTGTTTCTCACTACCCGTGATCTTCGCGAAGTATCTCGAGCCAGAGGAGATTAATACTGTCAGAAAAAAATGTTCCACTCGTTTGTCTAACCATCGGTACAACCGATTGATCCGTTTTGAGCTCCGGTTGAGTCTGAGCTTGATTTTGAAGTATCATCAGAATTTATCGCAAATCAAGGATCAATGAGGAAGGAATCCTTATTAATTTGTGGAACAATTTTTCTAACGATACGCCTGCAACCCTTCGCAGATTAAAATAGACAAAAGAAACTAACTTTCGACCAATCCCTGATCGGTTAACCGCAAATGTGATTTTTTTGATTGCGAATGACCTCGCCTCACTTCGTTTCATCACACGACTTCGCTAATGTTCGTATTTTATATAGGTCACCGTGAACACGAACTCGCATATTTGTGGTTGGAGTTGCCGATTATTTTTAGGTATCTATTATTTCTGGTAATCATCGTTCCCTTCGTTTTCAAAAGTGCTAGCTTTTTGGCTTCTAATTTCGATGATGTTCAGCCTCTAGAGGGCTCGCGTCATTGTCAGCAGGAGGTATGAGCCTGAAATCGTTACTTTGGTACGTTTTAACTTGCAGTATATTCTTGTTGAAAATTTAGCTACTGACGAGGGTCAGGGTGGATGGGAGTCTCGGATAAATCAATCGTTTTGTCCATTAATTTAGGTTCGATGAGAGAAAGCTCGAAGAAAACTCGTCTCGTTCGTTATTACATCGAGAGATAAGAGTCTGAAAACGAAATAATTCGGAAGCGTTTGTTCGGATGAGAATCGAAGACTAGAAAAAAAAAGAAAAAAAAGGATCGTGAAATTCTAATCGGCACCTTTCGTTTCGATCCGTGAATTCGGCGAGTGTATAAGCCACATTCAAAGAGCTTTTCAGCGTAGTCGCATATATATTTAAGCCGAAGATAGAGAGAAAAAACCAAAAATTTACGTAGCACTATCGAGGCATGAAGAGACACTTGGGAAGTAAAAAAACCAAAATCACTTCAAACAATTTGACACAAAATTTAATCGAGCGCAAGCTCGTTCGGTAAGCACCAGGTTTTCGTGTCGCGCGAGGAGACACGCGAGCGAATATCACGTTCCCTTTTAGCACGCAGGGGTGAGTCGAAACGCACAGAAATCGGTAAGAAACCGATATTTAAAAGATCGTCCAAAACGTTTTCACTATCCGGGCGACCAGTTATCCAGCAACCACTCGAGATTAGTATTGTGCCACAGGGATGCGATTACGACGAATGAATTCATGAAAATTATATCCCACAATCAAAATACACATCCACTCAAATTGATCGATCGACGAAATCGTAAAAACATTTTTTCTTTTTTAAATCTCAAAGCCTACATTTAGGCTCTCGTCGGAAAAAAAAAATAAAATACATGAAAAGCACTCTCGTATTTATTAATCGTTAAAACACGTGTCCAGTTAAACGCACATCACACGCGATGATGACAAGTAGTGTTGACAAAACACGAATCACGCGAGCGATATAGAACGCGCAACGGTGCATGCGTGATCGCGGGGGTTCCTCAACGACTGGTAACTTGTGTATATTTAGGATCGGTTATTATCCCATAAGAGGAAAAGATCGGCCAACTGGGGGGTACGTATGTGTGTGTGTGTGTATGTGCATTCGTGTGGAGGTAAATATAGTACTGACATGTATGTATATATATATTTAGGTATTTGTGTGTGTGTGTGTGTGTATATATATATGTATATATGTAGGGATAGAGAAACGAGCGAGAGCGGTGAGTGGACGCGTGAGATCGTGTTGTGTGAGCTCGCGAGCGAGCGAGCGCGCGCGAGACTCTCGTGCGGTGGCTCGCGGGAGGCTCTCCACGCGAGGACGTCAGGCATGACACTCTCGGGAGTGCGGCGAGAGAGTAGACATCAGACCGCGTGTGTGCTGCTCACGCTCTCGTCCGGTGTAAAAAGAGCGAGGAAAGACAGAGAAAGAGAGAGAGGCGAGAGAGAGAGAGAGAGAGAGAGAAACAGCTTTAGAGACAGAGACGGCGGGTGGGAAATCGGTTGCGTATATACCGAGTTATATATATTGTAGTCGATGCTGGAGAAGTCTTCGATTCGTTTCAAGCCCCCTTCGCCTCTGAATGTGTACGTGCAAAGCGGGCCCGAGTCGTGCGCGAGAGGCCCCCTGATTGAGGGGGCTGAAGAAGCAGGAGAGAAAGAGAGAGAGAGAGAGGAGGAAAGATGTAGCAGGAGAGAGGGAGAGAGAGAAAGAGAGAGAACCTTGGAGGAGTGGGGCCACGATGACGATCCTTGCGGGAGGCTGCAGAACAGATTCTTACAGGGCCGCGTGTGGTTTCGTGTTTATCGATATTTTTGGTGCATCTTTGTTGGCCAATTTTCGGAGCAATATGCGAATAAAACATTTCAATAATATCATCTTCATAAAATTTTATGGAGAGATCTATCGTCATATTTTTTTTTTTTTTTTTTTTCAAAGAAATTAAAATCAATTGGCGATCCTGCTATCGCGGTACTCCAATTTACCTTCAACGGATCATCAGCAAACGGTATAAAATCATTCCGTCATCGTGTAAAATCAATTTTTCAGCAGACACGGTATCAGTGGAAACGAAATTTTGTCGAAACCTTAAAATATTTTATCGTCTCAACAAAGTTTCGTTTCGGTACAAACAAGTTATTTTTTAATATTCGAAATTTTGTTGCCTGAATAAAAAAATATTTTGTTGAATAACCTGCAACAAAATATTTTTAACATTTCAACGAAATTTCGTTTTCACTGATACGAGATTTCGATTCGTACGTCGATGTGAGTCAGATACTTGAAAAAATCTAGAAAGATATATTTCGAATTGCTCCTCATGGATACAGGATCGATAAGAAATTCCCCTAATTTTATTAAAATCAATATTTTTCCTCAATTCTCGTTTTTCAAAGATTTCGTTCTCCAATGTTTGATGCTCGCGAAAAGAGTCTCCAGCATCCCGATTCGAAGCGGTACTCTTGGACGAGGAGTAAGAGAAATGTAGCAATAGAAGGGAGGAGGCGAGAGAAGAAGTAAAAGAGAGTCGTCGGGAGAGAAAGACAGAGTCGCATGCAGGGCCCACAATTGAAAGGAGGAGTCGAGGCGGTGAGGTTGGGAGAGAAGGTGCGTGGGTGTGAGGACGACTGTGAAAAGTGGGAGGTCGAAGGAGAGGAACCTCAGGAGGGGGGAGAGGGAGGAGGAGGAGGGAGAAATCTCGCTCCTCACGATGCCCCGTCGGTGAGATGCATTCGCTGGGACCCCCAGAACACACACGCGTTTGCCCTTCGTGCGATCTCTTCCAGGCGGTAAAAGCGAGTGGGGATCGTTGTCCGTGTGTGCTTCCCTCCGTTGGAGTGGGCCTTATGTACGAAGAGTGGTGGAGGAAGTTGCCGCTCACGAAGGAGCCAAGAAGGAGGTTTCGAAGGCGCGTGCCCCGAGTCAAACGAGAGAGAGTCGCGCGGGGATCCTCTCTCGGCTTTGCAGATTTCTCATATGTGTGTATACTGGCCATGTCCTTCTCGTCTGTATACTACTCTCGCTGCTCTCTCGCATGATTATACATACCGAGAAATGTGTAATACCGCATAATCCACGAAATGACGAAAATTATTCTCGAAAATAGAACAAAAAAAAAACAGTCGATTGGATAAAAATATGCATTTTTGATGAAAACACACAGGTTTTCGTTTGCAATTTAAAAAAAAATTTTTTTTTTTAATTTCATACTGCAAGTTTTGTTTTATGCTTGTTCGCGTTGAGCGCGTGTATAGAAGCCTGTCCGAGCATTTGGGAGATGAATATAAATAAGATAGTGCATGCGGAGAGACCAAGTTGCGTGAATGGAATTGCAATTGGGCTTGACACGAGACGAGGAACTTACCGACCCGGATTTCCGCGAGGACCTGCATGAATTTTAAAGAAACACACAGCTGATTGTCTTTTTTTTTTTATTCTCAGGAACTAACTCAGCTGATTGTATGCTCTTGATGATCGAACGAACGAATATTCAAATGTGGCTTTGGAATTTTCTTCAATTATTGAGATCAATCAGTTCTCGAATATTCAATGTTCAATCATTCCATGGGCATCAACAAAATTTTTTATCGAAGTATCCAACCAACGTGCGGAGGACACTTTCACTTATTTTTGTTGTCATTTTATGCTTGGTTTTAAGGAAGATTAATTATAAATTATTGTATCATTTATTTAGCAATTTTCGAGCATAAAAAACGGATTAGACCATGCACTTGATGCTTCAGATATAGGTCGATAGATAAGCTTCATTCTTTCTCTCCCTTTCTCTCTCTCTCTCTCTTGCTACTTTGAGTCGATGACAGAGCTAATAAAATTTGATGACGGATCTGCCGAAACAGGAAACACTCTCGCCCACGTTTTTTTTTTCGAAGTTTGCTAGAGCCCGAACGACCGTGATAGGAGTCGGTAATCACGACGGTAACTACATGTGACGTGAACACGTACACGTATGTATGAGAAATTTTGAGTGAAATAAACATCAACAAGGGACGAGACCAACGTATGTGGATTAGTTCATAATTTTTTCAACGATTTCCTTTTTTTTTTGAGGAACAAATCTATAGTTGAACTATTATTTTATGTACAAATCTTCCATTATTTTACGAAAGACTTGGATAACGAATTGTCAATGATTATGGTAATCTTTTACAAGTTGAATGCCACCTCGAAACAGCTCCATATTTTTTTCTAATGCTTCTCATAATTGTAAATAATTGCCATAATTAAGTAAATAATTGTCGAAGAAGAAATCTAAACGCAAATATTTAATTTACTCTTGTCATTATACCGAAACTGAACAAAAAATTGTGAACCGATTGGCCTGGAACAGCCCATACAACGGGTATGACTCTGGTCCTCGTCAAAATTCTTCGAGAAACTTGGAGCATATACGTGTATACGTGTATGCACACATGCATAAATTTGAGGCTCTCATTTACGCCGTGTTTAACTCTTTATCTCTCTCTCTTTTATATCTGATATGCCCACGCGATCGCGCGAACGTTTTGTCAAAATGCGTCGAGTGAAGGAGCAGCGGGGAATTGATTTCGAAATCAGCATCAGCAGCAGCAGCACCCGAAATACGTTCGATCGCCCTTATACTCAAACTGCCAGCAGCATCGTTGTATTAATGAAACTCTTAAGTTTCGGACCTTGGACCAACTCTGAGAATATATATACAGAAACAGAAACATAGTGAGGGCGTCGAACGTAAGAGAGGGAGAGACAAAACAAGTGAGTTGCGCCCACGATAATTTTTCGGCTAAGGCAATAATATATACACATAATATATGCATATAGGAAGCTTGTCCGCTTTTTCGAGTTGCCGAAACGTTCGGTATATACGCCTACGCTCACGATCGGAGAAGACTCTTCATGAGGATTTCAGTACCGGGTAGCATTATGTTATTCTATAGAATAATTATAAATTCACGTTAAAAGCATAGCGAGAAAAATGTAATTCTACTATCACTTAAGGTTGATCTGCTGACGCGGTAAATAGTCGAGAGACAGCCTATTATTTTGAAATCTGTAAATGAGCCACAAATCATTGATTTAGATGTTATTTTAATAGAATTAGGAAAGTCGATGATTTTTTAAATGTGTGCCCGGATCATATGTGGAAGTTTATTCGTTGTAAAGTGTTTTAAGGAGTTTCGGTACAAAAGGCAAAATGTTAAGAAATTAATGAAATTTGGTGATAATGTTCTTCAACATCAAGTACGAAAACACAATTTTTTTCAAAATTTTCTTCTACTCAGTTATCGAGTGATTATGCATTAAAGCAGATTTCTTATGCCCGAAGTGTATACCTATATATATGGAAACGCTATGCTTATACACGTGAACTTTAGTCTTCAATTAATCGATAACTGTGTAGAAGAAAAATCTGAAAAAATTTGTATTGTCAAATTTGGCACTAAAGAATATGTTCACCAAATATTATAAAATTCTTAACTCTTTGAAATTTTTTGTGTTTTCAACATGATTTAGCATGGCAACATTGTATCGCCTGTACCGGAACTCCTTAATATCAATGTGATTTGACTCACATTGTCTGATCGATCGTAATACTAAATGTTACCAGGGTTTTATTTCTTAGATATATTTCATGGGCATATTTTTTCTTGGATCCTGTTTTGAAGATAAGATTCCTTAGTTTCATTATTTAATGGAATTCATCCAAAGACCTTTTTCTACGCGTACATGCATAGCTTCCAATTATTATGCTCATGGTTCTTCAATCATTTTTTTCTTTTCATCTAACCTTGCGGGACATACGTAAATTGGTTTTGCTAATTCACTTCGTTTGGCTTGAAAGTCATTCGGAATCTCAAGAATAAATGACTCGTTTAAGAATCAAGAAGATAAAACTGTTCGAGTAACGTTTCAATTTTATAGTTATTCATATGGCTGAGCAACGCATTGAAATTAGGAGTGAATGATAAACATTGTTCACACTTAAAAAAGTGATTATCGAGAAAACAAGTTCTAGGATTAGTTGAAAATCGTTGAGTGATGTGAGATTTTATACACAATCGCGTTACAGTATTATATCGTGCAAGCGTGTCGCGCGTTTGTAAGTTCTTGGAATTGATTCTCAGAAGAATATATATATATATATATATATATAGATAAAAAAGAATGCAGGTTTAGTGTCATACAATAATCTTGATAGAAAAATTCTTGTCTCAGTCATTTTCATTCAGGAGTAGCTTTGAATTCAATGAATGGTGGTAGAGGTGGATCTCGTTTTATAGTTGCCCGAGATGTAGAATTCAGATAGTGGAATAAAAAGCACAATTCTCGCGAGGCTCGAGCGGTTCCATTGAGCTGAAAGTGCAGGAATACGCAGACTCATTTTCAAGCCTGTGTGTCCATCGGCGCTGTCTATCTCTTCAAGTTTGCCTGCCCAACGGCATCGTGTACCGTGTACCGTCAGCCGCTCAAGGACCGTTCTTTCGCGCATTCAACTCTCTCTTCCCTCTCTACTGTTTTTCGTATGATTCGCGAAGAATGAAAGCCAGAGAGAGGAAGAGAGATGAAGGAAGAAAGAGATGAAGTTCGGTCCTCCTGGTGGAACATCAATTGCCTTGACGGATCGCCTCGCGGAGATAACTATGCGCGTTCGACTAGCGTAACTGTTCGATATGTTAAAGAAAAGCCGAGGTCTGATGGATGCACGACCGTTTGTGTGATGTAGCTGCTGATGATCAGTTTTACATACGTCATTTGCTCGAGAATCCTGTGTGTTTTTGTAAGCATCTATTTCCGAGTTTCTGCATGATCGAAATATACAGTAGCAACTGTACGAATCCGCTACTGTGTATTTCGTGCCATTTGATGCGCGTTCGCGATGATGTTTTTTTTTTTTGAGTTTTTAAATGAAATAAATTTCAGCGCGACTGAAAGTTCAGCTTTATTTGTTTTATCGTTGAATTTTAGAAGAGCAAATCGAATAGCTCAAGAGACACTCGGGGATTAGTGAATTATTAAGAGGTAGGAACTAGTCAGTATTTTCGAAAAATCGTTTTTTTTTTGCATTTTCTTAATGTAAAGTATTTAACAAGGATTTTTTGGAAATCTTAGACTAATCAGAGCGTTATTTATGAAGGTAAACAAATTTGAGCGCCTCGAGTAGGTAAAAGTAGATAGGTAGCGGCAGCTATAAGCTCGACGATACGAAAAAAAATCGCTTCTGCTGCAGCTGCTGAGGCACAGAAAGGTTCACTTTATGGTGCCGGAAAGAATGATTCAATGTGAGTCTAAAAATAATTTTTTTATCCACACGCCAATTGTACTTAAAATTTTAAACGCATTTTCCTCGAAATCGCGCTTGCAAAGTCGGTGATCACTGTAACTCCAGAACGGCTTGACCAATCGGTTTGAAATTTGTATCACTTTTCCTGTACATAATTGTCCCCAGCATGGGCGAAGGATTTTTATCGGCGATGAATAGTTTTTTTTTTATAACTGAAAATATGAGTGAATTTTTGGTCGAAAAACAAGTTTTGACTTTGAACATCCGCCATTTTGTAAAAAATCGAAATTTTCATTAACTCTTCGTCCAACCTGGGCCCGATGTGATTTACCAATGATCCCCGTTAATTATTTTGGTTTCAGATGATCCAGTGATGAGCAGCGGTGATCACCGCGAAGCACCTTTTTTTGGACCTTCGCAGACTGACTGCATCTCGCTTATTTATTATTATTGTTCAATAAAAATTTTACTGTAGCTACTAGAAATAGTGATGATTCATTTAAGAAAACATTTTTCACTAAATGATAAAACCTTTGTTCGATTTGATTTTTTAACGGAGTATGAAGGGAGCCAGATAAAAACTTGACTCGAGTATTTGATGATCCGCAGAATATAGTGCGAGAAAGGGTACAATTTTCTCGCCTGTTAGACACAATCAGACCGCGCGTTTACGAAGCGTTTTTCTTTTTTCGCGACACAGGCAAACAGTCATAACGTACGCGACATCATTACCACACTCCCAGAGAATGTTAACGAATGTTTCGCACCACCACCGGCTTTAGCAAAGCCACACCGCAGTTGTGTAACACAGTTATACACACGATTGGCTTCTCGATGCGATTTATCGCATACATTTGAAGCCTTTTCTGGAAACTGATTTTCCCTCTTCATTTTTTTTCCCCACTATTTGCAAATAATCAGTGGACTTTTTGCATCGTAGTAAAAAACAACTTTGCTTTCTTCTTTCATGAAGATTCGAATTATTTGTCAAAAGCTGTTCCCTCTATCGGGATTATTGTTCATGAACAGAAGATGGAAGTCTGTACGAATTAGAAAATATCTAAACATCCACAATAAAGAATCAATCATCTCTGAAGATTTGCCACTGACAAATCTGTAGAGGCAAATCAGTCAAGATTCCCCATACACAAAGATCATTCCGCGAATTATTTAGCAATTTTTCTATAAGTAATAAAACGATTGCCGTAGAATTTAATTCAAAAGATGTACGATTACTACTCGCGCTTTCATACGTCAATAGAGCTCCTCTCAAGAATGAAATATGCGAGTGCCACGAACTTTCCCAGGAGCGTATACCCCAGTGGTAATGCGATTCTCACACAAGAGTTTGCTCAAATAGATCGACGAATAAACAGTCTGGTCGGCATCACCACCAACATCACTTGACCAAGTATATAATTGAATCTCGCTCTATACAATGTTAAAAGAGAAAGAAGATCGACCAACATATAGAATGGCTGATTGTGCAATGTGGACAGAGCGCTGATGTAAAAGTGCCGCCGTGACCCTCAATTGGTCGAAGTTTGAGTAAAATCCAAACAACAACTGTTTGCAGATTGGAAAAAAGGAATAATCATTGTTAAATCATAACTCAATCTGTCATCCTGCGAGATAGATATTCTAGGCAGACGTTTTTAAGATTTTCTTTAGAATTCCATCAACAAATTCCGTCGAAACTTCTAGGTACACGCGATTATAAATGATTCAGATACAACGATGAGTCGCGAATAAATC
The DNA here is from genome assembly GCA_037576405.1 of Campoplex capitator. Taxonomy (NCBI): domain Eukaryota; kingdom Metazoa; phylum Arthropoda; class Insecta; order Hymenoptera; family Ichneumonidae; genus Campoplex; species Campoplex capitator. The sequence continues at coordinate 5,197,222 of JARBWI010000010.1, read as the reverse complement.
AGCCGTTCGTGTTTCATTCTAGAAACACATATCCAGCAGCAAAAGAACCTCCAGGGTTCTACGTTTGTTTGAGCACCGCCGTTGTATTCTCGTGAGCGTAGTAAAACGATCGTGAGTAAAAAAAGTCTAGAAAATTGCGTGAAAAAGTGTGAATTTGCTCAAGGCGATGTAGATGGAAGCTTGTTCACGCGGACTATAAACTATTCATTAGAACATGCGACACACCATGATGACGGCGATGTTGTCAAGACGGTGCACACATAACCTATAAGGCAATTTGCCAGGAAGGTTGCGGATTTGTTTATTAGAATCAATGATGAAATTTATATCGAAATGATATAGTTGATGTCGAAAGGTCATTGTTTTCAACTTTTTTTTTCTGACAATATTCAGGCTACCATGTTACAGATGTGGTAAGTCTTATCAATATCAAGAGAACTCGGGGTAGAGTCTTGGGACAAGTGCACTGACAGCTCTGTCGTCTGCTGGCCCCTAAGATTCACCGAAATATATTATTCATTGACTCTTCAAAAGTCAAAGGTTTTGGGGAACATATTTTTGTTCGTTACAATTGTAATCGTTTGGAATTGCAGTGTAACTATTTGGTACCAAAAGTCAGGAGTTAAGTACCAAACGAGTTCGAGTGACCAACAAACTGATGAAACTTATTTTAAGGAAATACAATGAGATACCGTAAACCCCCGCCAAACGAAAAGGGGTTGGGTGAAAAAAAAGCTTGTTGACTCGGTATGGAATCTTCTGTATACTATAATATATGTACACGTATAAACATGCATTGTAGATAGCGAAGGGAGCGCAGAAGAGTGTAAGTTTGTGCAAAAGAGAGCGCGTGTGTATTCCAGGAGGAAAAGCAGAGCCAACAGAAGCGCGCACGGAACGGAGCGCACGTGTAACAAACGCCTCGCAAATCCTCCCTGTCAATTTAATCTCGCCACGAATCCTCCAGCGAAATGTTAATAAGGGCCCACTCTATTCGTTTCCTCCTCGGCGACTTCTCTCTCTCTCTCTCTCTCTTCCCTCGCTCTTTCTTTCTCACTACTTTTGCAAAGAGAAAGAAAGACGAAGAGGGAGGGAGGGAGAGAGAAAGAGGACGTTTTCTCGCGCTCCTCAACGGATATGCGCCAATATTTTATTTTCGCGCGAATCCCCCGGCGAGTACCGGCAACGTTCCCGCATGGAAATTGTGTGCAAACCGCGTTTGCGAGAGCAAAAACTAGTTCTTCTTTTCTCTTTTCTCTCCATCGCGGCTCGTACGCGATTATTCTTCTTCTTTTGCACAACGCGGAGAAGAGAGAAGTTCGTATATATATATATATATATATACAAGCGGGAGAGCAATTTATCGGGACGGTCTCGGCAAGTGTCGTACTCTCGCACTCTCGAGATATCAGACCGTTTTTTTTTTTTCCATTTTTTCTTTTTTACTTTTTTTTTCTTCCTGTTCTTTTTTTGTTTCGGTCCGATCGAAAGAGATCGAGAACGCGCCGCGGTCTCTATGTATGAAAATGCTAATGCACGTGGTGTTAAGTACTGATACTACAAATCTACCGAAACACGGCTCGTGTCGTATACACACACACGCGCAGGTTTTTGCGATTGTGCAATCCTGCATAATTCACCGTGAAGAGTATGAAAAAAAGAAATTATAACCATTAAAATAAGGGGCCGAGTATACAGGCAGGGCTGAAGGGGGAGGCGGGGGGTAGAGATGTGACGGAGACTCGAGATGAAGACTTTTACATCGCCAACGCGCCGCACGCTGCTCGCTGCTGCCAATCGCAACCACGTCAATATAATCTCATTAAAGATCACTCGACGAACTAATGACGCGTTGTGTATAGCGTTGCCTTAAAGAAAATATTTCCAGGCTGCGCACACGATAAATACTCGCATGTAACATGCGGACAGAAATAATAAACATCAATGTATCTGGATATTTCGTGCGGACTTACACATTGATGTACACCTGAGATGCCCCCCCCCCCCCCCCCCCACCGGGTTACTTTCGAATTGAACTTCACTATTGAAAAACGCGAACGGGCCTGCGGTTCTTCGCGTTAAAAATACATGCAAACGGGTGTCCAAATGTATGAGATTTTTCTGCTCATGTAATCATGATAAACCAAAAAAGTATGAATCAAAGGAGTTCGCCTCGTTCGATCGAGAGAAATCTCAGAGGTTCGGTTGTCCCTTAATGCTAACCTCTCTTTCCCTCTTCTTCTTCTTCATCTGCTTCTTATTTTTTCTTTTTCTTTTCGATCACGCTCTGCCTTCTTTCTTTTTTATATCATACGCGTTACATGAAAAACAGTGCTTGATCCATGAGTGGTGATCATTAGTCGATGTCAGCCGGAGCTATTGTACGCTGATCACTCAACGATCGAACCGCGAGCCGCAAACTCTCGAGATATCGCCGCCCGCACCTTTACTTTGATCTCCCGTGGACAAGGTCTCTCTCTCTCTCTCTCTCCCTGATATTTACTTTTACGTCTCTATATTCACATTGTGTACTCAAACTTTATATATCGGTATTTCATTTTTCGAAGCGACAAAAGAAAATCGATATTTTTTTTTTTTTTCATGCGGCAAAAGAATAACGTTACATCACGTGACGTAAGCTCTATGTTGTAAATTATCCGGAATTATTTGCACCGTTCGTGTCAAAGCGATCCGAAAACATGATCAGAAGAATAAAAAAAAAAAAAAAGAAAATAGCTCAACGTGACTTCGAGTGTGTGCACAGAAATTCCGTTTTTCGTAATCGATCAAAAAACGCATAACGATAAATGAAAAAATCACATTCAACTTGTCTGTTTACTAAAATCGAATTTTTTGGAATTTAACAGAAAAAATGAAAAATAAAATGCCGGTAAAGTTTTGATCGCCACACCTCTGATGAGGACCCTTGTACTTGCTGAAAATATGTAAAAAGTCGAGCCCATAACTGTCTAGAATAGTCTCTGTGAACGCGCGTGTACTTGTATATATATATTTGTCTGTCTTTCGTATCGCGCGTAACATTTATTACACGATGATTTTCCGTGTGAGTTTTCGTGTGTATAAGAGCGAGAGAGAGCCTTCGGCAATTGCTCACGACGGCCTACTGCTGGTTGAGATCTATTCCGAGAACTATTTCGCATGCGTTTTCGTGCGTGTGTGCATGGGTCATGCTACCTCGGGTCCTCTCTATCTTCACTAAAAGTTTTGCCGGCTTATTAATGCACTGTGGGTCTTTAATACAGGCGTCGAGAAACCTCGTTCCATCCATCGCCTCGATGAGTTTCTCGTAAGAATATATATATATATAATTTGATCACTATCAGGCAAAGAGACGTATAATAAGTTCGTGACACTGCGACTCTCTCTGATGTTGTCCCATTTTCTTAGTGAAATAAATGCATTTCTTCAATACGCCATAGTGGCGAACGAGAAAACGGTCTCGAGAGAAAAGGGTTACGGAAGAAAATTTATGATCATGTCTTTTTGTTTCCTCGTTGTTTGTGAATAAGCATTGCTTTAGTAAAGTGAAAAAAAAAAGTGAATAAATATATTGAAATCTCTGTGCCAGAGTTCTAAAAGACGCTGAGTTACTCCGAGAATAGCGTCTTAAAACGTGTGTTCAAAGGGGCTTACGTGTATTCGTGTTACAGCTACTATACGTGTTGCTGGCTTTTGAAAAAATTAATCTTTATAGGAGGCCTCAGTTGTGTAAGCCGAAATTTGTAACTCAACTAGAGCGGAATCTACTTATTCTTTAACACTTCGAAGAAATATTGCCATTACTTCTATTTTAGAAGACTATGCTGTTTCCTCAAACTTCTCTGTCGTTGAAATTACTTTCGTATGTATACATATATATAGAACTTCTGACCTAGCTTTTCAAGGCAAACTTAAATCATTCTGATCGCTTTGAAAACTTGGGTTTCATCAATCTCATCTCTGTACTAAGACAATGGAAACTCGAAAGACTTGAGCAAAGAATTTGATGATCAGTCTGATGAATAAGCATGTGGGAAGTCTTTCAATCGAAACCTTCAAATTTTTTTTTTTCAATGATGATTCTTGATCTGAACAGGTCTTTAAGGAGTTTCGGTACAAAAGGCAAAATGTTAAGAAATTCATGAAATTTGGTGATAATGTTCTTCAACATCAAGTACGAAACCACAATTTTTTTCAAAATTTTCTTCTACTTAATTATCGAGTAATTATGCATCAAAGCAGATTTCTTATGTCCGAAGTGTATACCTATATATATGGAAACGCTATGCTTATACACGTGAACTTTAATCTTCGATTACTCGATAACTGTGTAGAAGAAAAATCTGAAAAAATTTGTATCGTCAAATTTGGCACTAAAGAATATGTTCACCAAATTTTATAAAATTCTTAACTTTTTTTGTGTTTTCAACATGATTTCAGCATGGCAACATTGTATCGCCTGTACCGAAACTCCTTAAATGATGGTGATTTTTTTTTCATTTGAGCGATAAGGAATTATATAACGTGGGAGGAGAAAAATACGAACAGAAGACTCGTGACTATGAGCAGAAAAAATTAGACATCAGATGTATGTGCTACCCAATCATTTGTTGGTGAAAAATGCTTGGAATGTTGCTGAAATTGATTGCTCTGTGTCGATCGTATAAGAATTTTGAAAGTAACCAGCGTTTGATCCAAGATAATTCGATTTGAGGATGAAGATAATAGGGAATTGAAAAAAAAAAAAGAAATTCTTCGATATAATTTTGTCTCTAGAGCATAAAAGATTGATTGCACTCCACCCCTCGATAGTAAAATCTGAAATTGATTCGAGTTATGCGGTAAATAACACGAGTTATCGTTATCGAACCCTCGTTCGTTACAAACGTGCCGAGTTTCTCGGTAACTAATTTATTTCTGACGTATCTCGCGGGAGGGTTTCTCTCACCCGTAGTTATCACGATAAGAGACGTGAAAGCGGTGCAAACAGCGTATAGCACACGCTTTCAGGATCATTCGTGCCGCGTACAGATAGCGTCAAGCGTGTGCGTGCCCTAGACATTGAAGCTATTGGCCGTTCGCCAACTATCGTACAGACGCCTTGCATCCGAGCTACCAATATACCAACGAGTATGCCATTTTAACAATATACCGTGTGAATTCCCAACCCTCGGGAGTTTTCGAATCGAGCCGAAGTGTAGAAAAAAGAAAAAAATGGATTTTCAACAACCAAAAACAATTTAAGAAATAATATAATATTCCTCCAATCGTAATAAACTTCTTGTCTAACGTTATTTTTAATTATGAAACAAACCTCAACATTATTCGAACCGTTGGTTGAATTTGAAAAAATAAATTATACATAAAAGATTATTCTTTATCGATTGCTCAAGTTTTAATAAAATTTCTCTTTTGCGATATTTATTGAGAATAATTTTTCCTCGTTATTGTTCTTCCCGACGCATGACTCGTCGAGAAGAAATCTGAGTTGACATAGACGTATGAAAAACCAGCTGTCGTTGTAACATTTGAGAGCAGACGGAATAACTTCAGAGTCGTAATTTGACTCGAGCTCTCTTGGACTACGTGTAATGACATAGCGAACCAATCAGAATCGCGGAAAAGCGATGACGATAAACAGCTAATTCACGGGTCACAAGTCTACTTAACAAAAAGGGACTTTCGATCATTGGTGAAGGAGAAAATTTCTGTTGAATTTGAATAAATTGCGCTAGTTTCACGAACGATTTCGGGTTCCGATGCCACCGTTTCAGAAACAGCTGAACACATCAACAATTGTATAGTTTGCCAAAGATATCTAGAGCCTAGAAGCAAATTTATATTTATTGGAAATAATCCAACGATAATAGTAAAGAAATTTATTGTTTCATTCAGATACTATCACGCCATTATATCGCGAATGATAATATGGAATAAAATAGTTTACACCGAATAACGTTTGTCGCTGTTTAATAAAACATGAGAACATTTCATGGATTCCTAGATAAAGTTAACGATGGGAAAAGCTCAAAGAATGAATTGAATTTCAACAGTTTGTATCAATCGATAAGCTGTGCTGTGTGCAGTGATACTAGCTAAAAAAAAAGTCTATAAGATTGATCGGGAGCGGGATGAAGACAAGGTCGAGAAAGGGAAGGAGAAAAAACGTCCACGGTAGCGAGCCAGTTGCAATAGCGAGAGCACCTGGCTGGAAACCAATTGTCACTTGACCTTTTGCTGCTCGCGTCACAGTATTGCAGATACTATACAGCATGTATACAGCTCGTTCCATAATTGAACTCACCCGTGCATTTGTCATCTTCGACTCATCTTCATTCATCAGAAATTTTGATAAATGTCAACACTTTTAATGACAACCCAATTTCACTGCTGCTAGCATCTAATGATCTGATCGTTATTGACGATTCACCATCGACGGTTTTTCAAAATTGATAAATCCAGCTTTGGAATAGAAAAACAATGAATCTTCTCTGACGTGTCATGAGGATCGTGAGATTTTGACAAAAATTTACAATCAAATTCGTATTTCAATGGGACGACACAGCTTCACGCGAGTCCGAAAGTTTAATTTCAATTTTTTCTTCAATTTCAACAATACACTTGATATACGAAGCTAAAATTTATTTCATGAACGATTATTTCAAAAGGATAATGTTCGATTTGGATGGAGCTGTATTTATATTGAAGTTAGATTTGTGGCTAGAGCGCAGCTGAGCAAAAATCTCACGCTTCCATGATAGTTCCTTGCGGTGTGTTTCTACGCGGAGCAGTAACACTCGTTCTTGTCGCTCTCTTTGTCAGACAGTTTGACAAGCCGACAATTACGAAAGCTTTGTTCAGTACCTCTCCATACATCTCGGCGCAGTTCGATCTATCTCTTCTACGGAGGTAAACTCCGTGGATGTGATGTCATTGAAACAACGGCTACGACGACGACGATGTAGGATCAATGAAACGGCTATTCTTAGATTAGCGCACGTGATGAAGACCGCGGTAAGAGTGATCCGCAAGAACGCAGGTGCGATATTACAGCTCTTGCTGCACTTTCAACTAACTTATAAATATTTCATCAATTGTTTTATTCTAATCTCCAACAATGTACAACTTCGATTCAAGTTGATAGCTTTTCATTGAAATTAATAATCCCATCGATTGTGCATAGGAATAAATATCATAAAATACGATTTCAGAGTCCAGATATATTCATAGCGCAATTTATTCAAATTTAACAGAAATTTTCTCCTTCACCAATAATCGAAAGTCCCTTTTTATTAAGTAGAGTTGTGACCCGAGAATTAGCTGTTTATTGTCATCGCTTTTCCGCGATTCTGATTGATTCGCTATGTCATTACACGTAGTCCAAGAGAGCTCGAGTCAAATTACGACTCTGAAGTTATTCCGTCTGCTCTCAAATGTTACAACGACAGCTGGTTTTTCATACGTCTATGAAAACTCAGATTCCTTCTTGACGAGTCATGCATCGGGAAGAACAATAACGAAGAAAAATTATTCTCAATAAATATCGAAAAAGAGAAATTTTATTAAAACTTGAGCAATCGATAAAGAATAATCTTTTATGTATAATTTATTTTCTCAAATTCATTTTCATAATTAAAAATAACGTTAGACAAGAAGTAATCGCGCGCTTAAATCGCCTAGTTATACGTACAAGAGTCCCCCATGCATGAGCAAAGTTTTGGTACTTTTTTTTCTGCCATGTTAATACAGGCATAATGGCTGAATTGTGACGAATTTAGTCGAGTCGATGAACGATCCCATACACCTTAAAAATATAACACAAAGCTTGATGTACGAAAACGGAAATGCTACGAAAGAAAGTCACGCGTAAAAAAAGTCACGAATATAACAGTATAGCTCCTATACATAATAATTTCTCATTGATAATTCCACCGGAAGTAAGGCGCGAATATCTGACGTTAACTCTTTGTCTTCTATCGTCAGCTGTGCCGAGAGAAAGAGCAAAGGCATAATATACGTGTGACAGGGAGAAATCAACAGATTTTCAGACACGACCGACACGACCAAGACCTCCTTTTGCCTACGCGCGTTCCTCAACTCTGCCCACTGATAAATCTTCAACCTACGGAGAAGTAGCCTTCTCCTTCTTCCACTTTCGCTCGGACGCTTTTTGCCACGCGGATCTATTACGCTATACTGGCTTTACATTATTCAACCGCTTTCGATGCAAAACATTTTATTGAGTGCCAATTAACTTCGATCGATGATTTATTACTCTAAAATAAAATTTGAAAATAAAAAATGAAATGAAATAATTACAAAATAAGGAAATAACAAAGCTCGTTCGCATGGCTTTGCTTCTTTCACGAGAATTAGGATTTTTTTTTTTCGAATAAAAAGAAAAAAACGACCCGTCTCTCTATCGTGGACTGAAATAAAAAAAATAAAAGATCGAGAAAGAGAAAGAGCAGTCGACGTGAATTCATTGGATATAAAGAAATTAACGTGGGTGGACTCGTTCAACATGAAACCGATGGCCGAGGCTGACCATGACCATCGTCGTCATCTCGTTGTCCTGGAGATCACATAGAAAATTTTCAGTGTTTTCAAGGACTTCAAGTTGTTAGTTTTATCGTGAGTTCGTATAGCGTTGGCACCCACGTACCTCTGTACCCGAGCTATATATATTTGATTCTCAATATTTCAATCCTCAACGTCCGCCAGGTTCAACGATGTGATAATATTCATTTTTATGAAAGAATCCTGCAAAGAGTCCATCGAACCTCTGTATTTCGTTGATAATTTTATGAAAAAGATTCGTTGAAGGATGAAAATATTTTCTTTCATCACGATGATTCTCTCCGATTATCTTTTCTTTTCATAAATTCGCAGCGAACAATTCGCTTTATCTTCAAAAAAAGATTCACCGTTATTTTGAAATGACGCGAAATTATCAACTGGTCAATGATCAATAGAGAATTTCAAGCACAAGAAAACTAGAGAGAAAAATAACGATTAATATCAGTTTCTTTTGCTCTCGTTAGATTGCATATAAATGAAAATATTTAAATCCAGATTCACGAAAGGGTAACGCTGATACACAGTCCAATGAGCGAGAAATTTTTTTTTTTTTTTTTTCCTTTTTTTTTAAGAATCTTGCATCGCAATGGACTCGCGAGGAGCACGGCGCTATCCATACCAGCGAATAATGCGTATTTATCGCGGCGGCGTTCCTTTTGAAGCGACGTAGAAGCGTGAGCACAATCCACTCTCTCTCTCTCCCTCTCTCTCTCTCTCTCTCTCTCTCTCTATCTCTTTCATGTTCTCTTCTCCTCTTGTTATATCTCTCGTTGCTCCCAGCCCCCGCAGATCTTTGCCACCGATTTACATATTACGTATAGTCTTCGTACTCATTGTACACACACACACACACACACACACACATACACACGCACACATATACGTTGAAGAACAAGCAAACTTGAGCCTTTGCACAAAGGAGAAGAGAGCGAAGCTTACTTATAGCTGTCATGTTAATCCCTTGGATAGAAGAATAAAATTTAAGTAATAAGCCTCTTTCGGGTTAAGTTAAACTCTTAATTCATGATTTTCACCTGACAAATCGAAGCAATTGCGAATTTTTAATTAAGCTCCAAAAATCTTAAATCATTAATTTGCTCATTAATGTCGCCTGGCACTTAAAAAATGATTACTTTTTTCCAATATTAATTCTGTTACTCCGGATTACAATGAAAGAGCTTAATGGCCCTGTTGATTGGGTCAGATTTACGAGCCAGAATATTTTGCAACCACAATGCTGTCGTATTTAAGGAGTTTCGGTACAAAAGGCAAAATGTTAAGAAATTAATGAAATTTGGTGATAATGTTCTTCAACATCAAGTACGAAAACACAAATTTTTTCAAAATTTTCTTCTACTTAGTTATCGAGTAATTATGCATTAAAGCAGATTTCTTATGCCCAAAGTGTATACCTATATATATGGAAACGCTATGCTTATACACGTGAACTTTAGTCTTCAATTACTCGATAACGGTGTAGAAGAAAAATCTGAAAAAATTTGTATTGTCAAATTTGGCACTGAAGAATATGTTCACCAAATTTTATAAAATTCTGAACTTTTTGAAATTTTTTTGTGTTTTTAACATGGTTTAGCATGGCAACATTGTATCGCCTGTACCGAAACTCCTTAATAAAAAGTTTGTCATAAAAAAATGTAGAAAAAACAGTACATTGAGCTTCTATAGTGTTTTGATTCGTTCGGCAAGTTTCTCGTGTGCTCTCGTTTGCCAGAAAGAATATCAAGAATCCCAACATTCCCGATTTTCGAGCATAAAAGTACTGAATCTCGTCGTTCATTTTTTTTTACCAGAAATTGTGCCTCAATTTTTCGTTTTTTTTATTTTATTTTTTTATTTTCTTTCGAGAAAGAAAGATACCGCGGTTTTCGAGGGTAAAAGAGAACTCGTCGAGTAGAGAGAAGTGCCGCGGCTCCTCTACAGGATCCCAACGGCATACATGCAAGGATGCTGAATAGAATCGCTCTCCGCGCGCGAAATCTCGTTGCGCTAACAATACCGACCGCCCACGTACGAGATATCTTGTTTTATTATAATCCCTCTCTTGGTTCGCGTGTATGTGAGCGCGTGCGCGCTTGCTTTTCTCGCATCCTCTATATATCCTACCGGCAATTGCGCTTCACAGTAGCAATATACTCAACGCCGGCGGCGGCTCCTTTCCGTTGCGTTATACTACCGTGCTGACTCCGGGCCATCAGACTCGGAAGATGCTCACTCCCCGGCTATATGAAAATCACATTTTCTTGTGTGCAGAAAGAAAAAAAAAGGAAGGTAGTGACCGAAGTCATCTTAGACAAGTGGAATTCAGGTGATGTTACATCGGGTTTACGATTACAGTTATTTTGTTGTTGTCAGTTACTCGAGGGATGCTATTTCTCCCCTATAGAAAAAGTATGAAAACATCGAATCGTTAGAAAGTTAATTGATATGCTCAGGAATTTCACGAATTCCTTATCATTCTGGATGAAAATTTAAGATGATAACCGTTTTACATCGATTTTGAAAATCGAGGAGTTTCGGTACAGGCGATACAATGTTGCCATGCTAAACCATGTTGAAAACACAACAAATTTCAAAAAGTTAAGAATTTTATAAAATTTGGTGAACATATTCTTTAGTGCCAAATTTGACAATACAAATTTTTTCAGATGTTTTTTCTACACAGTTATCGAGCAATCGAAGACTAAAGTTCACGCGTATAAGCATAGCGTTTCCATATATATAGGTATACACTTCGGGCATAAGAAATCTGCTTTAATGCATAATTACTCGATAACTAAGTAGAAGAAAATTTTGAAAAAATTTGTCTTTTCGTACTTGATGTTGAAGAACATTATCACCAAATTTCATTAATTTCTTAACATTTTGCCTTTTGTACCGAAACTCCTTAAATTCGCACTCTTGCATCGTCATAAAAGCAACTGTTTTACGAGCCTTCGAAATCAATTTAATTATTGAAATTTTCCGATTCAAAGGTAAGAGAAGGGGGTTTCGATACTTTGTGGAAATAATAGCCAACGGCATGAGAAGCCGATTGATAGCACCCGTTGGAATATAGAATCCAAATGGTCCATGATGCACACTCTCGTGCAACATATATTAATACAAGGAAGAACAAAACTTTACCGCCCTGACACGTACCTCGGGGTGTACAGGACGGACACCAGCTTCCCGGAGATTATGAGAGATGTCACAGACCCTAACACCATTGTATCACATTGGAATGTGCGGAAGAATATATGGTGAGCGGTAGTCACGGAATATCGCATGACACGATGATGTATACAGGGATATTATATTCACCGTGGTGGATAACCAAGATGAAGACATGTATTATCGCGACTGACCCCACCACGACCTTTGACAACTCTTTTCGTATCTTCCCGAGTATACAGAAGGGAGTAAAGCTATCCGGGGGACCTTTCGGCCTCGGAAGAAGACGTGCCGACTCACCATCCACGTGAGGCAAACGTGATTTCTCCTCCTGTCCTCGCCATTGCAGTTTTACGCAAAAATATCTTCATACATCCACCCAGATAAACACGTACGTACAAATTGGTGAACAAAATTCATTATACTTCATTCCTGAACCTTCTATCACAATATTGTGTTTTTCGAATTCTCTAAGTGGAATGTAGGCTTCAAGATATTCGACCACTGATGACAGATCAACGTAAAAATTCATCATTTCAATGCATTCTTCGATGGAATCCAATGAATGATTTTTTTAAATGTTTTTTCCAGCTCCTAGTCGACGAATAATATAAATTTCGATCTTATAAATCACTTCTGGTGCTCCAGTTCGAAATTTGTTAGCAGCCAACCCCGATAACAAAACTTGAAGGTCTACTATTGTTTGGGAACACAATTTTTGCTGTTAGTGTTACTGAATACAGCTGATCAATTGAAACAGTCATTAAGGAGTTTCGGTACAAAAGGCAAAATGTTAAGAAATTAATGAAATTTGGTGATAATGTTTTTCAACATCAAGTACGAAAACACAAATTTTCTTCAAAATTTTCTTCTACTTAGCTATCGAGTAATTACGCATTAAAGCAGATTTCTTATGCCCGAAGTGTATACCTATATATATGGAAACGCTATGCTTATACACGTGAACTTTAGTCTTCGATTACTCGATAACTGTGTAGAAGAAAAATCTGAAAAAATTTGTATTGTCAAATTTGGCACTAAGGAATATGTTCTTAACTTTTTGAAATTTTTTGTGTTTTCAACATGGTTTAGCATGGCAACATTTTATCGCCTGTACCGAAACTCCTTAAGGTTTTTTTCTTCAAAGATATTGATTGATCTTATTGGTTACATGTTTGTGTTTTCGTTTCTTGTCCCCAGGGTCCCCTAGACTGTGATGGTATAGGAGATAATTGTGTGGTATACAGAAATATGTTTAGTGTTGTTATCTTACGACCAGCTTGACTTTGTTTTTGTTTTTCATCAATGTTTTCCTTATTCCTGGTGAGATTAGGTGATCGGATGAATCCTTACAACCCAGTTGACAGTTTTTTGGTTTTTTTTTCATAACTTCTTTCGCATGCTCTTTAAACCTAAATATAGCAACTTCAAGGGTCTGACTGTATATGACACTGCAGCAAAACACACATGCCTACTTTGTCATTATTCGAAAATAATAATTGAATAGATCTAGTGATTCTAAAAAGTCTCATTTTTCAAATGATCAATAATTTAATTGCCGAAGTAGCTTAGACGATAAGATCAATTCCAATACTTAAACATTGGATTTTGACACTGAGCTTCCTCGAGTCTTTCGTTTCCTCGTTCGCTCTCTCTCTTGTTCTTATCCCGTTGTCCATAAATTCCTTCTGGTTTTTTTTATTCTTTCACTCCCGATTAGAAGAATTAACGCGATGGAAGATCACATAAAAGCGCGCGGTAGCAAGCTCATCGAGGTATCGGGACCAGCAATAAGTATTGATAATTACGAATTCATGGTTGAGCGAGTTCCAGCATCAGGCCGAAGTAGTAGTCGAGGCTCGCGCCGCCATTGTAAAATTACACATATATATACAAACGTATGTATATAAATTGTAAAGAAGTGGAAGTGGAAGTAGTGGATATAGCCCTCTATATTCAGTATTTAAATTAACCGATCGATCGGTTCGTGTTCAACCTCGCACATTATGCAAATTTCATTCGCGGCAAAATACACGCAAAAGTATTCTGGAAAAAGCAATTACCGCCGACGCGACAGACATCGGGCGCGTAATACTCTCCAGTGGTCCTGAGGCGATCACGTTCCCTCGCAGCCCCGGTTAATTGCAATGTTCTTTCTGCCTTAATTTCTCCCGTTTCTTTTTTCGTTTTTTTTTGTTGTACTTTGTCATTTTTATACGTTTATTTTTCATCGCGACGTACGGTACTTGATGGAAGAAGTTAAACCCATTGAGGAACCTACCGAAATCATCCAATAATTCACGTATTTTCGGCCTTCAATAATTTTACCTCAATGGAAGTTTTTATATACGTATATACTCGTTGTAATTGAAATTTCGTTTCAGAGACTTCCCACATAAAATATAATACGTGGAACCTTTACTTTTACATCTTGTAATTATTACTTTTTTTAAGTTATTTATCGACACGAGCTTGCTCCGGGGCAACTTCGTAAGTAGGTAGATAATAATTATACGCGTTTTAAATATCCTTTTAAACTATAGTTTGCAAAACAGGTGTTAATACTCATTTGTATATGCTTATTACCGGAGAATTATAGGATTAGGACAAAACTGATGATCCTGACAAAGCTGATTCGAGTTGAATCATTTCATCCGGATGGTTCGGGCTAAGCTTGATTAGGTGTGAATCTGAATTGATTTGCTTTTATGTCCGAATTAAATTCGTTGAGATAAATGTCATGGAAAAGGATCCGTTTTCTTCGTGTCCGCGTTGTCTCTTGACTTTCAACTTTCTTATCAACTCTTCGCTGCTGCTAATACCAAAATAAATTATGAGAAAATACAATACATTACCATTACACAAAATCTAGTTGGAACAGAATAAAAGATCTTTTGGTCCATAGAAGACAGAGCAGTGATACACGTATGTCATTCATTTTTGTTTGGGTTCGGACGCATGCGCATCCGCAGGCGTAGGCACGCGCTCGCCATGGTGGGAGACTGGAAAAACTTGAGATTATCTATTACGAAATCATTAGAATTTACATGACTGGTTTCAAGAATCATTATTTCGTGTTTAAAATATTCGACGCCTGCGAATCTTTATCAGCTTCAACTTTGTCACGTTTCAACTATAAAATTTTCCGAAAATTATCATTATTTGATTGCTCATTTAATTACAACTCCCGGTTGGAGTGGTTATCGAACGGACCGCAATAAAAAATATGTTTAACAACCGTGAGGAATAAATTTGCCACTCTGAACAAGCAAACGATTGACAGATCTTCATCAGTTTATTCTCATAGCTTCTGCGATGAAAAAATTGCGGATGCGCTGAATTTTTAGTTGGGAAAGTTTTTTTCAAGACAGTTTACGTTGGAAAAGACTCGCGAGTCAAGATTTCAATGGGACACCCTGTGTATATATGATGTCAACATAATACGGAATGAAAAGAGAAGGAAATCATTATTATTCCGATTCTTTTTTTTTTTTGTATTTTTTTTATGCTGACAAGCGAGTATTTCTTCAAGCCTGTCCTTCCCCAAAACAGTCCTACGCACTTTCGCGTGTGTATATACAAATAAATATAAGAAAAAAAAAAAAAAATGTATTAAAAGTCTCGCACCCACGCCTCGTTTCGGTACAGCGGTGAGTGGGGATTTTAGTCGACGGCGCGCGTGCCGGAATCCTCCGGGCAATGGTTCATCGTGGGCATAATGAATCTACGCTAAGAGTTCTCTCCACGTGGGACCAGAGCGTTATTCATCCGTGTGATTTGTATGTGATAAAATGAAACGCGTGTGTCTACACCGAATCATCATCTCCCACATTTATTTCATGCCGGAAGATGTCTCGTTCGGTATGGGGAAGAGCGTCTGCATTAGCCAATTAGACGGAATGATCAATAAATCGAAATAGTTTACAACGGGATTTTTGTACTGAATTTTTCGACCCTCCAAGACGTAATCAAAATTAATATCAATCGGTATCGAACGTTCAGGTCCAATAGTTTCATTGATTAATGATTTCCTTCATCCAAGCAGCAAGGGGTTGAATTTTACAACAAATTTTTTCAATGCCAAAACGGAACTTCGTTAAAACGAGAAACATTTTGTTGTCCAGACAAAAGAGTTCCAGTATTTTATGAACCAGTGCGTTAAGTTGTTAGGGCAGCCCTATCTTGAACCAGGGTCTTTAAAGGCTTCGACATGGATGCCATTTGGCAACATTCCCATAACACTACCAGATCAGGCCCCAGCAAGGCATTGACAGGTTTGCCCGGATTATTCGAAAGATGGTTCTCTTAAGGCAACCCGTTGAGGGCCTAGCCAGGTTTCACTAAGCTCGACAGTCCTTTCAGGATCCCGAGCAGGTTCCCATATCAGGGCCCCAAGTAAGTAAGGGACATCCAATCGGGCCCTTTTCGCAGCCTCAAATGAATTGATGCACGGGACAATTAGCAGGATTGAAATTGATTGCTGGCTGATGACATTCGTCGGCGTCTTGACACAATAAATTTTTCATTCAAAGGTTTTTCTCAGCAGTTTCTCGAGTGCTAAAACCATCAAGTGGATTGTCATAGGTTTCATCTGCCCATTAAATGTTCATTAGCAAAATCTGGCCTATCGCAGGTGTTCGGTGCAACCTGCACGATCTCCGTGACCCCGTATACACGTATACGCGCAAAGAGCGCAATTCCCCAAGAACCGCAGCCTTGATATAGTTCGCCTACACACCAGCGTCCATAAGTTCGTTTAAACGCGTAGAACGGGCTTCGCTATCTTCCGTATAGCCCACACCTACGTTCAGGTGATGGTAGTTCCACTTGCACGGCAAGGACACGCTTCACAAAAGTCACACATCGTGGGTTCTAAACGACAATAATAATAACAGCAACAACAACATCAACAACAGCGAAAGCGAAAACATTGAGAAAACAACGACAACGATAATGATATCACTTCATCAGGGTAGAAGAGGCATTTGCTATTACGTTATCAATGTGGCAATAGCCGTTTTTGCGTAACACGTGAATAGGTCATTATACACGTGAGAAATCGTAGCAGCACCTACGTCGATATCGATGTAACACGTATTCAATAACGTTTAACTTCCACGTTTTTATATATATTTGTACAAGTAATATGTAGATTTCTCTCTTCACATGTTATAGATCCGCTACGTGATCTCGCGTCGCAACATTCAAACAACAGCCTCCGCGTGTTGCTAGTTTGGTCAGATGAATAAAAAAACGTATACATAATGTGAAAAGTAGTCGATGAAAATTTTTCATCGAAGAATATCAAGTGGATACCTTACTGAATCTGAGATCCTGTATACTTTCCTTTTAACCGGCAACATTACGTTGAATCTTTGATCGGGTGTAAATTCAAACGTTACAGAATCCAAATTACAGGACGAAAAGAAAGAAAAATTTCGGATTTGAAAAGAGAAATAAAAAAACGGTTTCAAATAGTAGATCGCAATGACGATATGATCGGAGCGTGGGCAGAGATCGGAGGAAAACGTCCACTGGGCGATCGGGCACGCGATGCGTGGGCAACAACGATTCTTCGATAATTAAGATAATAGATAGATTGTTGGCAGTAGCTCGTTGTCTTACATTCTTCAGCGATAGATTATACGCAATTTTTTTTTTTTTTCATTTACAGAGTATTTGCGATAATTAACGAATAATAGACGAACAATGGAACAGCGTAATATCATGTTGGGAACAATTGTAAAAATAGTATAATACAACGAGTCAGTTACAACAAGTGTGGCTATTGGGATAACGTCCCTTTTTGAAGTAACAAACTTTTCTTATTAATAATACAATGAAATTTATTATATCGGATTCAACAATAGGAGCATTCCTTCTGATTCGAAGGTTTTAAAAATTCAACAACGCAAATCTTGTTAATTCGCGAAAGATCAGTTAAGACTAGATACTCTTTCGAGTCGTGAATATATATTTGTATATATATATATTTTCGAAAACAATATAGGTATGAATGGCCATTATATTGTACGTCGGAAGATCTCTCTCCGTCGAGGCACACACGAGAGCGATTTGCATCGAGCAAATCTCTTGGATCGGTATCCCCTGTGGTCTGGCTGGTACCTCCCGGACCTTTACTTTCCATCGCGTCCCTTCCTTTTTTTTTCTTGTGTTCCTGTCTCGATTATACAAACCATGGGATCAGAAAGAGAGAGAGGGGGGAGAGGAGAGGGAGAGTGAGAGAGAAGACGGGACCCACGAGATAAGCCCAACCGTGGACGACAACGAGTGCGCACAAGTCTTTGCCAAGAGGCTTTTTTTTTTTTTTCTTCTTTTCGCATGCGCACACAAAATACATGTGCTCTCGTTATCCCTTCCGGCTACAAATATACGTACAACCGTATCTTACATACACAAGTATATATGCATCCACAATAAACATGACGTCAGCTCCTCCAGGGTGCATTACATATACGGGTTCGTTACGAGAAATGTGTGGAAAATTGTAGATATTATATTGATACAGATATTACGTAGATGTATGGAATCATCTTATTCAATCATTTCGCAACGCCTACGTTCGAAATATTAGATTTTATAAATCTGATTAATGAATTTCGTCGCTTATTTTATTAGTCGTCTGAAATTGTGAATGGAAAATCTTTTCTATCTGATCCGCAATCCTGCACTAATTGTTATTGTTATTTTCATTATTATTTGCATATTTATCCACCAGCGGCAACGATCATAACTGCTGTAGTTCCGAGGCTAATTGCTAGATTATTGCAGCTTTTCTCAACTCTGGGATCTTTGTTAAGAGCACAAGGACTACAGATACTTTGTACGTGAATCTGTGTGTGTGTTTTTTTTTCTCGAAAACAGATATTAGTTTTTTGGTGACATTTTTTTTTTTGATTTTTGGAACGTTCGTTCTCCTTCTGAGAAACTGTTGCTCGGAGTTGTCAGTTTTTTAGACATCACTAGGCAATAATTTTACATCAGGAGTTAAGAAAAAAAGTGGCACTCTTTACGGTGGCTTAGCCCGTACATGTGTAAGTATATTTATAAGAGTGCAGTGAGGGCTATTAGCGAAGGAAATTACGAGTTGATAGAGAGACTCGGCAACGCCCAACACACGCAGGCGCTTCGTAATGGCATATTTATATAACTATATATATATACTCCGGTATATAGAGAGCCATAACTGAATTCGCGAGGTGCCGAGTCGAAAACATATAGTGTAACAGCATCACGAAAAGATCCCGAGCCTGAGAGAGCTTGCTCGAGTGAACGTGAAGAGAAAGAGAAGGAGAGATGAAAGGCCTTGTATATTTATATATGTGTATAATGGGGTGGCGAGCATCGTGGGTCACTGGGTCTAATTAGCAATCAACGATTTATCGCACTCGGATCGTAAGGAACAAGAAGTTAAGCAACGGCCACAGAGAGACTCTCTGGCAACAGCTATCCGGACCTTACACTTACCTTGAACACAGTTTCGCCCTGAATCACGACTGTTAGTATCTAGATTATTTATTCTCTTTTTCATTCAATTGATATTCTTAAAACTTTGAGAGAAAAAAAAATTACTTTCTGTATCCCGATAGGAGCTACTCCTACTCGTTTCTCGGTTGATTGTAAAAAATTAAAAAAAAACTGCGGAAGGTTCCGGAAAATATTCGATGCTTCAATGTCAAGAGACTTCGTTTATTCAGAAAAGGAAATGAAAAAAAAAAATGTTGGATATCGCGAAGAATCGAGCAGGATTACATTATTAGTAATCGGACAGACTCGACTCAGGAATTCGCGTTTTAATTAAGGAACGAGGCTTTTATTGTCAAATGTAAATAAAAATTAGAGAATTCGAGAATTCACAGGAGCTCAAACGTAGGCCGGAATCAAACGACTTCGATAAAGCGATTTGAGATTTTGCTTGTTTCTATCGTTGCAGATTATCGCTACTTCTCGAATTTTATATGAAATTTGTCCTCAGAATAAATGGGGACAACGTATGAGAAAGCAGAGAGAAGGAGGGAGGAAAAAACCAGGAGAAAATTCATTGTGCAACAACGCATGATGCATTAATGAACGTTTTGTGAGAAGCGGCAGCACGAGAACAGGTGAACGGCGTGAAAGTGCTGCCGGTTAATTGTTAATTATTGTCGGCCAGATAACCGTATTTTATTTTCTCATTTTTTTTAAGAAACTTGCAATTTGGAACAACATCATTGCTACGCGTGGGCGGCTCTTGTCGCGTCAACTGTATTTCGGATCAAATCATTTATCTCAAGCTCCTAAAACTCAAAAATCCAAAAATTATCAAGCTTCTGGCTTTTTTTTTTATTCCAACAGCAGCAAAGTATGATCGAACATTTTTCGTTTCCAGTGGCACGAGAGTCGTGGTTGTACACAAAAAAATGTGAGGAGCAACGTTTGAAACGACCTCAAGCCATTTCGGAGGCTTCAGCGATGAGGCATAAAGAGGTTTCCGATCTGAATCTACGGACACGAGCTTTTCTCTTACATTACGGTAAAACTCGATGAAAAAATCGATTTGGAAAAAGTGTTCGTTTATTCTTATATGGGATAAAAAAAAAAAAAAAAAAAAAACAGTTAGCGGTCGCTCAGTGTAATGGTAATTGGAATGTCGATGACGCGTGTCCTCGCCACATATGATGTGCGCCTATATGTATTCTAGCAAGGATCAGAGATCTCGAAGCCTGAGCACTGGATATAGATTTGAGAGAACAAGCAAACGAAAAAAAGCAATTATTCGAAAAAGCAAGCAGTTCGTGTTTAATTTCCAGGTGTCCCGTTGTACGAGAGGGGACAAAGTGTTTCCGATGACATTGGCGAATGCTCTGCCCTTTATTGGATGTGGCGCACTCTCATCAGGATGGGATGAATTATTGATGAATTTTTCTTTTCGTTCTTTGCTTGGACTCGTGCAGTTAGAAAATAAATGAGAAATCGTTAAAGGAAAGGAGAGAAGGCCGAAAAAAAAAGAACACAAAGGAGGAAATACGATGATCGTTGATGCGGAATTCGCGAGGATAGTAACCAGGTGGCTGAACCGATTTATCATGATCATAACATTGACAACGAGAATGGCGAGTGTAGGCCGTTGAAAAATACAATTTTTATCTCCAACAATGATCATTCATCAACGATGTTTATTCATTCGTACAATGCTTGGTTCGCCTCATTGATTCATCGGTCCAGAAGGAATAATAAAAAATTACGAGAAGCTCTGAATAAAGTTGAAGAATATTTCGACAAGATTTACCGAAAGATTGTTTTAATGCTTAGGTCTTTTGGGGTTATGGAACGACTCGATGATTCTCGGTGGAATCATTGGATCGCGGTTATTTCGAAACGCATGAGGGTGAAACGAAACAAAGTGCTCTCTGCATCGTTTCGTTATAAAATGAGCGACGGATGAATAAAGTGCTACCAAATGGACGTTATTTATCGCAGCCTTGCATTAATGAGGTTATTCATTTATTTCCAAGTCGTTAAACCTTCTCTTTTTTACGAGCCAAACGTTTGGTGGTTCACCCAATTGTATTGGTATGAGTGATTAAGAAGTGAATACGATTAAGTCACGGTAGTGACAAGCAAAAACTTACTGTATGTCTGCTAACAACTATAAACTTTCACGGTTCGATTTTTAACCCCCACGACTATCATTTTTCTTTTGATACCTGCATATAAAGCGTGAATCGAATCTGACATAATTTATCAGAAACGTGAAATAAAGTTGTTCGTGTTTAAAGATTTCTTCGATCGGTCTTTTTCCTTTCGAATCTTTATCATTTTTATTATTTTTCGAATAACACACCGATCGAATGATTTCAGCATTTGTGATAAGCTTTTTTTATACGAATGAAATTACTCAATGTTTTGTTTCGTTTTTTTTTTTCATTTACCAAGCACGACAGAAATGTTTCTCTCCTAGGATAGTGGGTGTTTCCGTTTGATACCTGTCTCCCTCTCCCTCTCTTCCTCTCTGCCTTTCTATTCTTCCTTTCGATACTTCAGAACCATGAAAAAGTAGATTTCAGAGAATTATGACGAGAATCCAAAAAGCCTTGAGTATTTTCGAGGCTGCAGAGATGCAGTCTCTTCTCTCGTTCAGTGTCCTTATTACGACAAATTTTTTTTTTTCTGTTTCAATGGCAAATCGGAAGTTTCACCTTCGCAAAGTCGCTCAAATCGTTTTGACGTTGTTTACTGTAGTTCTGTATGTACGTGGGGAGGGGGGGGGGGGAGGCGTCGGCGTTAAAATACTTTTCTAGTTTCTTAATATATATAAATGAGCCTCCGAAACGCATTTACATATACACAAATATTTCATCCGTATATATAACGTAATTAGCGTGGGTGGTGTCGAACGCAATGCCTCCAGGGAGCTAGAAGAATAAAGAGAGAGGCCGAGACGATTTTGCTCGGCACTCGGTCACGAGATTTTTCTGGCTCTTGAAACTTTTCACTTCCCCTTCTGTCACTGTTTTTGGTTATTTTTTTTTTTTTTCCCCATTTATCTTTCACCAGTTGCATCATCGTATTTCTATAACTTAGTCCAACGTATGAGAAAAACGTAGAGAAGTTGGGAGTTTGACAGAATCGACACGACACTGCCGATCGTCTCGAGAATGCCAACTAGACTGGCCTTCCTTCCTAACCGATCTGTAGGCCCACTTCCCAGCTCGTCTCTTTGCTCATCCCAGGAACATGACACTACCAATCAAGCTGTCATTCTCCTTTGCTCTAACTCCGAATTTCAATCGAATATAAAAAAAACATAAAAACTCCCGACTGAAAAACTCCTTTACTTAAGAAAATAGTAGTAAACTTTAAAAAGTCTGAAATAATAAAAAAAAATAGATGTCGGGATTTTCGTCGGGAGATCTGTACTTCTTATTCAATGATTCGATTAGAGACATCTCCCGACCAAAATCCCGACATCTATTTTTTTTATTATTTCAGACTTTTTAAAGTTTACTACTATTTTCTTAAGTGAAGGAGTTTTTCAGTCGGGATTTTTTATGTTTCTTCAAAACAATTTTTTTATTTCACACTTTTTAAAGTTCATCATTTTTTAATTAATTATTATAAATATAATTGAATAATTAAAAAAATAATAGTAAAAATAATAACACAATCAACCAATCTGTCACAGCAACAACCAATCGGTCACAACCAACCGAGTGAAGTATGGCGCAGATGTTGCGAGTGAATATAGTTATGGCGGCATCACCTATCGTTGTGTCGATATGGTTGAACGGTGATTTTTTCTTTTTCTAATTATTCTTTAAATATACAAGCAATCGTATCAAATTACGACTCCAAACCTCGTCCACTAGTAATAGAACCTGTGTCTCAAATTTAGTCAAGTAATTTATCGCCGTTTCAACAAACATTCTGCTTGAAAAATTCGTGAAAATCAGCTGATCGCGGTCAAACGCATAACTCCCGGCTTTTGCCCGAGTGGGCAGTCGGGAGTTAAAAAATAAAAAAAAGTAATTACCGGCGGATATATTCTCCGATTGATCGATCTATCAGCTGCGAGTTCAGTCGAATAAAAATTCTTCAATTTCAGCAAAATTCGTAAACATCGAATTTCAACATAGTCGACAAAATTTTAGTTTTCCAGTGGAAAAATTATACGAACGAGAAAAGCTCTGGTACAATCGCTGTATTATAATTGTCAAGATACAAATCATCGATGCAACTACTTATGATAAGAAGAAGAAAAAAATTATCATTATCGAGACCGGAAACGGTACTGATGCCGTTAGCCCGTCGGTGCAGTGAGGAAGCACTTCCGTGTGCCATTCGATCGAACACACATTTTTATCGATATTCAAGACTCGTACGAACGTCCTGATGCTCGAGAACGTGAGACCGGTATGGCTCATTCTTTATTTACATTAACCCACGAACATACATACCGATATAAACGTATATAAGTGCGTTATTTTTCTTTTTCTCTTTTTTTTTTTTTCCCCCGGCACTTTATATTCGTTCAACCGATTTTATCGTCTCCTGTGCCGACGATAGGAGTACAGAAGTAGTTATTAAACCTCGTAACTCTTGGGCACCCGAAACGAGCCGAGAATATTTTCGGTTTTCATTCGATATACGAATATAAGTACGCTAATTCTTAAATACGCGTATCCATATCGACGAAATTGTCTCTCTCCCTCTCTCTCTGACTTTTTTTTTTCGTTTTCAGACACTTTCGTACGAAATTACTGACATATATATAGATATTCGTTTTTATTCAGTTTGTATCTCTCTCGATGATCCGTAAACGTATTCGTGTATCGATGGGTATGTGAGCGAGTGTAGTGTCTGAGCGCGATGTCCGCCATGTCACAGGTATAAATAAATCGTTAACGGATATTATCATTGCATATTCATATCGTCGCGAGAGAGCGTTTTCATATATACGAGAGAGAGAGAGAGAGAGAGAGATACGTGAGAGGGGCTACCGCGGGGGGGATTACGGTGGGCGAACCGGATCGAGATATGTCGAATTGACGGTAAGGTGACGCTCGATTTTTCTCGACTTGCATATATTTATTTATTATAAAGAAATACAGACGCGTTACGAGCGTTTACAAAACTCGATACTTTCGTTAGCAGCTTGAGGTTCATTCGGTGTTTAAATGAGAAAAACAAAAAACAAAAAAAAAGTGAAATTAAGAACTAAGCAGTTTTAGGCAAGTAGCACCGTTTATTATCGTTACTTTCCCGGCTTGAATCGAGTTTTGTATGAGAGTATGAGGGAGAAAAAAAAAATTTTCGACATGTTACTTGCCCGTTCACGAATGTACCGTCAATCGGTGGCAGCACACGTACATTCACTATTTATGCGCCAATTTTATTGAGTAGTAAAACTCGTGTTTGGAATTTTTAAAAAGATATCGTCGGTACATGAAGCAGGAAGCTTCGTGCACGATTTAGTTGAATCGCGTTTATTCGAATCTTTGAATTTATTTTTTTGTAAAAAATTTTTTTTTTCGTAGGCAGATCCGAACGAATATATTTTTGTAACGTCGAATAGTGCGAATTGATAAGTTTCAAGTGCGTAATAAAAAATTTTGTGGTATTAATAACGAGAAAGAATTTAAAAACTGATGCAAATTCGAATTTTCGTACTCGAGTTATCTGAAGGGATGAGAACTTTTATTTTTATCGATGGAACATCATTTGGAGGACAAAATTTTTATCACGTACGATTTACGAAATGTTGATCAATAAACGAAATTGAAATTTGGATAATTCAATTCGAGAATCACGAAAAAAGAAGAGAGACAGTAATTTGTTATTATTTTTTCAATCGAACCATTCGTTATTGCTCTTTTCGCTAACGCTTGACAACAAAGCGATGATATAATAAGGTGAATCCTCGTGCATTTTTTTTCTTTGAGAAAGAGGGAAGAGAGAAAAATAAGGAGAAACGTATAAACTCGCTGTCCAGGAGTCCGGTGAGCCCTCGGAGGGGGTCTCTTTCTCCTCCGTTAGACTCTCTCTCTCTTTTTCTCTCTTTCTCATTATTTTCCATTCTATACAAGAACCGATGAAACATCAGGAGACAGAGAGAAAGCGAGATATCGGGAGCGTAAAATCCGTGGGTTTTACAGCCAAAAGTCGAAAGTTACGGGCCTGTATTTTTCGTTAAATTAATTTGAGAGCCGGTACACACGAGGAGGCGGAGCAATTCCTATGAGTTAATACAACGCTGTATATATTTCAAGTCAACAAAAAAAATAAATAAAATAAAAAAATGCAAAGAACCATAATTTTTTTTGAGAATTTTATCATTAGGTTACGTTCTGCAAAACTGTCTTTTCAAGCATTCTTTTTCCCTTTTTTTTTTCAACGAAATTGATCCTTAGAAAGGATCGATTTATATGAACTTTCAACCGGTAACAAACAGCTTTTATCCTCAACAGTCCTAAAAATCTCTGACTCGGCAATTTCTGGTTATTTCTTCTTCGATATCACTAAATTTGGGACTATGACGAGCCGAGCATATTAGGAATGGTTGAAAACTCGATTTAGTAATTAGTTGTAAAGAAGAAGAAAAAAATTACCGACTGATATTATAATTAACAGTGGAATCATGCGGGGGAACAACTATCACAGAAGAGTCTCGCAGTAATTACGGAGAAACAGAGAAAAAAAATTAAAAAAAAAAAGGTTTAATATTAAAAATGAGAGAAATGAAGAAATAAAGAATGAGAGAAACGACGAGTGTCCGTCCCGGATGAAATAATCTGTGAGAATGCTACGACGAATAAAAACACGCGCACATACGTACACCCGCAAAATCACGTTCGCATATACGCATGCCCTGTGTGTATACATATATATATGTTTTCGGGTATAATATCTTAATTGATGATTCACACGCGCGGCCACGCCTTCTCAGCTCGTTAACTTGAAACCGCAGAAAGTTTGCGTCACTTTTCGTTTCGCCAGTTGCACGCATATATATATATATATATGCAGTATCGTCGTTACAATTTTTTGCAAGGTCGACTTTTCGCATACGTAGTTCTCACTCCATCACCCCTCCCCCTCCCCCTCCTTCTGGAGCCTCGCTTCTTATCATTTTTTGTCATTGAAACCGAGTCGAAAAGGAAAAAAGTTTAAATGAGAAAATCGTAAATCCCCGAGGCATAATCCGGTAATCAATTGCTCCGCGAAACTCTTCCGACATCGTTTCGAATATATTACGAAAATTAACATATTCGCGTGTGTTACGAAATTTGAAAAATTAATCACGGTTCTCTGGGTCGCGAGCAGTTTTTCTCCACTTTTCAGTTCTCGTTTCTCCCATGCGAGTACAAAAAAAACGATATTTTTTTTACGATTCGTCCAGGCTGCAGTTTCAATTCACCTCAAATATTTTGTTGCTTTTTTTTTTGCAAATTTTTTTGATTTGTTCAGGCAACAAAATTTCGAATAATTCAACAAAGCTTCTTCTTACCGAAACAAAACTTTGTTGAGAGGATAAAACATTTTGTTGTGTCGTCGAAATATTTTGGTGAACGAATGTCAACAAAATATTTTGAGGTTTCAACAAAATTTTGTTCGTCGATGCATACGTTTTAGCTACAGATTCTGCTCGTACTAAAACAACATATATATAGACGATTGGACAAAAACACAGGTAAGCCATGAGCACGCTCATGGTCACACCTCGTTAACGCTCCCTCTCATCTGTTTACATCACGAATACGATTCGATCAAATGTAAATATTCCATTCACTAGTTTTCTCTCCTATGGTTAGATACGAATCGAGCACATATATTAAAACGACTTTACAAACACGAGGTTGTGCAACGTCGTTTTCAATGAATGGACGAGGGACTTGAATGAGAAATGAATCGATAGACAAATCTCTTGGGTAAAGATTGTCGATTTCTTTTATTTTTCATGAGCATAAAATATTTGATTTTTTGGGGCACGCTGTGCAGCGTGCACGTTCATTTGCGCCTGTGTATTTTCTATCGGCCACGTTAATTCGCGGGTAGGAAAATTCGATCACGAATGAATTGCGATGAAAAGAAAAGGGAGATGAGATGCTAATTCTTTTCGTGGGGAATGAATTTAAATTGGCGCGCTTGTGCTCTCCCCGTGCAGCAAATGAGGCGCGCGCGGGCGTGCACGCGGTCACGCCTTGTTAACGCGCGTCGTGAGACCGTTTCGAACTTTTGGTCACTTTCATTTTGGGCCTATCTTCACCCTCCCCCGTCTACCCCTTCCTCGCCATCCACCCTCACTTCTTTACTCTCTTTCTCTCTTTCAGAAGAACCGGCTCAATGAAAGAAAAAAAAAAATCTGTCAGAGAAAAGATATTCGCACTGAAAACAAAATTTTGTTGAAATCTTCAAATATTTTGTTGCTCAAAATATTTTAGCCTCTCAACAAAATTTCGTTTCGGTATAAAGAAGCTTTTTTGTAATATTCGAAATTTCGTTGGCTGAACAAAAAAAAAAATCGTTGAATACGTGCAGCAAAATATTGGAATATTTCAAAAAAATTTTGTTTTCGGTCTGCACTTTTGGATTCCACATTATTTTGACCCTCTCCAGCGCATAATACCATTCAATCATCCCTCAAAATACCTCATCCAACCAGCATCTTCGATGCTTCATCTTTCGCAAGTTTATATTTTTTCACGATCGTTCTCTGTCCTGTTCCTAATCCTCAGAAATATTGTTGATCCGAAATGTTTTTATTTTTTTAATTGCTAACAACTTTTTAGCTAATCGATAAATTGTATGGAAATGCCTAAAGTTTTTGTAACGGAGTAATGTATCCAGGAGGAAAGAAAAACTTTAAATAAAGTCTCGAACAACCTTGTTTCGAAGACTTTTTGGAAATTTTTTTTTTTTTCCATTTGCATATCGAGATTGCTCGAATATTTCGTTCCGATAAAATGATTTTATTGAATTTTTATACCTATTCGAACTATTGACATCCGCGAGGTCAGATGAGCAGGAAAACGAAAATTTGCTTTACTTTTTTAAGCTGAAAAACTATAGATTTTGAAAAATGCTATAGTCGACGTTAAAAATTTAATCAAAATTGATGGAAAAAGACTCGGCGAGTAGCGTTCACCGCAATGACAAACGAGGCACGAAAATTTTCGTTGTTTTTATTTTATCCCAATTCCGTTATCATTCTCCGAATGATAACCGAAGAATAATCGAGTCTCATTCAAAGTTCCAGGCGAACGATCCAATTTTCCCGGTCGTTTTAAATCCATTTGGCACATTCGAGCTAACGACACGGAAAGCCACTCAATGGTCCATATCGGAGCATAAATTATACACTGAGATAAAAAAAATATACATGATAACAGATGATTATTTTTTTTTCTCAAGTACAATGTATTACAGCGTAAGAATTATGATGACGATTGATTAAAAATAATCTCATTTATTTTTATTTTTATCATTTTTTTTTCGATCCTGCAATTCGCACTTCATTCGTATCGAAGACCCTTTCTTTACCCTCCTTACACTTTCGTTATGCATGCGGAGCTGTATCGCAGCCTCGGGGAATTTATGATTGTCCACGCGAAAACGTAGGTAATCGTCGATGATATCACCTTTATAAATAGGCATATACACACACGCCTTTCCTGTCTCCCGTTGCTGCTCCACGAGACTCTCGCCAGCTTCCAAGACTCGTTAACATAACGCCGACACAAGCAACACCCGTTCTTATGTATATATATATCCATTTCAACGTGTGTACATTACCGCAATATTTGTGCACGCGACAATTGTAATGCGTTTACCCTGCATTTGTCTATAATAAACTTCGACTAATACAGACTCTACCGGCATCTATTGCTTCGAAAATAAAAACAAAACGTCAGTTTAAAATATCATCTGGGTTTATGATCGTTTTTAAATCAATTGCGTCATATTTCTCTAGCTAAAGGAGTATCACAAGTTTCCTTAGTGAAAATGCATCTAGCATGGATGATGCGAAAGGAAAAATAAAATTGTAGAAACGTCAAAACAAAAATATTTGTTGCTCCATTCGTTAGTGATTCTTCGATTTGAATGATTCAGAATTTTTTGCAATGCAACGAAATTTCTGCACGAGACTTCATGACGTATCCAGCGAATCGCTGGTTCATTTTATCATTTGCTCGAAATGTGCATCATCGAAAGAGAAAATTTGGTCTTCTACCAACCAGTTCACGATTCCTCTCTGTCGTTACGTTTCAAACTCGATTGAGAATCGAGTGAGAATCTTTCAAAGTATTTACATTTTTCGAATAGGTGTGCATATACTTCCAAACTTTTTCCAATGAAATTGTTGATGACGTTTCGATATATTTTAGGATTGACGAATGAAAACCCAGCAAAACTGGAAGAAATATTAAAATGATGGCATAAAAAAATTGCAACTTCTTCTTCTTCTCCACTGAAAACGTAATTTTGTTGATCCAACAAAACTCATTTGGTCAAAATTTATTTTGTTGATTCAACCATTGATTGTTTCTAGTTTTTATGCCACAGTTGAGGTGCACAAATCTTTGGTTCTGTGCACCTCCATATTTGGCATTCATCCATAATATTTTGTCCGACGTATTCGACTATTTTATTTGATTCAGGCAAAAAAATTTCGAATGTTCCAACAAAATTTCGTTTTCAGTGTTGTTAAGGTACAAGTTTCCGAGCGATCTCATTCTGCATCCAGGAAGGTAGTGAAAATATTGAGAAATTCAACGACTGGTTACAGCAATGGAAGCATAGTGGAATATTAAAAGAATGGAGATCCACATATTCGGTTATTTATCATTAGAAAAACATGTTGTAAAAATGTTTAACGAATTAAAAGAGGTCAGGGTTGAAAAATGTAAAGTTGGCGTGAAATGCCTCATACATATACTATGGGATATATTGCTATATATAACAACGCTACGAATACGCCGGAGTCGGTCAGCACTCGCGATTGCTCTTCGAAACGAGCGTATGATTACGGGAGGCGCGTATAATGGCACGTTGCAAATCTTGAAAGAATAAGCCGCGACATGAAAGTGCAAAAGACCCAGGGCGAGAAACGAGCGAAGAAGAGGGGAAAGAAAAGGAAAAAAAAAACAACGAAAAGCTGCAGGAGAGAAAACGTTAAAGAGAAAAAGCAATTTTTCTATTCAATGATAATAAGATTTGGGATTATTTCATGAGTCCTCGTGCAAGCCTCGTTCGGCAATGCCGAAACACGATTATGCAGTTTAGCAGCGTTTCCCAAAAAATGATGATAAATTAATCATTTTTTCAGCTCATCATTCGATGACCGTTGAATTGAATGATAAAACTGTGCTTGCGGAAGTGGTATTATTGGAAAGCAAATTTCTTATCATCAAACAAAGATAAAAAATTGAAATTCACTGTTTCATGTGCCCCACTACTGCACGTAATTCGTGCAATTGAACGCTTTTTTGAATGAACGAAATATTTCTTTCGACGTATTCTACGAAGCCTTGGTTAATTCAACTAAACTCTTTTCTCGTGACAGTCGTTATACAGTTACAAAAGCAAATTTTAAATTCTCAGATATTGGTATTTCATTGATAAAAAATTATCTACGTAAAAAAAGCAGCGTCCATCGAGGGAGTGTTATTGTTAATATCATTCCTTGGCAACGAATCGTGGAAAAAAAAAATTCATCATCATTTTTGGGAAAAGCCACTCGACTGCATAATTATCCGAAACGAAGAACAAACATTTTTGATGTCGAAACGATGAAACTGTGAGACTCGATTTATGGAGTGCAAAAATTCGTCAGAATCCACGATACCAAAAGGATCAAAATAATGAAACAAAAAAAAGACACTTTTGGTCGACCGCATATTTAATAGGAGGTATCCGTGTAATGGTGAACGTTTTCCTCCTTTTCTCTCTTTCTCTCTCGTTCCGATTGTCGCATGCGATCGCCACGAGGATACATCTTCCCCATAATAATGAGGCCCGGCAAAGTGCTTATGTCTTTCTCACTCCCATTTTACATACTTTTTTATTTTCTCTCTTTTTTTTTTTTCATCACAGCAAATCGGAAGCGCAACGTACGCGCACGTGCGATCGTCGCTGACCGATCACACGTGCCAATCCAAATGCTTAACTCAACCGCCGGCGTATATTTTCAAATACCTGCTTAACGCATGGTATAAAATCGTTCAAACATCAGACTAAATGCAGATTTGATGATTTCGCTACATTATCAATTTTGTTGCTGCTGGTCCTGTGGTCGTTAACGATATTAGTGAAGGTCACGACCGTAGCTCGAGGCAAGTAGAAGAAAAGGGGTAATTATTAGACGCTTATTTGACTGGATCCTAAAATTTTATGAGTCAATGAAAGTAAAAAATATTTACGATAAATCTGCAGAATATACACTACCCACGGAAAGTTTCCGGACAAAAGTCGGAAAAAGTTCTCACACTTTTTTTCATGTTATTCCGTCGATAACGTAGATAAATTAATTTAATAAACGGCATTTTAAAGGAGAGAAATCCCATTTCATTTTGCTTTTTTTGAAAATTTTTTGCAATTTTTTTTACGACTAGGACGTAATTTTGAAAACGACCATTTTTTGCCTTTTTTTTTTTTCCTTTTTACAGAGCGACCGCGTTTTCAGTAGAAATTTTTTTTTTCAATTTCTTTGACTGGATCTTGAAAAGGCAAAACTCAAGCTTCAATTTCGTTTTTCATAAAATTCGTTACGAATTTTTTTTGAAAAAGTTATCATGTTTTTGGCAAAAAAAGACGAAATTCAGAAATTCCTGCGTAACACGATAACTATCGAATTTAGAAAAATATCTTAAAGGAGTGAAAAGTTGCCTCTGAGATTGTTCTAGTCACTCGATTTTTTCCAGATTTTTTTTCCGAAATTTTTTTTTTTTTTTCATTGATTTTAGTCGAACTCCAGGTCTATGGATTTCCGTAATTTGAAAACTATGGGTTTTTTTACCAAAAATCCAAGTACAAAAAAGTTTTATTTCTTCATTTTAAACGTTTTGGAATTTTTTCAGATTTTTTTTCGAATTTTTTTATCCGACGATGTTGACGATGATGATAAACATCATCAAAAATTTTTTCTGTTTTTAACATGGTTTAGCATGGCAACATTGTATTGCCTGTACCGAAACTCCTTAATTTTAAGAATTAATGAAAATGAGAATTCTTTCATTTTTCGAGTAGTATTCCTAGATCTGAGATAGCTGAGTGCCTTGTGCGATACGAATAGCCTCAGATTGGACGCCCTGAAAGTGTGACACAATATTCTTGATAGAAATCGCTATTAACTGGGTTTATTAAAAATTAGAGCACATCCGAGTATCGTAGCTCTCGAGGTTGTTGATAAATGTCGATTTCGAGATTGATAAACATTGTCATAAATCTGTTAAAAAAAATTAAAATTCAATTAATATGAGTGTACTCACATTCTTTATTCCGATCCATGGCGTGCTGTAACGGAGAATCGTCGACTTCCGCTTTCGGCGGTGAACGATTGCCCTCAGCCATTTCTTCCGAAACCGAAGTTTCGTGATTCTCTTTGGTGTCAGTTGCAAATGTGGCAACTACACCATTCGGCGATTTGCTTCTCAGCACCGAATTTTCTTCACCGGAATCTTTGTCACGACGCTGATGCTGTTTCGTCGCTGTGATTTTGCCCACTGCTTCGTTATCCAAAACTGATAAATCACTGAAGAACGAGAGAAACAAATTATCGTAAAATCCTATTTTCTTCATCATTATCAATGAAAACGAGAGCAAACTTTGAAATATCGTAAAAAATATTATTATTTTTTTTTTTAATTACTAAATAAATGATCAAATCGTTCGAAAATAATGAATAATCAGTTTCAGCTATTTTTTCATTGTAATTCTCAAGTTTTTTTTCTCTGACTCAAGAAATAGAACGAGAATTTCATACATTTTTTTGCAATAATAATTTTCATTTGAATAAACCTCAGATAATGTGTCGTCGCTTATCGATTATAAACTGACGATTAAACTGATTAATATCGAAAACAGAATTGTAACGAAGTTAGTTGGGTTACATAGAGATTACTATAAAGAGAGAGAGAGAGAGAACGGACGCAACCGCAATTTGTTCGGCATAACAATGTAAAGTTCATTAAATTACGAAGCCGACCAATGGGCAAAAGTGTACCGGCGTACGCCTCGTTACACATTATTTCAGGTCGGTAAAATGATTAGGTATAATATACGGGAATAACACTAAATTCCAACGGAAATATCGAAACTGCTTCAACGGTCTGTATTCAGTCGATGCTTTAGTGTATTAGTACATTTTTTTTTATTTTTATTTTTTTCCAAATATATTGCACCTTTGCTGACTCTCGATATAATACCGATATTCTCTCCCTTGCACTTGAGATTGGTAGCTCACTATCTCAATTGCGCTCAATGGTGGCCCCACCAAGGCCAACAATCCTGGCTCCCCATATTTTCCAATTATTTTTTACGATTATTCACGAGCAAATGGAATATTATGAATAATTTTTTATTCTCATGAAGCCCGAACGCACATCCGTACAAAATAAAAGTATACGATTTATGTGCAGTTTCAAATTTTATTCATTTATCGTTTTTTCTTTTTTTTTTTTTTTTTTAATTTTATTCTTTTTCAAGTAATTATTGCCTTTACCTGTTTTCTTTCGGCTCTCTTTTCTCTCTTCTGTCTCTCGACGCGTGAAAGAGCCTTTTCGTATTCAACTGAGATTTCGTTTCAGACTTGACGCTGAAGCCTTTTGTATGGGCTTGATGATCAT
Organism: Campoplex capitator; assembly: GCA_037576405.1. Lineage (NCBI taxonomy): Eukaryota > Metazoa > Arthropoda > Insecta > Hymenoptera > Ichneumonidae > Campoplex > Campoplex capitator. The sequence goes on along the minus strand of JARBWI010000010.1, from coordinate 5,163,128 downwards.
CCGCTACACTGGAATCGGGTGGAGTTGCAATCAAATCGTCGCTGCTTTTGGACGAATGTGTCGTTCTTGACGTCGAGGAACTCGACGACGATGCTGAGGTTCTGTTATTCGTGTAGTCCTGCTCGATAAAAAAAAAATAAATAAAAAAAACAAGCAAATCATTTTGTAAAGTGTTGACATCTGTCCGTGACGCTGTTTTCATCCAGCCGGAACTCATCATTTCAAGATTGGTTCATCGAAGATTCATTTTTATTTTTGTAAGCTTCTTAAGTAATTTCATTAACAATGGAGCTAGTGAAAAGATCATAGAAAAGTGAAATTTAAGGTAAAATAACAAGTCCAGATAACTCACTTTGAACCATTCGGGATAAATAGCGCTTATCGTGTCCAGGAGGTCTTGGTCAAGTTGAATCCTCCAAAAGGGGGAACCGCTGTCCAACCTGTGGCCAGACTCTGCAATCATCCAGAGAAAAAGAAATATCCAGGATTTATTAAGAGGGCAAAAGGCAAAACCCTTTGTTTTCAGAATCATTGGTTCCATTAAAATACGGTTGATTAAATATTTGATGATTGAAAATAAGTTCCATTTTTCTCTCTCGCCCAATTCCAATTGTTTTTCATTTTTGTCTGTTATCGCTTGGGTATACACTTGAAAAGTAAAATTTGTCTCTAACGAATAAACGAATTTAGGATGTTCGGCATCGAGAGTATCATTCGTGCCGAATGAATTCGGATCCGGATGATCACGTAATTCGGAATCGTATGAGGTTTTAATTACGTCAGGATCGTGCGACTATGAGTTTCGTTAAGACGAAGAAAAGTGAAGAGAAACGATAGTTCTTTTAGGGTATATGCGTATCAAAACTTCGGGGAATGTAAGATCCCGATTTTCTTAGCAGCATTCCAAGGAATTCTCGGCCTAATTTAAACGTTGAAATACACTGCTTTGTTGGTTATTTTTTTGCTCGATCGACCAAATGAAACAGAATAAAGAGGAAGATGGATAGATACTTAAGAAACCCGAGAGCAAGCAAGAGAGAGAGAGAGACACATTCTGTTGTTTGCACGGTTTTTGATGGGCACCCACGAAAGGTGGTACCGAGTTATCGAACGGACACATTCGGTTCTCCCTTGGTTTTTTTTTTTTTTTTTTATTTCATTTATTTCTCTTGGTGACTCGGTAGCACGCACTCGAGACGTCGAGGCACGAATAGTATCGCCATCTTTATCTTTTCTTTCTCTTACCGTTGTAGAAAAATAAAAGAAGGAAGGAAGAGTCGAGAAAAAGGAAGCATTGGCAAAAGATAGAAGGATGCATTGGATTCCAAGGCAGTACGTGAACATACGAGAAATAAGGATAGAGGGAAGAAGAAGAAGAAGAAGAAGAAGGCAAGAGAGATAATGGCGATGACGATGATGAAGAAAGAGAGAGAGAGGTGAGGAGAGTGAGAGAAGTTGAAGGGAGGAGACCTCGTTACGACGACATTCTACGAGCAGGTGAGACGCGTGCCTTGCCTTCGTGATCGAGAAATCGATTCGAGATAGACGATCGTCAGCTACGTGAGGAACGAGGTAAGAGAATATTGAAAGGGAGGGAGGGGGGGGGGGAGGGGACAAAGAGGAGACGAAGAGTCGGAAAGGGAAGGACGAATGAAAAAGGTAACAGTAAAAGGGGAAGAGGGATGTTTCGGACGTCGCGCGAGAAGTCGACGGAAGAAGAACCTTCGCATAACCACCCTACACACATATCAGAAAGCGAATAACTTCACTGTGAAGCTAACCTGTTTTAATCAGTCAGAACTCCCGAGTCAGACTATTCGGACTACGAGTGCGAAAGGTCGTGTATGCGCTTTTAATGCGGATATTCGTGTGTCTCTCGACCTTCCTTGCACCGTTGTCTCAACATCTTTATGATGCTTTCTGATGTATGTACCGGTAGACTGCCAATGCATTTATTCAAGTAAGAAATACATTTGACGTCCACATCGATCCTGGTAAAAAATGGTAAATTAGATTGTACGATCGTTTTGGAACAAATATATTTTCCGATTAGCCCATCCCGAGGTCAACTCAACGGATTGTTGTGAATCACGTTTGGCAAAGGGCTCGTATCTCGTATGACTACACGGTGGATGTCCATGAGAGTGAAAAAAAAGGCTATTTTAAGTTGTATATCTGTGAGCGAAGAGCAAGATCTCACCGGATCGATAAATTCCTGATTCAAGAAGATATGCGAAGATATACGCGACCGATCGTCGGGCAAGCGCGCGCGCGCGCGCGAGAGAGCCTGTCAGTGTCAACGGTTTAGCATTCCTTCAACACGACAAACATGTCACCTCTTTTGATAGAGAATCAGACATTGACAATTGATTACGAAGAGTGTAAACGATCGATTATCGAGAATGGTTATTGGAATGAAAATTTATTATTGGATGAAGATCCTGTGAGTAACGAATGATTTTCAAAAAGGCATCGCTAGGAAATAGCGAGAATTGTTCTTATAGAAAAACAAAAAAAAATAACACCTGCCATGACAGTGTAGCGTTGATGGAATCGCAGGATCCGTTGACCCGAAGAGTGATCCCCACCGATGGGCACCTACTTCTTGTCTAGGCTATTTCCAACCTCAATGTTTTTCAAGAATTTTGCTAGACTTATCCAAGAATACTCAACGGATATTCTACGTAATATTTGCATAGTCGTATTAAACGAGACGAAAGTGTGCGCGAGTGGGGAGAGAAAGAAAAGAGAGGGGGAGGGGGAGGAGAGAGAGAGAGAGAGTTGGCGTGAAAAACTGCGCTGGACTTCGGGAATGTCGTTGGCATGTCCAGGGTGCTTTTGTCCCCTGTGTCTGCAGGCCCTCCAAGTAATCGACGACTTTGAGCATACGAAGTAGTTGTACCAGTGGTCGGGCGGTAAACCTCTTCTCCTCGCTCTCTCATCCCTCCCTGCTTATACTCTCTTTTATCGGGCTCCGTCCCTCTTGGCAATTCTCTCTTATTTTTTCTTTTCTTTTCTTTCGATCCTTCGTCTTCGAGGAATCGCCGAATGAACAACCGTTTCGGGACTCTTCCTTGTTGTCCCCAGAGGATCGCTTCTCGGTCTCCTCACTTCGAGTCTTTCGCATCTTTGCGCCAAGTCAATTTTGAATTACAGAGAAGTTAAACGAACCGAGGATTATCGACTAGTGAAACACAAACAATTTCGCCGGGTTTTTTTCTTCAAGTATCCAACCAAACGGCATTCTTGAATGTATAAAAGTGTAACATTTTCACTGAATCACCCGATGACATTCGAACAAAAGATTTCGTCGAAATTAAGCCATAATCAAGAGAGTCGAAATCGTTATTGCAGAGACGAGAAAAACAAGTTTCATTCGAGTCTACAGAATTCATTAGAACCTGAATCATAACCCGAATCATTAACACCGAAGACTCCACTCTTAATGAGATCCACAAATACATTCCACTGGACATTCTCAAAATTGTAGATACTCGAAAATGAAGATAAGACCTGACTGAAATCTCAGTCGTTCAACGTAGCTAACAATCGAACCTATCAAAGGTTTCCAATCAATTATAGTCCATTTGGGATGATAGGATTCTGAACTCGGTCCTACCGGCCGAAGCTTGTTACCTTTCCGTATGCTTTCAGTTTACCGGTTCTCAACCGCTGGTTTGCAGAATTCAAAAAAATCTATTTACCCAGCATCCCATAGAAATAAAAAAAGGTCGAAGAACACTTCTGCAATGTTCAGGCCGGAAGAAAAGCCAAGAGAAGAGGAAAGTACAAAGATGATGAAAAGGGAGACCGCATCCGAGTAAATACGTGTCGGAATCACTACGTGAGACCAATTGCTAAAGAGAATCTTGGAGACCCGACGACACCCACACGTGACGCGCGGCATATTATGCGAATTCATGCGTAGAGCCATGTACGCGCGTATGTATCATCGTGTATATCGCAAGAGATCATGTGGCTAAAACGTTTTCGAGAGTTTTACATGCATAGGTAGACATCGGTGGGTATATCCGCCTGGAAAACGTAACAGAGGGTTAGCATCGAAAGAAGATAAAGAATGGACAGACCAGGAGAGGATTTACCACGTTATAAGCGGCTCGTTATTTACGCTAGAGAAGAAGCTCAAGGTTTGGGCTCTTCGGGCTACTTAATCTCCGACCTCAAGATCCGTATATCTTTTGCAGAGTTAGTACGTCCCCCGATGAATTTCGTTGAAGATATTTCCTTCAACGGAAGATCACATATATATCCAAGACACACGTATATATTCTTCTTTTGTTCCATCATACTTTTCACCGCACTTTTTTTCAATTTTTGGCGCATCTATTCGCCAGCATGTCAGTCGACTTCCTCAATAAATTCGGCTGTGAGTTATGTGAAAGAGGACTGGCCGTTATGCTGGCACTCGGAGGAGTTCAAGTTCTCTTCGAGTCCGGTGGTGGGCGGACCTGAAACTTCGAAGACCGCCGCAGCTCGGTATCAGGGGTCGCCTGGTCTCGCTTCGTCATTCTCTCGTAAGTGTCTCTGGGAGAGTACAAGATGGGTCAAAGGTGCTAGAGGGTGGGTCCACCGAGCGCTCGTGACGACATGTTCCGAGTCTACTACTATACGGTCTCGGTGTATTTTTTTCTATGATTTTATGAAACGAAGGAAAAACTTTGAGGTAACAAATTTTTTGCACGTTCATACATCGGGTCATGAGCGCACGTAACGCGGTGAAAGTATGCGTACGAGAAAGATTATATGTTACAGGCGAAAACCTGCTTGGCCAGTCGAGCACTCCAGCCGCATACACCTACATTCGAAATCCGTTCTGTTTTTACCCGCGCTGTGTTCAGAGAGACCCGAATATTTTTTTTTGAATTAAGGATCATCACGGAATACCACGCAACTATTTATTAGTACGGACCATTTTAATGAGGCTTTTGAAATGAATTTTTTTGAATTTGGATTCACGAATTGTGTTGGACCAATCATAAAATATCGATTCAACTTTGAGGTCATGCGAACTGGTGAAAATCAAAACAATATCGGGGTCAGTCGTGTTTTTTAGATCCTCCTAACCGGAGGATCTCGTATCAGCTGACTTATTCACGTCCTACACGAGGCGTGAGCTTGTACTTATAGAAATGACATCATCCATCAAGCAGATTTGCTAACGGTCACACGCGCGCTCTCTATCTCAACTTCGCACAATATGGGTGTCTCCGAGTTAAGCTCAACCGGCACAGCAGCATCAACAGGTATCAGTCGAGTCGTATCATATTCTTCTCAACTTCATTCGCTATGCTGAACCTCGACAGATTTGACAAATCTTTTTTTTATCATTTCCCTTCTACTCCAATCCATCTAAACATGTTTCTGAATCTTCGTAGGAGCCACAGAGTCTCACTGTAAAACGAAGCAATGGAAAGAGCGAGACTGTTCAAGTGTTCAAGTTCATTGCTCGAATCACCTCAAAACTTGGGTCAAAAAGTTTCTTACCATTGTCATGGTTTTGTTACTTTATTTAGGTCTAACTTGTAGAAGTTGATGGTAATGATTTAAAATGAGTCTCTGGACATCGCCCGAGTCAACTCCTGTTGCTACTATTCTCTGCCACTACGATACTGGTCCATCTCTCATATATAAAACATCATAAAACATCTTGCAAATATTCCGTTATCGATAAATAATATCATGATTTTAAACACTCAATAAATGCTGCCTTTTCCTGATAACCAGGATTTTGTTATCAGAATCTAATAATCATACCATTCACGAGGTGGTTGACATAAACATTTGAGATGTGTTCAGACCATCAACAAATAATTCATGTTTATATCACTAAATGTTCAATAATTTTCCAATTTATAACACAAGAAGTTCTAAGTAACTAGAAGACAGGTCATGGTCACCAGTTGGCCAAGATTGAGTCAGATCATAACCTGTGAAAGTTGGTAAACGCGATGATGTTGGTAAATCGAAGCAAAATACTTGTTTGAAATTTCATTTCTTCGATGCCAAATGCTGAAGGGAAGAAAAACATTGACTGAGATAGTCTTTTTGTTCTCCGGCACTATGTTTATCGATACAGAGTATAACGAGGTATGACGTCAGGTACGAAGGTGTGAAAGTCACGGGGGAGAAGCGAGTCAGAGCATATATTCATCTTGTTTACGCAGCTGAAATCATATGTTTACGTATACCTATAGAAACGTATGTCAGATATTACATATACATTCGAAGAAAGCGAAGGGAAAAAAAAGAGAGAGAGAGAAAGAGAGAAAGATGAGAACTTTGACTTCCAACGAAAAATCATTCTACCCGTGCATTATATCGATCTGGTGAGTTACGAGGGATGTTTGCACCAAGGAAGCCATGCTGCACGAAGAGTCACATAGGAACAAAAAACAAACGCGATCGTTTCCTAACGACGCTGGATTCACTTTTATGCCTTACCATCGCTTCTCTCGCAATTTCAGCATCTCACCGGTGCCCTAAAATTTTACGATCCGTTCTTCACCATCTTCATCGCAGAACGAAAGGATGATTCGTTCGGATGAAAAAAAAAAAAAGTCTCTTTTCTGTTGAGTCGGAAAGAAAACGATAATGGATATTGATGCATTTGAGAGCGACCGATCTCTCGGAAGTCTTAACAAGTCGACTGGTTAGAGTAAAAATTGCTAATGTTTTGTATCTTTTCTCCGTTAAAAGTGGAGAAAAGGAACATATGTTTTATGGTCTACGGTGTTAGAGAAAGAGGGAGAGAGAGAGAGAGCAAGCGAGGGCGATAAGAAAAGACCAATTAGTGATTCCGCCATGTGAAGCGTTTCGCCGTAAAATTGTACCGCGATCGTCAATTTTTTTTTTTTTTTTCTCATCCTTGAAACACACATCTTCTCGGAAGTCGTCCAATATTCTTTCCTTTTTCTAGATATATTTTGCCAATAAAATGGTAACGATTTCGTAGATAAATGAAACCCGAGAGAAAAAAAAGTGTCTCAAGAAGCTCTGTTCGATCGAATAAAAATGCAAATGAGTACACAACAGGAAATCACGAACACCGAAAGTCTAAGTTTCCGAACAAGCTCGTCAGAAATGACTCTTACAAATATCTCGGTAGAAATTTCACAGATACATTTGTTCAATGAACGTTGACAAGTCTACGAACGCGATAAACTATTTTTGTTTCATTTTTTCATCAACCCGTAGCCAGTTTACGGTCCATCCCTAATGAATTGCATAATGAATTGAAACGGCTGAATTGGGAAACACGTTACGGCCGAACTCGCAGTATGCGTATAGCTTGGTCATTTCGCTGAAAAGCGAAAAATGCTTGTAAAGCAAAAAAGTGGAACGTAAAGCAATATATGTCCGTATAAATATATAGACATATATATATACGTATGCGTCGTGCAATGCTCGATCTCTGCTGGCGCCGAATTCGCCAAGATTCTATTGACGGCGAAGAACTTTCGAAGCCGGGGTCTGGACGAGTGGCACGCGTCTTGGGCTCACCCACGCGGAAGCCTCTCAGTGGGCAAGAGGAAAAAAAAAGAGATGAGAGTTATATGAAAGAAGACTCGTGCATATTCGAAGCGCCCATGAGGAATAAACCTTAAATGGGGGGGAGGGGGAGGGGGATTGTTGGTGAGTGCGAGAGAGTTCTATGCACACACGCAATAAGAGATTTTCTGCCCCTCTCTCACCGTGTGCGATATACCTCCCGATCGGCATCGCCAACATCGCCGCAGGCCCCGAGGTCCTTCATTAGCATCGAAGCTAGCGTGGGAGACTGTTTATCTCGGTTGAGCGTGGCAAGTCGTGCCGGGAGGCATTACATTTTTTTTCTTTTCTTTTTTTTTTCGTCGTTCCCCTCTATCCAGGTTCTTAATTTTGCACACCCGTCTCTCATACTACGAAATGGACATCTCTCGTAGTTCACGTATTCAACGTCGCAATGTCATGACAGACAAATGGCAGCAGCTTTCTGAAGTATCTTTTTTCAGACTTAATAACCTTATTTTTGTACATTGATCGAGTACAGGTGAGTCATGACACGAGCAATATTAATCATTATCATTTTTCTAACCCTAAATATTCATGGAACGAGCTCAATTGACATTTCTGGCGATAACAACAGTAATCGAAACAAGTTTCGTAAGAATTTTGTTGAATACAGAACACTTTGGCTTTCGCGATTGGCAGTGGCAGGACTGCGTCTCATTTGACATTGCAACAAAACTATGCTCAAGAAGTAATATCAGTGGAGGACTTGGGAGTGGGCACATTTTGATTCAAACGATTGATGATGCTGTCAGTCTTATTGTGTCTCTCTCTTTTCCATTCTGCCTCGACTTTCCCTGAATCTACTGAAAACTCGAGCCACATTTTAGCTACTTGAAAAGTGAATTGAGAAAAAAAAAGGATAACAGCTTCTCTACGAACCGTAGAATTTCAATTCAACGATTTGCGTCAGAAATTCTGCACAGAATTTGCAGGATAAAGTGTAGAAGAATAATATACTGTAACGTGGAAAATGGAATTAGACGAAGACGCAGAGACAAAAAACAAATTGAAACCACAGCGTGAGTCATACAATTTGTTCTCGTATATATACTCGCGTATTCAGACGATGAAATCTCTATTCTACGGACCAGTAGTGTGATTGAGGCAACTAGAGTTAAGGTGCGGCGCACGATCTTTGGCTGATGTACCTACGAAATCATCTACAGTGCTCCTTCTATCTTCATCCCTCTCTCCGCTCTCTCTCTCTCCCTCCCCCTTTTTAGCTCCTTCCTCTCTAGTCGGCAACATCAAAACGTCGAAAGAGCCAGCTAGTCATGTTAAGTTCGAGTTTCCAGAAGGCCAGGAGTACCAAGAGCAAGAGGTCAAGTTCACCGAGTTTCTTGATTATAATCGATATATTTGAAAGTTTTTATTTTTTTATCACAAATAATCGCTTGGCAAATGATCACGAGTTGATGAAATTCAGTTTCCATCAGGCCTGAAGTGAGCTAAAGTTCAACTCAACGTCTAATCTCCTTTGCATTTTGTTTTCATCATAATTATCTTGAAATTGAATAAACTTTTGCAAACAACATGATTTGCGTTGGTGTGTCGTTCGAATTCCAATCCCTCGATAACACAAGCATGTCAAAGACAATGCGAGTCCAAAGTTTCTCTTTCCCTTGGAATACGAACAAATGGATTGTTTGAAGAAGATCCACCAGGTTCAACTAGGCTCATGCCACAAGAAAAATAAGCCTCTGTTGTATCAAGACAATTCTAGACAAACATTTCTTGAGTGAACCTCATATACAACGTCCGGGTACTAAGCAATTGGATTAGTCCACCTAGCCAGATGTAATTATGACCATTAATTTACTAATTAAACAGATAGGCAATGACAGGCCAGTATGTCCAATGCACAAGGTGACGAGATTATAAATTCAATTCACATGCGCGAGATTAACTCAATCAAGTATCCAGTTGCACCTCGCACCCGTCACATCAATTAAAAGTTAATCTTACTCTCTGCCGAAGAGATTAGAGCTCGGTGAATAATCGGATCAACCTCTATTTTGCACCCTCCATCATCTGCAGCGATACCGAAGTCAGTGAAATGGTATCTTCCATCTTGGACGGACTTCATTATAAATAAAAATCTCCTTGTGTCTAAAACTCTTTTTGTTTTTTTTCTCGCCACAGAAGATAAAAGTGTAGGAAGCTGTAAACGAGGGTGGATAAGAGAGAAATCAACAGTCTCATTCGCTCGTATATAACGGTCTATCGTGACAGATGATGTCTTCTTCTGAATAGGATTTTGTTACTGGGACAAGAGCATTTAGATAGTCCCCTCTGGCCTGGTGCGATGCCGAGAGAGGAAACAAGAGCTCCGGTGAAAAGATCGCGATATGGCAAACTGACGGTGAGTATTTCCGAGCATATATGTATATAGAAAGATCCAAGTTTGCTATAGGGAAGTTCGAGCTTTGGGTTCCGGAGATGAGAAAAGATATGCTTCAGCATTTGTTGGTCCAGAGTCGATACTACTTGTCCCCCGCACCGAGAGAGAGAACGATATATGCGAATCGCGCGATTCCATCGCTTCACAATGGAGCTTCGACCAATCTAAAACTACTCTGAACTACCACGCACTAATTGAGCTGTCACGGTGTATAGATTATGTTTGTCATAAACCATCAGAGTCCAACGCGTGTATATATATATATTTTGGATACACGAAGCATCAGCGATCTTACAGTGTGTTGCGTTACCGCATGAGATATAAAACAGCATCGTTGCCATTTTTTTTTTCATTTACAAGAGTTCTAATTTGGATGTAGTATGATGAAAATCTTGCTCGTGTTACGCATAAATCTGTATCGTTGATCGGTAAACTTTACAATCCCTGTTATTACCTCGTAAGTCACCAGGGTAAATGTAGATTAAAACTGTATTTCTGCGTGAACGAAGCTTTGCCAATACCATTGTCGTCTCAATTTCTTCAGTTTTGCAAGCAATCATTATATTTTCATGATTCGTCGAGTTCGGATTATGCGGTGACATGCTCTTTGAAGAGAAGACGCCCGACTGTGCGGTGGTGTATCATCGAATCCTTCTAAATCTTCATCTCGAGTCAGTATCTTTTTATTTTTTCTATAATTTCTTGTCCTACATGCAAGAGAACAGAGTAAGCAAATTACTCGAACGATAATAACGCGGTTCTCCTATGATTAGCGACATTATGGTTTTGGCAAAACATGACGGATAATCATACCCATATCTGGGATTTGTGTATCAGTTGACAGAAATGAAATTCGAGAATCAACTGATTGGTGAATTATGAAACTTCGGCACGAGGCTGATGAATGAAAAAACTGTGAGTCAGAAACGTAATCAAGTCTTTCGACTGGTCGAATGAGAGATTTTTAAAGAAACTCTACTGATTTTAGAGCAGTTAATGAAATTCCAATAGTTTGTCTAAATTCTGATACTGGAATCATCGAGATTCGATAGTGTTAAGGGCTAGCGAATAATTCGTCCAGTTTGTATATCGATAGGAACCTTGAATCGACATAGGGACCTTGATATATTTCAAATATATCATATCGGCGAGCCTGTTGCAATAAACGAATACTCAAACCGCGGAGAATACTAAGTAGGCAGTATATCAAAAGGGAAACCGGAGATAATTTTTCATCGCTCCGCGGATAGCTTATATCCATGACTCGATCACGCGGTAATGACTAACTGGCGAAGGAATAAGAATTTTTTTTTTCTGCGGCTGCTGGTTTGTGATGCTGATCTTGTTGGGTCCCCCCGAGATGCTTTCTTTTTCCCTCTCTCGTAGAAACCTCGTTGATTATTCGAACGCGCCGTCGACATTCCACCGACGATTGGAGTTCTCATAAATCCTCACGTGCCGGTAACGCGGACGCCAGTCCAAGAGAACATGTGCGGATATATATTCGTGGTGAACGGAAACGCAATATAACTCGCCGCGAAATGAGATGTGTGCTTGCATCGTGATTTCAAGACCCTTGGAACTCGCCCACGGTTTAGTTACATCGAAGTGATAAAACTTCGACACGCTTCTATATAAATTATCCGTATAGGTATGAAAACACTCGATGAACGTACAGGGTGTCTTCGCAGTCATGGATAAAACGAATGAAGCTAGACAATTGATGAAGTCGATGCCCACCAAAAAAAAAGTCATTATTTGATTGTTGGTACATCAAAAAAAAAGTTTTCGCATTTGTATTCATGGGAAAAATCAATTAAAATGATGTGCTAACTATCTAAAATACATTGTCAAAAGTATCAGTACTTTGTGCACATTATTGATGTTATCGACATCTGCTCTGGCACAGTTAGAGTTTGACCCAACTCTAGGAAGATTCTAAAAGTTCTGACTGCTCGGTTCAGGAATTGCGATCTAGCTTGGCGCCTTATTTTTTTGTATGTGTTTGAATCACGCCACGCTAATACAGAAAACCTGTCGAGAATCTCTGCTTTTTACAAGACGACGTATTCATCGAGGTCTGCTGAATGGCCGTGACAAAACTTCTTCAAATCTATGAGTATAACATTCTCTGTGTGACTAGAACGAGTTGAATTTGGGTCGATTTCAAATAAAAACTAAAATATCAACATTGTTTCGCAGAGCGTACAACTGCGATGAATTAGATGCGTAGAGCTTTCAAACATACTGAAATTCACTAAAATATCTTCTTCTTCTCCTTCATTCGCGCTGGTGTGTGCTGATGGGGTACAAGCACAAATTGTAAATGCAAGATTTTTTTTTTGTCTTAACACTTGGCATCGAGCAGCCAACGCGTTTCTTGATATACATGAAAGGTCTAGCCGTGATCTAAAAAGACAATAAATTAAGGTACGACGGTACATAAGGTTGTTAAATGGTTAAATAACAACGTTCTCAATCTCTCTCTCTCTCTCTCTCTCTTATTCTCGTTTATTCCCTCACTAGAGAGTGTCCAAAGTTTCGCGAATACGTCATGTCACGGATGTAATCGGCGCAAACGAGAAGGAGATGTGACTGTCCGAGAGAGTCTCACTCCGAGAGCTGTGCCCATGAACACTCGCGTTTTATATCTCCGATCTTGATCGATCTGCTTGCCTCTACATTTTGTCCGTCCTTCCTTTCAATTCACGTTTTCGTATTCTTCTTATTCTCGGGCATAAAACGAATCATCAAAGATAGAAAGCGGGAAAGATAGAGAGAGAGAGAGAGAGAGAGCGAGAGAGAGAAGGGAGGGGGGAGGGGAGGGAGGGAAGCAAAAAGTTCGCGCGAGCCTCCAAGCACTGCGACGGCGCGGGATATTTCTCGCGTGCCCGCGCCGCGTAGCGAGATCCTCGTCAATTAATTTCACCATGGCATGGTAGCTATAAAAGCGAGCCCTAAGCCACGAACAGAGGTGGATGAATGCCCCTTGCAGCAAACAGAAGCGACAGAAAATGTTCTCGAGTTAAAGATAAGGCGATTCGTGCCGAGATTATGCTATATAACATCTCGGAACGAGCCTCACGTACAAACCTATATCGATATACGTATATGTATGTAAAGCACTATCTTGCAACCAGTTCGCGACGATCCGAGAGAACGCGCTCGAATAAATTCTCAACTCGTCGAGTCAACCGTCAGTGTTAACAAGACACTTTTAACGATAAATATGACGTCGATTAATGAGATCTACTTCTATTCCGATGTATCTTTATAGGTACAAACGATAATACGTTTGTATTATTATACTATGAGCATGAAATTTACCAGATGTATATAGAGAACCACGGAGCAATGGAAGATTCGAGAAAGATTGCATTATTGATTTTGAAAAAGAAAAGTTGCGGAGAGCCGGGCAAAGCGGAACACCCCCCCCCCCCCCCAAAATTGAAAATTTTTTTTGACGGAAAGTTGAAAATCTTGATGATTGTTCTTAGGAAAACATAATAATCAATAGGACGACCAATTTTGTCAAAAAATGAATTTTTTTCAAAATTGACAAATTTGCTCATTCAACTGCGAATAAACGTTGTAGAAGTGATATTCGTTATAAAATTGTATATTTCTAACAGGAAAATGAAAATAATGTTTTTTCTTGTTGAAAAAATGAAAAATTCGATCATGCAATTTTAAACATGCGTTAATAACATACTATTCAATAAAATGATACATTTTTTGAACATGGGAAATAAAATATGTTTATTAATTAATTAATAGACTAGATTTTCTGTTCAACTAATTGTAAATCGTAAGTGTAAGTGTATGACACGATGAGAAGATAAATTTTGTCATAAAAAATGCTCTGCCACATTGCGTGGAAAAACGACAAGATAAATGCGAGGTTGTTCTGCTACTGCAGAACTCTCGAATATTTCGTCTCACGATTTCACGTCACTGTTCACGTAGCTTCTGTGTGAGTGATGATTGCGTAGAAACAAAATGAATGACATAGTAAGTCAATTCAACGAACGGGGCTTTGAAGTGAACTGTTTCAGCTTCATTTTCCTTTTTATTTTCATTTCTGCAGTTTTTTTTCTTACGCCCAGTACGTCATTTTGAAAATGCCTGTTTTTCATGATTTTTTCACTTCACAAAAGCACTTACTAGACTGTGAAAACCATCTCAGAATTTACTGACGAGATCTTAGACGAGGAGACCAGGAGCTTTCATTTCGTTTTTGAAAAACTATCAGTCAGCTAACCTCATTTCGAATTTTCAAAATTTAAATTTTTCGACACGGTTTGACCGATTACAAAAAAGCTCTGTCAGCCCACGCAGGATGATGGCAAAAATGAGCGGACAGAGCCTTCTCGTAATCGGTCAAACGAGGGAGTTTGAACGAGGGTCATTCAATTGTTTCAAGATTTTTTTATCAAATTTTTTTTGTATCGCCTTTTTTAATCGACAGTCGACGATTTGTCTCATTCGTTTATGGTCGAAATGATGAAACAAGGATGTTTTTATGAAAAATGCGAAAAGGAGAAAAGTTACTGTGAGAAACCTTCATCGACAATATTGTATAAGAGTCACGAATAAACAAATTAATTTGAGTGAATTATCATCTCGTACAGTTGTCATCGAAATAGAGCTGGGAGTTCGGGATGCGGGTCATTGAACAATTATAAAACTGGAGAATGACGTAGGAACGCAGGTAGATAATAGCAAAAACATAATTCAGCCCAGTCGAGGACACATATTTTCCCACAATTTTCTCGTGCGTCTCGTTGAAATTGACGACTTTTTCTCTCTCTCGTGTAAAGCCGACTGATGTGCAATACCACATACACATAGATGAAGGGAGAAAGAGAAAAAGAGACTGCTGAGAAACGGATCAGAAAAATCGTCCTAAATTTTCGTACGTCAGTGAAAACCTTGTGAAAAGAAAAAAAAATGAAATATTTTACTGTGGCGTAAACATAATGGAAACTTATTTCAGATGTACCAAGCACATACCAAGACTATGGGAAAATCAGCTAATGGAATCCACAGAATTTTTCTGTCCTCGTGACTTTCTTTGCGAGTGTTACTAGAACAAGAAATGTTTCGATAAAAGTTAATTCTATTTTGGTTCTTGCCATTCTGTTCTATTTGCATGATCATAAGGCCCACTTGAAGGAAAAAAAAGTTTAAATCCCCAGAATGAATAATTTTAGCTGGATTTTTTCAGGATTTATTCATTCTTTTTCTATCTCCAAAACGTAGTTTCTCATATTTTTTCCTATTCATTGACTGATACGAAAAATCAAAAGATTTGAAGAAAGACAAAAGCAAATTTTAGGTGAGAACAAAGAGCGTGGCACATCCTGCTTCCAAAATTACGATTGTAAACAAATATTTAACAATTTTTCATGAATCAAAAAAAATGTATTTGCAAACCGTCGAAATTTCTGAAGCATTAATATTTTGATAAAACCGTAAAACTTTTGTTTTAGAACCAAAACATTTTCATTGCAGGGTCTTATTTTTATTTATTTTTTTAAAAATAATTCATTATATTAATTAGAATCGGACACCCTGTACACGCATATATCTTGGAGTCATTCGACTGAAGCAAGTAACCAGCGTCAGTGAAGTACGAATCTTAAAGATAATGAGCGGTATGATAGCTCGTAAAAGTAATGACCAACGTCGGCATCGACAGTGCGATGCCGACGGGTTTGAAACGTACGGTCTACCGGGGCGCCACAAGTGCACTCGCATGTTCCCTTTGGTGGAGAAAAAATTCTGATGAACAAAGAATAACTTTGAGCTACTTAGAAGGTCGTACAAATTAAAAATGCTAATGCCGATTGATTTGTTTTTTTTTTCACATAAAGGTCATGCGACTTGAGTTACCTCGACCGCGGTGCCGAGCAATGTATGATCTCCTGAGAGCTATGAAACATTTCTTGTTATTCTTCAACATCGCGACAAACAGTCAAATCAATTGTTATCTTCAAAACTTTAGTGATAAAAACTTGGAAGATGGAGCAGGTTCAAAAATCGTGGATCGTTAATTTGTGTGTAGCAGACAGCCCGGAGTCGATAAGGCCAGGTTTATATGAGGATGGATAGAAGAGCGTCCGGAAGAGCTAGACTCTCAAAGTGCTTTTCCTTTGTATCTGCGAGGAGTACGAATTAACGACCCACGATTTATCGTCGTAGATTATAACGTATCTCCACTTAATCTGCGAACTAGAATTTCGTTCCACATCATTTTCGCTGCGCATCAAAACTAAACAAGAATTCTACATCTTGCATTTATTGTTTTTGATTTTTCAGACCAGACCAGACCAGAAGTCATGAAATTCCAGACAATCGAAGGTTGATTGGAGAACCCAATGAAAAACTAAAGGTCCGCGATCATAAGTTTCAATGATAGGCCTCCACTCTTTCCAGGATGAGCACGGAGTTCTACGATTGCAGCCAGTTCGGTTACTGATCTCGAAATTGTCCTGAAACGAGAGGATTCTATTCGAGAGATCCTGATTCCACCAAATTGTATTGCATAAAGGGTTTAGCTTCAAAGAGAAACGGCAAGCGAGCGAGCACGTTGGCCTATGATCAAGTGGGGTCATTTTGATTCTCCATCGTCCAATCGAATAACCCAACAACGTGAATGAGAAATAGAGATACGATTTAGGTTTGATCAATATTCTTGGGCACCTCTTGATCTGCAAGCGTGATTAATAACAGAGGGATGTCATCAACGGCCTGGACATTTCCATCTTCTTATTTGATAGACCAATTCAACTTATTCTCGACTAAGTCACGGAACGAGCCATTCATGATACGCTCGCTTCAAGTTGCCATACTCCTGGACAAATGGTGGTCCAATGATCCAGAACGTCAACACTATTCTGGTATCAACTTTCACAATAATCTTCCACGAAAGTAACTAAAAGGGATCACGCCTTAAGAGAAATTCAGCGCAATTGTCCAAACCCAAACAATTAGGATAAGGAAATCCGTTGGAATCATTTAGTGGCTGCATACCACGCTGTGACGAAGGATTTCAGGGACATTTAAAGACCTTACCACCAATTGAATCGTTTAAATATCCAACTAGTACCATATTGTCTTGATCTACTAAAATCTTTAACAAAAAATAAACCGATGGTTGATGGAATCAACGACGCGTATACATCGTTGCATAATAATCAAAAGGGTGCCGATTAAACGCGAGTAGGTATGGTACTTGAACTTTGCCGTCATACCGGCTACTAAAATTCGCCTGAGAGTGTTCAAGTATGCGGCTGCATTAAGTATAGAAGGTAGAAAATGCACGAGATCCTCAGCCTCACTTCTCTCACTATAATGTAGGTGATTTCAGCAGAATTCATGGCTGCTTGATTACGAGTAATAAACCAGCCTGCGTTAGGACAAGATTTATGAGGATCTCCCGCCACCTATAGGTTCCGATCTCTGACATCAAAAGTTTCTACACGTTTTGCCGCAGCAGCCAAACCTCTTTCTCTCTTACCTACCCAATAGTCATTTCGATATTATCATAAGAGGATAACTTTAACAATATTTTAATAACAAAATCTGAATCAGTTTCTGGAATATCCATGAATCTATCGATTCTTTCAATCTACCGTAAAAAAAATTGAAGTAACGCCACTGGAGAAGAATTGAGCCAGGAATCCGTTCGTCACTTCCTGAGATTGGAAAGAAATCAGTGATTCTTCACCTCCGGTACCCTCTACAATGTTCCCTTTTTCCAATGAATTTTCAATGTGACACTTTGGAAATTAAGTACGAATGTGCGATCACTCGTTTGATACCGGGTTTGGAGATCGTGTCAAAAAAACTCTTACAAGATGAATGACAACAAACTATACAAAAAAACGTACGTGCTGATTATCTAGTAGAAGAATCTTTACGACTGTAAAATACCATGAATAAAACGACGTTATACCAACCAACCTATAATTTATTCCACCATGAGTCTGAGGATTATTTCCATTCGAACGTATTCCATCGAAGTACAGTAATTACCGTCATTTTAGATTGCACATGGATTCAGAACGGGCCTTAACCAAACGAATTGAAATGTAAAAACAAATCAGCAAACTCGTAATCAGACATAAACTTATTGTAAAATTGATATGAATCATCGACTGAATAATTTCGAGGGTTCGACTCACGAGTAGCATTATATTTGAAACAAAAGGAGGCTCTTTTCTCCGGCATTCAATTTGTAGCTCATGCACTCTGTCTAGATCCATTTTTTCAGAGTTTGTTTAGCAAAATAAAAAGTGTTGGCGGTCACGGGCTCGGTGAAGTCGCGTAAAATGTAAAATCCAAACATAAATATATACACGTTGAAGAAGGTATATATACGACTACAAGTAAATTACGATACGTACGCATACATTAGCAAAAGCTATTGCGCAATACTGGCGCCAGGCAGGACAAGCCTGGTTGCAATGCCGCCTGGGGGCCACACCGTGGACCGTGCGATGAGAGTGACTCACCAAGAGGAGAGGCGGCGACGCTCGGTAGCCGATGAAAGGAATTGGAGGAGAGTCCGGGGTGAGACCCCGAAGCTGACCCACCTAGCCCAGACTTGTCGAAGGTGGTCGAGGTTACCTGGATGGAGTCTCTCTCCCGTCGATATATTATCGACAGCGTATACGTTGCGTATGAGTGTAGCCTTTGTGTACCGGCTCTTTCGGTCATGAATAAGCAAAATTTGATCAAGTACGAGCAGCTATTTTGATAGAAATTTTTCATACATCAAGATGTTAGCCAGAAAAAAAAATTGTTTGAAATCCAGAAAAAAAACTCTTGCCAATGTCGCTGTTTTCCTGATGATCCAATGACCGGAGAGTTTTTAAAATTTTCGTGCATTAAAACGGTGAAGAATGCATTTGTACTTGAGAATACCATCTTTTAATGTCATCAGATTTTTACAAAGATAACTTTGCAAGTAAAACGAGAAAGCCTTCAATTCAAAGAAACGCACTCTCTTTTAAAAAAAAACCCAATAACATCTAAATAAACTCAACAAGCGCTGCTGCTCTACATAAACTTGACTTAAGGTGAAATACACTTCGTGCTCTTTCATATAACCCGAAAGTAAAAAATTACCTCATGCACAGTCATATTGTATCCGAGTGTCGCAAGTATAAACTCGGAGGAGATATTCGTACCGGGTCGTATTTTTCTCTCCACCTTATACGCGAATTCGTGCTGCACAAAAATCACCGTAACGCTACAAGAGAGCAAGCAAGAACGAAATTAAAGACTGTAATAAAAATATTGAAAAAAAAGTCTAAAAATACCAATATCGACAAAATCTAAATAATAAAATAGTGAAACCAGATCCTGTCGTATCCATTCTGAGGATACCATGATTAGAAGAAAAATGGGGAAATGCGAATGAAAATATGGCACTGTTGCTGTGAGGCATTGCTCTACATCCAATGCGCCGAGTTAATGGTATCCAAATGAAGGAAATAAGGGTCCATGCTAAGAGATCTTTCCGAGCCTCCTATTGGAAACAAAAAAGTAGAAAACCTAATACGAGCTAACCGGATCGCTATGAGAGCTGCTTCTATTGATGAGCTGAATCAGATCCCAAATCTCGTGGCTATCAACCAAAACGTGCCCAAATCCTCTTCCTATTTATTGTTACCATTATTTGTTTGGTGTAGGCAGCTTTCCGATTGGATTATTTTTCGGTGGCGAGTACGGATGGCGTCGAGAGAGGTCAGACCTGAAAAATCTGATGGTCGCGGCGAGTACAGAAGCTGTTGAGAGGGGAAAAAAAAGAGGCGTGAAGAGAGCTTTTATTGCAATGTGTCTGCGGGCACGAGCTCATGTGCGCGTACATTTGAGTAGCGGTCTCATCGTCGGCGTTGCGTTAAAGTAAGTCTCTCCTGCTCTACCGGTCTTTGACTCTATATATTTTGCTTTCGCTTGTGTTATACGAGGAAAGAAGTTGGCAAAATGTTTGCAAGGTCTCGGCATCATCCAGTACCCGGGCAAGTTCGAGGGAAGAAATGGACCGGTCGTTTTGCTCGTTGTTATGTTACGACCGAAACACTATAGAATAAGAAGCCGAGGTTGCTGCTCGGTATATAGCGAGCCGTAACAAGCGAGAAAAACGCAGACGCGAACAATTCTCCAACTCCTCGTGGAGGCTTTGGCTCGTTTCGCTCTGTGTGTCGTCGGACAACAAACAGCTAAACGGGATCTTATGCTTGATGTGTGTTCCACACCGATCGCGAGAGAGGATCTCTTTGCTGCAATACGCCTGACCCACATGACGGAAGACGGAACGAAAGAGTGTGCGTACACGGGCGCACGTGTATTTGCGCGTGCCTGTATTTGTGTCAGTAAAAGAAGAAAACAAAAAACAGAGAGACAGAGAGAGAGAGAGAGAGAGAGGGAGAGAGGGAACCGAAATATGGTCGATGATGACAGCCACCCGACGGATCATTCCCTCGACACTTTATTGCCGAATTTTACTTAGGAAATATGCCAACATATATGTGCTATAGGGATACTTCTTGAAATAAACGGTTACACCGCCACCGGTTTGCTCCTCAGACGATAAAAAGAAAAAGAAAAAATAAACGCAAGACTTTTACGCATGTTTTCTCTTTTAAACGTTAATGCTTCGTTAGCGCGTTTGTTCCCACAACGGAATTTTACTTTCTTTTTTTTATCTCTCGACCCGACGTTTGATTCCCTTCATCATTGTGCACCTACCTTTTTTCCTTCCGATTAGTCAAATAGTAAGACGAATTGAAGAGTCTAAAAGTCTCAGAATTAGGTCGATCGGAAATGTTGTTATCGCATTGACACGGCAATAAATTCTTCATCGGATAACCATCAACGTAATTTTCAAACATCATAGATGTACTGTAGGTTTGTTCGAAATCTTTCCAATTGGAAACTGCTGGGAATTGCCATGGTAAACTCGCAGCCCTGAGGTACGATATTCCACGTGGCCTGCTCTAATGACAGGGATGAAATGCATCATGCTATTCGCGTACGATTTCACGCTAGCAATCATGATCATACACGTACTCCACGGTCTGGCTACCCGTGCGGGGGGAAATGTGTTGATAGCGACGCCATCAATCAGCCCCAGGTTCGAATTATGAAATCGAGAGATTAGTGTGAAGCTTCGAGCAGAGTTGTCGTGAATGACTAATGATAAAATGAGATTAATGTCCGAGACGATGAGAACACAGTTTTAGTTACGATGTTTCAGTTTTTCTAGCTAGGTCGTATCATCGTTCGGATCTCATGAGAACTAAACGAGACACATTTTTGAAAATAAACAACGTCCGATATAAAATCAACGAACATCAACATTCTGTATACTGAGAGAAAGAAATTTGTTGATTCAACAAATTTTAACTCAAACGAAAGTTTGGTTTATTCGAACACTTTATTTGTTGGCTCAATAAATATTTGTCACCACGACAAAAACATCGTTGAATCAACAAATTTAATTTGTTCGCCACGATTTGTTGATCCAACAAATTTCTTTTCTGAGTGTAAAAAAATGTAAATAATCCATTATCTATTGGAAAATATAGAACAACTGTGTGTGACCATACGAAATGATAAAAAATAGTCTTGAATACGTGAAGGTGGAAAAGATCAAGTGTCTTTGACGAAAAAAAGCATTGAAACCGTTTAAGCGTCTTAAGCACGAGTAAAGTTGATAAGCGTTACAAAATATCATCAATATCGGGGCAGTTACCTATTTACAAAGTAGCTAAACGGCGAAGAGAGATAAGCAGAAAATTGTTGATGAGAAGAAAGAGGGATTAAAATTGATTCGTGATTTTTTGTATTATTGAGAAAAGCACTTGCGATCACGCGATATTGTTGAGAACGAGTATGTGCCAGCCGTAGGCTTTTCACAAACGAAAATCAGCAGCAGCAGCAGGAGCAAAAAAAAAGCATGCTGAGAGTAAAAAAGATGCGTATCTCTCCCCTTTAATTAGCGTGTAATACGCGCTGACGCGACGGCGTAAAGCCCGGACACGGAAAATTACAAAAATTGATAATTGTCTCCGCGGCGTTTACCGTAGCATCGAGTTTGCCACCACGGTGTAGAAGGCCTTTCTTCATTCTCTGTCATTTTTCGTGAAAAAAATAAACTTTCAAGAGATATCGCGGGGCCCCCATGCTGAGCACCGAAACGAGGATCCAAAAGTGGGGTGACCGTGTGAAAGTGCGAAAAAACGAAGAAATAATGTTACGATCGCGAAGCTGCTCGAACTATCGAGCGAATAGCTTTTTTCATGTTGACATAAGCGACTATCATCAGTGAAACGTGAAAAATGATGAATATATGGAAGGCATTTTGTTCAGTGTATTCAACGTTGCTACTGTCTTGAAAAATAATAATAAGACATCTGACATACTTAAGATTGCGAAGAAAAAAAAAAGAACTGATACAATGCTCCACCATGAATAACTTCTGGACGATCGAGTTTAAAACTAAAAGAATGTAACAGCGCGTAACGTAGCCCTGCAGGTCCTGTCTTCCATTCGACAGTCTTACAATCCATCTCTTAACTCAGTGGTGGTGGCCAGGCCTTTATGAAACGGCGGTAGTATGGTAAGGTATGAGTGAAGAGAGAAAGAGAGCGATAAAACGCTCTGACCCGCCCGATCTATGTATGCCCAGTTGCATATAGCCGTATTGAATAAACGGCATAACGAACCCCGGAGATAAAACATGAGGGTCCGTTGTTCCGTGCTCACGTACATCTCTCGTTCCCCTATTCACATTCCTAAATCTTCACGACGTTCGTAAACTGCAATGGGTTGGCATGAGAGATCGAGGTTTTATCCTTGACTTTCGCGCATTCTCGTTCCGTAAGGTACACGCAAAACCTCAGCGGAGACGAACGCGGACGAACAGGGGAATGACGATGAAAACGGCGACATAAAAGAGTTACCCCGTAGGCAGGGAGCAGCTCGATTCTTCGGCTCAATACGAGTTTAGGAATCGATTTGCAAGTGAAACTCGATAGTGGAACCGCGCGGTTGAAAGGGACGAGAACGACGACAGCGACGACCGCCTGCTGATATTCCACATTGCTTTTGAATCAAAGCGTATAATCCATCGCTGCACCGTCGTATTCCGAGTGTCTCCATTCGTTTTGCTATTCGGCCTTACCAAAGTTTTCTAATGACCTTTAATTTGTGTTCAAGGCATTCCAACTGTTGGCTAGTACGAGGGAGTAAGTCAGGAACCAAGAAAAAAAAGTTGGTCCAACGGATTTACGAGACATTTTGACTTTTTCGTACGCGCATTAACCGACGCGTGTAGCCCACGAGGCCAGAACAAAAGTTAGGTTCATCTTAGTCATTGGACTTGACTTCGGGTCCATTTGACCGCTACTAGTGGGCATCAGAGTCATGAAGCAATCTAGTCGTGTTTACATTGTGCGTTGACACCTTGAGGAAGAAACCGAGCTTTAGTATGCGGCGATAGGACCAAGGGTTCGTCGACAAAGTATCGTTGATCGTTGATCAAAATGTCTGCAATCAAATATCTTCGACAGAACATTCATGGTCGGATTTGCAAGCTTGATCTCTCTCTCTCTCTCAAGTTCTATGTGATTAAATACCTCTTGGAATGTCTTTATTTTCACATATGATGTCAAGTATGAATCGCTGAGTGTATACACGCGCGCGAAAACGCCAAGGGAGGTCGAAGCCTCTTGCGATTCGGGCTGATAGACCAATATCAAAACTTTCGGTCCATGTTCATTTTTTTTCCTTTCACTATGTCCACGATGACTTAGTAAATTCGTTAGTTATATAGATTGTGAAATATTTGATTGCGAATACATTTTGTCGCGGATATTTTTTGTCCAGGTATGGGTTGTCCAAGATAGTATCTTACAGAACAACGGTTTGGACAGCTAAATCATCGTAAACGCCTCAACATCCTCTTTTTACCGAGCTCCATTTACCATACGAAATTTCTATATTACTTACGGACAGAACTCGTACAATTTCTGTGATGAAATACATCGGAATCATTGTTTTGCTTACCTGAAACAAATAAAAAAGAGAAGAGACACAAGGTTATTCCTGGTAAACTGGTAAAAGCGATTGGCATGATGGGACAATATTTACGATAAAATAAAAAAAGTTGAAGTCAATTGGGAATTCTGTAGAGAGATATGAAACGGAGAACGAGGAAAGAACGCCGTGGGAGAGAAGATACTCGGATGTGAAAAGTAACGGCATTGAACGAGCGCGCACTGAGCTTTCCCGCAGTTGACCGTTCGTATGTACCCGGTTGCTGGCTGCTCATATTTTAAGAGAGCTCAGTTGCTTCAACAGCAGCATTGCCATACAGTGAGAGAGCAAGAAAGAGAGAGAGAGAGAGAGAGAGAGAAAGAGAGCGAGAGAGCTGAGGGAGACTGTAAACCGTGTAGCTAGAAACTGAATTGTATCTACTGCATATATATGTGTACTTGAGGATCAAGGAGACTGAAAAGAAGCAGATACATGGAGGATCAGAGAACGAGTCATCTCGCTCGCGGTCTCCCTTAGTGAGGCAGCCCGAACAGATTCCCGGTACTACCCGGTGACGACGTGCCTCGGGAGACAACTAAGCGCACCACCTCTGAATGCCAACGCGTTGTCTGTCCGGACCTCGCCAGGTTCTCTTCAACAAGCCGTTGTAATATCATACACTTAGTAATGTTTGGACTCGCTATAGCCCCCGGAGTTATAAAACAAATCTGGAGTCACCTTAAAGATCGATTCCATACCTCTGACGGAAACCCCACACTGAAAGTGAGAGTAGTTATAGGTTTGCTGTTCGCCACTCATTCTCTTCCAACTTGCTAACATTATTTGTCCGATCCCAACTTATCCTGCCATACACAGAAGCAGCAAACAAATGGAGCAATTTCTTCCGCACCTCTTCGTAAAATGTAGGCTACAACTGCTATTTAGCTTTAAACGACACAACGCCTGATCGTTTGCTACGAATTATAATGCACTTCGATCCAATTATCATCCGTTAACCGACTATCAAAAAAGCGAGGACAATCACAAGGATCGTTACTGGGTTGGCTCACGATACGAGGAACAGAGAGTTTTGGCTTGGTCATTGACATGAACCCCGAAACAAATAGTACCAGAGATCTTGCCATAGTTTAAGTACGTTTTATATCTGACAATGACAAACGATCGAACTACTTGAGTTAGGAACGTACGAATCACCTGTACGTAATACTGTTTGATTGCATGGTGAAGCAAAAAAGAACAACTGAGGAGAGAAAGTCCGGTAATAAGTCGAGCATATCGAACGATTAGCGGATTCTCATGTCAACGTTGATTCTCAGCTAACCACTCCTACGGAGAGTTCGAAATGATCGAAATATACACGAGGGGTCTATTAGCATCGCATCGAGGCTTACGCTAATGTTGGGCATCCGTTCTTTCGAATACGGAAGTTAAATTTGTGAACGCATCATTTCGTATCGCTAGTTCCCATTGCCCGATCACTTGCTCTTGTTTATTATACTGCCAGTGTAATTTGCATTATACCGATTTCCCATAAATATAAATGTTCATTTTACATTAGTTTTAATAACAAAAAGTTTACATTATTTATTTTTCTTAGAACTATCGAAGGATCGCTTGGGCGTATTGAATTTGTATCCATACTTCGAATGACTATGTCTCCGTAAACAATTTAGTCATTAAAAAAATGTTCAAAACCCGCTATTGAAGTTGTCCGAAACAATAAATCGTCGATTTTTCATTGCACTAAGTTGAATTTTTATCAACCCCATATAAGCGCTTAAACTCACGCATGCCCACTTGAATAATTCGATATAAATGTAGTAACAAGAATCATTCTATTTTCACCAATTAGAAGGTAATTATTTAAAAAAATTTCAATCCAGAAAATCATTCATACATCTCCACAGCATGCTACGAGAAGGTTCCTCCGGTCGGATTCTCGTAGGATCAACAAAATGTCATCAGCTTCAAGTAAACTCAAACTTCCAGAAACGCAGTTATTTATAACCATTACGGGTAGACGTAAGAAATACACCCATACGAAAATCAGGGTTTCAATGAAAGATTTTTAGTAATAATTATAAAAAGAAGTGAATTTATGTCCTAGGTCTCATGCAGCCGACAAATTTGTCAAGTTTTTTGTTTGTTTTATCATCCGAAGAAAAAGAGAGAGAGAGAGGGACGAGGAAACAAGAACTCATTGAACCCTGATAACCCGCGCCGTTGTATTTTCTGTTCACGAGGCATCGTTGATGGCGAATAAAAGGATGAAGAAGGGCGAAGAAGGAGAAATAAGGTTTTGCCAGGTTTATATCGACAAGCGACGTTATATGCGGAGAAAGAAGCGAAGACAAGTACGAGAGAACGAAGGGTTCCCCCTTCGTATCACGTCGCTCTCATGTGCACGAGGTCCACGGGCGATGCATGCCGATCCACTGATGCGTCGTCGTCGGCTCTGGTTTGACGAGGCCTGATGGATGCTTCTGGAATCCGTGGACTCTGCTTTCTCACTCTCCCATTCCGTCTTCAGTTCCTTCTTTATTTGTTTTCCCCCTGTGGAGTCGCCTCGTCGGTGCAACGAGCAAAATCACGGTTTAAATCAAACGTGTGCGGGCGAGTGAGACTCTCGGCTGGGGTGACTTTCTTCACGTGGACTGTAGTATACGTCCTCGAACTCTCGAGTTCGAAATTCTCCTTATATTCCTTGGTTGTATTTTGTGCTCGTGGCGTTTCATAGTTCTTGA
Source organism: Campoplex capitator (assembly GCA_037576405.1). Lineage (NCBI taxonomy): Eukaryota > Metazoa > Arthropoda > Insecta > Hymenoptera > Ichneumonidae > Campoplex > Campoplex capitator. Next base: position 5,136,338 of record JARBWI010000010.1, on the reverse strand, counting down.
TAACTGATGCATTTTTTTTTTTTTTTACGAAGTAAAAAGATTTCAAGAGTTCCACATGTACGATATAAGCCTTGTTAATTTTTTTCATTATGCAAAGCACAAAAGTCTACAACTATCAATTCCAGTGTGTCTCTGCTGTTTTATGGGAATTCTATGAAAAATTGTATAGTCGTAGACGAAGAGTAATTCGTCATTGAAGTGAGTCCGCGCGAGCTTGCCAACGTTAGTGGGAAGAGAATGAGAAACGATGCCAATTAAGCAATATATCATTAGCATTGGTGTTCCAGTAACAATGTGAAGCATTCTTATGTCTAAATCACTGGAAGCTTCGTCGTCGTCACAACTGTTAACCAGCCTGCAGACACTTGGGTTACCTCGGAGACGGTACAGTATTGTTGCACAGAGACAGAGATAAACGTGTGAAAGGCGCAGAGCTCGATGTGTTTTTTGAGCCAGGAGAATCTTACTTATTATACAAACATTACAGTTATAATTCCAGTATGTATGTATCGACGATTTGTTTATAGATGAACCATTTTACAAAGCGAATCATGTATCTGTTGATCTTTCGATTCACTTGTCAACGAATTCTATTGTCCATTTGAAGGTTGGTGGATATTAGATGCAAAACAAAACAAAGTTTCTCATCCATGCGAATCGAGTCCGAATAGTTTACGACTTGGGATCTCACACAGGAGAAAAATAGAAATAAGAAAAGTTGAACAGGTGCGCAAGATCGCACGAGTCATGCACATGCGAGAATCTTACAACTTGATTCGTAGAAATGACAACAGTACCGCGGGATCACTTGGGTGGAGTGTATCAGCTCAGCGTGTTCACAGTATTGGATCGATTTGACCTGAGGGAGAGAGAGAGAGAGAAGGAGAAAAAGAGAGAGAGAGAGAGAGAGGTCTTCAAGAGGACAACAAAAAGCTGGACTTGAATCTATATCGATGACTCGACCAACAGCCATCAGGTAATTCTCGAGTGTATTAAGTGGAAATGATGCCTGGTATATTGATGAAAGAGCATCCAGACAACGAGGATGAAAGAAAACAAAGAAGATATTGATATTACTTTGTTCCCCGAACAATGAAGATGGAATGAAAGTCACCAGTTTTCTCATCGCAACAACTTATCATGCCTGATCGATTAAATTCAAAATCATCAAAACAGATCAACCGTATTTACTGGATTCTCCCTGTTGGACTCACTTATTTCGCCACATCCAATGAAGAAATTGTTGAAGCAAAATTTGTTTACAGAAGACATTTTGTTTCGACTCATATTATAAGCCTCAATGTATCAAGTTGCGCAGCTTCCGACGTTATTATCGCTCATCACGTAGGTACTTAGAAATCCCGTCGTGCTTTTATATACTGTATACAGAGTATATACACGAGATCAACTCCTTCTTGTAAGTTGCATGTTATGCGCTTACGACCGGGGGATCATCCTTACGAGAATCCTGATGGCTAGCAGTAAAGTAACGCGTCATGTGTCCCTGTCTTTTCTACATGCGACACACGGGTTGACCGCGTTCTCGTTTGACTCGTTTTATCCACCACCATGCACCCGAACATCATCAAGCGCTTTTGCCACGTTCTCGAGCTCTCTTTCTTTTTCAGGTTCTCCGCGACATCCTCGTGTTCATCGTCGGTACTTCACGTACCATCCATGACTACCGCCTTCACCTTGGCATCCGGGTAACGCAGCAGCAGCTCTCGTATTTAAGACACTGCGAGTCCATACGACTGGCGAGCCAGCCGTGATCCACGTCCCCGTGCTGGCTGGCTGGCTCGATAGCGCACTGTCGCGTTCAGACGATTCCCGTCGACCCAGCCAGACAGCGCTGCGCCTTCCCGAGCTTCCAGGAATCATCCGCAGCCAGCCCCCTCTCGCCATCCACGCGTCTTCGTCAGAACTTCCCCCTCGGGAAAAGAGAGCGAGACGAGGCACATTACGAGACTGCGGGAAAGTCTCGAAGCAAGAAAGAAACAGATACACACGAGAGTCTAGAAATCGGCTATACGGCGCGCGGATACGTTACACATGAGACTAGACGGTGGGAAACTTTTCCGTTCGCGATCCTAGCTATTCACGACGGATACTCACTCGTACTGGCAATGGAATATAGAGAGATAAGTGAGCATCTCTACCTAGGATGTGGAGTTCTAGAGTCCGCCAATCAGGTTGTACACTACGTTCCACGTGCGATTATGTTTTCTGGCTAGATACACCATCGTACAAAAGTACCTGTCCAAGCCAATGAATTACCATACGATTCTTTCATGAACGATTGCTTCAAATATTGTATATACAAATATTGCTACTTATTCTTCCTGTCAAAACTGCTTGATATCAATCTTCTCTCATCAATTTCTGAGCAAATGATTATATTTGCGTTAGATCCGGTATACTGTTGATACTGACGAAATGTAGGGTGGAACAAGACTTTTGAGCAGAAGTGTATGTGTACGTATAGTAGGTCTGTTTTAACGCCGTTCTTGCGGCAACCGGTGCATCGACCTCAAAGGTCGTCGTGCTGTCAGTAAGATCTCTTGACGTTATGGCACAAAGTATATATTTATTATGTACCAAGCACGTGAAGTTGCTCGATTCGTTGTATCCGCAGCTTGAGTCATTATAAAAAAGTAGGAACAGGCGAGTCCTCATGGACGTTTTCTTCTTTTTGTTTTTTTTTTTGTTTATCGTAGATTCAGAAGCTCTGCTCTTGATAGTTTGATAAATACTTTTAGTATAGATTCGATGTAAAAGAATGAGCTCAGAGAGTATCAGCGATGGAAGAAAGAAATCTTGGAATTTTTGGGTGATTGTACCTCAATCAATACGTTGAAGAGTTTTAAAAGAATATTCCTCATTTAAATGGAACTATTCTAAATGAATAAAAGAAAAATTTGTTCAGTGTCAATGATGCCTTTTATCGGTAATTGTTTCACATACACCGGGGCAATCTATGCGCAGGCAAGGCCATTAATCGAAGACCCTTCGGCGACTTTTTCTTCGTGGTACCTGGTTGCTCGGACAGAATTAACTCTCGAGGGTTTTGCGATGTCTGTCGCTGTCGGTAAAATAAGCGCAGGGCGGGACCGCACGTGCGCGCGACAATCTCAAAGAAACTCACCAAGTATAAGCACGGTATAACGGCGGGGGACTATTAGGACAATGACTATCAAGCGAAGCTTATTGTCCTTCCCTCATGAACGCGGTGAATCGTCGCGGCACTTAACCCGCAGCCCACAAAATGGGGAACGAGTGCGAGAGAGAGAGAGAGAGAGAGATAGAGAAGGATACACTTCGTATGAAGAAGGATCAGGCGAGGTTAATGCTAACGAAAAAAATTCAGCCATTGTCGAAGACGATCGACGTTGGAACGAGTCTTTTTACTGTCTCCAATCCCACTCTTTTGCCGGGCGATGAATTATATGTACGTATATATGGGGCATTCCATGCCAAATCAGCCACTTCAGAACCTTACAGTTTTTAAATTAGCTCAAATTTTTTTATAATGTTCTATGTATTGAATGAGCCTTTCTTGATTTTTTTCAAATTTTTCCCTCGATTGCCTAACGAGATATATTTTTTCCAAAAATTCGATGATTTTTTTTTCAAAAGCTCACAACTCTTCGAAAAATGGACGGAATCGAACTTTTTTTTTTTCAAAATTTTGGTTTTTTATTGTACTTTTTGAGTGTGATAACGAAAAAATTATAGTTGAATTTTTTCTCTATTTTTATTCAGGTTGAAGAACAAAATCGACGATTTCAAGATGATTACATATTTTGATTTTTTTCAAAAAATTTTCAAAAAAACTTGAACAAAATTGAAGATTTTTAAGACCAGTTACATCGTGGGCACGCTATATCTTCGATTCGATTTCGTATTTCAAAATTTTTTTTTTCGTTTTTTCAGTAAATTAAAATCAAATTCAACAGTCACACAATCCACAATGCTGTTTTCCTAACACTAGAAATTTTCTCCCATCATTAGATTGTGAATCGCATTCGTTTTTTTTTTTTTTTTTACTAATTTCTTCTTGGAAATGAAAAATTCCGCCATGAATGAAAAAGTAGATCAGTACTCCATACATATTGTTCGTTTTCAATGAGAAATGAATAAATTTTTTTGGCGTTTAAACAATTTGTGCACTCTGAATACTTTTGGAAAAGAATAATCTTTCACAATCAAGGTATTCTCTCCATACTTTTCGTTGTAGTCGTACGTCGATCGACGTACCAAACCACTATACGGTCGATCCATTAGTTTTGTCTCACTCAGCAACACGGTCATTTTTGATGATATCAGAGGAACAGTAAAGAAGATTGTTGCACGAGGAGCGTCCAATTGCTGATCACTAAACAAATAATAACACCATCTGTTCTATACGAATGGGCATGTAGACCCCTAAACCTCCCTAATATAGCGGTTAATTTTTTTCAGTGGAAGACTACGGTGTTGCTGAGACAGAACTAATCAATCGATTTAAACGTACGACTACAATCAAAGGTACTGAGAGAATCCACAGTATGATCCCAATAAAGATGGTACCACCCATTATGGAAGATTATTCTTTTTAAACCGAATTCAGAGTGCACAAATTGTTAACCATCAAAGGAATAAATTTATTTCTCATTGAATAGGAACAATATGTATAGAGAACTGATTCACTCCTTCATTCATTGCGTAATTTTTCATTACTAAGAAGAAATTAGTAAAAAAAAAAAAAAAAAAAAAAAAAAAAACGAATGCGATTCACAATCTAATGATGGGAGAAAATTTCTAGTGTTAGGAAAACAGCATTGTGGATTGTGTGACTGTTGAATTTGATTTTAATTTACTGAAAAAACGAAAAAAAAAATTTTGAAATACGAAATCGAATCGAAGATATAGCGTGCCCACGATGTAACTGGTCTTAAAAATCTTCAATTTTGTCCAAGTTTTTTTGAAAATTTTTTGAAAAAAATCAAAATATGTAATCATCTTGAAATCGTCGATTTTGTTCTTCAACCTGAATAAAAATAGAGAAAAAATTCAACTATAATTTTTTCGTTATCACACTCAAAAAGTACAATAAAAAACCAAAATTTTGAAAAAAAAAAAGTTCGATTCCGTCCATTTTTCGAAGAGTTGTGAGCTTTTGAAAAAAAAATCATCGAATTTTTGGAAAAAATATATCTCGTTAGGCAATCGAGGGAAAAATTTGAAAAAAATCAAGAAAGGCTCATTCAATACATAGAACATTATAAAAAAATTTGAGCCAATTCAAAAACTGTAAGGTTCTGAAGTGGCTGATTTGGCATGGAATGCCCCATATATATATATAAATATATAACATTCATGATACGTTTTCTCAGAACGAGAGATAGCGACACGAAGGGGTTGCCCGGAGATCTACGTCGGTATATACTTGGATAGTATGTAGATTAAGCTTTCTGTGGTGCACAAGTTGCCGCCTCTATTGTCCCTCTGAGCTTGAAAGATAGGCTATCCGAACTAAATAGTATAAATAGTGCAAAAACCCGAATGAAATTCCACCACTCGTGTCCTCGCGAGTATTTTATGCCTTATCATTTGAAATGTGAACAGAAAAAATCTACAGCGATATTATGTATTCTTATCGGTTCCATTATCGATAGAATTGTACTAAGAAACAATATTAATTGAAAGATTTATTGGTTTAAATAACATTCTATTTTCTCGTCTATTCCCTTCATGAAAATTGCAAATTATAAACTTATCTTCAGAACACAAAACGCATAACTCCTGTCTTTTTGCCCTGCGGCCAGTCGAAAGTTGAATATATTCGAAGAAAAAAATTTGAATGATTAAAATGGTCTTTCAAATGATATCTAAGAAAATTTATATGCTCGAAAGAAAATACCTTCGTCGCCACGAAAATAAAGGATTCAAGGAGTACACATATCTCCCTTATTCTTCTCGCCAGAGCAATATACTTTGATTTTCTATATGTATAGCGTTTCCTTTCTTTGCCGATAAAACTCGGGTCTCTGGTTTCCAAAGTTTCTTGCACCCATGTCGGCGGGACTCCGCAGGATATCTTGGTTGTGTTTTTCGTCCACCAGCATTTCGGCTCTTTCTCCTCTCATCCTCCCTTGGTGCTGCATCTTTACTCTGCGCGAATACTCGCACGAAAGATTTCTCCCACAGTCTCGTTGGAAGCTCGCACGTATTTATACGAGTAAAAATCCATTCGCATGCGTTTTATATATATATGTATATGTATACATTGTGGATGCACCTGAAGAAAGTCCCGCGAGTTTTTGCATCTATATACACTCGTGCGTGCTTACGCGTGCGTGTCTCTCGAATCAGCCATATAGCTGGTAAGTTTTTCAAGGAGAAAATAAGAAAAAAATAAAAATAAAGAAGGAAAAAAATTGACGACATTGCCACCGCGAATCGACACAACACGACGGGGCTCTCAACCGGGGACCAACGGAGGAGCTATTGATCAGCGACTATAGCAAACGTACCCTTCTCCTACTCCTCCTTGCCATCGTGTTATACCTGTCGATATCACGAAATAATGTCCTAAGAATGATGGACTATTAATTCGGAATCAAAAAAGAGCTCAAATTCATTTTACACAGACTGTTATTCTGATTTACGTTTACTGATGTTGAATATTCGTATTATCGATTTTAATGAACACTAGCTGTGCCTCTATCTAGCAGGTGCATCTAGCTGTGCATTCAGGAAAATTTCATTTGTTTTTTCAATCTTATTTCGAAAAATCTTCCACGAGACACAGGGAAGGAGGATAGGCACTGGACCGGTGTGAAATTCTTACTCATAGAAGACCATGCACTCTTTTCACAGATAGGGAAATTGAATTCATTCAAAATTCAGAAGAAAAAAATTGAATAAAAAATGTATGTACAGATACAAAAACGGTCCTGAAAAATTACAATTTCATCCAAATAATTGAAAGCGATTACATATAGGTGTAATCGTGACTTTACCAACAACCGAGTATTTCTGAACGTGTATCACTGTGACGGTTTATAATTTCATCAGTTTAAAAAAAAAAATGGGTGTGTCAATGTAACTGTACACTTTCGCGTTCTCAACCAATCTTAAGTTTCTTTTATCAATTAAATGTCATGTCTTCCCCAGCCATCGATCAAAGTCACAATACATTCAAGCTTGATCGGCTGATTGTTAAAACTTGAGGCTTCAAAGTTTAGAACAACACAGACCATTGACCTGATACCCAATGATTAGCAGCTTGATTTGTCTGATAGATCCGAAACGTAATTATTGTTCGATTCTTTAGTATGATATTGACTAATGATCCATTGAGTATGTAATTTTTGGCGCCAAACATATTTCATCCATTCATTTGTTTGTTTCTATATTCTGTAATTAACCAATTTGTCAAAATTTGCCATAAATATGAGCCATAAATCATGTTCTGAAGGATTTCTTGAATCAAAAACAATAGTTCCACTCAATAATATGATTGCTCCAAATGGAATGAGCTATTTCTACGTTTTTTAACTCCCGACTGCCCACTCGGGCAAAAGCCGGGAGTTATGCGTTTGACCGCGATCAGCTGATTTTCACGAATTTTTTAAGCAGAATGTTTGTTGAAACGGCGAAAAATTACTTGACCAAATTTGAGACACAGGTTCTATTACCAGTGGATGAGGTATGGAGTCGTAATTTGATACGATTGCTTGTATATTTAAAGAATAATTAGAAAAACAAAAAAATCACCGTTCAACCATATCGACACAACAATAGGTGATGCCGCCATAACTATATTCACTCGCAACATCTGCGCCATACTTCACTCGGTTGGTCGTGACCGATTGGTTGTTGCTGTGACAGATTGGTTAATTGTGTTATTATTTTTATTATTATTTTTTTTAATTATTCAATTATATTTATAATAATTAATTAAAAAATGATGAACTTTAAAAAGTGTGAAATAGAAAAATGTTTTGAAAAAACATAAAAACTCTCGACTGAAAAACTCCTTCACTTAAAAAAAATAGTAGTAAACTTTAAAAAGTCTGAAATAATAAAAAAAATAGATATCGGGAGATGTCTCTAATCGAATCATTGAATAAGAAGTAAAGACATCTCCCGACGACAATCCCGACATCTATTTTTTTGTTATTATTTCAGACTTTTTAAAGTTTACTACTATTTTCTTGAATGAAGGAGTTTTTCAGTCGGAAGTTTTTTCCATTAACCAGACTTCCAAATCCTGAGAAGAAAAGAATGTCGTACAGATGAGTATCATTTATAAACAGAAACGTATACAGATAACGTGAAAAAGGATGTCGAAATCGATTTGCACAGGACTGCTACGAAGCCGGATGTGTGTGACATGCCGAAAATTTTAGAACGATCAGAGCTCATTGTAAAAAAGAAAAAGACAGTGTCTCCGTTTCGCAAAGATCTCGTACGAATAAACAGTCCCTTTGTTTCCATCATGTCAACGGTAAAGGATTGAGAGCGAATCGAACAAGCGGAGCGAACTGCGTGTACCAAAATGATATAATCGAGCTCTCTCGTTCTCCTGTAAGGAAAAACTCACAGAGATGAAAAGTAGGTGCAGGTCATGCCCGGTACGTCGCAGAAAAAAGGTCCCGAGATTACCAACAACCGTGTGCCACTATTGTTCAAATTGCAATGCTCGCAAATATCATAAAAATATTTCATACCAGAGTATCAACGATCGTATATTCCGATTCAAAGTTGCAAGGCAATAATATATAAATAAATATTGACAGAAAGATTACAAAGAGGATAAAAATTTACTCCATAAAATGCTGATATTGCTGACTACCTCTGTAACGACAGTAGTACACGTCTGGCCATTTCAGCGTCATCTTGTCTTCCTCGTCTATACGATATCCGGAGTAAAAATAACAGGAGGGAGGGAAGGAGAAGGGGGGAGGGGATATGGTGCAAAAAGCTAGTTGAATTAATGAAAACGCGAGGTTCCCACGCATAAACACTGCCACAGCGCAGGCCTCGATGCTCCTAGCTTTATGTGTATTTATGCGTCCTCGTATGTGTGTGTGTGTGTATTCGAAGAATAAGTATACATTTATATATAGAGACAGAAAACGATGATAGATTCCGGAGAGATGAGATAAAAACGCGTCAGACGTACAGGTGTTTCTAATTGGTAAGTCATAAACTACTTTTGCTTCCTAATCCTTGTTTCTGAGTGTTTTACCATCTAAAACGAGGATCCAGTAGCGAGCGGAGTCATTCATCGGACGTTACACGGTACAGGGCTTGCTTGATGAGTTTTTTTTTTTTTTTCTGCAGCGAGACTACTGCCAGGAGCAATCACATTCATCGTTTACATCAGATGACCGCGATTGTCTCGTTATATTTGTAGAGAAAACTATGAGCCTTCTCGTATTTACCAGATCGATAGTCGTTATTCAAGAACTCGTCTGGGAATAATAATAATATTTTATGGTGTGACAAATTAAATAAATGAGTATTTTTGGATCTACTTGATTCAAAAAATGTTCAGCTATGTTTATGTACACCAGTGAATTTTTCATCATTTTTTATTCAATCGATGAAACCCAAATTGAAAAATAAGAATAATTTGTTGAATAGTTAGTATGAAAAAAAGAAAAATCTGTTTCTCCATACATACACGGGGTAGAGAAGAAAAGAAACGTTTATTTATAGCTGTGAGAAGCGAAGTTTCGCAAACTTCACAGTTTGCAACATTTAAGAAGTTGGAGAAAATAAATCTCTTCGGTACAGGAAAACCTGCCATTCGCGATGACCCATTCGGTACAGAAAACTGGAACTTTCGAGAGCCTTATCTCCTTAACAAATTTCAGGCCTATCCGAAGAAACCCGATTTCAACATCGTCCCAAATAAAAAAAATTCCATTGGACCAATGAATCAGCCAAATTGAAACGACAATTCATCGCTTTTCAGCTGAGCCAAACACTGATCTCATAAAAAGGACAAACAACATTCCGGAACATACTTCGCCATGGAGAAATACAAATTAATTCCAATTCCAAAAAAAAACTTGAAAATTTTCATTTTTACACGATGAGGACAACGCTCCTCTCATTGGATAAGATAAATACCTACAAAAAAGCAGTCCCACTACGATCGATCGTGGTCATCAAAAGGTTACACAGGCCACTTAGTACGCATAGTCCCAAATCCTTATCAAATCTTTCAAACGACAATCAGTCTCGATAAATCTGACATGAAGATTTGGACCGTTTTTCGCTTTCAACTATACTAGCACAATATATATAGAGAGAGAGAGAAAGAGAAGAAGATAAAATTATACTTTCGCCATGGTATATAAACTCTCTCGAAGAGGCTGACCCGAAAACACGATGTGTATGTGACTGCTGATATTTCGAAACTTCAAAGTGTATGGCGTCATCGAAGCAGAGCTTCGCCGCAACACAATGAATTCTCTTACGTGAGGATTAAAAAATATTTTCATCAGTGGTCGTCGTAGCCGCGCGGCAGCGCAAATTTATACACCCCAACATTTATTTTGCAATCAAGTTTTAGTTATTTATTTGTATCCATTGTGAGGACTCGCATCGGCCCACTACTGTCAGGCGTTTATGTGTCAAACGGGTGCAAGCATCATGCACAGTCCTTGCGACGAGAGGATGAATAAAGAAAAAAAACAACAACAACAACAGAAATCGAATGCACCGCAACGAATGGTGAAACTAATTGACAACGAATTTCAATTGCAACTGGTACGAGATTATTATTAACGATCCAAGAAATATATGATGCGCGCATTCACGTCACCTCCGATCCAATGAAGAGAATTGGGCGAAGATTATTTTTGTGGTAGGATCGAAGTTTGCCGCGCGCGGAGAACAAGATTTGACATGAATTACGTTCGTGCGCAGTATTTTTCAATTGAATTTCATTCTCAACGCCTCGCATTGAATTATTTTCGGGAGATCGAATTATTTCGATCTGTAAAGAATAAAAAGAAGAGAGAGAGACCAAATAAAAGAAACTCGTATTTTTTATATACGCACAATGAAAATTATATCGAGCAAAATCCAAACAAATCATCATGAATTACATTCTCAATGGTATAAGGAAACGAGAGTTCGAGGATACTGATTGCGAAAAATCAATGCGTAAGTACGTTTTTGTCGCTGGCATGAAACGTGCAGCTCCGAAAATCAACCGGAGACCAGTATCTTTAACGAGCTTCCATCACGCGATGGATAAAGAGAATTCATTTTCATAAGATTATTTTCTTGTTATTCGAGTCAGAAACGTCACGAGGCATGAATAATACTCTACTCGTTACTATTTTATTTTATATTTCGTTTTAAGGAGTCTCGGTACCAAAGGGAAAATGTTAAGAAATTCATGAAATTTGGTGATAATGTTCTTCAACGTCAAGTACGAAAATACAATTTTTTTCAAAATTTTCTTCTACTTAGTTATCGAGTAATTACGCATTGAAGCAGATTTCTTATGCCCGAAGTGTATACCTATATATATGGAAAGGCTATGCTTATACACGTGAATTTTAGTCTTCAATTACTCGATAACTGTGTAGAAAAAAAATCTGAAAAAATTTGTATTGTCAAATTTGGCACTAAACGAATATGTTCACCAAATTTTATAAAATTCTTAACTATTTGAAATTTTTTGTGTTTTTAACATGGTTTAGCATGGCAACATTGTATAGCATGTAAACTCCTTTATTTCTATTCACTGAGAAAAAAAAATTTGTTGGATCAACAAATCGTGGCGTTTGTTGATCAAACAAAACTTTTGTTGATTCAACGATGTTTTTGTCGTGGTGAGAAATATTTATTTGAGCCAACTTAAGTATCCCAATGAAGCAAACTTTCGTTTGGGTGTCAACGAATTTCACTTTGTTCGCCACGATTTGTTGAACCAACAAAAAATTTGTTGAATCAACGAATTTATTTTTCTCGGTGTTCGCTCGAAAGATCATTTATTTATAATCAAATCAATATAGAAAAAAGAAAATCTTTATATCAGCTCGATTCTGTGAAATTTTCTCAACAAGTATTGAGAATACCACACTTTTGTTCCGCTAGTTTATTCCACGTGGGAAATGAGCAAGATCATTTGCAACGTTTGATTAATCGTTTCAATCAAACACACATTTATGCTTGGGTCAGTTAGTCCGGTTATGTCAGTCGTCGATGATGCGTGTAATCTGTCTACTGAAACTTAAACATAAATGTACATATATGCGTATTAAATCAGACGAATCGCGTAAGTGGTCGAGCGAGTAGGCGACATCGAGAAGAATTTTGTTGTGCACGAATCGTATAATAATATGATAAATTAAACGAAAAAGGTATACAGACATCGAGAGAGGGAATGGGCGAGAATTTTTCAAATTGTTTTGCTCTCCTTGAGCATTATGAAATTATAATTTTATACAAATCATAATAACAAACAATCCAATAAATCATTATACTCGAATCAAATTTCACGATATTACATCCAAGTAAACGTGAACTGAATTCGATGAAAAAATAAAGCATTCGAATGACTCGTAAACGGTCAAACTAATTGGAAAACTTTTGAATATTTCTCGTACCTTTGTCACTATAAATTGTCTTCTCGGTTCGATATCGAGATTTCCATCCGGTAAATATCGTTTGCTTCAGCGAATATTTATTTATTTTTCTTCCTACGTGCCCGCATTTCATTCCTCTTCGATGGGATGTCACAATTTGAAAAAAAAAATAAAAAAATCAAAAACTGCGAGTGTCACGAAAACACACTCCGACGACTCCGCTTCCCCTTTTCCTCGGACACCGACGAGGCCACAGTATGCAGAGCTTTTTTTACACTGCACTATGTTGAATTTTCAACTGTTTTATTTCTTTTTCCTTTTTTTTTGTTTTTTTTTTTTTTTTTTTTTTTTAATCAACGTGAGTGACATTCATTGGTCGAAATATCGGCAATGCGGAAGCTCAATGATTCCTCGAAAGAAACGGTAACTCACTAGTAGTCCGCTTTGGTAAATGATTGCGCGCGACGAGCGCAGACTCACACGTTTACACACACGCTGCTCTCCGAGTTGTCGCACGTGGAAGTCACAACTGATATCTCGTTGGCGTGTTTTTTTTTTCGTGAGGATGTGTGTGCGCTTTCACGTGTGAGTGTGCTCGTTGTGGATACGATCTCTAGGTGTATTCGTGTGTTCTATGGGAAGGGCGAACTTTTGCAGCCCACGCATTATCTCTATTTCTCTCTTTCTTATCCATTAACGCTCTTTCTCTCTCTCGCTCTCGCTCTCTTCTTTTTCACCTATCTCTTACGCTTCACCTTCGTAGAAACAACTGTGTTCTCGTGCTTCATCATGAATTGCGACACGTGCAGCCTCCGCATGCTATGATCCACATCGAATGTTTCATTCTCGAAAGAAGATGAAATATCGAATAAATATTTCGTTAAACATTGAAATATAAAAATTTGTAATCGATGACAAATCGAAATCAAAAGTTTCATGTTAATTCCGAGTTGACGGACACTTCGTTCTCGATGAAGCCTTCTCCAGAACGTTTCATATTTGATGCGTATTTTGATGTGTCAATTTTGTTCAATTCTCTTAACAAGTTATCACGATGAAGAAAAAAAAATTGTATGAAGATAAGGAGTTTCGGTACAAAAGGCAAAATGTTAAGAAATTAATGAAATTTGGTGATAATGTTCTTCAACATCAAGTACGAAAACACAAATTTTTTCAAAATTTTCTTCTTAGTTATCGAGTAATTACGCATTAAAGCAGATTTCTTATGCCCGGAATGTATACCTATATACATGGAAACGCTATGCTTATAGACGTGAACTTTAGTCTTCAATTACTCGATAACTGTGCAGAAGAAAAATCTGAAAAAATTTTCATTGTCAAATTTGGCACTGAAGAATATGTTCACCAAATTTTATAAAATTCTTAACTTTTTGAAATTTTTTGTGCTTCTAACATGGTTTAGCATGGCAACATTGTATCGCCTGTACCGAAACTCCTTAAAAACTTTTCCAATTTAGGTGTTTTTTTACTTGCTTTTTTTGTGAGACAAGTATCAATGGGATTAAAAATCGTTTTTCCGAACTTGAATCGAGATTTATGGTTCAAATTGAAATTTATCGAAACATCAAGAGACGCGATTAGTTTAAAAACTAACCGATTTGTATGGTCGTTGCGAGGGAATCACTGCGATTATCCGCAGTGTTGAAATTTCTCAGAAATCATCCCTATCCGGATCACGTGTACGAAGAGCTGTTTGCTCTCACGTGCAATGAAAAGTCAAGTGTCGGACGGTGATTGAAATATTTGAATCCGTTTCAATATTGTAAAAATTGTTGAGAGACATTTATCGATTTATAATATTAGAATTTTAACAATTTTTGTTTGTCAACGAGTTTCTATCTATTAACAATTAATTATATATCGAAGCCGGTACTAACGCGATCGAAAAAGAACACAGGATTCTGGTCGACTGCTGCGGTTCGTTCGTACTGTTTTTTTTTTTTTTTTTTTCTTTTCCACCTCTGTCTCTCGCTCGACAATCGCGATTGGTGTCGTTTCGTTCCACGCCTCCGAGTAGTCGCTAAAATCCGTGTGTCACGATCTCCAGAGCATAGAGAACGTTAAAGAAAAAAGAGAGAGAAACGACGCCGACGCGTTCACGTGTATGACGTCGTCGACAAGAACGGATCGCCTAGCTCATTCGCCAGTTCGATCTCAGAACCCGGTTCTGTACAATATACGGATTATTTTTTTTTTCCCCTCGCGAATTAGAAACGAGCAGGTGGGCGTCCCAATATCCCCGGATGATTGCAATGTTATGGATTGTAAAAAAAAAAACAAAAAGAACAGATGGTAGGAGAAATGATTCTGTGCAGAAGTTTGTACCCAATGAATGCAGGAAATTTATGAGTTTCACACTGTACACACGTGTATACGTTCTCAAACATCGAAGCTCGAGCAAAAGTATCGAAAATTTTGTCGAAACGCGTTGCGACTAAAACAATTTGCGATCGCACCGCAAGCAATGTGAAAATCAAGCAATAGCGATGAATCAAACAGTTTTATTGACGATCGAGGAATTCGCCTTGAAAATAATAAGAGCTGGAAGATTACGAGGAACACCAACCGCGATCTTGATCGCCCTTTCGAATGACGCCTCTATTTCAATGCTTCTACAAAAGGCTTTTTTTTCGTTGGAAATAATATGGAAAATAAAAAAAAAATTAAAAAAAAAAACTTCTCAAAGAAAGAAGAAAAAAATGTTTTGAAAAATCATAAAAACTCCCGACTGAAAAACTCCTTCACTTAAGAAAATAGTAGTAAACTTTAAAAAGTCTAAGATAATATAAAAAAATAGATGTCGGGATTTTCGTCCGGAGTAATTCTTATTCAATGATTCGATTAGAGACATCTCCCGACCAAAATCCCGACATCTATTTTTTTATTATTTCAGACTTTTTAAAGTTTACTACTATTTTCTTAAGTGAAGGAGTTT
Source organism: Campoplex capitator (assembly GCA_037576405.1). Taxonomy (NCBI): domain Eukaryota; kingdom Metazoa; phylum Arthropoda; class Insecta; order Hymenoptera; family Ichneumonidae; genus Campoplex; species Campoplex capitator. The sequence continues at coordinate 5,120,780 of JARBWI010000010.1, read as the reverse complement.
TTCAGTCGGGAGTTTTTATGTTTCTTCAAAACAATTTTTTTATTTCACACTTTTTAAAGTTCATCATTTTTTAATTAATTATTATAAATATAATTGAATAATTAAAAAAATAATAATAAAAATAATAACACAATCATCCAATCTGTCACAGCAACAACCAATCGGTCACAACCAACCGAGTGAAGTATGGCGCAGATGTTGCGAGTGAATATAGTTATGGCGGCATCACCTATCGTTGTGTCGATATGGTTGAACGATGATTTTTTGTTTTTCCAATTATTCTTTAAATATACAAGCAATCGTATCAAATTACGACTCCAAACCTCGTCCACTGGTAATAGAACCTGTGTCTCAAATTTAGTCAAGTAATTTATCGCCGTTTCAACAAACATTCTGCTTAAAAAATTCGTGAAAATCAGCTGATCGCGGTCAAACGCATAACTCCCGGCTTTTGCCCGAGTGGACAGTCGGGAGTTGAAAAACGTGAAGACAGTCTTTCGATTTTTCCGAGTCCAAATGTACAGATTCGTTGAGTCGAGTGACACAATCAACGAACACAATAATCATTGATTAAATCCGAAGTAATATCTAAGGGCCAAATGAAAATCTGAAATGAAAAAGAAATTATTGAGGATCATCGAATCCCCAAGAATTGAAAGAATATTTCAGTTTATCCACGAGATAAAACTGTGGGTTTTGCAGAGTAATTTTTTTTTTTTTTTTTTTAAATTCTTTTATGATGAACGAAATCGTTTTGGTATCGAGAATGGCTTTCGCATCGATCTTGCGGATTAACCAGCGGAGATATGTACATACGAGGGTACGAGATTTTTTTTTTCTTTTTTATATGTGTAAAAACTTGAATTCGATCCTCTTATATGTCCCACTAGTGATTCATCCGTAAAATATGATTAACCTTGTCTACCGTAATTAGGTATTAATACCATGGGACTGTCGAATGTAGCCGGAGGGTAAATTGCGAGACATTTAACTGGAAATTACCAGGTCGATGGTACGTGACTCGAATCTGTAAGCAGATTCAACATCCATCCTCGCGTAATTCACACATTTGCCTTGTATGAGAAATAATGCACAATTATATACGGTAAGCGTGCGTTATTGTACTGGAATATTTGGACCTGTCTAAAATTGTCACAAACTCAAAAAACATTTTAATCGTGTAATTTACTGATGATTGGTCGTGTCTTATTTTAGAAGAAAAAAACAACAAAAAATGGGGGCGAAATGATGATCGCACAGGTTGCGTAGATAAATCGATTTGACTCAAACGATAACGATGTCGTTGCTCTTATCGCACGAGATCGATAAATTTTTTGAGTTTTTTTTTTTTTTTTTCAGTTTACCAACGCGTTGTCCATAGGCTCAGTTTGCTTTCTTACGTATTCGGAATCTAATGCGCAATGCACTTTCGCACCTGTCGTGTCAACTTTGCTCGTTCTTGCGAGTATTTTTTTCTTTTTTTTTCTCCTCGTTTCGACGACCATTTCTCTATCTCAATGGAAAAACTTACAAGCCTCGCTGGGATCGTTGTAGCGAGATCACTTAACGGCACGTGCACGTATACGATCGATGCTCTTTGAGTCAGCGATCAATAATGAACTCCGAAGACTCGAAAGCGTCGTTTAGGACGGAGACGAGAAAACAAGTGGAAAAAAAAAAAAAAGAAAAAAAGAATTTCAAACGTTGGTACGAGTAATCTGTTATTTGGAGCAATTAAAGAGTCTCGATTGGCGAAAAACAAATTGTGCAAAAAATGTTTTACAAAATTATTATTATTGATCGATATACGAGAGCAAGGATTTAGTTATTTCCAAAAAAAAAAAAATTACTTTTGTGGCAAAAAATTCGCTTTTTATTCATTTATTTTTTTTCTTCGTAACTCGAAATCCATTTCGTAGCTTTTATAGACCAGAAAGAAGAATTTTTTGTTTGTTTCGAAGGCATCTACCCACGCAACCAATATCTGGAATCATTAACACCCACTAGATATCACTGATCTCTCTCTCTCTCTCTCTCTCTCTCTCTTGTACATATTTATCATCGTCTTTGAGTATATTTTGGACAATAATCTCGATTGTTCGCTACCCGCAGCTAAGAGATTTAAATCAGTAATCCTGATTTAACTCGAAACTTTAACTTTCAACTTTTAACCTAAAATACTTGACACTAAAATGACTAAAATAAGAAACGAAAAATATATACGGTGTTTCAGCTCTTATCTTTTCATTGCTTTCTATCAAAGCAAGAAAAAAATTATCATGCACTGAGAAAAAAAATTTGAAATTGTGGCGAACAAATTAAATTTGTTGATTCAACGATATTTTTGTCGTGGTGAGAAATTAAGTATTCGAATGAACCAAATTTCGTTTGGGTTAACAAATTTCATTTAGTTCGCTACGATTCGTTGAACCAACAAAAAATTTGTTAAATTTACGAATTCATTTTTCTCAGTGTGAGCTTCGGAATACCGACAACGATTCAAGGCGTTTGGGCTCCAAAAATCAGCCACCGACTAGTAGATCGGCTACGAGAACATCGGTGTTGAAGTCAGCCATTTTGATCTCCGTTGCGACGTTGTTCAAATATCAGTTTATCAGTGATAGCCAGCACGATATACGCCCAAGAGAAGTTTCGTATACGGAGTAGGCAGTAGCAAGCTTGCGCGGCGCAGCGTCCGCCCCCTGACCTCGCGATATGTTAGTGGGCGTGTAGTTTATTTAAACATCCTCATAAAGAGAAAAATCATTCCAGCGTTGTTCTTCTGCTGCTGCTCCCTCTCGTGCATGACAATTGGGAAAGAATATAAGAGCAATACTATGAGAGCAAAGGGAGAGAGACTGAAAGAAAATGTTAGTAAATGAAAGTATGAGACCATTTTATAGCACCGCATTCTTTATTTTACAGAGTTACATCGTCCGTCGCGGCTGTAGGCGTTAAGCCTAAACTGTCCCGTTTATTATATTTGTTGCTTTCCCTAACATCTTATAACGTAGTCGGTGAATCATAACGATTTTATCAGCATTTTTGTAACCCTTCGAAAATTCAAATCTTAACCTACAGCTCGATAAAATGATGAGCTCAGCTCAACTTGAGGCATACTAATCACTGGATTCAAAAAATTATGCTTATTTCAATTTTGGATACTTGTAAAAATAATAGTTTTTAATGAAAAAAAATTTGTCCCAACCGAAGATCGGTTATAACGATTTGTATATAATTGCAAAACTGAAATAATAGTTATTTCAGTGACTGGCGTAGTACTCGACCGCGCCGATACCCGCGGGGTTTAACCTCCTCATCTCTAAAGTGTCGAAACACTGTCCGATACCGGAAGCTCCGTTTCAACTCAATATTCCATAAAAACTAGGTCGACAATCGTTTTCTTTTCTGAGACCATTGGATTGCTACGAGCTTGAAGTACTTAAATCTGGTTTTTGTAAAATATCTTACGGATTTTCACCAAGATATATATATTTTTAGTGACCGGAATTAGGATTTTCCTATGTCACCCTGGGCATCCGTCACGGAGAACGCCTACTTTTAATCATTTTTTTTCCCTCTCAATTGGTCGATAACCGACCCTGAATTTTCGTGAGAACAATAATTGATCTATGAAGAGAGGCATTAATTTTTTTTCACGCCAATCCTATGACCTAGTTACCGCGATAGGATTGCCTTAACTCATCGTCTCATTCCTTTTATTGCTTATAAACAATTCCAAAAAAAAAAAAATCACGTATCTAATCACAAGATTTTGTACTTTTCAATAAATTGACGTTCTTTTATCATGTCTTAGTGAACAAAACTGGAAATGTGTGTCTGAAAAATTTGATAAACTTTCCAAGATTTACGTTATTCATGAAAGTAATAGCTCGCATTTTTCACTTACTTACGTACATGATAGCCCAAAATGATTTTTTAGAGTAAATATTACAAAAAGAAAAAACTTTTTGATAAATGTAAGTGTTTAACATTGAATTTTGGTAAACTCAATTCTGGTATTTTCCCGATAAGTTTGAAAAATCAGCAGCCGTTAAAGGATTCACTTGCGTATTTATATATTGATTTCCATTGACGCAAGCAGGCAGCATTAATTTTTTTAATCGATCGTTTTTTGCTCGACGTTACTCGGGAGTCTGCGATACGCGCAGTGCGATAAGATTTCACAACAAAAAATCTTTAGTGTCAACGGCGCGCAAAATCCGCATATTGTGAATTATCCACCATAAAAGGTTTACGAGATGCGTCGTCATACGTTACTGTACGCTGAACGCATAAGGCGCTCAACGAAGGCTGAAAGTCATTTTCTGCTTTCAGAACTTCACTGAACACTTCTATCGATTTATGTGGAATGTACAAGGTACGTCTCACGACCAACTGTTCGTACTATTAACTTGGATGGAAGATTTGATCCGAATTAAAAAATTCTGATGCTTTTCGATTCGAAAACTTTCCGATGAGTTATCAATTACTGAAATAAGTCGGTTCGAACCTGAGAGGAGATAATATAATAACGGATTTCCAAGAGTTGGGCCCTTAAGAGCTTCCTTCAGGAATTTTTAGCCACTTCAAACAGAGGAAACTTCTGCTACAGGTTACTTGACTGCACTCTGAGGATAAATTCCCTTTGTCCCGGTTGACAGTTTTTGTTTTGACATTTTACAGCAATAAGCTCGAACGTAATAATTACGTGTGACAAAATTTCCATTCATTTCAACTGTCATAAAAAGAAAACGGTCTCATAAAATGAATACACAAGCGTAGGAAATTGTTGAGCTATTATCAGAGCTTCGCACTCTGGCCACCGCGTGGCGCAGAGTGGCGAGATCTTTCTCGTAAGAGGCGCGTGCTCCAGATGAGTATATATACGAGTGATTCGAGTCCATGAAAAATGTGTAAAAGACCAAATTGGTGCAAAGCCAACTTAAACACAAAATTATTTTTCGTTCTACAATTACTCAATATCATTGTACGATTAGAAAGTGATGATTCTCAAATTGTCACTTTAACTAATTTCATGAAATGCATGCAATGAGCATGATTCTTCACTGGAAAAAATTCGGTTTAAGGGAGGTTGGCTACACACAACAATGTTGCCATGTTAAAAGCATAGAAAAATTCGAAATGATTAGAATTTAATGAAATTTGGTGAGCATATTCTTTTGGATTAAATATGAATAAACAAATTTTTTACGATTTTTCTTCTACATAAAGAGCTTTTTAGGAGCTAATTAAGTGCTGCAAAAAGAAATTTGGAGCTTCATCCGTTCTTAGTGAAATAAATCCATGGTGGTGTCAAGTTTTGAAAAAGTTAGCACCGCCACAAGATTTTTTTGCTCTATCACAATTTTTCAAAAACCAAATTTAAGAGCTTTTTAAGAGCTAATTAAGTGCTATAAAAAGAAATTTGGAGTTTCATCAGTTCTTAGTGAAATCCATGGTGGTGTCAAGTTTTGAAAAAGTTAGCACCGCCACAAGATTTTTTTGCTCTATCACAATTTTTCAAGACTTGTGGTGTTTCCAACTTCAATACACGGTGTATGCATAAAAGATTTCTATACACGTTTATTAACTCTTATACAGAAATTTTTTACAGTGTAAATTAAATGTATCTGATAATTGACTATAAACCATCTGAAATTGTGTCCTGCTTGGTGTTCCTTGTCAGGCTGTAGCCCCAATTCTAGTGGTTCGCAATGTTAATGCCAGGTATTTTCTGCCAGAGATATTACAAGAAAATGAATAACACAATATTAGAGTTTTTGTTCTAACGTTGAGTTCTAATGATTCTTTGACAAGATGACAGCCAAGATTGACGAGAAAATTCAATGGAAATGAGTTTTCCAACTGCTGATTCATCACAACGATAAGATCTACGACCGTGAATGCTAATTTGGCATCAAGCTAATGACCGATACGATTTTGCACAGAGTTGTTTACGTAAAATCAACACAAAAAGAGGAAAAGTCTTGGAATAACTCTAACTCCAGGCAATGGTAAAAGCGTAAATGGCAAATGCATTGAGATTCCCTATACTTGAGGTTTATTCTGGTCGCAAACAAATCCTCGGCTGGATAACCTAATTCCAAGACTTTACATTCGTGAGCCAAATCCGCTAACTGCTTCTCTGTAAACCGGTGTGTTTACTGTCCGCGAATCTCTCATCGCTTCTATTCTATATTAGCTTTGGACGCAATGTATTTAGCGGAAAAAAAAACAACTAAATTCTTCGATCAGCGTCACTGCCAACTACAACTTTGTATGAAATTTTGCATATCGACCGCTCTTTGACGATTTCATATAATCATTCGCTATTTTATAGCCGAACATTGCAAAGCTGCCAAAAGTCTCGTTCGACAGAAAATTTCATTCCTATCGTAAAAACCTTTTTCCACTGATTGACACGAATATTTCTCTCATGCACTAAACGATTGCTCTCTTGTTTGATGGAACTTCGATGGATTCTAGTTTCGAGAGTTCTAAGTGATCCAGCCGTAAATATATTTTTCGCGACTTGCCAAAAACGAGAAATTTTCAGCCAGTTTCAAGCTGCTTCTATGACGAAGAAAAAAGTGATTAAAATTGAATGATAACACGTGTCTGACCAAAGAAACTTCCTTTTTATTTTGGCACGTTCTTCAATGCTCGAGAGTGCAATTTCCTCTCATATACTGTGTAGCCTAATCATGATAGAATCTTACAGTCGACTATCTGGGATACATAGTAACGGGCGATATAAACTAAACTGTATAGGACACAATGTTGGGGAGTGAATACGAGACTGGATACAACGATACTTCGTAGTACATTCTGGGCGCTCGGTCGTAGCTGCTTATTAAATAGACGATGGCATTAGCATTTTACGAGGCTGATTTGCATTATAAACGAGCCGGGCCGCAAGAGGAGTCAGTAGCAGCAGCAGCAGCAGCAGCAGCAGCAGCAGCAGCAGCAGTTCTGCAGTTATAATCTTGCTGGTCCACAGAAGACTCCGCGTGATAGTCTCTCACCTTTACTCACACACACACACACAAACTACAGATCAGATGCTGATCGAGAGTGAGAGAGAGAGAGAGAGAGCAGAGTGAGTACGTGAGGATACGAATGAAGCGAAATGGAAAAGGAAGGGAAACGGATGTACCAGGAAGGAATAAGTCGGATAAAGAGAGAGAGAGCGACAGTATATAACAGACAAGAACGACTTCGACATAGGCTTTGTGACACAAAAGATTCGTCAACAACTAATTCTGTTTGATTCTCAGCTTGTCTGTGCAAGTATTTTTGTTCAGCTGAGAAACAAAAGTAACAGCGAAAAGCGACCTCGAAGAAAAATTACCCCAATTGATAACTAAATAAAAAGCAATAATTTTGGACTTGTTCAAGGTCATTAAAAGATCAGTTGTATGTTTGACGTTTATGAATTGTAGCCTGTCTATTTTATGTTTTATGAATTGTTTATGAATTGTACACTGGATTGGCTCCAACCGAATGGACAACCGATGATGCAGGTTCCATTTCGAAGGGAATTTATTTCAATAAGTGATCTCACTGTAGTATATTTGACACCACTGATCAACGACCGATTCGATACTCAGACGTCAAATATTAGAAAAAAAAAAGCCTGCGCGAGCTCTAGCGCACTCTTATGTACTCGAATACGACGGTTTCCGGAGTTTCGATCCACCCCCGTCCTAATTGGTTTAGAATCCTATCGATCTCATTCATTTCATCCATTTATCCGAGCCAATTCACACTTTGATCATGGTGTCCATGACACTTTCCAACAATCCATCCACCCTTATCGATTCATCCATTCTACCATTCACTTAAACGATGCTTCCTCCCTTCCCATTTGTGGATAAGGACTTTTCCCTGGCTCGTCATTGATCCCTACAGAAAAAGGATTTAGCAAAATTGTGATTTCGATTTTTTTTGTTGCTTTCAAATAAAAACAAAAGTGTATTCAATACTTGGCGTTCTTTTTTCATTTTTAGGAAGAAAAAAAAAACAAAAAAAAACATAAAAACTGGGCGAAAAGGGTTTTTTTAAAATGGAAAATCGCTAAAGAATTTTATGAATCTCAAATGACGCCTAGAATCGAGGAAACAAAAAAGAAATATTGTTAGCTATCCACACTCTTTGCATGGCAATTTTTCATTCCAAAAACCACCATATCTTTTATCGTTGTACGTGCAATAAATAACGAATATCACAAGCCAGTTGCCAAGATTTATGTTTTAGTCGACAATAACTGATATTTGAATACGCGTTGATTACTCGCAGTGTATATTTCAGTATATCGCAGTATATTTCAGAAAAGTTTTTTGTAACGAGTAACAGCTGTCGACAACAAAAGTAGTGACGACAAATGTCAGCTCAGCTTTTTGTTTTATAATCATTTTTCTCACCTATCGCAGCTAAATTTTCACTGCGATTCCGAGTATAGCTCATCACATAGAATTTACAAAACAGAAGCCATCAAATGGTTTACAAATCCTCACCTTATTCCTTATCGAAATTAATGTTTTTAATCATCCGATGAGGAGGAACACCCAGTATATCAAAAGTAGTATCAAAAACGCGTGAGCGGAAAAGAAAGGAAAAAAAAAAAACAAAAAAAAGCGATGAATAACGCGAACTAACGAGGCAAGAGAAGGAGAAAGAAAGTGGGAGAGTATAAGCTGGAAGAAACTTAAAATCACGAAAGGCGCGATTAACTCGACTTTATTGCTGGGCAAGATGATTTAGCTGCTTTTTTTGCCTGATTTTAAAAAGCACCGTGAGCGGGGGGGGGGGGGGGAGAGATACATCAAGATGTCTCGGTGTTTGATTGAAGCGAAAGAGAGAATAATACCGGTCTGTGGGGTGTATAACGCGTTATACATGGTAGCATGCAAGAGAGAAAAGAAAAAAAAATGTGTATAACCTTACAGCACGCGGACGCGCACTGTGCGGCATGTATAAAGGCGTAAACAAAAGTTTTTTTTGTATTAAGTAACGAATAGAACCTTCTCGAGTCAATTGTTTGTCTTTTCGTGAATCACAGATTTTATTTTTTTTTTTGTTTATATCCAGTATCCTGTTTTGTCAGAAATGAAGGACTCAATTACAGGTTAATGAGCGATTCACAAAAAAACGAACCAAGTTCCGCAGACATAGAGTTTCGTAGTGAGTTGTACAGGAACCAGGTGAACAGAATATGAACCAATTCTATTGCCATGAAAACAAAAAGACCCAAAACACCGATTTTGTTCGGTAATTTTTCAACAAACGTACTCAAAGCTATAAAAATCTTTTAACTTTAAAAAATACTTTGCATGGGGAGCAAAGTATTTTTTGTTTCAAACAAATGCAAAATAGGAGTGTAAATTGAAAGAATAAACGTGTCAAAAGAAAAAAAAAAAAGAGAGAGGAAGAGCTTGGAAACAGAAACAAAATGGTTACTTGAGGATACTTGAGTCGAAAAGTTTGAAGTTGAATCTACTAAAATCAGTTGACTAAGGCTAAGTATTGACTGAACTTATGAAATGTTCATTTTCTTGGTATAATTATTATTAACGACGATACCGATCATAACTCGAAGAGTCGATAGATTCAGGGAACCAAATAAAATATTAATAAAGTATTGAATAAAATTTAGCTCTTTCGTTAGATGTTTTTCTTCTTAATGACGTCCTGCAGTAGTTCCTTGCAAAAAGATCCTCTCTAGGTCACTGCCCAACGAAAGTTACGTCAGGTTTGAATATGGTAATACCGCATTCCAACCTCGCCACCTTTACCAGTCGATCTTCTACTTCTCCATCTTTACGGCTCACTCTTACACTCTTATTTTTTTCTCTCTCTCTCTCCCTCTCCCTTTTTCTCTCTCTCTCTCTCTCTCTCTCTCTCTCTCTCTCTCTCTCTCTCTCTCTTTTTCTCCCTCGCGATCTACCACTTTTGCCTTCTTCCTATACAGGCTGTTATCTTTGAAGTGAAAGCCGATGAATCCGCAATGTGCACTTACGGAAATTTCGTTCGGTAATAAAGATTATAAAATGAGACGATAAAAATTAATGATTGTATTCGATTATGTGCGTTGTATGTTAGAGGCAAAATACCAACCGTAAACTCTAAGAGGTAGGCTTCACGATTCCCGCAATAAAATAAGGAACAAAATTTTTTTGTAACATAAAAGGACTCCCTTACCGGTAATTTTGGGCGGCCACGAAAAAAAAAAAAAATTATCAGGAAAGTTATTTTTTAAACTTACTTTTATCGTTGTGACCGCGCCTTTTTTTTCATTAAGGAAACCCCAATACAAACTAATATACAATCGCCCGTCATTAAGCAAAAAAAAAAACAAAATCCTTCCTGACTGTTTACAGTTATCGAACGATCCAAAACGTTTCAGCAGAAACTGACATAGAAGAACCAACATTTTGATCCACAATAAAAATTTAAGAAATAGATGTTGTTAGCATGAAAAAAATTTCATTTGAAAAGAAAAAAAAAACATTTTTAGGTTTGATAATCGATATCCGTAACGATTCAAGACCGAGAAATGAGCGTTTAAAAATAAACAGTGGGAATCGGTAAGCAGCCGAAGGGTTAAGGAGTTTCGATACAGGCGATACAATGTTGCCATGCTAAACCATGTTAAAAACACAAAAAATTTCAAAAAGTTAAGAATTTTATAAAATTTGCTGAACATATTCTTTAGTGCCAAATTTGACGATACAAATTTTTTCAGATTTTTCTTCTACACAGTTATCGAGTAATCGAAGACTGAAGTTCACGTGTATAAGCATTGCGTTTCCATATATATAGGTATACACTTCGGGCATAAGGAATCTGCTTTAATGCATAATTACTCGATGACTAAGTAGAAGAAAATTTTGAAAAAAATTGTGTTTTCGTACTTGATGTTGAAGAACATTATCACCAAATTTCATTAATTTCTTAAAATTTTGCCTTTTGTACCGAAACTCCTTAATTGTCGATAAATTCCGTGAAGCGTGTTAATGTTATTATCCTTATGAAGTATCCATAAGATTTAAATGGTAGCCGAGTGTATATGAACTACACGGTGCGTTATGCACAGCGGATATATACGAGTACCCCAATTATTCCGAATTAAGTTACCAACCGGCGAAAGTTGTGCACTCTGAACGAAAAAAAAAAAAGCAATTTGATGATAATCTAGAAAATGAAAACGAGCGAGAAACAAAAAAAAAAGTGAAATAAAAAAGGTTACCGCGTTGGATGAACGTGCCGGTAGAATCATGTACTCGCAAGATGCGAGGCAGAGAAATGGTTCTCCTCGCGTGAGCTTATAAAAAATTAAAAAACGAGAGACAAAAAAATACAAGCAAAATCTCAAGAACCGTGCAATGAGCAAGAAAACGTATAAGCGAAGAGGCGAGCAAAGTGGAACGCCCTTCGAAAATATAAAAGATAAATTGTCACTGAAAAAATCTCGAACGTACACGAGATCTGTCGGCTACGAGGACACGTTTCCAAGTAATCAGGTTTTCGTTACAACTGCTTGATTATGTTCTGTACGAAAGCTCGAACGTAATTTAAATAATGTTAAAAAAAGTAACGCAGAAAATTAATTTTTATTCAATTTTGCCTTTTAACCCTTTAGCTGTCATTGTAGCAAATTAGCTACGTCAATTTTCACCTCGTCTGTAAAAACGTAAAGACGTTATAGCGGACAGATTAGTTTGCAGTGCTATCAATCTACGCTGGATAGAGCTCCAGGTGCCGGGATAGCTTGAAATTCAAACGTAAACATATGAATTATTTTAATACAGCGACAATGTTGCCGTGAAAATATACGACGTGTGGCATCTGCTGTCAGTTTTCGTCCAAAAAAGTAAGTAAACGGATATTTTCGAAATATTTTCTGATGGAATTGGATAAACGAAGCTTGACTGGACACACTAAGCTTCGAAGATTCCTGATTGAATTGGAATAATAGTTCGAACTAAGAGTGTAAAACCGTCAATGCAGCAAATTTTCTACAGTTAGAAAATACTACTTCCCAGGCCCTTATCGACAAAATTATGGTTGAACATTCACGTTCAACCCTTTTTCAGCCATACTACCAGAGAAAATAATTTTGAGCCGTTCAGAAATAAGCGTGGGCGCTAAAGAGTCAAAAACTCAAATTTTTAATTTTTTTTTCTAGCAGTTCTTCCCACAGAAGGTAGAACAATGAGAATCAAGATGAATATCAAACAGTTGTTATGCGATCAAAAAATTTATGAAACTGTAAAATGAAGGAAAATGAGTGGTGAAACAGAGATTCGTTGAAACCTTCGATGAGCAAATCTTCCTGAAATAGTATTCAGGAAGGCTCATCAGAATCTCATTAATTCGAAATTAATCATCCAAGCAGAACCCTTTTAACAGACGGAGTATAGTTTTGAGTAGAATTCCTCCCTCAAGACGTATCGGTTAATGTAGTTGTAGGGGGTATGATTGTAGCTGTGTGAATCGTAAGTGTCTCCTTTTCATGGCGGTGGAAAAAATTGTTCACAGAGAGAGAGAGAGAGCGAGAGAGGGAGAAAGAGGGCAACGAGAGGAGGATCGTGCGGCAAGGATCGTTATCGAATCCTTGGAATCGAGTGCGTGCACATATACATTTGAGATTGCAGCATACATATTCATCCCCGTACAAACACATACGTAAAAATATATATAAACACAATAGAATGGCACTCAGAAGTTAAAGAATAAAAAAGAAGAAGAAAAAAAAACAAACATCTTTTGAAAAAGTAACAATAAACGGAAAGAGAATGAGTGCGAATCTGGCGAGATCTTTCTCGGTCCATTCAATGGGACCCTTATCTCGCTGAATCGTCTTAATAAATTGTCAGAGGCATTCTCCTCTCGTTGCAGCCTATATTCCTTTTTCTTTACTACCCTACGGTATAACCGTATAAATGAACACAACTCCGAGATAGAGGTCTAAGATGAATGTTGTTTCTTAAGAAATTCAATCTTTTTTTTTTTTTTTTCAACTAACCAATAGTCTCTTCGAAATTGATTGATAAAATAAATGAATTAATTGAAAACGTTGGAAAAATCTCTTGTTATTGCTGATACATTGAAAAATAATGATTATTATGGATCAACGAAACGTTTCCAACGGAATGCCAACGAAATAGATGATCGACACGATATATTAAAAACTATTGATGCACCATTGCACTCGTTTTAGTTATTTAGTTAGTCAAGATCATACAAAATGTCAATTTTGACCAACAAAGTACTGGGACCAATGACTTTTCACAGAATTTTTGGTTCCACACTAAATGCATAGCGATTGTAAAGAAATTTTCGAAATAAATGAACTTTTGATTTGGGATCGATCGAAATAAGGGCAAGGAGCACTGTCATCATCAACATTCCCTATAGCTACGACCTGACGAGAAACGTTTTATATATGTTGATTGTGAGAGCTCGAGGTTCGCCGAGCACCAGCAACCCCACTTGTCTACTCGTGTCAAGCCTGACACAGGCTAGAGCATGCCTGATGCTCCTATTTGTGCGACAGCTGAGTGCTCAGTTTGTCACTTGCCGCAACAGTGATAACTAGCGAGCACCAAAATATTATAAATATCAAGGAATTCCAAATAAAAAAGTTACTCGATTCGCTCTCATGCCCCTGAACGTTAGTTTATATTGGAAGAAAATATATATACTGCAACAGAGCAGGCCTGCATCTCAAAGTTTGAAAAATGACGGGAGCATCACAAAAAACGTAATGTTTTTTGTGATGTTAAAAAAATTAATGCCGTTCTTCACAGATCAATTATTGTTATCACGAAAATTCAGTGTGGGTTATCGACCAATTGAGAGGGAAAAAAAAAGATTAAAAGTAGGCGTTCTCCGTGCCGGATGCCCAGGGTGACATAGGAAAATCCTATTTCCGGTCACTAAAAATATATATATCTTGGTGAAAATCCGTAAGATATTTTACAAAAACCAGATTTAAGTACTTCAAGCTCGTAGCAATCCAATGGTCTCAGAAAAAAAAAACGATTGTCGACCTAGTTTTTATGGAATATTGAGTTGAAACGGAGCTTCCGGCATCGGACAGTGTTTCGACGCTTTAGAGATGAAGAGGTTAAACCCCGCGGGTATCGGCGCGGTCGAGTACTACGCCAGTCACTGAAATAACTATTATTTCAGTTTTGTAATTATATACAAATCGTTATAACCGATCTTCGGTTGGGACAAATTTATTTTTATTAAAAACTATTATTTTTACAAGTATCCAAAATTGGAATAAGCATAAGTTTCGAATTTAGTGATCAGTCTGACCCCCAAAGTCGCTGGAATTATCTCAACGTCCTTTTTTAATCCTTTCTAAAAGCTGAACTCTACCAAAAATGGAAAATTTGTAGTCGCCGGACTTTTTGTTTCCTGACAAATCATTATCAGCTGTCAAGTTCTATGTACCGGAATAGTGTACTGCGTGCTAGTAACCGACAGGCGCGAAATCACTGATCCCGAAGGTTGTCAGAGAAACATTGTATCCAGCATCGAAGCCTGATCGTCCGCACTTTTTACTGATTCAGCGATGTCGAATCAGATCGAAACTCGTATGATCCACGCGAGAGATCCTGGCGATACAGGAAAGATACCGCGCTGCATTAGTGCGCACGAGATTACGTGTTCCGCGTTGCCTCTTTTTCTTATGTAACAAGAAGGGTTGGAAATCGGAGAGCAAAAAGCTGCTGTTCTTTCTGTGCGTTTTTCGTTCGTCGCCAGTGAAAGGAACCTAATCGTCTGTCGCTCGTCGATTTCGTAATTTCAAAAGGATACGAACCAGCAAAACTTTGCTTCTTCTATGAGTTCTCATGCAGGTTTCCAATCTGAGCAAACAGCATTGGATTCAGAGGACAATGAATCTCTAAAAGTGTTTTTCAAATATATTTGAAAATCGAATTCAAATTCCATCGATCGTTCAATTTCTATTGAACACAATTTGTAAATAACCACGATGACGAAAACCCGAATGAGCGAAGACTTCTTCAGTAACGAAGGAAATGCGAAAGGGCCCAAGAATATTTTGTTAATCTGCCAAAACGGCTCGACCGGAGCTCGCCGAACGGTGCATAGATTCATGAAAACCACTGAATAATGAGGATTCACACAGACGTATAGAGAATCATGCAGACATTGTGTATGTCTCTGTACCATAAAGCAGCGGAGCTTTTTTTTTTGTCTCTCCATCAACCAGAGAATTTCTGAATTGTCAAAAATGGAGAGATCTCGGACCGTTCAACACACGTCGTCGCGAAAAGCATCATCGAGCAACGAAAATGAAATTCTTGAATTCTTACCAAACCGGAAATACGTCTGCATCCGCTGAATAACACGGTCTAGACGTTCACCAAAAGTATATTGTCTTGAAAGTGTTGAAAAAACAAGTAAAAACATTAATCTCTACTTTTTGTATTTAAACTCTGCTTAATACGATTTTTTTTTTTCCAAGTTTACTGACGTCACGATAACAGAAAAAATGAAGTTTCCTTTATTCGTTAAGGAGTTTCGGTACAAAAGGCAAAATGTTAAGAAATTAATGAAATTTGGTGATAATGTTCTTCAACATCAAGTACAAAAACTCAATTTTTTTCAAAATTTTCTTCTACTTAGTCATCGAGTAATTATGCATTGAAGCAGATTTCTTATGCCCGAAGTGTATACCTATATATATGGAAACGCTATGCTTATACAGGTGAACTTTAGTCTTCAATTACTCGATAACTGTGTAGAAGAAAAATCTGAAAAAATTTGTATCGTCAAATTTGGCACTAAAAAATATCTTCACCAAATTTTATAAAATTCTTAACTGTTTGAAATTTTTTGTGTTTTCAACATGGTTTAGCCTGGCAACATTGTATCGCCTGTACCGAAACTCCTTAATCTACTACAAAAACGTGTCTCATCGAACTGATTCATGATGATACAAATCTGTTATCATTTTCATACGAAATAACATCGAAAATATAAATGAGTAACCGGATACATTGTAAAAGTAATTTTCGATTCATTTGCTTGTTACTGACAATGTGTAATTCGCTAGAATGATTGTGAAAACGAATACTTGATAATTACTGATTTAATATTTCACGTGTTGCTTCTTCGATTCGATTTTATTGTCTATTTAATTATTATAATTAATCTAATGTATAAAAGATCATTAATATCATAGATTTAATGCAATACGGAGCATTTATTTCGATGTATTTTTCAGTATATGATAAATTGACCAAGTTGCGCAGGGAGACGACCTCTTTGGAGAGAGAGCAAGAGAGAGAGAGATGAAAGCAGAGTAGTAAGCCGAGGCTGACTTCGTTAGGGGAATTGTTGTACCTCGAGAAGGAGAAAGCGAAAAAGAAAAACGGCAAAACAAAGGGCCCGGCAAAAAAAAAGTGGAGGTTCGGAATTTTTTTGTACTCGCGATTTCGACGAAGAAAAAGAGTTGGAGAAAAAAAAACAATTAAGAAAAAGAAAAGAAAAATTGTTGCAACTATACGACATCAAATTAAATAAACACGTACAATTGATTAAAAAAAGAAAAAAAAAAAACATGAAAAACTGAACATCGAGCTCCACAAATAGTTCCATTTTCTAAAAAATCAACAATAAAAAATTCAAGAAAAACATTTAAAAAAAGATGAAAACTAAGCAAAAATAATTTAGTCCGACTCTCTCAAAATGCATTTTTTCTTCCCAAATCTCTGGTTACCGAATGCACGATGAATGATAATCGAAAAGAATTCATAAAACTTTTAATGAACACAAGAAACCAAAAATTCCATCAAATTAAAATGAATAATAAGAGCAACATAAATTATAATAAAAATCAAGCTTTAAGAAAAATAATATAAAAAGAAAGGAAAAAGATCAGTATTAAAATGAAAAAAAAAAAATTAAAATTAAAAAAACAGATAAATAGAAGGAAGAAAAATTGAAAAGGTTTGATTCTCGCATTGTAATTAGTATAAATATGACCAATTTGATCCAATTCTCAATAGCGTTTGGCCTCGAAAATTTCGGTAAGCTCATTTCTGCCAGTTCTACAACGAATTAAATTCCCAAGTACCTATATATAAAAACATTTTAATTCGGACTTTTGAAGAATCTGCCTACCTTCTACGAGCGATGTGAACGAGTCAGTAACAGAAAGTGTGAGACATCGAGCAAAGAAATAAATTTGCAACAATTTATATGGACCGTAGTAGCAGTTACCTTGCTCATCAGCAATTTGTGTTTTTATTTTTTTATTTTATTTTATTTTTTCTCATGAATTATTCTTTTCAACGGTCCGTATCCAAATGAACCGCCAAATTCACCGTTCCTCATTTTCTCAAATTATCGAGGCTAACAGAAGTCTCGCGTTGCTCGCAGTAGTCGACTTTTGGCTCTACCACAATAATTTGAATTCATTTATTTCGATCAACAAAACATTTTCATATCATACGCTCACGTAATACCAGAAATATACCGAACGAGACTTTTCATCGATCAAAAACTAATCACAGTTCTTGTGACAAGAAAGTGACAAAAACACTTAAGAAGTTTCGGTACAAAAGGCAAAATGTTAAAAAATTAATTAAATTTGGTGATAATGTTCTTCAACATCAAGTACGAAAACACAAATTTTTTCATAATTTTCTTCTACTTAGTTATCGAGTAATTATGCATTGAAGCAGATTTCTTATGCTCGAAGTGTATACCTATATATATGGAAACGCTATGCTTATACACGTGAACTTTAGTCTTCGATTACTCGACAACTGTGTAGAAGAAAAATCTGAAAAAATTTGTATCGTCAAATTTGGCACTAAAGAATATGTTCACCAAATTTTATAAAATTCTTAACTTTTTGACAATTTTTTGTGGTTTTAACATGATTTGGCATGGCAACATGGTATCGCCTGTACCGTAACTCCTTAAGGTTAGATGACGTTCATCGAAGGTTTTTCTCTTCTCTCATTACTTTCGATAGAATCATACGAATCATTCTCAATCTCGACTCAACGCTGTACCCCGAGAATGAAAGAAAATTGATTTATGAGGATATGACGTTTGAAGACGCGATCGAGCAGATTTAGAAGCCTCGTGTCAAGAGACTTTTGAACTTTTCATAGCAAATAGAAGGAGAAGCGAAATAACAAGCAGAGGAGAAAAGGGGTCTTAACGGACAGAGAGCCGCCATGGCTACCGGGTTGTAAGGAATGTCCCAGTAAGAACGTGCTTCGGATGTTTGGTAGAGCAATCCCCAGTTGGGAATTGGTTGCATAACAGGTGACGCCACAACGCGAATAGAAGGAAGAGATGCAAGACCGAGAGTAAGAGGTTTGTGCCAATGCTATATGCGGATACTCTCCAAAAGTCTCTCATAGAGACTGTATCGGTGCGGGGAGCTTTCATTAAGTACGTGCAAAGTATTGACCCGTTAAAAAAAAAAAAAAACGAAAAAATGAAAAAAGGTACGAAGATCAATATGCCTGTTCCAATATTCTCAAATGTAAGAAATAACTTCATCGAATCGAGGCAACAGAATCATTATTTGAAAATTCATCAACCGAGGGCCTCCATTTAACAACAGAGACTTGTAACGATGCAAGAAGATGGTGACTAAATTCCTTTTTCAAATAATTATCAACGACTGATGAATGGAATCGATTCGTTGTGAAAAAAAAAAAAAAATTGTTTTAGCCAACTCTGGTTGATTCGTCGTCGAGAAACATTGATTCAACATTTTATTAGCAATCTAAAAATGTTTTCGGTACATTTTTCTTGCTATAATCTCGATCCCTGGTCTGGTGAATCTATTTATTTTTCGATTGACAAAATACTTTGGAAAAAATCACCGATTCCGAGCCAGTTTGCTTCGGTTGAAACGATAATTATCGGTATTTCGTGTGTATCAGTTGTGTGAAAACACTAGAACCACAGAAATAATAAATTAGAAGTGAATTTTATTTGAAAAAAGTAGCGAATGAGGTCGAGCCTTGCTGAATCGATGAAGAAGCGATGAAATCGATGAAAATGATTTTTTTCTATGAGATGTTTCCCTCGAATCAAAATAACTTTCGTCTTAAACATTTATTTTTTATTTAAAAAAATAGCATTTTCAAGAGATTTATTTTTATATGAAGATGTAACCGAAAGAATGAATAAAGTAAAAAAGTTATGCTGAAAGTATCGTTATTTCTGAATCCTGCTTGAATTCAACAAGTCGTAAAAGCATGTGACAGAAAAGGCGACGTAGCAGATTCCTATTTATTTTTTTTTATATATAAAAAAATTTGAATAACCCACGCAAAAAACAAAAGCTTGACCAATCCTCGAGGATAATTTGTGAGAAAAGAAATAAATAACGGAATCTTGATGATCTTTAAATGTTTCAACAAATATATATGGGGCATTCCATGCCAAATCAGCCACTTCAGAACCTTACAGTTTTTAAATTAGCTCAAATTTTTTTATAATGTTCTATGTATTGAATGAGCCTTTCTTGATTTTTTTCAAATTTTTCCCTCGATTGCCTAACGAGATATATTTTTTCCAAAAATTCGATGATTTTTTTTTCAAAAGCTCACAACTCTTCGAAAAATGGACGGAATCGAACTTTTTTTTTTTCAAAATTTTGGTTTTTTATTGTACTTTTTGAGTGTGATAACGAAAAAATTATAGTTGAATTTTTTCTCTATTTTTATTCAGGTTGAAGAACAAAATCGACGATTTCAAGATGATTACATATTTTGATTTTTTTCAAAAAATTTTCAAAAAAACTTGGACAAAATTGAAGATTTTTAAGACCAGTTACATCGTGGGCACGCTATATCTTCGATTCGATTTCGTATTTCAAAATTTTTTTTTTCGTTTTTTCAGTAAATTAAAATCAAATTCAACAGTCACACAATCCACAATGCTGTTTTCCTAACACTAGAAATTTTCTCCCATCATTAGATTGTGAATCGCATTCGTTTTTTTTTTTTTTTTACTAATTTCTTCTTGGAAATGAAAAATTCCGCCCTGAATGAAAAAGTAGATCAGTACTCCATACATATTGTTCGTTTTCAATGAGAAATGAATAAATTTTTTTGGCGTTTAAACAATTTGTGCACTCTGAATACTTTTGGAAAAGAATAATCTTTCACAATCAAGGTATTCTCTCCATACTTTTCGTTGTAGTCGTACGTCGATCGACGTACCAAACCACTACGGTCGATCCATTAGTTTTGTCTCAGCAACACGGTCATTTTTGATGATATCAGAGGAACAGTAAAGAAGATTGTTGCACGAGGAGCGTCCAATTGCTGATCACTAAACAAATAATAACACCATCTGTTCTATACGAATGGGCATGTAGACCCCTAAACCTCCCTAATATAGCGGTTAATTTTTTTCAGTGGAAGACTACGGTGTTGCTGAGACAGAACTAATCAATCGATTTAAACGTACGACTACAATCAAAGGTACTGAGAGAATCCACAGTATGATCCCAATAAAGATGGTACCACCCATTATGGAAGATTATTCTTTTTAAACAGAATTCAGAGTGCACAAATTGTTAACCATCAAAAGAATAAATTTATTTCTCATTGAATAGGAACAATATGTATAGAGAACTGATTCACTCCTTCATTCATTGCGTAATTTTTCATTACTAAGAAGAAATTAGTAAAAAAAAAAAAAAAAAAAAAAAAAAAAAACGAATGCGATTCACAATCTAATGATGGGAGAAAATTTCTAGTGTTAGGAAAACAGCATTGTGGATTGTGTGACTGTTGAATTTGATTTTAATTTACTGAAAAAACGAAAAAAAAAATTTTGAAATACGAAATCGAATCGAAGATATAGCGTGCCCACGATGTAACTGGTCTTAAAAATCTTCAATTTTGTCCAAGTTTTTTTGAAAATTTTTTGAAAAAAATCAAAATATGTAATCATCTTGAAATCGTCGATTTTGTTCTTCAACCTGAATAAAAATAGAGAAAAAATTCAACTATAATTTTTTCGTTATCACACTCAAAAAGTACAATAAAAAACCAAAATTTTGAAAAAAAAAAAGTTCGATTCCGTCCATTTTTCGAAGAGTTGTGAGCTTTTGAAAAAAAAATCATCGAATTTTTGGAAAAAATATATCTCGTTAGGCAATCGAGGGAAAAATTTGAAAAAAATCAAGAAAGGCTCATTCAATACATAGAACATTATAAAAAAATTTGAGCCAATTCAAAAACTGTAAGGTTCTGAAGTGGCTGATTTGGCATGGAATGCCCCATATATACTCGGTGTGACTGTCGTTCGTTTTTTATTTTTTCCCTTAACACAGCCACTGAGACCGCACTGTAGATACGGAAATAGACAGTGTCAGACAATTTTGTGAGGTAATAAAAAGCCGGATCGACGAAAAAATTATTGTTCTTCTTCGTGATCGCAAAAAAATCGCAATTCTCTCGCATGAAAACGCGATTTTTAATCCGGAAACAGTTTCTGGACATCCAACGAAATTAGATTTCAAGACGATTGTAAACCATTTTGAGTTCGAAACATTTTTATCTCCGTTGCACCCACCCAAGCACTTTTCTCCATTTTTCAAACGTCAATTTCCAACAGAATTCTAGACTGAGAAAAAAAAAAGATTGATTCGATAGAAATCGACGTTTTTGGAAGAGTTTTGTCGATTGAAATGCACGTTTCCTCGTCAGAATGAAGACGCAGCAGTTTGATCAGAAATTAATATCTTTTTTCCATGGTTTCTGGCACCATGATGATCATATAATTCATGGCACTTCGTAATCAGAGATTTTGTTGTTCGAATAACTTTTTTTTTTCTCAGTGTAAAATCAAAGTTTGATCATAGTTCGTCGCTTGATAGTGTCTCGTGCCAAAAATCCCGACCAATTATACCCTAACCAATCTCGAGAGTTGTTCAACCATGAATTTCGACCAAATGTATCAAGATTATTAAAAAATATTAATCTCGTTAATTTCAACATTTCGTTACTTACTATTTGCTCGATGTATCCTGTTGATACACTTTTTCTTATTTATACATGTATATCGCACAAAACGCAAGAGTCAAGTGAGCTTCGAGTGATTGGGCAAGAGAGCCTGGAGGTTGTGTTTTACACCTGTCGTCTCGTTAACGTGTAAATTCGCGTGGGTGATGAGTCTCGCAAAGCTCGAATGCGAAAATCCCGACTAGAAGAACCCTGACAAAGAGGAGCATGAATGTTTGAGAAAAAGCAAAAAGTTTCCAAAGTGATTGAGGCTGTCGCATGAATGATGAATGATAACTTACCGAGGACGAACGCTCGAAACGTTCGCTTATTTCGTTTAAAAAGATGAGGTCAAGTTGGGAATAAATTTTCATGGCAAAATATTTTTGTTTTTTTTTCTCTTTGCCAGGAAAAAAAATTTTTTTATCTAGCGATAGGGAAGCTGAGAAAGCTTTTTTGATATTGAGAAATATTGATAATTATTACTGAGGAAAAAAAAAGTAAAATCGATGATGAAAAAAAAGTGAAGATGAAGAAAATGAATCGAGACGAGAGACTGTCATGCGATTAGAAACTGGTACAATGTCCCGATGATTTTCTCCAAAAATATACACGCTCTGGTACAATCGCTCTTTCGGGGTATTCGTAGATTGGATTCGTGTTGCATATATACGTATTGGTGTGGTTGGATAGAGTGCGCGGCGCGAGAGATATTGCGAGAACGCGAAGGCCGACGAAGGTGGTGGTTGCTTGTGTGCTTTCGGCATTTCGTCGTGCACGCATACACACACACGAGTTTATTTTCCCCGTGAGGGGGATTATTTACGTACCTCGTCGTTAAATAGGACACTCTTACCCGTACGAATGACCGTTTCATTAAAGCGTGCAGTGAATTCAACTCGAATCATTGCTTTTCTTTTTTTTTTTTTTTTTTTCTTTCGTTTGTCTGAAACTTTTTGGCGTTACTCTTTTGTTGCGACAAAATGATGCTGGCGAATGGAGAAGGTGAGTGCTGAAAGAACAACGAGTGATTAAGGAGTTTCGGTACAGAAGGCAAAATGTTAAGAAATTAATGAAATTTGGTGATAATGTTCTTCAACATCAAGTACGAAAACACAAATTTTTTCAAAATTTTCTTCTACTTAGTTATCGAGTAATTAGGCATTAAAGCAGATTTCTTATGTCCGGAATGTATACCTATATACATGGAAACGCTATGCTTATAGACGTGAACTTAAGTCTTCGATTACTCGATAACTGTGTAGAAGAAAAATCTGAAAAAATTTGTATCGTCAAATTTGGCACTAAAAAATATGTTCACAAAATTTTATAAAATTCTCAACTTTTTGAAATTTTTTGTGTTTTTAACATGGTTTAGCATGGCAACATTGTGTCGCCTGTACCGAAACTCCTTAAGGAGGGTGGCTACATACGACAATATGATAAGAATTTAATAAAATTTAGTGATAACATTCTTTAGCATCAAATGCAATGAGACAAATTTTTTCAAATTTTTCGTCTACATAGTTGTCGAATAATTGGAGTTTACAATATGCAAAATATATACCTATATATATCAGAATCCTATGCTTACGGATGTAAACTCTAGTGTTAAATTACTCGAAAACTATGTAGAAGAAAAATCTTAAAAAATTTTTATTTTCATATTTAATCCAAAAGAATATGCTCACCAAATTTCATTATATTCTAATCATTTCGAATTTTCCTATGCTTTTAATATGGCAACATTGTTGTGTGTAGCCAATCTCCTTAATCGGACTCGACGTCGATTTTCAGATCAGTATGTTTTTAGATGTTGAGGGAGAATGACATTTGAAAATTTTTTCGTACGTGTCTTCAAGGATTTCATTAATATTTCAACTGCATTATCTCGGTAGTGGTATCATCCGCGATAACTGCGAACAAGAGGAAAGAGAGAGGGGGAGAGAGAAAAAAATGCCCGAGAGAGAGAGAGGAAAAAAGAGCGATCGAGTACAAGAATCTGAACGACAAACAAAACGATTGAGCAAATCCTTGACGAGAGTATAATTTTCTCTATACGATCACCATAAAATCTACTCTCGCTTTCTCAAATAGTCGTTCAGTTTTGTGGTTTTTCACGAGATCGGGCACACATCGTAACGCTGGTAGACGAATAATCATTACGATCGTGTCGCTACCACAGGGGCCACTAGGTCGTTCAAGGATAGCTCGATCGAGGGCTCATCTGTGTTTTTTTTTTCTCTCTTTTTTTTTTTTTCTTTTACGTTCTAGCTGGAACGATTCCAGCTCTCGTGAATTCTCGTGGTTTCGCGTATACTTTCATTCCTTTGGCATTAGCATTGTACGTTCCCTCTTTATCGAACCAAATTTTATGGAATTTGCATGGAAAATTGCCAATTTTTTTTTTTTCTTTCAAATGATAATAAACATATTCTAACAACACGAATCCCAAGAAACCATTTTTTTCTCTTATTTATCATTTTTTTTTAACATCTAGTCGATTTTACTTCGACCCATAAAACTGAACTGCTAAACACAATAAAGCGCCATTAATGACTTTTCCTTGTAAAAGACACGAAATTTTCTACAAGATTCGCACGAAACTGGAAAAAAAAAAAGTTCAATTTCATACTCACCATCGAGCCCACAGAGTCCCCCCCCCCCCCCTTCAATGAATAAAAATATGGATTTTCCGCTTACCTGAAACAAGCGAAAGAATACGATTAGTAATGGATTTTTTTTTGTCACAAAATAAGCACCATTTTACACGATAATTTGATAAAAGAAAGAAAAAAAAGGAAAAGTCTTTTCGATGTTTAACTCAATGGAATTATGATTTTTGATAAAACCGCAATGTGCACTGAAAACAAAATTTTGTTGAAATATTCAAATATTTTGTTGCGCACAAAATTCAACAAATTTTTTTTTATTCAGGCAACAGAATTTCGAATATCTCAACAAAGCTTCATTAGACCGAAACAAAACTTTGTTGAGAGGATAAAACATTTTGTTTTTTCGTCGAAATATTTTGTTGAACGTATATTACAAAAAAATATTTTAAGGTTTCAACAAAATTTTGTTTTCAGTATGAGCGCTGGCTCTTCAGAGAACATACATAGATCGTTACAGATATAAAATATTAAAATATTAAGCCGAAATACCAGAAACATTATGAGCATGATTCTGGAACAACAGCATTCAAGCAAAAATTCATTTTTCAATTCTTTTCGTTCAACCATTTTTCATCCGGATACGTCTACAAGCAGATCTCATATGTCAGTAAATTTCGGTGCCTCGCATGAAATTATTCGATGGTTATGAATAGCATACAGTGCGACCCCCGAGTAGCCGGAAGCAGTACAAAGATCCAAGTCATGCATTCGCTCGAGAAAAATAGTCATTTGCAATGAGTCATTCGCGCCACAAAAAGCTGTTTTCAAAATACTCAAAATTGTAAAATTTCAAAAAATCGCGGTTACTATTAGTTGAGACGATCGAGGAGGCTGTATCGGGTCGCAGCTACAATCAGCAAAGAATCTCTAATGTGTAAAAGCGAACAATTCACCTCGTGTTAGATGAAGCGTTTATCAAGACACTGGATTCCCCGAGGAATTGCATCGACCCAGTAAGAAAGCATTTTTGTTATTCCTCGAATCATTATGCACGAGGCCCATTCGAATGCGAATATATTAGTTTGTGTCTTAAGTACAAGCAGAGTAAAGCGTGTTACGATTCAATATCGTAAAAGGTGTTAAATAACAAACGAGTAAAAGTAAAAATTTTAGAATATTAAAAAGAAAAATTGATATAAGAGAAAGAAGAATCCCACATGGCAGTTTAGGAAAGGAGACGAAGTTGAACGAGTATATATATATATATGTATATACACTCGAAGACACAAATAGCACGCCCAAGTTAGCCTAACGGTCTTGCCAGGCATTTTCCGCCGCACTTTGCTCTCTCCTTTCTCTCTCTCTTTCTAGACATCCATTACTACGAATTATAACCAAGACCGTATATAAACATCGATCAAAGTACTGCTTTGTTATACTTTAGCTTTTAGTGAGAAATCGATTTTTCAATCAGTCATGAGCCCACAGAACTCGATGCTGGTTAATACTCCGAACCTAATTGGGACATAATGACAACGATTGATCAACGATAAGAATATTCAAACGTCGTCGTTGATCTCTGCGGCTGCCTTCTAGCCTCAAAACTCTGTGACAATCGGATCATAGGACATCGGTCCCTGGATCAAGTGATCATCGAAGCAGCACCTTAACGTTCTCTTAAATTTAGCTTTTTCAAGTTCATTAGCAGCTTCAATTTCGTTGCTACAAAGTCACGAAATAAAGTACTTTTCCCTGTCTATTTCCATAGCAAAGTGAGAAACAAAAGATAAAGGGAGACAAGAGATTGATGTGGAAGCTGCGAGAAGGAGAGTTCGAAAGCTCCCGTGAACCGCATTACCGCGAGCTTCGGGGATTCGGATTCGTCTCCCGGGAAAGCCGCAACTCGAGTCTTTGGAGTGACCGCGAAATGCGGAATCTTAACGTCTCAAGTATCCAAGAGACAACGGACAGAAGCGCAGCGACAGGAGAATAAAGAGCGGAAGCACCGAGAGAGGACGAGATCGACCAGCAGAAACGCAGTCAACGATCAGAACGGATACGCGAATACTTGCACGAGGCAGATTTCAGTAGAGAGCAAGCACTCGTATATATATATATGCATGAAGAAAATGGATCAGAGTTCGCACCTCTCGGAATTTCAAGAAGAAAAAAAAAATTGAAAAACATTCAGCAGCGAAAGACCGTGTAGCGACCGAGTGGAAGAAACCACAAGAAAAACACTAACTGCTGTTTGCTTGACTGCAATTATCAGCAACGACCTTCCTCCTCGGATGTGTACCATCGAGTGTTTGCTGTGCATCAACCACCTCGCCACTGGCTCCACGAACGTGGACCGGACACGATGTTCCTTCCCGAATCGCTTTACATTGCTTATGCCGTTATAATACTCTTTCTCGGCAACATCGATACGACGTGTACAGCGAGTCGCTATCACGCGACAATTTTTTTCGGGTCTCATTCGCCAGCGAGTCGCCCCGAAATGCCAGAAATGCGTTTCTCACCGGAGAATACGATTTTTTTACTTTTAAATCGAGTACATCCGCGTGTGCGCGATCGTACTTATCGTCGTTCCGTTAATTCACTCTATAACTTTTGAGAAAGAGAGAAGAAAAAAAGCCCCGAAGAGCGGTTCCAAGAGTGTGTTTCGTTGTTTATATCTGCTGGGGATGATATTTCATAATAATTCGTGCGCATGCATATTCCAACAGCTTTATTCACTCCACTTGGATGCCATGGAAAACAAAAAGTAAAGCAAGTTCAAGCTGTTAAGGAGGCTGGCTACATACGACAATATGATAAGAATTTAATAAAATTTAGTGATAACATTCTTTAGCATCAAATGCAATGACACAATTTTTTTCAAATTTTTCGTCTACATAGTTGTCGAATAATAGGAGTTTGCAATATGCAAAATATATACCTATATATATATCAGAATCCTATGCTTACGGATGTAAACTCTAGTGTTAAATTACTCGAAAACTATGTAGAAGAAAAATCTTAAAAAATTTCTATATTCATATTTAATCTAAAAGAATATGCTCACCAAATTTCATTGAATTTTAATCATTTCGAATTTTCCTATGCTTTTAACATGGCAACATTGTTATGTGTAGCCAACCTCCTTAATGGAGTTCCACCAATGGAATACTTATCTTTCAATGCAGAACTCCATTTTCAGGACAAATGTGATGTTTGATGAACAAAGCTAGTTTTGCAGAATTTCTATAATAAATGTCCTCAGGCCTCTAAGAGGACTCTTCAAAAGTCTAAATTTCCTAAAACCCTGAACTCTTATCTTGATCTGATGAAAGTGCTTCAGCTAAACCTGATAGTAAAGAAATGTCTGAGGATAGCGAAGGGGTCCAGAAAATTGAAGAAACTGGGTGCTTGTGTAGATAGAACAAAGGAAAAGAAAGACCAAGAATTAATCAAATTGTTTTTTTACAATTGACGCCCCCATGCAGGGTGAATAACTCTTGCAACCTCAATTTGACACGCGAGTTCATAATGTTGCATCAGCGCGCACTCACCGATGAATATCGTTAATAAAAATAGACGTTTGGCACATTTGCAAGTTCTTAAAATAATATTTAACGCGTATTGTATCAAGAATTTTGCTTACTCATACAAAGTTGAACGTACACATTTGTGAGCAGCGGGTTGCGAATCAAGCTCAAGTATATCCAAATGGATATAATGAGCTCGCGTGTTGGAATTTGATGGAATTATAATTTGATAGAAAAACCTTTTTATTCCTCACGATCGTCATTAATTCTGCGATATGTTTTAGTTACAAAGTAAAAGAGTTTTGGCAGTTAACTTATTGCCAGAGATTAACCATATAGACTCGGAGAGCATTGTCAAGCTAGATAAATCCTCCTGATAAGTCAGAAGAGCAGAATTGAAAAAAATGTGAGCCAACTTTTTTGATAATCTTCGCGAGTAAGACTACGTCGGTATGGATGAGTGTATAAATTTTATGTTCTCTCCTGGCTCGTATAATCATTTGTTTTTAATCCAAAGCATACCGGACACAAAAATAATCAAAGTTTCGTTGACGCAATAAAATATATAACTCGATATTAATCTGTAGCGTCGTTCTTTTTGGCAGCGACTGCTATAAATTCGAAAAAAAAAAAAAAAAAAAAACAAATCTAGGAATAGTTTCATCAACCATTTCGAGCTTCCTTCCTTGACATTCGATGTGAAATCGAGAATAATTCATTTTTTTTCCGAGTTCTCAGCAGGCTGCCAATGCTCGAACGAATTGAGATTCTAGTGTGAACGTAATGCGTTGAGACAGAATGTCACAATCGGCGGAGTTAAAAGCCTCGAGTAAAATGTGTATCATGTATAGATGGTAACGCTGTAAGCCGAATGATTCAGGGATGGAAGAAGATTCCTGGCATCCTGATGAGCAAATAATACAAATGTTTTTATTGCCAAATTACCAGTCAATGCTTTCGTGGCGCAAAGGTAATGGATGTGAGTTTGGTAACGGATAACTTTTGGCACGGTATTAAACAAAATTTTTTTTGTCTTATTCGGAAAAACAAATGCCTGACAGGCGTTGCAAGATTTTTCGAATGAAAATTTATGAATTGGGAATATTAAACGGAAAAAAGGTTCAATTTTACGCTGGCAAATTCGAGAGAGAAATAAGAGGAAAAGCAGCGTTGAATCCAAGAAGAGCGTTATTACAGTTTGGTACCTATCCAGGTCATCTTCATGTGCGATTCGTAAACTTTGCGCTCTACGTACGCGTGGCCAATGCTTATTTGTAGTTAGAAACCAAATCCAAGACATTCGCTCGAGGCAAAGCAATGAAACAAGAGTATATATATATATATATTCATATTTATATGAACACACAGAGCATGAACAGTCTCGAAGACTTCGCATAAGAGAGGTAAGTATATGAGTGGAGTGGCAAGAGAGCTGTAAGGCACTAAAGTCTGCAGCGACTGAGCTATACACGTATATTCAGTCACCGACTCATTAAGGGCAACGCGCGCAACGACTGGCAGGGAAAACTCTTCTGCTTCCTGCACGAGAAGCCAAATAATTTTGAGCGACGAGCAAGCGAGTGAGCGAGTCACCGCCACGCTGACATTTTTTTCGTTGGACCCAAAAAAAAAGAAAAAAATCATGTCTCTTACTCTTTTTTATTCCCTTCAAAAGCCAAAGCATATACTTCCGCCGATCATTGTCAGCCTGAGAAGAATCAAAAATAGAAAATAAGCAAAAAAAAATTGGTTGGAGAAGGAGATCCAGTGAATCTTTTTAAATAGCTCGACAGCAAAAGCCAGTTGGAGCATTGAATATCTTTGTGAATACGAGAACGAGGGAGGCAATGAGTTGAACGAAAAGTTGCGTTAAAAAGTCGGTGAATTAGAAGGGAGCGTGTCGAATCCATTATTCAATGGCGATATAGGAATGCATCAAGCTCGCTGGCGATAGCTCATCAAATGACCTACTCTGAGCAAATGAAAAACAATTCTGAGCAATAATCATAGCAACACAACTCATTGTGATCTTCATTTAAAATTTTCACTAATATTTTATCTCGATTCAATCATTCAAATCATTCCTATAAATATAGAGTCACTTGGAAGGACTCGCAGTAGCATATTCGTGAATCATTAGAACCAGAGGAAAGTTTAAGTGCATAAGTATTGAGAGCGATTGACAGAATTCAACAGAAAAAGACCAGATCAACACTCGGTAACAGTTCTTCAAGGAAGTTCAAGCGAATCTTATGGTAAAATTATTTTCCAACTTTGCACAATAAAATTTTGTAAACAGAAAGCTTAAGACGGTATCAAACTTCTGGCGGAATGTGCCAATGATTCACCGTCTCAAAAGTGAGATATTTATTGTCAAAGTTGGCAATTTTTTGAAAGCTCCCATAAGAGCCCATGTTAAACTTGTAATTTTCAACAATGAATATCTCGATTACCAGACGGTGAAACCTCTCCAAATTTTTCACACATAAGCGCTGTTCAAGAAGATTCACGCAAATTTTCAATTCATTAACTTGGAATAATTGAATCTAATGTATTTTTCGTATGGTATCCTATATGTATTGCTTGAATTCCCTTAATTGGACACTCTTCAATTGGCACTAACAATCGATAACAAAAAACCACCATTAGTGCGAAGTTGATTAAATCTTCGCTCCATTGGGTGGTCATAAATAGCTACGACGATTAAGGGGAACATAGATGTGGAGGCTTCAAAAAATGGATTGTTTTTTTTCTTCATAAATCGATGGTAGAACTATTCAAAAATATATTCTAAAAATTTCGAAACAAAATTCCACGTCATTCAAAAGTTATAAGCGTTTGAGTGAATGTCCCTCGGTCGAACGATTGGAATTGTTTTCCCCTTTAAGGGAGCTAAACGCATTGCCTACTCACAATCTTCCATCATTATATTTCATTTATTATTTTCAAGGCATATTCAAACGTCATCCAATCACTTGGCAATAAAAAAGAAAAAAAGGTAAAAATGCACCTACATCAAAGCAGCAGCGATGAAAAATACTTTGATCCCAAATTATTTTGGAAGTAACTGTCACGATTGATATAACTTCAATTCCAACGAGCGTTTATTCCGTGATGTATATTCTTCTCCAACGACATCATTAAAATATGTTTAATTGGGAATCATCGTAAGATAAAAAACTGCATAAACGATGTTTGCTAAAAGATTCGTGGTAGACTTACGAGGGTCAACTTAGCGATTTTCAACGTAGCAAATTACTCATGCTCCCGATGGCTGCAGATGAGTTATATATTAGGCATAACGATGCGTACCAGTTGGAATTCTCTGGCCCGTGCTCTTTCATTCATCGCTATCGAAGGGTAAGATCTCACTCGCTCTAGGTCTCAGACTTGGGACCTGTTTATGTTTGCGGCAATGCCAGACCCGTACGTGCCTCTCGGACTTTTAATATCACTGATTCCGACTGCATCGACAGAGGGCTAAACTTGCTTCTGTATTTTGGGTTCTTCGTTGATCGAAGAACCTTTGGACAAGTACATTTTCACCTCGCGCGAATAGCGCGATGGTGGATCTTATCGAGATCATTTCGCAAAACATAAAGTCTGCATTTCATCAGGAACAATCGAACGATGCAATTCTGACAAGAAACCCAAACACCCGACCCAAACCTTCGTGATCAATTAGTGCTGGGCCCCCAATTCGGTGCGCTAGCGATGAAGGGATTAAACGAAATTAGTTCGCTCATCGAGTCCACTTTGTCCTGCGAACTCGAAGAGTGCGATGCTCAATGAGAAAGATCAACGATAAATTAATTTGTTGATTATTATTTTTCGAAACCTTGTAACTCTCGCTGCTGCTCGTTTATTCGTGTTATTGCCTTGAAGTCGTTAAATCATTTGCGATATGCTAGGAAAATATTTTCTGGGACGTATAGATATGATGTTGCGAAATAAATTCGTACAGAAGTTCATTATTCAGCGATGAAATATGTTCTCGTTTTATCCAATGAACGAGAGTCTATCCTGCTGGTTTCTAATCTTTTTTTTTCTCCTTCCTCATGGCAACGACCAAATCAAGTACTGAATCGACATTTCAAGTACTGAATCGATGTATCGAGTTCTTTGGGTAAAATTTTTCGGCTGAAATTATCAAAAAGGATGATACTCTGGAGGAGAAAACTCTCTAACGAAATGGGAAAAGAGATGATAACAAGAGAAAGTGTAAACGATTATATTTATGGCATTGAAAAGCTTCTAGGCAAACGGTAGCTAGATTCTAGAGTCAATCTATTCAACACCAAGGTTGACGGTCCATTAGCGCCATTTTACGCGGCCAAAGTGTGCTGCCTGATCACAACAGCTGTTGCATCGTAAACTTTGTGCAACGTTCTCTCATCCTATTATGCACCACTGGCAAACGTATTTGCTTCTTCGATACGATATTCAAAGCCGTATACTCCGAATTATTAATTTGATGAGATACATTTTTTGAAATTCCAGACGTTTCTGACGATCGATATGACTCAGTTACGAGTAATTATAGAATAATTCCAATATTCTAAACTGTTAGAAAGTATCATGATCAAATCATCAAACGTTGATTGTCACTCCTCGAGGTACAACCCCTAGGTAAAGCACGTTTTTTTAAAAAGAATTTTTATCAATTTTTTTAAATAAAAAAATGCGAAACAATCTTTCTAATCTTTTTATAGGTTATTATGGACATCTTGTGGCATTAAAAAAAAAAATTTCAAGTCAATTTTACAATAATTAGTCATTGATTCATACAGTCAAAGTGGAGCCTTAGAAAAAAAAAGACAAGGATGGCAGCGTACGTCTGGAGGCTTTTAAGTAGGCTGGACGCTACTACCTGAACTAGGATCTTTTATTTTTATGCATAATTATCAAAATAGCGGACTTGAAAAAAAAAAAAAAAATTATCGTTTTTTCTAATATTTTGATAATTATGCATAAAAATAAAAGATTCTAGTTGAGTCTTATTAAAAAAATTGATAAAAATTCTTTCAAAAAAACGTGATTCTAGTTTAGTCTTATTAAAAAAATTGATAAAAATTCTTTAAAAAAAAACGTGCTTTACACAGGGGTTGTACCTTAAGTAAAATGTAACCGGAAATTTGATTTTATGTCTTCATTCATATTCCTCTCACGAATTCTCTCTAATAATCTTCGATTTTGTTTTAAAAAGAAAAAATTTGCATAATTCCTACATTTTTGAGTAAATTTAGGTTAGAAAACATCCATCGATTGACTTTCCACTGAGAACGATTTGAAAGACGCGATTAAAGATTATCCGCACTAAACTGCAGTTGTTAGAGCGAGGCACATTGTTAGAGAGGAACATTCATATCGTTCAATTCCTATAATAAACTCCCTGTAAAAGTAACGTCAACAACAAATCACTAAATTCTCGTTACAAGCAATTCTGTA
This sequence comes from Campoplex capitator, assembly GCA_037576405.1. Lineage (NCBI taxonomy): Eukaryota > Metazoa > Arthropoda > Insecta > Hymenoptera > Ichneumonidae > Campoplex > Campoplex capitator. Next base: position 5,087,153 of record JARBWI010000010.1, on the reverse strand, counting down.
AAACAAATGCTTCTTACATTCACCGATGATGATTACTTTCGAACTAAAAAACAAAAGCGAAAAACAAGCCTCATTATATGCAATTGAGTTTTGCGACCGATTCGGAGGGTTTTATCGTCGATTCACGGGTATTATTCATTCCTCGTGCTCATATATAGTCGACGTAGGACCAAAAGATGTCTGTCACACAGCAGCCTCGCAAAGACGGCCGTCTTTTCATCGGAGACGTCGCGACGTCCGTGAGACGCTCGATTAGACGAGACGGACAGGGTGATATACGAGCCTCACACTCTCGCGGTATATATACGAAGCTTCACACTAACCCAACAAAATTCTAAAGCATTTACACACGAAACATTTTCGCCTTTTGGCGCGATATTGTACTCCGGTGTGCTTTCAGTCATATTTTATTACGTAAAACGGAAGTTGCGATCTTACGCAAAATCTTTGTTTTTCTTTTCAGTATGTGCGTGGAAAGCTATGGGGAAAATAGTCGCGAATCGTTTTCTTTATCACCCAGGACTATCCTTCCAGAAATAGATGACGTCACAAGCGAGCACAACGTGCTCGCTCGTGACGTCACTTTTCGTACACTTGTACTTTTTTCCCACTTTCTCTAATTCTTCACAAAGTTTTCTCACAATATTTCTCTCTCTGTCTCTGTCTCTCTCCCTCCCATCCTCTCTCTCTCTCTCTCTCTCTCTATTTCGAGGTTTTATTCTCCCCTGCGGTTGCCAGTCGTAAATAAGGCTAATCGAGGGAGGCCGCAAATAGAGAATCTTGCACCACTTGGTGCCCGCTTATCTGTAACGCTATGCCTGACGAGACTTTGGTCGCAAACCTGAATCTAGCTCAAGACTTCCAACCTCGGCTATAATGTGTAACGATGAATCTTTACTCCTCTCTTTCATATTCCATTCGCTGAGAAATTAATATCGATACGAAGATTCCAAGCTCTGGGAATTTCTGATCTCTTCTCGAGAGATCTCCCCGAAACTAATCGCAGAGATTCTTTAACGCCTTTCTCGTGCGTCTTGGATTTGCAATCATTCTTGATCTCTACATATTTATTCCAGCAACTACGTCATGGAAATCGAAGCAAATAAACCAAAAATTCTACGAACCAATCGCTAATCTCGGAATAAACTTCAAGTTTCTCGTAGTCATTACCATTGTATTCCAATTTTTAAAATTCAGGTTAGTTGTTGGGAAAAATTTTGATACTTCTGCTCATATAAAGTAATAATTCGTTAAAAGACGTCGCAGCGACTCGAGGCACAGTATCCGGCAAGTTCGGCAAAGAAATTGTCATACAAAATGTAAAAAACAAATATCACATATAAACAGTTAATTAAAACTACACCGAAAACAAAATTTTGTTGAAATCTTAAAATATTTCGTCGACACAACAAAATGTTTTATCCTCTCAACAAAGTTTTGTTTCCCTACAAAGAAGCTTCGTTGTAATATTCGAAATTTTGTTGCCTAAACGGAAAAAAAAAAAAAAAAAAAACATTTGTTGAATACGTGCAACAAAATATTTGAATATTTCAACAAAATTTGGTTTTCACTCTACAGATAGAATTTCATTCGACAATTTATACTCGATAGTAAAACCATTGAATCCCCGTTGCTTCGTGATCCAGAAAAAAAAAATGTTAATTTTCTTCACAGTAGAATAACAAACGATATAGACCAAAAGAATAATATTTCACCAGATCGAAAAATTTCGATCGTGCATTGGTTAACGTCTCAAGAAAGATAGTTGCAACGAATCTCGAAATTTGTGTATAAAGGGGCTTCGAATTTCGTGTTTCCCGCAGAATCTCTATACACCTCTCCATTGAATACAAACGCCGAGCTTTTTTTAAATTCTCACAAACATATCTCGTGTTTTATCAAAATGGCTAAATTGATATTTCACTTATGATAATAAACGTCATTCTCTCAGCCTCTCTCTATCTAACGAACTGATTCGATCCTGCGTACGGATTCTAGTTTATACTTTTAAGCACTGGATTCCATAAAAATACACGTTCGCAGAGTGCCAGTTGCCAAGCTCACATTCGACGAGGAAGAGTGTTGATGGTATTTGTGAAATCCCAACTACTGGTCGGCAGTTAACTGCGAATTTATTAAACGAGCAGAAGAAATAATTGAACGGACAACAGTTGTATCGAATAATCTGGTAGATCACATCGGTACTGACGTAACCAAAAAGAAGAATAAATCGATGTGAAAGAGAAATAAAAAATAAAAACAATTTTCAACACCAATTCGCACCAAGATGTAGAAGGATCACAGAAACGTATGAGCAAATATATCGCGAAGAAACAGCGACAAAAGACATGTTTTATCCACACTCGGTTTCTTTTTTTTTTCTTTTTTTTTTGTTTGTCATTTACACTGATCTTTCTCAATTTTGTTGCCAAATAAATGAGGCGATCGGGTGTCTGAAAAGATATCGCCGATGACTGGTAGAGTGTTTTTCTCGTGGCTCTCCCCCCCCCCCCCCCCCTCCCCTGGTATACAGGATGATCGGAGGAAAAACCACGTGAAAATTACGTCGAGAGAGTATTACGGTGAATTTTTGTTTGACGCTAACGTTATGAGGAAATGGTGTGATAGTCGCATAATAAAGACGTGTCCATTCGTAAATTCATGAGCATCCCCGCCGTGTTGCCCCAGTCGAATTTTGTGGGTGTAAAGTGTCGCACGAGTTGGACCTTTGCCAGAAAACTCTTTCCGAGGCGAGCCTCGCCGGGAGCAAAAAAGAGACGTAAGTTCGGGAAAGAGAGAAATACAAAAAAAAAAAAAGAAAAAAAAAGAAAAAGACCAATACACCCACGCGATGCACATACCGTTAGGATGAATAATCGAATAGTAAAAAAGTATCCAAGAGAATCGAAGGAAGAAGGAGAAGAGCATTTTATCAATGCGCTATGTACACGACACCACTAAATCGTTTTTAAAGTCGATCTTTTGCGATCGTTTTTTTTTTTTTAGAGAATTTCATTTAAGGAGTTTCGGTACAGGCGATACAATGTTGCCATGCTAAAGTATGTTAAAAACACAAAAAATTGTCAAAAAGTTAAGAATTTTATAAAATTTGGTGAACATGTTGTTTAGTGCCAAATTTGACGATACAAATTTTTTCAGATTTTTCTTCTACACAGTTATCGGGTAATCGAAGACTAAAGTTCACGCGTATAAGCATAGCGTTTCCATATATATAGGTATACATTCCGGGCATAAGAAATCTGCTTTAATGCGTAATTACTCGATAACTAAGTAGAAGAAAATTTTGAAAAAAATTGTGCTTTCGTACTTGATGTTGAAGAAATTTATCACCAAATTTGATCAATTTCTTAACGTTTTGCCTTTTGTAATTTGTCCTTAACGTAATTAAATTTTTATTTTTTTTTACGTGTGACTTCCCACTGCACAATTTCGAAGATTATTGTGCTCGAGTTTAATAAAAAGTCTCCCGTTGAACGTGATATTTTCATGCGACGAAAAGAGAAGAAGAAAAAAAAAACGTGAATAAATTAAATTTAGAAGCCGGAAAAAAATGTTCATTTCATAGTTTCTAAAAACGAAAAATGGGATTATGTCAGCGCGAGTTTGAAATTTATTTTCGGGCCTCGTGTGGGGACGCGGGGACCGCTGCTATCTGAAATATCGCTTTTGATGTTTGCAGTTTCCTTCGTATTCAAAATTTACGATCCGAAGAAACGAAATCGGCCGAAAATTTGGAAAAAAAAAAAAAAAAATTACGGATACGCAGAGATTCTACGTAACATTGGCACACGAACGAGTCAACGGGAAAAATAGCATAAGAAACGAGCGTGTGAAATCGGATTGGAAAAAAATCAAAATTTCAAGCATTTTTTTTTTGTTTTACATTGGAACATTTAGGTCCAGCGAAAAAAAAAAAAGAAAACTCGCCATCGGTGCTTTAAATTTCGATGGCACAAAAATATTTCATTGGTGTTACGACATACCGAGAGTGAAATAAATGGAAAAAAAAAAAAAAAAAAAAAAAACAAAAAAACGTTTCTGCAATCCCCCACATCCGTTAAACCTGAAACGTTTATCAAAACCTCGATTTTATATGGCCGTAGTACGGAGCAGAAGCTTTTCGAGGAGTATGAACCGCGATAAACAGAGAGAACCGTAGAGAGGCAAAAAGGAAATAATGATACGTTGCAGTGTTTACAGTTAAAACGACGATAGACGAACGTCTGTAATACTCATAATATTTGTACAAAAAATTCTTTCTTAAACGAAGAAAATTTCAAAAGCATAGGCAGAAATCTCATCGTCCGAATCTATAACGCCACGATATGCTAGGCAACAATTTCTCTCTTCTTGCTCGATCGATATCCATCTAGTAATCGAGTCCGATACACAACAAACATCCTGTTACAATTATTCAAAAAATTTAATAAGAATTTTAACGTTTTTTTTTTTTTTTAGGGAATTTGCCAAATTGATGAATATTTAAAAAAACATTGAAAAATTGACTGAAAACACAATTGAATGAAAACCAGATGAACAGGAGGCTCGAAAAACACCAAAAAAATGAAATAAAAATGAAGAAACTCGTACACGTAACCGTGTCCAGAGTCCTCGCAAATAATCGTCAAGCTTCACACCGAATTCATTCTCCCTCTCTCTCTCTCTCTCTCTCTTTCGTTCTCTTTTTCGTTAAAGCTCGTACACCACTGCATACCGTCCTTTCTTTAGCTCCTATATTTTCTCAGCCATCGACTTCTCTCTTCTTTGCCTTCTTTCTAAATTTAGCCTTTGTTTTTCATCGACAGCTGTTGAGACTTTATGTTTACGAGCTACGTAGAGACCTCACCTACGAATGAGCTTTATTCTCTGCTTCGTTTTTTAACTCTTCTCGTTCAAACGAGCAAGCCATAGTGAACGGCCCTGGAAAAGCCGGGGGGAGGGGGGGGGGGGGGGGGGGGGGGGGCACCTTTGCTACCGGATCTATAACGATCCCGCGAGAACGACTTTCCAACGGTCGTGGGTTATCACTAAAAAACACGTATATCGAGTGATCGATATGAATGGAACGAGTGCGCCGAGAAATTTTTGAGACTCAATTACGTTTCTGCTAAATGAGATTACAAATTTCTAGATGAACCAATTCGAAAAGGATGAATCGAGAAGAAATGAAGAAAAAAACGAAAATTGTATAAAAAAAGAAGAAAAAAAAAAAAATACAAAAAGAAGGAAAGTGAAGAAGCAGTGATTCGAAGGTGCGTTGCGTGTTTCGAAACGAGAGCGAAAAGCCGAGAGAATTTCGAAAATCTCGCGAACGATACGATTTTAGAATCGAAATTTATGGGTTTTCGAGCGACAAACGATTTCCTCCTCACCGTTCGCGGCTAATTGTCCACGCCTACGAACCTACAAATTTATGTGATGACCGAGGCCTTGATGTTCCTATCGTCGACTCTTTACGAAACCAAAAGTATAAGAGATTTTGAAGACAAAAAAAAAACAAAAAAAAAAAAAAAAGCATCAACAGACTCGAAAAATCAATTCGTGATCGCGTTCGCGCCCTCGTTGCAGAGTTACGTGGCTAAGAAAAGAGCGACGACTACGCAACTTGGTCGGGATGCGTTCGAAATTTTTTTGTTTCTTTTTCTTTTTAATCACCGGATATTCTGCTGCTGGATTCCGAAGCGAATGATGTTTGGCAATGTTGAAAGGCTTTCAAAACATTTCGGAGCATATTCAACGGCCAAACTATACATCTTTTAATCCCATCTGAAGTGGAATAGTTGTGTATTGTAAGAAACGAGATTGGCTGTGTCGTCGTCCTGCTTGTAAGGAGGATTTTATACATCAATGAACTATGAATTGTAAATAATTTTGTATTTTAAAAAATGTATTTGTCGGCTCGTTAACGGGATGCCTTATTTAATCCTCTTACATTGACAAATCTTATCGAAAAATCTAGTATCATGCGCTCGTATCTTATTATCCTTGTTCGCCAACTTCATTAAATCCTGAAATTTCGACACCCATAAGTTTATTGATTATTGACGAAACGTTACAGCATTTATTGATTTTGTTACAGACACCAGACGCGATAACTTCTTGTCTATAACGTTAATTTTAATTATGAAACAAGCCTCAACATTGTTCGAACCGTGAAAATTGAATTTCTAAAAAAATAAATTATACACAAAAGATTATTCTTGATCAATCGTTCGAGTTTTAAGGAGATTGACTACACACAACAATGTTGCCATGTTAAAAGCATAGGAAAATTCGAAATGATTAGAATTTAATGAAATTTGGTGAGCATATTCTTTTGGATTAAATATGAATGTACACTGAGAAAAATGAATTCGTAAATTCAACAAATTTTTTGTTGGTTCGACAAATTTTCTGTTGGTTCAACAAATTTTTTTGTTGCTTCAACGAATCGTAGCGAACAAAATGAAATTTGTTAACCCAAACGAAATTTGGTTCATTCAAATACTTATAATTTTTCACCACGACAAAAATATCGTTGAATCAACAAATTTAATTTGTTCGCCACAATTTCAAATTTTTTTTCTCAGTGTACAGATTTTTTAAGATTTTTCTTCTCCATAGTTTTCGAGTAATTTAACACTAGAATTTACATCCGTAAGCATAGGATTCTGATATATATAAGTATATCTTTTGCATATTGTAAACTCCAATTATTCGACAACGATGTAGACGAAAAATTTGAAAAAATTTGTGTCATTGCATTTGATGCTAAAGAATGTTATAACTAAATTTTATTAAATTCTTATCATATTGTCGTATGTAGCCACCCTCCTTAAGAAAATTTCTCTTTTGCGAAATTTATTGAGAATAATTTTTCTTCGTTATTGTTATTCCCGATGGATGGCTTGTCAAGAAGGAATCCGAGTTGTCATAGACATACGAAAGACCAGGTGTCGTTGTAACATTTGAGAGCAGACAGAATAACTTCAGATTCGTGATTTGACTCGAGCTCTCTTGGACTAGGTGTAATGACCCAGCGAACCAATCAGAATCGTGGAAAAGCGATGACGATAAAAAGCCAATTCAGGCGTCACAATTCTACTTTATAAAAAGAGATTTATTAATTTCTATATTCGTATCGACAAAACCGGAAGCTTCCAATAATTAATACATACATCAGCGATGACACAGCTGCTCTATACTAATCCATTGATACTATTTTATTCGAGAAGAGTGCGATCGAGATCTCGTCACCGATAACCTTCCCTTTCTCTCCAACGTTTTTCACTTCTTCGTTACCCACGATTTTACCTCTCTCTCTCTCTCTCTCCTCCCTTCTTTTTCATGCTATATCGCTTCTCCTCTATTCAGAGATAACAAGGCAGGTGAATAAACCCGTCGATAAAAATACAGCAGCGTTGTGTGCAAGCCTTCGGTCTCGAAGTGAAGGCTCGTCGTTTGTGCCGAGCCACGCTCGATCGGAATGTACGAGATGCTTCTCGGGCGGGCTCATCATCATCATCATCACCGACTCGACCGAATCTTTCTAACTCTCTTACATTGTCCGATCTTATTCAACGTTGGTGCGTCCATGTGTATCCCTACTTCGACCATCTTCACCTGACTTTTTTGACCCCCCCTTACAAGCGTGTCGATGCATCTTTGTAGAACGAAGACTTTAATTCTTGGCTCGAAAGAGAGAAAAAAAAGAATGGTTCCCCCTCCCTCCCCTCCCCCCTAGCAGGCTCGACCTGATAAGATACGAAGGAATCAGTTTTTAAATTTCGTTACCCAAAGAATACGAGCAATGCCTCTCATTCCTAGATCTCTTTCGATGAATTTTACTTCGAATAAGCTTTTTCATCGAGTCAAAACAAATTTCGCATAAACGATATAAATTGGCCAATTTCCAAACAGCAAAATCTCAATCATCAATAAAATAGGGACAACGACAATAAATATTGTACAATCCGTATGAAACGTATTTGTATCGAATAAAAAGAGGCGTTGGTCGTTATATTCGAGCTTTTTAAATCCATCCCAGAGAGGTTCTTATCAAGGTATTGACACTAGGATCTGAAATATTAGGATTACAATAATCGAGGATAACATGATAAAAAAAAAAACCATTAATCGTAGTTTATATTTGTGATTATTATTCAATTAATACACAGAGTTAGTAAACAACGAAAATGCACACAAAAATTCGTGCACACGCAAAGGCAAACGCAAACTTGTTTGAAAAATAAAAAAAAAAAAACCGTATTATTCGTTATTTCATGACGCAACTTAATTGTTTCTTCTCAACGAGTCTTCATCGAGAACAAGTTTTCTCGGATCATGAAAAATTTACCACCGTACACCACCAGGCAAAAAAAAAAACAAACACACACACAAACACAGTCACATTTCGTTGCTGTTATCATTGCGACAAATCTTCGCAGTTAACGATGATAATTAGTCAAAGTTTCACATCGAATGGTTGTCGTTTGTTGCTATTTTTTTTTTGTTTCTTTTTTTTTGTTTTTTAGGACAGGTTTGCTCTAAAATGGCGTACCGTCACAGTGTTTACAGCGCTTTGCCCTCGGCTCAGGCATTCTGCGGAAACCTCGTAACCTCACCGATATTCCATCGTCGGTGAAACACCGTCAGCTATGTAAAAATCTTTTTATTTCTTCTTTCACTTCTGGTATTTGGGATTTTTGTTTAATTTTTCTTCTTCTTCTTCTTCTTCTTTGCTTGATTCAACACAGTTTTTCGCGCAAATTTAAATTCATCGAAATTGATTTGTAATCACGACAACACTTTTTTCACTTCACAAATTTAAATTGTAAACGTAACGGTTTATTAGGTATCGTGATGATTTTTTTTTTTTTAGGAACATATTGATTCATCGATTGTGCCCACAAGAATGATTCTTTATTGAAATCATTTGAGATTTATCGTGCAGAGATACGTTGGTCTCGGGGTTGAAATTATTCAACTCTAAATAAAAACGTGATGTCGATAATAGTCGTTGTTGCGTCAGTTGCATTACGATTCTACGAATGACAGTGACGTGGCTTATCGCAAGCGCTTGATATAATTTTTATTTTTTTTTTGTTTTCTCTCTCTCTCTCTCCTTAGTTTTTATAACTTCTTCAAAGTTTATGAATTCATTGGTTCAGGATCCACTGAGTTTCCATCGTAAATCGATGCCTCCCGATCGTCCAAGGAATGCAACTTCACTCGCAGTGTGTGGGAATGATACGTCAGTGAATTAAATAAACAAATAAAGGAGGAATACAGGCCCTTATACGTTCTGTGTACATGTGTGTATATGTGGGTGTGCGTGTGTGTGTGTGTGTGTGTGTGTATGTGTGTGTGTGCTTTTTTCGTTTTCTTCTGTTTTCAATCTACATTCTCCTCTCCGTCTTTCATCATAGCTCAGAAGCTAAAGATTCTTGAATAGCGTAAACGAGCATTGGATTCAGCTGCATGTTCACAGTCGCCATTTTTGCCTCGGGTATCTCTATTCGCACCCAGCGTCACTATTTCTTATCACATATTTCTTCGGAGCTTTATTTATAACCTCTGCTTTCACAAGTTCTACAACTGCGTTTATCCCTTTTTTTTATATTTCATTTAAAATTCATATTGTTTCGAATTGTCCACTGTTACGTGCCACGATCACTCCTGCCACATTCCTTCGAGCCAGATTCTTGCGTCAAGATTTTTGTTTTTGGGTATGTCAATTCGAGCAATTCGAATGTATCGCGAAGACAATAATTTGAAAAATCAAAAACCGGAATAAAATCGTTACGACAGCGTTCAGCAGCAGCAGCAGCAGCAGCAACTGTTGAGACTGAATTCGAGATTTGGTCTTTGGATGAGCGTTGCTGAAGACTTCACCATTTACTGGGCACAAGTTCGTGATTTATTATCGAAATGATACTTCTGTACAGCAGCGGACAACACAGTCAGCTTTTTACGAAGGGATAATTTGGAATAAGAGACGAGAGAGAGAGAGTGAGTGAGTAAACGAGAAAATAGAATAATTGTTTAAGAAATTTGTAGGAAGTACCGCGAGGGTCACCACCGATTATATGTCGCGTGATAGGAGGCGTCTTCGCCGCGGAAGCGCCTTGCAACCATATCACACACGCACTGACGGACCGTTCGACGCCGGGACGCGGTCTTTGGCCACCCTGTACTTTTGTACAATGAAGATCGTCGCGCTCTCTCCGTTCCACCCTCTCGTCTAGAGCGTCGCGACGCCTCTGGCATCTTGCCAACTGCAACGAGCGTTTTCGAGCAACGTCGTCTCCGTCGACATCGACTAGAACGTGAAACGTACGAAAACCGACGGTAGCTGCTCCGATGTCGGCAACGAGAGAGGATCTCTCGACATCTCTCCGGCGCGGAGCCTGCGCATTTCAGACCCATCGAGAGCTTTCGTACACCGTCGGTTAGCCGGCATCGATCAACGTTACAATCTTTTTTCACCCCAAGCTCCGAGTTAATCTTACGAATCCACGACTTCTCTGTACGCTTTACTCTTTACTCTAATTGCCAAAATTGATCGATGCTTCCTTTTTCTTTTCATTTACAAAATTGCTTTCAATTTTTCTAAATCTAATTGAACATTCGCGATATCGCTAAACCTATCAACGTGGATATCAAATTGTTCGCGTCTCAAAACGTGGCATTCGCGGATTCCAATCAACGAACGAAATTATCAGCGAAAAAAGACTCGGCGAATAAGTTTTTTTTTTTCTCAAGAGAAATAGTGACTCTCGAAATATTTTAAAACATCTGCTTTTTCGTTTGAGATATATTCATAAATAATAGAATATCGTTGAACGTGAAATGACAGCTTAAAATCGAAATTAAAAGACGAATAAATATACATTCAAAAATCATGGTTAGGCAGCAGCTCTCTAAGTCAGCACGCTACGAGATCTTTGTGAAATATGGAGCAAAGTATTTAAGCTTCTCCCTCCTCCCCCCACCCCTCCCTCATTCATTCGAATTAGTGCCTCGGCAAAGGTTTTATTCCAATGAAATTATCTCACAACGTATTTTAAGATTTCATGACACAAAATTATTATCGAAAATAATATGTTTTTCGAGATTCAGTGCGATGACGAATAACCTCTCCCCCCGGTGACGACGGAGAGGAAGAAGAACAGTGGACGAGAGATCTACATAGAGAAAGAGAGAGAGAGAGTATCAACAATGTATCGTGTGGGCGTCCCACTAAACATCGCGACGTGCTCGTTTATACTCCAAGACGGGTGTCAGCTATGACGTCACCGTGGGTTTGTATTATGTAGTACACAAACACACTTGGATGAATAAAAGATACGAGAGAAAAACAGAGGGAGAAAACGAGACAGAAAGAGACAGAGACAGTGTAGGGAGGAGCAGGGGGTGGGGAGGGGAAGAAGGCGGGGGGTAATTCGCTAATGAAGGCATATGCGGCAAGATGTCTGGTAGATGGGCATTGATATTTAACGACTGCACGATTTGAAGCTCGTTCCTCAGAATTCCTCATGATTCTCAGCCCTAGAACTTGTGGCCAGGATTGATTCCGATCCTCCAGGTGAATGTCGAAGAAATGAGGTTTTTTCAATTTTCTGAATTTCTCAATTTTTAAATGGGTTTACGAATGGCTAGACAAAGAGCAAGAGCAAATGACTTATCGCAGCAGATAAAAAGTTTTTACTATTCAATTTTTCATATTAAAAAATGTAATTTTCTGCCCAGAATACAAATTTTGTTCGATTTAAAAAAAATTAAATCAAAATAATTTCTATTCGACTATAAAGCTGTATTTGAATCAAACAAATAATGCTGTTTAAGTGCATTTATTCGAGTATCCACATTGAAGCTTATCGCTCCGACCACTACGCGGCGCAAAGCGTCGAAAACATTTCTTATATACGAATTGTGCTCTGGATGTGCATAAATAGCGGAAACTCAAGTTTATATTTACTCAAAACGGAATATGTCTAAAAACGAACAAACGGTCGTGAATTTTTATGCTCACCCAGGCTTGCAGACCCATGAAAATATTATAAAATAATTGTAACATTAAATATGGTGTAAATAATGTTATAAATGATTTTTGCAGCTCAACACCATGCTCGTTAAATTTGTGGAAACTTTTGAAAATTTAAAATCATAAGAATAGATTTTTGATTGATCTTAAATATAAAAATATTTAAAATCAAAGGAAATAATTTATCGAAGTTAAATGGAGATCCATTAGGCCGTGGGACAAAGAAAAAAAAATTATTTGATTCAAATAGATCCTAGTTGAACCAACTAGATGTTTTTTTCTGGATGCATCGGTAGGATTATGTTTATAAGTATTAAATCATGTTAGATGCTGCTCTCTTGAAGCAATGATGAAAAAAAAAGAAAAATGCATGAAAACCTCATTTCGCGAGCATTCTTTCTAGAGACGATTCTATTCACGATAAAGAAGTTCGACGTGCGAGCTAACGGTTGATTCGGTGGATGTTCATTTCGATAGCCCATTTTGAATTCTGTTTCAACGTTTATAAAATAAATAAGATTAAACGTAACCCAAAAACTGATGAATTTTTGAATGTGAATAGTCGTCCAAATGGAAAGTAATGGCATGGAGTAGAAAAAATAAAATCAGTAGCAATAAACTAAAAGAGCAAAACACCTAATGCTCTCTCGGACGCTTGGTTGTGACAGAAATAAGATAAGGGGGGATTTTTCGGGACACATACGCGAAAATCACGAGAGTGAAGGACAACAATGAGAAGAGAGCCAGCAGAGAGCAGCGGACCAAATCGCGATAGTTGGCCGTCCTCTACCGGGTGAAACAAGCTAAAAGTGTCTCAATTAAAACCAACCGCCGAATGTTGACGACCAAAAACGACTATACTCGTGTCCTGCTTTTATATCATCCCCTGATAGCGATGAGCCAATGAGACGGAATATTGATATCTGAATCAATGAGGAACCCACGCGCAAAATAATTACGAAAAACTCGAAACACGTTTGGAACTCAAAGTAAAAGTTTATCAAGCAGATTATTTATGAAAAAAAAAATACCCATTTTTTTCGAGGATCCAAAATTAGTCAAATATCAACTTTAGACTTTCAGAAAGTTTTCTTCCATGTGAAAACTTTGATCCCCTAATTCTCCTGAGATTTTAGAATTCATCATTGTTTGAAAACGAAAATCTAGGAAAAGTTCGAAGATCTCTAGCCGATGGATGTGCATACTGAGATAACAAAATAACGAGTAATTTAAATCCGATGAGCGTTAAAAGTCAAATGGAATCGAAGAAAAAATAAAAATTGTAGCAGCGAAATAGTCTACAGTTTGACAAGAGACTCCCTATTTATGAAACGACATAGAGTCGAAATAGAGTACGAAAGTCTGGAAAAAGGTTGCGTTGCGGCGCCTAAACAGAATTCGGTTATGTTCGCATATGTAACGCGGACGTATATATATCGTACTTAAGGTATAATTTTGTTTGTCTGAGTTCCCGCTAGGTGTATCTCCGTGCGTGTATACGTGAAAAGTTATAACGAGCGTGGGAGTTTACGCTGGGAATGAGTCAGAGCACGGTCCAGAAATATACAACGCCGCTGGGGGACGACACCAGAAGCAGCGCCTTTCTTGCATTCACAACAAACCCACCGAGAGTCACTTTTTCACTCGTTTCCCGGCATAGTCTTATCTCCGTCACCCTATAGGAACATGCATAACTCACCTGCGCATGTGTGCGTGCGTGCGTGCGTGCGTGCGTGCGAGCGAGCGTGCATGCGTGCGTGCGTGCGTGCGTGCGTGCGTGCGAGCGTGCGAGCGAGAGTGCGAGCGAGCGTACGAGCGTGCGTGCGTGCGAGCGTACGAGCGTGCGTGCGTGCGTGCGTGCGTGCGTGCGTGCGTACGTACGTGCGAGCGTGCGTGCGTGCGCAGGCGAGCGTGCGGGCGCGCGTGCGTGCGTGCGAGCGAGCGTCCATGCGCGCTTGCATATGTAGTGTATGTGAGAAGAGAGCAGAGTAAAGCGCAGAATCCAAGGAAACGCGGAAAGTTAACACCGCACGTGCACGAACAACTGGTTTAAATAACCGTGTAAACAACTGGACATTTAACAGGCACGGATCGTTTAAATATAGGTCTTTCTCGACAGGAATTTGTGACTTTACTTGGGACGTTACGCGACAAACACATATATGTGGTCGGATCTAAGGGCAGGAGAAATTTTGAACCCTCAATATTATTACCAATTATATTCCTTCATTTTAATCAGTGGGTTGTTTAATATTTCGGTTGAGCATTGTTGACACACAAATTAATTTATTAAAACTACGGAGTAATGTTCAGCTAGCGTTGAAACAGTCAGCATCTATTGCAATTGAATTTTCTCCACTGAATCCTCTCGGCAATTTGACGAAAATGTGTACCGAGACTAAAATATTCGAATTTATGAGATTTCAAGGACCGAACGTCAGAAAATGTAGAGTTGAAAAACGCTTGCGATAAGAAAAACTTCGCGATACTTGATTATACCTTTTTGGGAACGAAAATAACAAATAATTCTTTAGGCATCGATGGCTCGTTTGATAATTTATGAATTTGAACCGAAGGAACGATAAAATGTTAATGGGAGCGAGGACAATTTTTCGTTTAAGGAGAGAAAAGATGGATATAATCATCGAGGTCAGTGTATTCGAAGATTTTCTCTCTCGTCCCAAAGAATCGTATAAGCCATACGTGTATACAATACAATTAACCTATTATACAATTTATCATTCCGTAGTAGATCTTTTATTCGTCCGATTTCTTATTACAGTACTTGACTCCCGCTAGGATCTATTATTTTCCTCTTCTATGTATGAACGTCATTATATGACGGGAACGAGAAAAATCAAGAGCCGAGAGCTGAAGCAACAATCGCTTCATGACTCACCCGGGACTCTCGTGTGATTGCATCGTTCCGAGGTCGATACCTCGGAACAGTCCACCGAGTTGCTCGAATAATACACGTAACTAAATTGTAGCTGAAAGCAAGGTGACGTTATCGAGCAAATAGCCCAATTATCTCAAACCATGCCGTTCATGAATCTTTAGCGAACGCATCATCATCCCGATAATTCAGTTTAGTTCATACCCAACGGGTTCATTCGCACTGCGCCTTAAATATACATGATTTTTCATCCCCGATTATATACTAATAGCGTCCATTTACACGACACAAGAATGAAGAAACGTGCACTGCAATTTCAACACAAATCGTTTCAACCGGGTTCTTCCAACGACCAACTTGTTGAATTAATCGAATTAGCGCCCATTTTCAATGATCATTTTTTGCTGTCATTAATAATAGCATTCTGAAGAATTCTACAGATTAATGTTTTTTTTTTTTTTTCTCTCGATCTAATCATATTTTCCGCTTTTTTACAAAAAGAATGAAAGGAGTATAGCTAGACGACGACTTCTGGATAGCATCGACTCCAACGTATGCGGGAGCTCTACACGATTTTACCAAAACATAGATTATATTTATTTTTTTATTTATTACTTATTTATATTCCTTTTTTTATAAAGTAGAGTTGTGACGCGTGAATTAGCTGTTTATTGTCATCGCTTTTCCGCGATTCTGATTGGTTCGTTGTGTCATTACACGTAGTCCAAGAGAGCTCGAGTCAAATTACGACTCTAAAGTTATTCTGTCTGCTCTCAAATGTTACAATGACACCTGGTTTTTCATATGTCCATGACAACTCAGATTCCTTCTTGACAAGCCATGCATCGGGAATAACAATAACGAAGAAAAATTATTCTCAATAAATTTCGCAAAAGAGAAATTTTATTAAAACTTGAGCAATTGATAAAGAATAATTTTTGTTGAAATAATTTTGAAGTTTGTTTCATAATTAAAAATAACGTTAGACAAGAAGTTATCGTTTGATTCGTTTAATAATAATTATTTCTTCGTAATGAGGACAAAAACAATTTTTATTTTTCTCCATATGTTTTCAGAAAATACACACAAAGTGCTGACGTAGTACCCGGGAACTATGAGGTGCCTTATGAATTTTTGATGGAATTTTCTCTCCCTATGCCAAAAGAAGGAGAGAAGAACATTTGTTTATTTACTGGGTTTGATTTTTCTGACAGATATAGCCACATGGAGGTTAAAACATCACGACGAAAAAGAGACGTAAAGAAAAAAAAAACGGTTTGACACAATTGTTCGTCCAAATATATTGAGAGAACGGGTTTTTAGTCAACAAACAACTCGTTAGATGCTAAAATTAGAACTTCGCGCACAAGATTGTCAACGGAAAATAGCAACAGAGTTAGGAAAAGAGATAAAGAGAGGTCGAAGAGAGAAGAGGAAAAAAAAACCGAAGGGCTGAAAAAACGAGAACTGAAATAAATAATGAAAGGTAAAGGAAGAATTATAGATCGCATCTGCCCGAGAAAGTGCCATAAAGCAGCAACAATTAATGGCTCATATAGGAATAGGGCACATTAGCGATTGATAACACTTTCTATACCCATAAAATTTCTTTCAAAATTATATTATTTTCGTCCATTGTATCGTGTTAGTTTAGGCCACACGCTGATAGTATAAAAATACAAATACTGTGTATTAGCAAAAAAAAAATTGAATCTTTAGATATAGCTCTAAAGAAAAATGTTTTCTATGCAACCAGCTCCAAATAAGATCAAGTTCGAATCACACCTTGGTAACGGGTACCATCATACGAATTGTGCAAAGTTTGTTGCATCAGTGTTATTACTTTTGTCTATATTTTATATGTATATAAATATATAGATATATTATAGATAACAAGTCGTTCAGCTTAGACCGGATACATATACACAATTCTCGTCGTCTTTTCTTTGTGCGCCTCTTCGTAAGCTTCTCGACCTCAATAGGCCAGCAGCGTTCCGCTTAAAATAAGTTAATAATAACATACGTCAGTTTGCTTTTTTTTTTTTCTCTCAATGTTCTACCACCCCCGCTTAACGTATAATGTAATAATAAGTAGTCTAGGTTACCACTAATGACACTAAGAACACATATGTATAAGTTTTCATCAGAATCGTTGAAACAGCGTCGACGATTAACGCAAACATAGAAACAAACACACACACACTCTCTCTCTGTCTCTCATAATATTAATGTAGAAATCATAAATTATTAACATTGTCATAAAAAACGATAAAAACTACCACGTGCCAAGGGGAAACGGCCAATTTTTTTAATATCATCCTATAAATCTAAATGAGAATCAGGAAAGAATGAGTTTCGAAGAAAAGCGAATGGAAATTCGAAGTAAAACGAAGTCGCGATGGTAACCGAGCAAAAAATTGCATTCGTAAGAATGTTTCAAGTGCTGAATGAATTATTATTGTTACAAGTAACAAAATTTCGTGGGCTTGTGATGCCACGTAGTGTGAGCAACTGCTCCGGAAATGATTTTAAAAGCCATAATGAATAACTGGAAGAAGATTACGATCGGGCGAACAACTCGACGTATGAGAGACCGATCAAAAGCCTAACGGCTTGACAGCAAATGTTGAAAAAATCGAAACGTTGGCAAAAGCCGCTACGAGCTCTCGAGTCGATCTCACATACGAGTTTACAACTGGAACCGCGCACGTGTTTGACGGAGTGCCTGAAGTACAAAAAATCGCGTAATTCCAGTTGGCTCTAAATTCTCGTTTTCTCATTTCTTACTCTTTTTGTTACTTTCTCTTTTTTTTGTCTCTCTTTCTTCAAGCTTTTATTATTACAATCTATGGCACCCTGTATTCGAAACTATATTTTCTGTGAATCAATCGAAACCCCAGAAAAAGCATCGAAGTATTTAGCATAAGCAAACTTATGAAATTTTCAACGAGATCGTGTCCCTGACTTTGTGTGATGTGAATGTGATTTCAGTCAAAGGATGAGTGCTAGTCAGCATTTTCGAAAAATCGTTTTTTTTTTTTGCATTTTCTCAAAGTATGAAATTTCAAAAGTATTTTCTGATAATTTTAGACAAATCGGAGCATTATTTATGAAGATAAACAAATTTGAGCGCAGCCGCCTCGAGTAGGTAATAGTAGATAGGTAGCGGCAGCTATGCGCTCGACGATACGAAAAAAAATCGCTTCTGCTGCGGCTGCTGATGTGCAGAAAGGTTCACTTTATGGTGCCGGAAAGGACGATTCAATGTGAGTCTAAAAATAATTTTTTTATCTAAACGTCAATTGTACTTAAAATTTTAAACGCATTTTTCTCAAAATCACGTTTTCAAAGTCGGTGATGACTGTAACTCCAGAACGACTTGACCGATCGTTTTGAAATTTGTATCACTTATTCTGTACATAATTGTCCCCTGGATGGGGGAAGGATTTTTATCGGCGATGAATAGTTTTTTTTTTATAACTGAAAATATGAGTGAATTTTTGGTCGAAAAACAAGTTTTGACTTAGAACATCCGCCATTTTGTAAAAATTCGAAATTTTCATCAACCCTTCGTCCATCCTGGGCCCAATGTGATTTACTAATGATCCCAGTTAATTTTTTTGGCTTCAGATGATCCAGTGATGAGCAGCGATGATCGCAGCGAAACACCTTTTTTTGGACCCCTCGCAGACTGACTGCATCTCGCTTGTTAATCATTATTTTTCAATGAAAATTTTACTGAAGCTATTAGAAATATTGATTATTCATATGGGAAAACATTTTTCACTAAATAAGAAAAACTTGTTTCAAAAAAAATCCCGAAAAAAGCGTTTTTTTTCGGCGTTACAAGTAACCCTCGCTCCTTAAACTTTGAATTTTAGAGCGTAAAAACGATCAGCGTTTACCAGCCTTTTTTTCTACTGTTAAGTTGGCATTTGAATTCCAAATGGCTGATATCAACGTATCGAAATGAATTTAGAAAACAAAATAACTTGAAGCATTTTAATAAGCTTTCCAACCGGCTAACTTCAATTATGCAAATAACTACACCTATTGGAACCTTTTGCAGTTGTGGCATAAAAAGCTAGTAACTCTTTCCCCCAACAATTCGTTTCTTCCTCCTTCTTCGATCTTCCTTCGCTTTTCTTCTCTCCTTCGTAGCTTCGATCACTTTTCTATTCTCCTTCTCCATTTTATGCCATTCTATAAAACCATTTCTCTTCGTTCTCTTCCATGCCTGCGCATTCCTCCTTTTTATAGTTCGCCACCCTCAAACACCATCTATAAAAGCTCCTGGAAATTTTCTGCACATGCTGTAAAGAGGTCGTAGGAAATGGTCGAGTGTCGGATAAAACATGAAAATTTATAAACGTTCGAACGACCCCAAAAAATCTCGCTTCAATAACCATAAATACTGTGACACTTCCAGCCCTTTTGTCTTCACTGCCTGTCTCGCGAATCAATACTCGCGATTCATCTTCGTTTTCATCAAACCTCGAACAAAATAAAAGAATTGAACGAATAAAATGAAAAAAAAAAAAAAAACGTAAGACAGATGTGAGGACAATTGAAAGGTTGCGACAAAAAATGAGATCAGCGACGATGATATATTAATTGATCAGCTTTTATCACAGCGTGGATCACGATCACGATATACTTGCCTACCTTCTGCTTCCCCATACCACGAGCATTGCTGCCTTGTCCCTCGTGTCTCCACGATGAAATTCGTTGACTGTGCAACAAGGTAGAAACACACAGAGAGTCTTAAATATTTTTCGCGACGCATTCTCCGCGAGCTCGGCGATGCTAATCGCAAAACGCAATGACGTCTGGCCCCCCCCCTGTCGATTAGTAATTCCGGAGGTGTAACTACTCGAGTCTGTTGACCGCACGCCTAGTATATGTATTGATCAGTGAATTAAGACTGCGACTGACAGACTCTGATATCTATATATTGTAAGCTTCGTATATAAACCGTCTGTAAGCGATAAAATTTAATGACAGATGCGTCAAATATTATTTTCTTGGCTCGCGAGGCATTTTGCCATGAACGAGCATCGGATGGAACGAATTTTATTTCGATCGCCAGATGGGGCTTGGAATCAAGAACCGAAATGAAGAATAAACCGCTGACGTTTTTCTATTCTGACTCGAATAATGGCAAAAAAAAATTCCACGTTTGTTCGTTTATTGATTTTTTTTCTTTTTTCTCTCTTCATAATCCATATTCGCCTGGCGCCTGATCGAAGTAACACCGATCACATCAGCCCCCGGATAAAGTCAATTTTATCCTAACTAAATAGTCTTTCAAATCGAACAGACTTCAAATGTGATCTTTAAGGTAATCCTTGGGACAGGCATAATTCAAAACTTATGCCTGTCCCAATTTCTGATACTCATCAAAATAATAGTTTTTAATGAAAAAAAAATTGTCCCAACCGAAGATCGGTTATAACAATTTGTATATAATTACAAAACTGAAATAATAGTTATTTCAGTGACTGGCGTAGTACTCGACCACGCCGATACCCGCGGGGTTTAAGGGGGTTGGCTACACACAACAATGTTGCCATGTTAAAAGCATAGGAAAATTCGAATTGATTAGAATTTAATGAAATTTGGTGAGCATATTCTTTTGGATTATGTATGAATATAGAAATGTTTTAAGATTTTTCTTCTACATAGTTTTCGAGTAATTTAACACTAGAGTTTACATCCGTAAGCATAGGATTCTGATATATATAGGTATATATTTTGCATATTGTAAACTAAAATTATTCGACAACTATGTAGACGAAAAATTTGAAAAAATTTGTGTCATTGCATTTGATGCTAAAGAATGTTGTCACTAAATTTTATTAAATTCTTATCATATTGTCGTACGTAGCCACCCTCCTTAACCTCTTCAGCTCCAAAGTGTCGAAACACTGTCCGATGCCGGAAGCTCCGTTTAAACTCAATATTCCATAAAAACTAGGTCGACAATCGTTTTTTTTCTGAGACCATTAAATTGCTACGAGCTTAAAGTACTTAAATCTGGTTTTTTTAAAATATCTTACGGATTTTCACTAAGATACATATATTTTTAGTGACCGGAAATCAGATTTTCCTATGCCACCCTGGGCATCCCTCACGGAGAACACCTACTTTGAATCATTTTCTTCTCTCTCAATTGGTCGATAACCCACCCTGAAATTTCGTCAGAACAAGCATTGATCTGTAAAAAACGACATTAAATTTTTTTCACGCGAATCCTATGACCTAGCCACCACGCAAGGATTAATGCAAACACGTACAATTTTTCAAACTGAACTGAAAAATTTCTTCGTCAGCGCATTCATCATCGTTTCAATACCAACCGCAAAAACTCGTTAATGAACGTTCAACTTTCAGAATGAAATTCAATTTTTTAATTATTCGAACATTATTTTTTCCGACCAACACTCGTCGTCAGAACTTCTCATTTGGTCGGTTAAATTATTCGAATTAAGAACCAATTTATCAAGTTGAGATCATCTTTTTGAAAACAAGAAAAAGAAAAGTCGTTTTGATTAATCTTTCGATTCAAAATAACTCATTTTGAAAATGAAGATTTTCACAATTTCATACGAATCAGTAATAATACAGAAAAACAGAAATTCTCGAATGCATTCTCAAGCAATGAACCAGGAAAACTCAAATTTGATAATAATAAATCTGAGATATGATAAGCAATGAAAAAAAAACAAAGTTCAAACCTGCGAAAATAAGCCTAGTGGCGCCTTCTTCCGTTGGACGAGCCAAGCTCGTACAAAAACACAGGCCTTCTGTGTATAGACGAGTATTTAACGTGCTATGCGAATGGCGAGAGACTTAACCCTTCAAAGTGCGTAAACATTCGACATGGTAACGAGAAAAAATGTCATTTTAAAGAGAGCTGCACGTTAAAAAAATTAACAACAATATGGAATAATGACAGTTGAAACGACGTTTTAAATAATGTAAAAAAAGCTATTTTCTATCCGTTGACAAGACACGAAATAATGACGTGAACATTTACAAATAGCTCGAAAAAAAAAAAACTAGATCACTCGATTCAATGCGATTTTCTCAAAGCAATTTATGATCTAGTTGCAATTTGAACGAAACGATTGTAGCAAAATAACGCAAATAATTTAAAAAATAAAAAAAACGAGAGGGAAATTGATTGTGATAAACTGTAAAAACAGTGTACAGGAATGGATATGAGAACGTCGCGTGATTTGCATAGATACACGCATCAACGTAAATTAATGCACCGTTGATGTTTTAATACTTTATTTATAAGAAAACTCACCGACAAGTTGGGCCCCGGCCCGGGGTAACTGGATATCTTCGTAACACCTTGAATCCCAGAGTTATGAGCCACTTGACAGACGTTTAAAAAAATAAAAATAAAATAAGAAAACATGTAGTTTTCGATCACTTGTCACAAATTAACATTCTCTTGCAAACCCGCGGCCATATTGCCCAGGCGGCATGGCAGCGAATCGCTGCGCATGAGCGCCGTCTGTCGGACACATTGTACACTTGATCGCCGAAAGCGAGCGAAATTTCAATTTCTTTTAATTCTACGCACCGATTTTACACGTCAATTGCGTCAATAAATATGCCTCGATTCAATGAAAAACATGTTGCTTCATCGCACCAAGTCTTCACGAAAAATTATCAATTTTTATTTCAAATTCAATTCCGTTTCATTCCACTTTTTTTGTAATTTTTTTTACGACTAGCACGTCATTTTCAAAATGACCGTTTTTCGTTATTTTTTTATCCCTCTACAGACTGACCGCGTTTCCGGAAGAAATTTTTTTTTTTCGAATCCCCTCGACCAGATTTACATGGGAAAGATTAAGCTCGAATTTGGTTTTTATTAAAAGTCGGTACGATTTTTTTTCAAAAAGTTATCTTGTTTTTGGTGGAAAAAAGACAAAATTTGGAAATTTCTGTATAACACGAAAACTATCACGTTTAGCAAGAAATCTCAGAGGAGTGAAAAACTGCGTCAACGATTGTTCTGGTCACTAGATTTTTTTCAATTTATTTTTTTTTTTTTCGAATAATTGGAAATAAGTTGTATATTTCAATTTTGGAAACTTTTGAATTTTCGTAGACTAATACTACTTCGTAGATATACTTTCGTATATCTATATAGAAAACTATATCACGCACAGAATCCACCAAAGCGTCGTGTACAGCGGGCTTTAGCTCCGCTTGCGACGTGCGCGCGAGCGCGCGTCCCAGCATATACACACGATTTTCGAAGCTGTCACACAGACGCCCGTAGGCTGTTAACTCAAGGCCTTTGCTCGCGAAACTATTTACCGTGGTTCACAAAACTTGTCAACATCATTATAATGCTCTAATACAGCATGAAAAATAACATCGTGGGCGAAAAGCTTCTCTATCGGCTTATCGATTCACTCGCGAGAAGAAAACAAAACTCATAGACGAAAGAAAAAAAAATCCACAAACCAGAAAATCGTATTTTCCAACTCTAATAATCGCTTCATAATGTTTTCGTACAATAACTCGTTTTCGAGACATCGCGCACATCGTAAGAAAAAAAAAACTCGTGTGAAATTCATGGATTTGAATAGTTTTAATAAAAATAATAACCGTTATCACGATTCTCCGTTCATTCGTTTCGTTATTATTCGTCATTAACTGACGATCAAATAGAATCCCGTCTCTCTTTTTCTACTCTATTTTATAAATTTCGTTGCAATCGACGAATGATAATGCACAGCATTGCTTTAGCCGACCGACGCTCATGCTACTCTCTCTCCACGCACTCCGCGGCACTCCGCGGCACTCCGCGCTACCCCGCGTCCCGCGGGCGACTGAATAAATAATGAGCCCCTTCCAATCGCCCCGGCGTGAGCTCTCCCGACCAACCCGCTACGCTCGGCGGCTAAGCGGGCCAAACGCGAGAGCGCGTAGAACGTAAACACAAAGTCGAGGCTCCACGAATGTAAACAAACGGAACAAGCCAGCGACATTCATTCAGACGATCATATTTTTGTGCACCGAATGAATATTCGTTAGGTAATATTTTATAAAAATTCAACATCGTTATATTCTTCGACTATACTTATTATCCTATGCTGTATCCCCTCCTTTCTAGGACCCGCTGACTGATTCGGAGAAGTATGCAAATTTTTGTATTTGCTTTTTCATGAGAACAGGCGTCTTACAAACATTTTGATTGAAATGTTCGTATTCTACAAACGATTTCGCATCGATTTACGTAGAATTAAACTCATAAAGTTTCAAAAATAAAATGAGCGGGCTAACTTGACACTAATTTTTATTTTTTATTTTCTCGCGATAAAATCGTCTCACAAACGTTTATTTTGTTTTCGCAATACTCTGCGAGCGACACACAAACGATTGAATTTAGAAAACTTTTGAAAAGTTAATTTACACCGCTAGTGAAAGTCCGCAATGATGAATGTATGAGTAAAAAAATGTTTTGCACGAAAAAGAACGTTTGCAAACGCCCCTTAACCGTGTGTTTCCATTGGCTTATTTGAACTTTAAATGGAGTCGTGTCGTAACCAATCCCGAAACTCTCGTGATACCGCTTTGCCACCCAGGTAGCAATAGGTTATCTTTATGGTATCTTAAAGATAACCAAAAAAAGATCCGGATAACTTTTTAGTTGTACAAATGGATGCCTTTTTGGTTTACCATTTGTATCACTTATGTCCGCTTGGCAGATAACTTATTCGCGTCCAAATCTTAACTTAAAGTTAACATAAAATCGATAACAATTAGTCAACTGACGGTCAACCCTTGCCGGTTATCCATATGCCATCATATAGCTATCGAACAGATAATATCTAAAGGATATCTTTTTCAGATATCAAATTGCAAGAAACCCATAGTTATCCGAAAGATATCTTATAGATAGTCGAGAAAGTTAACAAAACGACGACTAAACGGTCTCAAATAGTAATATTAAATGGACATGTTATTTATCACTGGAATAGGACGGGTACAAGCACAGATGATGAAAAGATTTGTTACTCACAATAGTTATAATGTATACTTTGAAAGTTAACAAAAAGTTATAAAGTTTATTCATCTTAAAAGTTTCCAGCGGAAACTTCAAGAAAAAGTTTTAAACCTTTCATTAAGAATCAAAACATACATTCCACATTTTATTATTGCGAGGAATCAAATTTTTCATCATCTGCGCTATTATATGTTCAACAAAAGAGAGATAAACGATTGAAACAATATATATTATATATTTAGATATTGACATTTCATATGAGATCATTTTTTTAACAGTTCTTAAGCAATTTTATCACTTGAGGAACTAAATAATTAGTTTAAAAGAATTGACTTAGAATTCTGAGATGAAAATCACAGATGAGAATCTTAAATTTACCAACTTGAAAAAATTGACTGATAAAAATTTGATTATAATAATGGAAGTGGATGAAATTGGACAAGTCACTACTCTTCATTTTCCTGGCGCAGTTGCCTCTTATTTGCTGCTGTTATTGCTGCTTTAATGCGGTCGCCCCCACGACGAAGCCAATCAGCAATCCGACCCTCAATATCTTTGATTTTTGTTCCCGGGAATGCCTCACGAACGATTGCTGAAAAAGTAAAAATAAAAACTAATCATGCATTTACATCAATTTAATGGCATATATAGATATATTCCTAAATACGTACCGATTAATAGAGCCGGAAATGTGAATTTGGATATTTTGCGTTTTCTCCTCGGATCCAAGTGTCCATACGAATTGCTGGGTAACTCCATCTTCCATAATTGATTCCATGGCGTTTTTTGAATATTACCTGTTGCACAGTATTATCAACACCGTTAACATTGCGAATAGAATTAATGTCGTTTTGCACCATTAACCTAACTCGCCTTCGTTGCTGTCGACGAGACAGTTTAACAAAAGGTTTAAACGGGGGACCCATAGTCTCATATATATTTTTTTATTTATACTTACTTATTTCTTTATTTTGACGTCTCGAAAAATGTTCTTCGTCTTTTATAATTCTTATTGTGGCGTGAAAAAATCGATGCGTCGAGCAGCAACTATAAAAATTTTGCACCATTAAAAAACGTGTAATTATAAAAACAATCAAGAAAAAACAAAACGCATATCTACTCACATGCGTGTACTGGAACTCGTAATTTTATTCACGCGAGCACAGAATTTATCACACTTTTTACTACAACCTCTATATTCCGGAGCAATAATCGACACGAAGCGGAAACGCTTTACGCTTTATTATCATTGTCAGTTTTTCGGATAACTCTTGGATGACAATTGGATAACCAGTTTTGTACTTCCCGCCAAAAAACTGCAATGTAATGTGTGACAACCTAAAGTTACCATAATGACATTTTAATTAGGGCATCTATTTCATAGTTCGACATCGTTGCCGTTCAGATGTCATTTTTATGATATCTTAAATCGGGAAAAAACTGATGCCCAAAGGTTATCGTTGAATGTTATCTTATTGATGACTGATTTTAGACATCTGTAAGTTATCTTTTCATCACCGCAAAAGTTATCCGATTGATGTCAATTTTAGGACATCCAAGCGTTGCCATTTCACCGATTTGTCATAAAATTGACATCTTTTCGGTGTCTAGAAATAGTTATCAATCGGATTACATTATACGTTAACATTTGGACATCATTTTTTTTATATAATATGATATCGAAAAAAAGATATCTGGAAGATAATAGAAAATTCGATATCATTAAAAAGGTGTCATATGGTTATCTAACAGTAATGTCACAACGGTAACCTGACAACGGCAACTTATAGGTGTCGTTTGGACATTATTGCTACCTGGGCAGTGCCGGCCGGAGCGGTCACTCCGCAGGCGTATATCAGCAGTAAACAAATCAACCGTCTCAACGGTTTGAGCGTTTGAATTCGTCTCGATTGAAACCGCTCAACTTATGAGTCTTTTTAATCCATTTAAACTCCCTTGTAAAATAAAAATGTCTATTAGTGCGTGTTTTTGTTAATTTTTCGTGTTGTTTATTACTTTTTTCTAATTTTATATCATGAACTCGTGGAGTCAAGCAATTATTGAGTGGGCCAATTGTTTGGGGATCGTTGAATCGAGCGTCGAAAGTATACAAGATCTGCAGGACGGTGTATTTTACGAGACTCTCGTATCACAATTGTGTGTTAAATTTTTCTTTTTTTCTTTCTTTCACCACATTGGCTCATCTTATATAATTTATACCTTAAATATCGTTTCATTTTTTGTAGATGTCGAGGAAATGATGACAGTTTTATCAATGACACAAAATCGCCCTGGACAAACGAAAGGATCTCGAAATTCATCACAGGTAATTAAAATAAATTTCGTTTTATCTCATTTCGTGTATCCGATCCATTCACGCGTGTGGCAGTAACTGTCATCGCTATCCGTTCGTATCATCTTTCGTCTGGAGAGATTTAAAAAAGTTCAATCCAACGTTAACACATGGGAAATTGGCGAACTTGTAAAAAAATTCTAATAACCATACTTTTTCTATCTCATAGGAATCATTCTTTATTCTTGACTTACCCTAATCATTAGATCGCCATTCTATCGCCGTAGTAAATTTAGTGATAAATTTATACGAAAATTTTACCGCAATGATTGAATATAAATTTCTGAATTTTTTACCGTTAAAACTTTGATTTTTATTTAAAAAATCGTTTTTCTGCTGTCTTTGAATACAAAGCTTATATATTTACCGACGTGAGCTTCTTCCGAAAAATAAAACGAGTAAAAATAATGTTCTCTGAATAAATTTACAACAAATTTTGCATCAAGGATCTATACTTTGAAAAAATCTTGCGTACAATATTTAAAAAATACTTTTCTGCCCAATTCAGCGGAATATCCCAAGTTCGAGTGCATCGACAGTCTCGAATTAAGTCACAGTCACAAGGATTTGTACATAGCGTCTCTACTGCTCGTACAATGCGCCCAGCAGCCGATGTTCCATCGACCTATGTGCGTAGCGTTGAAACAAGAGACGCAGGTTCGAATAAAACAATTTTTGGAGATGGTTTTACCGTACG
This sequence comes from Campoplex capitator, assembly GCA_037576405.1. Taxonomy (NCBI): domain Eukaryota; kingdom Metazoa; phylum Arthropoda; class Insecta; order Hymenoptera; family Ichneumonidae; genus Campoplex; species Campoplex capitator. The sequence continues at coordinate 5,059,122 of JARBWI010000010.1, read as the reverse complement.
GAAAAAATTTGACAAAAGAGTCCATAGACGCTTGGATAAAAGAGGTCGAAGATGATGCAGTACCGAGCGAAACTCACTTGACTCCAAAAGTTCGGCCTCTCAGAGAATTTTTCAATTCGCCGGCAGTCAAATCTGCTCGGAGCCAAAGATTCATGAACGAGAGAAATCGCGAGCTCATGTCTCTTCGAGCACAATTGGAAACCGAGCAATATGAGAAGGCGGATCTTATCGAGGATCTCAAAATACAGAGTGAAAAAGTATGCAATTTACAAAAAAAACTCGATGAACAAACGCGAGAACTGCGAGATTTGCGGAGCAATCGATTGAAACCACCGACACCGAAATCGTGTCGCAAATCCAAGAAATCACTGGGCAAGAACGAGGAGCGTTACCAACGTCAAGCCGAAGAGCTCGAGACCATGAATAAGGAACTTGCCTTGGAATTGGAAAAATTACGGGAAGAGAAAGAAGAACTCGCAAGGCGATTAATATCGAGAGAAAATTTTGCCGAAACGATGAAAGAAAAATATGAGCAATCTGAAAAAACACTGGAAAGCCTCGCGCATGATTTAGAAACGAGGAACAACGAGATACTTTATTTACGCACGAATACCGAAGAATTGCGCGAGCATATTCGACAAACAAAAAGGCTATCTTTCGGGGATCAGAGCTTCGATGCGGAACCAACGTGCAGCGAAGCTCTCAGCTCAATCGTTGACCTTCAACTTCAAGAAGCTCGCCAGGAATCGGCTCAGTTGAAAAATGAATTGTCGGAGGTTCGACTCGAGCTAGAAAACTCGCTGCGCGAGTGCGAAAAATTGCGCGGGCTCGAGATTATAATTCGTGAAAAAACGACGGAGCTGGATTCTGTGCGAAAATCTCTTAACGAAACAGAGGAACAACTTTCGTCGAACATTTCTAGAGTAACGAATCTCGAACTCGAACGCTCACAGTTGTCGGAAAAATTGACGAAGCTCGAAGATCAATTACAGGAAAAAATCGAATTAATCGCTTTCAAACAAGAGCGAAATAACCAACTGGAATCGGATCTTGAGATCGCGCATTCGAGAGTCAACGATTTGACAGCTTCTCTCGATAGTGCGAAATCCAAAACAATCGAATTGAGTTCAATCGTTGAGGACACTCGAAGGGAATTTGAAAATGTGCAAAGTACTTTGTCCTTGACGAAAGAACAACTTTCGCTCGTAAAGGAAGAAAAAAATCATTTGGAATCGTTGTTGGATGAGAAACAAAAGAAGCTTCAAGAAATGAATATTTCTTTGGAGAATGAAAAAGTTTCGGTAAAAAAATTGGAATTGCTTGTTGACAGTTGCAACGAAGAATCTCAAGTTTTACGAAAGGATTTGACTTTGAGCAACGAACGACTTACGCTCGTCAACGAGGAGAGAAAAATATTGGAATCGACTCTTCGATCGACTCTAGAAAAACTCGAAACGACGGATAATTGTTTGCAAAATGAAAAAACTCGGATAACGGAGTTGGAATCAACCCTGCTCGAAGCCAACAAAAACATTGAGGATATGAAAAATTTGCTTGATTCTCGGGAGGAATGTTTGAATCAGGAAAGAACAAAAATTACCGAGTTCGAAACAATTCTTAATCGGAACAAAAAAGATAACGAAGAATTGCAAGCAATGCTCGATGAATTGAAAGTCGTCTTGCAATCGGAAAAAGCTGAATCTAACGCATTGAAAGAGATGGTTTCACGTTCGAAGAAAACCTCCGAAGATCTCGAATCTCTGTTGCTATCGAAGGAAGAACTTCTTAGAGAATCGAAAGAGCGTGAAAATTATTTGAACGAAGAGTTAGAATTTTGTAAATCGAAAAATAACGAATTCAATGACTCGCTGCGTGTTGAGATTGCAAAATCTTGCGAACTCGAAATTAAACTTTTTGAAAGAAATCAAAAATATGACGAGCTCGAAGCGAATCTGGTCGCGACCAAAAATTTGTTTGAAGAAATGGAGATCGACAAGCGAAATGTTGAGACGAAACTGGAAACGGCGAACGTTAAAATAACGGAAATAGAATTGAAATTGGAAAACGTTAAAAGTGAAGTTCTTGGTCTCGAGGAAGAGAAGAGGCAGAGCATTTCAGCGAATATTGCATTGGAAGAACGCGCAAAATTGGAAGCAGAAAAAATAATCAATATGGAAACTAAGATTTTAAATTACGAAAAATCGATTCAAGATCTTAATCGGTCGTTGACGGAGAAGACAGAAAAAGTTAGTGAACTCCAGAACGAATTGAACGAGAAAAGCACTTCGTTGGATTCGTTGAGTCAGCATCTTGACGAATCAGCGAAACGTGAAGCTGCAACCGTCGATTTATTGAGAGCGAGCGAACAAAAAGTTGCCGAATTACACGAACTCAGTCAAGAGATGGACAGCCAAATGGCAAAAGAGCATGAAAAGTCAACGAATTTATACGACGAAATCAAGAAACTCGAAGAGAAATTGTCTATTTCTGTTCATACGATCAAAGATTTAGAAAACAAATGCGATAAACTGAAAGAAGAATTCAACGAGAGCCAAGAAAAGCTACACAAAGAAACGACGTTGAGCGAAGAACTGAAGATAAGAGTGGAAGAATTTCGTAGATCGACGTGCGAGCTCGAAGAAGAATTGTCAACTAAGAAAAACGAACTCGCAACTGTTCTAAGTCAGTGGGATGAATGCAAAAAAGAATTAACATCGTCCATCAACGAGGTTTCACTCATGAAAAATAACAACGAAAAGATGACAGAAGAACTCGAAGAAGCTCGCGAAAGATTCCAAAAAGAATCGTTGAAAAACGAGGAAATAACGAAAGAGTTGGAAGCTTCGCGTTCAATAAATAAAGATCTCGAAGAAGAATTGTCAACGAAGAAAAACGAACTCGCAACTGTTCTAAGTCAGTGGGAAGAATGTAAAAAAGAATTGACATCGTCTATCAACGAGATTTCACTCATGAAACAAGACATCGAAAAGATAACGGAAGAACTTAAGGAATCTCAGGAAAATTTCCAAAAAGAATCGTTGAAAAACGAGGAAATAACGAAAGAATTGGACGCTTCGTGTTCGATAAATAAAGATCTCGAAGAAGAATTGTCAACGAAGAAAAACGAACTCGCAACTGTTCTAAGTCAGTGGGATGAATGTAAAAAAGAATTGACATCGTCCATCAACGAGATTTCACTCATGAAACAAGACTTCGAAAAGATAACGGAAGAACTTAAGGAATCTCAGGAAAATTTCCAAAAAGAATCGTTGAAAAACGAGGAAATAACGAAAGAATTGGACGCTTCGTGTTCGATAAATAAAGATCTCGAAGAAGAATTGTCAACGAAGAAAAACGAACTCGCAACTGTTCTAAGTCAGTGGGATGAATGTAAAAAAGAATTGACATCGTCCATCAACGAGGTTTCACTCATGAAACAAGACATCGAAAAGATAACGGAAGAACTTAAGGAATCTCAGGAAAATTTCCAAAAAGAATCGTTGAAAAACGAGGAAATAACGAAAGAGTTGGAAGCTTCGCGTTCAATAAATAAAGATCTCGAAGAAGAATTGTCAACGAAGAAAAACGAACTCGCAACTGTTCTAAGTCAGTGGGATGAATGTAAAAAAGAATTGACATCGTCCATCAACGAGGTTTCACTCATGAAAAAAGACATCGAAAAGATGACAGAAGAACTTAAGGAATCTCAGGAAAATTTCCAAAAAGAATCGTTGAAAAGCGAAGAAGTAAGCAGCGAGTTAGAGGCTTTACGTACTATGAATAAAGATTTCGAAGATAAATGGACCGAGTGTAAAATCAAAGTCGAAACCGTTACGGCCGAAAGAAATAATCTCAAAGAAGAATTAACCGAATTTGTCAATGACAAGTTAACGATGACAAAAGAAATGAAGAAAATGGAAAAGGAGCTCGAAAAATATGCCTCAGATATGCAGAAACAAGTTGACGTCAACTCGACCCTGACCAAAAAAGAACTCGAGTCAAATGCGCTGATAGAAAAATTACAACTCGAATTGACGAAAGATCGAGAGCAATTGGAAAATCTGGAATCTGCAAAAACGTTCCTGGAACAAGAATCGTCATCGTTTGCTATTTTGAAAGCTGAGATGACCGAGAAAATGAGTGCTTTACACAAAGTACTGGAAAGCTCACGCAATGATCAACAAAATTTGCAAGAATCGCACGACAAAGAGTGTAATAAATTTCACCAACAGATCGAAAAATTGAACGAAGAATCGAAACGACGAATGGAAGAAATAAAATCTTTGCAAAATCAATTGGAAAGTATAAAACTCGAAAAAGTACGTTTGATCGAAAAAATGGAAGAGACGAACAATACCGTCGCTGTTTTGGAGAAACGTTTAGTTGTAGCAGAAAATACGCGAATGGAAATCGAACTTGAGGATAAATTGAAGAAAGAAGCGTTGAACGTTGTTCAAGCTAAATTGGAGCAGCTCGGTAAAGAGAAAATTGAAACGGAGCTCAGAATGAAGGAAGTTATAGTCAATCTTCAAGAAGTTCGAACCAGCCAGGACCAAGTGATGGAGGCTCAGATACAAGCTCTCGAAGAAAAATCACGCCAACACATAAATCTCGAAAAAGAAATGGACGAGTTTAGAATTGCATTGAGAGATAAAACGAGTAAACTTGAAGCTGCAGAAGCAAAGATGAAAGACGTTTTAACAGAGTTGAAAACTTTAGAAGAACAGAGCGAGGCAAAATCAGCGTTGGTAGAAAAGCTGGAAAGCTCGTTGAAGCTAGAACGTCAGAAAGTCGATGAAACTACGAAAAATCTAGAAACATTGAACAACAGCATGATTGAAATTGATAAAATATCACGAGTTTTGAAAGCAGAGCTCGACTCTCTTTGGGACTCGGTGAGAAACACTTTACCTGAATTGGCACGTTCAAAAACATCTCTCGATATCGACGATGATACCAAAAATCTCTTAGCAGCATTTGTAGAAGATGCAAAAGCCATACAAAGAGTCGTGTCGATCCTCAGTGAAGCTAACGAGACTCTGAAAGAACACGTGAGTTCGGAGAAGGAATCTGCGAGAACATCATGCGAGGAAATGAGAAAACAAAAAATTGAGCTCAACGAACGTTTGCAAGGGGTGGAAACTGAACTTGAGAAACGTCATCAACACATGTCTCTCTTGGCCCAACGGAACAAGAATTTACAAGAATTGTTGATCAAAGTTGCCTCCGAGAAAGATAAAGTCGAAGACGAACTAGTGCACTCGATCAACAGATGGAAATTGCTGAGCATTGAAGCTGAGAGTTTTATAACCACCGGCAGTTCGAACTGCGAAGAGTTCAAACATTTGGTGAGCCAGCGTAATGGAATCGAGAATTCACTCCTTGCTTTGAACGAACGTCATATATGCAATTCGAAAAGCTTGTTTAAATCTCTTCATCGAATATTTTGTTCATCGGAGACCACCGAGCTACAAAGTGCTGACAACGTTTCGTTGGACAAAGAAGCAAGTTCTCCTGAAACGATTCTATCCGAGGAAATTCAACGGGATGAGCTAATGAAGCAGAACCTCGCGGATCTTGTCGAAAAAATGAACGAATTCTCGGAAAGTCTTAAAACGTACGATACGAAATTGAAATCTGGATTGTTGGACGATGCCTCGGAAAACGAGAGAAAGCTTCGGGCAGAATTGGAAAAAATATCTAAAGAGAAAAAGGATATTAGAGATAAGCTCGATACTGTGAGAGCGCGTAACGCGAAAATGGAGAAAAATATGGACGATTTGAGAAACGACAGTAAAAAAGTCAAGTCTGAATTAATCGGTGAACTCGAAAAACTGCGCGCATCGATAGATAAATTAGAAGAAGAAAAAGCAGAATTGGCCAAAAGAGTCAACGAAAAAGCAGACGTTGAAACACTCCACAACGAATATGGACAAAAACTCGAGAAGATCAAGCAAAAAATGGTAATATTTACAAGGTTCATTTTTTTTTCTAATTTCAAATTTTTATGAATAAAAATCCAATTGAGTCAGCTACGACAGACTTTTTATTCTAACTTCAATGATTCCTAAAAAAATTTTGTGTATAAATGACTCTATGTGTAATGTAAAATGATTTGTCTTTGCAGAAAACGGCATACAACGAGCAAATTGCAAAATTAAATCAAGAACAAGAAAAAATTTTAAAGGAAAAAATAGAGTCGTTGAAAATGCAGACGGAACAGCAGTGTCGGAAATACGCGGAGGATATAGCTAAATACAAGGCTCACATAAGTGATTTAAGCTCTCGTTACTGGGACGTGGGTGAAAAATTACTCGCTGAGACGCAGGAGAAACAAGCAGCACTCCAACAAGTTCAACGTTTAAAAGAACTGAAACACCATCAAGAAACAACCGCTGAGCTCAAAGAACAAGTTGTTCATAGTCGTCAAAAAACTGCGAGGTAATTATACGTTGATATTTTCAAATAATATATTTCTACCTAATTTACTTACCGCATTAAACCAAATGAATTACAATATCGTTTATTTGCAGTTTGGACAGACGAGAATTTACGATCGATCGATTATCCAGAGATCCTTCGAGTCGAGTTGGCTACGGAGCGGTCGAAGTCATCGAAGAAGAAACTACGACGTTCTCAACACACAGAAGACACAGCGTTAAGAGTATTCAAGCAATGGGAAATGCTTTCAGAGCCGAAGACGAGGAAGGCGAAGTTTTTGACAGTGTTTACTTAGGTCCGTTGCACCTAATTATAATCTCGTACAAACGTCAAAATTTCAATATCCAGACTGAGCAAAAAAAATCAAAGGAGCAGAAAAATTTTCCAAGTTTATTGCAATCTTTGACAGATTATAACTTCGTTGAAAATGATCGTATGGAGAAACCAAAGATAGCGTTTTAAAGCTTATATATTTTTTTTCCTCTGTGCAATGCTCGCATGTCAAAACTGAAAAAAAAAATCACGAGATAAAAATTTCTCAATTTTTTTTTCCAAGTTCTCTATAGAGTCAGACAAAAATTTTCTTCCAAACCAATCTCATCATCCAGACTCATTGAGCCTGAGTATTCAGCTTTGATTCCATTCTTTGTTGAACTCTGTACGATTTGTCGCTGAGATATCGGCTGCTAAATGGAAAACCATAATTTTTTCAGTGTGATAAAAAAAGAGAGAAAAATATCAAGTCAATTGGACAGATGATTCTAAATCCAATGAATTCAAATAAACGTAACGTTTTATCCGATTTTAGCGGACTTGAAGGAAGGTCGTTGTGCACCAACTGGCCCGGACTTGGATCGTTTGTCAGAACTTCGAATGAGAAACTCAATGTGCAGGCCTCATTTGAAATCGTCATACGCGGTTGAAACACACTTACAACCGATCGTACTGCACGAAGATGATATCAAGGTACGGAGCCAAAAAAAATAATTGTGAAATTCGTCTTTCCTGTTTCCGACTCCATTCAACTCTGTCCAACACTGTTAATCACGATATCCTCGGTGTGGTGGTTCCTCCGGATTTACGTCTATTTTGGATCCCTCATTTTGTGTTTTGTAGAACGGTGTAACGGGCGACGACGTCTTCAATGATAGTCTCAGTCAGAGTCTTCTACCTGGACAAAAACCTAAAAAGAAAGACCGGACCCAGGTATCGTTTACGTCGAAGAAACAATTTTTTTGTTTTTTCTCAAATAATTCGCATGATGTAACACATGTATTTTTTTTCTGGTTGTGTAACGTGAGTTTTGCATGTCTGTTTTCGTCTTTTTCTTCGTCCGTAGACTTCGTACAAGAGACCTGGTCCTCCAACGCCAAGCAAGAACGGTGGTAGACTTTCGTTGCAGGTGAGAACGCCTGTTTCTCTTCCTTTTTGTCTCAGTCATGTGGTCGTAAAATCGTTGAATGTTGCGTTAAATAATCCTAAACTGTTTCCCACAATTATCAAATTGTGAACACGAGTATCGTAGAACGAAAAAAAAAAGAAACTAGCACAATTCGCAAATTTCACACTGCTTCAGGGTGGGGTAGTTGTTGGATAAAATATCTCTCGCATTATAATTTTTTCACATTTTACATTTTTTTCAGTATTTACATCACTTTACATTAAAATTAAAATGTAATCTCTTCGGAAACGGTGAAAAAATTTTAGAAGTATTGTTTTTGCATTTAATCGAACTTTGTAGAATCCTTCGCAAGGATGTAATTTAAAAAAAAAATGAAAATCCCAGATGCATAAATCCAAACACACTCAAATCTTTCCTCGATGAATTTTTCATCAAAAATCTCATCCATTAGCGAGTAAAAAATAAAATCTTTAGATCAGACTTTCATTAAATCTTGTGATTTGGCATTACTGCAAGTTAGAAACTAGTTTTTTCTACTATTTGCAAAAATGGTATGTAGAAAATCATTATTTTATTGTCGACAGGGCAACGAGCTTAAAAGTCCAAACAGCAGAATATTGAAGGAACGTAATGTAGATAGGCGAACGACTGCTACTCCGAGAGGACTGAAAAATCTCTTTGGCACCTCTATGTCTAAGAGGCAGGACGAGGTAAGTCGACAAAAAAATTCTACGTTGATTACACGCAACACGCGTCATTGAATGAAACGTTTTTTTGTTTTCTAGAATACGGCTGGCACGCCAAAAGGGAGAAGATTGAGCAACATTTTCCGAAAACAGCGTACCGAGCGTAATTGAATTGTTTATATGAGAGAGAAAAAACGCTTCCGTAAGTGGCTGAAAAGTACAATGGAGTAAAATTAAATGACGAACAAAGTGAAAATGAAAATTGCACAATTTCCAACATTCCTGGTGTATTTGGCAAAAATTTTATTAATATTATTATTATAAAATCATTAAATACTATAGTAATAACAAACGATAATACTTTGTTTTTCTGTCATCTAGTATTATCAAAATACCGAAACGAATTTTTCTTCTTTTTTTTTTTTTTTCATTTTTCCATTCAGGGACGTAATGGAGACTTAAGGAATTATAATGATATATAATCTTCTCGTTGAATCGAGATTCGAAACGTAACATCGTCGTAGTTGATAATCTTCAGCCCTTTTGAAAATCATGTTAACGCCAATTCTTAAAAATGCACATTTGGCCGTAGCGAGATTGATTGCACGAGTCTGACATGAAAACAAATTTTATTTTCTCTCACTCCGAGTCGGATTCCTGCAACAATACGAAGGACAATCATGGTTATCCGATATGAATTCAAGCATAGTCAATCAACATTCTCTGTGAATACAACGAGAATGTTGACATTTTATGAGAATTAGAAAAATGATGGGAGACCTTAAAGCCAATCGAACTGGAATTTTCGTTAAATTTGTCAAATATGCCTTGAAACGAGTCATCGAGTCAATTCAATTCTATTTTTCTCCATTTTGATGAGATAGTTGAATTTATGCCATAAAAATTGAAAAAATTAGCAGACAGAATACTTGAAGAAAAAAAGAACTATCTAAGCATGATAAATAATAAATCAATGGAATTTTATTTTCTTTCAACAATACATTTTGAAAAATTAATATCGAATAAAGTGGTGTTCATCGAACCAGGCAATGTCTCAAAATGAAAGAATATTCAACTGCTCAAACTCACCATGTACTGTCCTTCGATGTAACGCCCAGAATTTCTTGCCGTTCTCCTTAATTCTCTTGGTTCTTGCGATTGATCCTGACTTTTTCGTCTGAAAAAATAGTGAGGAGAAAAAAATAGGCGTGTGAGATTAATGCACAGCTGCATCGTAAGCAGAGCCTGTTGAATTATTCTACACAGCAGATATTTATAATTTTCAATCTTTGTAATTACAATATTTTTCTTTTTAAGATGCAAGATCAGTTTTGCAAAGCTGCGATATAAAAAAACTGCTTCAATTGTTCGAGGTTTGGAAAACCTCGAGCTTTAAAAAGCTCGAATATCCTGAGAAAACGTCAATGAATAAATACAGGGTATACAAGCAAAAATCATGGCAAATCCAACAGCGAAATAGTCGAATAATTTCAATTTTGTTTGCTGATACTTTAATGAAAAACTCTTACGACTTTCAAGGTCGCGAAGGTCAAGATATTTGCAATAAAAAAAGATCCATAATGGACGTTACACAACTTAATAGTTTTTGGGACATTTTCCATTTAAAGACTCTTGACTACGCGTGTCTCAAATTTTTCATTTTACATGACTGCATTTTCAAACAAGAAAACTTTCAAAATATATTAAAAATGTAACAAAAGGGGTTGCAAAACACATGTAGCTTTTTTATGCGACAAAAAAATGTAATATACGGTATAGCCATGCTGCGAAGCTCACCGTAAACGCAAACATTTTACTAAGTTGAAATATATTCAATGAAAAGAGGACCAAGATTTTTTAATGTCAAATTCGGTATAATTAAACAGTTAAAAAAAATAGTTTGTCTCGTCCTAGCATGAGATCGACCCGGGTGTTACTTTCGTAAACGATCACAACTGTTTTCCTGCTGTAAAAAATCGAGAATGTGCTTTTTCGACCACGTAGAATGATCAATACTTTTTTCTTGCTCAGTCCAATTCGGATAAGAATCAAAGATCGAAGGCATTGATCGTGAATACCAAATTTCATCATTTTTGTTTAAGGATGCAATGAATAATCTCGTTGATCAGCCTGATAAAATTTTCCTCAGTTTGTATCGTCATGTAATACCCGAGAGTAACGGAAAACCGATATTAAAGCATCCACAATACCGACGGAGGCGAGCATCTGACTCAAAGGCCGGACGGCAACACAAATTTTTTATTTAACAATGCAGTTGTATATCTCATTACTTTAGTTGTTCAAATATTTTGACAGATTTTCTGTACAATATTTGCACTTTTTTTAACCAAATACAATCGAAAATAGCGATAGTCTAATGAATTTTAGAAATTTTTAAATAATTAAATCCATAGCAGGATTCTAATCTATTCAAGCGTATTCCATAATCCCAAGGAATCATCCAACATATTCTCAAACACGAAGTATATATTCTGTACATTAAAAATATATGAAAATGTTTGATTTTTTTTTTTTATTCGACAAATGAAGCAAAAATAAAATCGACCTTAGGGCAGGTCAGATATCTAGTTATAGGTAATCCTTAAATGAGTAGAATAAAATCTCAAATTCATAGTTGCGATTATCGTCGATGTTCCCCTGACGAATCAGCGAGTCTCAAAAAAATTCGAAAAAAGTCCCAATTGGGACTCGGGACTTAAGTGGACAAGTAAGACCCAAAATAAGTCCCTAATAAGACTTTTTTCTGTGACGTCATGAATCCCAAATCAGGAGTCAGAATCCCAAGAGGCTTTTTTTGTGACTAACCTTTGACAAAATTCCGGTCTCGGACCGAGTGAGGGGAAAAAGTCCCATTTGGGACTCACAAGAGAGTCTTACTTGTCCACTAAAGTCCCAAATCCCGAGTCCCAATTGGGACTTTTTTCGGGACTTTTTCCAGAGACTTGCTGATCCGCCAGGATCTCATTCCATTGGAAATACGTAAAAAATCTTATAATATGAAAAATATGGAAATGAAATTTTACCTGCAATAGACGTTAGGATTCAGGCAGGTAAATAAAATATAAAAAAAAGAATACTTACGATCGCGAATGTATCTGCATGGATTTGAGTCTGTTGTCGATATCGTGAGAGGGACTTTGGGACGAATCTTCGATGGTGGGAGCGGGTGATCCAGGTGTCAGTGTGATATCGTTATTGCTGTCATAAAAGCCAGAAGCTCTTGATCCTCGTGGATAATTGACTTTGGTAACTGGTAGTCTGCCGAGAATATGCGTTTCTGTGTGTGTGTGTCTCTTTCTCTCTCTCTCACTCTCTCATCCAATTCATACATAAAAATCTGACAAACAATATTGTCAGGGAAACATCTACACGCAACACCCACACTCTCAAATGCATGGAAACAGAAACGCACAACACACACACTCACACATACACTCGAGATTAATAATACTCACGAATTTTTCTTCGGACCTCTCTTCTTCTTTTGTTTGCTAAAATAAACAGATAAAAATGACAAAAATGTCAAACACTAAAGACTTAGTGCCAACTAACTCAATATCCTTTGGGGGAAAAAAAAAAACAACTACTACGAACGGTATATAAGAATAAATAAAGGCAGGATTTATAGAGGATAGTCAGGAAATTGGAACTCATCGTTTCGTAATCAATTGCGACATGAAGTTTTTGTTTTTTCGATTGTGTAACCAATTTGTATTGTTTGACTATAAATATAAAGTACAATAATGTAAGATTTAATCGCTCTTCTCGTAGGCACGGAAATTGAGCGTCTTGAGGTTATCACTTTGTTTTGTTTCTTTCTTTTTTTTTTCTCTCTCTCATTTATTTTTCTTAATTTAAAGCGGTACGGCCGAATGGAAATGGACGATATTCCCTCGAGATCTCGATATTACGCTACGATAGAATTTCGTTTGAGAGTCTACACAGGCTGCTTAGGACGCGGCACCGGGTAGAGGAGGGCTCTTTAGCTTTGTCGTGTAGTTCACTCGCTCTCATCTGTTCAGAATGTGTGCCCCTGCCCTGCAAAATTACATACGTAGCAAACCCGCTAAGAGAATGTTTTTTTTTTGTTTGTTTGTTTTTTTCATTTTATTTTTATTCATTTTCTCAAGCCCTCTACCGTTCCCTTCGTGAATAATAAGATTATTTTTTATTATGATTCGAAGCGTACCGAGCCCCCGCAATACTTGAGACTCAAATTTAGCGCACACTCGCACACACAAACACACGCACACGCGCAGTTGTTTCATTTTCCGAGACTCGTTCTCATTCTCTACGTCTCTTTGTTTTTTTTTTCGTTTTTTTTTTTTTCGTAAATAAAAAATATCGTTCGGGGAGAGCCACGACCATAAGCACTGCCTGTAGGCGTCGGGGGCACCGATGGGATGAATTTTGCGAAAGGACTGCGCGCATTCAAAGCAGATTAAGGATGAGCGTGGGCGTATGACGTTGACGAATTGGTGAACGAATTGGCGATAAAGAGCGGTTAGTAGATACTGAAAAAGCAGACAAAATAAAATAAACGAAAAAAAAAAAAGAAAAGAAAATTGAAAAAAAAAAATAAACGAAAAGTCAGAGGAAAGCGGTTAAGCAAAATAATTAAATGGTAGAAATGAAAGTAAAAGAAAAAAAGCCGTTTTTTTAAATAACGATTTACTTTTATAAATAACGAAATTTTATAGTACTAAACTCACCCCATAAATTCGTGATCGGATATTTCGTCAGCTTCGTCCACCTCTTCTTCTTCTGAAAATGTTACAAAAGTCAGAGTTTTATTGTCTTTTCAATCTGTTTAAAATTCCTCTTTTCTTTTCAATGTTTTCTTTTCTATTTACCTGCTGCATGATCCTTTTTACGACGTGTATACGCTCGTTTACTCGTTATCGGTACCTGATCCGTCTCACCGTGGAGCAAACTGTTTCTGTAGAGCAAAAGTGGTTGCCAATCTTCGCCTCTTGAGGATGGCATACCCGCTTGTAGTCTTTTGTCCAAAAAGTTGAGACTTTAGGAAAAAACAGAGAAAAACATCATTTTTAAATTTACCGAAATTGCAATTACAGATTTTTAGACGAGCTTTATAAAACTTTCAAAAGATGCTTGCTTTTGTCAATAATCGAAATAAGAAAAAAATATATATGCTATCAAATACAGTAAAAATTCAGAGAGTTGAATTATTTTAATCAAGTTTTCGAGGTTCCTCGTTAACAAGAATAAAAATGAGACTCACACAACGCGTTTGTCCTGCTTGAGAAGTTTGTTCGTAAATTCTGCGAGTATCTCAAGGAAAGGTAAGTTCGGTGGTGGACCAGTGGGATCTAGTTCAACACCGTCCGGCGGTGTGATGGCGAACAAAACACCAGCTCGATGAAGAGCGGTAATGGCTTCTCGATTTTTGACGGCATCGAGGCCGAACGAAAGAGCGAATCGTTTCGCGAGTTCCTTGATGGCCGTGAATTCTTCGCTGTTCCGATTGACTTTTCCTTTTTCGACGACGATCTCGTTGTACAGAATATTCAAACTTTGTTGCATGGTAAGAGCGCAATTAGTTTTATTGATATCGCGAGCTTTGCCAAGCGTCGTTTTAATAATGTCTCCGTAGTCGTTATAATATTTGACGTAATGCTTGAACACGTCGGCCGCCGCTTTCGTTGGAATCATATTATAAACAATGAGCTTACAATAACCAGCGAGAAAGTTACGCCTTTTATGAAGCTCCTCGATTTTCGAATGTTCGTCATGCTCGTCATCTTCTTCCTCGGAGAATACGTATTCTTGAATGAAACGATTGAGCATCGATTGCATTTGTAAATCAGGCTCGTAAACGAGCTGGTGAAGCAATGGATTGGAGAGGCTGTTCAATTGATTGCAAAATACGACTAATAAATCGCATATCGTGTTGTAAGCTTCCTCGCGGAGTATTGCAGGTGCTGGCACCCCGGTACTGTCACCGACAACGAAATATCTCATCGAATCCATGAACGAATGCAAGCGTTCCCGCAACTGTCGAGCTTCTTCTTCGCCCCGGGCCCCCGTGTCGCCCGCTTCGATCAGATTATTTTGGCCCCAAAGAATCGAGAAGAAACAAGCGCTCATGCAATACTTTATCGCCTCGTTGGGAAATCCTCTCGATGGATCCTTCGCATCCTCGATATCTTTGTACAGAGAGGTCCAAATATTCCAAGGATTTAAATTGTGCGAGCCGTAAAAAATGGATACTTTTTTAAGGGACTGTACAACGTTGAATATCTCATCTTCGTCGGGTACATCGGCGCCATCGATAACCGTACGATAATCGTCGATAGCTTCCTTGTATTTGTTGACTATCCAATCGATCAGGGTCGATCGTGCGACGTCGCAACGAGTGAATATCGCTTGTCCATCGGTGCACATGTACTCGAGGGTTTTAGCGGCCGTGTCGAGCACCTCGGCGTCGTGCATTTTTTCTACGATACCGTGAATCTTGCTCAACAAAGAATCCAAATTTTGTTCCTGTCGTGATTTCGTGTATATCTCGAGATCAAAATATTGGGGAACAGCGAGCAAATTAGCCAATTTTTCAGGATCAGCTCGATATTTGTCCAACAGAAGAGGCAAAGTTTGGATAAAATGCTCGGTCAAACGTTGCTTGTCGTCCTGGACTTGCTTTTGCTCTTTAACAGAGAGAATTTTTCTCGTTGGTCCTCGACCAACCGGTGCTTCACCGGTCGCGGCTTGTTTTATACAGCACACCATAAGCTCGATGAGGGAGGTCTCCTTTTGATTGTCGAGAGCTTCCTCCTCCGGTCCGGCCTCTTCGAGCAAAAGATCCGTCATGCATTCCCAATCTTTCATCATCTGATTAGTTTCGATGAGAGAATCGACGAGATAAGCACCGTGTTCGTGTAACTCGGACTCGATGAAGAAGAGAACGAGATCTCGTATCAGAGGCGTATTGGGCAATCTTTTTTTACCTCTTTTCGTCTTGACACCGGCGACCGATTGTTCGTCCTGGGTGAAGAGACGCTCGTTCAAAAATTCACCGGCTGCCTGTGCGACCGCCCGATGCGACGAGTAAACGAGCTCGTAGACGTGCTCGCAATCCTTGTCAGTGAGGATATCTCGATGGTGCTTCAGTATCGATATCACGAGTTTAACCGCTTGGACCGCGACGTCGTATTCCTTGTCGAGGGTCATCGCTACGATTCGATCTTTAAATTTACTCGTGAACAGCTCGAGCTTGGCTTTGAGCTCTTCAGAGGCGTAGAGCGGTTGCAATGCTTGGAGGCACTTGAGCCTGACCTCGCCGACTTTGTCGTGGAGCGTCCAACCTATGTACTTGAGGTAAGAATCGTCGAGAAAATTTTGATGAAACTTTTTCATCCACACACCTATTTCGGCCATGCATATTGCTCGTATTTCCGGAAGTGTGTCTCTGTAACGATGAACGAATACGGATTTAAACATGTACGTCAACATGTTCTTTATCTCGTCCATATTCTCTTCGAGTTCTTTTCTCTTAGACATTAGAGATTCAAGTCTGTCGGCAGCTCGTTTTTCTCGAGCTTTTTGTCTTTCGGCTTCGTATTGACGCTGCGTGTTGTCAAGATTAATCGATACCGTCAAAGCAACGTCGACCAGTGCAGTCATGAGCTTCATCGCTGCGAGTGTCGCCGTGTGTCTGAATGCTCGTACCTGAGAATCCGAGAGACCGGTCAGCAAGGATATAACGTTGTCCATTAGAAATTGATCGTATATTATTGCGTATTGGCATTGTCGTACGAGAATTTGTACGAATTCGCAAAAATTTGCTCGAAACTTTTTCCATTGTTGACCTGTCATAATGAGAGGATACTCGCCGCTCTCCTCGTCGAATTCTTCGGTCATACGACGTATGATGGCTACGTGCTCCATATTACCCTGCATCTCCGGTGTAATACGGCCTTTGCATCCGCTACCATTTATGAAAAATTGCATTAGCATAAGAAGTGCATTTTCTCGATTGATCTTGTACTTTTCGATCCAATCGTCCACGATATTCGTCAAGGAAGAACGGTTGTTTCGAATAACGTAATAAAGACTCGCTTCGTCCTCCGAACTGTTTGGATTCACGGCTCGTCGACCTCTGCCACGACCACCAGCACCGCCGCCTCCTCCTCCGGCTCCTCTTCCTCTAGTCGGCGCAACCGGTGGAAAATCAGTATCGATCTCTTTGTACTTTGGTTGTTGAATCGTTCCCCCGCGTAATCTTGCTCTCGTGTTTCTAGTTATTCTCATGTTGGCTGGTCCGGCCGGAGTCGCCGGTTGCTCAAATTGCGTTAACGACTCGTTCATCGACGTGCTCTCCTGATAGGGCTGTTGTTGCAAAGTTCCCGGGGAACTGTAACTCTCGGAAGAATAATGATCAGGCGTCGGATTGTGCAACGGAGTTTGAGGCGCTTGATTGTATGACGAATAAGCCGTGTAAGATTCCTGACTGTCAACGGCGGCGCTGTCGTTCATCGGCGTCATCGGAGTCATCGGCGCCTCGTACTCCGGAGGGACCGGGTCGTCCATCCGGATTCTTTTTCCTCCTCTTCGATGCATCATTTTTGGTATTCCGCGACGAGCGTTCTCCTCACCTGGCAAACATCTTTCGAATCACCGTATTATTAGAATCGCAGAAAATCTTCAGGTTTTTATAGTTGACATTATAATCAAATTTCAATATATCAAATAAATTCTTGTAGCAGAACGCTGTCGTATTAGTATTTTAAACCAAATTAGACAAAAAAAAACTTTGACATTTTAGGACTCTCTATAATTGAAGTTCAATAAAAATTTAAAACATAGTTTCAAAGAAAACATGTTTATTCAAAGCCTACTCGAACAAGGCATGCAACACGCGGTCACTTTGATCCCCGTAATGTTAGGGGAAAGAATTTTTGTGTTCGTTGAATCTACTAAAACATAATTCGTAATGAAATGTTTGTTTTTTTTTTCTTTCAAAATTTCAGGGACAATTTTTCTATTGCACAGACTCATCCTTTTGTTACATATTATTTGAACATTCTACCGTGCTGCTGTTTCATTTATGAATATTTCTCTGTCCTCAACATAATACCACTAAGCGACTACATTCTGGAACAGCACTTGTGTGCGTACTGGCCTATGTTTTGGTACAGGGAAGTGCACAAAAGTGCTGTTTCAGAACGCAGCCTCACACCGAACATAAAACTTGAATAATAGAACGTAAACAAAAAAGAACAATTTTATAAGAGAAGCAGTTATTCAAGTGAACTGAAAAGGTTGGAAAACAAAGTTGTACCATCAATTCCATCATCTTATGGGTAAATAAGAAATTCTAGATTAAAAACATTTATAAGTAGTGATAAAAAAATGGACTGCAACGGTAAAATCTCATAAAAAAAAAACGGAATTCAATTACGACGTCAATAGGGTTACTTACGAAAGATTTCATTTGATAAGGAATGTTGAAAAACTTTTTAATTGATAAAAATTTTGAGATAATATAATTGTTTTCACTTTTCCGTTGTCCCCTCAATGTTCTACGTAAATACGTGTGTACGTATAGAAAATGTGCAAGAAAGTAAATAAGTAGGGTTTATAACGCGCTTTGTAATGGTTGTTTACGCGCCAATCTGTGTTCCGGCAACGGTCGCTGTTTCATTTTCAGTACTTTATAATAACACACACAGCTGAAAAATTACGTTTTATATATACTCAATTAACTTTTGATAGTATAAAAAAACGGTTTGACGTCTCACCTGAATAAAATATAGCCTCAACGTGAGCGGAAAGTATTGAAAAAATCTTAAGTGCATACAGGTCTGACAAATATCTACACGATTTATGTACTATTCGGCCATTTTTTCTGATGTCATGACGCTTCTCGGAGTATCCGATTGCATCTATAGAGGACGCCACTCGCTGAAAGTAGTCCCTACCTTGATCCGACTCGATGTCAAAAAAATTGTCGTTGGGCTTGCTATTGCCGACCGAAGACTAATCAGAAACTATAAATTCTACAAGGTGTGTGCTTGAAGCTCCAGCAATTTTTTATTGTTTTTATCATTCGTCTGTTTGAAAGCAGAAGCAGGCTCGTTTTTCCCAATGAAACCAGTTGTAAAGTTCAATCACGCGATAACGGATAGTACGAAAAAATGATATATTATCATCACAACACGAACGTTTTCAATAAAATATCGTACAATCGAAACTAAACAGGTCAGTCACTTTTTCGCGCTGCAATCGATGCTATATCGTAGTGGTTATGTGTACATTCAATATGTATATCTAATACACTGTTTACATATAAATTGCCATGCAAATAGTACAACTATATACAGCTGCGCGGTTGCATCTCCTCACGAATTCTTTCGAAGCTATTTCGGGTGTTCTCGGGATCGTTCCAGGCATTTCAAAAACGTTTTCTCATGTTCTGAATTTCTTAATTGTTATGAATTTTTCAATTAAAATTGGCAAATTATTCGTTCATTATAATCAATGTAACATGTTTATAGATTTCTACACAATTTATAGCCTGATTCCATCGATAGCAACAGCAGAATATAGGAAAATTAAATAGATTATAAAATATACCATATTTTTCGTCTTCATCATCGATTGTCGACAAAAATTTACTCTCTACTAGTGTTTAGCATCGTTATTTACTCAATTGGTATAACGACGCTTTTGAGAAAAGCATTTCCCTCGAAATTCAAGCCATTTTACGGTACAGTGAATTTCTTTTTGGAAATTTGCCGATTATGCGTTTGGCGGTTTTTTTATCACGTCGAGCTGGCGTTCGATCGTCTGAATCTCGATATTCATATGCGGATTCCTCCCGTGCTTACATACAAACCTGTCGAGAACCGTTATAAAAGTTTCTTTGTTCTTTGTACGAGTGAGAAGAGTGTATCGATTGGGGACCGCCAATTGGGTGGTTTACCTTTTATAAATCATGAAACCCACTGTAAAGGATAAATGTATATATATATATATATATATATATATATATATATATATATATATTACTGTATACAATAAACCATGAGCCTGTACGCTCGGTGATTCTTTCATTACATTTATTCTGAGAATATTCATATTTATACACAGTAGTAGCCTAAATGTTATTATTTATTAATCGTGTTTCATCTATTAGTTTATAGTTAGCAATAGTGGCTGATCGAAATGCACGTTGCAAATTCGATAGCTCGATTAATATTTGACAAAAATACAAAAATTATTAAGGTATGACAATTATTATGAAGAACTCTGACGTCCTCCGCATTCTCCGTAAACCCATCTCGGACAACGCTTTCATGTTTATCCAATCATACTGTATATAGTATATTCGCATACTCTTCCCCTGTTTTTGTATCATCGTTTTATTCATCATCATCATCATCATCATCATCATCATCATCTCCGTGTAGTTTTTTCTTCTTTTAATTATTCAATGTTATATATATCACCTATAATCGACTTGCACTTTTTTCTTTCTTATAGTACATTACACTTACTATTGTTTAATTTTTTTTTTTTTTTCATGATTTTCTTTATTTATTATTTACTCCGTAACCAAATCGTACGCTTTAACAATAGCACGGCGCACTCTACCGTACTAGGGTCGTACGCGTACGTGGTTTACTGGGTATTTGTTTTTTTTTATATAGAATTCTTTCTAAAGTCATCGCGCGTCAGTGTGGTGTACGGGTGTGAGTGTTTGTGGTGTATGTGAGAGAAAGAGAGAGAGAGAGAGAGAGAGAGAGAGAGAGAGGGAATGAGAGAGAAAATTATTACCCAAAAAGAGTGTACAAAAATGGGAGCTGAAAGAATAATTAATAAAATGTTGATTTTTCGTCGAGTCGTCGTACACCGTGTGCTTTTTCCTCGAATATATTTTCTGCCTGGAGCGTTTCCAAAAGCTTTAGACAAAAAATCAAATTTTCCTGCGAGTGCATACACTTTTTTTTTCGTGTTATCCGTTCTGTGAATAATTTTTTTATCCAAAATCATCCGACCACCTTTGTGTGTGTGTGTGTGTTTTTTTTTCATCGTTGTCATGGCGTACGTATTTTGAAAAATATATCAAATCCCAGAAATCTGCAATTTTCTTTGTGCAGCTTCGACTGTTCGTCATCGTAACCGATTTTTTTCAAGATGCGAATACCCGACCGATCGATACTTTCGAATTTTCGTAGGAAATTTTGGAACTGATCCATCCGTATAAACGCGTTGCTTCGAGCTCGAAAACCTAAGAAACTCGTGATTAGTAGTTTTTTTATCTGACAGAGTTTTTCTACTAAAATTGGACAGTCACATTTCTAAAACTAAAGCCGAATGGGGATTTTTTTTTTAGATTGAATCTTGAACAATCGAAGACGCTTAAAATGAATGCGATCGTTTAAAAAACACAATGCCAGCATGCAACAGCGCAGAGTCAAGAAAATAAAGCTATAACGAAGTTCCATACACTTCGATAAACAAATCGATTGGGATAAAAAGACACGTTTTTAGTTACGAACAAAAATCTTGCAATAATTCTCCTGCGGTTACATTTGGCTCGAGATAAAAAGTGATAGGATGAGAGAGAGAAGGAGAGGAGAGAGAGAAAGAGCGAGGGAGAGGAAGAAGAAAATTCGACTTTGAAACAAAACTTCAGAGGATTTTGTAAAACCGCAAAAGTTTTGGTAGCTTTTTTTTTGACGTTTCGAACCTTGATAACCGACTCTAATGAAAGATTTGAAAACATTAGTTTTACAACAATGAGATAATTATCGCACGAAGTTTTCAACGCATTCAGCATCAAACATTTGGTCTTCACTTCACAATTTTATTACGGAACAAGTCCAGTTAATACAAGTTTACAACTATACTAACCCTCCTCGTGCTCTCCTCCTACGCTCCTATAAAGACGCGCAAATAAAAACGAGTTCATACGAATTGTCATAATTTCATTTAGTTTTAAAAATGAGAGGAATAACGCCATAAATTTGGGCTTTCCCAAAAAAAAAATTTTTCTACTTGTTATATTTTATTGTTTCTTTGTTTCCTCTCTCTCTCTCTTCCCCGTTACGATGGCGTTTCGAGGCACACGATATAACTGAACTTAAATAATATATCATTTTTCATTTCGGTATAAGATACACGCGCTGTTACATGCTCCGTTCTCGGACAGTGAAAATATTAACATTCTCGATGAGAGAATTTTTCTGACGTAAATTTTCGTTTATTTTCATTTTTATTTTTATTTTTTATTTTTTTTTTCATTAATTCTTTAATCAATATATTTATATATTTATACTTGCAGAGATGAGATATACTAGAAATTCCAGTGAACGTATTTCCTTCGTTTTTTGTTTTTTTTTTCTTTTTTATTTTTTTTTTTTTTCTTCTTTCCGTTATATATATTCGTGTGTACAAGAGGCGCGCGCACGCACACACATACAAACACATACATCCCACAAATATATGCACAAACACGCTTGCATACACCCGCGCGCGCCAAAAATATGTATAGACAACAATTTGTTGTTTTAAGTGTGTGTGTATACATTTTTTGGCTCTTTCCGTAAATATGCTCGTGTATATTCAGCGTACGAACGTGGTGGTAAATCGGTATCAGAGTTTACAGAAATACTCGTCTGCGACGATTGGCCATTGCGTTTGTAGTTTAAAAAAAAAAAAATTAAATAAAAAGAATACAGTACTTTGTTTGTTTGTTTTTTTTTTTCTTTCGATTGATCGAACAGCGCGGCAATGCGCTTTTTGAACGAAGCGTCTCTTTCGGAATTCTTATTCGTCCCCGCTTTCATCGACGTTACTATTCGGTCGTTTTTTGATTTTTTTTTTTTTTTCATTTTTATTCAATTCGAAATTTATCCCGTCGGTGCTTTGATAATAAAAAAAATTGACCGATATTGATTTCAGACATGGAGAGAAAGAGAGAAGAGCGTTCAATTAGTACTATATGATAAACGAGCATGAGAAGACTCAAGCAATGATCGACGATAACTGGTTTTCATCTTTGCCTTTTTCTTTGCATCTTGCTTCAACGCATTAATAAATTTTCCCGCGTCTTCATATATCTATCTCCGGTCGTATCGCGTCGTCTGTTTAATACATTAAAAAAAAAAAAAAAAAAAAAAAAAAACAACTTCCAACAACAACAAAAAATCACACTTGTTTCTTTTACAATGAAGCCTTCTGCAATTGAATCGCATTTTTTTTTTTTTTTTTTTCAATTTTATCACATCCAACAATTTTATAAAAAAAAAAAAAAAAAGATGAACGCTCATCGTTTTTATCGACGACCCCATGCTTCTCACGGTATATCCCGAACGCAAGAGTTTTACAACAAAAAAGAGAAAAAACGTGTGAGGTAACAAAATAATGGAATTATGTTGATGATTTTGTGATCGATTCTTCGTGACGATACGAAATATCGTTCGTTACACGACAATCACGCTTGCTTTGTTACCGCTGCGTATCTCCAATGCAGACCCGAGGAACTGAGGGAGGAACAAAACTCAGGTTTGCAGAATAGGAATTTAAAAGAGCAGTTTTTTTGTTTGTAGCCATCACGACGTTGACGGTACGCGATATTTTCATACGGTCCCGACGGTACTCTCGCCACTACAGAGCCACGTTTTTCGTTAGTCTCTAGGGCCATAACAATGCGTTGGATCGAAAGAAAATACGGGGCAGGAAGAGGTGCGGGAATAAATGGTACGAGATGAAATGAAAGATGAAAATAATAGAAGGATAATTGACGGGAAATGAGTCGGGATAGCGTCTCGGGGCGTAAAAATATAACGCAAATTCGATTACCGCTTCGGTGTGTATTCGTGTGTATTTATATGTGTAGTGTTATCTTTTTTTTTTTTTTTTGTTTTTTCTTCTTCCTTTGTCAAAATCGCTTATGTACTATTTGTAATTCGGCAATCTCTCGAAACGGTCTCTCTCTCCATTATCCCTCTAGCTCTCAATATTATAATCGTCGTTGTTAACGATGGTCGGCTGATTGGTATCCACGTCGCGTTTAACACTGTAACGGTAGACACTCGAGAGGGGGCACACAGCGGTGTGTCGATATTTCTATTTCTTTTTCCTTCGTTTACCCCATTTTGGTGGTGTGTTTACATTTTTCGTGTTTTGTTTGTTTTGTATTTTTTTCTTTTTCTTTTCTTCTCATTACTGGTCGTTTAATTACCACCGGTCCAGTACGTCGAACCGTAGCCTGGCTTTGCTTGAGTTTTATTCTGAGAGCTCGAATTGGATCGCTGACCGGTACTGCTACCGCCATCCTGATGCAACGGCTGATGTAACTGATGCGGCATTGTCGATATGAACAAGTGAGGAGCTCCGTAACCACCGGGCATTCCAGCGCTTTGGCTCCCCGAAAGACTGAACGGGGGTGGTGTCGCCGAATGGAAAGTCTGTTTGTCGTAAGACTGCTTTTTTTTTTTCAACATCCGATACACCCGGAGTTCACATCGAATGAACATTAGTAAAACTATCATTGTTATAATTTGGAGATACGTTTCAGGGTGTCTGGTAATTTTATAGCTAATGAGAAAATTATGTTTTTAGCTTCGAGAGATAATGATTATTTTTGTTTCCTGAAACATTTTTTTTACGACATCGATATTTTGACAGATAATAGAATGGTTAAAATAATTTATCATTGATTCTGATTTTTCGTAAGTAACATGTCAATATCAAGATAGCCCTTATATTGAAGAGATTGGAGTGTATTTCCATTCATTTAAATCGTTTACCTTTGAAATCAAAATACTTTCATAAGCATATATTGAATAGGAATATCAAAACTTCGATCTCAAAATATATATTATTTGTGATATTTATTGCACCGGTAAAACGAAATCAATTGTTTTATTTTATTGTTTCATAGAAATTTTTAAACTCTCATTAGAAATTTCTTTTGATTTTGTCTTCTTATAAAGTCTGATTGTCGATTGAGACGAGAGAAAATTGAGGTGATGCTGGTTCACATGCATATTGATCAAATCAGAAAGATGCTCAGGCTCTTAATTTCACGTACTTTCTTTGTAAACGTTTTTTTTTTATCTCTTTCAGCGACGAAATTTGAAAGCACCCAAGATAAGGACCATCTGAGCCTATATGCTGTCATATTTTCATGATTTTTTTGAAAGCACAAATAAGCTGTTGTATCAAGTCGTTCCATTGTTGACACGCAAATTGCTAGCTGGTCGAGAATTACGATTTAAAAAAAGAAAATTTTATAATCAAATTATGCTCTGGATTTTTGGATCCAAAAAGTCTGTGTTGAAAATAGCAAATATTTCAAAACACGCGATAGCGCCTCGCTATATATACGCGCAATTCTCATACGAGTTTTCGATGAATCCAGACATTTATCAAACTATATTTATCGTCTCAAAGATACAGTTTATAAAATGCTGCTTTTTGGAAACAATTGAATCTTCAACGTTTGCATATTAGTTAGTGAAATTATCCAAACATAATCTCGCACAGCTCAAATATAATGTTAGTTTTATAATAAACAGCCACTTTTGTACGAATCGTCAGAAATAATAATACCGTCAGACACCCTGAAACGTATGAAATAATGAAGATATTTGACTCACGTTAACTTTTCCGAGTGCAACGTGATTTTTGGCGTACATAGTAGTGCCGATATCAGCACCAGAGCTACCTCCGCTGTTGTTGTTACCAGTCGATGTTCCAGTCTTGCCACTCTGCGAGCCTGTGTAAGGGCTTCCCGTAGCTTTGTATTCCCCGGTTTGACTGGCGCTGGCTAAACCGTCGTAATTAGCTCCACCTCCGTATCCTGAGCCATAATTCGCTGGTTTTGTGCTGTAAGCACCGCTATTTGTGCCGGCATTACCAGCAGTCGCGATCGGCTGTAATAATAAAAATTCTCCATTAGAATCGAGAGTTTCGTAAAACTTTTTTTCATTCTTTCCTATTTTATTCTTCAAAATTTTAGTCCAATTATAAATCATTTGACAAGCGATCGATATATATCATGTTTCAAAAACTCACGGGATAAATGGCCGGTGTTCCGTAGGGAAAGCCTCCGGGCATGATTCCACCGCTGTATGCGAAGTAAGCGTAACCCGGTGGTAATGTCGGATTCATCATTGGCTGTTGATGCTGCGTCGCAGTCTGCTCGTGAATTAATTTATAGAGGACAAATTTTTACAGATATGGATTCTTCAATATTAAATAATCATTTTTTTTCTGGTTTTTTTTTTTCCATATCTGCTGCGCGCATGTGCGTCATTTATAGTGATAATTTGATCTGCGTTCGTAACACGCTATCTGATATTTCATCTTCAATGTCAGTTTGATTCAACTCTAGAGTGTCGCGTACAGAGGCCTTTGCCTGCATTTTTTCGTCAAATTGTCTCATGTTTTTGTTTGTTTTTTTTTTTTCTATATTGCATTCATCGTTATTGAATGGTTGATTGGCAAACAACCTGAGGACTCCGTTGTTCGAATGAACAGTAAATATTGAGATTTGCATCGTTGAAACGTGATGAATAATAATGACTTCATTTACCATTTAATTGATTCGTAAAATTTTTCAAATTATTTTAACAGATTTAGTTTTGAGACGTCACTGAAGAAAAAAAAGGAATTTCAAATATTTTTGTCGAAGTCCTACGTACAGGTGAACATTTTTATAACTGTGCATGTAGCGACGTCACTCGAGAACTGTCCAAAAACGATATAAATTTCTATAGAACAAAATATTTGACGATCTTTTTCAATGTGTACAATCACGAATGAAAGTTACATCAGTCGATAAGCAAATTTATTGTGTCATGGTCAAGTATTCAGCCAAAAAAACATTTACTTTAGAAATTCTGTCGAATTTCGGTATGTTCTGTCAGAAATTTTTGTCAAATAAGCAGACTCGAGTAAAATACCGCTTATCACTCGTTGATAGTAATATGAATAGAAAAGAAAAGAAAAAACTAACCTGTTGGGACATGGTCGAAGGTACAGGCGATGCGTTGCTATCGTTTCTCGCAAACCTTCCGTCGCTCATGCTCGTGTAAGGTCCCTGAACTCCTTGCACACCTTGAACACCTTGAACACCGGATAGACCATCACCTCTGCCACCGCCGAGGCTCGTTGCCGGACCAGTTGTCTGATAGCCCACAGTCGTGTCATAGTAACCAGTAGTTGGCTGCACGTTAATCAGGGAGGCCAAACACAAAACTACATGCATACACTGTGTACTCCGAATACGAAGGAGAGTCAACTAAATAAAAACTTTGTTTTCTTTTTTCTTTTGTTCATTCTAAAATATAAACGAGCTACTTGATACTTAAAAACTGTCATATCGAGGGAAAAGTTCATCAATACGATTCTTTCGTCATCATTCCAAGATCATTTTCACGATTCTTTTTGCTTCATGATTGCTACTGGTCTCATTGAACTCTATCGAATCGAAAGCGAAAACTTGACCAAAAGTCGTTAAGAATTTGTGTGCCGTACCCTCGAGACAGCCAGGCAAACAGAAACAGGGAAAACGACAAAAGAGGAAAAAGATAAAGAAAAGTCTAAATCATAACTAAATGTCGTATCTCATTTAATAAGCGCAACAAAAAAATATATTCAAAAACGACTACTTTCTACCCCCGAAATGAGACGACTCGTCAAAATTTCAATGCTCAAGAAAACGTCAAATGTATAGAGATAAAAATTCGAGCAGCTACCAAGCATCAAATAACGACATAACTAATAATATTACGCATTCATTATTGTCAATATTTTGACTCGAAATATTTTGCATCGATCGAGTACAGAGTGAGCTCGGGATCTCTTGATTCATCTATTATTCACAAGACAAACTTGATTATTTTTTTCTTTATATTTAGATGAAATAATTGTCTTAATATAAAAAAGACTTTCAACTCTTGTTTCATGCTCGGCCCATCAATTTTATAAACTAGATGAGCAAATGATTTTCATACAAAAAGAACGAAAATACACTCCGAATAATTTAGGTCCTTCGGCACTCTGTACGATCGCGTAAAGATTGTGAAGAAAAAAATGAAATTTTTACGATTTGATTGGATCGTGTAGTGAACTGACCATGTGCGGTTGTATTCTTTGTTGCATCAATTGCAGATCTTCGTAGCTATACAACGGTTGTTGAAAAGCCGCGTAAGGCACCCCTTGTCCCATGATGTATTGATGATTTAGAATCGGCGTCATGTTACCAGCTCCTCCACCTGTCATGCTGCCAGTTCCGGCACCCGTAACTACACCGCTCGAAGTACTCTTTGGCACAGCTGTTAAAAATCAATTCAAATATCACTTTGTCCATCTGCTATCCAACCAATTCGATTATTCTATTGTTATTTTGACGATTTTTGGGATTGTTGCGCTCATGAATCTTACAGCAATATGGAAAATAAAAAATCTTTTACTTTAATTTATGATCTTTTTGTTCCTTGACGTTTGTTGAGTCACATTAATATCGTTTCGAACGTAATTATTGTAGTCCCCGAGGCAACGAGTAACGCGCATTATTGAAGGAATTTAATTGTTTTCAAGCACGTTATTGGTCGAACTATTGAAGTTTCTTCGAAATATTGGCAGAGCTTATTACCATTGGAACTGGTGGACTTGGTTTGTGAACTGTTGGCAGAAGCCGAGGAAGATAGACTGCCAGCCGCACCACCACCCGTTCCGAGTGTCGGTGCTGAAGTAGTCGCCAATGATCCACTTGTAGTCGTTGCGCTACCGTCGTATTGAGAATCTTTGCTGCCACCGCTGTTGAGCTTGTTGTGATTGTGCGAGACTCCTTGCTGCTGACTGTTGTAATTTCCATATGCACTCCCGTACACGGAGTGTGCAGCACTCGGATAACCACCACCACTGCTCGCGGGAGTTATCGGCGATGTAAAAGTCGTCACGGAAGGTTGGTAGGCCTGCGGTGTCGATTGGAATGACGACGAACCTTGGTAACTACTCGCTTGATATACGCCCGCTGTATTGCTGTTGTTCGTAACCCCAACGTTGCTCGATGACGATTGACCCGATTGGTACTGAGCCGTTGTCGATGGAACAAAACCGCCGCCACCACCGCTACCACCACTCGTCGACGACTGATACGCCTGCTTCGTTCGTAACAAGAAAAAATTCATGGATTACATCAATTTTATCGGCTGTGAGTGAGTGAGTTAAAACGAAATGGTACTGGACAAAAACATACATTTATTTATTTCCGAAACGCTTTAAAAAAGTTCAGTTTCTTTTTTCAATGTTTTCATTAAACTGTGTAATAAAAAATAAGAAAATTGTTTGAGCAAATCAGTTGACGGGAATTTAAGAACATTTCAAATGAAATAGATATTTGTTCTTCTATTTTGAGAAAATGTTAGACGCTTAGTTAAAATTGAAATTTTAGAAATTATTATTTGACAGTTTGATTTAATAAACATAAAGAGAAAGCAGAGGACGTGCGATCAAGAGAAAAATTCAAAAAAGTAACCTGATTGGGTGTAGTAGTTTGATTGTACGCCGAAGTAGCCGCAGAACTTGCCGAGCCACCGGTCGAAGCCGAAGGAGACGCTTGACTATACGTCGGTGCAGTCGACTGTGGATACGAGGACGAAACATTATAACTAGCTTGAGTCACAGAAGTCGTTGTAGGATAATTATTAGCGTTTCCTCCGCTCGCTGTTGAAAACGCGTTCGAGGATTGTCCAGTTTGTCCGGCATTCGACGAATACGCGTTGTAGCTACTTGGCGCGGCATTTGAACCTTGGTACGACTTTTGGGACGAGGAATAAGAGCTCGTCGTTCCATATGCCACAGATGCGTTGCTGGGAGATACCTGTTTATACAAATAAATAAACGTTAAGAGTTTCTCATAATGGTTATGTCATTTCATTAAAAACACTTTTTCGAACCATTTGAGGGCTCGCTTATTGCGAATAATTGAGTATAGAGGAATCACATCTTTGGAATTTTTCACATAAAGAGGACCAGTTTGATCAACTTTTGAGACAGCAGAAAATTGATTCTTTTGTTCAACTGATTTTAGTATTAATTTACATTTACTCAAAACACGAAAAATGGTTTTCTCTCGATTCTAGAATACGATAGATAAAAAGTCACACCATTTGAGAGTTGGTATTGAAGCACTGATTCGTTCCGGTCGGTTGTTGAGGTGTCTCAATGTCCAGTGAATTGGAGGAGGTTGACGAATTCGCTACCGTCGATGCGGCGACCGCAGCAGCCGCAGCAGCTGCTGCGGCGGCGGCTGCAGCTGCGGACGAAGTCGACGAAATATCGATACCGCCGCTTATGCTCGTGGACGAAGAATTGTACTTGTCGGTCGCGGAACCATCGAGTGAACCGGACTCGCTACACAACTCGAGCGCACCGAATTGCACGTCAAGAAAACCGATATTGCTGTTTACAGTATCGCCCGGCATCTCAACTGCGCTCGATGGTATTTTCGAAGGTGGTGGAACTCGTGGACGTTGTTTCGCTTGTCGCTGCGGCTGAGATAATACATTGTTTTTAGATCTTTATCAATCCATTTCTTCGTTGATTAGCGCATCAGCATACGCTCAATAACAAAGATTTGAAAACAATATAAATTTTCGGGAAACAAAATAATATTGACATTGAAGATTTTTTTTTCACTCGAAACTTTAATATGTTTTCGATAACAAAACGTTATCCAATCTTTTTCATGTTCAGAATATATCTGCTTTCAAGAAACAAGAATGTGATCCCGAATTTGATTATATCGCTACGATTCTCATTATATCGCAAGGACTTATATATTTTGCTTCAAAATATTCCAAGAACGTCGAAAAAATTTATTCTAACCATCGCGAATCACTTTATTATTCAAAGTATAGACTTGGCGAGCCTCGGACCAGCAGACGACAGGTCGTCTTTATACCTGCATCGTATATTTTTGGCAATAACTGCTAATCGGTGTAGAAAGAAATTGCAAATGTTTTGCATAGCGTTTTGAGAAGTTTCCAGAAAACTATCTAATTTTTTCCAAGTTTTTTTTTCATTGTACCTTACAATGTGTGATAAATTATCGATAAAAGCGACGAAAATACATGGTACCAAGAAATTATCGAAAGAAAAACTGAAAATTGCCGAACTTTTTTCATTGCCAGGTGCATGTAAGCCCTTAAGAAACAGTTTGTATATCTGTAATAGTATCCTTTCGATTTTCAATAACTCAAAAACGCGAAGTACGTAGAAAAAAAGAACAGTTTTTGTTGCGAATTCCAGTGAACTTTATATTCTACCAAGTTTCATCACCTTTCGTTCATTCTTATTCAGCACTCTTTGTCTATCGTCCAATACTGAACTGGAGAATTAAGTAACGATGACGAATATTATTTTCAATTTCAACGCCGTTAAAAATAGTTTAAAAATTGTTGCTATTCGTTCATTTAGTTGGTTAGAACTCGAAAGAATGTGATTTTTACCTGAGGGGTGATGTTCATTGAGGAGAAAGCAGATTGGCCAGAAGCCTTGAAATTTTCGCTCGACTGCTGAGTAAGTTGAGTAAGATATTGACTCTGTGCAGCAGTTAACGCTGCACCTCCCACGATACTCGGCTGAGGCTGTTGTGACAGTTGTTGCTGCAACTGGCCGGTAATACCAAGAACTGAAGGCGCTTGCTGCTGATGCAGACTGGATGGTTGAGACTGCAATGATGTTGTAGCCTCCGACAACTTAGACGAATCCTGACAAAATCCAAACAACACAAGGATCGTCAATATTTTCTTCGATCAATAGATCGATTTTCTTCAGCACTTTCGAGTTTTTTAAGTGTTTAGGTCAACGTATAACTTCCGCAGCTTTTAACATGCCCTCCTGTAATTATAGCCAATTTCATTTTTCCTCACCCCTCTCCCGTCTACAGCTGCAACCGGTTTATTTGAAGTTTATCACATTTTCTGACAAGGGGAAACTGAAAAGAGCTTTGCCGATAGTGCCAGTGCTCAACAAATCCAATGCAATTACACTCGAGCACAATGACCACAATCATAGTTGTCTCGGCTTTTTATCTTCGTGAAAACGATTATACAACCATGGAATCACGGGGTTCATATCGTGCCCGTACATCGGTTAAACATTATTTAAAAAAAAAAACAGCAAATCACACAATTTTTCTGCTGTCTCACCTCCTGCTGTAACGTGACGAGATTCAACTGAGCCTGGGCTGAGGTTTGCACTACGGGTTGTTGAATTTCCTGTCCCTGCTTCGACTCGTCGGGACCGCCGACCGCGACCACACTCGAATTTTCGTTTAACGATGTACTAGGTGTAAAAACCTTTGTGTCCGCCAACGAACCTGTGTACTCCTCATTGTCCCAGTCTTCCGCGGGTTCGAGATTATTCCAAGCTTCTAAAAAACAAAAAACAAAAGCATAACGGTTAAAATTAACGGCGGTCAAAAATCTCCATAGCTAATAACCGTCTGTAGAGATTTTCTCAAATTTGGTAATTCAACCCTAAACTGTGGTCTATTTTTTCGGAAGACAACCCTGCAACAGGATCCAAAACGATCTTAATATTCTCTTCAACGGAAAGCCTTCCTGATACGCGATTATCAAGTTTAAATATATCTTTGGGTTTTTAATAACGAATTGAGGTTGTTTGCAGTCTGTCTGATTAATAAAATGCATGAAAACGAAACGGAGAGTATACAAGACTCGGTCGTCGTTTATAGTACTCACCCATCTTCGGTCCCTGATTGCTCTGCTGTTGCTCTTCGCTTCCGGTCCACGTGTCAATAGGTCGGCTGAAACTGTGCGCTGACGAGGAAGACGCAACGTCACCACGATTCGCAAACGTTCTTGGTCCCAAGCCTCTTCCGCCGCCACGACCTCCTCGCCCCGATTTTCCCGGGCCTCCGCGACCTCCGCGTCGACTTCCACCACCGTAACCACCCTCGCCTCGCACATTATCCTCCATGTTTCTCTCATTCTCTTTGTTTTCTCGTCCACGCCCTGTTTGTTTCAAATAGTATCTCATTTTATTCGAGTAAATTTTCATCTTTGCACAAATAATCTAAACTTTGTAAACTCCTATGAAAAAGTATTAAAAATTGTATTGAAAATGTGGAAAAAAATCTGTAAACGATGCACGTGCGCTGATTCGTTGATACACAATTTCAATCTTCTTTTATCTCTTGAACTTCATTTTGTACTACTCGATTGACCTAAGTAGTCGATAAGAAAGCACTTTACTCTATTCAATTGTTTTGAACTATTCAACTATTTTTCAGTGATTCACAGTTTTGAAACAATTATCTAAGCTAAGGAGTATATCGCTCACGCGAGGATCCTTAAGGATGTTATTTCATAGGTAGCAGCGAGCATCAGTAGTTAAGTAACTTAGAAAATCAGAGTAGTGATAGAAAAATCACAGAAACATCCATGAAGCTACTAAACCGCAGGAGGAACGAAAAAATTGGGCAAATATGAATCATGTTTGCTGAGATGCACCGTTTGAAAATTGTATTGAAAATAAACGTGGTGATAACATGTGAATGGATCCACCTAGGAATGGTCATGTAAACTAAAGATAGGGAGGGAGGGGGACAATTGGAGAAAGTTTTTGGAGAGAATCATGAAAACGTTCATTAGAGTTGAACGAAAAATTTGACAGCAAACTTACAGCCCCGATTATCGTGATTGGCACGTCCGCGAAGACGCGGAGGTCCTCCACCTCGTTGATTACGTCTATCGTCCCAATCGCCAGTCTCCTCCGCGTCGACGGACGAATCCGCGTTTTGCTTGGATCCTCCTGGCTGTCTGGCTTTCTTCTTTTTCACCTCCCACTCGGTCTGTACACCCTCGAGAAGATCGTTGACAGCGCGATCAAGATCGCCGTCGCTATCATGCAGAGCCATGATAACTTCATCCTCCGAACGTCGCGTCATGTCCATCACCTGCTTTATCTGCTCTTTTAATACAGGGTCCTCCGTTCCGCCCATTCTCGTGTCAATTATTTGTGCATGTCGCGACTGGTCCTTGTTTTGCTTTAGACAAACAGAATAAAAACATAATCACGCTATCGAATTGTTACCTTTCTTCCATCTATTTCTCAATCTCTCTTTTCGATTTACCATTTTTATTCACCGTTCAATTAAAACTGTGCAGAAGTAAGCTAGATCGTAATGTGAATCATTGAAAGTCGGCTTCGATAGTAAATAACCATTTTGAACCTATCGCTTACAAACTTAATTTTAGCGAGAGAAAAAAATGCCATCGGTCTAAAAAGTATCATCGATGTTAAATGTAATCATAGATTCCAAAACATTTTCAATGTTAAAGAAACTAAGATAGGTTATGAAAATGAAGAATAAAATTGATCTAGTTGTGTCAAATATAAAGGAAGAACTAATAATCGAACACATAATTTGTTTACTCTCTCGCGTACATAAGCAAAAGCTGAAGAAAATATTTCAAGAGATTAACGTATATGCGTAGACGAACCTGCCCTTTGTCGTGTTTGGATGCATCCGACGACTTGGACTGATGATGATGGTGATGATGATCAGATTTGCTGT
Source organism: Campoplex capitator (assembly GCA_037576405.1). NCBI lineage: Eukaryota > Metazoa > Arthropoda > Insecta > Hymenoptera > Ichneumonidae > Campoplex > Campoplex capitator. The sequence goes on along the minus strand of JARBWI010000010.1, from coordinate 5,024,984 downwards.
GATTACCGTGTGAAGACTTATTCTTGCCGGTGGCTTTCCCAGCGGAGGACGCCAAAGATTTGTTGCCCGTACTCATTGCCAACTAAATTTTGGCTTATCTACCGACACACGCTCGCTTTTCCTCTTTCTCACTCAACTCTCTCTCTCTCTCTCTTTTGCTCCGTCACCTACCACACTATGTACACTCGCTATTTACAATCTGGAATGAAAACATAGACAAGTATAAAACTCAATATTTAAATGACACTGGTACGCCGATATGGTTAAAAAAAAAACTTTGTATATGTTTGATCAGGAGTTAGAAATTGAGTGCAAATTGAAAAAAAAAAAAAAGATAAATTCTAGAGAAAATCTGAATCGAAGACTCGCGTTGGTGATGGATTAGAAAAAGAAATACTTCAAACGCGGCAGTTGAGAAGGTTAGAATGACGAAATTAGGGTAGGACGGAAAGAAACGATTTTGAGATAAGATGTTTGGAAGAACGCACGATTACAGCAAGCACGAAGAGACTCGCGCGTATATAAATATGTAGAAACGTATCAGGATATTCCGCGCCGAGGTAGCTTCGCGAGGCGTGTGAGAATTTTAGCGATAACAATTTTCCCGATATAACGACGAGAAAAGAGAAAGAGAGGGGAGGCGGGCAGGAGGAGGGAACAAAAAAACACCATAATCCGTAAGTTGAATGTAGTATACCGGGTGAAAGAAGAGCGCAAGGGAGAAATAGCGGCGCGCACACACGAGAAGCAGCACACAAAATACTCGGGGTATAGCCCGTGGATAAAAAAGAAAAAAAAAAAGAAACTGAACGTACAGCAGAGACAAAATCGGGCATCGAGCAGAGGGTGCGGCGTGGATATCGTCGAGGAGACGAATCAGCCAGAGAGGAGAATCGCGGCGAGTTAGTCGGGTGGCATTTTGCCTCAATGTCTCTCGTGTGTGTACAAAAGATCGAATGAAGATTAAAAAAAAAAAAAAAAAAAAAAAAAAACGTACGTGAAACGAACACACTGTGAGAATTTGGGCCGATTAGTAAAGCAGAAAATGTGCCGGGGATAAATGATTGTTTTCATCATTTGCAAGTGCGATAGCAGAGACCGTTTTCGAGTTTTCACGAGTTTGTTAAGCGATGGAAAAAGAAGGATATACCAAGAAAAATAAATGATTTTTTTTTTTTTTTTATGTTTTAGTGTTTGACGTACGCGCAGTATCGAGGAAGTGTGTCCATGGAGAGACGTCGGTCGTCGAACGAATGCAACGGCGGCGAGCGAAGGCAGCGCGGATCGGAGGAATATGGAGGGACGCGCGATACACACACGCATACGGACACATACATACGATTGTACGCGATACGCACGGCTCGTACCAACACAATGGTGACAAAAACGGCCGTAACGATGAGGAGGGCGCTTAAGCGGGGAGGGGCGCGCGGGTACGGGCGCAAGCTATAAACTTGCGCGCACATTCATTCGTATATACACATTTTTACTTTCACCTATACACATGACGCACGCCCGCGTATTCGCGACTACACGAAATGGTAATATATAAAAGGACATACCCCCGATACGGATACCGCGTCTTGAAATACAGCGTTCAATTATTTTTTTTTTATTTTCATACTCGGTTGCACGGTACTAATATATTTATGGTGTTTCGAGAGACAAGACAGTCTCGCGTTTAGAACGCATTTTCAGCTGCGTGAGCGAAAAAAAAATCAAGCTTCTTCCAGGAAACTGTCGATTATTGCGAAACTGAGGAAAGCTCTGACAAAGGTGGTGATAAAGAGGGCAATGAATCGGTCGTCAGTCATCGATGACGAATGATTTGTTTAAGAGGCATAGGAAAATCAGTGTAATCGAAACTCAAGTTACGATACTCTTGTGTAAATTTTCGAGGGAGACTTTTCGCAAAAGCGTGAGTCTTGCTTTTTTTTTGTGGCGTAAGAGAGACGTCAATAGGATCATTCCTCTTTCGTAGCTGGCCTCCCTGTCCCTTGCCTCACTACGAGGCCGGGCTCTCACCACTGTAGCGACTGATACGCTGATACATCAGCGGACGCATAATGGCGGAATTAGTTTCGAAACTTTTCGACCCAAACTCATACGAACCAATGAAAGACACGATACGAGAAAAAGCTGACGTCTTTGGGATGGTTTTTTTTTTTTATCTTTCTTATCTACGCGTACATTTAATTCCGTTAGGGTTTCATGTAGTCTGACGCGACTTTGCCCTTGTATTGGAAAAAATTTGAAGGGAAAAAAAATAGTTATTCGTACCTGTGGTTAGTTACGCTCAAACGCAGCTCTCCATCACGTGACACAACCTGCGCCTCCTCGGTTCTTCATCTATTCAGTTGCTTGTTTCGGCGCAACAGGCGCTACCGTCCATCGTCCCCGTCGCGTTTTTCACGTCTTCCCTACAGAAGTTCGTCAGCCCTTTTATAGAGGCGCCACAATAAGCTCCATCTTTGTTCTCGGTGTTCTTGTTCTCGCCTATATTCGTCGTGCGCCGTGGTTATATTCTCGTATCTGTACGAGTGTCGCCACCGTGTTGCCACCGTTTTCATATAAAATTATTTCGAAAATGATTCTCTTATGCGATCACATGTATCTACATAATTTTTACTATTTTTTAACTGATTATGGGTACATTTGTAATTTTTCCGGCCTCGCCAAGTTCTAATGTTGATTACGACACTCTTGTCTAATTATGGGAGAAGAAAGCTTTTTTTTTAAATTACAATAGACGACTAGATGGATTGTCAAATATATAATAGTAAACATGTTTCTATTTTTATCAGCGATATACTTCCTAGGATTCAAAATTCCCTAATTTTGCATGATTATCCGCATTATAATAAAAAACTTTGTGAATAATAAATTAAAACGTTTTTACTGAAAAAAGAAAATTGTATGGATCAGATGAAATCATATACAAGCGCGCGCGTGCGATGCAACTGCGCCAGAATATAATTTGTATCATCGGCCATGTTTTTTTCGTCGGCTGCTACCGATTCGAGCATAACCTCTCCGGCATTTGTTATTTACGAGAATAATAAAAAGTAATAATTTCATCGACGAAAGTAACATAGAAAAAATCAAATATGCCGCGAATGCCATTGCATCTGGCGTCGGGAAGTGGAAAGTTTGCCGCGTGGTTTCCGAAGACCATAAGATTCGTTAGATACGGTTGTACGAACAGACCGTTTTATCACATCGTTGTAATGACTGTGAGTAACGAATGAGCATTGGAAGAAAAAAAGCTTTATTTCAATGAAAATTAATTGTTTATTTATTTGGTCCGTATCACAGCGATTTCGTGAACAACGTCACGAACCTATCGAACAACTGGGAACTTATGATCCTTGTGAGAATCAATATAACGAGAAATTGGTAGCTTTTAATTTCGAGAGAATTCAATGGTGGCTGGGACAGGGTAACGTTAACATATCAAAACCTGTCGAAAAACTTCTGGGGCTCAGTGGTTTCTTGCCCATCTATCCTACGACGTACATGACTGCATGGCGAAATCGAAGAAGAGCCGACGAAGAAGCTTCACAGGCGAAAGAGACCGACGAAACAAAAGCTGCTGCAACGCCGTAGGATTACAACCACGATTGAAGATGATTGAACATTGATTTTGTAAATAAATAGCTCGTGCATAGAACCTCTGAGAAAAAAGGTTGACTACCCGTTATGATTAAACTTCATTTTCCACCTATCCTCATCTCGTTAAGGTAGCTGGACTCGTTGCATCGATTCCTAAAATATTGGTTAGTCCTTGAGAGATATCCTGGTTGGAATCAGAAAAAAAAATCTATGAAATCTGACAGATTTTCTTGATGAAGTCTAAGAATCACTTCTAGACGATATAATTTTAATTGAAATTAATATTTTGAAAACTAGAATCAGAACTGCAATGAATCATTCTCACGACAATTGGGAGCGCTGCAATCGTCCACAGTCACTTTGCTGTGTACCTGTCAAAAGCTAGAAGAAAGATCAAGTGTATCGTCATTCTAATGAGTCAAGAAGCATCTCTGAAGTTGCCACAAAAACGTCAATTATTACTTGACGATTAGTCGATTCTGTACCAAACGAAAAAAAATATTCCCCAGGTGAGGCTCGAACTCACAACCCCGGCATTGCTCACAGAATACTGTCTTATAAGTACCGTGCGCTAACCAATTGCGCCACTGGGGATGTTGTTCTGCTTTCACATTATTGTCGGATATCAACTGAGAACGCTGCAACGGTTCGTTGATCGAATTCTTTTATCCGCTTATCAAACAGTAACGATTTCAATTGTTATGAGACCGTTTTCATACTGTATTAACTGTGATTATAGCTGCTTCGCTATAAATTTCATTGACAGATTTAAAAATATATTCATTTACAGAGGTGCCTTGATCTCTCACGCTTGTGGCGAATTTTTTGCGCGTTAAGACTGATGTCTAATGTCGAAAGTATTTTTTATTTATAATCTCAAACGAATGTTTGAATGCATAATGGTGTTTTTGAAATGTACGGAAAATTTTTAGTTTATTCGAATATTTTTTTATTGTCTTAAAACTAGAATAAAAAAATACATAAATCGGGTATAGTGCGAGGCTGATTGTCTCTTATTGTGACGTCACAACCAATCGGAAATCAACATACGTGTACTACGTGATTCAAATGTTCAGTTTCAAGCACTCGAATTTTTTGTGAAATATAACAAACTCGCTGAGCGAAAAAAAACCAAACGAACGACTCAAAGGGTTTCGTGACATTTGAAAATAGTATATTGTTTCGAGTCAACAATGTAGGCACATTCGAAATGATAACGATGGTTAAAATATTCAAAATAATGATGCTAGCAGGTGGATTTCTTGAATAATCAAATTTCAAGGAATGGATGTTGAATTTCCTCAAATTATAATATATTTCTATCATTCGTGATAATAAAAAGACTGTGTCAATGAATTTTGAACTCCTCTATCGAAATAAGAACACCTTCATTTTTTGGAAACTGATAGTTTGATTTTTCAATAGATTTTCTTAAGAAGACCGATCTATCTTGCGGTGGGTTTAAATCCTGCTGCGCACGTTTCTTCTACGCAGTTTAATTGCGGAGAAAACTAAATTGTATATGTTGTTCTTTTTTTTTTGTCAGAAAACTCTTAGCTTTCCTCGAAATATGCTTACCGATAATAAATTGCCTTGATAAGTAAATACATTTTCTTATTTCATTCGTCAAAAAAGATACTTGAAAATGATACGTGAAAAATAAGAAATTTTTCAACTTATCACTCATGTGAAAAGGTTTATTAAACTAGTCTTTTTATTAATAACATTAGTGGTTATTCATAATTATTTTTTAAAATATTTAAATCGGCCAACAAGATACAAAAAGAACTTTTACTTCTTATGGTGTTCAATGTTCAGGCACAAAGTGTTCCAAAGCTCCTCAAGTTTGTCCTTGTTCACTCCTTTTTTACAGAATGTTCGAAGCAAAGTTTCGTTGGCTGCGACGAATTCCTCATCTGTAACAATCGTTCCTTGAAAATTCGTGCATAACTATGGAGTTAAGGAGAGAATTATATAGTTTTTTTTCGCATACCAGCTTGCACAGGATTAATGGAAAAAAAGTGTAACGCGCTCCAATATTTCTTCACAAATCTCACGGACCATTGAATCCTGAAATATATTTCATCTACCGCATCGCGTCGATGAACGAAAATCAATATTCCACCGTCTTCTTCCTCGCATTTTTGCAACGTCACATAGCCTTTTTCCTTGATCGAACCCAATATTTTTGCACGAATTACACTTTTTCTACTGTAATCGGCGATGGCTGAAAAAATAGAAATCAATTTTTGACCATTTCCATTTGACCGTTTTGATTTTTTGCCTGATTCCAAAAGTTGCAAATAAATCTTTATTTCTCCTCAAACAATGTAAGTCATGAAACATCAAGCTAAAAAAGGTGAACAAACAAATGAGAAAATGAAAATTAGATCGACGTTCGGTCTTACAGGACATCAGATAACCAAAATGTGGCACAGCGATGAATTCATTCATCCAGGTCTCCATCTCGAGTCTGTAGTTCTGAGCAACGTCGCTCAAATCACAATTTATCGATTCAACCTGTTCGTTGTTTGAGCCCTGTTGGACAAGACCATTGGTTCAAATATTGCATTCAATCTAGCAAACTCATTGATTATTGACCGTGTTGAGAGAGAATTTTGTAAATTGGATTTACTTTGTACCTCGAGCTTCATTACCACGGCAATCTTGAATTGAATAGCTTCAGCAACAACACAAGCCGTGTAGAGATAAGTGTCGTCACGAATCCATTCTTCTGTTGCGCCTCTGAATTGTACACCAATAATATAGTCAGTAAATTTGGGATCCGATTTATCGCTGTTTTCAGAGACGATCGATATATCCGGTGCAGTAGGATTACCGAGCGATCGTACAAGATGACTACAAAGTGTCAATGATTTTATCAGTTTTCATACTCGTGGAAAAAAAATTGAAATCATTTTGATTAATAAAGACAGTTTTAACAAGTAGTTAAATTTGAACTAGGCATCGCCATGTTCGACATACTAAATACAAAAATCATGTAGGGTAATTACTCTTACGATTGTTCAGAGAGTCTGAATTATGCTTACAATTTTGCTTGCCGGTTAAGAATCAGAGAAACTTACTTGATGGAAATGGGCTGGTGACGTAGACCCTTTGTTTTGGAAGGTTTGGCCAGTTTCCCTTGTGGCATGGTTGAACCACCCTCAACCATTTTTCGGTTTCCTGATGTTTGGTTATTTATTTGGAAGGTACTTCAAGTTTACTGGATCTCTTGTATTATAAAAAATCCAGCAGCAGATTGACAATTTACGATTCAACAGCAGGTTTAGCCTATCGTCTGTCACACAGCTCTATTCTCTATTTTTCCTGGCTATTAAGCTTTTTACCTTTGAGCATTGAGGATACCTTGTTCCTTTTTCGACCATGCTCGAAATCGGTGACACTCGCATCGAGAGACATTTGTTTATAAATTTAAATTTGGCTTATGCGCCGCTATAACGTCTGTATATTACACTCTTGTCCAATGAGACATGGCGCAAACGCCGCTATACCACGAGGCAGCAAGAAGGAAAAGTCACTCAAGCAAAATTTCAGTCTATCAGGCGAATTTCTACCTGACCGAACTCTGGCGAGAAAATTTTAGCCAATAGAGTAGAAATTGTACCGTTCCAAATACTACATCAAAATAATTACTACGGAATGTCTTTTCATAACTTGTTAAAAAAAGACGTAAATGATCGTAGTAGTAGAACACCCACAATAAGATTTATTGTTTATTCTTGGCTTTCTTCGATCATTCTGAAAAAAAAACGCGGGTGAACTATACCGACACGCGAATTCTCACTAGTCGCCATCTGTCTCTCGAAATGTTTGACTTCTCACTACTATCGTTGAAGTAAACACTGAACTAAAAAAGTTCACTGGAAGTAAAGTTCCTTCAGTTGTTCCGCATGTATTTTTGTTGACAAATGATATTTGAATGATTTAAAAAACGTTTAAAACCAAGAAATTTAAGCTGCTCCAGAAAAAACTGCAAACGATGGAGTCATACATACTGCAGGTAACATTCGACGATTACCATCCATCTATTTTAAATAAAAAATGTAAATATTTGAATCGTTCGCGTAATTTATTGAAACTCTTTTGTTGGTTATTTCAGGTTCGCCGTGTCTGGCTGAAAGAAGACGGCGATTTGCTAGCTGTAAATATTACTTTTACATTATAATTTAACCACACAAATTGAAATGATTCTCTGATCATAAAATCTTATAAAAAATCAAAAACTCCTCCGAACTAGTGAACTCGATATTTTTGTAATCGAGACGAAATGATTCATCAATCGGTATCAGGATTTTCTGAGCTATTTTGGAATAAGCCAATTTTTTTATTAGCTAGAATGTCTTATAAATCATATATATTCGAAGGAAAACATCAATATTTTAAGCAAGTGATTTCAATGATCATTATAAATTCTTCAAAATCGTTATTATTTTGACTATAATTTTTTATTTTTCTCTCAAAGGACTTGCTATCTATTCGGCACGCGCATGCATCGATACCGCAGCTTGCTTCCGATACGATCATGACCAAAGTGATGGAGCACTTACCATCGATTTCCGTAGATCTTGTAATATATCATTTGAAGTAAGATTTTGCAACTATCCTTTGTTACGCTATCGTGGACATGATATTGATGTATTTTTTTTCAATTCAGAGTTATAGGGTCTCTGACAAAAGGAGATGATGCGTACACAACTTATAACTATCAGAGTTCTCTGGTAGGAGCGTTAACAAAAATTCTTCAACTTCAAAAGGAAGAAAATTGGATGCTCCCTGTAATGAACGTTGTATGTCTCGAGCTACGGCTTTTGGCGCTGCGAGCCGAGACTTCTAGGAATAAAAATTTCAAGCCAGGTGAAATATTGGAAAAATGTGCCGAATGCCTAATGGGATGTTTTCGAGTTTGCGCCGCTGACAATCGCAGCTCGGAGGGTGACACTAAAAAGTGGGGCATGTTAGCTCTGGTCAATCAACTTCTCAAAGTATATTTCAGAATCAATAAACTACATCTTTGCAAGCCTCTCATACGAGCCATCGAATCGTCCGCCTACAAAGATCAATTTCCCCTTGCCCAGAGGATAACTTACAAATTTTTTGTCGGCCGTAAAGCCATGTTTGACAGCGATTACAAAGCAGGTGAGTTTCATTTTCGATGAATTCTTAATTTTTTATTCTCTTCGAGCTCGAGAAACTGGGTGGAATGGTCAGAAACCTTATTCAACTGAAATTCGAGTCTGGTCAAAAATTTTAAATGAGATAAATTTATAGTTATCAAAAATAAACTATTAAAAAATAGTTTTGTGTGTTTAAAATAATCGCAAATCAATGGAACGAGACTCGTGATAATAAAAACTTGACTGCATTTATTTTTTCAGCCGACGAACACTTGACGTATGCTTTTGAGCACTGTCACAAGCAATCCAAGAGGAACAAGCGTCTCATACTGACGTATTTGGTGCCGGTCAAGATGTTGCTCGGTTACATGCCAAAACAACGACTTCTCGAGAAATACAATTTGATGGAATTTTGGGAACTCGTCGAGGCGGTTAAAATAGGTGATTTGCGCCGTTTGGAAAGCGTTATGACGAAACACGAGAATTTTTTCATCGGCGCTGGCATTTATCTGATTGTCGAAAAGCTGAAACTGTTGGCATATCGTAATCTTTTCAAAAAAGTTTATGTCGCCATCAACACCCATCAAATTCCGGTACAGAGTCTCGTTACAGCTTTGCAAATGATGGGTTTGGATGATATCGATATGGATGAAACCGAATGTCTTGTGGCCAATCTCATATTCGAGGGAAAGATCAAAGGTTACATATCGCATCAGCACAAAAAACTTGTTATATCGAAACAAAATCCTTTTCCACGATTGTCGTTGATACTTTAGTTTAAACGGATCTCAATTTTGTAACTTATGCAATTACGATCAGCCGGATCGAGTGTGAATGCGAGAGTTATTCGCATGTTTTTCCACGAATATTCAATCAATGTACATAAAGTTCACACATATTATTTTTGTATTCATTCGCCAAATAGAAATGAACAAACACCATGAAATTACATTTGAAATTTTTTTATTGGTTACCAAACAATGAAGTAAAACAATGGAATAATGATGACAACGATAATGAGAATAATAATCATTAAACCAGGAAGAAAAATAAAAAAAAGCACATAAACGAATTTATCTGGATCTCGATTCGCGGAATATCGTTTCTTGCCACTGTGTGTACTCGTTTGGATCAACGTGTGGTTTCAGACATACGTCACACAGTAACGATTATCGACGTTCCTTGAATCGTATCCTTGTCCATCGCGATAACATGTTGCTACGTGCTATTTTCTTTCGTTTATTCGCTTTATGTTCCGATGTATTATTATTGTTTATATTCATTTTTTTTTCCCTTTATTATAATCGTTAAGTTCCGTGTAAAAAATTTAACAACACTTTTCCAAAGTACTAAGATTTTATACTTCGTTTAATAAATCAAAAATAAAATTCCTCATGCGGAATACTCCATAAATAATAATTGGCCACACCTTTCTCAGGTCTTTCAAGTTTCGACTGAGAAAGTTTTTTGTAGCCAGCTGATTCAGCCGACGCGTGTCCAGCATTAATTTAAAAAATATTTGGAAGATATACAAACTTCTAGAAAATAGACATATAAAGTTCGATGCTTATCATAGTATTTTCATATTATCACTTTATATTTCTTCACCTCCTAAAACTGTTTTTTTTTTTCTTCCTTCTTTGCGATTATTGCAACCATTCCATAAATCCTCGATTTTCAATGCGACATAATAACTTTTTTTTCTTTATTGTTCCTTTTCTCTATTATATCGAAATCACTAATATTTTCTCTGCTCTCAGATTTTCTCCCTTTCTCATATAGGTGGTATGTTGAATTTACACTCAAACAATGAAGTCACGAGAATTAATGAGAATATCGACTTTTAAATAAATTTACTCGCGTGCCTTTCTTTTTCTCTAATCGGTTTATCGCAGTTACAATTTGTATTTTACAATTTCTTTATTTTTCTCTCTCCTTTAATCTCCATTCGTCTTAGCAGGTTTTCTCACCGCTTACCGACGCAAAGCTACTCAGACAGATCATTGACGCTGCAACAAACGAGTCAGGCGAGACGACATTTTGCGAGCGGAGAAAACAAACAAAAAAAAACAAAACTTTGTTCAATTATACGGTCGACGACACGACAATCTTCACTCACATTTTTAATAATCAAATATGTGGTCCACTCCAACGTATCATAAAGTTAACTAAATTTTTTTTAATCCTCGCTCAAACTCATAATTTATTCGTATCCATACGATTTTCCTCGATTTAATGCTTTAGCTTTTAAACTTCATTTCTTCACTCAAATCTCATCACTTTTCCCTGTTTCAACTGACATTAGCCAAAAATAAGCGAATTCACAAGTTTTTGCATATATGTTATTGATATATAATAATTCAAATTTGTGGTGTGCAAAGGAAAAAGCAAAATGAATTACAATATCCAAGTGGAAATAAAGGGAAGCATATGGGATTTATTACCCATTTCATTTCTAGTCTTTATATAAGTATCGAGATAATTAATCGAGAAAGTCTTTCACGGTTTTTCGTTGAGGTTTATTAGTAGAATAAAAAAAAAACTATATAACAAAAATTTGTCTAAATTCGCAACCAATAACCATAATAACAAAAATTTCGATTCCTCCGTTCCCTCATTCGATAATGCAGTTTTTTTTTCTTTAATTTTAATGATCCAGTACCCTATAAACTTTATGATAATAATAATAATGAGTGATAAACATAACTCAGGTATCCACGAATATTGTAAATAAAATTCAAAAGACACCGATAAATATTTGGCGCCGTTTGTAATATATGAGACAAAACATGTCAGGGTTGTACACGCATCCATTATTTCTTTTTCCATTAATTTACTTATCTGCTTGCAAAGCTGACGTGAAATCTCAAATCCGAGTTTTAAAGTCTGATTCTGATATTGTAAAGATTCCTTCAATTACGTGATTCGGTGAATTTTATTTAATAATGTTGAAAACTTTAGGCATCATTTTTTTTAATCGAATATAGTAACAGTTTCCGGGGGATCACCTTGTGTTCTCTGATAAATTTTTTTGCAGTTTTCCGCGTGATTTGCGCACTCTATCAAAACATTCGGGCGGATGCCTTTTGATGATAATTTTCCAGGGTTTTTTTGAAACAGCAAAATTACATTTTCTCGTGAAATAAACTTAAAAATTTTACAAACGAAAAAAAAAAAAATTTGCTTCCTGCATGCAAATCTAAATATGAAATCGACAAAACGAAGAATTATTTGAGACAAAATTGAAAAAATAATTAGAGCACAATTCAAATCACGGTTTGAGAGAAGTTTCCTGAATCGATTGTAAAATATTGTGAAATATCTGCGGTACTGCCAAAAAAAAAAAAAAATTAAGACGGAGACCCACGACACGTTTTGTCTCGATAACGCCATTACACGCAAATATTCCAATTTTTTCTAATATTCCTAATGTTTCCTACCTAATGTTTTGCGCAAAAATCAAAACGTTATTAACCGATCATTTGAAAACAAGTCAGCGAGAGAAGAGAAAAAAAACTTCTTTTACATGAAACTTATTAAGATAGGAAACTCGAATTTTTTTTGTGAAAAAGTGCCTCTTTATACTCGGTAAATTCATTTCATATTGAAAAAGATATATGTGAGACTGTGTACATATAATTTATATACATATAGCTTTTTTTCCTCAATGTAGAGAAGAAAATGGTTCAGCTCGCTCTCTTCCTCTCTTCTCATAATATATTCGCGTAAATTTTCTCGGTGTTTTTTTTTTTTTTTTCCTTACGTACACCCACATTATACAATTAGGAATAAGTATCAACAAGTCGATAATCACTTTTATACTCGTGGTTTTCGGCATCAAAAGGTTTCCGGTTGGACTCCTGTAACACTCCTGTAACTAGTTCGATAATTTGCATTTTTATCGTCTTCCTCGGCACCTGATGCTGCCAGCACGAGTATCTTTTCTTCCATTAGAAGGCCATTACTTGAGCCGGATTTGAACAATCACCGATCGTCATTCTGTGCATCGCCATTTCTGTTATGCCGTGATAGTGTACGAAGGCTGCCGCTATTACCAGTACGTGGAAAATCTGATGGCTTTGAAACTGAAAATTGAAAAAAGAGTAAAGGAATAAATTTATTGGATAATTCATTTTTTTTTTCGTTACTTTACACAATCTCCAGTTTCTATATGATTATTTAATCGCCTTCTCCGAAGTAAGAAAACGAATAAAAAAAATAAAATTTTTCTCACCCAAATGTCAAATTTGCCTGGGAAAAATCTTTCCGGTACCCGGAGGGCATAGAACATGGCCCCCAAAATGTAGAGGCATCCCATAAGTATGAGCCAGCCAAGAGAAGCTTGACTGATGGCTTTGAACCAGCCTTCCGCGATCGCGTAATGAACCGCCGGTATTACCTGTGATGAATAGTTTTATTTATTAGATTTTTTGTTCCTCCGAAATAAATACAGCCACGTAGATAAATAAAAATGATGAAAAAATCAAAGTGAAAACAATGACGAAGCCTTACCCCGCTCAGCCCAAATCCCATGAATACTCCAGCTCTGAGAGGCCTGTAATTCGGCTCGCCGAATCTCTCCCAAAGAGATACGACGATGCTCGTTATACCGAGAACCACAACGACCGATAAGTAGATTAACTTTGGCTGATAGTCACAATAAAAACCGTAATAAAGCCACGGAACGAAACTGCCCATGATGAGCATAGCAATGCCGCAGTAATCGAGCTTGGAAAATAATTTTCCAACGCACTCGCTGTGGCAGTGAACGGTGTGAAAGGCGAATGAGAGACCCAGGCATAATATAGCACCGGCGAAGAAAGTTGCGAATACGAGCTTCTCCTCGAGCTGAATCTCGACAGGTGGACGACTTAGAAAAAATGCCGCTATTCCTATAAAAGCTACACAGCCTGTAATTTACGAAAATAATCATTGTTACAATACGATTGATAAAAATAGTGGAGATAAACAGAAAAAAGTATGGCACGCCCAGTTACTTGATATTTCGGTAAAAATAATAGATGATGTTTGAAAATTTACCGAGTAGATGAGTCCATATATTGCCAGTTTCCGTGTGAATGCGAAAGATGCTCTTGAAGCAAGCGTAAAACGAAGGTAAAGGTGGTCTATGCCCGGCATGAAGGAAATCGTTGTCTTGCAACCACCTTGGTAAATTTCTAAAGTGACACTGCTTCCATGAGGCTTCCCACACCTGTGATAAATTACATTTACATTATTCAGGCTTCGTTTTGCGTTTCAAAAAAGGTATATGAAAAAATCTCATTAAAAAATGTTGGTAACGTTTCTCATCAAATTCTCTTCGGATGATTTTTTATCTACCAATGTTTAAAGATTGAGGTTTCTTATCACGCAGACCTCTAAACGGTTGGAGATAAAGCAGAGATCCATAAAACTAATATTCTGGCACTAAATGAAGCACTAAACATTCGTTTCATTGATGATGCTGTGGTGAAAAATGATACGTACTTTATCAATGCAGTATAAAATCGGTAATTAATGCATGTTTCATCAAATAACACTTTGGATAGAAGAACACCTTGGAATAAGGAAAAATAAAATAAAATAATGAGGTGGAAAAACAACTAGAAAATTTGGAGTACAAAATGGTTGATGATAAACTCTAAAAAATTAACATGGCCTATCAGGTGGTATCATGGTTCTTCAGGTGTTATTTTTATATAATCTGAATTCTGCTTTTTCTAATTTTGGTAGTTGGAACAACACCGAATGTTCGTTACAGACGCTTTTAGGATGTTAATTTTACACAATTTTATGACAACTCCTTTATATTTATCATTATGTATGATTGAAAAGAGCCATAATTTGTTGTCAATTCAGAGAGGAATTTGAAAAAGGAAGTCGATTATTGTATGAAAATAAATTTACTTTTCGGACAAACTCCTCGGCCTGCTCCGCTGCGTTATGGGCCAGTGCACCCAGGTCTATCTCATCGCTGAGGACTCCTGCCTTTAAGACTTCGGTCATCTGCACAAAGAAGAAAAAAACTGTGTTTAGATCCTCAAAATCTTGGTTGAGATTGATCAAATGAAAATTAATACCTCGCAATCAAGGAGATGATCATCCTCGGGAGTCGATGGCAAAGGACAACCGACGCCATCCTCCTCTTCGGCTAAACACGAAGCGTCATCGTCCTCGAGAAGTTCTTTTACTTCGTGAAGACCGGGAACCTCACTCGACAAGGAAACTCGATCGCTCCATGGTATACGATGACGAAGGCCGACCTCACTATCCAACCCCAAACGAATTTCCTCCTTGTCCTCGACAATTTCGTCGTCGTAACCCGACATCTTTGATTGTTTTTCTGCCGTTAATAATGTTTGCCTTCTCTATATATCTCCTGTAAACAGTTAAAGAAAAACAGCACAGGTTATTCCAAGTTCATACATATCTCGTTTGTGCATGAGTAATTACGTATAACGAGTTTTAATTATTCCAATGAGTTTAGAATATTTTAGTGATCGACCTTATCATACAACACGTGGAATATGTTTCAACGACGAGTGCAACAATGCAAGAAATTTCCAATAATCCTCAACGAATTATTCCACGAGAAATATGACATTAAGGAGTTTCGGTACAGGCGATACAATGTTGCCATGCTAAACCATGTTAAAAACACAAAAAATTTCAAAAAGTTAAGAATTTTATAAAATTTGGTGAACATATTCCTTAGTGCCAAATTTGACGATACAAATTTTTTCAGATTTTTCTTCTACACAGTTATCGAGTAATCGAAGACTAAAGTTCACGTGTATAAGCATAGCGTTTCCATATATATAGGTATACATTCCGGGCATAAGAAATCTGCTTTAATGCGTAATTACTCGATAATTAAGTAGAAGAAAATTTTGAAGAAAATTTGTGTTTTCGTACTTGATGTTGAAGAACATTATCACCAAATTTCATTAATTTCTTAACATTTTGCCTTTTGTATCGAAACTCCTTAAGAATTTCGATTAAACCCTTTGAAGCATAGTGACATACTGGTATGTCACCTACTTCAACTCTGTTATCCTTCAATCTTCAATGGATTGAAGGAAAACAGAGTTAAAGTAGGTGACATACCAGTATGTCACTATGCTTCAAAGGGTTAAAACTATTAAATAACCGACAATCATCTTCATACAAGTTTCAAAATCTATTAAGGCAATAACATTTCTTTTTTTTTTTTCAAATCCAGCGGGAAATCTGTAAATAATGGTTGTAAGATAAGAAACGTTTTTTTTTTTATTTATTTCTTTTTCAACTGCTCGGGGATTAACGAAAATTTCGAAATATTCGTGATTCAATTTTCTTTTAAATCGATGTACGAAACAATCCTATATAAATGCTATCCTCGAACTAAAAATAGTTGATAAAATATGTTACGTGTATCGGAGACAAAAAAAGGAGTTTGTTACAATCGAAAAACAATTGAATCGATCACATCGAAGATACTGCTGTTGATGTAGCCAAGGTTGCGTCCGACTCAATAATATTTTTCGCAATCCCAAATGAGATATGACCTTGTGACTATTTCAGTACGAACAATATTTGAGAACTAAGTGCAATGATGTATATGCGAAGCAACGGTTACAAACGTATTATTGTAACTATCGAGATTGTGATAATGAACAATAATGACTGAGACTCTTTATAAGTATGTATTATAAGCTCATGGATTGATCTTCTTCCCAATATGAAGATCGAAGAAATTAGAGGGAGTATCATGAGGTACGACCAGGTTAGAGTTCAAATTTTCCAACAGAAAAGAGTAAACTCCATCATTGGTAAAATTTGAATAAAAAAAAAAACTCAATCCATTCGACTTAATCATGATAAGAAAAAAAAATAACAGCGGATCATTGTGAAAACTAGAAATATATATTGAAACTGTCAGTCTCGTAACACTGAATCTGCGAAGATTCAAATACATTCTGTCCAATCTTACGGTAAGACTGGCGGTAATATCTTGGAAGCGTTATTCTCAAATTTGTGAATCTGAGAATAATTAGCATGTAAATGTGAGCGTATCGAGGTATGAGCGAATAGCGACAAATGAGAATGTACCGAATAAGAAATAGAATCGAGCCGAGATGAACGCACCGGCTCGGGTCAAAATGATGGTGGTCCAGCTAACCTCGTGCCGACCTGAGTACGGCTGACAAAAAAATAAACAAATCAAACCAAAAGCAATGTTTTCAAGGTGAGATACTCGGTGCTATGATTTTAAAGGAAGTGTTTCTCCTCAAAATAATTGAGAGCGCAGCTGTCATCCTTGGAACTTAATTGGAATAATCATTCCGTCGAAGGTCTCAACCAACGAGTATACGTCGGTTCACTCGTCGTTTATTAGATATAAATGTAAATTCTGAAAAAAAAAAAAAACACGAGCAAATGTGTTTTCGATTTGATAAAATCGTATCTACTGATAAACATCTAGCCTTTACCCTTGAAGCAGTGCTGAAGTCAAATTAGTTGAGTGTACGTTCCTTCGTTCAGTTTTCTAAATTGTTATCTATATAATTTATTTCAAGGGTGTCGAGCATTTCTGTCGAACACACAGACTGAAAAGAGTTAGTTTTGGCAAAAAATTTGAATTCTTTGTAAAATTACATGTAGAATATTAGCGAATACTTCCCAGAGCCCGACCCGGTACAGTGAATTGAAAAACACAGACAGAAACAGTTTCCAAAAGCTCTCAAACGAGTGATATTTTTTTTTTTTTTTTGATTGTTCATTCAGATAGCCGTTAATTTGAAAAATTCATAGAAAGATAAAAGAATCACCTTCTGCTCCGAGAGTTATACAATGGTTCTTACTCTTCGCTCGAAAGCTAATCCATCCAGAGGGGAACTTGGACATAGGACTTGCGAAGACTGAAAGTTTTTCGAATCGTCTTAAACGCGAATGATTTTAGACTGTTATCTCAAAATGACTCATTGACCTCGCAAGCAAATAAGCTTACTCCGACATTATTTTACTGGACATTGGAACCGGAATTGAATAACGTATGAATAATGTTGTAATAGAAAAAAAAGTTGTGCGCTATTCAACTAACGCCATTCATTGGGAAACATCAATCATGACAAGTTCATATTGCGACAAGATAAAATTAATAGTTCAAACGATGGGTGATAGTAAAAAAAAAATACAATAATTGATTCTCCAAATAAATCGATTTCGTGATATAAAATTTATTAAATCGTGATTAATTTGCTACTAAACGATATAGAGCCAGGAGAGAGAACTCGAATGCGTTAAAAATAACGTGGGTGGTGAGATAATGGGATTAGATAACAAGGGAATCGACGCGAAAGGCAAAAAAAACAGTTGCTGAAATTTTCGATGACGTCTTATGATTTACGAAGGGGTAAAGCGATTCGAAAATTTACTTCGTGCGATAACTTCCCGAGAACCGATATACACTGGCACAAATTCGTAAATACACTTCCAATAGGATATACATCACAAACGCATTGTCACACACTTGTATATATAAACTTTACCATTCGATTTTCGTTTATAAAAAAAATATTGTCCACATTCATCAGCCATTTATAGCAACCTCAATAATGACAAAACAAGCTGATTTAACGAGTGACGAATGTTAATAACAATATTAACAAAAAAAAAAAAAAAGTCCACTTGCCTGGGATCACGGCGACGAGACGTTTATCGTCCGCGATCGAGACGATTTCGCACCTGGCCCCGCAGCCCCTCGCCCAGCGACCGATAATAACCTACGAGTTATCAAACCTTACAAAAGAACTTTGATTACAGCCTGAATTTTGATGACGATGTTCAATTACACGCGCCCTTATATTCCGTCAATTAATCACTTGCACTTTAAACGTCAATATGTATCAAAAAAGGATGCAATAAAATTTCGCGTATTTTATTCTACGATGCCATTAAACTTGTTAATTTCTATGTCATAGTAAACGGGAGGAAAAAAAAGTTGATAGCTACTACACTCTCGCTGTCTGAACTCAATACGTGTATGCAGTTATACCAGTGTAGTGTGTGAACTGTGTTTGTGTCAGTGCTTCCTTCACCGCCTGCTAGGATCCAGCCGATCCAGCGATCTAATTTCTAATCGTATTTCCACGTGGCAGCCATATTGTTTTCATGCACATGTCAAAAACATTGTCTTCCTCCGCGTTCCTCATTGGTTTCTCTCGCGTACGGAAATTTTTATGTTCCTTATCCTCATTGGCTGCATATTTATGGAAATAGCAGAAGGTTCAGAAGGACTTTATGTGGAAGGGGTAAGAAATTTAACGAATAAATTATAAAATATGAAAATAATCGCTAATTAAGTAGTACGCGCATTCCATATCCTAAAGAACAGGTGATTCGCGGCAAGTTTGAATTTCAACCGCAATATGAAATATTCGTAATATATAAATAATTAAAGACAGTGAGTGAAACTTCGATGTCAACCTCTCTTCTCTGTAACGGTGTCCTGTACATCACACGTATTTTTCATGATATCGATCCTCGATAAACACACTGTTCCGAAAAAAATGAATATTTCGATTAAACGAATCTTCAATTCCCAGTACACTACTACGATTTCAAATGATTTCATATCTTTTCAAAAATTCTATGTTTGAACACAGAAACTTCATAAGAAAAATTTCAAAAAATTTCAGGCAATTTTTATACTTTTTTCCAGTTTTAATGCTGGTTTCACGAAATTATTTCAACAAATTTTCTACGAAAATTAATTTTTTTATCGTCACGTAAAATGAGTGAATATTCTTTTTTATTCTGATTCTTTGAAAAACTTTTTGAAAATTAATAAAAGTTGCTCATTTTCCATTTATTTTTGCAACAAAATTCAAATCGTTCGAACCAACAATTCTGAGGCATCGAGCTGACAGTTCTCCAAATTTCACCTCCAAGAAAAGTCAAATACAGGAAATTTGAAGAGAGAAAAAGTTCTGAAAATTTTTCGAAGCTATGCCAATCGATCAACGAATTCATTCCACACGAAAAAAAAAAATCATCTTATTATTAAAATAAATGTTTTCATGAAATGAAAAAAATTTTTAAAAATTGGCATTAATATTTTTGTAATTCATCCTCAACCTTATAATCTCGTATCATCATTTATATTCTGAATAAAAAATAAAACAATCATTTGTATTAAGATATAACTTATAAAATATGTTTTTTGTATCTCATTAATTATCCTATCGAGCCTAATTTTTTTTTGAATTCTTGGAAACAGTTCCAGCCAAGTTTCAAAAGGAAAAAAAAAAAAATTATGAGCAAGAAATTTCAATTGGTCTAAGAAAAAATATTTTTACGTCTTAACTTTACGCTGTATCGCGCGAGATCGTAAGTAACGAGCATGTTTATTAATAAAAATGCGTGTTGTAGGAAATGCGCTCGTCCACTCAATCAATTAAGGCGCAAGTACAGCCGATAAAGCCGCTCGCAGCAGTCGCTAGAAATGCGGCGTGTTCGTTTAAGCTTACTCCTATAAACACAATGACATTTTGGACCAATAACTTGGAACAGTTACAACAATGTTAACCGTTGTTACCATTGCGTGAAACGAGTTCTACTTTTTATTGTCGTTGTATAAATAGTGTTTCCTCGCACGCATTATCAGCGAGAGAGTCTTTCCGTCGATGTTAGATCAGTTTAAAACATAAATCAGTTTCGACACCCAATTCACTTTTTTTTTAACAAGTATAAGTACCGCATTAAAATGAAATGTTTTAAAGCTCGATTCAGATTCGACCAGCTTCATTTTTCTCATTCAATCTCTAGCATTTAAGTTTCGATTCGAGCATAAAAAATCTAAGTATCTGATTCGAATGTTATTTTACACTTTTACTCGAGTGTAATGAGAATAGAGTGCTACATTTATGGAATTATTGGTACGCGCACCGTTGAGATTGACTATCAATCGTTACAAAAGCTTGATATTTCTCCCATAAGATTCTAAAAATTCTAAACCCAAATAAATATAACGTTTGCCACGATTTACTTGACAAATATATTTCTACGAATTGCCTCTTTCCAATTTTCCACCGCGTATATTTTTATTCAGTTTAAAAAGTAAAAAAATTATTCCCTGATACTTATTTATATTATTTACTTATTGTCCGCTACGCGACACTGTACTCCCCTGTTTTTTAAACAACATAAAATACCTACTGGAGATATTACAAATTACACGTCCGGAGAAAGATTTAAATAAACAATAAAATCATCGAATGTATAAACCTCAGGATTGTAACAAAAAAATATGTCTTTAAATAATACTTTTAACAGGGAATTAATCTTTGCACGACTAACGTTTTTTCTGCATCCCATTATCCGACCAATGTTGACTTATACGTACAACGTAGTTTCATCAAATTGAATTAAAGAATTTTGGAAAATTTTCTTAAAATTTACATACACAATTGAATCTATTTACCGAAACTGTAGGCACGAATATTTCGAAAAATGGGATAAATATCGAGAAAGACTTTCAAGAGAAATGAACATAATAATTTTTAACATTAATATAAATATTCATAGAAATTCAAACAGACTTGGAATCGTATAATTCAGGTTGGTCGGTTATGGATCAAAGAATATACTAAGTACTATGGTATCCTGTAATTTATCGAATTGCTGCGTTCTCGTACTTTGGCAAAATTGGGTGTACCAAAGGCCAACGTGCGGGAGCACTTGACCGCGGTTGTCATCGGAATATATCCGGATAGTTATATACATTCGCATATTCTTGGCCTGATCACGAGGTGAATTCGTCATTGGAGTAAGTAACGGCGTCGTGTATCGTCGCGAATATTCGAAAACTATGCTCGCCCTTAGCATACTTGTCGCATTTAAGAATTCTTTCGAAAACTGGCCATGAACATCCGGCGAGATGAATGGACACGCCGATACGAGCGTATTCGTCAGCGATCGCGTGCAACACACCGATCCCACTTGGATCGGCGTAACTCAACGCGCTCATGTCCATTATGATGCATCGTAAATCAAGAGCTTCCTCCTCGATTCGTACCTCGTCGTAGCTACTGTGCTTAGCCTTTTTTAGCCTCTGCTTCAAGATCTTGTGAGGCTCAACGCCAACGAGCTTCAACACTTTTGACCTGAAGTGATTGCTGTTGGCGAAATTCAGACCACCGCAGTAATGCAGTATTCTAATTTTTCGAAGCTCCATTGTCTACGACAAAATAAAACGGAAATTCGTATTATATTATAATTCAGAATTAAAAACTAAAAGTTCGTTCGAACTATCATAATATAGATAATAATTAAATTGAGTTTCTTGGTTCTTTCTATCGGCAATAAAAAAAGAACATGAAAAAAGATTCGACTGTCAAAGAATTTGTCGTTGTCAGTCATTATTTTCGTTACACATTCAAGTACTGTTTACTAAATTAAGCATCGTTTTTGTCATCCAATAATTTTTCGCAAAAATACAATTCCTTTCGTTTATTCATTGATTTACTCGACTGTTTGTGCGTACTACGCATACGATTTAGATATTTAAAAAAAAATTTTAAGTAATGGATAGCAAAAAAAAGAAAAACTCTGTCATCCGTAAAGTTAAACGAAGCCTCGACAATTCCAAAGTTTTAAAGTTTGTATAGTTATAATAACAACAAAAATCTGAATGCTCGTACCCCTTCGTATCGATTGACATCGAGATATAAATCGGTATTTGGAACATGACCGAGTAAACACATGTAAGGTTCGATCGTTAAGAGTAAAATGCTGGCGAGTGAAGTCAGTAGACCGACTAAAAGTCCGATATCAATTCCAACGATAACGACCGTCAATAATGTTACGATCCAAACCATCCCATCGAGCTTGCTCAGTTTCCAAAATCTCGGTAGTTGTTTCGCTTGCATGAGCATTCCCTTCAACGCGACGACGATTATCGAGGCGAGAACGCATCGTGGTAGCGGCTCGAAAAAGGGCCCAATCCATAGCAATATTATCAACAACAAACCGCATGATATGACGCTTGCTATTTGGGTCTTTCCACCAACAGTCTGTTGTATCAGTGATCTACTCAGTGACGCTGAAACTGGCATACACGAGAAGAACGAACCTACCAAATTGCCCACTCCCTGTTCGAACAAAAAACAAATTAATTATTCGTGTCGAAAATCAATTTTTTTGAATCTGACATAAAGAATTTTGACTACTCAATAAAAGACTGAAAATTCGAAGTCGAAATAGAATGATTCGGAATTCAAAAAATACATACAACAATTACAAACTAGATTTAAGTTTCGTCCTAATTTACAGTTATCGAGAACCGGTATATATACGATTTTACAAAAATTCTTTTTCCTCGTTTTCACTAACTACAGTAAGGAGATATAGTTAGATATGAGAACGAGGAGGAAAGGTCAGAATTTTTAGTGATAGAGTAGAAATTACGTACCATAGCGAACAATTCTTGGTTCGAGTCGATTTCATAATTCAACTTCTGGGCAAATATAAGCGCCATTGATAGGGTAATCGTGTACGATACCATTGTTATTGAGACGCTGTCGAGGGCGATTATCGGCAACAGCTGCAAAGTGGGTAACTCGGGCTTTGGCAGTCTGTCGAATTATCAATCTCGCCTTAAATCATCGGTCGTAAAACGATCGTGAAACAAACGTTTGCTTCTCCTTTCGTCTGATATTCTTTCAAATTTTTTTCTTTTTTCAAGAACATTAGTGTTACTCACCCCGTGGGAATGTGGCCGACTGTTCTGATATTGTAAACATCCGGCAAATAAAAATATTTCGATACGAGAGTTCCGGTTACAACGGCTATCATTTCAATCGGGAAGGGCATGCTACATTTTTTCTTGAGCCAAGGCTGTATCAATAAAATATTTTATTAAACTTTGTAATAATTAGCAAACAGGTATGAATCACTGACCAATTTTTTCGCACGCTCACCTTGGCGTATTCGTTATTGACGTGCATTATAATGATGGAAATTGCCGAGATGACGACCGCAGCTATATTCGTATTGGAGATCTCGTCGAAAATATCAACCACCGTCTGTAAAATACGTTTCGTTTCGTTTTTTTTAATCAACATTTTGCTCAACTCCACGAAGAAACTAATTTTCATGCAATCAGAATCACAAATCGTCGACGAGTTAAAATTATTTTTTTACTTCAATTAGGAAGAGAGATTGAAATCACAAATTCTCATATTTCAATCATCATGGTTCCTTGCACTAACGTGTATTCCATAAATATGTGTGAAAAATATTTCTACCATTGCTTTTCAAAGAAATATATAAAGGCTCAAACTTACGAAAATTAATTTAAAGTGATTGCCACCGTGTTTCGGCAGTTTTAGACCTAAGAGATCTTTCATCTGTGACACGAGAACATGTATCGCTGCCCCGGTCGTGAAACCGTTGACCAACGTTTCGCTGAGCAACGTGCTGATTATACCGAGTCGAAAAACATACATGAGCATCTGAAACACACGGATTCGATAATTCTCGTATTCCAAATATATATTCGAACATTAAAATGATTAGAGTTGATATTTTGCCTTGGAGAATATCAACTGAACCGGAGTCATGGAATTCTTGCTCACCTGAAGAATTCCAACCATAAAAGTTATCGCCGTCGCAACTTGCATCGGTGAGTATTGAATAGCCATATCTTCGAAGATTTCATTGGTATTTGTGGAATGTGAATCGGTGTCGTTGATCGAAAGAGAGTTGTTCATCGGTGTTCCATAGGCAACCACAGATTTTCCAGTCATCAAACAAACGATAGCGAACGTACCTGTCGTTGATTCACGAAATTTTCATTAAACGAGCTATTTATTTGATGTTGAAAAAGAAATGAAACAATATAAATTGAGAAAAACTCGTAAATTTTAATTGTACATTGACTTTTTAAAAAAATATTTCTTTGCCTCATGGGATTGAAGAAAGTATGAATGATCTCTTATGAATAAACTGATAACAGAAATAATAACAACAATCATTAACGAGAATAGTACGAGTGGAATTGATTGAAATTTGAGACAAATATTAAAGCATTCTGAAACACAATAAAATTTGAAACAAATGATTTAAATGATTGATACGAATTTCCATCATTTCATTACCTATACGCTCGATATGAAAAACAAATATTTATATTCATACCCATTGAAACGTGCTTCGATGTTCCAAAAAAGAAATAAGCGAGAACAGGAAAAAAGGCCATGTAAATTCCCACGACCGGTGGTAAATTTCCGAGCAGAGCGTATGCCATTCCTTGTGGAATATGCATTATCGCCACTGTTAATCCGGATATCATATCCGGAACTATACTTTCCTTCCATTTGTATTTTCTCATCCATCTGACCACCGGAAACATCGACGATGCGCAGGAACGAACATTTTGTGCTTTCAGGCAGTGCGTAATATTTCCAAGGACTGAAAAAGTTTATCGATGAATAGCTCGTTAATCGCTTATCGTATTTCAAATCGTTATTATTTCAGATACTGGTATTTCGATGAAATAAAATTTAAAAAAACTGTTATTATCAGTATCTTTCAAGTTCTGTTTATTTGAAGTGTATAACAATGAAAAATGTGCTGCGATATTGATAATACTCACTGGATACTTTTGGTTTTTCAAAATGATACTCCCGATTAAGAGATTCCTGGTCATAGATAGGCCTTTCTACTTGTAATCGAAGAATCCTCTGTCGTTTTTCTCGATTGTCTGAAATAATTAAGATAACAAAAGAATTATTTTTATTCTACTATTATAATTGCAGAATAATCTTATCGACGCTTCCGTTTTATTTTTTTTTCTTTCGATATTCTCAGGAAAATGCTCTCTGCTGCGAATACTGTTCGAAGAAGGTACATAATTTTAAATGAACAGCTGTCATCAATGTCTCATTTTCATTCCATTGCACACAATTTCTTGCTCTTTGTTGTTATTCTTCCAATATCTCTCGATTGAAATACTGCGACAGTTTTGAGGTTTTTATTGCCAATCAAAAATGTCAAAATTCTATTTTTATTTTTTTATTTATTCATGTAGATAGAAAACTCTACTTTCTTTCTGGCATACGTTCCAGATTCTTGGAAACCTTTTTACGTTATTCTTAAAGACCCTTCTCGAATGCAGACTGCCCTAGTAATACCGCACTTGCCTTATCAGCCTTGTATATTCTTTCATGACAATGTAACGTACACAATCAGTCGATTTATCAAACGTCTGAGCCCAATATAAAGCTTCAGTGTGTCGAAGCACGAGATTCGACATAAAAATGAATAAGTGTTCTTTTGTTCTTGTTCAAACACTCGTAAGATAAGTAACAATAGTCGAAAAAACATGCGGATAAATAACGATTTTTTTGGCCCAATTTAGAAAACATGAATCACGAGCTGAACATCGACTTTGAAAAATGCGGTGGATGACACGAAAAAATAAAATGATCTGTAGGAATTACTGATGAATGTGTGACATGTATTGAAATTTAAGCAAAATGTACGGTTTAAAACTGCAAATTAACCGTTCTATGCGTTCCATTATAAAATAATGCATTTTGAGGGAACTATTGTACCGCGCGTACTAGTCAAATGAGTGCTAAATTTTTAAAACGCTTTCAGACCAAGTTTAACGTACCGATTAAACGTACTGTTAGTGAATTCGTATTACAGCGTGTCTTATTAACGTGGAAAAAATATTGAAAGCCATAGTTTTGCAAAACTTTCAACGAATAAATGGAAATTTCCACGATGACACATTTTCACTGGGATTATTCAAAGAATTATCTGTATTTTTTAACCGATTTTAATGCACCACGGCTCATTTTGTTTCTCAAATGATTCTCTGCGAATCCACCAAGTAGATTTTTTTTAAAGCTTTATCATTTTACCGTTGCAGCCAATTGTTTATTAAGCGAAAAAACTTTTTCGTAAATAATTTCTGAATGAATGAACTTTAAAAAAAAAATCTACTTGGTGGGTTCGTAGAGGATCGGTTAAGGAACGAAATGAGACAAGGTGCATTGAAATCAATTAAAAAATACAGATTATTCTTTGAAAAATCCCAGTGAAAATTTGTCATCATGAGAAACTTGGCCTAAAAGCTTTCTGAAAATTTAGCACTCATTTGACCAGCATGCAGTACAGTAATTAATGTGCTTTTTTTTTTTACTTTTTGAACGACTATATAGATGCTGATTTTAACCGTTAAAATGTCAATGTTCACAGCAAAAAAAATGACAAAGTAGAAATAACAAACAGAAATGAGAAAAACCGACTGCATATACGAAATGTAAAATTTTTACAATGTGCAAAGTAGAAATTGCAGTGTCCACGACGAAAAATCTGAAAATGGGTCGCTTCATAACAGATACGAATGTGGACTGGCGAGTGTCTACATGCAAATTCAATATAAAAATAAGGGGCGTACGGCGTACAATTCCAAACGTGTGTCTGGCCCTCAGGCGGACGAAAAAAGTACCAAACAAAACGAGAATTTGCCAAACTGTCGAGTTCTTTGTTGTTATTTTCTAACAGGCAGTTTTTCATGATTCGTTTTTCGATAATGGGTTTGTATGCGAAGGACGTTGAATATTTTTAAATACATCGCAGATACCAGATAATATGTTATCTTACGAAAAATTTTGATTCTTTTATTACATTATTTGAGAACTAAACAAGTCGTATCGTGCGTGCGTTGACAGGTAGATAGATAAACAGGTTGAGTCAAATCCCATTAGGTAGAAATTATTTTTCGATTAAATTTATTTCACACATGAGTCAAATAAAATCGAGCGTCATTGAGATGACGAAAAACCAGTATACTAAATTTGAAAATGATTTTTTTCGTCTATTTTTAGTCTCGTCTTTGATGACACATTTTTATGAAACAAAACGTTTGGTTTTGTAAAAAAGTGCAATGGTGATGACTGTGCCGTCACTGTGTCGCAAACTGACTATCAGGGGCTATCGCGTTGTGTGTACATTTTAATGTTCTACGCTGTAAAAATTCGTCCGATAATAAATCCTATTTTTGTTTTCAATGTGAGGAAATATTAATGTTTACTCTTCCGGGTGTCGCCATTCATGTGAAAAACTGTACAATTCGATGGAAATCCCAGTAGTTTGTACGGACCTTTTTTTTGTTTTTTGCGAAGAGCAATACTGAACGTGAAAACACGAGAAATGGAAAGCGAAGTTCGCGAACGTACAAGGGTCGTGAGAGATTCGGCCTTAAAGAGAAAAAAAAAACTGTTTGAAGGTTACGAGTGAAACGGGATCGAGTCGAAAGTGACAATTATCAGGGGCTAATGTTCTCGTGTGCAAAAAAAAAACAAGGGCATCGTATGCAGCAATATGGTTTTTTAATTGACGACTTTCAAAATAGATGCGCGTGTTTGAGGTTATCCCGTCGCGGTGCCTAGGCCATAAGATTCGCGTGTAAAAAATTTAATGGCGTTCTTCACAGATCAATTATTGTTCTCACAACAATTCAGGGTCGGTTATCGACCAATTGAGAGAGAAAAAAAATGATTAAACGTAGGTATTCTCCGTGACGGATTTCCAGGGTGACATAGGGAAAATCCTGTTTCAGGTCACTTTAAATATATATATCTTGGTGAAAATCCGTAAGATATTTTACGAAAATCAGATTTAAGTACTTCAAGCTCGTAGCGATCTAATGGTCTCAGAAAAAAACGATTTTCGACCTAGTTTTTATGGAATATTGAGTTGAAATGAGGCTTCCGGCATCGGACAGTGTTTTGACACTTTAGAGACGAAGAGGTTAAACCCGCGCGCATCGGCGCGGTCGAGTACTACGCCAGTCACTGAAATAACTATTATTTCAGTTTTTTAATTATAATACAAATTGTTTCAACCGATCTCCGATTGTGACAAATTTGTTTTTTTAATAAAAACTTATTTTTACATGTATCGAAAATTGGAATAGGCATATTTGAATTGAGTGATCAGTATGACCAGCTGAGTCGATGGAATAACATTATTACCTTGAATTTCTTTCGAAAGAGAATATTTCACAAGAATACTGAAGCTTATTTTGCAATGATGATATTTGACTCCCATTCATGCAACATTATCTGCTCAGTGTTGATTAGTTATGGGTAATGATAAAATTCGTCACTACAGCTGCTAGTTATCGTTAAATTTCCTGTACATACGTGAATTAGGCTCCTACAATAAAAAGACTGTGCAAAAAATCGTCGAAACTTCTCAAGAAAAAAAAATAATAATAATCTCGTAGAAATGTTGACAGAAGCGTTTTTGACGTGTGGAGTTGAAGCGTCTGAGTTAATTTATGAATAGATTTATGGATCGTGTGCTCAGGGTTATGTTTTTTTCATAAATTTCTTCTTCAAAAATCATATTTCTTC
Organism: Campoplex capitator; assembly: GCA_037576405.1. Lineage (NCBI taxonomy): Eukaryota > Metazoa > Arthropoda > Insecta > Hymenoptera > Ichneumonidae > Campoplex > Campoplex capitator. Next base: position 4,995,820 of record JARBWI010000010.1, on the reverse strand, counting down.
GTATCAAACGAACGATAAATGAATCACTCTACTTTTAACAATGGAAATTAATTATGAAAATCGAATTATTTTTTTGTTAGTCTCTAAAAATGTAGCCAAAACAATAGTGAATGAAGAGAAAAGCATTTTACTGTGAGAAAAAAATAGAGGTAGATTGTATATTTTCCTCTCAACTAGAGCGCGAATATAATAATTTTTTGAAAAAAAAAAACTGAACAAATTAATAAACGTCATGAGTTTGTATCATTAAAAAAAACAACGTGTTTTACCGGCAAAAAAAAAAGATTCCGAGATGCTTGCTCGCGAGACTTGGCAATCCATCAATTAAGAACTTTGATTAATAGCTTGCTTGCTTGCGGTGTATATGTCTTGTAAAACAAACGGAATATTCCACGCGCATGCAGTCAGGGCATCCGTCAATTAAGTATACAAAGGAATGCATGTTTGGGTCTTCGAAAGACGTCAAATAAACGAAGAATGAAAAAAAAAAAAAAATTACATCTTCACACAAATTTATTGTTTTTCATGAGCAAATTTCGTGTTTTAACTTCACTCGTAAGTAATAAATTTTGTGAAAATTCAACAAAGACATTAAAATCAACTTTTCAATCAAGAGAAAGAAATAAATACAATTGTTCGAAAACTCAATTTTTGAATGGTTTAGCACTCTGTACTTTGTCAATTTAATTATGTGTGTTTATTCATACGATAAGCAAAGAAAGAAAAAAGCAAAATAGAGACAACGATGAACAAGCTACGAAAACTTACCAGGCGGATTCATCTCGTTGTTTTTCGTGTCTTTGGCCAACGACAAAGGTCGAGAATCCATCCCGACAATATGCAACTCGGCGCACTAATTTCGTTTCGAGATGAAAATGTGCTCCCAGTGTCACGGGGAGCTCTAAAGAATAAACTCTCATAGCTCGTTTCAATGAACAGATTCCAAACCCCCACGACCCTGAGACTCGTCGTCAGCTGATCACTTCCCCTCCCCATTCTCAACCCCTCTCGTTCGTTTGCCCAACACGTGTCTTTGAAGAAAAAATTTCGCGCAATCACATGATTGGCCGATTAAAAAACACTAGCAACGGATGATTGGTGCACCACGGAGCCTAGGGACAACAGGAAAAAAGCTACCAGTTGCGCCAACGGTCGAAACAACAATTTTCTCCCCCCCCCCCCCCCCCACAATCTTAACTATACCAATCTGCCACAAATGCATGCGAGCACTCAAATTTCGTTTGAAAAAAGTAAAAAATGAAAATGCTCCTATCGTCCGGTCGATCCTAATAAGTTTTAGTATCCTGTTGTCAATATTTTTCCTGCGCGAGCTACAACTGATTTCCATTTGAATCGGTGAATAAGTGATCAAAATCAGCAGTTTTGAAAATGCGAAATTGACGATTTTTTTTTTCAAATTCTTTCCACGAAAAACAACACATTTAAGAGACCACCATTTCGTCAATGAAATCATTTGCACGATTTTATTTTTATGCAATGTGTAATTTGAGTTAATTAAATACCTATAACTTGTCTCGTTCGTTCACCTCTCTTGATGACACTCGTCGCAGCGAATTACTTTTGTGCAGCAGTGAGCGAAAATAAAAACTGAATAAATGAATGAATGAAAATCGAAATATGTTCTGGAGCGATGTTAGTTTTATTAGTCAGCGCTCAATCTATGTACAGAACAAGAGTAACATACACTTTGTTCTTTTCTCCGATTCGGTTTTTTTTTGTCTCTTCAACAACAGGTAGTCCGAGAGATTCACTTTCGAGTTTCAACTGTCTGGACTACTTCTCATCGTCGGTCTAAATCTTAATTATATACTATTACCGTCGAGGCTTAACAGTATCATTCGAATTGATGACAATAAAAATAGTTTTGCTTAGCAAAACCTTGGGATATGAAAAGCCTTTGTTTTTTTTTTTTTCAAATTTTTCCTTACTCAACCCTTTCGAAATAATCAACAACGGAGTACACGTGTAAAAAAACACGTGTGAAACGTTTGCCTGTGTTTGCAAGTTGTCGACGAATACTGAATGAAATTGTTGAAAAGAACGAAGAACAAAATGTATATCTAATACAATTTTCATTACTACGTCGACGGCGAAGTATCGACGTTCATGGAATAAAAATCCATGGTCACAATCACATATTTTCTCTCTTCGTTCCATTCTTTCTCTATCGTGGAAGGTTGTTTTTAATATACGAAAATTCCTCTATTTTCTTCATTTCTTTAATCAGCATGTTTTTAGTCTTTCATGTGTTCTTCTCATCCTTCCTCTCTCTCTCTCTCTCTCTTTTATCTCATCTATATTTTTATCAAGCGCACAGCACTCGAACATTATCTAAGCAATGCCGTATTTCGCCTTGAGACTGGCCGGCATCTCTGGGGGTGGTGGACGTGGCATGCGGAGATAGACCTTGACAGCGTCGTAAATGAACCATTGAGCACCGGTCAGGGTACCGATCATCACGATTCTGGGTACGAGACCCTTCCATACGCCCATCGGTCCGAGTTGCTTCAACACACCACCGGCTGTGGCTCCTTTTTCTTGGTTGAGTTTCGATACGACCTGTAATTTGTTTTATTTTTTTTTTTATTAATACATATTTTTACATAATGTAAAATTTTAATTGAAAAATAGTATTATGATAATTGATAAAAAGTCGTGAATGAATCGCTTACGGAATCAGCCGGATGTGAGACAATAGCACAGAATACACCAGCTATGTAACCAGCTGCGAAAGTAACGACGAGCTGTTCGCCCTTTGTGCATTCCATACGAGGCTTAGGTACGACGTATTTGTAAAGAAGCTCAAGAGTACGCTCGAAACAGGCGAACTTCATCATCGTGTAAGGGATCTGTCTGAACCAGAGAGGCACCAGACCCTTGTAGAAGCCACCGAGTCCCTCATCGGCGTACATCTTTGGCCAGGCTTCGCGGAGATTGTTTGCGTATCCGGGCATCGTTTGAATTCGTACCTTTTTCAATCCAATTAAAAGAAAATTCAAACATATACAATCGTATTTCAAAGAAACTTACAAAAATATTGATATGTATTCGTTTTCTAGATAATCGATTTGTTTTTTCAGGACAGACATTCTAATCAGCCGAAAAATAATCAATCTAAATCAGCCTGTTCGAAAGATAGTTCGATTATTGTTTTGTCAGCTCCAATATGAAGAACGAATAATGCAGTATAAAATAAGATGATTGAATTGAGGTGAAAGGAAATATTTCAAGCATTAAAACTTTACCTTGGCAGCTTCGAAAGGAGCGAGACCTATGTCAGCGAAGAATTCGGCAGAGGCTGACGCAGCCAGATATAATCCAGTTCTGTACTCGAATGCGAGTTCCTCACCTAACATTTCAGCATACTGAATTTTGAACACCTCATAGAGCCCGAATTTGAACATTCCCTGGATGGAATAACCAAAGAAGGTTGGTGCCCAACCCCTAGCAAGACCACGGGTACCACCGTCCGCGAGTGTGACCTGAAAATCAATCATGGATAGAACATTTATTCAATCGTATGTAACGTACTCTTAAAGAAACAACTTTTTCGAGTTCTATCAGAAATCACGATGTTTAAATGACAAATTGAATGAAAACTATTTTATTATTCAACCGAAAACCCCTACAAAATGAGCCCAATCTTCTCCTTAGCACGGAATGTTGCTCGTTTATGACAGTAAAGTTTTATTATGCACAATTCTATCTGTTTTTTAATAACGAAGAGATTAGTCCACGATGAAGTTTGATTTCAAATCGATCGCTCAATGTTGATAGCCAATGAGCAAAAAAAAAAAAAAAAAAATACGTTAAGAACGTTGAGAAATTATTAAAAACTGACCTTGAAGCCGTTGACTACATTTTTGTATTTTGCTGGGTCAACCTGGATACGACATTTGACCAAATCCAGAGGTGTCAGCATAGTGTGGGTGATACCGCAAGACAGAATACCTCCGAGGCCACATAGCATGTAGTATTTGTTCGAACCAAATTCGCAGCTGTCTGTAAACGCAAGAGGAATAAAGCACAAAATTAATGTTTGTTCAAAATTTCCTGGCGGATCAGCAAGTCTCTGGAAAAAGTCCCGAAACAAGTCCCAACTAAGACTCGGGATTTGGAACTTTAGTGGACAAGTAAGACTCCTTTGTGAGTCCCAAATGGCACTTTTTCCCCTCACTCTGTGCGAGACAGGAATTTTGTCAAAGGTCAGTCGCAAAAAAAGACCCCGTTTGGGACTCTGACTTCTTATTTGGGACTCATGACGTCACAGAAAAAAGTCCTATTAGGGACTTATTTTGGGTCTTACTTGTCCACTTAAGTCCCGAATCCCAATTGGGACTTTTTCGAATTTTTTTGGGACTCGCTGATTCATCAGGGTTATTTTTATCTTTGAGCTCTCTAAAATATTGACTATTTCAACTTATTTTTTAGAGACTGCATTTTGTACCATATAACAATTAATATATACCGGTCAGAATTCAAAGAAAGATGAACCAGTTTTTTCGAAAGATCATCACATAAATTTTCACAATTTATAAAAAGTAAACCCACGAATCCTTTTTGACGTATCGAGTAAATACCAGCCAACAATCAAAATGAAACTCACTGTGTTATGAACAAACCACAAAGAAACTTATTTTCAACAACGTGCTAATGTTTTCATTTTCTACACCTCTGATACCTGGAAGTTCATGCGAACAACACAGACAAGCTGTGTCATGACAAGAAAAAGATTTATCATTGTTATATTGAAAAATGAGATACTGATAAAGTAAAAAGAAGAAAGTCGTTCAATCGATTTTTACTTTGTAATCATGAATAACCTCGCTAAGGAAGCTAAACTCGACAAATATGTTTTTTTGTCGCCATGATTATGACGTCACAGGCTACTGGATACGGAGCGTTGCAATAGAGCTTTCCCGCCATAACTTTCGGAAATCCTTCGACGTTTTTAATGATTGTTGAAAAAATATTTTCGAAAAACAAATATTCGGTAAAGAGTAGAGGCCACGCAATGTAACTGTGTTGGAAAATAGAATTTTTTCGGGCAAGAAACGACGGATCGGTGGGTATGAAATTAAAAATGATCTCAATCGATATTGGGACATGCTTGCACGAGTCTGTTTTTCTGTCATTACACGTAGCGTGAAAAAGAGAGAAAAAAAAACAATGAAAATAGACTTGACCCCCGCACGTATTTTAAGAAAGTGAGTATTTCGGTCCGAGAGTTGGCAGCTTGTACAAAAAACGAGATTGGCAAGTCTGGATCAAGGTCGGTCAGCTGATTGCAATTATCGCGATTCGCATCAATCGCACACGCCGCTCCGTCGCGCGATCAATGAAAACATTTTTTTTTCTTTTCATTAGGCATGATGGTAAGAATTGTAAACTCTTCAAGATTTGTGGTACAATTAGTGTAAAAAAACAAAGGAGTAACGTAAAAAAATGTAACAAAGTTTCGAAATAGAACATCGGTAAATGACGGATTTAATCTCGTTACATTGTCCAAGGTTGACTCGATATTCTTGTGATACCACCTTGACAAAATGGTGGCCGCCATTATGCAATTTCTCCCGCATGCTATGCGCGGCTATACCGCAGTCAGGCGGTTGGCCCACTGACACGGCATCCCTCTCAAGCTACATACACACCGAACCTTCATAAGCTCTTATATAACTTGAGCACACGCCTGAATATTACTTGAAAAAAAAACGAAAAAACGAGGAATAAAAAATGAACCTTAAAATCACGAGAAATCGTTTTTTCAAGAGTTCGAATGTTTCGAAAAGACTTTACGCATATATATTCCACAGATGATAATCAATAACAATTATGAGACATTTATGAATCAGAATTTCAAAACCCGTATGAAAAATTACGAATTTACACTAAAGTGGAATTTTTTTGCTGCAAAATAACGTCGGATGCAAGAAAAAACAACGACGAAAGAGCAGGAAACGTTAATGAGTTGAACGGTGAAAAAAATGTCACGAGGATCGTCATTTTTTTTATTTTCGAAGGCGTTATTCAACTTGACACATTTTGAATATTAATATTAATAATAATGGTGTCGAAAAAAAAAAAAATGATAAACGAAGGAGCAAGGAGTACTCACCACCGACTGGTTCGGCGCTGGCAGCAGCAATAGTACGACCTCGGACAAGGCCTTGGACGTCGTCCTGGGCTTGACATTTGGCCGTCACGAAGGGCGATCCAAACGGATTCATTTTGGCAGCTTCGAGCATTGACGACCACATTTTTGACGACTCCGTATATTCCTCAGCTGTTTAACCGGCACTCGATCTTCTGCAAAATTTTGAATTTAAGAAAATTGACACGTTTTCGCGTTATTAATCCGTCTGCTTCGATAATCCCCCGTGCTCTCCACCGCACCTCGCTTCATTCTACTACATTTTATCTGTTAATATTCAACTCCCCGATACTTTTCTCAGTTATATATTTAATTAACTGTATAATTCGATTAAACTACGAAAGAAACTGTAAAAATGCGCTATTACAAACGTTAAATTAAATGTAACGGATTATGTTTTCGGAACCTTTTTGTCAGAGTGACCCTCGGGCTCTGCGAACTCGAAATGGAGTGAAAGAAAAAGGGCGACCGATGTCGCGCGGCCAGCCTGATTCCACGCATTCATCAATATCTAGAACCGAGCGAGACTGACGATTGCGCACCTGACATCTAGCCACCGTTATTTTCACTCCTCATCGAGCATCCCAAGCAAGTATTACCAGCAGCTGGTACACCATCAAACTCGTATATGTCAGTGGATATTTCTCGGTCGATAAAGTCAAATAGGACAGTTTTTCTCGACATTAAAAATAATTACACGAGAATAAAAAATAAATAAAAAACTTCGAAAAGGTTCAAATGTGTGAAATCCAAACTCGGTGAATCGATACGAAACTCGAATCATTAGAAAATCCAACGGCAGAAATATCGTAGTAGGACCAATCGAAACCCTCAATTCTGTCGTAAAGCATTCTGAGTTAGAGTAAAAAATATAATGCGGTTTCCACTCTCACTGGGATTCGTTATTTCTCGAATTTGTACGAGATCCTCTAGGGTTACGAGCTATCTTGTGTACCTCTGTCTTTTTGCTGTACCGCTGTACAGTGCTGCTCCAGTGCTTGACTGCTTGTGGGATTGAGCTTTTTTTTTTTTTACGTGTCGTGTCGAATCGCGCGACGAAAAGTGACGAGGGGAGAAGCGAGAGGAATATTGCTGTGCGGTTGATGTGGTGTATGATTTCGGAACAAGAGGAGTCTACGAGTTACTTCAAACGCTTTTTATTTTTCATTTAGTATACAAATTGTATTACTCATCCAAAAATCCGATGGTGTATAGTGCGTGAAATGTTCCGATAACGGTTTGACTCGACTGTTTACGCGGAACAAGTACAAAGGAGAAAAAGTACAAGTTATGTTCTCGCGATAAAAATGGAACGGGCCCTTCCGTCTCTATTATTATCACCGTCTCATTCGTCGCTCTTCGATCCCATCAAATTTCTTAGCCCAATTGAAATTGAATTCTTCTCGTTTGGGATTAATTAAGATCTATTAAAAAAATAATTCATGAAACTGAAGAAGCGCAAGAGTTTTTGCGCGCAGTGCATTAGCATGCCTGCCAAAGTCTCCAAAAAAGTCGTCGGTATGATAATACGGAGCCGAAAGGCCATCATGAAGGACGGAGTTATTATGGTAATTACTTGAATCTTTTTTTTTTCATTTTTTATTAACAACACATATAGACACGAATACACACATTTCTATGATTTATTAAAATTTTCATTTAATTTGAAAAAATTTCAAACTGATAAACATTTGGACGAATAATTTATGAATTAAAAAGCCGAGAATAACAAATTCGTTCTAAAATTTTCATAAATTTAATTCGAGCCGCTTATATACAAAAAATTCTTCGCCTAAAAATAGAAGGCAAGATCCAAAGCGATTTACCAAAAGTCGTATCTTCTTTCTCCACATATGGCTCTTGTCGATGACTCCTTTCGATTATCAGGAGATACCGACGCCGACTTGAGTCAAGACTTTTTTTTCATGTAGACTTCGGAAACACCTGAAAAAATGAGATAACAAAATCGTTTATCCGTCTACTACAATAATATCAATGATTATTTGTACACTTCGAAAGCTCTAATCTCGTCCATACATGAAAGGAAAGAAAAAAAAAAAATGTTCAATCTGTTCGTGCTTTGTTACAAGGCAAAAACAGTTATACACAGAATTTTATAGCATATTGTTTCCTTTTTCCTCGCAATAATCTAGAAGATGAAGAGATTTTGTAGGTGCGCAAAGAATTCTGCGAGGAATGAATCGTAAGAAAGCGATATGCGGAGCGGGTCCCTGATGTTGTTAACAGAAACAGACAAAAATATGATCGCATATAATTGGCTAATTTGTTTACAACTTATCAAGTTTCTTCTCTAACCTAAAATATAAATATAAATAAATCCTCTTATCAATTGATCGGCTTTAAGCAATCCAAACACATTTTTCATCGAATTCATTTATACAATGCGCATAATTCATTTTGATCAGATTTTGAGTAGTTGACAGACTACGTACTGCCATATGGCTCGTTTCTTTATTTGTTTTCTCAGCGCATGATTGATAAGAAACGTGTGGTTAATGAAATACTTGTCAGTATGAAATAAACAGGGGGAGGTGGTACCGCAATGTTTGATTAATATAAATTCTTCATTTGACAGTAATATTTTAGGCATATCAAGTTACTTAATTAAATTCTCGTTAAAATAATATTTCTATATGTGTGGTCTTGAAACCGATTATTCCGCGGACGCAACAGTTGCTTATCGCGACGATTTCTCATTCGTAGATATCGAAGACGAGAACATCGAAATAGTAGAAATGACACAGACATATAGCATTTTTTTTACGACAAAAGCGATCGCATTGAAGATTATTATCGAATTTTGATCGATATATCTAAAAAAATTGGAGTAAAAAAGAAGTTTATTTGAATAACTGCTCGAAAAAACGGAAAATCGCGTATCAAGTCTAGGCTAGGTTCGCTTGTCTCGAATTAATGGCGGCAAATTTAAATTCAACCAATGTTCTTTGTGCAGAAGTGCGCGTGCGCCGTATCGATTTGTCCGGATTTCGAGCGAGCAGAGAACACACGTGCCGTCTTGTCTTTTTGTTTCTTTTTTGTGCCAATCTCTCTCCCACTTACTGCGTTCGTACCATCGGGTACCTGTGATTGAACTGGTGATATTTTAGCGTTAAAATTTTTAAAAAACAAATCAGGATTTCGTTCACTCGGAAACTGATATTATGTCGAAGGGTTTGAGCTGCATAAAAATCATTTGGGTCGTTGGGATTTGCGGCAAAGGACAAAAATAAGTGAAGGAATTCGAAGAAGATGGTGAAGTGGGAGGGGATAGAACAGAGAGAGAGAGTCTCGTCGGCAATGCAGTGGTCTCGACCGTCGCGACGTTATTCCCCGAGAAAATCGTGTCAAACGGGGAGATGGAAGAAGCGCGCTCGGGCGCGCGCGCGCGCACGAATCGTGTTACGCTTGTTACACACGCAGTCCCACACGGGGCTCTGTCTAACGTGTCGTAAACTGAGAGCTGCTTGATAAAATAAAAAATAAAAAAAATACGAGAACAACAAGAGTGACAAATAAATAGAAATACGCTTAGTGGTGACAGTATCCTAATTGTTGCAGAGCTGATCGCCAAGTTGATTTTTTTTTTGTTTTTTCACTCCAGCTCGATCCGAGTTTCGAAGCTTTTTCAAAAGGAAAATTTTTTGTTTCGCGATAGAAATGGGATCCTGCGCCCTCGAGGATCAAGTTCCAATTTCGTTATCTCTATCTCTCTCTCTCTCGTTTTCTCTCCCTCGCTCTCGTTAATCCATAATCTCGCAGTGTCGAGTACAAAAACAAGAGACAAATAAATTTCGTACTATCGGATCTTACAATTAACGACCTCCATGGTTCAGTGTGTTTTTCATTCTTGTTCTTAAATAAAAATAATTGAGGACCGTGCCCATCGAATGTCGTGTCCGTCGGAATATTGATCCGTCCTCGAGAAACGTGTTTCTCGGTCAGCAACGATTTTTTTTTTTTTTTTGTTTTCCGCCAATACGTCAAGATCGTACCGAAAGAAGTAAACGATATTTGAAAAAAAGGAATCATTCGAAAAAAGTTGAAAAAAGAAACAGATTTTAACGAAACTGGAATCACTGGGTTGCTCTGCCCGATCAACCAATCGCGCACTTTTCTTTTCCATCCTTTCAATCCCTACGTCTCTCCTTTTTTTTTCTCTATTATCTTCCTCGATCCTTGCTCATAACTGCCCTCGATACTTCGTACGCGTGACCGTCTATTAACCCCTTGGCAATCGAATAAAATGACAGACGAGGCTGGACAATTGTCGCTTATTCAAATAGCAATTGGCCATTTTTACCCGCTTTTTTTCATTCTTTTCTAATCGCGTTTTTTCATTCTTTTTATTTTATAATTATTATTTTATCCCTTTTTCGCTCGATCGCTCCCTCGCTTTCTCTCTTTCTCTCTCGGGTTAGATTCTCGCATAATTCAATGTCTATAAATAAAAATTGCCGAGTAAAGCGTCGCTGAGAGAGAGAGAGAGAGAGAGAGAGGTGATGCAGACACACGCGGCGTCGTTGATACAAGTAGCGGTACTGACAACGACGGACACTGGGACAGGAGCCTTGACTCGATGACCGCAAGGTCCTCGTGGCTATTTTTCTCATCGACGCACCAATGCTCGCGTCAAACTGACAGTCGATAGATTCAATCACCGTCTCTCTTCCTCCGTTGCGAACACACATTTATTCTCCCTCTCTCTCTCACTCGAACGTTGTTATTACAACCCCCTTGGCAGCCTCCGTCGTCGTAATCCGTCCCTCGTATACTTGAACAATCTCACGCGCTAATTCCGTCTCTGCGGTGCCGTTACGTTCATTTGACGACAGGAATCTTATGTCGGACGTGCCCAAGTACATTTTTCGGGGCCAATTTTTCGTCTAAAACAAAATAAAAGTATTCGTTTGAATTTTTATTCGATTTTTTAAATTAATTTCAAATAATTTCGTGAGCATATTTTTGGATACTTCTTCATCGTTGAAAAACGACTCCCGTGATGTCGTTGCTTGGTCATTGCATTTGGCTTGAGTCACAAATTACAAAATCTATGTTTGGAAGCACGCTTTGTTCCTTCTTCCTGTCTCACCCTGTTCCTCTCCTGGGTGTAACCGGTGTTTCCGTATCGTTGAAAAAATCTTTTGGAAAATGAAAATTTCAACTAATCGTAAGAAAAAAAATTTTGGTTGTTTGGCAGCTTGTGAAAATTTGAACAAATTGAATTATTCGCAGTCTCCGAAGACAGTGTCCAGGTGAATTTTTTATATCGAACAGCGTCGATACTAAAATAATTGCGGCGATTATCTCCGCTTCGAGTTACAAGAGACATAAAAACTCGTTCGATGAAAAATCTTTCTACGCCGAATACAGTTTGTGGAAAAAAAGAAAGCGCCACGTTGTCTATTATGTGACAAAATATTTTGACAAGCTCCAGAGCTCTCGATGAGGAGAAAAAACAAATTGATATTATGACTCTGGATAAATTGTCCTTATGGACAAAATGATGAGAGAAAAATAAACGGAGAAAGGTGTCCAGGGGTCATGCCCCCAGGTGCAAAAGGAGGGGCTGAGGGCCTGGATCCCTCTTGTTCAGAATTACACAACAGCCAGGAAATACCAGCGGCTAATTTTTCCCCGCCGTTAACTTTTTTCCAAAGATGCTATCGTCATCTCAAGGTCAGCTTTTTCATTAGCTACTAATTTACAATGAAAAAGCTAACTCAAACCCAATAATCAATGTTATTCGATCCGGCGTCGTTGATCCAAGAAAAAGCATCGGACTTTCCATCGTTTTAATTGCTCAAGTTCATTCTATTCTTCCATTTTAATCGACTTTCCGGCTGCCCTAAAATAAAGAATATTCGCATAAAAAAAAAAACACTCAAAACGATAACATATGGGAATACTTTGGTTCGATTACACATAAAAATTCTTGTCAAATTTTATTTGCGTCAAAGTTAAATTGCATCGTTGAAAGAGTCCAAAAATTTCAATCGACCCTTTATCTTCTCGGTTACACATACATGTATAAAATCCAATATTTCGCCCACGTTGAAAAAAAAATTATTTTTATTTCTAGTATCAGCGAAGTAAGAATATATTAGAATTTTATTCAGCGTCATAGCAAAATCGATATCAAAGACTGTGGTTTTATCATTTTTTTATTTTGTTACAGAGTTCAGGGGTAGGAGAACCGAGCGTGTATCATGCCCTGGTGGTTATATTCCTCGAGTTTTTTGCCTGGGGCCTGCTAACGATGCCGATAATAGCAGTACTCAACGAGACTTTTCCCGATCACACGTTTCTAATGAACGGCCTTATAATGGGCATAAAAGGAATTTTATCGTTTCTATCGGCACCCCTAATCGGTGCGCTATCCGACGTTTGGGGAAGAAAATTTTTTCTTCTTATAACAGTTGCCTTTACGTGTGCACCGATACCACTGATGAGCATAAACACCTGGTGGTTTTTTGCCATGATATCTATAAGCGGTGTATTCGCTTGTACATTTTCCGTTGTTTTCGCTTACGTGGCGGACGTTACCGAGGAAAGTCAACGCTCCTTGGCTTACGGTTTGGTCAGTTTTCATTTATTTATTTATTTATTCCCATTATAAATTCTCATTCAATTTTGTTTTAAAGAAAAACAAAAAAATAACAATGTTTATCAATAAAAACAGGTTTCGGCGACGTTCGCAGCGAGTATGGTGATAAGCCCGGCGCTTGGAGCATACACGATGACGACCTATGGTGAAAATCTCGCTGTAGCTCTGGCAACCTCAATCGCCATACTTGATGTATTTTTCATCCTCGTCGCGGTTCCCGAGAGTTTGCCGGAAAAGGCACGTCCTCAAGCCCCTATATCGTGGGAACAGGCTGATCCTTTCGCCGCACTCGGGAAGGTAATGTGACGTCAGCGTCGAGAAAACGGAAACTCACGGAACACTACACAGCGTTTCCTTGCTTATTATTAGCTTGATTGCTTGAGCTTTCACATGCTACATTAAGATTACCGAGGACGTGGACTATGCGGGAATTCGCTATATTTTAATAAAGCATGTGATTTTCCTACGATCATTAAACTCACGCATCATCGGATGATTTTTTTTTTCTTTCTGAATGCTTTTAAGTTGAGAAATGAGTTGTTTGAAACACACATTGTGGAATATTCCATGCTTTGTACAAAGGTAACGCATCTATCGATTCGTCCCGGCCTCGACAATAAATATATATCTCTATATATATATATATATGTATATGTATATATATTAGAATTTTATCCGGTCAGTAAGTTCTGGTTCGGTATCGAATCTTTTGGTCTTTTTTTTTTTTTTATAAAATCTCGATACGAGGCTTTTAAATTCATTGAAATAATAAAACGTATTTAATGAATCTCGACACATCTTCAACGTTAGTGAATGGTAAGCGTACGAGAAAAGTCGAACGACCCTTTTAGTCATCTTGCTTCTGCTGGTAACTGACGATTATTTTATCAGCAACTCGAATTTAATAGACATTGATACGGATATAAAATCCATGAGTTTTTATGTTCGGGAAAAACTTGCAGACTGACACTAACACGAATGAAAAAACTGTCGCGTGAACGATTAATTTTCTTGCAAAATTTAATATATTTACACATATATATATTTTTTTACAAATAATGAATCATTTGTCGCAGGTTGGCAAAGATCACACAATACTGATGCTGTGCGTCACCGTATTTCTGAGCTATCTTCCCGAAGCCGGACAATACAGTTGTATATTTGTTTACCTCAAACTCGCAATGGGATTTTCGGCCTCGATGGTGGCCGTTTTCATCGCCGTTGTTGGAATTCTCAGTGTCGGAGCTCAAATATTGCTGGGTCCATTGATGAGGACGTTGGGCAGTAAGCACACGATTATGCTCGGTCTACTATTCGAAATGTTGCAGCTCATGTGGTACGGCTTTGGTTCGCAAACATGGTAAGCAATTTTTAATTATATTTATGATGTGAAACGCTACGTTATTACTTTTTTTTAAATTTTTTACAGAGAAAGGCATTTCATGTGTGTTTTTTTTTGCTCTTGAGAGTGCTAAAAAAAAGTTATTAAAAAATTTTAACTGGGCTATACGCAGCAGCTTCCCTCGATTAATAATCTCTTGATGTCAATAAACCGCAATGCATCAAGCGCGCAAAGCTTCAATTAGGACGCGACGGGCTCGAATAAATTGACGCTAATGCGCTGCTGCCTCGGGGCTGCGGTCAAATACTTTTTCGCTCGATAAATCCTTGAAGAAGAGACTACACGCGACAACCGGGCGTACATCAAATCCTCCGTTCGAACAGTACATAACCGCGTATAAACGCGCAAAAGTTTTCCTCGCTTCGGTCATATTGATTTCTCCTCGCATTCTAAACCACCAGTCCCAATGACGAGAGCCGTTTTAATATTACTGTTATTTACTTTTCATCCACAATCGACTATCATATTTTTTTCTTCAGGAGGATCGCGTGTACACCACTCTCGTATTCATGCTTTTTTTTTTTTTCTCTTTCTTTCTACAAACTCTTTTCAAGCTTACACATTTCATCAAATATTTTAGGCGAGCGATCTTCTCTTATTACAAACATTCACAACGAAAATTTCAAACGAATTACATCTACGATGCCAGGAAGAAAACAAAAAGTCGATTTTTTCAAGAAATTTTTTCTACTGAGAAAAAACAAATGAGAAAAATATCAATGACGCATTGTCAATTAATTCTTTCTCTTAATTAATTTATAAATAGTAATCGATATTTTTGCCGTTATTTTTCTATGGATCTTGATTAAACAATTCCTTGAATAAATTCAATTTTATTTAATTTTTCCGGATGCTAGACGCATGCAAGTCCTCGTATCCACGATTGCTGATGAATTTTTATTAAACCTTCCTTCAATATTTAATTTTTGAACGCGTTTCTCTACATTTTATGACGTTTCTTTTTTATTAAAATTTTTGTCTGTCTTGGAACGTTGACCCACTTTGATCGATCGTTATCATCGTGTTTAATCGCCTGAATTATCCTCAATCTTATTCCTTTCAAATTTTATCGAATGATAAATTTTCATTAGAAAATGCATTAGAAAAGAATCGGTAAAGAAGAGACGAGCACCTACGAGCTGCGAAACACCATAAAATTTCCTATGAAACTTTGAAAAAATGTATTATTTGTCATTTTTTAAAATATCAATATTAAAAAAAACGCAGTGCTTTGTTCAAAGCACGTGTGACGTAAGGTCAAGAAAAAGAGCGCCTCGTGTGTGTTGCAACAAATCGATAAACGCTATTGGATACCTGGCAAAAGTTGTCTGTACATTTGAACGTAAACCGTTTCATGAATGGCATGATATCGGTCACCGTTAATGTCCAACAGAATATTTCGATTCAATATAATTGTATTAAAAATTGTACCACTTATAACGATAACGCCATTTTACTAAAGTCTCTTTTTGTTTTGTTTTTTTTTTTCTCACAAGGATGATGTGGGCAGCGGGAGTTCTTGCGTCAGTCTCGAGCATCACTTATCCGGCTATATCAGCCTTTGTTTCAATGCACTCGGATGCTGACAAGCAGGGCCTTGTCCAGGGTATGGTTACAGGAATGCGAGGTCTCTGTAACGGTCTCGGTCCTGCTATGTTTGGAGTTATATTTTATCTATTTCACGTCGATCTCAATGAAGATTCGCCGTCTTTGGCTCTCAGACCCGCTCTTACGGACGAAAATAATCGTACGGGCACTGCGACCCAACATCTCGATATTGTTCCACAGGTTTGTCCAATTTCGTTTATTTGGGGCACGAAATACCTTTTTTTAAAGAGGATTTGAGAATTGGTTCGATGAGAAATATTGTATTTGTTATCGACGAAAATTCAATGAATTCTGTTGATAATAGACAGAACTCTCTGATTAAGAGTCATCGAGCGATGGCATACGCAGCGCCAGGTGCTAAAAAAGCAAACTAAAATTTTATTTTACCGGATTTCGTCGCGAATTTTATGATTACGCGAATATAAAAAATATGAAAAAATTCTGTTTAATCACCCGGTTCCGGCTGTGCTCCATTTTAGGAGATCAGATATCTCTTATCAACACAATAAATTAACAAAAATACAAGGCGCTTTGCTCGCACCATGACAGCTTTTCCGCCAGTCACAATAATTATTTTATTACAAATTGTACACACATTTTACACAACTGAAGAGACCAGAACCGGATTCACGTCACAACGTTGCACATTACGAAATTTATTTATTACGATTTCAATAAAAACTCACGGAAAAATCCGGTAAAATACACACGAGGCGTCTGACGTGTGTCAGCGACTATATTTGTACTATATATAGATATATTTTACTATGAGAGGTGCCACCGTCGATTTTGAGTTGGTCACGTGAGCTCGATGACTCTTAACGATGTAAGAGAAAATGTTTTGTTTCAAATGAAATGATTTTTCGTGTCTGGATTTTTTATTATAAACAATAGAAAATTAATAATTTACTAATATTTCTTCATCGTTATTCGACAAGTACATGGATAAATGGCTTTACTTTTTTTTTTCGCAGCTCGTTCCTGGTCCGCCGTTTGTATTCGGTGCGTTACTCGTAATATGTGCTCTTCTCGTAGCAGCATTCATCCCCGAATCTAGCCCGATAGTAACGGGTCCGATACATGGTCATTCGTCAACATCGCGGAGGCCATCCGGTAAATACGCATATCAAAAATGTACGTTACAGGTTTTTGCCACCTATTGCTCGGTTTTCCGGTGGTGGGTCTATCGCGATATTATTCTTTCCGTTAAGTTGGCTTTTTATCGGTGTTTTGGACGTTCATTAAAAGATCTCTCGAAAGAAAAAGATGACGGGATTACAGTAAAGACATATTCATAAAAGAAAAAAATTTCATTTTCTCAGAAAATAAAGTTTGTCCACATTAAATTGTTGAGGTATTCATTTATTGTTGTGAAAAATGTGTTTGACAATATATGAAATAACGTGTCGATGTTCAAGGTTTATAATCTTTATTATTTACTAACTCCTAGCATAACTCTTTCATTATCATGTATCATTAGTTTTTATTATTAATCCAACTCGTGCGAATTAGATTCGAAAGAGCAAATCAAGCTTCTCGAGTGACGAGTAAACTGAAATTGGAACGACTTGAACAAACTAAAATAGCATTGCGTTCGAGAATATTGAAAATCGGATCTGAGAAGAAAAAAAAAACAAAAAATCAGACAGAATCGAAATGTGCATGAATCTGAAGAAAAATTAAAAGCCGAATGAGCCGCAATGAAGCACTTCCAAGTTTTTTTTTTTTTTTTCAAAAACAACTATCATATTTCGGAGAAAAAAAAAACGAAGCATTTTTGATTTTTTGAAAAATGGAGAGTCTCGTTGATCACTCGTAACAATATCAATCCGGGAGAGAAAAACTTGGAAGCGAATTTCTCAGCGACTGAGCGTGTTTCACATTATCATATAAAATATGAAAATATCCATTGACAAAAATTCCAGGCCTCTCGCTGGACGTGCATTATGAGCCGGAAAGACTCGGCAGTAGCCGAAGTAAGGTCGGGCCTCTATCAACTCTCGTTGACAATTGCAATTCTGCCGCGCTCTAGCCGAAAGCAATGAAACGCGACGAAAAGCAGATCGGAGCAGCGAGAATCGGTCGGGGCCGTACTCGCAGTCACAATTCCAACCGTGAATCACTTTGAGGAACAAGCGTATCCTGCCAAGAGAAGAAATTCTACGAATATGGAATCCAAGAGAGAGAGGGAGAGGGAGAGATAGAGATAGAGATATAATCAGAGAAGACGTTGTTGAGGCTGCGTCTTCGAACGGCCAAATCACACTTTTCCCGGAGTGTTCTCGTTGATAAGAAAACGAGAAACAAAATTAATGAAATAGAACAAAAGAACACACAAGAAAAATCGATTGATATCCTACCTGCGATGAAAGTGAGGATCGGACCATTTTGCAAAAAATGAACATATTTCGACGAGAAATCTGCGTTCGTGTCGTCGTTGATTTCCGATGACTTTTCTTCTTTTTTTTTTTTTTTTTTTCTTTTTCTTTTAATATATAGTCGTCGCGTGAACGCTTCCACGGACTCGAGGAAGCAACCTTTCAAGGCTACTTTCTCGAGAAAGAAACTGTTCAATGGTCTTTCTCGAGGCTTTTAGATCTCGATTTACTCTCGTATGTAAAGCTTTGTAGCAACAAGAGAACAAGGGCCATAGCTGGGTAAGCAGACTACAAAGTGTCTTCAGCAAGTTTTTCAATTGCACTTTGACTGTTGTTCCGTCACTTCGAAACTTTTTGTTTTTATTTATTTTTTTTTCGCCAAAATCATAACCCCGCAAGTAGGGTAAAAAAATGTGTACTGGAAAAAATAATGCATTAACCATCAATTTTTTAATACGTCAGAAAAATAATCTTTCACCATACCTCCGCAAAAAGTTCAACTTTCCGTTTTACGAAAGTCAAATTTTTCGCGAAGGTGTGACAAAAATAGTATAAATACGCTACACGTGATTGAAGAAAGACTATCTCAAACCGCGTGCTTGCCACTTGACAATTTTTCCCACGATTTGAAATAATCTAATATCTTTACCTAGCAGCAAATATAAGCTGATTTTTTTTTCATCACTCATTGCAATGGAATGATTGATAAAAACGCCCGTGCAATAACAAAACTAATGCATC
Organism: Campoplex capitator; assembly: GCA_037576405.1. NCBI lineage: Eukaryota > Metazoa > Arthropoda > Insecta > Hymenoptera > Ichneumonidae > Campoplex > Campoplex capitator. The sequence goes on along the minus strand of JARBWI010000010.1, from coordinate 4,976,894 downwards.
ATCATTTTTGCCCAAGTTTTCTTATTATTTATATATATTTTTTGAACTACCGATAAGTTTGTATACTTCTTAAATCAAAGCTCGATTCTTTAAAAAAGAGTAAATCAACGATGGAGCTAATTGTGTGTGCTTGATGTGCGCTAATTGTTTATAATTTTGTATCGAGTTAGTTCGATGGAAGGAAGGAAACAAAAAAAAAATTATTCTTTAATCAAAATTTGTTTTTGGAGGGACAAACAACAGTTGAAGAACAATAATTGGAGGCATTTTCAATATGTTTATCCGAACGTGGTCTTTATTAGCCAAAAGCTCAGTCGATCGTCGAGATGATTCGGGTTTTGGTAAAAAAAAGAAAAATAAATAAAAAAAAAAAAAAAAACAAACATTAGAACTATGGAGAAAAAAAAACTAGAATGTTAATGACAGCGAGAAGAGCGAGAGGGAGAGAGACAGGATGAAAAGACGAAAGAAGAAGTCTTTGTAAGTTGACGGAGCTTTGTGTTTCTCTCTTGTAATTTTCGCTATTTCTCGGAAGCTTTGAATCGAAACGACGAAAAAAAAATAAAAAAAAAAAGAGAAAAATGAAAGATAAACTACACATCTACAAACTGATAACATTAACTTGCTTGCCAAGTGCACGGTGCAGTTAGCATGTGCGTGAATGATAGTGAGCGAATGATTTTTTGTTGTTGTGTTGTGTTTTTTTTGTTTTTTTTTTCTTCGGATTAAGCGAAAACAGTATTTTCACTAGGCTAATAAACTTTTGTCGAAGTCAGTCCGAGCGAAATCTGGATGATATTAAAAGAATAATCCTCAGGGATGAAATAACGAGTCGATAAGCCCGGTGGTGAGAGGAAAGATAGATTAGGAATGGGCAAACTCGACGAACCTGGACGATGAAAAAGTAAACGAGAGAAAATGCGCGTTTCAAACCAAAGAACGATTATAAACGGTGGATCGGATCGCGATGACGAGGCTAAATGCAAGTGAGGCGTAGAGAATTTGTTAAAACCGTGGGACTGGCTGTTAATATAAAACAACACATACTGACGCTTGTCAATTGCCATGTTGAGCTCTCGCTCATGGGGGTAATCGCTCACATTTCCATTCTCCGAAACAAAACAATACAAAAAACGCTAAAAAGATACATAAATATTAAAGAAAGTTTCAGACGACAATCGTTTCTTACGTTATTCGGAAAAAAAATGGTCCGCGAGCGACTATTCTCACGAGTGAAAAATCATTTTCCCTTCCCCACCTATACAATGCAGCGATTAATGTAATTTCTTTTCAACACCCCCCCCCCCCCCCCCCCCCCCCCCCCCTCGCCCCTCCCTCTCTTACTGATAGATGTAAAAAGAATTCCGCTTCGAGATGATTCCCAAGAGTGAGACAAATCGTATGGGAATGTACGTGAGGGTCAAACGAGTCGTTTTAATTATGTTCCTTGTGCGAACGAGAATGGACTAAGAAAATGAGTTTATTAATACGCAGCTGTACCATAAAGAAAAAAAGAACGAAAATATTATATATTGAAAAGAAAAATAATAGTTGTACCGTGAATAACATCACGAGCAAGCTGGATGTGACTCTTTGTAATTACATAGAAAAAAGGATAATTAGAGAGAGAGAGAGAGAGCGAGAGAACGTGTGTGTCTGAAATAGAAAGAGAGAGAGAAAGAAAGAGAAGTTGTATAAGGATTTCCAGAGTAAAAGAGGGAGAGAGCGAGGGGTGGATGCGTCTGCTCCTCTATAGTTCAACGCTTAACTCTGCGCAGAGGTAAGTGAAAGTGTAAATGTACCGATAACAAGAACGTTGTATGACGACCGATAATATGATCTACTAATAAAAAAAATAAAAAAAATTATTTTTAAGATAAAGGAACACTTAGTTTATGCTGTTGGAAGTTTTAATCAAAGCCCTCCGACATTTTATCGATTTGCCTGCAAGATTAGTTCAGTCTAATCTTTTCCACTCGCAGAAATTGCTGATTTTAGAGAGCAATCAGATATATTGATCTTTTGATTTTTCATAGGAAAACCCATTGACCTGTTAGAATCTATTCAACATCGAGAGCCCCACGGTTCGAAATTCGCCTTCAATGGATGTGAAGAATAATAATTTATGGGAAATTAACTTCGTAACTATTTGCCAAAAAAAAGGCATTTGTGATACCAGATTTTGTATATTCCGAAGTCTGTAAAAACGTGTGGCGTATAAAAAAAAAAAGAAAAAAAAATCAGAACTATTTATCGAAGGGCTAAAAAGTTTGGATCTTTTTTCTTTTTTACTTCAAATAATCATAGATTTTTCATCCAATTCATGAAAAACATCCACGAACATATATTTATTTATGTTAACGAGTATTCTAGTGATAAAAATAATGGATTCAGTCATGTATTCATTGGTACGCTCAAAGTGTTCGGCGACATAGTCCCAAGAATAGAACCGCTCTGTTGCCAAAGTTCAATAGCTTTGTTCACGATTACTTCGGAAGTTTCTTCGTTTATCTGAAGAAATAAAAATAGATAATTTCTTTCTCGCGATGAATAATAAAAGAAATACCCCCGTTATTGTTGAGCTGAAAGTAGAACTTACGTGGGTTATCGTATCTAATATTCCTTCAACGGTATCGCATCTGAAAACCAAACGTCTGAGAGTCGTGAGAATGACGACGGCGACGAAAACCAAAATTTTGTAAGCTCCAACCGCGATTTTGTCCCAGATTCTGAAACACAAGGGGTTTAATCGTTATGAAAAATGAAATAATAATTATAATTGTGGAGAATTAAAGATCGTTAAGAATCATCTTCAAAAAAAAATATTCGTCTCTCACTTCGGTAAAGATCCGTCGCTTATATTGCCAGCGAAACATGAACAGAACCAAAATTCAAAAGGCACGCTCTGCAATGCCTCGAGTTTCACTAGATGCTTGTAGAGACCCGAATCTTCACGTTCCAGCAACGAAATCGTACATTCTTGAAGTCTCGATACGTCGCGACAAAATTTTTGTACGTGATCTAAAAAACCACTGAGAAGCCAGTACATATCCACGAGACGATCGAATTCATGATCTCCCTCAGTTACGTGCCACAAGCTCTCTGCTATTTTGCTCATTGCTCTACAATCCAGGAAAAAAAATACAAACAATCATGTTGAATACAATAATATTCACTAAGTTCGTGAGTCTTTAAAGGTTTTTTTAAAAAAATCAAAAAAAAAAAAAGATTCCTCAAAGAATACTTTGCTCAGATTTATGATTTCTCAGAAATATTATCTAAAAGTAATTTTAAAATTTCGAAAATAGTTAAACCTTCATAAACATGTGTCCGGGTGTAATTTATCGTCAAGCGATTAGCTATATTGGCATTAACAGCAGTTTATCGCAAACCTGAATAGCGGAGTTTCAAGCTGACTGGTCATATCAATTTTTGCACGTCTCGTTCTGAGAAGCCACATTGTCAAATAGACCTGGTGAGGTTTGGTCCCCTCCTCCATGATTTTAGCGACTTTGAGAGCATTTCGCAGATCTTCAAACTCTATGCGTCTCTGCGTACTGACAAAATGTTGACTCTCCGCATAAACAGGCGTTACTCCTAACAAGATCTTCCATAGGAAATTCCTGTGCATCGCCGGCACTGTGAAACGTAGACAGAATTGCTTCAGCTTTGCTTTATCAAACGGACGTTCCTTTAGCAATATTTCGAGCGATTTTTTTTCCTCCACACTACGAAATCCCACCTGTTCATAATTTAATTTTCGTCATTTCTAAGCCCTAAATTTGACACATTTGAAAGTTTGCGTCGCTGAACCCAAAGGTCATTTTGTTCACTCAATAATAACAGCACTCGTGTAATTACTGATTTTTAATATTCGAGATTAAAATTAATAAATTATGAAAAAAACTTTTCACCTTTTCGTAATAGGATGAACGGAAATTTCGTTCATCAGTCATGCCGATGCAGAATTGTCATTATTTCCTATTCGTCCTGCTTCAAAATCGAACTTCTGGAAAATATTTCAGATATGCCAATTCGCGTCAACGACGAAATCCAACGATCGAATACACACATGTAAATTTATATCAATTAAATAAGACATTAACGACTCTCGTGTGTTATTATCGGCCCTCAGCAATGACCCCGGTGTCACCACGGCTCAGGTCACGTCATTTGTTCTTTTTTTTTTTTGCGCTTTTGACTATTTCACAGGAGACGTGAGGTTAGTCTGGTCATGGTTCGGTGTTACCGTTCGCCCTCCTATCATTCCCGCGAATACCGCGAATGTATCTTCTGAATCTATATATATGCAACTTATAATTGGCGGCAACAACACTATTCTTGAATGGAAATAAACAATCGGAGTAATCCGGTGGTGTAAAAATCTCGTGTCGATACGTATTTACTTTACCACTTTGCGAACAGAAATGAACATTTTTTATTATCATTCGACAGTTGTATGAATCATATACAAAAGACTTTATGACAAGGAAACAATTTATATTGTTGAGTTCTTTTCATGCAAGACTTTCTTCTTCTACTTAACCCTAATACTTCTTGTGTTTCTGTCTAGAGTTATTGATGCGCAATTTATTCCAACAATAACAATAATTATTTCAATTATTAATCGATTCCCAAAAGAAAGGTGAGAAGTAATTTTTTGAACTTTCCTAATCTGTTCTCCATAGCAATAGCAATTTTGGAAATAAAAAATATTGACCTTTATTTATACTACTTATTCGCAGTACATCAGTATTACATTATCAATAAACCTGTCATTGCCTAAACTTGAATAAACTATGCCCCAGCAATAGTGGTAGTCAAAAAGGAAAAAAAAATTATTTTGCTCGTATACTATAGGGATCTGACATGGAGGCGTGGCCAAACTGAAAATGGCGTCAATAAGGGTACAAATATACATGTATGTGTCACATCTATAAGCGTCGTGCGAGTGGTTAGTCGTCCGTGTGCGCCCTCGTTTAGTTCAAAATTCTACACCAGATGTCATGATCTTTTGTCAGATCCCGCAATAGGAAGATATAAAATTGTCGGTGTTTGAATACAAATCGCCACGTGCAGTTCTATACGTTCTAGAGAACGCGGTAATAGTATCTACGAGCGTACAATGTACACTTTACATTTTGAGTAGCAAAGAAAAAAAATGATGAGCGACGAACCGATAAATGCGAACATGTCCGAAAAGGATTCAGCAAGTCTCTGTACACTTTGTGTATTAGAGACAAGTGTAAATGTTTTCGAAAATTTTTCTTCGAGTTTGTCCCTCGATACTCAAACGCCGTCGTCGTTCAACAACAAGGGAATAAACTTGGCTACTTTACAACAGAGTCAATTGAATGTCGTTGAGGAAAACATGAAAGTAGAAAATGATTGGCGAAAATTCGATTCGACAATTATCGAAAATACTGAACAGAGTATGATGATGAACGACAAAAAGATATTCAAGTGGACAGAAAATCAGCTAGGAAAAAATGATGACCCAGAATCAACAGCGAATAATTGTCCTCAGAAAGAAAATAATGCTACAGCGATTTCGAAATATTGTGAAAATTTTTTCAAGTGTTTTCAAAAAACTCATAAGAATGATCCATCATTTTTTAATGAGTCATCGTCTCAAAAAAATGGGCAAAATAGGACTGAGCAATCGCAGGAGCAGTCTATGGTTTTTTCTTTATCGAGTATGAGTCAAATGTTGTCTATGGAAATTGGCATTGTGCCAAAAATATCCCAAACCTTTATTGACAAAATCATTAATGATATGGACGACGATTCGATACAAAGCCCAAAAAATATCAGCGGATTACACAGTATTGATAAACTTGTCAATGAGCAGCAGCAAGTAAGACTTCTTTTTATTTTCATGTAAATTTAAAAGCATTCTTTGCACAGTTGTAAGTGGTTATAGTCAAACAAAAAGTTGAATTTATTTAAAAAATGATCGATCGAAAATTGGTAAGTCTAAGAAATTATAAATGTATGTATTCAAAGAAAAACAAATTCAATGCAAAAAAGTTTCAGCGACTCGTTTATAACTAAATTGATAACTGTTTGAACTGTTCCTCAATAAAAAGTGTGATAGACAAAAAAATGAGAATATTTCTGCACATTTTTTCAGGTATCGATCTTGAAGACATCAACACAGACTGCGAGCGATGTAACAAACACTGAAAATGTAGTCTCAACAACGAATTCATTGCTTGAACCGAAGAAAAACTTTCAATCGAGAGTTACTAATGGCGAGAATCATTTGAAAAAAGTACAATTCTCTTATGAGTACGATGTCAGGAATATCTCTCCAACCGAAACGTTAAAACGAAACAAACATAATGACGTAATCGAGGAAGCTACAGCTACCCCAAAAAAAAAGCCGAAGATCATTTCTCATGAGGTTCTGAAAATTCCACTAAAGCACATTTCACTCGATCATGAGCATCCTGTATTTGGAGATTCAAAAGAGCATATAAACGAAAAGGGCGATATATGCAACAAAAATGATCAGGGAAATGAAATTTGTTTGAGCATTGATCGATCGAGAAAAAAAATCAGAAAAGTTGAAGAAGAAACAGATGTTAAAGGAGATTCTGAGAAAGCCAATACCACCAGAACCGGAGAAGCTCTTCAAGATCTCTCGAAGCTCTCTCCTTCCTCTCTCAAAAAGTCCTCCCCTAAAAGAGTTTCAAAGTTGTTGATGCTCCAGCGTAGTATAGATGAAAACTCGATACGCCTTTTAAATCAGGCCAAAGAAATGAAGAAACTCAGGTAATCTTCACTGAAATTATCATTTTTGTTTTGTATTCGTTTTTCAATTTACGTACACGAAGCACAACTTTTATTTATCCAAATATATTTATATAAATTTTATTGCTCGACCATAATTAATCATGATAAATGAATATAAATGAAAATTAGTTCTTTCATTGATGAGCTGCGAAGGAATTTTGGAAGCAAAAAAACTGCAGAAACTGATGTTTCTCTGACAAAACGGAAAACTGTGAAGAAGGAATTTGTTTCAAGATGCACTCAGACAGCCGATTCACATCCTATTATAATCGATGTAGACGATCCGACGACGCCTGCAATACCGTCTGTTCTGACCGTCCCAGCGACGAATGTGAAATCGTCGGACAAAAATAATGATTCACGCCCGAATGTTGAGCAAGAAACTAACAAGTTCCGTCGTAACTTGTTCCATTCGGTTGTATTGAAAAATGATCAAAATACTGTACCTACATCAATTACCAGTAAATGTCATGATACGCTGAAAACACTTCCTTCTGCCCCGGGAAGAAATGATCATCAATTATCTGTCAATAAGACTTTACCTATTAAGACAGCGGAGAGTCAGCAAAAACCAAATTCGTTGGTTCAATTTGATCCATACTATAATCCGTTACGTCCACGAAGATGGCCAAGAAATCGAAATAATCAATCAGTATTGAGGCCAAGCAACCAGGCTAAGAAAACGGGAAGTTACTTCCCACCCCTTCCAATCGTTATCAGAAATGTAAAATCTACAAATGTGACTCAATAATTCACAAATTAATTTCATTCTTCAACGTCGAGCCATCATTTGGATTCTCCACTATCATTAAGCTCAATCTCGTTTTTGTCTATATTTTTAGATCCCCAAATGATAATAATCGTGATAAACTTAACGACGTTTCAAATGGCTGCGTCGCTAGTCACAACCGCCGGACTTTGATATAAAGTTCGAGAATCAACAATTGTGATATTCTTTGAAACTGGGAATCGCGTAGTATTTTTGTTACACTCGACACAAGTGGTCGTAAATCTCTTGTTATTTTTCTACGATAAAATATATTACATTGTTTAAATACGATATCAAGTGTTTCAACTAAGTCATTTTGTCACTCACCAGGGAACAAAAAAAATCTCACCAAAAAATTGACAATGAAATATTTGCAAGGAAATTCATCATTTTTACACAAATAATATAGTCATCGTTAGTAGCTATTTGTGTTTTTCAATCTACCTTCTTTTCGTTTTGATTTTCAGGCAATTTATAGAAAAGTTAATTTTTTCATATCTTCTGGCTGTAATCAAAATATTGTATTCTCAATCCCATTGGAGATCATCAAATATCTTTCTGTGTAAGTTTCCTTGCAGATATAATAGATGATTCAAATTATTATTGAAAAATAGTGACACGCGGCTTATGGATCCTCTTTTTTTTTTTTTTGCGAATTATCGTGTTTCATATCACTTTGAAAAAAAAACTACATCGAGACGACTTTTTAAAATTATGCTCGATTAGTTTGGCCCCTTCCCGCGCTTATTGAGGGAGGGGAGAATTTCAAAACGCGTCAAACCCGCCAAACCCTACAAACAACAACTCGTAAATCTACGTATTTCGTATTCATTTTCTACAAGCAGTAAATAACGTAATAAACTGTGAATTTGTGGAAAACAAGCGGAAAAAAAAGATCGCTCAATGAAATGCAAATTGTCGAAGCAACGTTTGGGATATTGTTAGCCAAAGAAGTCCACAAATAGATTCGATATGTGCGAGAATTACATAACCAACAAAAAGACTCCTCTGAGAAACAGTAAATCGGCGAACAAACCCTTCCGCTCACCTTTGACTACAGTTATAACACCAAAGAACAATGAGAGCCCGAAAAATATTTCTTCTTCGATCCAATCTCCGCTAGAGTGAGTCTACAATTTCGTAAATAATCTTTTGTACTGAAATTTTCCAAAACATCAGAATAGTCAATTATATCGATTTCATTTTTTATTGTAATCGTTAGGAAAGGCGCGACGCCCAAACGTTCGATTATTAGTCAATGTCGTCAACCGATCAAAAGACGACGAATTGATAATTTGGCGATATGCCATCTGTCAAAATCGAAAGTTGACGATGAATTTTCTACGGATACTGAAATCGCTGCTTTAGAGAAAAGGATTAGTGCAAAAAAGAAGCAACGTGATAATCTTAAACGATCATTACAATACATCGGACAGGTATCAATTATTTTCAAATTCTCTATCACAATTTAGCATTGTTACACAAATACACTGAACACGTCTCAAGATTTCAAATTTTTATTCATTGGGTCATACTTTCTGTCAACTGACACAGGCTCTCATTGAAATAATGCCAATATACTCAGAGTAAATTTCTTATAAATAAAACCAAAATGAAGAAATTAATTTAGTTTCCCATTCTCTAAACGACAGCTTTCCGTTTGGGACCACAATCTTTTTTTCTTGTACTTGTTTTCATGCCTATGTTACGATTTTGCAGCACAAAACGGAAGACCTGTTGATTCAAATTAACAAATGGAGAACCGCTACTAAAGAAGCTCTGTTTGAATTTCACAAAAGCATCCGGGAGAAGTCTTCGGATAACGTAACAATGAAACAAGTTCTTGCAATGCTTGACATCTCTGCAAAAACAGTGGAATTCACCGAAGATGAGGATGATGCGACTTAGATGAGAAAAACTTATCATTTTTTTTCATCAATAAACCACTTTATTAAAGATAATATATAACCAACTACGTTTTCCTTAAGTCCTAAGAAAAGAAAGTGTATCGTTTGTACAACAATAACGATTTATTTAGCGACAAACGTGATTACAAAGTTAATAAATTTATTTTGAATACAAATGCTCAATATTTATGTGGTCTGAAGGGGTTATTAGGGTCAAATATTTTTGGATCTTTGGCGTATTTAACATCCTTCTGGTAGTATCCCATTAAACCTGGAAAAATCAATCTCAACGTTACGATGCATCAAAATTCCTTTTTTTTTTTAGTACAACATAATAGTTATTCGAAGGGCTATGCTATGAACGTTAAATGATTGTTTATAGGATCTGGAAACTGAATATTTATGGGTGGATTAAACAATTTTGAAAATAAAGATCTTTTTCATTGAAGAAAATATTGCTGCGATTCAGTGACACAAATTTCAATATCATAATTCAAAGAATTTAGTAGCGCATTGGGAATGAAGAAAAATAATGTACCTGCGTTTTGAGCTTTTAAGATCTCATTCTCAACCTTTTTTTGTTTCGCTTCGCACAAGCCTGTTATGTGTTTCCCATAAATTCTGCCAGTGTAGACACTTTGGAACTGCGACAAAAGTCTCACATTTTTGTAGTCTGGTATAATGTTGAGTTTGCAGAGAATACATTGCTGTTGCTCCTTCTTGTACGGATTTTCCATCGCAACTGGCTTTGATCAAGGATACAGAGGGATTAAAAATTAAGATATTGCATTGGAATGCACAGCGAGCTTAACAAAATACCGGTAGGTGTCCATAACCTCACATTTCTGTGAACGAACAACAATTACGTACCTCATCACTTGTTGCAGTGCCATCGAAAGTTTTTGAATCGACAGCACTTCCAATTGAACGATGTAACGTAAACAACGACCTTTCTGTGATGAAATTCGGTTAATTATGATTTTTTTATATTTATCAATATTGATGCAGTGAATTACTATTCTTACTTGTCAACTTATCAACACCACGCATTATATGTGCAGCCATTTTTCAATTTTTTCAGATCACTTATTGCTCACACAAGCTGCGAAATTTAAAAGATTATTAGCTGTTGTTATTTTTTGTTAAAAGAGAAGACACTCTTTTTTTTTTTGTTTTTGGTTAGGGCTGACTGCAGGCGCTGTCCTCGGCGGTCGCGAGCGCTCCTGTCAGTAGCGGGCAACGAAAACGAACTTGATGATTCGAGCGCGAAAATATTTACAAATTAATATGAATTCAACTTTCAACTAAAGCATTCATCATCATGCATGCATTATCCGGAAACCAATTTGACATAGAAAAGAAACCGAGATCCCCATATTTTTGTACCGAATTCATAAAGAAAAAACAAATTATGTTAAAACGGGAATAATGTCATGAATAGACCTAAATATGCTAAAACTTTTAATTAAACATTACTTATTTCCAGTTAATATACGTTTAATTCGATCGACACAATTCATGTATATCCAAATAAAATATTACTCTCTACTTCGGGTTGCCATTTTGTTTGAACAAATGTTCACCACTAGTTCGCATGCAAATCTCGTCTCTGCAAAAATTAGTTACATCTTTATAAAATAGTAATTATGACAGAAGGAATAGTAATCATCTCGAGTTATCTGCAGTAACCACAAGATCCAAGTGTCCAAATATATAAATTCATTTGTACGTCTATTTTTCAAAAAACAATTCGAATGTCAATGTATGAAACTGTGAGGAGCTAACACTAGAATAGTAGTAGGAAAAAAACGATTGAAATTTGATCAGAGAGTCGTGTGCTCCGATTAAGAGAAAAATGCTACCGCAAAGTGATTACGATGTGATTCGATACAAGGCGCAGATTCCGTACAAATACTTGCAATGTCTCATGGATGAATAAGCGGCAGGTGTTACGTGTTGGTGAAAGAATTAGTTAGCTCGTCGATAAAGAGTGATCGTAGAACGAGCTTAACCTCTTTCGGGATTCGGGATTGTGAAATCTAAGGGGTACTCTGAGAATCGGCATTGAGGGGAAGAAATGCGATGTCTGGAGCTCGAACTATTTGGTTAAATAAATAATTGTTCCTCGAGGATGTTGGATCTCGAGAGTTTAGTAAATTTTTTAAGTCAACAAATAAACGAGATTGGACGATGGTGGTGGTGGTACGTCATGGAAATATCCTGGCAATTGATTGCTGGTGTTATAGCATATTTTATTGTTTGCGGCATTCTTTATGCCCTGATGAAAAGAGTGAGCCATCGAGCTTGGCAATTGCCTGGCCCACCATCCAGAATTCTCCTCGTTACAGCTCATCCGGATGACGAAATTATGTTCTTCGGTCCCATGCTGTATTCGCTTGTCAATCTTACCACCACCAAAATTTATCTTCTGTGCTTCACGATCGGTACTTTTCTCACATTGTTTATCATTTGAAAATGCTATTAAAGTCTGCAACACCGGAACATAATGGAACCTTTTTTCAAGATACTGTTTATAATTCTCGTTAAAATTCCTTTCTTGACCAAGCGTCTCCATGAGTTTTTGAAAAACTCAAACAAAAGTGTGCTCCACTGTCGAACAATAAATTGAGTTACATTTCGTTCCAAATTCCAATATTATGCTCAGTTTTTTTTTTTTCTAAACAAAGCCTTATTATCGTTCAATACCTTTTCAAAAGAACACATATCGATCCATGTACGGAAGTGCGTTTGTAGGTGGAGACAAAAGAAGGAAGGAAGAGTTATGGTCCTGCACCAAAATTTTGGGCATCCCAGAATCTGGTGTCACTATTTTAATGTGAGTCATCTGCTTATTGGAACGATTGTAACTTTCAAGAAAATTTATAAATTTTTTGAATTATTTTAAGGACTGCGAATTATTGAAACATCTTCAAAATTGTATAATTCTGAAGATATTTATGTTTTTCAGGAATTCAGAGCTACCTGATGATCCCACAGTACAATGGTCGAGCGACGTAGTGGCTGAAAAAATATTGCAACACATAGAAATGTATAAAATAAATGCGGTCGTGACTTTCGATAAGCACGGAGTAAGCGGTCACAAAAATCATAAATCTCTTTTCTATGGCATTGCCTTATTGTGCATAGAAGGAAAAGTTCCATCCTGTAAGTTTCTCAACTCCGTGTCGCCATTTCGATATTCTACATCGGCTACATTCTTGCATGCGAATACCAGGTCCCAATTTTTATAGGAGTTAATTTTAAATTATAGCTGTTTCTCTAGCTCGTGAAACACTGCTGGAGTTCAAAATTTTTATCATCGAAGATATCCAGATTTAAACGCAGACAAGTTAATCAAATTCTAATGTTTCCAAGAATGAAAATGGAATGGGAAATGAAAATATAAATCTAATCACAGTCAGGGGGAAAAAGTGTCAGCGAATTAAATTTTCGTACTTTGTTTCATAGGATTTTTTAAATTATCGAAATTTTCGAACTAGAAGAGGAAGGATTTTGTTTTGGGTTTCTTTTGTTTTTTTTTTTCTCGAAATTGAAAATGACCCATCAAGTCAATTTTTATCAAAACATTTGATCGAATAAAAGTATCCATCCGAATGAATAAGAAGTTTATGTATTATTATAAAAAATAAAATGAATGTATTTTATTTTCAGTCGAAATTGAAGTAATGCTTAAATTTCAGATTGTAAATTATACATATTGGAGTCCGTTAATATATTTAGAAAATATTCTTGGCTATTGGATCTTCCCATAAGTTTGATGTCATCTTCGTACTGGTATTTAGTTACTTACGAGCAACGAAAACTACTCAAAGTAAGTCAACCGCAGACGCAGCCAGCCAACGGCTATGCAAAAAAAACTATTATCGATATTGACACACAATTAAGTTTTCATTGCATTTATAATTATTACTAGAGGAGATAACGTCCTATGAATTTCTTGCAGATTGATAAGTTAATTGTAATTATGTGTTTTATTGAAGATCGGTGACAAATAATTTAAAAAAAATAGCAAACAAATGTAGAAAGTTGCACAAATCGATCACTCATAAGCGACTTGTTATTTCAATTGAAATTGAGCTGTTCACGACTTTGACATTAGAGACGGTCAGTTCCGTTTCAAGTTTTTTTTTTTTTTCGTTTCGTACAAAGTAAAATATAAAATTTTCAAATATAGAAAATAAAAGTGTAATTCGAATACCGACGTAAGACTGACACCAGCATCATTTTCAGAAAGCCATGGCTGCGCATCGTTCTCAATACGTTTGGTTCCGAAAATTATACATGATTTTTTCACGCTACACGTTCATCAATACGCTGCAAGAGGTGAACGCTCTGGATTTAGAGTTGGATCTTCAATTTGAGGATGATTAATATACGAGTACGAGGAAATACGAAGAAAAAAAACATTTGAATATTGTACAGACCAAAGTTATCTTAACGAGAACAATTTGTACATAGCCAATAAAAAGTTCTTTATCAAAAATTGTGGAGAATTTTGAATAAATTGATTTAACGCTTGAAATTTTATTCAAATATTGGTAATTATTCATGCCCCATCATAATAACATGAATTATGATGTTTTTTCCTAATGGAAATGCCTAAAAAATTTCTCGATACCGGTTATAGGTGGAGTCCAACTTCCGAATAATTACCTCACAATCATTATTTGTATCACCAAATTTTCGAAAAGATTATATTTCAACGTACGCTACAAACGTTTCTACATCTATTAATCTTATTGGGCTTACGGTAATAAAAAAAAAAATCAAATTTCAGCGTTTATAGCCATCGTCGATATGCCAGTTTAATCCCGGATGAACTTGTACGATAGACACGTGTGATTATAAATAATCGCTCGTTATTTAGAAACAATCAATTACAAATATTTTCATAAACATAAAAAAAAATGGACTGTTTTCACTCGATTTTCGTGCTACGTTATGTAGCAAAAAATGTGATTAAGGAGGATGGCTACATACGACAATATGAAAAGAATTTAATAAAATTTAGTGATAACATTCTTTAGCATCAAATGCAATGAAACAAATTTTTTCAAATTTTTCGTCTACATAGTTGTCGAATAATTGGAGTTTACAATATGCAAAAGATATACCTATATATATCAGAATCCTATGCTTACGGGTGTAAACTCTAGTGTTAAATTACTCGAAAACTATGTAGAAGAAAAATCTTGAAAAATTTCTATATTCATAATTAATCCAAAAGAATATGCTCACGAAATTTCATTAAATTCTAATCATTTCGAATTTTCCTATGCTTCTAACATGTCAAGATTGTTGTGTGTAGCAAACCTCCTTAAACAAAATAAAATCTATAAAAATTACGATTTAAACAATATTCGAGAAGGTCCATAAATTAGTATGGAAATTATAATATTAAACAATAGTGAAACGAAGAAACAGAAAAAACAAAAAATTTCTGCACTTTTTTTTGGAATGTTTTAACGGCTGGTGGCGAAGTCACACATATAATACGAGTTGACCATTGATTGTACACAATTTTTTTCCCTATACATTATTTATATATATATTTACATACATGGATATTTGAATGTATGTAAAATAATATAATTCTATGTATTTTCTCGCAAAAATTTGAGCGAACGCGAATCTAATGAGTAAGAGAGACAGAAAGAGAGAGAGAGAGAGAGAGAGAGAGAGAGAGATAGAGACTGAATACTGTAATCGTAATTTTTCAAAAGTTATTCAAATATTTGAGAAGACTGTTTATTACTACATCAGTATTTTTAAACCTTTTGGCACGCCATAAAATCGAAATTTCGAATAACGAAACATTGAACATTGGTCACTCTTTGAAACGAACATCAGATACCATTTTCAGTAAATTCATTCGTCCTACTCGTCAAACAAAGTGACGTATCATTTTAAAACGTGTAGAATAAATTATACATTCTTTTTTCATACGTGCGTGATGTATCAATTCTACGCAATTTTACAATACAACATTAGAAATTATTGTGCTCGGCTTAATTCGTGTTAAGGAGGCTGGCTACATACGACAATATGATAAGAATTTAATAAAATTTAGTGACAACATTCTTTAGCATCAAATGCAATGACACAAATTTTTTCAAATTTTTCGTCTACATAGTTGTCGAATAATTGGAGTTTACAATATGCAAAATATATACCTATATATATATCAAAATCCTATGCTTACGGATGTAAACTCTAGTGTTAAATTACTCGAAAACTATGTAGAAGAAAAATCTTTAAAAAATTGTATATTCATATTTAATCCAAAAGAATATGCTCACGAAATTTCATTAAATTCTAATCATTTCGAATTTTCCTATGCTTTTAACATGGAAATATTGTTGTGTGTAGCCAACCTCCTTAATATCTCGCTTTACATAAATGCAATATTGTTTTAAGAATTTGAGGGAAAAAAAAAATACGCAAGAGGAAAAGAAATATAGAGTACAGTCCTCTTGTTAATTCTGAACGATTGCACTGAACAATGGCGTTTCGATATATCTATATATATATGTTTATGTATTTATGGTAATAGATATTGCAGATCATATCGGACCAGGAGCAGAGATTAATTTGTACTTGATATATTTTAGCCCCGATGTTGAAGTCAGTATCATAAGAATGCAACAAAAAATAATTTATAAATACTCGCTGTTAGCATAATTTTTTTGAATTTATGAATTACGCTTTTTTTTTACTCAGTCAATATGTGGATTCGTTACGAAAACCCCAAAAATTTTCATTTATTTTCATTACCATCAAATATATTAGCGCGAAACTAAAAAAATTTGTTTTGCTCCAATGATGCAAACTTCAACATAAATCGTAGCCACTTTAGGGTTGTTTTGAGCCCAATCGAGTCGATAAATTATTGAGTTTCACACGATTAAGAAAAAATATGCATGCGTGCGCTTCGTATCGAATTAAAAAAAAAAATAATTATCACAAACAATCGAACCGAACTGCACATCAATCGATGATTAAAATTTTTTAAATGTGCGCTTGAAAATCTTGAAATTTGAGGCTGCTGGCAATTCGAGGCAGTTCAAGATAATTTACAATTTAAAAAATTGTCGCTCGCTGATACATGATAATCAAACTTGTAGTGCGAAAAAAAATTAAGTCATTTTATACATTCGGTATGAATAAGACGAGTAAAAGAATAGATAAAAAAAAAAAAAAAACGGCTAAGATCATTGCTCCGGGGAGAAACTTATTAATTAATGTATGAATCGATGATCAGGAAAATGATTGGATTGCGACCCAATTTGACAGGTTTCTCGCACTATGTTTGTACGAAGGCCTTGTGAAATAACTTTAGCATTACGAAACGAAGACGAGATTGGCCCGCAAGCTGGAAGTTGTTTTGGATACACAAGAAACTCTGACCCAGATAACCAAGACGCGCTGGAACTGCTACTGCTTTGTATGTCGCTATAAAGATCTATATTCGCCGTTAGCAAGTGACTCTATTCTGCGATCATAAATAACGTTAGAGTGCTGCGATATGCAGTCGTCTCTAGAACGCTAGGAATCGATAATTTCTCGCACAAGCGATAAACGGTAGCGATACCGTAGAAATAAAAAAAAAAGAAAGTTTTGCAACGGTTTCTCATGCCATTTGGTCATAGTCAACATAAAGGAATTTCACAAATCAATGGCATTCTGAAGGGAAGGATTTCAGCTTCGTTCCTTTTTTTGAAATTTTTTTACAATTATTCTTCACGATCGGTATTTTATTTACAAAATTGCAGTTTACGCACATAATATGCAGGTGAATTGGAATGTTGTTTGTAGATAGAAGAACAGATATTGTTTCATGCAGGAAATATAAAAATAGAAAATAGTTAATAGAAATGGAAAAATGCTAGGAGAAAAAAAAACACAAGAATAGAATTGAAAGAATCATGGGCGAGGATGAAGTGTGGAAATATTGAAAGAGAAAAATACAAAGGATACAAGAAAAAAAATGCTTGAAATGCGAAGAAGAAGAAACCTTGACGCAAATTAATTCTCAGTGTAGAATGCTGTTGGAACAGCAGCACTGATTGACTTCATATTTCGGTCGTAACTGTGCCATTGAGTAACGCTACCTGCTAACGCTCAAAATATATGATAATAGCGACATAAAAGTCTTGGTTATCTGAGCGAAAGATGTATTACACCCCTTGTCTCAGTTAAAATTTGTAGTCAATAATAATTTGAGTAATTGGTGATCCGATGTTAATCTGAAAAAAATCTGGTATCTTCGGGATGTCATGTACGTGAATTTTGAGCAATAATTAATTTTTAACATTATTATCGTCAAACATCAGTGTTCGGTATGTTCCCAAGATTGCAGAATATTTTCCAGAAACCGATCTTCGGATCAACAATATTTATATTCTGACTAAATCAATTTTCATACTGAAAATTCATGTGTAAAACCTCCGGAATTTGTAATCAGAGAATAAAGGTTCACTATAGATTGATACAGATATGTAACAGTCTCCAAGAATGGACGGCATAGAGTTGATGGTTTCCCGCAAGATCTTTCCTTTGACGAAATAACGCATTTGCCGATAGAATCGATCGATTAAATGAATGGTTGACGATCATTTGAGTAGCTCAATTTCGAAAACTCATAAGTCCTTTCTCAATTCAGCACAGTTCGATATAATGGGCATTTCAATAGGAAATTCGAGGAATAATTTGAAGATTTAAAGTGCTCCCGTTTGTTTTCTAATGGTTTAAAATATGTGCCACGTTAAAACTCTTCTCAATTTCAATACCATTGAATTTTGTGCCGAATTTCCGATTAAAAAGCATATTTATCTGAACTCAACTTGGGTTTCTCGAGGTTTCGAATCACGCTGACTCGTTTGAGATCCACGCGAATTACGGAGAAAATGACTGAGAGGGAAAAGAGTTAGAGTCGCGGTGGTATCTATGGGTAAAAAGGATCGATGATTGGCGCATGAGGAACCTCGTCGGAAATGAAAAACATTATTTCCAAGCTTTTACGAGGGCGTCAGAGCAAAGATCTCGCGGGCCGTGTCCTAGAATCTATCCTTGCTACGATGAAGAGAGCCCAAATAAGCTCCATCAGGTTGAGGGGAATCCGGATCACCGGGATCTTGAAGATATTGAAGTTCTTGAAGCTCTTGGAACTTTTTGTGGTCGCAGATGTGTGCGTAGTTAGCGGAGAGACACATAAGATAGTGGATCAAACTTAGAACCACCAGCATCGAAGCAACCGTCGCCAAAATCATCATGACTTCAGCTTTTTCCACATAATCTTTGCAGAAGAGCTTGATGTTTTGAGCACCGCACACTTGCATGTGCTCGATTCTTGTATTATTGGGAAACATGAATCCTGTTGACAATTTTTTCATAATAATTACAAAAAACTAGAGACAAAGAAAAAATTCGTTCATATTACTTATCATTGTTCGATTATTCGATTCATTAAGAGGGAAAAAAAAATGATTATTTATTTATCTGCAATATTGTTTAAGATTTTATAGAAAAGTTTTGACAGATAATAAATCCGAATTCTGTTTTCTATTTTTTTAAATTCATTTTTATCAATATTTGATTTATTTATCTACGAGACAATTTGTATGCCGTGATGGAATTCATGAATCTAAAAAAACTTACCAAACTGGGTAAAGTTGATGCAGTCATTGAGCGACTGCACACGTGGATTGCTGCACAGCCCCCAAAAGATGGTAAATATCAGCGTCATTATAACGAGGAACGCGAAAATTAAGAGCCAAGCAAGTTGAAGGATGTACGTAATCGTAATAAACTGTGTAAAAAATGAACAAAAATGATATTTTGTTAACGATGCACAAAAATAATAATATAAATAATAATAATAATCGCAATCAGCTGGAAAAAATTGTCCAATTTTCAAGACTTTTTCTCACCACTGCGCAGGATATACGACCGCCGACTCTTGATCGCCAAGCACGATATACTTTGTGTCTCGTAGCACCTGTCGCTAAACAACCGAAGCACAAAATTGTGAATCCCAGAGCAGCCATGCTTGCTCCGATCGTTGTGAATATGAGCTGAACTGCTTCCAGCCAACCCAATCGTATGTGAAAGACCTTTGAAAAAAAATCGTTGATATTTTCATTTCGATATGATAGAAAATAATTCTAAAACGTAAACTGGTTGGAATTATTTCACGGTGCGACCAAGTTGAAAAATTGTTTTCAACATTTTTTCAAAAAAAGAAAACAACATTCTCCATTGGGTAGAATTTTTAATTTCGCATTTTTTACCTGATCCATCATAAGGGCGGATAGAGTAGCACCTCTGTACATTGTGCCACAAAATATACCGACGCCAAGACAGCACATGATGGTTGCGATAAGAGTGGCGTACGGCACTCGGGCCATGCAGTCGTTGCACACGCTACCTGTGAGAGTGAAAGATAAGTTGGAGAATTAAAAATGGCTAAAAGGACTAGATTGCAAGAAGTTTGAAAAGTCAGACTAACTGCTTCGAGACTCATCACCCAAATAACCTCCATGGAGGCTATGCTCAGAAAATCTATCAACGCTGATATTACTAGAAAAATTAGTGTTTAAAGGAACAGCAAGGTTGGTCTGAGGAGGTGCAGTCCTGAATCTGCTGTGCCTAGCCATGTGAGTGCCAAAAATTAAAAATCGAGAAAAAAAAAAAAAAAATACGATATGACGTTCGTACGAAAATTTGGAGACAATGACAAGACGGTACGAGATTGAATCTATGACTAATAAACGAGTTTGGTTGAATGAACACGTGATAAGATTAAAATTCTGACGCGTCCGAGAGGAGGAAGGGAGATTTGGATGGTATACAATACGAAGTTCGATTGGATTATTATCAGTTTCGTTTATCAGTTGTTATTTTGTTGACACTTGAGAAGAGCGCGACGCTACAAAGTTGAAATACAGGTTTGCTTTCAATAAACGATCATTCTTCCTCTTTCTTTTTGGTTATTATAAAAAGCAATAATACAAAGCAATGAAACAATAAACAAACATACCCATTGTTATTCGGGGTCGTACCAGCTGGCCCCCCTTTCGTCAAATTTTTCGTATCGTCCTTCGCGTCAATGATAGGTTACAACAAAACAAACACGGGTGTGGACAAGACCAAGCGACAAAGCCTCATCCGCGATCCCCGACAAAGCTTTCTCTACGTTTTTTTGTTTTATTTGCGTGTTTGTATCTAGTTAATTTTCAATTAGTCCATAAGTAACTCAATTGAAGGTCGACGATCGGACAGGATAGATCTCATCCCGTTCTTAAATCGCACATCCCACGCGTTGATTTTTCAACACGAATCACTGGTCACGTCACGCACACTCCGTTGCACTCTCTTTTCCCCGCCGTTACCTTCCGTTACATGCACTGTGTTTTTGTCGGACGAAGACGATGAACTCGCTACATTACTCTATTCACAGACCACGAACCGAAACGAGCAAGCACATTTTTGTCTACGAGCCAAATAAAAGTATTTGGTGATAAACTCTTTCAATTTTTTATAAAACAAATTACTCCTCGAAATAAAAATGTCAATAAAACTCGATTGTATACGAGGATTTAAAATGGCCGACAAAATATGTAACGCATGAGTGATTTTAACTGCAACGAGAGAGATAGAAGAAATGAATGTATAACGCGGTTCTGTTCTCATTCGTTTTTGCTCGAGCTGTTTATCAACAAGAATTACTACAAAGCAAGTAGTACAGTCTCGAGCTGCTAATAATAAACATGTAGTATATCGATTTTAAAATGCTCGATATATTTTGGTGTGAATGAACGATAAAATAGAATGAATGGAATCGTGACCTACAAAACTCGCATTGAAAGAGAATGTCAAATGACGTACGTCACTGATTGTGTATGTTACATGTATCCATGCAAATATCCGATTCGCTATACAGTCTTTTTCATAATTACTTCGTCATTATATCGGCCGTTTATGCGATTAAATTTCGCAAACGATTTGTTACTTGGACGAATAGAAAGATTAGGACTCGAGTTCAATGAGTTCGAAGCTTGTCGCTCAATATATGAATCTCTATACACACACATACACGAACTTTAACTCTTGGAAAAACTATAAATATTATCAGTACTTAGTAATACTGATTTCAATCAGGCTTTCTTTTTTTCAACTCGGAAGATTTGTATAAAATTCATAAACATAAATCCTTTTATTTTACAATTTAAAAATGTGTATAAATTTTATACGTAAAATTCATCTTTAATGTTTCACTAGAAGTTAACATTATTTTTTAATACTTTTCTAAAAAAGGTTATGAAAATTTTTTTAATTGTTTTAGCCTCGAAAAGACCAAGGGGCTTTTCTCTTGAAGGAACTAAGCGAAATTTAAGGTTGATGGTACAAATTTGGAGGGATCTGAATTATGCTCGGGTGAGCAAAAATGTTTTGAAATAAAATAAAAATAAAACTTTTGTATTATACAAGAATTTCAGCTTTTTAGGAGAGACAAGTTTCAAGGATTTTTCATCGAGACCGTATAAGAGCTGCTGAAAATCAAATATTCTAAAGTATTTTTAAAAGGCATTAATGCATTTAGATATAAAATTAGTTTTTTTTTCTCAATATATATATATATATATTCTACAATTGTTCATAATAATCTTATGTATAAAATGTGTTCGAACTTTTCTTCTTGTTTCCGTTGTTAGTGCTGTTTGGGATGTAATTTGTAAATGTTGCTACGAGATTCTTCCAACTCAATGATGTATGAGCTATCGTAAATTTTTTGCTTTCGGTTGTACAAGGTGTTTTATAACCATAGGCAAGTGTTTCAATTTTTCTCTTATTGGAAAAGGAACTTGACTCGTTTGCTGATAATTTTGATTGTATCTCGTGACGATTCCGGTATTGCTCTCGTACATTATTCCACCCCCGAAACTCTGGGGACTTACCTAAAAATTATAGAAAAATAAAATTGCTTTCAATATTATACAAATATTTCATTCATTTTGTTATCAGATTTACGTCGATATCTAATTTATTCAAACACTCAATTTTATTTATTTATATCGTCGTCATTACTATTTTTATAATTGGTTGATCACGTTTTCATGAGTTCCATTGTCATATTATTCGTAAATAGATATTGAATGTCAGTTTATTGTTTACTCTGCGCATGTGAATCAAATTTAACAGTGAAAAACTCACAGTGAGAGTGGAACCGTCTTTGTAATTAACCCGAACATCACCGGATGCCAATTGGGTTGCGACGCCAATTCCAGGAACTGCAACTTTGTTCATGCTACAAGATGAAACACGAACGGAATTCGAACGTCGTGATCTTGACGTAGCGGTTGAGACAACGGAGCACGTGCCATCGAACGAAGGCATCTGAACAAAAAATGAATCGGGAAAAATGAGCATCGATCCTTTTTAAAAAAAAAAATTCTATGAAATATGAAATTATAAAATAAAAGGAATGTAAAAATGTTCGTTTCGAAGTGTATTTGAAATTTGATTTAGAAAAATTTACAATCGATCAATAGCTGTACACGACTGAGTATTTGGAAAAAAAATTGAACCGGAATTCCCTGAATAAATCTTGAGTTTGTTTAACTCTTTTTTAATAAACAATAATCTTACCACTGCGGGACTGCTGGTTGTTCGAGAAATATTTTCTTTGCCCTGCATGCAGGGTGTGTCGTTAAGGGCCGTGATTGGCCGCCGTCCTATAATTGCTGGAAAATAAGAATGTCCGGTCGCCGATTCGAGGGAAGTCAAACTCGATTCGAGGAGCAAACAGCGCTGATATATCTCGGTGTAATACTCGTGGTATTCCTCTAGCTCTCGTGGAATATCACCCTCTGCATAACACCTGCCAGAGGTTTCTTCTGTCACTTTGATAACCGAATCAACTTGAGTTACCTGCAAATTTATCATTCACTTGCGTTAATTTTTTTCATAAATGAATTTTCGTCAATTTTCGTTGAGTATGACAAGCCAGTCGTTTTAAATGCTTAAAAATATAGAAGCTTTTCCAGCTTATTCGTAAATTAATGGACAAAAGCAACTAACAATTGCATGACAGTCATAAATTTATTTGACAGATAATCAAAAATATAGAAACAAATACTTGTCAAATGAAATCAAAACTTATGAAGCCAGTTCGTAATTCTTCGGGACGTAATTCTTAGAAAAAGATTTTTAAACTATGCGAAAAAAGTAAAAAAAATATTTTTTTCAATTCAATAACGATTCTTCTCATGCCAGACTAGAACGAAATTGCATTGCAAATTTTACATAAACTTTACGAACCTTAACTTGATCGAAAAAGTGAACTTCGCAGTCGGGATGGGGACCGTTCTCCATGAACAAACATTTAGCTCTATTCGTGTAGAGCGTGAGTTTAGGAGTTTTGGCGCGTACAAGTTTGACGAATCTTGCAGCGTATAAATATTTGCGATGATGTTTAACAGGCAGACTCTCGTACGAGTGAATTGCGTCTGCTCCGCGACTCGGTAACGGCGGAGGTTCACTACTTACTCGATGATTATCAGATGGTTTGTAAAGTACGATTCGTAAACCATCGCTGGATATACGACAAACTTCACTGACCCGATCCTGGTTGTCAATAAAGATAAATATGTAAATAAATATTGGAAATTGTTGAAACTTCAAGGGATTTAAAAAATTTATATTATTTATAAGTAAAAAGGCTTACCTCTCCTCCCTTTTTCTTAACGAATTCAATGCAAACTTCGCCGTTGTCAAGAATCGAGAGAATAGCATTTTTAGTTCGATGCCGGGCAGCTTGAAGTCGAGTAGAATTTAAGGGTGGAATTTCGAGTTTTCCATTAGCTTCGTTCTGGCAATCGAGGCCTTTTTCCATGTCTCGATCCCGATGCCTTGGTCGTTCTGCCCTCTGGCAGCTCGATTGTTCTCTCATCTCGCAATTGCTGTGTTGAGAAGTCTCAGAGAAAATACGACTTCGCGGGGGTTTGGGAATGCCAAATAGAATGGAATTGTCATCGCGAGATTCTCGCCATCGTTCGCCTTCTCGTTTCTGTCGATTTAACGATGGATTTCGTGAAATTGAATCAGCGATTGGCTCACTACGAGCACTAAATTGGGGCCCGAGAGCATTCAATAGCGGCACCGATGTGGCTCTCTCTTCCGAACGTGATCGTATTCTTGTCAAACGACCGCAGGAAGATAGAGTTCGGCCTAAGCCAGAATCGATCGTTCCTTCTCCTGACATTTCTTTTCCTATTCCTACTCTCTCCTGATAAGGACGATCCTTGTCCAACGAGGCAATAAATGGATGCTTCGAAATGTCTCTCAATTTTATCCTCTCGCGAGGATTCTTTTTCAAGAGCTTGTCGATTAAATCTTTCGCGTTGTCAGACAAATGACTTGGCATCGCATAATCCGCCATTACTACCCGTGTCAATGTACTTTTCACAGCGTCCGTATCGAATGGTGGCTTTCCAATTAACAATGTATACAGCATACATCCAAGACTCCAGACGTCAGCCTCGAGACCATGAGAAGCTCTTGTAGCGACCTTGTAACGAAACAAAAAAAAATAGTTCATATCTTATCGACTTGGATTTTTTTATTTTTTCAATATTCCGCTGTGAACGTTTTCGGGTTTCTACGGTCCCGTGAATCCACTTTATCATTTGTGTCAAAATTATAAAATTACTCCAAAATGTTTTTTCTTATAATATCTTTGTCCACGATAACGAAGTTTTAAACAATTTGTTTCCAATATTTTGTCAATCGTTTATTTTTCGAAATTTTGATAAACTACAGGTGTGTCAGGTTTTTGTATTTTGAGAAATAAAAACGTAATCCTGATTGATAAATCGATTCAATTTACCTCCGGTGAAATGTAATTGGGCGTGCCGCACATTGTTAGGTGTTTTTCATCTGGTCGAGTGAGTTGGGTTGCTAGTCCAAAATCAGCTATTTTCTGTTGATCAAATTGTGCACAGCGTGAAGCGAATTGTCGAGAAAGAAAATATTTAAGAAATTGCTTAAATCATTTATCCAATTTCGCTCACCACTTGCATGTCTCTGGTGAGTAACAAATTCGAAAGAGACATGTCTCTGTGAAGTATCTGATGCGAATGCAAGTACAAAAGACCCTGTACAACTTGCCTCATTATACGTCCAGCTGTAAATATTACGTATTTTTCAGATAAATCGAGAGACATTCAGAGAAACAATTTCTTTCAATCTCATCGCGAAATAACGATTGGAGAATGACAGCTATCTATTCAATTACCTTGTTCTTCCGGAAGAGCCAACGACCCTTGAGCTTTAAGGAATCTGTGGAGTTCTCCATTGTGACATAACTCCAAAACCAGATAAACATAATTTGCATC
Organism: Campoplex capitator; assembly: GCA_037576405.1. Taxonomy (NCBI): domain Eukaryota; kingdom Metazoa; phylum Arthropoda; class Insecta; order Hymenoptera; family Ichneumonidae; genus Campoplex; species Campoplex capitator. Next base: position 4,951,005 of record JARBWI010000010.1, on the reverse strand, counting down.
CTCGAAGAATGCATATAATTCTAGAATCGCAGGATGCTTCAGTCTGGAGTGGATGGCAACTTCTTGATATACTCTGCCCTCCATTCCAGCTGCTTGCGTGAGCTTTTTGTCGATCTAAACATAATTATCACATTTTTTTCTTATTTCTGCTATGATATTTAGATTTCATGATCTATTTTCAGTATGAATAGGGTGGGTAAATATGTATGAGTAAAGATTATAATTTTTTGAGAATGTGACAAAAACATGCAAAACGAATAATATTAATGCGTCGTCATTTATCAAACAAAAATTTGGAAATGAGCTTTTGAAGTTGCGAACAAAATAAAAATGTTTCGCATCAATTTTTATCATGAATATGGTACATATCGAGCGTCCTGGGATCAAAGTAACACTGTCAAATAACGTTTTAACTTGAAATGCCCGGTAAGCGGTGCGCAAACTTTGATGCAACAAGTGCGCTTCCGATAATAACAACCAGCATCTGTAGACTTAACCTAAAACCAAAATAAATAGTTGGTGTACCATTTTGATAGCGACTTCCATCCCGGTTCGTAGACATTTTGCTCTGTAAACGCTTGCGAAGCCGCCCTTTCCAAGTAGATTCAACACTTGGTATTCCTAGGTAAAATAAAGTGAAAATATAAGGCACGAGTTTGATGAAAGTTGTCAAAAGTTTCCAAGCCAACGGTGAATTCGTTTGAAATGCTAACCTCAATTTGTTCACCGAATCCTCCAGACAGCGGAGGCATTTTCCCCGTAGAATTTGATAACTGGCTGGATTATTACTCCTCATGCGAGAAAGACTTTTTTTCAATCTTTCAGGATATGTAATTCAACCGAGGCACGATAAAAAAACGCAGGAAATCAAAACGAAAATGTATCACGTAAACACCAACAACCCGCCATTTCGAAACGGATTATAATTTGTGCCGCACGCAACGCTCCGAGCGTCAGAACGATCGGGTTTTTTCGGCACGTGCATTTCCCGCCTAAATTTTAAATACTCATATGGAACCCGGATGAAAGCTACGAATGGAAAGTGTAACATATTTCAACAAGACAAATCAATTTTTTCCATAAAAGATATTGAATTCTTAAATGCAAATTGTTCTGACAGAATTACAACGTTCTGACGTTTCCTAAAAGATTTATTTAAAAATTTTGATGTAACAATTTCTCTGAATAATTATGTTGACATTTTTGTGACATCTTACTGTCAAATTTTTGATATTTAAAAACATGTTTAAATTTTTTTTTGCAGTTTTAGTTTTTAAATTCTCGAGTCTTTAATTATTATCCCAATGCTTGAAAATTTAATTTCATATTTTTAGATATTCTTTAGTTGCGTACAATATTTTGCAATTGTGAGCAAAGGAACTTGAGAGCAAAGTCAGGTGGGTAATAAAAATATAATAAAATTCTAATTATAACAAAGTTTAATCAATTTTACTGATGTTGCAAAGTACACTATGAAGGGAAATTACGCAAAGAATAAGATAAAGAGGGAGGGTTAGATAATAATATTCTTGTGAAAGATATACAATAGTAAGAATAGTAGTGAACTGTTTACAATTTTTAAAGAACGTCTATAACATACAAAATCGATGTTCGAACATCGAACAAATGGCTCTTACAACGAGCAAAATTTCTATACGAGATATTACTTATACTTGAACTTCTGAATGATCTTAAGGTGAAATGACACATAGATCGAGCCGCAACGCGTACGAGAGAAATACCTTTTTTTTTGTGATTCCAAGTTTTCTTCTAAAACACAGCGATCATTCGAAAAAAAAAAAAAAAAAAAATACAACTGTCCTGGCAAACGACAAACAGGATATTCTAGTTTTTAAGCTTTCATGGCCATTATTGTTACATGAGGTTAAGGCTTTCAGATGGATGCTGTATAATCGTATTGCTGACGTTTTGCAGACGTTATAGTTCATGAATTGAAAAAAAAATTCTCAATTAATAATTAAATGATAGTTGAACAAAATTTAATTGATCAGCTGATCAATCAAAAACTCTGATTGGTTGATGCCGTCATCCGGAACGATGATCATGCGTATATACGCGTGACCCTGAGCTCACCCGAAACTAGGGAGCTTCGGGATCGGAGCTTCTAGCAGCCCTGATGGTGCGAAACGTCGACAATACGCTGAAACACCACACAGCATCCATCCAGAAGCTTCAAACTTTTGTAACAGGGTATTTTGTCATTTGCCCGAATTGGCATTTTAGGAGAAAACTTGAATATGCGATTTCCATCAGTCGAGGGTAGCGCTTTCATAAGTCATTTCATTTTAAAGCTGTACAAAAGCTTCGATCCGATGATTTTATAATTTTAACGATTTCACGAAAGAAAAGTGAAAGAAGATTCAATTTTTACGCAACGCAATTTGGTTGCAATTGTGTCACGGTAAATAACTAGACCGGTGGGTTGTCATTGGGGGTCCAGGTCGAAGACGAATGAGCTCGCTGAGCCGGTGGCTGATAAATCGGCTGAGCACTTCTTTGTTGACCACGTTTTCGGTTGTACCCTTTTTGCCCGAGATTACCACCTCCTCCTCCACCACTTCGACGAAACTCCATACCTGTCGATTCAAACACGTTACAATATCCTGACAAATATGGGATGAAAAATTACAAAATTTTGTGCAAAAAAAACATCATTTTAACATTGAAACCAGAATTTTTACCAGATATGTGATTCTCGCCGTGATCGTTGCGATTTTGTCGGTTGCCGTATCCACGTTGATCGTTTCGCCTTGTTGGAGGTTCTGGTTGTGAATATTCTTGAGGTTTCTGAAATTCGGTATATACATCAATAATTAACATTTTTTAATATTGTGAGCGTATATAAAAAAAAAAATGGTAAAATCGTAGTTGACAATAAAACATACGTCTGTTATGGGTATGCAGTCAACTTGCAGCACTTCTTCGTGATTGTTAAAGTCCTTGAAACGTACCACGCAAGTTGTCGCGGATATGGCAGTTACCTGAGCGTTGTAATACTGTACAAAGCGGAAAAGATGAACAAGTTCAGTATTTATATGGTGTGAAGTAAAATTCTCTAATTGATTATTCAATTTATCATCATTTTTCTTTTTTACAATAATCAATAAAATAAGGAATTAATGGACCATAACAAAAATCTTAAATTAATATTCTTTAAAGATAAAAAAAGAGTTTGTTAAAATCGAAGTTAAAAAAAATTCGATAACTGGATATGTTCCGATCAATTCGATTTTCGATGAGATTAATTTTTGAAATTGAAATGACTTACTCTGTTATCTTCCCAATATTTAGCCATACAGTCGTCTCCCAGCTTCCAGACCCAATTTCCGCCAGCGGATTCATGGTCGGGATTACGATTATTTCCATGGTTAGTTTTGTAGAGCTCGTTCGTAGCGATAGAATGTTGGGGTCGGTTTGATTGATTTTTGTAGTTTTTATCAAACGCGTTCAAAGCTCCGGGGTGTGTTTTATGGGGAATTTCTTGTTGTCCTCGATTGTGCCTCCCATCGTAACCCGAAACGTGCTTGTTCTTTAGCTCGGTTTCTATTGGTTGCTTGAATCTGCTATCGGTGTGTTGATGATTTTTAGCGATTTCATCATGAGACCTGAGATTCTTGTTCGTGTAGGTGGACGAATCGATCGAATTGAAGACGCCGAATTCACCTCGGGACTGGCCGTACGTCATACTATTATTCTTGCGCTCATTTCCTTGAGGCTTCGAATTATTGATTTTGAATGAATTTTCGGGTTGATGATTTCCATGGAAATCTTGATTACGCTGGAATCTCGGTGGTCTGGCTTGATGGACGTTACCGAAAGTATTACTTGCCGAAAACGAATTGTGGCCCTCGTGACTCGATCGCTTTGGATATTTTGACTCATCGTTCGCGTGTCTCGGTGGAGCCGGATATCCTCGGCCACCTCTTTGTGCTCTGAAAAAAATGGAATGCCTAATTATGTCATTTGAGATTGAAGGGCTTATGATTATTTTTATACTGAAAAAAAAAAAAATTATAAATAAGAGGTCCACAACTGATTGACGAGTTATGAAAAAAAATGATTTTACTTTGGCTGAAACAGATGTTCTGTTTTGTTCTTGCATTTTTGACAATACTTCTTCGAAAAAGAGCTGTTCTCTTTTTAATTTACCCACCTTCCTCCTTTGCCAGCTTGTGAATGGTCCGAACCCCGTAATTCTAGCCGCTCAAATTGATTTTCAAGCCTTTGAACATTGCTATTTTCGTTCGATCTTTGATAATGTTGCTGAGAATTCGATTGAGTTTCTGGCACGTCACTCTGCGCCGGTAGTTTGTCTTCCAGAAAATCAAAAAGAGATACTTTTCCGCTACTCGGCTTTGTCTCTTCGGTTTTTTTCTCGAATCGTTTGCCCCGAGGTTCACGAGTTTCCCGAGGCTCGCGTACAGCAGTCGACCGAGAATCATTCGTTCGTTGCAAAGACTTGAGTGCTCTCTCGACATGATTTCGGCTTATTTTCAACGCGTATTCCGCTTGTTCTACCGTAAATCCTTGATCCACGATACGTTGAACACTGTGGTCCAGTAACTTTAAAAACAAAATGAATTAGAAAATGTTTTTCAAATATTTTCGTGGGGAACACAAAGATTGTTGTTATTCACTGGTGTAGGCCAGTAATATCAAAAGTTCATTCACCTGCTTATTCCCGCCGCCGAATATCTTTTTTCCCCCTAGTCGAGCAGCTTCTGCAATCGCATCCTGTCGCTGAGCCTCGAATTCCGTTGTTTCCTTGTCCGAATCTTTTCCCAAAGCCTTGAAATTTTTATCTTTTTCAATACCCCCTTTTATGATTTTTTTACCAAATGGAATCCATGGAGGTGGACCCCCTTCTTCTACCGAACGAAGCCGTGAATGCGTTGCAAGTTTCTATACGAAAATAAAGAACAATAACATTATTTTTTTCCATTTATGTATTGAAAAACACTTTTCGTTCCAATTTAATGTTGAGCAATTTTGTTTTACTTACTCGGTTCAATTCCCACTTTTCCACAAGAACGGGGACTTTTCCACCCAACACTCTGGCAATATTTCTTGACGACAGTAATACAATACCGTGAGAAAGGAGAACGTTGCCAGATTTCAACAGCACTTTAGTACCCGGCGGAGTATTCAATCTGCGGAATATATAAATATTATTTTATTTTTAAAAATAATTCCCGTCGAATTTCGTGATCACTCATTTTCGTTCGGTAAAATGAAAATAAATTCACAGCCTCTTCCTCATGCCTGTGTATAATTTCGGACAAATGTGTTCGAATGAAAATTTTTACCGATTAAAATATCATTGTTCATCAAAAATTTTGACATTTCATTAACATTTTTTAGTGCGTCGAACTTCTCTTCTCAACTGTCACAGATATCGCTCCAAAGTGAATGAATGTAACATACAAAAATCACCAGGTCTTCCATAAACGATGATGAATCGTAGGAAATTACCAATTTCTTATTTAATGACAAAGTTTAAAAAAATCATATTTCTCTGTTTACCCTAATCCGGAGATGTGATCGATCTCCACAGCCTGATAATTGTTTTTTCCATCGGTCAGAGACAGTTTGAGCATCCGTGGAGCAGTTCGGGATTCTTCGTTGTATTTTGGAGCAGCGATGTTTCGTAATTTTTGAATTTGTAAAACAAGGTTGCCGTTCGTAATGTCGCCTTGGCCGCTTCCAATTTCTCTAAGATCCATCTGCAAATGGTGAAAAAGAATGAAGTTAATCGAATCTACGATTTCTGTGCAACAGAAACGTTAACGTATATTTACTTCATTGAATTTGGGATTCAAAGAACTCGAAGAAAAATTTGAGCCTAAATTTTAAGACACGGTTTATCGACCGAGTACATTTTTTCTAATGGCTAATATCTCTTTCTCGTTAACTTGGCAGCGGTTCATAAACTTCAGGGTAGTCAGGACACTATGCAGTTTCCATATTACTACAAGGTACTTACGTCGATAGCTCTTTTTATGATTTTCTGTAAATCGTTTATGGAACCAGCATCGCTTGCTAAGTCATACCCCTGCTCCGAAAGGTACCTGAGATTGTTGAAAAAAAGTTCAATAAATGATTTGAAAATAAGATGGAGCGGAGAAACTGCTTGATACTTACCAGCCTTGTTCCTGTAATTTTTGCATGATGGAACAGTTGTTTCACTTATGCGTAAACGAATGCTTAGGAACTTCAATTTCTAAATTATACGTAGATTTTTTTTATTTCAAGGGCCGATCACACACGCCACTTAATAAATATCCGTAAACATTTGTCAGCTGACGTACATTGTTCTAATTCCGAATTTTTGTCGGCGACGGTTTTTTGAACGCGAAACTTGCTTAGACAAATGTATTCGAGGGCCGAACAAAAGTTTTCGGTTTTTTCAATTTATCGTCGTAAATCAATTGTTTTTTCGTAAGAACGTTGTAACTGAGAATGGGTTTTGAAATCTCATCTAACCGTTCCATTCAACTGATTCTACGGTGCCTTAACCACCATCTTTGGTGTTCAGAGTGAGAGAGGGAGAGAGAGGAGACGAGAAAAAAAGAGGCATCGATAAGATCCATTTTCATGAGCACTGTGATTGTTCTGTGAAGGTTTCATTTATGTACAGAATAATTTTCCCATGCTTTCCATCTACTCAGTAAATGCAGAAATTTCCAGTGTTAAAATTAAACCATTAAAATATGGTTGTTAACTGAATTACGATGGTTCGTATATATGTAACCATCTGTTGGTAAATTTACATCTCAAAATTATCAGTTTAGCATCGTTGGAAATCGGCCCTGTGTTTTCCCCCTCCAAGTTCTGCCCCCACCAGTCTTTTTCCATGGATTCAAGATTTAGGCAACTCGGGAAAAAATTGCGGTGGCTCGTCCATTTCTGTTTCCGTCGTTGAACGAGCTCGTCGCTTTTTTATCTTGCCGGTGAGTCAGCAAATACAAAATTCGTCGTGCCCACGCTACCCAACGTGACGCTATCAAAATCCATTTCCATCCGCGTGATAAATAAATTTCATATTAACTCCGTTAATTAATAAAAATGTTTACGAATAGCCCTACCCGATTACGAAAGTATTTTTTTGATTTTGTACTTGCTAAATAAAATCTCAATGTGGTGCTATCGTGATGATAATTGTATAGTCTCGTTCGTATGAACATTATTGATTAAAAAATATACAATCAAAAGAACTGATTTAACATCAGAAATATCTCTCAAATTAGCATCGTTGTGCAAACATTATTATTCGGTTTTGTTCTTCTTCAGATGAATTAATTGCTGTACGAAATAAAAGAAGCGTCTCTAGCTTCTGCTCGATCATTCCGCATTCGTACGACTCAGGTAAATTTTTCATTTTAACCGTAATTGATGCAAAATTGCATTTTCTGATTGAATTAATATTTATATTCATAAGAATAAAAATCAAACCATATTTACGTCTTCCGAGTACCAAAATCGTTTAAACGTTTTAGTAGAGACTTTTTTCGATCGAAAATTAGAATGCCCTATTTTTTAATATTTCACATGATGCGACCTAATTACCGCCCCAGTCTGAATACCGTGACTGATTGGTTATTTCTATACTGAGCAAATTTATACTTTTCAATCAACCTCGAAAAGGCACTTGAAATTTTGCTGATTCAAGAATTTTTTGGTTGTAGAAATGGAGCCACCAATGCGGAGCAACAAAATTTCGTACAATTGTTGCAAACCTCCGTTACGATGTAAGTTTATTGAACATTTTTATCTCATTCAGGAAAAAAATAAACTTCCCAATGGGAAGCCGGAATAAGCTATTAAATTTTTTGCTTTCATCAATCGGAAAACAATTTTTCTTTACAAAATGCTCAATGTCAATATTTTTCAATGTTTTTTCTTTATCCTATATTAATCAGAATAGAAATTTTCCGCCTCGCATGATCTATTCTGATGATGTAAAACATACTTTAAAACCTAATTGTTACAAATATAAATAGAAGAATTTTTTCAATTTGTCGCAATACTTTTTGAGTTTTAAGAATTTATGTTTGATTCTGCTAGTATAAATCCTTGTCGGTAAAACCAATAGTTTGGTTCGCAAGGTATCCAGATGATGAATCTAATAACGCTCCAGTCAATCAGAATGTACATTGGCGAAATTGTTAGAACTGAAAAAGAATCAACCGATAAAAGCCTGTAATATCTGTGTATCGGAGTTATGAGAAATTTTCGTTTTTCTCATAGGTCGACACAAAATCAGTTGATCGAGCTCTTCGTAGAACTCGAGTCGGAGTTGCTGGAAATAGAGATGAAATAAAAGTCAGTTGATGATACGCCGATAAGGACAAAGGAATTTCCACATTTCACCTTTGGTAAGATGATTTTATTTTTAATTGTGCATTGTGTTATTTAGATATACTTAAACCTTACATTCCTTCGTCAATATGATGAATTTATAGTTATCCCTGTCTTACATACTTAGATGGTGAGAAAAAAACGTTCTGAATTTCTTTGGCAAAATCAAAATTTGCGTAATGATAATGTTTACATGCGGTTAAGAATATTTTTTTCGTTTCAGGCTCAGGATTCAAAATTCTTGACTCGAGTGGATCGAGGACAAATTCTTGGCTGAATGAATGGTACGATTTTTCGAATATTCTGACATTGAATATCAATCTTCTGGGTTTTAACATGATGTAAAAAAAAAAAAGACAAGCATATGACTGATAATTTTTGATGTCAACTTTATTGACTGATCACGCTATGGCGTTTTAATTTTCGCATTTGACGTCTTCCAACATTTCGTAATGTGTTCGTTATTTTATTGTTCCAGAAAACGTTTCCCACAGTTCTGATCGCAATCGTTGATGGCCAGAATTCAAATTCCTCAAATAAAAGCCTGATGAGAATTTGATAAACCAGGTAAAAATTTCGTTTATTTTCATTATTATTTTTCTGCAAATATTGTTCAAATGATGATTCAATATATACGCTATTATGATCTATGGATATGATTCGTACTTGCCCTCACTGATATTTGAATGAATTATCAAATATTATTGAATTCACGAATTCGTGAAATTAACATTTAACCTTTTGTTTTGCAGTTTGAGCTCTAGAGGACGTTTGGTGTGCTGATTAAGGGGAAAGTGTCTGAAAAAATAATCTCTTCGGTAAGTTCACGGATCCTTGATTCACTATTTTTAATGGTATTGGAGTTTACATTGCGTGTCCAGATGTTTTTTTCACACTGACAAATCGACAGAAATATTCAAAAAATTGTCTCGGTCGAAAGTTGTAAACTTCAGTATCATTATACTTGAATAATTAACCAAACACCTGGTGCTACTCTGATGTTATTCTAATAATATACGCTATGATTCGCAGTGATATATAATTTTTTCTGAGCATGTTCGACTGTTTTATATTTTAGAAAAAAATTGAAAAACCATTCTTAGGATGATTTTTTTTTTTTCTGTTCAAGATAGACCCGTGCGAGAGGATCTCCCATCGAGATGTATTTTTGTTCCTGACTTGAGCGAGAGATATATACCTACAAAAGATAATTTTAAAAAAGTAAATAAAAAAAAAACCTTTCATCAAAACGGTCGTCGATAATAAGCAAATCGTGTGAATAAAAAAATTCTCAAATCATATAGAAGTGTGTCTTATTTACGAATCCTTTTTTATAAACAATATGCATTTTTATCAAATATCTATACAGGAAGTAACACATGTTTGTGAAACTTCACAGTCCAAATAATTAATTAGTTCAGCTTTTGAAAATGTCCAGTTGCCCGAGTAATAACGAAATTCTTTACGAACATTGAATACTGATTGATGCCATGGTCAGATTTCCGCCATTATTGAATATATTTTTTTGATATGAAATTCGAGATTCATTTTCTTCGTATAAAGAATTATTGAGAAGAATAAACAGCATAATTTTGTCGTCGGCACCCTGCTGGGAAATAAAATGAGTATTATTTTTGATCATTCGTTTGATCGTAGGACCAGAATTTTTTCTTTCAAATATAGTGGTTTAATCAATGAAAATGTTCAACGACTCTGTCGCGAATTTGGCCTTTTCGAATCGAAACTAGAGTACACATTTGTTTTTATTCGCCACGGAGATTTTCCTTTGCATTCAAACAAAAACGATTCAATTCTGGTCCACAAGTATACCAATGCGAACGGGATTTCACAGGTAAAGATCATATTCCTAAAGCCTTATTCTGAAATCTTTAAAAGAAAACGCGGACACTTGGACATTTCACAAATTTCCACATCCTCGATATTGCCAAATTACTTTTTATAATATCAATAGTATTATAGTACCGCGAGTAACGAAAATGATACGTTTGGTCATTAGGATCCTAAAATACACTGGTCTAAAAAATTATTTGTATATGTCGTGATTTTTTATGTTTGTTTTTTTGATGATTTTTTCTTAATAAAGTAACTGCAAACAATGCGATACGAGATATCTTTTGTGGCGCTCAGCACTATTTTTAAGTAACAATAAATCAATTTGAACACAAATTGCATTGGGTAATGTATAAACTTTGAACAATTGTTTCAAGTGTTGTTCCTTAGGACTGTCATTCTTGAAGACGTAATGTTAGAATGTCAAGGAAGAACAGAATACTAGAAAAAACCTTATCAGCGTGTTTACATTGAGAATATCCGGATTTCGATGTTGAAATCACAAGATTCTTCATTGTAAGATATGCTCTATCGACCAGTGAAAATGAAGTTACAATTTGATTTGAAAAATTAATGATACTGGTTAGAGAGCGTGATTTTCGTACATTAAATAAAAATTTCTTATCACTATCGATGAGTACAAATATGAATATTCGGTGGATGTCTTAATGTTAAAGATCGAGAACGATCGGAGTGTTTTTTTTTCTTGTTGTTATGGTGCAAACCCTTGGTGAGGAGATTCGTGTAAATTTATAATTAAGTATCTACGTGGGCGTTGCTGTTGGATAATCAACAGCAGAAACAAGCACCATCACAACCATGTTGGTCACAAATCGAGAGTGTAATCTGTCATTGGATCAAAGTCTTTTTGATGGGTAGCATTCGTGGCCAGCACGTAACCCCACAGTTTCATAGCATGAGAGCAAACACTTTGAATTTCTTCGACCTCCTCAAAATCGAGATCGTTGCGCCAATGAAATGGTGCTGCTTTTGAATTTCTGTATGTACTCCAGACACCACCGACGTCGTTTTTCGTATGTGTCTCCAGGTACTTTTGTACGTTCGGGTGAAGATCCAAACCGTAAAATTTGTACAAACTTCTGGCGTATGTAAACGGATCGACCGACAGATCTTCGTACCTGACGACTCTGAAAAAAAAAAAACAAGAGTTGATAACTTATTTTTCTATTTTTAAAAATAAATGAGAAAAATCTTTGGAAATTCAAGGAATTTTCACGAAAGAAAACAGTTGTATGTTTTTGTACAAAAGTTCAACGACATGGAAAAATTATACAGTGTACTTTTAATCATCAATAACGAGTTATAAAAAATTCCTTTAGTATTTCCTGTTGTAGTTACAATTTTTTATTAATTTTTCCCGTTATTTTTTAACATCATTTTAGTCCATAGTTTTAGAAACAGTTTTTTTTTTTTGACGAATTTTCCACAAATCCATCTTCGCATATTCTTACCTGAAGGTTTGCGGATATTTTTTCGCGAGTTGGACGGATACCATAAAATCGGAAACCATATCATTGCAAACGAGGGATGGATCGGAACAGTCTGGATTGCTAGGACACCAATCACGATGTTTTCGAGATTGCAACAACCCTCGAGGATCTCGAATCAACAAAACCATCCGGACTCCTAAGCTGTTGTCAAAGAAAAAAAGTGTTTCAAAGATTAAAAATGTCTATTATTAAAAAAAATGCGTATTGAGTTAGAGCTAATTCAAAATGATTCCGGTGACTTAACGATGTTGATTTTCAAGATTTTTGCAATGCCAAAGGATCATATTAATTCATCTGTAAATTACAAACTACAAAACTATTAATAATATTTCGTAATCGCTTACCTCTCTTCTTCTAGAAATATCTGAGCTACTTTGAGTCTTAATCTAACCAGTTTCATCGATTGAAATGGAAACAATCGACAAAACTTCGAGACGAAACGGGAATCCCAGCAAATTTCTTTGTGATTTTGACATTGCTGCCACAGTCGAGTATTATGATTGAATACCCATGGACGACCATTTCTCCCGTAATCTAAATAGTTTTCTGAAAATAAAAGGCAGACATGAAGATTTAATGGCAGCTATCTATAACTGAAATAAAAATTACAATCATTATGAAAATAATGAGAGATCACTGAACTATTATTGTTTTTCATAAATAAAATTTAAAAAAACAACATTAATTATATACGGAATTGTGTTTTAATGGATAATTACGGAGTTGGTCGTAATCGCACTTGAACAACGCATAGATATTTTCGAGAGCTTCGTTCGCCAATTCGGGCTCTCTCACTTGTACGATCCCGAAGTGCAATAATGGCTCATAATGATAAAAACTAGCTGGATGAGCGTTTATTACATCACCGAGAAAAGTACTGCCGCTTCGCCAACTCGTGAGTATTACGCTTCTCATTGGTCTGCCACCTCTTTCCATAACAAGATCGTCCAGTGAACTGTATTGAAAGGTGAAAAAAAATATGTATATGATTATAGACACATAGTTACAGAGGATTGTTTTTATATTATTTTAAAAATACATTAATCTTTGGAGCTATGATTTTCGTATACGAACCTAACATTAACGCCATATTTTCCGTTCGGATAATCGTAAGTATACATTTCTCTTTCTATTGATCTTCTCTGCAGATCGAGAACCCTGTTGATCTCAAAATTTGTCACATCGTCGGGTGACAGTAAGTTTTCATTTCGAGCCGACGCCTGTAAAATAATTTTTATTAATAGCAAATAAGTAAATTATTGATCGTATGAAAGAAACTCGTGGCCAACCCAATTTACATACTTTTTTCAATATTTAACTAGTCATTGAGAAACGAAAGGTCAAATTTTTACGGATAGAAGAGGCAAAACGCAATTTGCATAGTCAATCCTCGTTGTCGCAAAACTCAATTTTAAAACTTTGTGGATACAAAAAGCAAAAATTGGGTGGCGGACACAAATGTGTTGAAAAACGGTCCAAGGATCTTTACAACAAAAGCAATACATTGACATGCAGCTAAATACTGAAGCTCACGAGGAGTCGACGATTGTTAACTTTATTGCGACTTTAGTACGTGGCTTACCGTGACTGGTTCTGGGATTTTGATGATCTGCTGCGGTCTTACTTGAGCTTCCTGCATTGACAGATGCGAATAAAAAATGTTATGTGATAATGTGCGCTCTTACTTTTTTTTTTTTTCAGTTTTCTAATTTCTATTTTAGAAGGCCTTTTCTAATCGACGGTGCAAAAAGCATGGTGGAAAGCAAAGTGAAAAATTTTCCATAACGGTCTTGAGTTTTGGTAATCATCGAATTTTGCAGGAACAAATGCCTCCTGAATAGGAGTTCAGCGGCATCAAATTGTTGACGTTATCCGTAGAATTCAGAATTTTCAGACTCTCGCATGAGCATAAAATTTTTTGAATATTTTAGGAAGTAATTTTATTAATAGCATTGCAATTCAAAATTCAACTAGCCAAGAATCGACTAGACTCGACATCAAGAATCTTGTAACAAAATAATGACAGTTATTTAAATCGAAAACCCTTTTAATTGAGAATTCTCGTGTAAATTTAATTTACACCCCTATGTATACACTTGTATGGAGCACCATGCATTGTAATTGGGCGCTTGCCTGTATCGTTAAAATAAATAAATAAATAATTGCATTTTCTTAATCTTCTTTATTTATTTCACTGACCGATAAGGCTGGCTGCAGACGGTGCTCAAGATATCCGCTGTAACGTTGACTAAACGCCATGAAAAAAATGCAGAGAGACGTCAGGCCAGCCAGTCCATACAAGCTCAGACGTTTCGACATCTTTGTACCTGATTCAATGCACATATTTGAATGTTGAAACATCAAGACTAGCAAGCAAGGACATAAATAAATGCGCACCGAAGATCATTCAAACATGAAAACTGCAAATATTTATAAATATTGATAAAGAAAAAGTCATAAATAATAAAAAAATGTTGGAATAAGTATTGGCGGATTGAAAAGTTAAGTCTTGTTCAAAGAAGAATTTGTAAATATTTTTCAAATCCACAATGACAAAAAATTTGCATGTGCGTTCTGCTTATGCAAATGATGAATATATTTATGATTTTTTTTTTCCATATGATCTCAGCTTTTTTTTCTAGCAAATCTAGACTTACGGCTGACATGTATTCTCATGGTTGCATTCCCCCTCGAAGATGTCTTATCTTTCATTATGTTTGAAAAGCATTATCATTTGCATGGATGGAGTCATCTTATTTCCTTTCTCGATTTTACCACATTCCGCTATCTCTTTGTCGACATTATTCATTCTGGAAAATTACAAATCAAATTAGTTTTGTCAAATTTCAAATAATTTATTTCAAAATTTTAACAAATGCTTCAAATTGCAAAAAAATTTTATAGAAAAATAAACTTCAAGGTACAAGAAGTTTTTTTATGAAGTATTGTAACTAACCGTTCTCAAAATTTTCGATTGGACCTTAATTAGAATTGAAAAACTCAAGAACTGTCAGTTACAATACTTCATATGTTTTTCTATTGGATAAAAAAAAAAACACAAAACTGTTTTGGTATACCAGGAATAATGAAGAAAATAAACATCGAACTTCACCTTTTTTCACATTTGTTTTTATTTGACAAGCAGCAATATTTGCACAAAAGGTATTTATTTTCCAGTTGACAGGATATGTATTCTAATCTGATAACACTTTTTTTTCTTGACACGCTAATAAATCGAACGAAAAAAAAAAATTAATATTACTCTTAGCTGTGAGTTTCTTCGAAATATTTTTTCACTCAGAATTTAATAAAATATATAAAAAGGTTAACGATATAAAAATAATCTAAATAACAAGATAATTACACTAGACACAGTTTGAGGAAAACAAGCTGTTAAAAAGTCAAACCTCAAAAAACCGGAAAGCAGAACAAAAGCCAAAATACGATTCGATGTTTATTTTCACGTATTAAAAAATAACCTATACAATGTCCGTATATATTTATACACATGAGTCAAGAATATATATGTAACTTCGAACTTATAAATACTGCGAGATGCGGTAAAATAAATGTGATAGTGTTTTCCACATTGAACTATATATGAGGCTAGAAACATTATGCCACGCGCTTTTCGCCTATTTTTCATTTCCCGTACTAAATCAAAAACATTTTTATTATTGAGATCATTAATTTTTTTATTTTTACCATTACTCCAAGATAAACGAGCACGTTCGAACGGTACACAATCAGATCTTGGGATGAAACATATTTTTTTACTGAACGTGTTATTTTTTTCATAGACATAAAAGTGTAGTAGCAATTTGAGAATGTAAACGCGAGTTGCTGGCGCTCGCGACCGCGCCACTTGACTGACCGCTGCGCTGCTGCTCGCTGCTACACAAATGCACTATATTTCCAATGCACCAAGGCTCTAGGAAATCATCGATCTAACAAACATGTTCCTATTTTCATTAAATAATTATGTGTTTATATTGGTCGAGAGGGATAAGAGTAAAAACTGGGTATATTTTTCTTTGCTGTATGGATTCTTGTACGTCTTTTTTTTTTTTCATTTCATTGTAGCCGTCAGCTGGAAAACGCTGCAATGTAACGGAATAACCAAGGGAGAAAGTGCAGAGACGTTGCGGATATATTAGACTTCGATTAATCGGAACGACTCGAAACACGTTTCTATTCCAGCGATTTTTTTTCTGGACGCATCTTAATCGTTTATGAATAAATAATGTGACCAGGAATGAATATTTTATGCACTTTATTATTTTTCAAAACCTATACCATTTGTTCATCTTTTGATTTTTGGTTCAATCATTCCGAATGCGAGCGTAGGTGGCAGCAGACATGTGGTCGGTTGACAAAGAGAGTGAAAAACCATTGAATGAATTTTTAAAATAAACGAAAGACAAAAACGAAATTCACATGAATAAAAAATAAACGGAAATTTTGATAGTCGCTTAATTTAACCATGTAATTTTTTTGTTTTCGATTTCGTACACCAATACTAATCGTGAATTCGTAGTAAAAAAGTATAAAAAAACATTATCTTCGGATATCCGGAAAAAATGAAAATATTTTACAGTTGACTCTCCCACCGGTCAAGCCATCGAGATCAAGTAAGTTCTCTCGCACTCTCGCAACGTGCGCAACGTGCAAAGCATCTGGATTGTTTCGAAAAATGTGTCAGAGTAGGGGGTGGGAAAGTTGACACATGAGAACAGACGAAATGGACATGTGAGAACAGTGGACACATGGAAACGTGACAGTGAGAGATCCGACTGTAAAATCGATATTGTTGCAAAGGGCGACCTCGTTCAGATGAAATTCCAAATAAAATTTCAACGGTTTTTTGGGGACAGTCGATAAGTTCGTTACCTCTTTTATCCTCAGTCCAAACTCGTAGATTTGCCCTATAAAAGAGGGGGAGGAGCAGTCAGGGATCCGAGTGTTCTCGCTCGCGAGTAGTCACGATCTGTCTCAATTCGGGGAGGCAAAGAGAAGTTAGAGAAGGACTAGAATCAAAAAGCAGACGACGAGAGACGCACGATCAATCGTGTGATTCTCGGTTGTTTTTATTTATTATTTATATTTCTCTCTGTTGCTCTCTCGCAAGTGCAGGCGTCGCTGGAATAAACGGATCCTTTTCGAACGTCCTTTCACTCGTTGTATATCGTACAGTGCGTTTTATTTGCATCAGTGTCCGGAACGAGCGGCGAGCGGATGAACAAGATCGCTTTTGGATGCTGTGCCAAAGTGGGGGGGAGGGAGGAGCGTTTCTCACACATTTTCGACGAAAATAACTCTCGGTTCAGCCATTATCGTTAATTATTTAGGTTTACACTGAACCCTATATTGAAAGAGGAAGGAATAAAAAATCAAAAGATAAACGAGCGAGTGGTAGACTTTACGTGTAAATAATTTGGAAAAAACAAAAAAAAATAATCAAGTTATTCGGCAGTGTTCTACATTAAAATGTAATCCATAAAATCATCGTTGATCGGATGACCTTATTCGTTCGACTATATTCTACAAAGTCTACGCATCGGCACTGGTGCTGGCAATTTTACTTGGTTCGTTCCACCCTTTCTCCTTCCTTTCCATATCGAAAAAGTTGATATAAGACCAGGGTGAATCGTCGAATTGCGAAAAACGAAAAGACCAGCAGAGAGACCGCGGTGCGGTCACGGAAGTCGAGCGAGCGGGAGACGGATTTTAAAAAAAATAAATAAAAACGTTACATAAAACAGATTTATAAAAAAATTGGTGTTAACAGGAAGTTCGCTTCTCCCGATAGAGCATATGTGGATTCTCGTGAATTGATGCAAGAGCCACGAGTTTCGAAGTCGAAGGGCGATGGTGGTGGGGGGGATGGTGGCGGTGGTGGTGGCGCAGACGACGAAGGGAACGACGAGGACGACGGCGACGACGACGGAGAACGTCCTCGCTAGATATATCGACACTAGTAGGGGCCGGTAGTCGCGCCGGTGGCGGTGTTCGAAGCGGAGTTCTGACGTTCGATGCGGTTATTTGAACGTCGAACGAATCACTCGAAGTACAATCGTTTATCTTTCGCATTTTCGTGTGTTTCTGTATTTATTTAACTTCCCATCCCACTTTTTCATCTCGATGTGACATTTTGTATAAACCACTGTGTTCTACAAAAAAAAAAAAAAAACAAACAAAAAGAAACATTAAAATTCCCTGCTTCGAACTCTTTCTTGAAATTTTGTGTTCGTTCCGGCAATCACCGGCACAAAAATTGACCAGCTATACTCGGATATCCATAAAAGTGTATACGCGTACCACGCGAGATTTCGAGGATCAAATATTATCCTCGTATACAGTGTTTCGTGATTAAAAGAATTATAAACTTGATTTGTTCTTTTGAGAAACGAGAAAAAAAACTTACGGATATATACCGTATCGCCAAAATATATATTCTCCGAAATAGTGAAAGGTAAGTTCATTTTTTTTTTTTACAACCATTATCATTTAATTACATATAAATACGTGAATAACAAATGTCATTGAAAACGTATCATTATATCGGACATGCGAGCCTGTTTTAATCAAGATATTTCGACACGCGATCTATATACATGTGCCAATTTGAAATGTACGAGAAATCTCGTGCACATTCGGACTCAATATTCCTATTAAAAAAATGTTACATTTTTTTGGCGATAAATTTTGTCTCTAACGCTGAATCAAGAGTGATATTTTCAGGGTAATTTTTTGACCGAACACGAATCGATTTCATTGCCCCTTTTACTCTCATTTTCTCTGGCTCGATTACCACACAAGGGAGTTATATCGAGGGAGAAAATGGTTAGTTCCGCCGTTGCTACGCATATGATGTACAGGCTGATTCGTGTTGATTCGATGAAAATTATTTTATACCAGAATTTTTAAGTAAATTACTTGGAAATTCGTCAATTTCTTAGTATCGATCGTAGGAACAAAATACACATGAAACGCTACTGCGAACGAGTGAATAATGAATAAACGGTAACCCTCGCAGTGAATCGACGATGACACGTGTACTTCATTGGTATCATCACACGGTAGTAGCGCGTTATAATTCAAGTTTTCGTCGTTTAAGCACAATTAATTTTTTTTTTTTCTATTTCTTTTCGAAAAGTCGACAGATCGAGGTTACGATAATAAGTGCTGATATTCTTTTGTTTTTTTTTCTTAAAAATTCTCAAAAAAATCATGAGTGATCAAATATGAGAAATTCATAAATTATAAGAGACTCGAACATTTTTATTGCGTTTTAACCACGACAGCGTTGATAACGTCGAGTGATAGTACGTATCACTTTGATGACTAGAAAATTACGTTGAATATGTGACAATTTTTTCGATTTAAGGAAGTTCTTTTCTCGTACGTGTCTGATACCGTGCAAGTCGAAACTAAAAAACTGTCACACAACTAGCGTAGTCGGCTCGGTGTCTTTAGTGTGTTTAACCTTCTTCTTCGTGACAAATTAATTTATACCGAACCTCACGAGTATCGAATGGATTTTACGAAGTCGTAAAAAAGTTCTATTGACATTTTTTTTTAGCATTTATAAAAGTTTACTACGAAACTGTTTGTCGATGCTTACGAATTTCATGTTTACAGATATGAAAAATCACAGAAACGTTAATTCGATTATCGAATAAACTTTTTTGATGCTGAAATTTTCATGAAACGTTCAATAGTTCGAATAAATTTTTTTTTACCTCTTTTAGCCCTCACTCATCACTCATTTTCTTCAGGGAGAAAGAAACTCGATAATTTCATCAAAATCAACGGTGTAAATTCAAGATTTATGATAAAGTTTTTTTTTCTCGATTGTATTGCTTAAAATCAATTTTTTTTTTTTTAGTTCAACGCCACTAAAATAGTCATCGGTGAATATCGACTAATTTCGGATATTCTAAATTAATTTATTTCGGTTTCAACGTTACCTTGTTCTTTGGTAAACAAAAATTATTTGTCGGAAAATTGCAGCTGTCTCTTTCACAGGCTCAAGTCACGTAGTACACAACCTTTCACTTATTCAGTGGGTGAGATTTCTTCTTTGAATATTCGTTGGCCGATATCTTTAAATTTTATCGCCCGAGATCCGTAATGCCCGATAAACACGTGATACTTTTTTTCGACTTTTTCAAATTTTACGATTTTTGAAAGCAAAAAAAGAGAAAAAAAAAAAAACATTGCTAACGATAAATTGTGCCAAAAAAAATGGTAATATCGAAAAGAGTTGAGACGAACGTCAAAATAATGAAGAAATGATGACGAAAGAAATTTTAGAATGCAACGAAATGATATTCGAAGTGCATGACTTTTCTTATCGTTCAAAATTCTTTTATCTCAATGATGCAGAACTATTATTTTCAAATATAAATAAAAATTTTGTTTTTATTTTATTATTATTTTATTTATTTTTGTATTATTATTATTATTATTATTATTATTATTATTATTATTATATAAAATTTTATTTGATCCTTTATCCAGAAATCACAGAACGAATGAGCAAAAAACAAATTTTTTTTTAAATAAAAATAAAAATGGAATTTTATTTGATCCTTTTACTAGAATCACAGAACGAATGAGCAAAAGACAAAAATTTTGTTGAATAAAAATAAAAATGAAATTTTATTTGATCCTTTTTCTAGAAATCACAAAACGAATGAGTAAAAAACAAAAAATTTTGTTGAATACAAATAAAAATGGAATTTTATTTGATCCTTCTACTAGAAATCACAAAACGAATGAGCAAAAGACAAAAATTTTGTTGAATAAAAATAAAAATGAAATTTTATTTGATCCTTTTCCTACAGAAATCACAGAACGAATGAGCAAAAAACAAAATTTTTTAAAAAATATAAATAAAAATGAAATTTTACTTGATCCTTTTACTAGAAATCACAAAACGAATGAGGAAAAAACAAAATTTTTTTAAAAATATAAATAAAAATGGAATTTTATTTGATCCTTTTCCTAGAAATCACAAAACGAATGAGCAAAAGACAAAAATTTTGTTGAAAAAAAATAAAAATGAAATTTTATTTGATCCTTTTCCCAGAAATCACAGAACGAATGAGCAAAAAAACAAAATTTAATTTATATATTCGTGAGATAATAAATGAAAACGAACGTTTTCCTCAATACACTCATGGAATACCATATTTATGAAATTTTGAATGGTGACGTGAGATGAATTTCACGGAATCAAAAGTCAAAATTGAGATGTACGTGATATCAGGATAGAAATCAATCGCTTGGATGGAGAGAGCGCTCGGACCATGAAATCGGTGTGTGACTCGTCCGTGTCACGTGCAGGTCGTTACTGCGTGTTCGCGTCAACCGTTTATAAATTTGACGTATGAATTCATGCGATACACGGTTAATCGATTTGTTGATAAACAATTATTGAATAAAGGTGTTGATATCGAGAAGAGGTACATTTTTGCACCTGTAATAGCAACGTGACCGTGTCGATTAATACGATTCACTGGTTCGCGTTATTGTTTCTCCTTTTTTCCGGATACGCTTCAATTAACCAACGTCATGACTCAACGCGAATCGACTGTTGAGCTCATGTGATTTTTTTAAATTATGTAACAGTTTGATTTACCGGTTGCATGTTAGCAGTTTCTTATTCGTTTCATATTTTTCACTGAAAACGAAAATTTTGTTGAGATATTCGAATATCTCGTTGGACGCACTCAGAAAAAACATCCGGTTGCTTCAGCTAAGATCTATTTGAATGAAATAATTTTTTTTTCTTGTCCCACGGCCTAATAGGAGCTGAATTCAACTTTAAGAAATTATTTTTTCTTTTATTTGAATATTTTTATATTTAAGATCGATGAAAAAGCTATTTTTGTGATTTTCAATTTCAATAAGTTTTCACCAATTCAACGAGCATGTTGTGAAGCTGCAAACAATATTTATCATACAATTTACACCACATTTAATATTATTATTATTATTTAATAATATTTCCAAGGGTCTACAACCCAGGGTGGGCATAAAAATTCACGATCGTCTGTTTGTTCATGGATATGGTCCCTATCGAGTAAGTCTGACTTGGGTTTTCGCTATTTATGCACATCCAGAGGGCAATTCGTATATAAGAAATGTTTCGACGCTCTGCGCCACGTGGTGGTCGGAGCGATAAGCTCTGACCAGGATACCCGAACAAATGCACTCAAATAGCATTATTTATTTGATTCGAATACAGCTTTTTAGTTTAGGCAAATAGAAATTTTTTTAAATTCAAATTTAAAAAAATCGAATAAATGATCCCAGTAGATATTAATATATTCAACAAAATGTTGATCGTTTCAACCAAGTTTTGCTTCGGTTCAAAGAACTTTCGTTGTAATATACGAAATTGTGTTGCCTGGATGAAAAAAAAAAATCGTTAAAGAAGTTGGCTACACACAACAATGTTGCCATGTTAAAAGCATAGGAAAATTCGAAATGATTAGAATTTAATGAAATTTGGTGAGCATATTCTTTTGGATTAAATATGAAAATAAAAATTTTTTACGATTTTTCTTTTACAGTTTTCGAGTAATTTAACACTAGAGTTTACATCCGTAAGCATAGGATTCTGATATATATAGGTATATATTTTGCATATTGTAAACTCCAATTATTCGACAACTATGTAGACGAAAAATTTGAAAAAATTTGTGTCATCGTATTTGATGCTAAAGAATGTTATCACTAAATTTTATTAAATTCTTATCACATTGTCGTATGTAGCCACCCTCCTTAAATACGTTCAACAAAATATTTCAAAATTTCAACAAAAATTTCCTCTTCAGTCCACGTTTGTACTCCAAAAAATGGTGTTTTTAGTTTTTTGCTTTCGTTTACGTTCCAAACAATTTTTTTTTTAGGTTCCTTTATTTATATATTCTGATGCCAATGAATGCCCGTAAACCTTACATTTCCATGTGGACGCTTATAACTCCGGAGACGAGTAAGGAACAAAAGAAAAATTAATAGAGAGGAAAAAAGATGAGAGAAAGAAAAAGAGGAATGCGTGCACGCATGTAGGATAGATAGAAACGTCGAGATTGCAAGGATGCAGTAAATAATGACGCGCCGTTACGCCAGTATTGGCAACTAGGAGATGACCTTGAAGTCCACACACGAACAGCGCGGCCGATATTTGAGTTTGAGAAAAAAAGAGAGTGAGAGGGAGAGAGAGAGAGACGATATGGGGGGATAAAAGATGAGGAACATTGATATAATAATAAAAAATGATGAAAAAACACAGTTACGATAACAGGCGGAACGACGAAATAATTGGTCAATATATATTTACACGGGCGATTGGTAAAACGATGTGTTTACGAAATAATAATAATACCAATAAAAAATTTTCGTACTTTGTATGTGAAATAGCGATAACAATCATCGACTGCTTATTAATAGAATCCAATAGAAAAAAAACTGAAACAAAAAAGGTATAAGGAAAAGAAGATAAAGAAAAACTATACGGATCTGATTTGTTGCGCGTTTTTTGAGCTCTGAAATAATTGCACAAATTTGGAGAACGATATAATCATTACGAAACACTGCTCACATCAGCGATACTCATATCTAAAAAAAAATGTTTTAAAAAACATAAAAAAAAAAACAAAACTTCTGACTGATGAAATCTTGCAGCTTGATAAAAATTGTTTTGAAAAATCAAACAATCTCCTGACTTTCAAATGGCATACTTGAAAAAAGGAAAACTGGGAAAAAAAAAAAGAAGAAAATAATCATAAAATAACTCCCACAGGATCTCGTCTTTCTGATCTGAAAATATTTATCAATGAATGATTGAACGATAATTATAACAGCTGATATGGAATTCAGGTGATGTCGGTAGACTTGTGAACAGTCTCAATTACATATCAGCTGTCATAATTATCGTTTAATCATTCATTGAAAAATATCTTCAGATGAGAAAAACGAAATCCTGGAAGTTATTCTATGATTATTTTTTTTTTTATTTCAAATTTTTCTTTTATCGAATATGCCATTTCGAAATCAGAAGATTTTTTGTTTTTCGAAAACAATTTATATCAAGCTACACGATTTCATCTGTCAGGAGTTTCTTTTCAATTTTTATCAAATTATTTTTTTATTTCACACTTTTTAAAAGTTCATCGATACGAAAAAAATGTGTTCGAATACGAATATCAATGATTCTCAATTATTTCAGCTAGTTTGCAATATTAAATTGAACGAACTACGTCCAAGAAGACTTTCTGTCACGCATAGAAAATACACGTGAAAACTATCGTCAAGACAGTTTTGTCACCGTTTCGTAGAAAAGTCGCGACCAAGAAATAGCCCCGATCAGCTGATCGCAGTGAAACGCATACAACTCCTGTCTCGTTGGCCCCTGCAGACTCTCGGAATTTGCAAAATCAATAACGATTGCAACGGTGAATAGATAATTGTTACATTTAACGAATACAGAATAATAAAAAATAACGCGAAGGAGATAAAAGTTTATTGGACTTGTATACTTACGGAAAAAAAAAAAAAAAAAAAAAAAAAAACAGTTTAAAAGGTATCGATGAAAATAAATTTAAGCTGAAACAGAGATCGAAGTGGAACTCTGATCTCTGAATGATTTTTTTTTTTTTCGCCTCTACAACAGTACGAATCGCGTGCGCGGTGAAAGTTGCACAAACGTTATTATTATTCGAGATGCACTGACTATAGTCACGTCTAATAGATTTGTCTGTAAAAGAAAAATAATAGACCATCGTACCTGTGAAATTCAAGAAGTATTACGCGATCGTTTCAAGA
The DNA here is from genome assembly GCA_037576405.1 of Campoplex capitator. NCBI lineage: Eukaryota > Metazoa > Arthropoda > Insecta > Hymenoptera > Ichneumonidae > Campoplex > Campoplex capitator. The sequence continues at coordinate 4,926,427 of JARBWI010000010.1, read as the reverse complement.
ACCGGTCACGTCCGAATCACACGACTCTTCTTTCAGTCGTTTTAACAGAAAAATTGTCGTGACCTCGCAGCGTCACGAAGAGAATACCTTTTTGCCGAGAGCTCTCCTGCAGCCTCACTAATAATTGCTTCTTCTTTACCCAGTACTTTTGGTACCAATCATTCGATAACGTCAAGAAAATACACACACACACTTCGAAGCCTGCGTCGTTGGGGCATGCAACAAAAATCTTGCATTTTTCACGATATCGTTGTCTCTGTGCAACGATAATCTTCTTTCACGAGATTAAGAGTATGGATCAGTCACCTAACCTCACTTCGAATTTTCGAAATTGAAATTCTTCAGCACAGTTTGACCGATCACAAAACGGCTCTGTCAGCCCACGCTGGGCGATGACAAAAATGGGCTGACAGGGCCATTTTCTAATCAGTCAAACCGTATCGAAAAATTTCAATTTCGAAATTTGCAGCTATCTCTTTCGCACTCATAGTGGCGAGATACGGACTGATCCATTCTCTTTAAGATCATGATTCAAAGTGAGTTTGTGGTTTTGTATAATTTCGTTATCTTTATTTCATCAGATATGCAAAAAAAAAGTTTAACGATTTCGTTCAATTTGAAGGAAATCGGACAACGACCCAAAACGAGCGGTGGCTGAATGCTCAATTTGGTATAGAAAAAAAGTTGCAGCATTTTCAATGGAAATGATGAAAAATTAAAGAAAAAAAAAAATGAAAATCTTTAGTTTGATTATTTTTCCTGTTAGATACGCGGCGGGCAGAGCCCGCAGGCACAGCTAGTTTATTATATAAACGAATACAAGGTACAAGATTGGAACTAAAAATTGAAGGAAGAGAAAAGAGGAACAAACGGATTAAGAATTATGTTTTCCGAAGCTTTCCTGTGGTAGCAGTATCACCATGAAAAAAAATGGGCAATTTTAAAAAATTTTACTTTTCTCATTCTAATGATTTGGAAATTCTGTAAAGTTTAAGTTTCTTTTTTTTTTTTCTTTTTTTTTTCAGAAATATACTTGATGGACGTGAGACTCGGTAGATATAAAGAGATACATTTTTTGAAACGTTGCAACCCTCGAAATATTCAATTCGATCAAAGAACGAAACATTTTTATCGATTCTTTCGACACTCGAAATGCCTTGAAGAATTGATCGATGAAAAAAATATTAATTTTATAAACTTTGTACCAATTCTATCGATTTTTACTAACTTCAATTCTCTTCGATGATAATTTTACTCCGATTTTTCTAAACGTCCACGCGCATAATCTGCATTTCAATCTGCTTCGCATACTCCTGATATGAAGCTCTTACTATTTGGGTTATTGAAGGAGAATCTTGGAACGAAAACGTCAAAACGTTGATTTTCACCGGAAACAATGCTTTTATGAGCTACGAGGCACCAAGGTCATGAAAACAATTGGCATTTGTCAGAAAAAGCATCGGTTTACTGGATTTAAAAAAAATGTATGCGCTGTAAAACAATGCGGAAGTACACACCTCTCTGTTTTTTTTGTTTTTTTTTTTCTCCATCGAGTCTTCTCAAACGAGACTCACTGACAGATAAGACGACGTAGATACACCATCTGTCAGCATCGCTGTTTGCAGATTTTACGATCGAAGTCATGTATGTGACAACGAGGAGAATAGAATTGAGGGTAACAGTGTAGAATGCATACGAGAAATTATGGACGGAATTGAGATTGTCTCGTTGTGCTTTGTGTGCAAGCACGACGAGGTTGCTGCACAAGATATCAAATAACGAGACTGTGTTATAAGCTCGAACGTTTTTATTCGTGATTTTTTTTTTTGTAATATTTATTCATGATATGATCTTTATTAGGATTGAAAAAATGACAATTCTTTTGCTATCACATCGTTATTTCGATGATTCATTTTTTTTTTGCCAAACATTGATTGTTGGAATTATGTGCTCATTGGTAGGATCCGTTTCAAGACGATGTGAGAAGCATTCAACGGTTGAGATACTGCATTTGAGTTTTTTTGTTTGAAGAATCACACGATCGATGGTTCTACTTTGTTAAATGGTCAATTTAACTCCACATTACTTGGCGAATATTTTTTTATGGATATACATATACCGATTGGAATATTTATGGGCCCATTACACCGAGAAAAAAAGATCTATATGTCTACTTGGATCATTTGTTCGATTTTTTAAATATTTGGATAAAAAAAATTTCTCGTCGAACTTTTTCCCATTTTTTATTGTCACTAAAATAAATATTCTTATGACTGTTTATACCGTTCTGTAAATTTTGTTATTGCAACACTATTCTAATAGATTTTCGTAGAAAATTTGATCATTACTTCAAGTTAAATCAAAATATTCATGTAAATGGATGAGACCTTGTAGAGAAACGAGTTTGCTGCAACAAAAAAAGTCGTATGAACCGAGGCTGTAGATTCAACCCTTTTTCGACTTACAGATGGCTGAAGCGAATTTGATAAATATTTTTTTCCTTTAATTTCAACGAAATCCATTTTTTATCTGTCATCTGTCAACTTTTTAAGGAGGTTGGCTACACACAACAATGTTGCCATATTAAAAGCATAGGAAAATTCGAAATTATTAGAATTTAATGAAATTTTGTGAGCATATTCTTTTGGATTAATTATGAATATAGAAATTTTTTAAGATTTTTCTTCTACATAATTTTCGAGTAATTTAACACTAGAGTTTACATCCGTAAGCATAGGATTCTGATATATATAGGTATATCTTTTGCATATTGTAAACTCCAATTATTCGACAACTATGTAGACGAAAAATTTGAAAAAATTAGTGTCATTGCATTTGATACTAAAGAATGTTATCACTAAATTTTATTAAATTCTTATCACATTGTCGTATGTAGCCACCCTCCTTAAGATATATTATTTGTTAGTAAAACAACATCCCTTATTTAGGCCTGTTTTATTTCATTTCTAAGACACATATTATCTTTTCTTATGGGTTTTCATGGGATAATCGAATAAAAAATGTTGTTTGAGCAATCAAAAAAATCGAGAAAATTCATAAAATTCATAGGATTGAATTTCCAAAATGAGTATTTGTGAATAAGTAAACCAGAACGAAAGTCAATGAATCCAGAAAGAAATGAAATATTATCGTTCGTCTTTCGAGGTGTAGATAATATTTCAAAAAATTACAAAAAACTGAAATTTTTGTTAGAAAAATACGAATATCATTGGTATTTCATTATATCATTATGTACGTAACTAAATATAATTTTCGTCGGTTATATTATTTTATCTCGTTATCTTGAACCATGTCGAGTCGAGACCGTGAACTACGCGTGACACTAAACAAGGTTTTACCCTCGTATAAGGTTTCTTTTCCTTGCCCTTTCCCAGAAAATTATTCGTCGTAATATAGTTCATTTTACACGCTGAAGACATGAGCCATTCGAAATAGAATCGTGGTGTTGCACCCAGTCGAAAACGTGGTCCCATTTTTTTTTTCCCCACGAATTCTAATCGATGATTCTTGACTCCGGATCTCTCATATCGATTTTTCTGATCAATAAACCTTCGATTACGTTCCGAGCCGAAAGGCACGAATCGTAACTGTTCAATATCGCTGCTTTTCTCAAAAAACTTTGTAAAAAATTATCTTCGAATGATTCCTTATCACAGAAAATGATGACGAAATTTATAAATGTTCTCAACGATACGTTAATTGAAAAAAATATTTTAACACGAATCAGAATCTTACTGAACACGCGGTTAATCGAATTTTTTCATTTTTTTAAATCCTAAATTGATCTCCGAATGCGTGTATTTTGCCCGAATATTTGTAATTTAAAAATTGCGGAGAAAATGATAGTACAACGAAAACTTTGATCTCCCGGTGGAATCGAGTATGAGAACGTGCCTCTCGTCTCCCCGTTTCCCGAATATTAACCCCCGTACGAGAAGCATGATACGAAGCCACGTTATCAAAATCGGTCAACCATATATAGGCTTCCGGTTCTCCTCACTGAGAAATCAACCGGAAACGCGGATGTACGCACCCGCTGACTGCTTGACAATGTGCCAGAGATTCATCATGTTCACATAATTTATTGATTGAGCTTGCTGACGAAAAATCAAAAAAATATATTTCTCGCGAGTTCTTAGGCTCGATATCAGTCGAAAAGTTTTTGTTTCAACACTCTGAGAATATTCTAACAGAATGGAGGAAATTTCGGGAGGATAATATCGAAGAATTTTTATTTTTAATCGCTTCGTCGATCCTCCAAGATTTTTTAGAGTCATTCTGGGCCTTAAGGAGGTTGGCTACACACAACAATGTTGCCATGTTAAAAGCATAGGAAAATTCGAAATGATTAGAATTTAATGAAATTTGGTGAGCATATCCTTTTGGATTAAATATAAATATAAAAATTTTTTAAGATTTTTCTTCTACATAGTTTTCGAGTAATTTAACACTAGAGTTTACATCCGTAAGCATAGGATTATGATATATATAGGTATATATTTTGCATATTGTAAACTCCAATTATTCGACAACTATGTAGACGAAAAATTTGAAAAAATTTGTGTCATTGCATTTGATGCTAAAGAATGTTGTCACTAAATTTTATTAAATTCTTATCATATTGTCGTATGTAGCCACCCTCCTTAATTGACATGTTATTTCGTTTCGATAAAAAATTTTTTTTTAAATACATTGGTATCTTTCATTTGTTGTATAAACTCGTATCGCGATTTTCGTTTTTGTCGATTAATTGAAAACAAAAGTGAGAATGTATTGTTCAGCGGGATTAAATTCGCGGTACAGTCTTGTTGAAGAATTATTCGCATTGACCCACAATCTTTCTTCCTTACGCAGCTACAAAACCATCGATCGAAACACCTCCACATCTATTGATCAGTATTTTTCCTATCGTTCACACTTTATTTCTTATTTTATGGCTTTTGCAACAATGCCAAGAAAGCAATGAATGCTCACCAGTATTCAACTCTTCCACATTTACCATCAGCTGTTTTTTCTTTTTTTTTTTATAGACAAATTTTTTAGCACAGACAAATGCTGAATCATTTTTTTTTTACTTCATAATCGTTCCTTTTAATTTTTTTACTTATTTTCCCCTTTTTTTTGGCTTGTTTTTGGTCAAAAACATAGAGAAATGCTGAATCATTTTTTTTTTTACTTCATAATCGTTCCTTTTAATTTTTTTACTTATTTTCCCCTTTTTTTGCTTGTTTTTGGTCAAAAACATAGAGAAATGCTGAATAATTTTTTCTACTTCATAATCGTTTCTTTTTATTTTTTTTTCACTCGTTTTCGCGAGACTATATACAATCGTGTATCCTTCGAGCGACGTTCTCCTCGATGACGTATCGACGTTGGAACGTCATCGTTCTGACTCTCCGCTTATCTCATCTTTCTAATTTTTTTTATCCTCTTATAAGAATCTAATAAACCGAAAACTTTGATGCAGCATGGTATTCAAAGTTAATTTTTATGATCGACGGTTTCTCCGAATTGCCCAATATCATGCAGCGGCGGCGTTTTCTCGTCGCTGTAGCATCATCACTAGAAACCCCGCCTAAACAGCTCTTCACGAACTCTCTCCTCGCTCCTGTTCTCAATCAGCTCACCGACTCGTCTTGCTTTTCTACGGAGTCGGCGGAATACCAGTCTTTCCTGGTTCAACCCTCTCGCTGAAGAGAATCTTGTCTTGCGTATGGGCCATTTCGGTTTTATTGAAACTCGCCTCGTTGAAATGGAGCGAAAATTATTTTGTTTCAATTCTTACTGTTTTCCTTAAAAAAAAAAAAAAAAAAAAAAAAAATTAATTAACACAAAAATGATGAAAAAGATTTGTACCGAGCGAGAGAACAATGAATCTATTTAACATAATTTTCAATGTCTGTTCAAAAGTGATATGTATTTCTGAGAATTCCTATAGAAAAATGCAAAATGCAGTGATAAACTCAAGAACGTTTCAATTCGTTTTACAAAATGTAAAGAAATTTTCAAATAAGTTCCAGAATCTTCTGAACACGAATCAGAATTTTCGTAAGGAAATCCAAGGTTTTCCAACCGTATTGAAAACCGTAATTTACTGATATGCTAAATAAATATCGCCAAGAGTTCACCTTGGTAACAGCAATAATAGAATTATAAGACAAAAACTTTTTGTCCGTTTATTATTAGCATATGAATGGAATTTCTGTTGTTTTATCAACAGAACTGCTGTAGAATGGTTAAGACGACTAGATTTAGAACACTTTTCATCGGTTCATAAAACTGTCACGTGCCATTATATTTTTTTTCGCTCACATCGATCATACTGGGCCAAATGATTTCAGATATCTGACAGTACACCTCAATTTTCTAATTTCTTTCATAAATAGATTTTAATGATTAATATCACACGTTGGAAAGTTTATTTCATCGACGTAATAAGTTTTTCTGATTTATCTCGACGACCGTGACTCTAATCGAGAATCGACTTGAGACTTTTTTTTGCAGAAAAACATTTCTCTGCAATAACGTTTCTCGACAATTTTTTATGAGACTCATAGTTGTCGAGATATACTGGAAAAACTGAATGCACTTTTATTGTCCAAATGGTTTTACTCATTTTTTAAATTATTTTTTATTTTATTTATGGTTGACCCCATAATAAAATTGTTTCGCAAAAGATAATTTTCGAATAATTCAGTTGATAATGAAATTCGTCGATATTGACCGAATCGTAACGGCAGAAGGAGGAAAAATAAAATCGAGAAATTTGTCGTTTTTTTTATAATTCTTCTTCTTTCTTATTCGTATTTTTATTCGAATTTTTTCAGATGATTCACAAGCGGTGAAATAAAAATTGGGAAAAGACTGAAGTAATTAAAGCTGGAAGAAGGCTGAAACGAGAAGAAAAAAAAAAGGAAGAGAGAACAGGAATAAAGATAGGATGAACTTCATAGCACGAAGAAATTGGGCCTTGCGCCTATCGATAGTGTTGAACATTTGTGTCGTATTGTACGTGTGTGCACATTTGACGACTTCGGGTCCATGGATCGAAGAAACGCCGAGCAATTGGGGTAGCTCGAACGTGGCAGTATCATTGGCCGAAACTTATGGATCTTCTGATAATGTCCAGACGAATGAGAGTCAACGAACGAAAGAAACATCGCCTTCGAATTCAAAATCAAAAGCATCGAGGGAGACGAGCGAGGCTACGGAAAAGCATAAACGAAAAAATGATAAACTTTCTAAACTGGAAATAACAACTGACAGTGATAATAAACGAGAAAATTTCGTAACCGGCGAAATAAATACGAACAACCGACGGAATGAATCAACGACCAAAAAATCTGGATCACAGGATTTTAAAAAAAATATCAAAACGGTGAGATCCAATGAAATGTTAAAATATCGAAGCATTTGGATCCTGGCGTTTTGCACCCTGCAAGAAGAAGCATTCCCTTCGAGATCAACTCAATCCTGATCCCTCCTAATCCGGTCCGTACCTAAATTTGCTCCAACAATTAAAAAACAAAATAGATTTTCTCTACAATTTTACTTTTTTTTTTTTATTCCATTGAAAACAAACAAATTTTATGATTTTTCGTTCAATATTTTTTCAATACTCTGATACCTTTTTAAATCAAATCGTTGAATCCTTCTCAACAACTATTTATCCGTTCGAACTAACCTCAATTTGCTTCATCAAAACATTTTTTTTTCGATAAAAAGATTCACGGAAACGACCTTGTTAATTTATGAAAAAAAAAAACTTGCTCTCTGTTCGTTTACAACTCACACTCGAATGTGCCCGAAAAATTGGAATTGTGTCAAGCGTAAAACCAGCTTATTCCGTTAAAATTCATTGGAATTTAAATCATTCAATGGAATCGTGATCGATTTCATCATTTTCTCGAATCGATAAAACCGTAACGAGTATAAAAATATTTTTCCCAAAATCAAATGTATAGATATTTATCCTAAAAGTGAATCTATTTGAAGTGACTGAATTGAGTACCGGAAATAATGATTCACGAAAAGTAATGATAAAAATTATCTTCCAAATGTATAATACAGGAATGATAAAAATTGGATAAGAATAAAAAAGTGGATTCGTGGAATAAAATCGATTTATTTTTCATGTATGAAATCGAAAAAATTTCCGATTAAAAAAGTAAATAAGATTAAGAATCTAATAATAAAATAATGAATTGAATTTTTATTGTCACCAGATTGCGGCATCGAAACCTTTGACGACCAAAGAGGCGATACACTGCAACGAAAAATCGTCCGAACCTAGAACAGCTCAACGAGGAGATTACTGGGTTCTTTACAATTATGTGCCAATGAGCATGAATGTCAAATGTTGGGAAAGCGTGACCTACGCAACACACGGAGATTACACTTTTCTCGACAATCTCGAGCCTTTGCTCGAAAGATGGCGTGCCCCAATTTCGATAGCCCTTTATGCACCGGGAACAGATTTTCAGCCAACTATAAATTCGATTAAATATGTCAGGAGCTGTTCCAGTCCTCTCGTCTCTCAGCTCGTTACTTTTCACATCTATTTCAGTAGCAAACACGTACCCAAAGTGGCAAGTATATGTTTTTCTTTCATTCGTTATTTTACACTTTATAATGTCGTCATTCTGGCCACTTTTTATTCGCACAAAATTTTTTTAAATCAGCTTTTTTTTATCCGCATCGAAACTAGAAATTGGAGACTGTCAAATTTTTATTATATTTTTTTTTTTTGCGAGAAATTGATGATTCAATGTGGGGAGATAGCGAATCAGAGAGAGAGAGTTTTTATACGTGTCTCTCGTAAATACGGTTCTATATTTTTTATGAGGCCCCGCGTGGTATTTTGAACATTTTTTGAATCGCCAGCAAAAAGGAGAGAACAACTGAGACAAAGAAGACATAGTGGGTCACGCGTATCCGCAAATGGAAATTGTAATGCATTCTCTAATTTCTCTTGACAACTAAATTTTTTTTATAATTTTTGAAAAAAAAATCGGATTATTCTAATCTTATGTTCAAAATTTAGAGTGAAAACCTCTTTTTTTTTTTTCAAGAAAAAATAAGCAGCTTGAAAGTGGAACAAATTCGATCGAAAAATAATCGAATAAAAGACTGAATCTCACTTATTTGTTCGATAAATAATGACGAAATTCAGTTTTATTGAAAGTGGGCTAAAGTTTGGAATGAAAAAGTCGTCTGAACTGATCTGTTTTATTTTTTTTTTTAGAATAAAGAAATGTTAATGGAAATTTATCCAAAATATTATGATTTGAATGCAACTGGAAAATATCAAAATTCAATTGAAAAAAATATCGTAACGAATCTCTTAAAAACGATCAACATTTATTTTCATTGTTTTTATAATTTAGGTACCACGGAGCGAAAAAATTCTTTCGGATACTTATAACTGCAGCCTGGCTCCACCATGGACAAAAGTATCTTCAGCCTCGATGTACAGAAACGAGAAGAAACTTCTTTACCCCGTGAACGTTGGTCGTAATATCGCGAGAGAATGTGCACCGACTCATTATCTCATTGTGAGCGACATCGAACTTTATCCGAGTCCGAATTTACCCTCGACGTTTCTCCAAATGATAACGAAACACGATCAACCGGTCCTCTTAAAACCAAATCCAAAAGTATTTGTATTATCGATTTTTGAGGTCGACGAAAAAAGTACACCACCGTCCAACAAAACTGCACTCGTGAGTTCAGTCTTCGTTTATTTCTTATTAAAAAATAATTTGCTAAAAAAAAAATCCCATTTTTTATAAACTGGAGTTACAAATATTGCAAATTTTCTTGCTAATCGTGTCAGTTTTTCAATTTCGGTATAATTAACAAAAGATTTGATCTCGTTTCATTATAGATGGCGATGTTGAAAAATGGAACAGCGATACCATTTCACAAAAAGCTGTGCGCAGCCTGTCACAATGTGCCAAAAAGCAAAGAATGGCAAGAGACACCACAGTCGAGTTCCCTCAGGGTGTTTCACGTGGGTAAAAGAACTGGCAAGTTTGTCCATTGGGAGCCAATATTTATAGGTACGAACAATGATCCGATGTATGACGAGAGACTCAGCTGGGAAGGAAAAAGTGACAAAATGACGCAAGTGAGTTTTGCCTCAAAACACTTAACGTTTTCAGTGTCTTTTTTTTTCTGAGTACAATTTTTTTCTTTTTATAATTTTAATAATTTTCCAATCTAGTATTTCAACTTGGAGCTTCTGAAGTGAAATTCAAATTGAACTAAAAAAAAAAAAAAAAACATCGTTCTTATAAATTCGCACATTAAATAAATGATTTTGTAACTTTCCAGGGTTATGCCCTCTGTGTTCTCGACTACGATTTTATGATTCTGGACAACGCGTTTCTCGTGCATCGTCCGGGTATTAAGATATACAAGAAGGATCCACGGCGCGACTCTTTAACTGCCAAGACGAATATGCTTATCAAGAAGATAATTGTTCCAGAGCTCAAGGTCATATATGGAACGAGAAAAGATTGTGCGGTGTAACCCTACGCTAATCGGCGGCTGCAGCAGCGTGCACGCCACCGTTTTATAACTGTTAAAAACGTATCGCAGCATAATTCGAAACTCGAGTCTCTTTAATGGCGACTATGAGAAAATGGAATCGCGATTTTTTCCGAAGGTTCAAATCTTACGTATTTCTTGCTCTCGCTGATTCCTATTATTTTAAGTGCTTTTAAACTATGAACGCCGGATAAATCGCCCAAAAATTGGATCGAAATTCATTTTCTCGATCGATCGATTGAGTTGAATTCTTATGTGAGCTGGAACGAATGGACTGGATGCCTCGACCAAAGAAGCTTTAAAAAAAAAAAAAAATAATAATGTTGAAAAAATGAAGAAGATTGTGCGGCGATATTAAATCGAGTCGCATGGGGAGAATAATATTCTCTGCGCTGTAAATAAGACGTACAAGTACCTAAATAACTTGTGTTTCATCGTGATCGATAAATACCTGATGTATAATTCAATCCTCATGTAAGTGCAGTGTCTCCCAGACTCTACACTCATCGATTCTCGTGAATTACACTCAAGCATACACACACACACACATATACACGCATACGTTGTTGTGAACGACATTAATTTTTGTATTATTGAAAAAATGGAAGAAAATCATTTTTTCTTAAATATTCTTCAATACGTTTTCATAGAATAACTCCACGTGAAGTTTTTCTAGTTTTCTTTGATTTCGTACCATATGATAAACACACAAATTCAACTGCGAAAAAGTTAGAACGATATTCGAAATTGTTGAACTAAAAAATGTTTTGTTTCATTTTTTTGAAACACTGTAAATTTCAATAATGGTATTATACATAGAAAAATATATAACACAGACGAGACATATTTTTCGTAGAAAAATAAAAAATCTACGCCGGTAAAACGAAAGAGAATTCTGAACCGATGATACAATATTGTTTTTAAAGTTCGTATCGTCGGAACGCAACGAATGTGTTTGCAGTTACGAGCACGAAATAGTCAACTTTTTTGTAGGCTTCATTTTGAACTGGAAAATGAAGAAAAAAAAAGTAAATTCTCGTTGCGATTCAACGATGCAAATTGCAATGCCATGATACAATAAACATCGTATTGAATAAATTCGGTATGAGCGAGTTTAGGAGATTACACAATTTTGAGGGACTGAAAAATCTATCTTGAAATACTACAAAAGTCTGTCTGCAAAAAAAAAAATTTTTATCTAATATTAATATCTTTTTGTTTCTTGAGATATGAAGTGTGATTGACTTACGAAAGTATTTTAACCTGAATAATAAAATGAAGACAATAGTTTATTAGATTCGGTTGTAGATTTGAAAAAATCCATGAATTCTCTTCGTTGATGTCCTGAATTAAGAGATGGACGATAAAAAAATTATAAAAATTATTATGATTCAAGCAGGAAATGAACAGAATTAACGACCTTTGAATTCGGTTCGTTGGAATGCAACCAAAACAGTTTTCTCTTCATATAAATATATATATATTTCAAATATTTGTTCATGACAGTATTTAACTGCAAAAATTGATGAATTTTTTTTAGGGATCTCTGTTAGAAATGTACAGTCGAAATTTCAACAACAAAAAATTGCTTTATCAAATTACGAGTTTAATGAATAATTATGGAAGTTTCGGCTGCAACCCAACGACGGATACTTGACTATGTCATGAAGTGTGACCCCGGAATTATGCTATTCGCAAATGATTTCCTGGCGTTAACCCTGATTTAAGCGAATCTCGGTGCTATGGAAAAGTATGTCGCGATTGATGCATTCTATATTCCCTCACGAAAATAGTAACTGTAATAATGATATGTATTACGTGCCTTATCGTCTCCTGCTTGTCCACGTGAGATCAAACGGGAGTCGTTTATTCATTTTTTTTTTGTCCGTATTGATTTGAAGCGTATGATATTATTAACGTTTGAGCCAAAAAGTGTACGAAAAATTGTTTTAGTGATATTTCCGATGAGCTGTTCAGAATGATATTTATTGAACTATTAATCAAAAAGATGTGAGAAAAAAACAAATAATGAAAGGAGTAGCTCAGACAAAAAATTTTTCGAAAAATTCTTCAATCGGCAAACTTTTTTGCTCACGAGACGACTTTATTTTCGTCTTTCTACATTCGTAATTTTACGAGCAGAGCCAATGGTAGGATGTAAAATAAAAAAAAAAATTGGAAAAAAAAATAAAAGTAGAAATAAGAGAGAATAAGTGTAAGCTAAATAAATTTTACATTGTTCCTGTGGCTTCGATTGATAGCGAGGATTAAAAAAATAAAAATGACCTAAACTTACCGTCACTTGTGCAGTCGCAGGCAACTGCAACGGAATCCGAGCACAGATATCTCGAGTACTTTGTAAATAGTATTTATAATGTTCCAACGCGAATACTCAGTGATTTTTTGTTATTATTTTTTGTTCGATTCGGACGTATCGTGATGAAGAAATAAATATACCTTTTCCATACGTATAACAACCAATTCTTTCAATGAATCAATCTCCCAGTCCTCACTTGACAACTTTCATTGAACAGAAAATTGTGACATTAAAATGGAGCGAAATTTCCTCTCTCGACCTCTCCGTACGAGCTTTCCTTTCATATTTTTTTCACAAACCCGCCGAACAGTCAACCAAGAAATTAAGTACCAAATTGAAAAATTAAAAGTAAAAACTTCCATCCAAGTTCTAGCGATAAAAGTTTTGATATGCTTCGGCCAAATAATTAGTTTACGAACATATGGGATAAATTCCAATGAAAAACTCTGTGAAAGATGAATTTCGGCGTCTCTGTCTCGTTACATTTTATTTTAATTAAAATATACAGGTTTAAAAACGTGATCACACATTCGTTCGAGTTCGTATTCGTCTCGCCGTGGCCCCGACTTATGTATCAATGTCACAATATTGTACCTCGAAGCTGAGGTATAGTTTCGTACAATCCTCTCTGTCGCTTTTTTATTTTTTTTATTTTTATTTTAATATTATTATATTTTATACTTATATATCTTTATTCAATCAATCGGCGGACTAATTCGTGCGTCTTAAAAAATACTTGGGGTCTCGTACGCTCGAGAGAGCGTCTAAATATTCTGAAGAACTATATAATATGCATATATAATCAATCTATAAACGCACAGTTGTAGTTTCTCACCCCTCTATAATGAATCCATAATTATTATTTCATCTCACTTTCTTTCCGCTTTCTTTATTTTTCTTTCTCGTAAATCTTATTTATACAGAAATAAACGCTATCGAGGTACGTTTCTGTCGTGAGACAACACGATGAACCACATTTCTCTCACAATTCTTCTCCCTCAACCATCATAGACATTTTTATTACTTAATCGATTGATGCTTCACACGCAACCAGCTGGTAACTCAACTCGTAGGCACGTAATCCTTATACACACATCTCTATCATCAAATCTCTCTTTTTTTTCCTCCCACCTATAATTTCATATTTTCACTTTATTAATTAAGTAAATAATTCAGCTCCGTTATTCTCACAATTCTCTCGCAGCAAATGAAATTAGTTTTTACAATAATAACTTCTGTCTTTTTTTTTTTTTTTTAATAATTATAAATGATATTGGAGTATGGATCACTCGAACGCGACGAATTTTTTTTTGTGTATTAAGAGTAACGAAATTTTTGATCATTTACGAAATTGATACATTGGAGAGTGTTTTTGGTGAAGTTTCATGGTATTCAAGGAATTTGAAATTCATTTCAAGATTCTGTAGCTTATTACAATTATCAACGAAAAGGAAAAAAAAAATTGGAAAAATAATATTGCTGAAGTTTGGAAAACAATAGCGGACACTCGTGAGAAAAAAAAACTAGCGAAATCGGCGAACAATTTTAAAAGTATACAATCTTTCAACAAATAGATCCGAATGCTTTTCGAGAGGAATTTGGGTATTATTAACCTTCTTCGTTGGATTGGCAATTCGTTTTCTTCTGCTATATTGAAAAAAGTTTTCGCGTGGAAACAAAAAATCAGAATACTTCGAAAATTTACAAGATCTCGCTTTGAGTTGCGCATTTTTTGCATAATGACTCGAATATAAGAAATTAATTTGAAAAACTTACGAAGTTTAATTCGTAATTCATATGATTTTGAAACGAAGTATTCGACAAGCCCAAATTTTAGGCGCAAAAATTATGTGATCGTTTGAGTATTGGTTGATAAAATTTTCAAATATTGATCAAGCGCGTTACTGAAATACAAAATTCCCGTATTTCATTTATACTTCAGCAGTATTATTTTTTAACATAAACATTTTTTTTTTTGCGGGGATGACGGTATTGAGACGAGAAATGTCCGATGCGACGATATTGGAAGACGCCACCGCAAGACTCGTCTGAATTAATATTTGATGATTCAAAAAGAAAAAAAAAAATGATATCAGGAAACGTGTAAATTTCCTTCGGGATCCATCGATGAAAAGTCAGAAAATAAAATTTAATAGTAGGTTTGATTTCCAGTCCTAAATTCTTAGCAGGGACACAAAAAAAGTCATCAATCGTCCTCGGAGTTTTGCATGAAAAAATAAAAGGAACAGAAAAATGGGAGGAAGAGTGGGAAAAAAAGTGAGAACTCACTTGCCCAGGCGTTTGAGACGCGATCGTGTACCAAGTGCGGATCGAGCTGCCGGATTGTAAGGAGATTTGACACGTTTAGTGATAACGGAGCTGGTGGACGTTCCAGAATTACCATTGGTCGTACCCCCATTACCGCTGCTCATGGTGACATTTTGTTTGGTTAACTTGCCATTTGAGAAGTTACCGGCTGAGGCTGATGAGGAGGGAGTCGATACGGAAGTCGTGGACGAGGATGACGAAGCCGAAGACGAGAGTTTACTGACTTTATTAGCGAGTTTCAGTTTCGCCGGTAGAGATAATCTATTAGGTTTCACAATACCGTATTGATGAGCTATTTGAGCCGGTATTGTATGACCGTCGATATCGACATTACGAGATCTGAGGGTTTTTACGGGTGTAGCAGCGAGGGTATCGGATCTTAACCAGCGTTGCAGGCTTGGTACGGGTGAGGAATCGTTCGGTGAACCAATAACACCACCTACAGTACGATTTAATCTGGAACGACCAGTGCACGAGGGACGATGTCCCGATTTGCTCTGATCCCATTCTCTGAGAGCGAAACTTCCTCTGAGTTGTGGACGACTGGAGCCATTGATTGATGGCCTTCGAATTGTTTTAACAGGAGTAGCTTTTTTCTCTAAACTACGACGTTGAAATGAAGTCGGTGAAGGTAACTTTTCTTGTCCACTGAGAGAAGTAGCGCTCGTCGCACCCGAGGTTGAACCTGTGGAGCTTCCACGTCGAGATCTCAAGGACGAGATCGATTCTTCGGGCCATCGTAGCCTACTGTGTTGCTGTGGTTGTGTCTGTTGTTGAGGAAGTTTTCCTTGATTCGACGGATCATTTTCGTCCGTTGGTCCTGGTCGATCCTCCGAACGCGTTCTGCGCTTTGTCGAGGGTTCCGGTAGCACGGAACACTTTGGTGGTTCGGCACGTTCGGAAGTCGAGCTGTGTCTGCGCTTCGAGCCAACAACCGTTGTCCCTTCGTTCGAATCCGTTGGGCTTACGGTTTTACGTGAATTTTCATCGACGGACTCGAATTTACACGGCAAACCACCCATCGAGTCTCTTTTCAATCTTGGACCAACCGGGGTAAAATAGGACTTTTGTCTTTCACCGCGAAACCCTGATGGTGCGTTGACGATGTGACGTCTTCCGGTTTTAGGCTCTAAATGCGTTACTAAAAGGCCTGATGGTCTTCGAGTCGGTACATTAGAGATTCCGACGATTCCCGGAGGATCTTTTGGCGGCCCGTGACTACGATCTAAATTGACAGAGGCGTAAGGACGGCGAACATCGCGTCTCAATCTTGGTCTATTTTGGAGCTCTTCGCACGATCCACAAAATGCGTTTTGTCGTAACAGAACGGACAATCCAGTGCCCGGTTTTTCTTTTTTCGAAGAAACCTTTTCCGATGTTGTTGGATTACTTGCGATCGTGTTTATATCGATTGCTGGGTCACGCGTCAATTCGGACGTAGAATCGGTGTTAAAAGTTTCTAAATTTTCATTCGTCCTAACTTTTTCATCAATCACATCGGTCGTCGGTTCTATTTCATTGGGATCGTCGATCGTTGGCTTGTGGGTCTCTTCAAAAATGTCACTCGATGATATTTCCGCTACTTGGATACTCTCCCGATTGGTCAACGCTGCGGTCGTCACGTCCTCGGACTCGTTATCCTTGACATTTTCGCTCGTCGATTTTGGCAATTCTGCAATCTCTTCTCCTGACACTATTTCTTGAGGTTTCTCTCCTAAATTATCGTTGTCAAACAACGCGTCTGAGGTGTCCGGAACTTTTGGACTCGGAACTTCCTGGTCCATCGACGTTTCCGGTGTGACCGGAACTTCCGACGGCTGAACCATACTTTCCGATGGTACGATTGGCGTCACGGCTCGTGGAATCGGAGCGACGTCGTGTTTCGGCGATATTGTGCTATCATTTTTCCGACTCATCAGCACCTTTTTGGAACAATAATAGGAACTTCAGTACCATCAACAAGTTGTATTTGTGCGCAAATAAATATTCGGTCAAATTTTTTCTGAAATTCAGTTGATATAAAAAATGAAATGGCACACTTAAACATGGAGATAGATGCAACAATTGTTTTCATTAATACTAATGAAGCCTTTTAATTCGATAATGTGCAAAATCGTTATCTGTAAAATATCAGAGTTTCAGAAATACTAAATTATAATAAAGTTTGCAATATTAAACTCCAACGAATTGTTTTGCAGATAGGGGTCATAGAAATTCGCCATTTTAATTGGATCTCCATTAAAAAGTCAAACACTTGAATTGTGAAAGATGTTTTGACAAGACGAAATATAACGAATTGAATAATAATGACAGAACTGTTGGGAGCATGCAAATTTTAATTTGTGTTTAATGATCAATTCAATCGGACTCACCTCGCTACGGGAAGGTCCCGGTGGATCGAGCATAAGTGTTACAACGCTTGTATTGTCCGCACGTAATCTCGTTGAGAACCATCTTTCTAGAGCCGTGTCTACCAAACTCTTTGACGGATTTATCCACATTTGAGCATCCGCCTGCTGCAATACCGATTAATTATTTAATAATTCAAATCTAATTTTTTACATGTCTAACTAATTTTGCTGAAAATGATTCATTCCAGAAATAAGAATAATTGATGAATAAACTATTTTTTTTTTACTTTATAAGTATTTCAATTTTCTCGATGAAAAACCCGCCACAAACAGTCTCAGGCCAAATGATTATTTGACTCCAAACGATAAAAGGTAAAGAAGTTTGGCTTATTACAGTATTGGAGCATCTTTGGAGACCCACGCCAAAATGTGTACGATTAGTACAACGTGAAATTTAACTCAACCCGTGTGAATCACTACTGATTCACATTAGAAATTTAAACAAATAGATGAACGGAGAAAATCAATAAAACATACGGCATGACCAGTCTGTTGGGATGCAATGAGATGTTTCTCATTATGTCTCTCCGCAGATTGAACAATGGCAACGGCAGCCTGAGGTGTCAACATATTCCACAAGCCATCGGTGCCAAAAATGAGGCACCGCTGAGATTTAACATCCACAGTGACAACTTTCACATCTGGCTCAGGAGAAACTACAAAAGTGTCCAGCTCAGAGTTATAACTCCACAAATCACCTAGAGAAAAAGAGAACATTAATGAAAAACATTCCGAAAACGAGTGTACAGTTGATTCGACGAGTGATAGACGAAGAGAGACTTTCTTACCCAAAGATCGAGCGACGGCAAGGAATGGAATTTCGTCGATGTGAGTAGATCTGCGAACGGGCCCTTTGTGTCCGATTCTAGGTCTGTTCCACACGACTCTTGGGACGCCAGATTTGCTAACAACTTTTCCACCTGACTCTTGAATCCTGATCATTTCGGGTCCGCTTTCAGGTTTATGATCCTTCGTCAAAGCTTTTGCTTTCCATTGGGGATCACCTTCTTCCTGATAGCCCAAAATAATGCCAGAATCTCCTACATGGCCAATATAAATTTTGCCTTTTCTGATGAAAGCAATACTCGCAGTTGTTCCCGCGGTTGATGGTAAGCCCGAAGCAGTTGTCGGCCATTTGTCTGAGGAAACAAATACGTTCGTAATCTGTTAACCCTTTTGTTTTTTATAATTTCTCTCTCTGGGTGAAAAAAATTTGTCGACCGATTATTATTGAATGGATAAGAAAAGAATCATTCAAAACGAAACGAATACGAACGAAAAATCAATTCGAAGAAATTGTGAGGTTAGATACGTTAGAGATTGTTACATAACCTAAATTGTCGAGGTGGCGAGCGAGGTATGGAAGGGGAAATACGCGGGAGAGGGTGGTGGAAGAAATCTCGAGCATTTTTTTTTAATGCATATTCGTTAATGCCCGCGCTTTTTTTTATGACGAATCATTATCAATTGTTTTTTTTTTTCTTTCTTAAAGTCGCTCGCACATTCGAGAAGACGAAAATTTGCAAGCTGTGAATATGAATTTGAAACGAAACAGTTCGATATTGAATGAAGTATTCGAACTCATTTCGTTCCAACTATATATACACGATACATGTATATACATCTATATATATTTTTTTATAAGATGTTCAGCATTTATAGACGAAACAAAAAAGGAGTAATTACAATGAGCAAATACTCACCGAGTTCTCTCCACATAGCGTAATGGGTATTGATGTATCCGTCTTTAATAGCCCTAAGAACATCTTCGTCTTTATCGCTCCAAAAATTACGTTGCTTAACAATAATATCCATAAGATGTTCTTTGGCGAAGGTGGCAGCTTCGCCACCCCCGTGTCCGTCGAAAATACCGAAAAAAGCGTATTCGAGATCCTTGTCGTCGGAAGTTTGCTGATAGGCCACGCTGAACATATCCTCCATGTACTTTCGACCGCCCTGATTACAGTGACCGGTCACCCGGAGATTAACCTTGATACTTAGCGGCATCTTGAACCTCGTTTAATTTCGCGAGAACGTTGGTTCAAAACAACACGAAGTGGTTGAGAAAAAAAATAATTTGAATTCTCAGCCGCACGAACATTGAGCTCGTAGCACCAACAGCCGTGTATATATTTTTTTTTTTCCTCTCTTTCACTTTTAATACGAACACGTCGAATCGAATTTTATTGAATACGCGAGTATATTTGTGATTTAAAAAAAAAGTACTGTACTGTCTTCACTGATATTCGAAACGGTAAAGCGGAGGAGCCTCGCATTTATATCAATGTATTTTATAAGCTTTACCGTGTAAATTCGAGAACTCAGCGCACTTATCACACACTAACGCGCCACACTGTGTTTCGACGATCGTCCGGTCCGGTCGACGTCGATGCTCCACTCGCTAGCTAGATACACGGAGAAGACTTGGAAGGAAGTTTGTAGTGCTGAAGTCCCAATGGTGGGGGTAAAACCGTCCCCCTCACCCTGTCGTCTCGTTTCCTCTCTTTCTCTCACACGCTCTCCTCTTTCCCGCTCTTTCTACTATTATCGTAGCTAGACAAGGTCCCTACCTAACCGCTAGCAAAGCGTATCTTTATTTTTTTCAACATATGTACGTCGGACAACACGTCGGTAATAAGAGAGTGTGGAATGGCGCGAGTTGAAGTGATTGCGCGTGTGCAAACGGAGCAGCAGCGAGTCGACTCAACGTGAGAGAGCGCTCTTCGCTCTCTGTCTTCTTCTTTCCTCAACTCACACAAAGACTCCGCCTGCGCGTGCCTCGCTCATGTTCGCCACCAGATGCCTCGCGCTACGGGTAAAACACATTCTCCGTTTCACTCGTTCTAACCTCGGCGCCAACTCGCTTACTCTCTCTCTCTCTCTTCGTTTCTTCCTTTCTCTCTGCTTTCTATCCTTCTCGCACGCACAATTGAACGAGGGAATTCAAGAGGGCCACAGGATAAAAAGAAACGAACGGAATTTTTTAACTGTCTTTCACGCTCGCTCGTAAGGTTTCATCAATTATTTCAAAATTTTAGCTTTCCCCATGGTGAAAAATTAATTGTACGATGGAATTTTTGTCGAAAATTTCAAAGATTTCGAACCAGTTTTTTTATTTATTTATTTTTTCAACTCCTACAGTAACATAATGTTATATTTAACGAATAGAACGATGTGTAAAAACAGTTTTAAAATGATTGAGTAAAAATTGTTTTTGTTTTACTACCGCGTGGAGATGTGCTGTGTGCTTTAGAATTGTAAAGATTCAGCTGTAATGAACGCGCGCAGTTTTGTTGCGCAGCCTACCCCACACGTCGCGCTCCGCCTTGTCCGACTTTCCCCTCGCGCCCCACTTCAACCTTTCCTGTAAATCCCCTACCGTTACTACTCTTCTGCACCCTCCTCTACACACAAAAGTGCTGTGGAAAACTTTTATGTATCCCCTCTTTATTTTCTTCGACCCAAAAGACTCGATTCCCCTCGCCGTCGCCCCCCCCCCCCCCTCCTCCTCATCAGATCGTTCAACGATGATATAGCTTGGCAGTGGCCCGTTCTCGGACCTCGTCTCGCTCACGGCCTGTTCGTGCTGCGCAACTTGACTCACGCAGTACAACGTTGCCACGTTTTATTCATTTATAATCCACTCGAAGCAGCTCCACTCCGCTTGCTCCAAGTTCACAACGACTACAAAACCATTCTTGAATATCACGAACTATCCTCACCACTACGACGCGGGTATTGGATTCGAATTCATGAGCCGATCGATATTTTCGTTATTTTATGCTCACTTCTCTGTAAAACCTTACGATACGTTTTCGGCCATGACTCCTGGTTAAACCCGACGATGAAAAGTCACGTTTTCAGTGTTTTTTTCCTTCTGTTTATAGCTAGTAAATAGAGTTTTGTATTTTTGTACTCAAAGTACTGATATCGAACTCCAAGAAATGCACAACTATACATTTGTTGGATTAACAATTATCCCAATAGCGGCGCTACCGTCGTGAAGTGTCATGGCTTCTCGAAAATTATGTAGTACAACCTAATAAACGATGAAAGTAATTTGGGGGAAAAATGATCGAGGAACTTGAATATTCGAGAATTATTATTTTCGGTTTAAATTTCGATATTCCATAATAATAATAACTTTCAGATTCATCATATAAAAATGCTCGAATTTTGTGCCGCCATATTGAAATTTCGAATGTACACGCGCATATGTGAGAAAGAACTGCAAAATAAGAAGTTTCTCATCGAGAAAACATGTTCACGTGACTAAAAAAAAAAAGCGAAGAAAAAAAAAATGTGCAAAACAAACACGCAATTACACACTGTATTTCTGAGTTATTTTTTCGATCAAAGTTTCCTCTCTCGCGCATTGCAAGATATAAGACTACTATTCGCTTCTATCGTTTCCGCTTATTCATCGGTTTTTATTTTCAAGAACTCCTCTGCTCTCGGGAGAGTCCCGACTTGTTCGCACGTGTCGGAAATGAGTTTAGCATTTCATACCGAACGTACGATCGAGCGACGACGACCGAGGCGCGTTGGGAAAACCGACAACGTCGCATCCGACGTTCGAAATAGCACACAGAGACCGACATTACAACTTTCGCCGCGCATCGAACACAGAAAACGGTACAAAATCGTACTCGGTGTGGCGCACACGGCATAGTTTTCGGAACATCATATTAATTTGCCAAAAAAAAAAGACATGCCTGCTCGTTAAATTGCTCGAGTATAATCATGTTGTTAGAGGTTTAAAAAATGCTTTTACACCGTGAGAATTGCTCATCGTATATGAATTCTATGCATATATTTATATATAGAAAAAAAAATGATGGGAGTTCTAAGCAACGGGTATTCAAGTTGCATCATCGCTCAAAAAGATGGCGCAAACGTTGGAAAATTTTTTCTCTACAAAAAAATAAAAAATATCGTAATTATGATCTCACATCGGACAGTATCAAATCGATCACAAAAGCAAGAAACGTTACGCGATTGCATCGATCGGTCCTGAAAACCATAATTCCCGTTCCATTCTTTCTACATATTTTTTTTTCTTCCCCTGTAAAAAACACAACTTTTGGAGCAAAGGAGTAATTTTCGTGCCGCGATTCAACCACGCGCGCTCGAAACCAAACGCGCATATACGCGTTCTCTCAGCCGGACACGTATGTGCAGGTTCATTCCTGTCGAGTTTAGTTTCGTCTACACTCTCTGACGCATCGACATTGCTCTCGTGTTGCTGCGCGCTTTCCTTCTCCCGCCCCCGAACCCCTTAATGGTAAATACTTGCAAGAACGACCAACTGTGGATAGAGATGCCATCTCTAAACGGCACTTATAAAAATCCGAATAATTAATTGCACGATTAATTCTGTATGTTACGAGCAACATTGCCACTCTTATCGTATCAAACAATGACCGGATGTTCAAACTTCCGGAAATAATCAGCCGCGAATATTCTGAGAAACGTTCGAAATTGTTGTAAAAATAAAACGAATAAAAAAAATGTAATTGGGTAACATTGTTTATCAGACAAAACGACGCTTGCTGACGAATACCCGAATCATGACGCCATCTTTCGATAGTAGATTAACCTAAAACAAAATGAGTACGATGATAATGATTTGATGATACATGCTCATGGCCTGAATCAATAATCCGTTCCAAGCGGAAAGTAGCGTCATCTCTTGACGATCGCATCGAACTAAGTAAATTTCCAGTTTACATGGAAGATGGCGCCACTCGTACAGAATACGGGTGCACACACGCATTTATGAAAAATCAATAAATTATGAGTTACGCTTCAAGAGTTAAATTATCTCACGGTTTTTCGAGTACATTCGGTTGAAATTTTTTTAAATCAATTTTCAGTTATTCAAATTATCTATCCATTTCAAAATATATTTTCGACTGGTATATGATTACATTGTCAACGGCTAGTTGTCACAGAGCAGAGTGGCGCAGTGGAAGCGTGCTGGGCCCATAACCCAGAGGTCCGTGGATCGAAACCACGCTCTGCTAACCAAGAACTTCACTCCAGTGAAAAAGGTATTTTTTTTTTTTTTCATTTTAGATTTTGATTGATGATAAAAATAATGCAATGATCAAAATATTAACGAGCCTTATCGACTGAACATGTAATATCACAGATTTCAAGCCACTCGTCGAACACCAAGAGACACAAAAATTGAAATCAAGCTAAAAAAGAAGCTGCCTTAGTGCCAGTTATAACCGTTCTTTTTACATAAAAAATTTGTTCATTCATACTTAAATAATAAAAACAAAGTTGACTCTAAAATCTAATAGATAAATGATGAAAAATAAAATAAAAAATAAACGCCCAACGTGGGGCTCGAACCCACGACCCTGAGATTAAGAGTCTCATGCTCTACCGACTGAGCTAGCCGGGCCTATGATACCGGGCAGCACTGTGTTCTAAATAAACACTGACGAAATTACTATAGATAGAAAAATCTTACGAGACCATTGCTAATTAAATCCTCAGAGGAACGGATGAATTTTCTTAGCAAATATGAGTGATTTTTTTTCAAATCTCGTTTCAGTACACGATTTCTCGAATGAAAAGCATGAATTTGGTGGCAATATTTACATACGAGACGTTTCGACGTATTTCACCAAATTTCTCGCTGATCCCGAGCGAATGATTATGAAGGTTTATTATGAAGATTAATTTTACGAACATTTTTTCGATATAATCTATGTATTGTTATTCACATATTGGGGCAGTAAAACAATCGAAATACATTAGTTTTAATAGGCAGCTTTTTGTAATAGTAACATCTCTATGCCTCGATATATTATTACAATTAATAATAAATAGTACATTTCTTTATATTAATTTTTCGATGTTTCTTTTTTTTTCGTAAATACTTTCAAACTACTGAAGATTTTCGAAAAATGAAAGTCTTGGCTATCGTAGCTTTTATTTTCGAAATAATTCAATAAATATTACACATTAATTGTTAATTAGCTATCGAATTAAAAGGTAATTATGTAGTAATGGTTTTGGATCGATTCCTAATTAGCTTAATCAATATTTTCTCTTATTAATTTTGTCTAGTTTACTGTAACCTTGACCAACATTTGCAAGATTTCGAACTTTTTCACGCATTAATTCGACGGTTACACGATTCAGGAGCCGCATTCACTGTTCTCATTATTTCATTGCCGTTGGGCTATCAACGATGAACCAGCTCGTCTTCGAAAAAGTGTCACTGAGAAAGTATTTCAATTGATTGATCGCAACACAAATAAATTATTTATTTTTTTCGATAGTGTTTTTATCCGGTATCTTTTTTCGAACGTTAAAATAGCGCGAGCGTTTGTAACTTCCGCTGCTAAAATCTACGGATTACTCAAAACGAATATCATTTCAACAAAACTTTCTTCGAGTCAATAAAAAAACTCAAAGTAATTATCAAACGTTATGACATTCTACGATTATTGAAATGTTAAATTATCGTTAATTTTATATTACGCAACGAGCAGTGTAAAATGATTAGCCGATTGATCGAAATCTTCTAAAATATTCAATTAAAAATTGCGCCGAGATGTTTTCGTTTTTCGAAAGTTTTTCATACATTTTCATAACGATTCTTTCCTTAACGTTGTTTATTCGGGTTAATTGGGAGGTCAATCGGTAAAGTTTCAATAAAAATGTTTCGATTGTGTAAAAAAAAAATAGTCGATTAAGTTAAATTGAGAGAATTCGATGAATTGATGAAACACTGGTGAGAGTTTTGTAAAAAATGAACAATATGATCATAAACTGTATAAATCTTGGAGCGTCAAATGGTTAACTGAAGAATTGCAACATACGTGATAAATTCATTAATATTATCATTCCCTCAAAACGTCTTTGACTTTTCGAATGAACTCGTTGTCAAAGGCTATTGCATAGATGAAATGATAAAAGTTAGCCCGGAGCCTGATTATTGAAAAATGTTAGAACCGTAGCAGTAATTAGGAGAAAAAAAATGGTCAACGAACGAAAATGATGTTTACACAGTTCTTGAGAATATGTCAAGGACGAACGGGCTATGGGAAGACGGAGAAAAAGTACTTTCAAACGAAATAGAAGCTGGGTCTAATACTGTGAATAATAAAAAGTGTAGCGATGAAGGAAAAGTGAGGAAATACGTGACGGATAGTGCTGCCGCTGGAAACCGTAGGCTTGTCGTCTTTCAACAAATTTCTCACGAGATCTTTACCGTTGTGAGGACACACGTAATAGGTGTAACCGATCGCACGAATTTCGAGAAATTGTCGGAGCTCCTGCCAGCATCTCCATTTGAGTGAATTTCTTGCGAATTCGAATTGTCGTAATCTCGGCAAACTGAGAAGACAGCTTGTGTAAAAACATTGAAAATCGTTACCCTCGAGATTCAAATATTCTAGTCGATCGAGACCCTCGAAAGCTCCGGCTTCGATTTCCGTCAAATAATTGTCGCTCATATCGAGCCAAACGAGATTTCTCGTATGCTCGAACCAACCATACTTAACGATACTGAAACGATTGTCACGGAGTGTCAGTTTTTCGAGCTTGTAAAGTCCTCTAAATGCTTGAATATCTATGTCACGAAGAGTACAATTTCTCAACACGAGCTCCGTCAAATTTTCGAATCTTGCGAATGTCATTGGCGTCAAACGTGGCACGTAACTATCGATTATCTCGATTTTTGTTATGTAACTTGGAATTTTGTGGAGCAAAGTAATATCCCCGTTGGCGCAATGGTACCAAGCGCTTTTCGACAATTCTTTCTCTGGCTCGTGGCTCTCGTAACAAGATCCGCTCATTGTCCATGTCGGTGGTGGATCCACTATTGGTGGCTGAGTACTCGTAGTCGTCGGTCTCGACGTTGTTGGATATGAATGCGGCGGCAGCACCCTGGATAGTGAAAAATTGAAAAATAACAATGTCGAAAATATTTACAATTCAGATTCATTTAAATTAGAAATTATCATCGACAAACGTAACATTTTTTGTGTTTTTGATGTAACAATAATCATGGAAAAACATAGTGAAAAACCCTTGTGCGAATACGACACAGGCAATGAGAAGAGTCACCAATGAATGAAAACTCCAAAACAGAAAATGAATTAGAAAATACATTGATCATATGACAGATGATCAACACTGTCTTCAACAGATTCAGTAGGGAATGAGACGTTGAAAAATTGAAAAAATCAACTGAAAAAACATGGATTTACAGTTTTTTTTTTAAATGTCTAAATTCTATGAGAACGAAGCATGATTCTAACATTTATTGTTATCTAAATTTGGCATTTTTAGTACGTTGGACGATGATGAAACTTTGTTTTTAAAGCAACGTTCAATAGCAAATTATTTGTTGACTCATGAACGTTCGTGTGATTTAACTCACCGAGGAGGACTTGTAGTCATTGGAGTCAATTCGTTACAGCCCCAACCGCCTTCGCTGGTTCGAAGCAGAGTTTCAGGATTGCAGTTGCACGTGACAGATCGTTCTTTCATGAGTTGAACGAGTCTGGTGATGCACAGGCAAGTCCATGGATTTCCAGAGATTTGTAATTCGGTTAGATATCGAAGAGATTCGAGGTGTTCGATGCCAATACAATTGAGACGATTGTCAGAGACGTCGAGTGCGATTAGATATGGCAATTTGTCGAAAACACCGTTGGAAATACGAGTTATTCCATTTCTCGATAAATCGAGTCTTCTGAGATTGGTGGTTTCTTCAAACCATTCGGATTGTATATAATCAAGATCGTTGCCTCGTATTACAAGAGTTTCGAGGATTCTTAAATTGTAGAATGAACGACGTTCGATATTTTGAATTCCGCAATCGCGCAGTTCCAAACGCTTTAAATATCTTCCGAATTTACGAAATGCGTCGTTGTGAATGGTCGGTATTATCGAACCGGAATAAACAATCGTGTCAAGAGTATCAGGAATTTGAACCAGATCCATCAGCGAAGCTCTCGTGCAAATACAACTCTCGATTCTTCCTTCCCTTCCATGGCCCAACGATTGACGCATCAAATGGCAACCTCCTGGACGTGCTACCGGCCTTGACGTTGTACTCGGTACTCTCGGTGGTACGTACGGCGTACTCGGACCAATTATTATCGGTGTACTCGGACGACGTACTTCGTACGCCCAACTCCAACGTATTTTACCGCTTGTTGTCGTACTCGAGTTCCAATATGTCTGCAAATTCAATTTCTATATTAGTATCAAGATTTTTTTTTTTCAATCATCTGAATAAATTACAAATCACTGAGTCCGAGCAATGCTTTTTTACAAACTCGTTCAGTCGAGGCTTCCCTGTACTCGGAGAGAGAATAGTATACAAAATAATTTCAGTATCGTGATATCATATGCTGAGGAGAGTTCTCGATGAGAGCACGATCTGTTGTTCGAAATTTAGTGCAAAAAAAATCGAAATTTTTTTTTTCTCGATTGGGTTTGATAGTTGTTAGTACTTGTCAAAAAAGTAATTCTCCCAAAATTTGATTTCGAAATAAAGTTTCTAGAAGTCGCTCAATGGCCGCGCATACCACTGGAATTAAAAATAAAAATTTTTGAATCGAGATCGTCAGCCACGATCGAAAAAAAAAAATTTAAAAAGTTATTCGAGCAACCTCTAAAAAACTTTTATTCGAATTCAAATTTTGGGGGAACCACTGCTTCATCACGTACTGATATTTTTTTCAAGCAAAACGGAAAATTGAAACTTTTAAATCGAGATTGTCTGCCACGATCGAAAAAAAAATATTGAATTAGTCATTTGAGCAATCTCTAAAAAAATTTCTTTCGAATTCAAATTTACTTTTTTGACAAGTGCTAACAGCTGTCAAACCCAATCGAGAAATAACAAAAATCGACTTTTTTACATCACCCTAGTGTACAGTATTCCGAAGACCAGCCTTATTCAAGCTCAAACTTCAGACCAAAAGTATCCGATTGACGAATCAGGATTCAAATTTGAAGTTTGTTTTTTTTTTTTTTTTTTTCATGCATTTGGTGTCCTGTTACGTTGCTGAAAAATGAGAGCTTCGTGTATAAATTTACCTCGTTATAGTAGTGTGTGACAGAGACCTGTCCAGGAATATCGCACCTGCCTGAGGTGATATCGTAGCCGATTCTCATAGTGGTGAGACGACGTTCCAAATCGTGTCTACAATCGCATAGCCACGGATTATCGGTAGCCTGAAGTTTTTGTAGAGATACAAGACCGCGAAGATAATATTCTTCGAGGCATTTGAGTCGATTTCCTGTGAGATCGAGTCGTCTAAGAGCGCCGAGATGAATGAGTGCGTTATCGTCGAATCTTTCGATGCGATTGTTGCGTAAAACGAGATCGGTAAGGCGAGTGAGATCTCGGAACCATCCGTGGCCGATGGTGATGAAACGATTACCGATCAACGAGAGTCTTTCGAGTTTGTGTAGTCCGGCAAATGTTTCTTGCTCGATAATGTCAATGCCGCAATTAACGAGCTCGATACTTCGAAGAGTATTGCCGAAACGGAAGAAAGCGTAACGCGGTAAGACCGGTATGGGAACATCGAATAATTGTATCCAAACGATTTCTTCGGGCAATTTGTCGAGACTCTCGATACCGGTGCCAACGACTTCTCGCCACTCGAAACGTCCCTTCCGGAATGTTTCAACGTCGTGTTTGTTAGTACCGATTCTCGGTAGCTCAGGATACTCGAGTGTCGTCATGCAATCGTAAGTACCGCGTTGAGTAAAACCGGCCCAATTGGTACGCGAGTGAGTTCTATTGCGTTCGAAACATTTTTCGTCTCCGGGGCCACGCTCGATCAAGCGATCCGCGAAAAATTTATCGAGCGAGTATCGGCAGTCGCACAACCATGGATTTTTGCCGATTTGTACACTTTTCAAGTTTCTCAACGAGCCCAATGCCTCGATCGGTAAACAGTCAAGATCGTTGTCGCGCAAGCTCAATGTCTCGAGCTTAACGAGACTGTGAAATACTTCAGGCTCGATGTAAACGAGGCCAGCTGCGTCGAGTGTCAAACGACGTAGATTTTTCAAATAACGAAACTGCGCAGCTCGAGCAGCGTAAATTCTCGTGTTCGACATTACCAGCCATTCCAATTCGTTCAAACCTCGAAACGCCTCGTTACTTATGTCCCTCAAGTCACAATTGTAAAACGTCAAACGACGAAGCTTTGGAAAACGCGAAAATACATCCGGCCCCAAATTACTTATGTGGGACACCGTGAACTCGATCCATTCGGCGTCATTCGGAATTTCTCCGATATCAGCAGAGTTACCGTTCACGCAGACGTAAGCGATTGTTCGATCTCCTTGGAGCGGTGTCAATTCACATTTTCCATGTATCACCGGTATCAAAACTGCTGTTATCAACAGCAGGTGGAGCCACGATCGACCCGATATCTCCATATCGGTTTATTGTTGTCTATCCAACGTTGTACCTGCGGAAAAAAAAGCACTGTTAATATAGATTCTTTGGAAAATATCTTGTACGATAGTTCCGGGATTCCCGTGGACCGCACCCAGAAAAAAGATCTGTTTCAATCTACTAGGATCATTAATTCGATTTTTTTTTATTTAAATAAAAACAATTTTTATTCGCCTCAACTAAAAAGCTGTATTCGAATCAAATAAATAATGCTATTTGAGTGCATTTGTTCGGGTATCCTGGTTAGAGCTTATCGCTCCGACCACCACGTGGCGCAGAGCGTCGAAACATTTTCTTATATACGAATTGCCTTCTGGATGTGCATAAATAGCGAAAACCCTAGTCAGACTTACTCGATAGGGACCATATCTAAAAACAAACAGACGATCGTGAATTTTTATGCCCACCCAGGGTTCCAGACCCATGGAAATATTATTAAATAATCATAATAATATTAAATGGGTTGTAAATTGTATTATAAATATTGTTTGCAGCTTCACAACATGCTCGTTGAATTAGTGAGAACTTTTTGAAATTAAAAATCACAAATATAGCTTTTTCATTGATTCTTATATAAGGAGAGTGGCTACATACGACAATATGATAAGAATTTAATAAAATTTAGTGACAACATTCTTTAGCATCAAATGCAATGACACAAATGTTTTCAAATTTTTCGTCTACATAGTTGTCGAATAATTGGAGTTTACAATATGCAAAAGATATACCTATATATATCATAATGCTATGCTTACGAATGTAAACTCTAGTGTTAAATTACTCGAAAACTATGTAGAAGAAAAATCTTAAAAAATTTTTATATTCATATTTAATCTAAAAGAATATGCTCACCAAATTTCATTTAATTTTAATCATTTCGAATTTTCCTATGCTTTTAACATGGCAACATTGTTGTGTGTAGCCAACCTCCTTAACCCTTTGAAGCATAGTGACATACTGGTATGTCACCTACTTCCACTCTGTTTTCCTTCAATCGAACTGATTTTTAATGCTCAACAACAAATGTAAATGACATACCAGTATGTCACTATGCTTCAAAGGGTTAATATAAAAATACTCAAATCAATGAAAATAATTTCTCAAAGTCAAATTCTCGTTATATTAATATATACTAATATAATATTGACCCTCGATCTATGAACGGTTTTTAGGCACCCTAATTCCCGCAATTATAAATGAAAAAATGCGAAAAAATTCATGATCAATCTTCAGACTATTTTTGAATCGAGAATAGAATTTTTTTTCTCTTATTTTTTATAATTTTCTTTTTATCAAATATCAAGCAATGTGCGAAGAAAACGTTTTTTTATCGAGTGCCGAAAACGACTCATGTTGACGGGTTAAGGATTAATATTATAATTTTTAATATTTGATTCAAATAGATCCTAGTTGAAGCAACCAGATGTTTTTTTTCCGAGTGCGATTTGGGTCCGCGAGAATCCCGAAACTCGATATATCCAGACCTTATAAATTATTTATACAATTCCGGAAAAACACAATAAAATTTATTATTTTCAGGCTTTTGAAAAAACTTCCAATACGACGTTGGCCTTTCGTTTTTTTGATTAATAGCGGGCAATCGAATGACTCAATTACTACGATATGTATGCCACACTCGAAGCTTCGGTATCAAACGAAATGGAACTAATGAAAATTATAATTTCGTAAACGAGGCCAATCCGATCTATGAATCTTGTCGTGAAAAATATATCAACGATTTATTCGAGCAATCGCGATTCGACTATCCTTATCCCTGGACACAATACGAAAGGAGCGTCTATCGTGACCTCGATTTGTCAAATAGAGGAAATATAGTCGTCGATCACGAACCTCACCAATCGACATTGTCAAAGTATTTCTATTTTTTCTCTTTGCCATACTCAAACTACCTCCAGTCTTTTATCATTATTTATTCTTCCATTTTTTTCTTCTATTTTCATGCTCCATATAAAAACGACGAGAAATATCATTATTTTGACGTTTTACCCCATTAATATTGTCGCTAATTGTCGCTGCGCAACGTACCACAAATTCGATTTCTCTACGAAGCAACTTATCGGACGCTAAACCGTTTCCATTTCTTTCTCATTATTTTCAAATTTAAAAAATTTTTTCGTTTTTTGTATAAAAAAAAAAAAATACTTCAATCAAATATTTTTTCCCCTCCCAAATTGAAACTCTATAGCCAAAGCTCATTCTCTTCGCTTTTGAATCATCTTCGAATCGGTTAATCTATTGCTCGTCAATCAATCATTATTTGCTGATAAATTTTAAAATTGAACATTGAACAAAAGTTTTTGTTTTTTTTTTACAAGTAGAAGACAATTCATCGTTACGTTATACAGCCAGGGAATCATGAGCTTTCTTTTCGCTAAAGATTCGTTAATTGTAAAATCGATTCAGCTATTCCTCGATAAAAAAAAGTGACCAAACATTTTTTGACAACAGATCTCAGGCAGAGATTCCCTATACTGTAAAACTTATGATCCTCATTCATCGTCGTTTTTTTTACGCGTATGTCACCAACACATAAATATTTTTATCGAGTTTCCATAAACGAGAGTAAAACCTCGAAGCGCTCAATTAACTTATTATAGTGGGCGCGCAATCCTATATAAACACGTGAGTCGCGCGCCTTGCACCGAATTAGTACACTCAAGGTCGTTTTTCTACTTCTCCGGGTCTCGCGTTTAGTGCCTCGCTATATACGTGCATCCCTTCCCATTTACGTACTTCACTCTCTCTCTCTCTCTCTTGCTCAGTCTTCTTGGAAAGAAAAATAAAAACACTAATGCTGACTTGGGAAACACACGCGTTGTTTATCCCTTAAAATGCGATCATCGCCTCTCCTAATCCCATCAACCGGGATCACGAAATCCCCACGATCTAAAGCGTTTCTTTTTTCAACGCTCAAACTTGTTTTTTTTTTTTTTTTTTCTTCTTTCTATTTCAGTCACTTTATTTATAGATCTTATTCCTCGTTTTATGGGTTGTTTGTATCGTTTTGGTTATGGATCGTTTAATTCGGTGTTTCCTGTTGCCCTGGAAGAGCTCTCGTCGCACTAATTTTTCGTTGGAAAATCTTCAGTCTCGTAATTCCATTTTTTGTCAAATTTGATCGAGCTTTTCCTGAGAAAAAGAAAAAAAAAAACAAATCAATTGACGAATAAAAACGAAAGAAAAAAGCACCGCTGCTGTTCAAATGCCATTTTCAAATTTTAAACTAATCGCAATGAAAATTGCACGAAGATGAACAATTCGTTGAATAATTCGGCGATAAACTTATTCCCTGCGGAAGTCAAGTTTGCACATTCGAGGTCAAATATTCACACGCGTAACTCAAAAAAACTCGCGTGGGCGATTGTCGGATTCATTTTAGTTCGCACCGTACGCACGAAGATTGTGTGTGGTCGTTGGATGTTAAATACGTCAGGCAAGCGCCACTTCCGTGTTTATTTTATTCAACAGGTTCCCTCTCGATTATATCATTTTCCAAATAAATTTTTTTTTTGCCAAAGTTAACGAATGAGTTTATATTTTTCTTTTTCCTTTCCCAATTTTAATTTTTTTTTTTCATGCTTTTCTCTCATAGCAATTCTTGTGAATTCTATCACGAACATTTTTTGTTTGTTTTTATTGCTCTTCGCTTTGTTGCCTTACTCAACGAAACTTTTATTTATAATTTCAGTAATAACAACAATTTATTTAATTCTAACCGTAACTGGTCGTTGTTCTCGATCACTCGGGGGAGGTTTCAGCGCAAAATTTCATAAATTCGATCGAAGAGCATCGAATCAACGGTATTTTGTTGTTTTTTTTCCCACGATTTGACTTTCCCGCGACTGTTTATCATCGACAGATTTAAGGTATAGAAATAAGCTGGAGAGTGACAGGTGAAAGCGTTAATTCTCACGATATTTCGTCGAAAATCATAAACGATAAAACTGACAAGAGTTTATCACATTTTTTAATCTTCGAGTGTAAACAGGATGAGAGGATCACTTATGGAGACGAGGATTTGGCAAAACAGAAAACAATGATAAATAAATTGAATTTAAAAAAAATAGTCGAAAATGTAAATAGTAACGGTCGAAACGCGAGGTGGTCGTTCGACCAACTGACCGTTTGTGAGTAAGCCACTGGGATTATATAAACTCGTAAGGACAAGGTCAGATTTGCCCCTACATCGAGAGAAGCTCTATCTTTAGATGTGCGACCAGGCCACATGCGTCCATCTCACAAATCTATATAGAACTGAAAGAACGAAAGTGAAGCGTGAGAGAGAGAGAGAGAGGGATGTTGCGCTAGTTAGAACTCGGCTTGAGATCGTGTTTGGCAAAACAAGTTGTTCACGATAAGTGTGAGAAGAGCTGCCTCCATTGACGTTGAGGTACCGAAGTGACAACAAAACTGAGAACTGCTGTTCAAAAGTTGGGAAGCGCCCTCTGAAGGTTGTCCTTTGACAGCAGTTAGTCAAGAGAAAGCCTGTTATTTTGAAATCTGTAAATGAGCAATTAATCATTGATTCAGATATCATTTTAATAGAATTACGAAAGTCGAGGATTTTTTTTTTTAATTTGTGCCTTGATCATTCGTGGAACTTTGTCTCTGTGTATATAAATCTGTTCGCTAAAAAATGTTTGTCCGCTCTTCGATCGAAAACCATCGAACCGATTACGATGAATCTTTCACGAGATTAAAGATCATGATTCAAACTGAGTTTGTGGTTTTATGAAATTTCGTTATCTTAATTTTTACAGAAATACAAAAAAACAGTTTAACGATTTTGTTCAATATCCAATTTTCAAAACTCATCGCCAGTTGAATACTGCCGATATACGAAAAAATCGATTTACCAATCTGAAGGTAATTGGAAAGCGAACAAAATGAGCGGTAACCGAATGCTCAATTCGGTACAGAAAAAAAGTTACAGCATTTTCAATGAAATGATGAAAAATTAAAATCTTTCGTTCCATTATTTTTTCCCAGAAAAAAACTGAAGAATTGTATCTGAAATTGAAAAAGAATCGTAAAAAGATAGCCCATGTAGCTTCCAGATACTTTTTTAGATACAGATTCGAAAAAAAAAAAAATGCAAACCTTTTTTATTTTTCATTCCTCATGGAATATAAAACTGATGAAATTATAAACCACCACAAGATGCATATTCAAAGATACTCGGTTGTTGGCAAAGTCGCGAGTACCCCAATGTAATTGCTTTCGATTATTTGCCTGAAATTGCAACTTTTCAGGACCATCCGTTTGTACACATACATTTTTCCTTAAATTTGCTCTTCGTAAATTTATTGGATTCGATTTCCCTGTGTGTGAAAGAGTCCAGGTCTTCAATGAGTAAGAATCACAGAGAAGTGCAGTGCCTATCCTCTCCTGTGTCTCATGGAAGATTTTCAAAAATGAGGCTGAAAAAAAAAAATATATTTTCGTGAAGGCACAGCAAGTGAGCAATATTTATAATTTTTCTTTACATAATTTAGACATGATAAAATTTAAATGTCGAATCAAGAAAATTTTGAATATTTTTAACACGATTCGATAAAAAAAAAAAAAAAATAGTTAGTATTTGCACATAAATAATCGACTTTTCGATTTTAATTTCGTCAAGATGAAAGAATTTTATTTATAAACACACTATCCGTATGCCTGTGGGAGGAGTCGCGAGAGAGATTCGTGGAAGAACTATGCTTCATCGTAATAGATCCGAATAAAAAAAAAAAAACAAAATCATAAAGCGTTTCCCGTAGCCCATGATGTGTGTTCTAGGGCGTGGGTTACTCTCAACGATTGGATATACCGACGTTCAAGGTGTGTAAAAGACGCACACGTATAACCTCACCGCGAAAGAAAAAAGAAAAAAAAACTAATCGATATGTCGATCGCTACTACTGATGCATACGAACAACACGCGACGTTTACCATTGTGTCTCTCGTAGTCGCGAGATGTTCGATACGAAAAAAAAAGAGAGAGAGAGGAACGAGTTACGATTGGTTCGGAATCGATACTTATTTGTGTATAACTCAAGGAAATACGCTAAAAGCGATCAAACTGTTGATTTTTCTTAACGCGACAGTCTCACTTCCCCACTACACTGTAATTCGTTCTTTTTTCGGGTGTTAAATGTACGGTACCGACGACGATGGATCCCGTAGGTCAAACGCTCGATTTCGGATAATATGGGCCGAAAAATATTTTTTTCAAACTATTTTCTTCGTTTCTACATACAGCGATAAACGTTTTGAACGAAAAACGCTTCGTTCACGATATTTAATAGATGCTATTCGATTATGACAGCTCCAACACTATTCAAATGTATTGTAAAAGTTGGAAAAAAAATTTTTTTACGATTCGTTCGTAACCTATAAAAAGCCTGTCTCTTCTATTCCTTCCTACATTTCCTCAACGATACATCAGACGCTCGACGAGGCTTGATGTTTCAAGAAAAAAAATATAAAAGTTACGAGTCGTTCTTCGCTGGTCAGAGTACAGAGCGACTTTTTTCTTTTTCACAAAATCTTAGACGTGCCCGAAAAAAATAACGTGCTTAAAAAAATGAAACAATCCACAAAAAAACAGGTCTCCACTGCTTATATCGATACTTCGAACTAGAATTGATGTAATTTGCCACTGATGATTATTTTGAAATAGACCAAAAGAAC
Organism: Campoplex capitator; assembly: GCA_037576405.1. Lineage (NCBI taxonomy): Eukaryota > Metazoa > Arthropoda > Insecta > Hymenoptera > Ichneumonidae > Campoplex > Campoplex capitator. The sequence goes on along the minus strand of JARBWI010000010.1, from coordinate 4,889,646 downwards.
GATTGTTTCAGTGTCAATGTCAATCGTATCTGAATTTTGATTTTGACAGAAATGTCTAATATTCCATTTCTTCGACATTCAACTACCGGCGTCGTTATTTCAGTATCGTAACGAGCTAACAAAGAACGAAAAAAAGTTGAGAACGAGGTTGAGAACCAAGCTCTTATTTTTCTCGAAAAAATTAATGGAAATCGGTTCAGTAATTTTTTATTTTCGAGCGTAGGCACAAACAAAAGTATTTTTTTCTCATCGATATTCGTCGTTAACAAAAGAAACTCGATACTCTAATAAAACTTATTCTAATGCTTACTTTTTCCTTCATGAACGAGCAGGTGATACAAAACGATGGGCTCGCTGATTCGTGAACACCATGCCAACTGTCATATATATTTATCTCGATTGACCGAGACACTTATTATGCTGTTTTTAATTCGGTAGATCCGAAACGAAACGTGCGTCGCGATGTATAAATAGATACGAAAGAAGTAAAAAATAAATAGACTCGCGGCGATGTAGGATGCAATCGTACACGCGGTGGTGTGTGAGTTTTGTTTTGAAAAGAGATCGGGCTTGTTATGACATAAAGCACGCTCTTGCGGATGCGCGGGAGAAACACACCGGTAAAGTGGTCGCGTTGCCCGCCGCTAGGGGCGTTTAAGCGCGTCTTTGCATAAACATACATGTATATATATGTATAGTAGAATAGTTACGCGGCGCGAGATCCCTCTTGCTCGTTGCCCGAGCTTTTTTTCCATAGTAGAGTTTCTTCCACGGCAGTGTCGCGTGTTCGCTTCGATCCAAGCTCGTTATTACAAAATCCGCATCTTCAACTTTGACAGCAAAAAAAAATCTGACATTTTCGTCTAGAGTCATGAAAATGAAGAAGACAGGTTCGTCGAATCACACGTTGAAGCGCGAGAACGATTGTCGGTAGTGTGAAAACGTGGAAAAAAAAAAAGTGAAGCAAAACTTTGCCACGATTGTAACGCAGTTTGAAGTGTAAATGGAGCTTATTACGTCTCATCGCTATTGTTTTCATCGCTTGCAGTATGTGAACACATAGAAAGGAACGTGTGTGTAAACTTTTCAAGATGCGAGTCAAGTGCTGGAGCGTGGGACATTGGGGGAAGCGTGAAAAACGATTTTTTTCTACAGGTGGGTACTTTCGTGCGTTTTTATATACGAAAATATTTATTAGACGACGTTTCGTAACTTTTCAAGAATTCTACATTATTTTCGTTATTTATATCAATATTCATCTTTTTTTACATCGGTGCATCGAGTGTATGTACTTATTTTTTTGCCTCACACGCAATCGACACTCGCTCGTACTATTACGCGTCTCAGCATCACACTTTTATCTCCTCTTTTCTCTCTCACGCTTCCGTAATTCAATTAGCGTAGATGAGTCAAATTAACGACGTTATGTGCACAGCGGCATCATTATTACACGCGAGGTGGCTCACGGTAACGTACGAAAATGTTCCGAAGCCAAGAAAAAAAAAAGAAATAAAGCCTATTACCGGCTATTTTTTCATATCTCGGAGGTCTTCGTTCAAGGCCTCGAATACGAACTTAATTCAGAAAAAAAAAAAATTTCATGTAAAAATGACGTTTTGCCGTAAACGATAAAAGTTTTCGAACCATCTCTTTGTACGAACTTCAGATGACCTTGAAAAATCATCTTGTTGCAACGCCGAAGAATTCTGTTTAAACTTTGACGGGGAGTTTCGTGTAGGCACGCGGGACGTGAGCAGAGTTTACAAAAACAAAGAGGGAGCGGTGAAAAAAAAAAAATCTTTCAGATCCTGCGATAACGACGAGGGCGACGAATACAAAATAAGAGAAAATATAATTTCACAAAATCATTCCTATCAATAAACAATTATTCCACCATTTTGCTTTTATTATCGAGTCGATCGATAGAGCTCGACAAAAAACAAACTTTCTTTCCACTTCGCTCATAATTATTTCGATAAATGAGAATTCTGTTCTTTTAATTACAAAATCGATAAAACATATAAAAAATTAATTTTTCGACGTTTTTTTTTTTTACGAAGAACGAATCAATGGCCACCGATCGTAAGAATTTTTTCTAAATTTCCTGATTGAATAAACAACGAAGCACCACTGAGCTCATTAAATCGAAAGTAATTTTGATTGTTTTACGAGGCAGTCTCGAGGAAGTTCGCGCGTTCCTTGTTTGTTTTTTGTCGGCAAAAGAAAAGAAAAAAGTTGCGTGTTCGATTCGCGGTTCGTGTGCATCCCCAAGTCGAGCTTACATAAGATTCAGCAGCAGCAGCAGCAGCAGCAGCGTGTTACACATAACTATCTCTTGACGTGTGCGTGGCGTGCATCGTTTATTTAGTTTCTTCTTCTCGCTCTCTTTTTCTCCCGTCTCGATATCCCGTCTCGCGAGGCCTCGCTCAGTAGACTAGAGAGACTAGGAAAAGGAGAAAGAGCATATAGGTTCGATGAACTTTTTCTCTCTCCGGCGAATTCTCGCTTCTTGATCTCATAATACCCACTCCACTGAGGCGCGCGTATACATTTGAACACGCAAAACGCACAGTATTGTAAACCTTCCCTACCTCCACCTCCGCTCATTAATATATATATATATATATATGCATGTATTCGTGGATACATGAAAACAGTGTTGTACACAAATTGTCTATCTTCGATAGGTCTTGTGCTATATGCCTCGCGAATTTCTTTCAGTACGTTTACGCGTTTCCTCGACAAATAACGTACATTTCAATTCGAACGAAATAAATCATTGAAACAAATTATTAAAATAAAATTTATAAAAATAATTTTTTTTTTTTTCATCGAAAGAAAAAAAAATAAAAAACAAAAAAACGAAAACAATAAAAATTTTTTTTAATTGAAAGAAATACACATTTTTTTTTTTTTTTTTTTTAACAGAAAGTGAATAAAATTTTTTTTTCAATTGAAAGAAAAAATAAAAATTAAAAACAAAAGACAAGAAAATTTTTTTAAAAAGAAAAAGTGAACGAAAATTTTTTTTCAATTGAAAGAAAAAATTTTAAAAAATTGAAAATTTTTTTCAAAACAATTTTTTTTTTAAACAAATAAAAATTGATGAAAAGTTCTTTAATTGAAATAAAAAATAAAAAACTTTTTTTTTAAACGAAAAACAATTGATGAAATTTTTTTTGATTGTAAAAAAAAAAAAATGGAAAAAAAAAACGAAAAAAAAAAATAAATTGAATGTAAAAAAATGAAAGATGAACAAAAAAAAATGTTTTCTAATGAGAAGAGTGTAGAAAATGAGAATAAAAAATAAAAGAAATCACAGTGGATGGATAAGCCTTCTTGGCCATGCGAATCTTATATTTCTTTATCATTTTTCTTATTTTTGAGGTAAAAAAAAAAACGTGTACGTATTAAGGAGTTTCGATACAGGCGATACAATGTTGCCATGCTAAATCATGTTAAAAACACAAAAAAATTTCAAACAGTTAAGAATTTTATAAAATTTGGTGAACATATTCGTTTAGTGCCAAATTTGACAATACAAATTTTTTCAGATTTTTCTTCTACACAGTTATCGAGTAATTGAAGACTAAAGTTCACGTGTATAAGCATAGCGTTTTCATATATATAGGTATACACTTCGGGCATAAGAAATCTGCTTTAATGCATAATTACTCGATAACTAAGTAGAAGAAAATTTTGAAAAAATTTGTCTTTTCGTACTTGATGTTGAACAACATTATCACCAAATTTCATTAATTTCTTAACATTTTGTCTTTTGTACCGAAACTCCTTAAAGGATAAATATATGTTGCGCGATATACGAGTTATTATCTTGTTCGCATAGCTCGATTAGCGAAGAATGAAAGATACGGTGTGTATCGGACAATGCGACGGTTAAACAAGTTCGTGACGATCCGCCCGTTTTCTTTCTCGGGTAGTATATTCTTGGAAAGAACAGAGATACGTTAAAACGTTAACCGAAAATTTTTATTCGACTTTTTTCTACCGTTTATTGATAATTTTTCTCAACGTGAGAAAATCGTCGATAACGATCTATAAAAATAGGTTAATACGCTCGTTTTCTCGTCGGGATTAGTCAATTTGATGGGAAAATATTGGCTGAGTGATAAAAAATAAAAATTGAAGAAGCCTCATCGGCTGAAGACGAGATCGAATTAAAAGTGTCAAGTTCAACGTCGAGAGTGTTGTTGTGTCTCCAGTAAAACGTGTACGCGAACAAGTGAATACGGATTTAGACACTTGTTCGTAGTTCCACGACTGAGCTTCGTGTGGCATGCAGAGTGCGCTGTATACGTATTCGTTGTATGTGCGTGAAGGGCGTTGCGTGCATATTGCTCGTATAAATATATCGAAATCGTGGAAGTGTGTGCTGTACATCTCGGTTCTTTAGTAAAGTAGTTTTACGTAACGACTCTAGTACGAAACTGACGTACCGAAAAGGTTTTTATATACAGGGTGTCACAAAACTCGTGTTTTATAATATCAGGACTCTTGAGGAGTTTCGGTACAGGCGATACAATGTTGCCATGCTAAACCATGTTAAAAAACAGAAAAAATTTCAAAAAGTTAAGAATTTTATAAAATTTGGTGAACATATTTTTTAGTGACAAATTTGACGATACAAATTTTTTCAGATTTTTCTTTTACACAGTTATCGAGTAATCGAAGACTAAAGTTCACGTGTATAAGCATAGCGTTTCCATATATATAGGTATACACTTCGGGCATAAGAAATCTGCTTTAATGCGTAATTACTCGATAACTAAATAGAAGAAAATTTTGAAGAAAATTTGTGTTTTCGTACTTGATGTTGAAGAACATTATCACCAAATTTCATTAACTTCTTAACATTTTGCCTTTTGGTCGGAAACTCTTTAATAATAATAGTGAAATGATATTCGATAATAAGAGATAAGAATTCTCAGCCATTTTGATAGATTCGAACGTGGATCGTTCGTACGATTTTTTTATCAATTCTTTGGGCCATTTTTCGTTATCTGATAACAATAAAGTTGATGAGTAATGCTTTTTTTTCTGGTCTGAGCTTGGAAAAAGCTGTTAATAATTGTTTGAGATGTTGAACACTATGGTTTAGGGCTCTTGGTAATTTTGCAAATTTTTTTATAACGTCGATCTTAACTTTCGACTCCATGAAAAGAATCTTTTTTTTTTTCAATATCTCTGAAACTTTCGTTTCGTTCAATAGATTTTTATATTATTTTTCATTTCTTCTTCTTATTATTATTAATATTAAATTTGTTGTTAATTTATTTATTGAAAAAATAAAAATTGAATTAGAAAAAATTGTGCATTTATTCAATTATTTTTTATTTATTTAATCGAAAATTGAATGAATAAAAATGAATAAAATTATTGAATTTTATATAAATTTATTATTCATTTATTTATTAAATAAATCAAAATTTAATAATCAAAAATTATTTATTTATTTAATCAATTTTCATTCATTCATTTAATTTATTTTCTATATCTGATTAAAAATAAAACAAATAGGAATGAATGAAATGATTAAATTTTATATAAATTTTTTATTCATTCGTTTATTAAATAAATAAAAATTCAATAATAAAAAAATGATTCAATTATTCAATTATTTTTTATTTATTCAATTCATGTAAATTATTAATCGAAAATTAAATCAATAAAATTATTAAATTCTATTTAAATTTAATAGATTTTTTATGATCTAAAGTTCATCGAATTCGACTTTATTTTTGTTTTTCTGAAGATTTAAGACGAAGTTTTGAAGATAAAATTGAGTTCGTTTTCAAGTCCCCCCCCCGAAGGGTGGTTAACGTTCGAAAAAAACAGATTGGCCAGGTTAATGACGATTTTGTGGCAGCCTGTATGATTTTTATACGCATATATATACGTATATAACCCGCTGGAGCACGTAAAGTTTCACATACTCATATTCAATTGGCAATGTTACGTATGAAACAGAAAATCCGTAGCGGAAGTAAAATAAAGCGTCTCGAGCGTTGGAATCCAGGTATTAGTCCTCCGTATTAACCGCTTCGTTGTATCGCATCAGAGACTCGGAACATACGAGAAAAAAAAAAACAGGACAGAACAGAAAAATTATGCTCCGACAACTTTTGGCTCCACGTGCCAATGAAAGGGTAACGAAAATATAATTTTTGTAAAAAAAAAAAAAACATTTTTTATTATACTCATTTGACATTCGTTATTTATGCGAGCCGAAGAAATTCCGAAGAAAATTTTCATCATCCATTCATCATGGATACTTCGGAACGCTCAAAAAAAAAATTTCTTCAGCTCTCCATATACGTTTACAAATCCATTTCAGTGTCTCTTGTTTAATTTCAAAATTAATTATTTTATTAATTAATTAAATTAAATTTATTAATTTAATTTATCAATTAATTAAATATTTAATTTATTAATTAATTAAATATTTAATTTATTAATTAAATTAATTAATTAAATAAATTAAATTTAATTAATTGAATTAATTAATTAAATATTTAATTTATTAATTAAATTAATTAATTAAATTAATTAAATTTAATTAATTGAATTAATTAATTAAATAAAATTTAATTTAATAAATCAAATTTAATTAAATAAATTAATTTAATTAAATAGAAAAATAAAATTGAATTAATTAATTAAATAAAATTTAATTTAATAAATTAAATTGAATTAAATAAATTAAATTAAATTAATTAATTTAATTAAATAGAAAAATAAAAAAATTTTAAAATTAAATTCAAAATTCGAAATTCATTAGCTATCGAAATCTTTCGATTGTCAATGCTGATTATTCGATGTGTCGATGCATCATGGTTGTTGCACGCCCAGCGAGACGTCATCATCTTTCGTTACTTCGTAACTCGACTGTTGATTCTATTATTACGAATATTTGCATAGTGAACGCGATACATTGCAATTTAAATGTCTCGTGAATCGCCTAAATATAGATATGTCTCTCTGTACGTCTTTTTGAAATTAGTACGATCTGATATTCTTCGTATAACACTATATAATGTGAACTAACATGCCTCGCAGTAATTATATGGCTTCTTATTCGAATCTCGTTCAAGAACAAATCGTGCTTATACCGTGAACGCCAGAATGTCAGTTTCCCTCTTCACAACTTATTATTTTGCTTGTCTTCTTGAATTCCTTTATCAGTGAAATTTTTCTCCATTCCATTAATTATTAATTAATAAATAGTTGATAACATTTTTTTTATTAAATAAAAAATAAAATAAAATGATAAATTAAAAAAAAAAAAAAAATGAAGAAAAAAAGGTTTTTAAAGAGTTTCGGTACAGGCGATACAATGTTGACATGCTAAACCATGTTAAAAACACAAAAAATTTCAAAAAGTTGAGAATTTTATAAAATTTGGTGAACATATTCTTCAGTGCTAAATTTGACAATATAAATTTTTTCAGATTTTTCTTCTACACAGTTATCGAGTAATCGAAGACTAAAGTTCACGTGTACAAGCATATCGTTTCCATATATATAGGTATACACTTCGGGCATAAGAAATCTGCTTCAATGCATAATTACTCGATAACTAAGTAGAAGAAAATTTTGAAAAAATTTGTGTTTTCGTACTTGATGTTGAAGAATATTATCACCAAATTTCATTAATTTCTTAACATTTTTCCTTTTGTACCGAAACTCCTTAATAAGGTTTCTTTTTTTTTTACTGTCTTTCAACGTTGGATCAGTGCAGAATCCGTCTGATTTTTTTAATTCTATATTTCTCGAAGGAGAGGCTGATTTTATTTTGAAATGTTTTCAAATTTTTTGTGATAATTGGATTTCCTGTGAGGCATTTCACTTCAATTTTTTGCAATCGCTACTTCAGGCCATTTTTTAAAGTATTTTTTCAAACTTATAGAGGATCGAGGGTGTAGAAAGAAATTGTCTCAGTTTTCTAGTTTTTCCATCCGAAAAGAACTTTTTTTTTTTTAACATTAGCATTCGGATGAAAATGGAATTGACTTTTTTAAAGGGTGAATCGTTGTTGGGTCTATGAGCAGTAAAAAAATGTGGGAAATTTATTTCTTTTGACACTTTTATCGAGCTCAGGTGTAAACAAATATGACCAAAACGAAAAATCTTGGAATTAGTGGTTCGAAGGAATAATTAATGTCAAGAAAAAATATAGCCATAGTTACGAGATATTTATTTTAAGATTTTTTGAGGTTTAATAAATATGCCGATTTCGCTTATTTCAGCCTCGTAACAAGCCCTCCGGGGCCCGAGTACCCGGTCCTGATCGCTCCAGCAAAAATCCGCCAACGAAATCGCCTGCAAACAGCAATAAACCGCTGTGAGTATCCCGATTGAAACAAATTTAAAACATATTCGACCACGATTAACGTCCCTGACAAAATAAGTAAAAAACAAAAAACAAAAAATACAACCTCAGAAATATTGCAATTAGAAAATATAAATTCAAAAACAAATTTGATTTAAAATTTCCCAAAGCAGTCACTTTTCGCATTTTTTTTATAATCGTTTTTTTTTAACGGAATAACTCATCATGCGAGCAAACTAGCATACAATATTCGAACTGTCTATTCTCCAAGTTTCGAACAATTAATTATCCAAAATAATATTTTTTTTGCTCCGTTTCTGCCAAGTACGATTCAATGCAAAATTTATAGATCAATTTTCTAATTTTTTTTTTCTTCATCGAAATCGATCGATTAATCAAAAACTGAAATATTGATCGATAAAAAATTCCTACTTGACCGATCGCTGTCAGAATATCTCTGAAGACAAATTTTTCCATCGTTGCTTTTGCTTCCTAACGATGTCGCCACTGTCTTGACGTGCCTCGTGCCCCACATTTATCACTATTCTTTTCATTTTTATTCGTTCGAGACGTTCAGTTTTTACGAGATTCCCATTAACCAACGAACGAATTAACTTCTTATAAGATTGAAAAAAATAGTCTTTTTTCAATAGCAAATAAATTGGGTTGTACAAAATTTTCTTTATATTCGACAATCTGTTTCAGAATATCAAATGGGGATATAGCTCAGTGGTAGAGCATTCGACTGCAGATCGAGAGGTCCCCGGTTCAAACCCGGGTGTCCCCTAAGATATAATTTTTATTTTTTATTTATTTATTTTTTTCTTCATTCTCATCGATCACACTCGAAATAAATCGTACAATTTTCGTACAGTGCGAATGAAATGAACAGTTTTAATATTTATTCGATAAACGATCTGTCAATAAATTGAACAAAAAAGTCATTCTCCATTTTTTAAATATTTATTACTTTTTTTTACATTTTGAAATATATAATTTTCATGGTTTCACTCGTGATCAACCGTAAAAAGATGCTGCACGATGTAAACGAAGTTAATAATGATTTTAATAATTTATTTTGAATCAATTTGTTTATGAATCAAAAGAAAGATAATTCTTCAATTTTTCCTTCCCTGTAAATTCATCACGAGGGTGGCTACATACGACAATATGATAAGAATTTAATAAAATTTAGTGATAACATTCTTTAGCATCAAATGCAATGACACAAATTTTTTCAAATTTTTCGTCTAGATAGTTGTCGAATAATTGGAGTTTACAATGTGCAAAAGATATACCTATATATATCAGAATCCTGTGCTTACGGATGTAAACTCTAGTGTTAAATTACTCGAAAACTATGTAGAAAAAAAATCTTAAAAAATTTTTATATTCATATTTAATCCAAAAGAATATGCTCACCAAATTTCATTAAATTCTAATCATTTCGAATTTTCCTATGCTTTTAAGAAGGGTGGCTACATACGACAATATGATAAGAATTTAATAAAATTTAGTGATAACAGTCTTTAGCATCAAATGCAATGACACAAATTTTTTCAAATTTTTCGTCTACATAGTTGTCGAATAATTGGAGTTTACAATATGCAAAAGATATACCTATATATATCAGAATTCTATGCTTACGGATGTAAACTCTAGTGTTAAATTACTCGAAAACTATGTAGAAGAAAAATCTTAAAAAATTTTTATATTCATATTTAATCCAAAAGAATATGCTCACCAAATTTCATTAAATTCTAATCATTTCGAATTTTCCTATGCTTTTAACATGGCAACATTGTTGTGTGTAGCCAACCTCCTTAAAAATGACAGATTGCAATTCAATATTTAATTAAAAAATTTTTAAAAATAAAATTTTTCCTTCGCTTTCAACATTCGTTTATACTTGAAAATACAATTTTTATGTTTTATCCGAGGCAAGAGTGAAGCTGAATATGAATTTTTGATGATTTCGTTGCTGTATGTGGGTTAAGAATAAAGGCGAAATTTGAAATCGAGGGTATTTCAAAAAATGAGAGAAAATATTTGAAAAAAAAAAAAAAAATAATACGAAGAATTAGCCTGGATTTTAATTTATTTTGCATTTTTTACAGATCGAAACAAACACCGAAGACTTTTACGAGCCCGGCCGCCTCGAGAAGGCGAGCAGCCGAGCCAATTCTCTCGCTCTTTGGATCCCGAAAAATTCGTCCAATCAACAAGAATACGTCCGAGGAAAACCCGAAGACTGATCCAAAGTCCGGCAAGCAGCGGCTGCCCGTTACCGGGTGAGTTTCACCAATGGAAAAAAAATTCAGTTTTTTTTCGTCTCTCATTCACAAGGAAAAGGAAAAAAATCACCGATTTTTTTTTTTTTTTTTGGAAAAAGAAGAAGAAAAAAATCCTTTTATTCCTATCTCCAACGTTGGAATCGCCACGATTGATTTTCTTCGATCAATCTCCTCCCATCCGTCGATGTCCAATGATAAAAATATCGTCAAGGACACAAAGTTAACTTTGATGATGAAAAAAAATGTCCTTCATGGACTTTGGAGATTATATAAAGTTTTTTATGCGATATATTTATATACACAGATACTCAATATACGAGTCAAGTCCGGGTGAACGACCGCTCGTCTCGGAGACAGCGAACACAGTCGGCAATCCTTCTTCTCTTTCGCTTCTTACGTTCTCTCCTTTTTTTTCCCTCTCAATCTCCTTTTCTCTCTCTCTCTCTCTCTCTCCGTTTCTCGTCTGTCACGGTGAAAGATGCTCGATTCAAAGGCCGGAGAACCGAGGGAAACGATCATTGAAATGGGGCCGATCAAGCGAATCCTCTTGACTCCCCTGGTCGCTTCTCTCATCCTCCGTCGATATACTTTTCTCGACATCGATCGAGACAACACACGTGGTCTGCATGAGTAGAGCGATACGACGACAATTAATCTGTAGGTCATCGCTTCTCTCCTTTGAATCCATCTGCTACCTGAAATCTAGCGCAATCTTAGCTCGAAAAAAGCCTCATCGACAGTTCGTTCTTTGGAAACTCCAAAATCTGAAAAAAAAAAAAAAAAAAAACTGGAAGAAAAAAAAATTCATTTCTATTTTGTTGGTTCGTTTTTATCGAAGGAAAATTCTTTGTCAGTCTCATCGAATTCTGCATCGAATTTGAGATTTTTTGGTAACAGGCTCAGGGAGACGTCAACGAAAAATCGATTTAAACAATTTTTATTCTCGATCCTTTTATCAAGGTTCCAAGTTTCTTCTCGTTATTCTTGGCTTTTTTTTTTCTTCGTATAATCATATTTTTTTGGAGATTTACAGAACTCGTGGACACTCAGAATTTCGATGAGACAGACTGCCGATCCAATTTACCAGTGTCCGATTGGTCCTCTCGTAATAAATAGCCCACATGAGAGGGAAGAAGGGACGCGTGATGAGGTCATCGAGAAAAAGGGACGGAGAGATCGAAAGAATGAGAAGCGAGATTAGATCGTGGAAGTCCATGGACATTATATGGATCAGCTCGAGAATCTTCGAGATTTTATTCGAAGTCCATTTTTTTTTCTTTTTCATCACGGCGGATGATTTTCGACTTGGTCAAAGTCATTCGATTCGGTGAAATTTAATTTCACGTACAAAAATTCATACGCAGATCCTTCTGATAATATCAAATTTTTGAGACGTCACTATTTGAAGGAAAAAAAAATTGTAACGACAGACCTTGATATTCTCATAATCCATGAAAATATTTATTGCTTTATACCGATGACTGTTCACTTCGAATGCCTCAGTTACGTATATATACGTCTACCGTTATCCAAGGGATCGAGCATAAAAGCGAGTCGATGAGCGGCGCTCCACGCCTCTGCTCTCCCTCTCTGGATATAATGAGCATGGCTTGCTCGATGAATTCAGCAGCGTATATGTGTGGATGCAATTAACGAAGCGATAAGAAACGAGCGTTCGATACTCGATCGTCAAAGGCATCGACGCAGCAGAAGCGTCGTCCTCGCGATAACGTTCCAACGTTCTTAACGAATTAACGAAGTACGATATCATGAGGTTGAATCCAAATTTTATAATTGAGCTTTTGACGTTGTGGAGACGATCGCGTTTCATTATTGAATAAATCATTTTAATTGAACGAAAAAAATCAAATGAAAATTGCCTATCAATATTTAGTGTCTTGAATCGCTGAAACAGAATTTCCCACGGAAAAAATCGATCTTCAATCACATTTTTGTTACCCTTAAATCCAACCCGAGAAATTAATTCTTAAAGTTTTTACATTTGTTGGCTAATCATTCACGACGATTGTCGCTCGTTAGAAAGAATCATAATAAAAATAGCAGGATGTTTGATTTTGATCAGGACTAAAATTTGATCACAACTTGAAATGACTTTTAAGGATTTTTATGCCAAGGAACATGAATTTTTTCAAGACAGTTGCTGTTACGAAAATACGAAAAATTTTCAAAATTTTAATATTTCTATTCTGCTCTTTGAAAAAACGTTTATGTTTGTAAGCCAAAATATACGAATATTGAGAAATTTTAAGAAAAGAAAAGTGAACAATGAGATTTAGAATAAAATACAATTTTTTTTTCTTTCAATATTTATTAAATCGCGTAAAAAAGTTGTTTATAAAAGTAATAATTCTTTCTGGTTTATCTCAACAGCCCTAATCAAAAATCGTCCAAAGATTCTTCTGAAGAAAAAAGAAAAAAAGTTCTACAATGAAGTTTTCCATCAAGCCATATTCTTGGTGAGACTCATCGTCGTCAAAATACACTGGAAAAGTCCGGAAGCTTGGTTTTACACTCTCATGGTGTTTCAACCCTCAGCCCAACAAAACACGAGAATCGCTGTCTACCCAAAATGCACGATTGGCTTTTTTTCTACGACTGGACTATACCCGATCAGATACGATCATCATCGACAACATTCTCCAAACGTAACTCGATGCTTAATCGATACGAAATACTTGGAATCGCTGGTTTCCAGTCGACTGTCACTGGCATTAGTTTTTCTCATTGATCGCTTGAGAAAACAAACTTTTTCGATCGAATATTCCTGTTCGTATATCGTCTCTCCACAAAAATCGTTCAATAATCAAATTTCTACAACAGTAATACATAATTTTTTTTTATTCTGTAATTTCAAAACGAAAACGAGAAAGACAAACGTTTTTATGAGCTCGAAAATATTGAAACACGTTGTACATAATATTTTTCATCAATGGCAATCGTCGCGACGAATCAGGTCCCGTACACGAACGCCATGACGATATTTAGTGCACGAACGAACAACGAGAAAAAAAAAAAAATAACAGCGAAGCAGCCCAAGCTAGACGAGTGTTCGCAAACGCTTATTTGCATCAGACAGCACGAATCATATTTCACCAAGGCGAGCTCACTCGCTCACTCGTTCTGTTATGTATCTTACCACGGAGAGCTCCCCTCTCCTCGTCCCATTGCATTCGGCGAGCAAAACGCACACATTCGTCTCTCGAATCGATGTACGTGTGAATGTGAAATCGCACGTGGGTAGATGAATTTATTTTTCTCGCATTCTCAGGTACCGATCTATACCAATATCCATTCGTATACACTCCGGAGAGAGACATAGACAGCGCCAAGTGCGAGCTCTACGAATATACCGGCTGTCCTAAAGCTCACTGACGAGATTTTAAATTATTGAGAAAAAACAGTTTTCGAGTTTTATTTTCTCTGACGCAACACTCGTGAACTATTTATTCATTTGGTTGAGCGTTATTTATTATTTTGACAAATATTGATGGAAGATGGAACATGAAATTGTATAGACTCGTCTGTTCACAGTTTTCCGATCTGCCAATTCGGAGCGCCGTTTTTCTGACACCCTTTTGGCTCACTTCGGTCCATTTTTTTTTTTTTTTTCTCTTGCACGTGTTGGATTATCGAGTGTGGAAGGTACTGGCTAACGCGATTCGCAGCGAATCTAAGCCTATGATATTCCACCGATCCCGCAACACTTTTTATGTCCTGGTACCGGGGTACTTCCACCATGTGGACGAGGCATTGCGCAGCTCATCGTAAACGATTACGCATATCTTTCGTCCACGAGTCTTCGGTATATTCATTCGTTCGATCAAATATTTTCTCAGATTTCATTCGTCGGAATGTTTTTTATTTTTGTATCATTTTTTTTTTCAACATTTGTCAATGAATCCTAAAGCCCATTTTCAATTATCGAACTTTCGATAACGATGAAGCCTCCTCTTTGTCATTATCCGAATCATGAAAAAAAACCGGTATCAGTTTTAGCTTTTGCTGTGATTTGAATTAAGGAGTTTCGGTACAAAAGGCAAAATGTTAAGAAATTAATGAAATTTGGTGATAATGTTCTTCAAAATCAAGTACGAAAACACAAATTTTTTCAAAATTTTCTTCTACTCAGTTATCGAGTAATTATGCATTAAAGCAGATTTCTTATGCCCGAAGTGTATACCTATATATATGGAAAGGCTATGCTTATACACGTCAACTTTAGTCTTCAATTACTCGATAACTGTGTAGAAGAAAAATCTGAAAAAAATTGTATTGTCAAATTTGGCACTAAAGAATATGTTCACCAAATTTTATAAAATTCTTAACTTTTTGAAATTTTTTGTGTTTTTAACAAGGTTTAGCATGGCAACATTGTATCGCTTGTACCGAAACTCCTTAACACAACTCAACTAAAAAGACTTGAATTTGATAATTTTTTTTTAGAATATTGGAAAAGGGATCGGGTTTCTTTTTTCGGGGTTTATCAAACTCGGATTGAAGTATGTAAAAAAAATTTTTTATTGCATCTTTGATACAAAATCGCGGCGACAGGGCCAGTCTTGGAGAATACCTTCTTTTTTTTTCGATGCCTCCACGGGCGGACGTGTAACTCGGAAGGTACAGGAGCCAGAACAAAAAAATTCATTTTTTCTCAATCTACAAGTCTTTGGCTAGAGAAGTACATAGGGGTTATTGTTTAAATAAATTTTTGCGAAAATGGCACAAATTAAAAAAAATTTGCATTTTTTCGGCAAAAAAAAGTTTCACTGGAATTATTCGAATAATTATCTGTATTTTTCAACCGATTTCAATGCACCACGTCTCATTTTGTTCCTCAACTCATTCTCTACGAATCCACCAGGTAGATTTTTTCTAAAGCTTAATCGTTTCAGTGTTGCAGCCAATTGTTTATCGACCGAAAAAACTTTTTCATAAATAATTTCTGAACGAATGAACTTTAAAAAAAATCTACTTGGTGGATTCCTAGAGAATCGGTTAAGAAACAAAATGAGACAAGGTGCATCGAAATCGGTTAAAAAATACAGATTATTCTTTGAAAAATCCCAGTGAAAATGTGTCGTCATGAAAAATTTGCATTTATCGGTTGACAGTTTTGCAAAATTATCGTTTTTAATATTTTTCCACGCTGTAATACAAATCCACTGACAATACGTTTAATCGATACGTCAAACTTGGTCTAAAAGCATTCTGAAAATTTAGCAACTCATTTGACTAGCACCCAGTACATTAGTTACCTTAAAAGGAAAAAAAAAGTGAAAAAAATATTTAAAAAATCTCTAATTCGTCATAGTCGTTAAATCCGAGCAACGCACACTCTGAATTATTTTCCCAACTTTAATGTCGACTCGAAATAAACTCGTAACTCAAGCATGAAAGTTAGAAAAATGATCAAAGTCGTGTTTGCTCCGATCTTTCGACGTTTCTTCATGGTGTGTAGCGAGTTCGCCCACGAGCGAAATAACCGAGAGTAGAACTAACTATTCGTAGTCATAGAGGGTAAAGCGTGTATCTATCGTATGGTGGGAAAAATATGGGACGTCTGGAAAGGCCACCAAGAGTCCTTGAGTGTAACGCGCGCGCACACGCCTATTTAAACGCAGATATAAAATCGTCGGAGATACATGACGTATTACCGATACACATGAGACCGAACGGTTTGAAGTTTGATTTATATATTAGCAAGAAAGGACGCGTGAACAATTTTCATCTTGGGGTTTTCGTTCTTCGGTTTGGTCCTTCTGGAAGCATTTCGTGAATTACAGGAGTTTCGAGTAATTCGAATTCGATCGATTATCGAAATTTTCAATTATACATTTCAAGATCGTTTTTATCTTATTTCTCAAATTCTATACGAATTAATTTTTTCATTTTAAACAAACGAAACAACGTTGATTTTGAAAAATTTCATTGGAATAGAGATCGAGACGATTAAGTTGGTTTTACATTTTGGATCATGGGTGAAAATGGAGTTTAAATGGAATTATGATGTTATGGAAAAATTTACGATTTTGCAGTTTTTCAGATCAATCTCGACCGGATGTTTTGGTAGAAAAAAAATAAAGATTAATTACACCTATTAGAAAAAAACATCCAGTTGCTTCAACTAGAATCTATTTAAATCAAATATTTTTTCTCTTTGTCCCATGGCCTGACAGAGCTGCATTCAAATTTGAGAAATTATTTTCTTTGATTTGAGTATTTTTATATTTAAGATCAATAAAAAAGCTTTTTTTATATTTAAGATCAATAAAAAAGCTATTTTTGTGATTTTCAATTTCAAAAAGTATTTACAAATTCAACGAGCATGTCGTGGAGCTGCGAACAATATTTATAATATTATTTACACCACATTTACTATTCTTATTAGTATTTAATAATATTTCCACTGGTCTGTAATCCTGGGTCAGCGTGAAACTAGCATTATTTGAAGAAATTATTTTCTTTGATTTGAGTATTTTTATATTTAAGATCAATAAAAAAGCTATTTTTGTGATTTTCAATTTCAAAAAGTATTTACAAATTCAACGAGCATGTCGTGGAGCTGTGAACAATATTTATAATATTATTTACACCACATTTAATATTGTTATTATTTTTTAATAATATTTCCACTGGTCTGCAGTCCTGGGTCAGCATGAAACTAGCATTATTTGTTTGATTCGAATACAGCTTTTTAGTTGAGGCAAATAAAAATTTTTTTGATTCAAATTTAAAAAAATCGAACAAACGATTCTAGTAGATTGATACAGATCTTTTTTCTGGGTGTACAATTTGAAAAAACCCTAACAAACGATGCTACTAATCGAGAAAACTTCAGCATAAACATTAGAACATAATTATTAATTATAACAAGATAAATGCTCGGTGATCGTTACTGCGTGATTAGAAAAATGAAAAAAAATTTTATTTCGCAGTGTTCGAGACGAAGCTTAACCGGGGTTGTGTCCTAGTGAGAAAATTCTTGAGTCTTCTCTTTCTCTTTAATACATCATTCCATCCTTATCTTTCTCGGTCTTTGGCTCTCTTCTTGAATGCCGTTTGGTATCTTATTCCGTTATATCAGTAAAGCCTCTTTTTATATATATATATACAGGAGAGATGAGAGAGATGAGAAACAGCCTCTTCCATGTATCTCACCCATCCGCAGACTTCTTCTCTCTGCCATCGAAGAATAATCTCTCTCCGATACTTCAACTTCCATCGATACCAAGTCGATAATTTTTTCCGGAAAATGACCTTCGACAGATGCTTTTTCATTTGACACATTTGCCAGCCAGGCTTTCCATGCTTTTTAAAAATTTATTCATTTTTTTATTTCTCTGTTTTGTATACCGAACGTCGATCGAATAATAAACTCTGCTAGAGCGCCGGCTATTTCGTACAGCTTCATTCTTCGTTGCCAGGCCTACGCAGCAGCCATTCGGTTTAAATTTTCTCGAACAACGGCGAGTATAAAACGCCACATGTCGAGCGTATGGGAGAAAAAGCATGCGCTCTCTTCCTTGGCCCTTGTATCGCCGGATAGGAGAGCGAAGCGCGCAACCATTGCCGCTTCTGCAAAATCTCCAGAGAGAAAGAGAGAGAGAGGGAGAAGGATGCGGGCACGAGCAAAAAAGAAACTCGACGAAGTATATATACACACGCGTGTGGCGAGCCACTTCGCCATCCTCTTGCTCTTCTTATTTTCTCATCCTCCGCGACTCCTTCGTATATCTTCTTCTCTGCTTTTATACGCGCATTTTTCGTGGCCCAAATCCGGTCGAATCATTCGATGCTCCCTCCACCGAATAAGCGGAAGACGGTCAATGGGTACACCGCGTAGTTTTGCTTGAAGAAAAAAAGAGAAAAAAACAAAACAAAAATTATCAGAAGGTTAATATTTGTTTGAAGCACGTCTAAAAACGTGCAGGGGTCTTGTAAGCAATGAAAAGGTCAGCGGAGGTCAACTGAGGTCTTTGGAAAAAAAATACTCAACGACCAACTACCGAGTTTGCTTGGGAAGAAAAAAAAAATATGATGAAAACGAAACTTGCTTCGCGACGTTGTAAAACGTCTTGGCGATCGAACGATCGGTCGATACCTCTATGAACTTTTGATGCAGAAAATAACCACAAATTCTGTAGATACTCGGTTAAGGAGGGTGGCTACATACTACGATATGATAAGAATTTAATAAAATTTAGTTATAACATTCTTTAGCATCAAATGCAATGACAAAAATTTTTTCAAATTTTTCGTCTACACAGGTGTCGAATAATTGGAGTTTAGAATATGCAAAAGATATACCTATATATATCAGAATCCTATGCTTACGGATGTAAACTCTAGTGTTAAATTACTCGAAAACTATGTAGAAGAAAAGTTTTAAAAAATTTTTATATTCATATTTAATCCAAAAGGATATGCTCACCAAATTTCATTAAATTCTAATCATTTCGAATTTTCCTATGCTTTTAAGGAGGGTGGCTACATACGACAATATGATAAGAATTTAATAAAATTTAGTTATAACATTCTTTAGCATCAAATGCAATGACACAAATTTTTTCAAATTTTTCGTCTACACAGGTGTCGAATAATTGGAGTTTAGAATATGCAAAAGATATACCTATATATATCAGAATCCTATGCTTACGGATGTAAACTCTAGTGTTAAATTACTCGAAAACTATGTAGAAGAAAAATCTTAAAAAATTTTTATATTCATATTTAATCCAAAAGGATATGCTCACCAAATTTCATTAAATTCTAATCATTTCGAATTTTTCTATGCTTTTAACATGGCAACATTGTTGTGTGTAGCCAACCTCCTTAAAAATTGAAAGAAAAAGAAAAGAAAAAAAGATACTCGAAAATTTGTAACCAATGAAGAGGCTTCTGGAGGTCAAGAGGTCGATGGTAATTGGTTTCGAATTTTATCTGTAGCCAGAAATCTTCAGTTTCAACGAATTATCATTTTAATAAGTGACTAATAGAGAATCGAATGATTTTGAATTTTATTTTTTTCTTCAGAATCATCAATCTCATTTTTTAATCGATTAGTATCTCATTTTCTCGAAATCATAGGGTTACTTCATAAAAAAAAAGAATAGGAGAATCGAGGAATATAAGAACTGTGTATCGTTGTTCGATGAGAATCATGGGCGTCATGACGACTGATGTAATCTCTAGAAGTTTACTGATTATGAATGGAATGTACACGGGGATTTTATTCTTTCGCTTCGTCCCGTCTCACAATAAAGTTATTTCGACATGCAGAGGGAGTTGAATTTTTTTTTTTATCAATTCTTCCAGTGTGTGGGATGCTCGGACGAAGATACGCGACGAATAAATCGCCTAATCGAGCGATGCGATATTCATGAAGTTAGAATTTACGTAACGTTCTCGTTAATCAATATTCTAAATTACGTTTCAAAAAATACGTACCAACAGAATTAATAACAGTATTTGTAAAATCAAAGAATATTTTATTTTTATTTTTTTCTATCATTTTCAATAATATTTTTAAAGAGACTATATTTTTATCGTTTTTTTTTTCAGTTAATTAAATTTAGAAGAAGCAACCAAAACATTTTCATGGTGAAAAAGTTTTTTTTATTTATTTTTTTTTTTCGAGGGCAGTACAAAAAGTTTAATCTTTATTGAGCAGAAATATTTAAGGAGCTTCAGCTATTGGAACGATTATGAGATTAAAAAATCTGAAATTGAAATGTGCTGTTGATTAGGCAGCAAACTGTAGTTTTAAGAAATATTTTCAAAGTCAAAAGTCACTTGATTTAACACTAGCTTTATGGGGATTTTTTGCCTTTATGGATCGGAAAAAAATATAAAAAATACTAAATAATATAAATAAAAATAAAATGAATTAAAAAATATAAATATAAAAAAATACT
Organism: Campoplex capitator; assembly: GCA_037576405.1. NCBI lineage: Eukaryota > Metazoa > Arthropoda > Insecta > Hymenoptera > Ichneumonidae > Campoplex > Campoplex capitator. The sequence goes on along the minus strand of JARBWI010000010.1, from coordinate 4,869,067 downwards.
GAAAAATTTTTCTAAAATAATAAAAATTGATGATTTGCGTATTAAAAGTTCTATTTAGGAGATGTTGGAACAATTAAAATCGGCAGAACATACGGAAAATCGGATTTTTCGTAGTTCTTAAAACCTTGACGTTGTCAAACGTTTCAAATTAAAAAATGGATCGTTAATTTTTTTGTAGAGAACAAAACTCCCAGAATTCCAAATTAATAAAAAAGAACGAATGTTTGGAGGAGATATAATAATAATTAAAATCGGCAGAAGAGACGGAAAATCGAATTTTTCGTAGTTAGAACCTTGACGCTGTCAAACGTTTAGAATAAAAAATGGATCGTTAATTTTTTGTAGGGATTGTATCCCGCGTCGTAACCTAACCTCTTCTTAAGAAAATGAGACAAAAGCGTTTTTACAGTAGCAGAGACAAAATGAGGTTCTGAACGCATGCGAAATCGTCAGCTTGTCACAATTTCTCGTTGATTTTCCGTTGTCACAGTCTACACCAAACAATCGAATATGTTTTCTTCTTTTTTTTCGACCAAGACACATAAAAAAGTGAAAAAAATGTTGATCCGTCGCACGGATAGAGTCAGAGTAGCAGGGATCTGGTTCGAACCCCGTTCGTAAAAATAAGACGCCAGTTTTGGCATGTTCGTACATACGAAGGGTCAATATTGATTCGGTAAAGGTTATGAGGACTGTTGTAATTCTCCCAAGTTCGCCATTAACGATTGTTTACGCGTTACTTTTCCATTTTCGTGTTGATTAAACGATTCTAAAAAATCTGACGAACGATTAATTATATTAGCTCGTTACGAGTTTTTGTACCGGCGCTTAAATATAAAACCTCGTTTTCTCTCTTTCCCCGTTCCCGGTCGTTTCTTTACCGAAGGATTTTGGACCACGAACAAGTTTCAACTACGAGAAACGAGAATAAAAAGCCGCGAACACGTTAGAACGAAGGGGCACGCGAGAGAAAGAGCGCTCTCTTCGACCCCCCCCCCCCTCCCACCCTCCGCTCCCCATCGAATCGGCTGACTCTCTCCTTCTCACTCGCTCTGTCGCTCGAACCTTCGCGTTTCAGTTTTCAGTCTCCGATGCACCGTCGATCGGTGTAGTACGTGACGAAAATATATCGCGACCGATAAATTTTATATATTTCCGGTAGAATCGTCTCACGTGCGTCATATCCGATGAATATTATTTAACAGGAACAAGCGTGTTTCGTTGATTTGAAAAACAGTGTGTAATTTTCGTGCTAATAGTACGGAACATCGAGTGTCTGGAATTATTAATTTTCGAGTGTGCGACCTCGATTCCGGTTACTCGTAAGGGAGTCAGAGTATGCTCAACGGAACGAAAGAAAGAGAAATACGTTTCTTGCAACTCTTTCGGTTTTTTATTTATTTTTTGGTGACTCTCCGAATATAGCGCGATACAAAATGAGAAATACATGAGAAATCCATGAGGTGGCAGCAACGTTTTTGATTCGAGGACACTTTTTCGTATACCTGTTTCTCCGTTACACGTACATGCATACAAAAGATTAGTGACGTTATTGCGAAGAATGTAGTGAACGTGGAATGTTTTTTTTCTTCGTTATTTGTTTTCCCTGCGAAAATTACACCCAAGAATCGAGCTCCGCGTGCGATGTGTAAATTCGTGTTTGTTGCACGAATCACGAAAACTGTTTTCACAGCTGTGGACGACTGGGTTATGTGCAGCGAGAGCAACAAGTGGCAAGAGCCGACGAACCGTTCGAACGACCAATAGAGTGTGAAGACTTCGGTGTTTCTTCTTCTTTAAATAAACTTATTTCTATGGATATATATATGTATACGAGTAAAAATATATACGTTATCAAACGAATTTGACAAGTTTAACTTTCGTTGCGATTCCCATCGTAAAATTGCGTTAAAAGTTACGTGAATAGTGATCGATATTTTTCGCGTTACTCGCACGTATATAAATACAGCGAGACACAATAGCGATAAAATTTATCGATGTATTCGCGCGGTTCCCAATGTCTTTCGATATAATTAAAGAAACGATTATCGAGAAATAGCGCCTCCTGAACTTGAGAGAGAAAATAAAAGGAGAATTCTTATCCGCCGTTTAAATTCTATAGATATATATATATCGTATTTGTTTAATATACACGCGATGTTTAATAAATAAGTATACGACAAAAGGTTCTTCTTCCTCGCCCAATAAAGCGTCTGCGGTTATCTCTCAAGAGTTCCGCGAAGTCTTAAGAGCCCGCTCGTGGCGATTCTCGGCACTATGAAACTTCGTATACGTACGAAGCGATAAGGTAACACACACTCGCGGGCATACAACAAACAACACGCATTTGGCACGTCATCTCCATTACTATGGTGCCCCAAGTAATGATCGTTCGTGACGAAACGAATGCTCAAGTATTATTGAGCTCGAAGAGACACTCGTTGAGGCCTCTCGATGACCGTTTGTCCTTTATTCGATGAAATTGATTTTTCTTTCGTCGTTTATTTAGTGAAAAAAAAGTGATTTTTACACGGCCACGTGTATCCACCGCGAAATATTGAAATCGGTTATATTCAGTGCTGGTCACGTGACGTACGAAACTCTCATACTCGAAGAGTTTAAACGTTGTTTTCATATATTTACGTTTTTTTATAAGGACTATCGTTGATGAATTTAGATAAAAAAAGGTTATAGTCTATCGTGACGAGTGACCATGATGAAGTTCAAATCGCTGTTTCGCAGAGGACAGCCAAGCCATCCGCCATCGCAACCTCAAACAAATCAACAACAGCAAACGTTGCGTCAAGCCAACTCTTCCTCCTTTCCAACCGTCGAGGGTAAACCTGACTCTTGTCCTCTGCAACAACCACAACAAACCCATCAACAGCAATTGAACGAAAACTGGACAACCGGAGGACGCGATACGTCGAGGAGCAACGCGGCGAAGCAACCCAACAAAGTTTCGACCAAGAGCTCCTCCAGAATGCAAGAACTCGAACGGGAATTGGACATTTTACGTAAAGAACGATCGCGTCTCGAAACTCGGCTACGAGAAAATTCAGCTGATTCGAAAATCTGCGAAGAACTTCGTAACGAACTTGCCGCCTTGAAGGTAATTCAATTTTTTTAAATCCTTCCGTCAAAATCATTTAAAACGACTTTTTCATTAAATTTCAATCGTTTGATAATTTAGTAGTAAGCACGATCGTTTTCGAGATTCATTGAAAATAATAATTTTACGCGCTTAATTCGTGACGTTAATCAGTAACGTGAAACGATTGTCGCCCGAAGTGAGAGGTTTACCGCGCGAATCGCATCCGTTATTGGTCAGACTGCAACGACAAGTGACGACTTGTTGCTCCGCCTATCACTATTTTCAGCTCGTTTGAGAGACGGTTCGACAACGCGTTTATATTTAATTAAAAAATTTTATTCTCCAGAGCTCATTTTCAACATAAATATTTTGCCAGATTCTCCGGATAAGTAGATCGAGTCAGATCAACGCGATTTGGAGGTTAAGATGACGATTCAATTCTACTCATTTCTCGCGATTATCTGCCATGTTTCAGAAAATTTATTTGTCAAAGAAAAAAGTTTTTCTCAACATTTTCTTTAGTCGCGATAAAAGATTTCACAGTTCTGTGAATTTCCAATACTTTCAAAGATAAAGCGATACGAAACGACTCGTTTTTTCGTTTTTATCCATGTTTTTGTTCGACTTCGGGTCGAATAACTGTTTTTTCTTAAAATCGCACGCGTCCTAGAATGTACAATTACGCCGATCGCCGAATTTTTTTATCGTGCAAAATGCATTATTCTTTCTATCGGAAAATGAGTCACGGTATCCCGACCAGTTTAAGGTTAAATGACACACCAACGTCGCCTCATTGTGTGCGAGATAGATAGCCGTTTTAGTGATCCCACGTTTTTTTCTACACTGATCGATCGGGGAAAAAAAGCACTGATAGAGAACGTAGTCCGGTGATTTCTTTGAAATGTCAACCGTACCAGGAGAAATCGTGGACGTCGAACTTTTGCGAATTGAGATCGTCGTAAGATTCTTTTGTTTCGATCGAAAAAAAATTATTGACGGATATAATGTGGTTTGAAAAAAAAAAAAAAAAAAAGAAGAAATTGGGAGAAAACATTTGAAACATTATAATTATAATAATATCAAGAAGAATTTTATTGCAAAACGTTTGTTTTATTCAATTTTTTGTCAGAGTTCATTATCCCTGAGAAGTTCAAACAATGAAATCTGTCGAACGAGTAATTCGAATTAAATCCACGAAAACAATCGATAGGTTATGTTCGCGAATTCCAAAATCCACCGGTCCGAACGAACCTGGACCGTAGCGCCATTTCCGATCGGCGATCCACCGGCCCGGATGGATCGTCAATATCCGAGGCTAGCGATTAGAGTTTAGTTTTTTTATTTTGAATCCAGCGAACATCTGAATTCCAGTAATTTTTTATCAGACTAACACCGAGATTGGCTGAGAAACTCGATCAAATATTTTTGTCTCACTGGAGCAATGTATCGGACAACAGATGGATTAAACCGTTGGAAGTTTTTTTCAGATAGGATAAAATCATTGTAATTTTTATTGCATCTCAACGACGTTGCCCATGATTCGTAGACCTAGTTCCAAACCTAATAGACGGGAGCCAATAAACTCTCGGCGTTCAAAATCATTCGTACACGCTTCAGGCCAATCATAATCGAGCGAGTTTTTTTTATTTCACACGACCAATTCAATATCTCATAGTGCTCGGGGATAATAAGCGTAAATTAGTGTCTGGATTATTTTTTTTTTTTTCCCTTTTCGTATCTCAGCATCTTTCGAAGGAACGATATCGAAAATACTATGCAAATACGTTTTCGCAACCTGTTATGTCAGCGTACTCGGAATTCGTAAAGCGATAATGGTGGGCCGATGAAATTTACCGACAAATTGCTATTCTCACGAGTGAGCCTGTAGTGTGTTGTACGGTGGCGTAACTGTACATCATACACACACGTATATGCACAATATATATATATATATATATATATATATATATATATATATATATATATATATATATATATATATATATATATATATATATATATATATATATATATATGTATAGACGATAGAGAGAAAGAGATAGAAGGATAGAGGAAGCGTCGATGCACACGAACAGAGAGAGAGCAGCTCTTCTGGCTCTGAAAATTGCTGTTAGAGATTGCAGCTAAAGGCGGCGTCGAATCTGTAGGGGAAGAAAGCGAAGATTATATGTTTCGACGCGGTTTCTCTAATGTAGTATTGTTTGAGAATGTTTGAGAGCGTATACGAGCGCGAGACAAGACTAGGAACAAGTGGCACTTGTCCTCACCAAAGATAGATACAAACTCAAGATATATTTCTTATTTATATACTATCAAATAATCCTCCCACCCTCCCCCTTTCCTCCCCCTTATCCTACCACCTCGTTTCGGCGCTCTCGATCGCGCTTACTTCCGCGAAAAACAATTCCAATGGTAAATATATATCGTTCAATCTCTCTCAAAATGCTTTGAACATAACCTCCAAATACGTGACAGCTATCTTCGTTCATTCTTTTATGCAGTTCTATTATTCCTGTGTTTTTACATCGAAGAGTTTTTGTGTCGTGAATTGTGAAGTTTTATTCTCGATCTTTTTTTTATTTTTATTTAAAATATCGTGGTATTTTTCAAATATCAGTTTGTGGCATAAATTTTTTTTTCGTGGGTATTTTCCAGCAGCGTGCTTGTCAGTTTTAAAAAATTCACTCTTTTTGCAGGAGCAACACACCAGAGAAATCAGCAATCTTACGGAAGACAACGAAGCTCTCCGAGCTCGGCTTCGAGATGTCGCTCATTCGCCTCTTTCCGACTCTGAGAAACAACAGCTTCTCCTCGACGTTACACGGTTACACAATTCCGCACCAGCCTCCATTGCTATTACCCAGGACGATGGAAATGCCGCCGCTTCCAACGAAACGACCGAACAACAAACTTGTACCACTCCCGATTGGGACAAACACTCCTCCAGTTCTGTCTCCGAAGTCTCTGTCGCTTGTCTACAAGACAGAATTCTACAAATGGAAGAAACTCATTATTCAACCAACGAGGAATTGCAAGCCACCATTCAGGAATTGAGCGATTTGCAGGTCCATTCATTCCGTTTTTTTTTTTTTTTAATCCAAAGTTTTAAATTTAGAAAGTTTTTTCAATCGCTCTTTGAATTCCGGTGAATTTTATTCTGTTGGTTTTATGCAATTTCTTTTCTTTGCTAGTAGATTTTTTGAGACAGACATTCGACTACTTTGATGCATAAGCGCAGGCAACAATTTTTGACATTTTCACAAATAATTTTTGTCTGGACTCTGAGTTAGGGGCTCTAGCCAGTTTCACAAAATTACAATTCGAGTTGCAGAGTAAAGTATTCGATAGATTTTTTCGTTGACAGTCTTGAGCCATTTCGTTTGTAAGAAAATATTTGTTTTCATCACGAATAATTTGTTCAGCCAAATTCAGGATATAATTGTTGATATTAACGATATACAGGCCCAACTGACGGAACTCCAAACCGACAACGAAAGGCTAACGGAAGAAAAAGGTGTGCTTCTCGAATCGTTGTGCAGACAAACGGAGAAGCTAGAAGATTCACGCTCTAAAGTTGACACTCTGCAAGGACTTCTCTTGCGGGAAGAACAACCTCAGGATTCACCGAAAGGATATAATACGGAGAGGGAACAGAAGCTCGTAGATTTACTCAAAGTATGTTTCGACTTTTTTTTATTTCAAGCAATTTCGGAAAATTTACGTATTTCGATTGCAAAAAATGTAGTTTGGTACACTGTATAAAAAATTTGTTTGAAAATCTGCAAACATCTCTGTTTACCTTTAAAAAAAAATGTTGCAAACTTTTCAAACAATCTTTGGAAACATTTTTTGACTTATGATATTTGTAATATTTTCAGAGCGCTCAAGAAGAGCGAGAATCGTTGCTGCGAAAACAGGAAGAATTGAGTGGAGAACTGAAAACTTTACGATCATCGGCCGAGACGAGTTCTAACGAAACTGAGCGATTGGCGCAAAGAGTACATCTTCTCGAATCTACGGTTGATGCTTCGAACGTCGAAAGAAAACAACTCGAGCTCGAGCTCGCTGAGGCGAAACAAGAAGGCGCGAATCGTAGCATTGAGATAAGCAGGCTCGCGACACTCTTAGAAAACGCAAGAGCCAAAATCGAAGAACTCGAACAATCGAGACAATTAGAGAGCAAAAGCGAAGCTGACGAATTATTGCACGCCGCTAGACGCGAAAAAGATACCCTCGAAACTCAAGCTGCTGCACTTCAAGAACAACTCGCTCGATCTCATTGCGATCATGATCGACTTCGCGATCAGTACTCCCAACTCCAGGAAGAATATAAGGTTCGTCTCGGAGCTCACTCTTGTTTGGTCTATTATTTTCAACCATTTTTTTTTTTATATTCCTCAAAAACCGTTTTTCCCCAATACTTTCGTGGTTAAATGTTTGATTTACCGACAATTATTATGTTTTTTAATCTTCGAGTCATTCTACCGTTTCCAGTTCGGCAGGATGAAAAAAATAATGAATAATTTGTTGAATAGGTGGCGCGAAACAACGCAAAATCGGCGATCGACGATTTAGAGTACAGATTCAATCAGATGAAGGACGAACGTCTGTCGGTGAGCACGGAGCTTCAACTGGTACGAGACTCCCTGGCGGAGTTACAGGCTCAGTGTCAGCGGCATTTGGAGGACAAACGAGAGCTGAAAGCCGCGCTGAGTGACGCTCAAAGACGAGAACGCGAGAGTCAATCGCATCAGTACGAACTCGAGAGAGCCCTCGAGGAAGAACGAAAATTGCGTCAAGAAGAGAGCGCTGAGTGGGAACAATTTCAGGGCGATCTTTTAATGACTGTGCGTGTCGCAAACGACTTCAAAACTGAGGCACAGAGCGAACTTGAACGGGTCGTTTTGGAGAACAAGGCGCAGCGAGATCGGTTACGATTGCTCGAGGCTCAGCTCGACAAGCTTAACAAGGGTATGTCGTTTCTTAGTATCGCGCCTGAAAGCTCTCGAATATTATAATATCGAGGAGTTTCTCTCCGCGACGAAAAGTTGGAAAAATTCAATTCTTCCTCATTTTGTTAATTAATCGACAAAAATTTATCAATCTTTACCAAAAATTATTTTTTATTCTGTTTTATGATAATAAAAAAACAGCTGAAATATTTATCTAGAAGAAAATCTAAAAATCTGCAACTGAAAAAAGTTTAATCCAAGGGTTTTGTATTGAAATGACTGTTTTGAAAAATTCTTCGTTGTCAAAAAGTAATCTTTCCATTTTTTTTTTCTTTGGTGCTGTGCACTGCAAATTTTTACAAAATACAAAAGCATTTTTTCTAACTTTTCGAACAAATCGACGGAGCTTCCCCTCGAAATTAGATGCTACAAAAAACACTAGAATCAATTGAATTTAAGTTAGACTGGCATCTATCTAGAATGCATGCACATCGCACACGTGCATGAGGCAATGATGAAATAAAAAAAAATAAAAATAAATACTTAACCACACAATTTAAATGTTTTGAGAGACATTGATTCACTGTTTTGTTTGACGTGATTTTGCGCGTTAGACGGCAACGAAGCCGGTGATATTCGCATGCCCGAAATCCCTAACGATTTCGATCGCAAGTCTACGAGTGTCATACTGAAACGCGGACGTACAATCAGAAAGCGAAGTGAGCCCGTGCGCACGGTACCGATGAGACAAAGAAAATTTCCTTCGGATTCTGCGCTGGATCGATCAACGGGAAAAAATCGTATGTTTTATCCGGTTGTTCAAGTTGACGAACAATTATTGACCGGTACAGAGGTAGAGTTTTGTCCAATTGCGAATAAAAAAACAGTACCGATAGGAAAACGTAAAAATCCATCGGAGAAAAGCAGCGAAAATGGAACGACAAATTTGAGCAACGAAGGTTACAAAAAACTTTACATTCCGGCCTCATCGGATCGGGGGAATAAAAAAAATGTTAAAAGTTGTCTATTGAAAAATATTCAAGGTATCGAGAGTACGGGTAATGAAAATTCTTACGGTATTAATGTCTCAAACAGCCGATTTTTCGTACCGAAAAATTACGTTTATCTCGACATGCAACGATCCATGGATGATTTGAGATTCGAAGTTGATCCTCGAATGGGCAAATTATTTCACGAAAGTATGGAGAAAATGTCGAGGGTTGGATTGAATTATAATGGATCTTTGCCCGATTTGGTTGGCAAGGAAAATTCCTCGCTGAACTTCTGCAACTCTATGTCTGATTTGAACGACGATGTTTTTTTGGAATCTGATAATACGCACGACGAATCAATGGAAATTCAAAAACACGACAGAATTGAGGAAATTCCGAAATTCTCTCTCGAGGATAAAGGATTGACGTCGAACGAAGCAGCCACCAATTGTCCTCGTTCAAATTCTTCAGTTCAGGAACACGACGGAACGTTGAAACAAAAAGTAAGCGATAAAGATTTTTCCAAAACGAAGACCACCGTCGAGCCCAAAAATCCAGTGGAAAACGGGGCAATACCTTTGATCGCTAAGCCCATTCTCATAGGAGATCCTGAATGCGAGGATGATTTTGTAATCGGCAAAACGTTGCAGAATCCAAATCCAGCGGTTATTATTGAACCAACGATCTTTGTGCCTCGGGAATCGATGGGTCCAAACGATTCAGCTTTCAAAAATACCTCCCCGGTCGATAGAACTGAGCGTTCCAATCTCTCGATGAATGAGCAGGTCAATGTGAATTTTTCCTTTCCCAAAGAATCGCCATCAAGAAGATGTAACTCGTGTCCGAACAGCGATGGATTTAAACAACAAACGAGATTTTTAAGCTCCAAAGAAATGCAAATAAAAAATAATGAAACATCAAAAGAGTGTGGAAATTCGGTTAAAACGGATTCCAGAAGCAAACGAGTCGATACTTCGAGTGGTAGAACCTCCAATTTGAGTAATCAGAAACGCATGAAATTGACTGAAAAAACTACTAAACTCTCCCAACGAAACGAACCTACTGGAATATCCAAATCTCTTGTGACGATCCCTTTCGGGCGTACGTACTCGTTGAAAGAAAAATTTGAGCCCATTGCCGAAGATGTTGAACTTAGACGAACCAAACGCTCATTAGGAATTACGAGAGGCTGTAAGTTCGGCACTCATACGCCTATAAAACAGTTTCTCATCCGAAATCCCATTCTTCAACTAAGTTTCGGGAACACGATGAATTTTCGATCATCATGTTTTGTTTGTGTTTGTCACGGTCGTCGTTGGAATTTTTTATGTTTCTTTCACACTTTCACACACGCTTATTTATTTACGATATTGAAACTTGCATCGTTCGTTTTTTCATTGTATTATTTTGAATCCAAACAACAAATATTCGAGTTGATAACGCTAAAAATCACTATAGTAGTAGATATAAAATCTGCAGATCCCAGAGGAAATCCTCGACAAAAGAGGGTTCAAATTTCTGCAGCCTGCACCTGTGAAAAATGAAAATTGAAATTGGAAAAAAATAGATCGATTTTTAACGATGCAAAGTTCAATATCGTTATTTTTTTGTCGATCGCTTGTTCCGTACAATAAGTGATTTTGCTTTTTCCATGTGGCCATCTCGATGTCGTTTGTCGTCAGGTCTTACTGCTTATCGGTTGATGAATGGAAATGTAAGAAAACATCCAAAAAAATTCTGTGGCTCGCACATATTTAGCAACGACTATCAGATTTGTGCTTTTTTTTTGTAATGGTAAATCGGTAGCATCGTTATTCGAGTGTTTCTAATGTCAACCGACGAAATTTCGATAAACAAAGAAAATTAAATTATCGTCAATGACACAGGAGTTGAATTTTACCTGTTAACTAACAAATTTCAAAGTAAAAAACATTTTTTGCTTCCCATTTGCAAAAATATTCATGAACTTTTTCGTTTAATACAATTTTTTCGAGTGTTTTAAATTATTTCAAAATATTTAAGAGGGTTTGTCGATTTTACAGCTTCTGTTACTGCCGTTGAAAAAAAGTTTTTCAGCATTGCATTTTGGGTGCTTCCAGCTTTGATTTTTTTGTCGCACTCGATGTGGAATTTTTGGGGATTTTTTAGAATAATAGAAGAGAGGTATCGAAAGTAAAAAAAAAAAACCTGATTTTGATTTTTAGCGAATCAAAAGAGCATGCCACCACCTATACCGAGACCGGCGAGTACACCAACGGAAACTCAACAGAGTGTTTTGACGAGTGTGCAACAGGAAATGGCAGCACGAAGAAAAGCTGCGAATATAACGAGGCAGGACTCAAGACTTTCGGTCAAGTGTTTAATCGAGAGCATCGAGAATGCAACGAAACAGGCGAAAGCCGGTACGTGCGCCGACGGCGAGATTGACGAGTCTACACTAGGACGAGCATATTCGATTCTTGATGCTGACGTTATTAATTCAGCCCTATGCGCAGGACCAGGAAGTCGAAGCAGCTCAACCTCCTCCATTAATTCAATTGGAACAAACGATTTACTCTCCTTGAAAGCACCACTTCGGGATCAACAGCAGATGAATAATTTGATTGTCAGCAGCCATACGACCAACAACAACAAAACTCAAACGACCAACAACAGAAAAACATTATCAGGTAGAAAAATAAATTTTTCTTTGAAAATAATTTACCAAACATAAATAAGCTCCGAATTTTATTAGCTCTTTTCAAGCTCAATTATTTCGCGACCAATTATTACGAACCAGCTGCATTAACAAATTACAAACAGCATAATAACAGAGCAACTAAAAAATTCTTTCTACTTGTTAAAAATAAAATTTCCGCTATTCACAAAATTAAAGATTGAGCATTGATTCAAGTTTTAAATAATTTCTCGGCAATCATTTTTTCCTTTGTTCATGATTTTCAAACTCCAAAGTGTTTATGATTTTTGTATATTTTAATTGTAACTTGAATCGAAGTATGTCACTTAAAATATCAAAATATTTGAAGCGTTTCGATTGAATGTTCTATGTGTATCAATATTAACAACGCCCATTTCTCCAAATGCAACAGATACGAAATCATCAGGACCAGTTAGTGGAATGAGTCCGGGTGAGCTTCTGGATTCGGCGGCTTTGAACGCGAAGGCAATTGATTTTGTTCAACGAAACAGCATAACCGATCTTTCAGAGCGCAAAGATCCTCTTTACGGTTTAGTTAAAAATGGTGGCTCCAAGAGAAACGCACTGCTCAAATGGTGTCAAAACAAGACCCTTGGCTACCGGAATATTGACATCACGAATTTTAGTAGCTCGTGGAACGATGGACTCGCTTTGTGCGCTATTTTACATTCTTATTTGCCGGATAAAGTTCCCTACGATTCACTCACACCTTCCGAGAAAAGACGCAATTTCTCAATCGCCTTTTCCGCCGCAGAAAGCGTCGGTATACCTACGACATTGGTTAGTATTGAGATGAATACCGAATACGTTTACGTTTTTACTTCAATTAAATATTGATTTTTCAATCGAAAGTACGATTGTTTCAATTTTTTTCATTCTGTTTTCAATTCTCATATTTAACACGATTTGCTTTCTATGTTCTTGAGATTATTTTGCAGAAAAGCAGAAACTCATTCTGATCGAAAAATTTTTATATTTGAAAATTAATAGAAAAAAAAAACATGTTCAGACTCAATTAATCAGTTGGATATTTCAGCGTTTATATTTTCAACGGAAATATTGTTGATCGCAAATTATTTTTTTTGTTTGCTGAGCAATTTCGAATTATTGATAACTTTTTCCACAAAAAAAAAGAGAATGACAGTTTTTAAAAGACGATTAAAATTTTCTAGAACATCGGGGAAATGTGTCAGCTGGAGCGACCCGACTGGCAGCAGGTCATGACGTATGTTACGAGTATCTACAAGCACTTTGAGACTTGAGACTCGCCCGGGCCGTTGTTCGAACGTAAGAGATATGGTTGGTTGATTAAGCGAGCGAGAACAATTGCATCTAGTCAGTCGAATTGTGAAGTGAGAGAGAGAGAGAGAGAGAGAGAAAGAAAGAAAGGAGAAAAGAAGAATTGGGGCTAGGCCGGAAGTAGAGATGGCCCGGAACGCGATTTGAATCGATCAAGATGAAAAATTGTAGCCCCCGCGTGTACATAATTTTGAGTTCCCGATTCTGACGCGCCTTCAACTCGATTGAAAGTTTGATTAAGCGTAACGCCATAGATGGAATTGCTTTTTTATCATGAGACTGAAAAAATGAAGAAAATGAAACAAAAAAAAACGATGAAAATATACTCAGAAATATTTGGTATCTTTTTGAGTATACGCAGAACGAAGTATCTGAAAAAAAAAAGAAAGAGAGATGAAATACATTCGCTTGTACTCCGTTTATCGAGCCTAACGAGTTCAAGTATTTGCGTTCCTCGTACTATGAGTATTTTTCTAACGTATTATTTTTCGATACATATTATTATTATTTTCCTTGTAAATTTATCATACTGTCTGAGCTACGTGTACGCTTAAGGTCGTTAAATCAAGCATTACCTAATTTATTGCATTAGCCACGTTCAATAGTGTAGAGTGCGAAAGAAAAATGTTTGAACGTTGTGTTTGTTTGTTTGTTTTTTTTTTTTTTTTTGTATGATACGAATAAACACTAATTGTCGATTGATCCCACCGCCATTACGGGGGACAAGAACAGGACATGGTTAAGTTCTCTGTGATATAGCGTAATATAGATCCTGAAACAGAGATACGCGTTATCGTTATTGCTCTTACTAGTATACGAATTCCCCTCCTCGACCTTTTTTTTTTTCCTATTAATTTTATTCATCCTTCGTACATAATACCTTCTGTTTTATTGTGTCATTTATACGAAATAGACAATACGCTGTCCGACGTGAAACAATAAACTTGCCTGATGTATCTCAAAGACAAAGATCAATTAAAACCTTGATTTTTTTTTTTTAATGTACATTGCTACAAATATTACAAGTGGGGGTGAGAAACGAAGAAATATACACTGAAACAACTTACAATGTGTAGAAGTATTTATTCATTATATATGTTTCAATAAAAGTTGTCCCGTGAATTAAAAAAAAAAAAAAAAAAAGACGTATCCTATTCTAGGAATATATTTACAGGCGTTGAATTTTATTTACAAATCGAAAACTGGTTCATGATGACGTTGAAGTTTACTTCTATACAATACAACGAAAACTCTTTATTCTTCTCAATTTTGCGTATCCAAAATGTCCATTATTGGTTTTGTATACTCGAAGGATATTCAATTAAAAGTTTCACTTATTTTTAAAATCTTAGCGTGCGAAAAAAAAAAATTGTTAACGTGAGACGAAAAAGAATTTTGTTCCAGACAGTTGTAACGTTCGGCATCAACAATATAAAGTATGAAGAATAATATCTGTGTAAAAAGGACCATCACGTTTCTGTAACATCCATCTTATCCTGATCCTTATCGCCGGAATAATATTCGTTGGCCGGTTCAATTATTTTGTCGGTATCCTGGGTGTTTTGCCTGGAGTCAGGATCCGGTTCGGGTTGTCTGTCTTCTTCGGGTGGTAATGCGTCGCAAGGTACATCATGCATTTGTACACTTGGCGAGTGTTGAACCATTTTCAAATTGTCGTAAACGTGTTTGGCGATAGCTTCGAGATACTGTTTACTGTTGGCGTTGTCCTGTCGCGTTACGACTTCGGGATGAAGCGTGAAATCTGGAGCAAAGTATTCGAGATACTCGGTGTAAGGTAATTCGTTGCTTATTTGTTCGTCGACGAGCAGTGAAGTTTCGTAAGTCCAACAGCGCGCTACGTTTCTCAGGGTGTATCCACCACCACCAACTGTCAACAGAGGAACGTTTAAATCTCTGACGAATTTGACGCATTCACCGTGTCCTTTTGTACTGAGACTGAAACAACCGAGTCGGTCGTTGGCCAACGAATCGGCTCCACACTGAAGGACGATAGCGGTAGGTTGAAAAAATTCCATTACATTAGCTATGACTGGTTTGAAGAGAGCGACGTAGGAAGGATCGTCGATGCCTTCTTTCAGAGGTACATTGACGGAATAATACCTTCCGCTTTCGGCACCTATTTCATACATGTCTCCTGTTCCTGGGAAAAAGTAATTGCCGTATTTATGAAAAGATACAGTCATCACTCTGTCCGTAAGGTAGAAAGCTTCTTGAACTCCATCTCCGTGATGCACGTCTATGTCTATGTACAATACTCTTGCGTGATACTTTAGTAACTCCAGAATCGCTATGACTATGTCGTTGATGTAACAAAAGCCGGAAGCTTCAAACTTTTTGGCGTGATGCAAACCTCCGCTCCAATTAATAGCTATATCGCAACAATTGTTGTTCAGTTTTGTCGCTCCTTCCAAGGATGCTCCCGTGTACATGGAACAAAAGTCGAAGAGTCCTTCGAAGACCGGACAATCGTCACCGACATTGAAATGACTGAGGTACTTTGTGTAACCTTGAAGATTTTGTGGTGTTACACGCTGCAAAAATTCAACGTACTCGTCCGAATGAAAGCGGCACATGTCGTGGGTACTCGCTCTGTAAGGCCGATATATTTGCATTTTTTTGTGCAATCCATAATTAAGCACGAGACTGTGAATGACCGAGAGCCTATGCGGCTTCATCGGATGACCCGGTCCATAGTGAAAATTACCCACGTCCGGGTTATAGAAATACGAAACCTTCTTCGACACCGGGGTTGCCGTCATTTTATTTTATTTTTTTGTTTCTCTTTTCAGGTTAAGTCACCGCTCGTCCTGAATCTTATTATACCCGTGCGATCGTCCTCGCTGTTATTTTCCTTGCAATCGAAACCATTGGAGATTTTGAGTCGATTTATTTTTCGGGTTTGAATCTTCTTTTTGCATTTATTATCTCTCGACATTCATGATAATTCGGACGACAAAGCTCTCGTGTATTGACAGTATTTGGAAGACGCTCGAATTTCTCACTTAACCGCTAACTTGTGTGCATATAGCAGCGCGCGTTCCCGTATTACTTGATACTTGGCTCGATGAGCGCAACTACTACTCCCACTTTTGCTACCAAATTCCCTATAACTCTGTAGCCGTGTATCTATATAATTAATGCATACAACAAAGTGACACAAATAGCATCGTAAGAATAAATGTGCATTTTTTATTGTCTGTGAATAATAATTCGGGTTTTGAACTTTGTTTAAATATATGAAAATGCACGTGATGATGATAATGAAATTCAAAGTTTATTGACGGTAAAATTCTCAACAAATGCGCAAAGTTTCCAAGTGGTCAGTTAACGGTGCGATGACGTCTGAAACAGCCGGTAAAGTATGTATAGCGGCGGCATATATTGCGGGGTAAACGGATAGACGACGGGGCAGGAGCGACAGGAGTGAGGAGGAACACACCTTTTGTTACTTGAGCCACGACGGGGAGTTTCGTTGTATTGGGGTGACGTCGCTCCGTTGCGACGACTACTACATGTCAGAAACGTTAAGTGTGGTGCAGTGAGGCAGGGTTTTTTTATACTTATATTCGGTGTCCAAAGGATTTCCAAACTTCGAAATCCAGGATGCTGGCGTTAATCAATCGAATTCTTGACTGGTTCAAGTCGCTATTCTGGAAGGAAGAGATGGAACTTACTCTGGTTGGATTGCAATACAGTGGGAAGACAACTTTCGTTAATGTCATAGCGGTATGCCGTCATTTTTTTCCCCGTATTTTTGTTTTTTTTTTTTTTTTCCCCCGTTTCTTCGCATCCAAAGTTTAGTAGATAAATTATCGGAATTTAATCTACTAGATTTGAGATCCGCATATGGTTTCGAAGGTCGCAAGGGGATGAGCAAAAGTTTTGGTTAGATCTTGAACACCCCCTCCCCTCCCCCACCCCTACTTAATCACTCGGCCGGAACGACTCGCAATTTTTCACCGGCTGCTGAAATTCTCGTCTGATTTTTCATTTTCGGTTCTCAATATTTTTCCTTTATCTTTTTACCCTTCTTTTAGTCTGGACAATTCAGCGAAGATATGATTCCAACTGTTGGCTTCAACATGCGTAAAATCACCAAAGGCAACGTCACCATCAAAGTATGGGATATCGGTGGACAACCCAGATTTAGATCAATGTGGGAGCGTTACTGCAGAGGCGTCAATGCCATTGTTTATATGGTTGATGCGGCGGATTCAGAAAAAATCGAAGCTAGTCGCAACGAATTGCACAATTTATTGGATAAACCACAGTTGTCCAGTATTCCTGTTCTTGTTCTTGGTAATAAGAGGGATTTGCCTCATGCCCTCGATGAGAATGGACTGATAGATAGAATGTAAGTTTTTAATTCATCATTTAGTTTTTGCCCGTACGATTTATGTTCTCTCGGCATACATTAATATTTCGTGACGAAGAAAATTTTGATAATTTTAATAATCGCGTTGTTTATTCTATGTTTTTATTTCCCAAGTACCGTATTAATTCATGGATTCAATTTGGCATAGACATGTCAACGATTTTCATTGCTCCAATATTATTAATGTTTGTGAAATACTTCATTCGGATTTATATTCGGAATTCAAAGACAGAGCAAAAAAAATTGAGGATCAATATCTAAATTGATTAAAAAAAGCACAATTTCTCTGGTGTCTCAAATGTCAAAATTTTTCAGGAATCTCTCCGCCATACAAGATCGTGAAATCTGTTGCTACAGTATTTCGTGCAAAGAGAAGGACAACATAGACATAACTCTCCAATGGCTAATAGCGCATTCGAAGAGTGGCGTTCGCTAATGCGCGCGATATTCCCCAATCGTTTTCTTAACATGACAGTTAACGAGATTGTGAATGGTAACCAAAAAAAGACAAGAAAAAAAAGAAAAAAAGCTAAGGTAAAATATGGAAAAAGCGTTTAAGATTTAAAAAAAAAACGAATAATAAATAATTAGAGATCGGGAACAATCGTGCGAGGATTGGATGTTCGTGATGTTTTGTTTATAGTGCGTCACTAGTATACACGAGAGAAAAAAATAAAATAAAATAAACGACGGGGATTTTTTTGAAAATTTGCTTAAGCCGCTATAATGTGTACTGATGGTGCAAAAAAAGTGTGCAGAAGATCAGGAAAATTGCTTGTCGCGAGAAACCCTCATACGAATTATTATTAAACGGCACAATCGCCGCAGGCACGTAGGCTATAAGAGAGGAGGTTTTTTTTAAAATATAAATCATTTTTTTTTGTTACTGGGTACTTGTGCTCATTGTTTCAACGTTACCATCATTACTATACCGTCGTTTAGCCGAATCGACGTAATTTTAGACACGATTATGTTGTCGGGTAGCAAATATACAATTTTCTGGCGCAAAAGTATCATAAAAATATATTTAAAAAAAATAACAAAAAAATATATAACATATTATAATTACCATACATGTGAAATTCAGTCTCGAAATAACGGGAAAAAAATATAAAGATTAATTAACGATATTAATGAAACAAAATTTTAGAGACCGAATATTATAAAAGGAAAAAAAATAACAGGGAAATGAAAAAAAAAAAAAAAAGAAAAAGAGAAAAAAAACAGATAGCTGAGACCGCCGCCGTTGCCGCCGCATATTCACCATATATAACTCTACATTTATATTATTAATTTAGATCGATTAACGATGTAACGTTGATTTATTATCATTCTCTGATAAAAAGTGTCATATGACCGTTGTGTTATGTATATATAAAGACATAAACTGATGTACTGTATTTCGAATAATTATAAAGATACGGTCTTTTGACGAATCTTTGCCGATCCTCCATACCCAAAGGTTTTTTTTTACAATCAATTAAATATTTACATTTTTTTTTCGTGAACTTGAAATAATTATTTATGATTTTATTGATTCGAAATACCCGCCAATGTTGCTCCTTTTGGGAATGAACCCTTTTTATGGCCTTCTGTAAATCAAATGATCGTTCGCATGAGTCCTCTTGTTGGGATTATTCACGCGTAAAATATTTTATTTATCGTATGAACGATAAAATTTTTTGATGACTAATCGGGATATATGCGCGCGCGACTTCAACGATCGCCGCCAGTGCACCATGAGGATGCAGGAGCAGCTGATTCCGTTAGTTCAATTAACCGCCGTAGTGGCGAACCACGGTCGTACCACGGTCGTATATACAGGTCTGGAAACGACAGTAGCATTGCATAGGCAGCATGTGGGCCTCTTAATGTCCAAGCTTTTTTTTTCTCACCGCTGCCACGGCATAGCGCTGTGATAGGGGGATGTTACAAGTTATATACAGGCCTAATTTAAACCGTAATGTTCTCTCTTTACGTGTTCTCGATATTTATTTCGTCAAAAATTATTCGTGTGACAATTTAAAAATCTTTAATAAATTGATTGCATCAAAATGACGAAATCCTGTGCGGTACCTCACTGCAAAACAGGGTATAAATCGAATCAAGAAAAGAGCTCTGTTTTTTAAGTGCCAAAAAACCCAGAATGTTTTAATAAAAAGTGGCAGGCAGCAATTCCCGGAGTGAAACTAAAAACATCTCAATACGTTTGTGAAAAACACTTGAGTCTTCTACCAAAAAAAAAACTGTCAAGACTGGCTAAAAATTAAAAGTAGTTTCAAAACATCTACAAGAGTTTGTTTTTGGTTTTTCCCGAACACGTTCTCCTGCTTGATCCCGGTCCTATGTCTATCAAAAAACTCCACTTGTGCTTTTTTATTTTAATTTCCCTGAATTAACGATTTCAACGAAAAACAATAATGATTTTCATACAAAAAAATTATAATGGAAAGTGCATGTACTGTGCCCAAGAGACATATGGCTGTCTCTTTCGCACACAACATCCCTTTTCCAATGCGCACCATGCGGCCAAACATGGAAGCTACAAACACTGGACGTTAAGCGACCCATCCCCCACCACCGTCGTTTCCAGACCTGTATGTACGACCGTGGGTCGTACATACAGGTCTGGAAACGACAGTAGCATTGCATAGGCGGCAGCATGTGGGCCTCTTAATGTCCAAGCTTTTTTTTCTCACCGCTGCCACGGCATGGCGCTGTGATAGGGGGATGTTACAAGCTATATACAGGCCTAATTTAAACCGTAATGTTCTCTCTTCACGTGTTCTCGATATTTATTTCGTCAAAAATTATATGGACGTGAACTTGGCCGTCCGACATGAACTTTTCAAAAGTTTTCTGATTTCAATCGTTTGTAGAGTATTGTGAGAACAAAATAAACGCTTGTGAGATGAGTTTATCGCGAAAAAATCAAAAATAAAAAGTAGCGTGAAGTTATATAGCCCGCCCATTCTACTTTTTTAAACCAAATGAGTCTAATTGTACGTAAATCAATGCGAAATCGTTTGTAGAACATGAATATTACAATAAAAATGTTTGTAAGACGCATATTTTTATGAAAAAGAAAAAACAAAATTTGCACAAGTTTTTCCGAACCAGTCAAAGAAACTGGTGTGTACCATACGGGTCGCAACTGATTTTTGAAATGCTGAAAACGATAAAACTGATTCATAAATGCGAAAGTATATGGATGGTCTGTTGAACTGATTCAGATGTTACCCCTGCTGGTCTATTCCTAAATTTTATTTTATGAGGAATTATATAAGAATATTTTGGAATGTTAAAATGGAAAAATTCTACAGACCAAAAAAAATACAGTATTCATTCCTCATTTCATCAATCAATCCACGGTCAGTAAGAGAAAAAACATTTTATCCTTTAAAGATTAACGATTGAAATGGAAATCGAATTCTTTCAAAAATAATAGTTAAAATCAAAGAAAGCCCAACAGTTTGATACTGAAAATTGCTATGCACAGAAATGAAACCAATAAAAATGATGGAATTATGTACTCACTCGTCGATGTCTTGTTCCCCTCCTCAATAACGAACCTACCTTTGGCAAAACCGAAAAGTCCGCAATTCCGAAATAGTCCGCACAGTTAATATCCACTTCCGTTGCAGGACACTCATTGCAGTTGATTAATTTTCACTCGATTTTTCCCAAATCCTGCATGATTCTGAATTCAGACGAGCAGCAGCAGCGTCGTATTTCCAACGTTGAAAACGATAGTTCATCATAGTTCAAAATTCAAATGCACTAATTCACACAACACCAATATTAACTTTTTACACTTCCGAGATAGTAAACGCGTGATTAAGACGTCAAAATTTTTTTTAATTTCCACGTCAACAAACTCATGCACGAAATAAAAATATTCATTCAATGTTTCTTTGTCCCGCTAACTCAAAAAATGTTTTTCTCTTGGGTCAATAAATTGTCTTTTAGCAACAGAATAAGGTTGACGACGAGTGATAGAAAGTGTAATGGCAACTTGTGCCATAGTTTCATGGAAAATCGTGCGTGCTCACGTGGGTGCACGCGTGCACGGGCGCTTGCGTTCTATTGTACTATAGCAATTGCGATAGTAAAAACTATTCGCAATGCTGTACAATAGCTGCGGTTATACAAGCCTTGCGTGCATTGCGTTGCGTTGCACCGTTTGCAGCATCCGGGTTATATGCATGGACCTTGCCTGCGCGACTTCGATATGCGATACAGAAACTGTATCGCGTTCGGAAACAGCAAACTACAGAGTAGATTTATAGCTTTCGTTCCGTCATTCTTGCCGACAATCCCATGGCTTTACGGCTTGCGTGCGTTTGGTGCTTTGCGTTGCGTTGCGCGACTCGCATGTATGGTTGCATCTTAGCTCCGCTTGCGAACACGCGTGCGTGCGAGCATACACACGATTTCCGAAACTGTAACACAGCCGTCACTAGACTGTCTGTCACTCAAAGCCCTTACTCACGATCTCGCATTAATCGTGATTCGCTCAAATATTCAAAATAATTCATCCTATAATTTAGCACGAAAAATAATATCGTGGGCAAGAGGCTTTCCTATCGACTTGTCGAATATCGCTTGCGAGAAGAAAACTCATTGACAAAAGAAAAAAAAAAACATTGAAAATTCGTTACGATTGACAAACGAGCGAATTGTGTTTAACGACCCTAATATTCTTTTCATAGCGTTTTCGTGCATGGTTCGTTTTAGAGAAATCGCGCATATTTTTAAGCTCTTATTTTCGTGCATTTTTTATTTTCAAAAATCGCGCATTTTCAAGCTCTAATTAACGGAAATTGCGATAAAAAATTATGTAAAAATTATAGATTTGGATAGTTTTAATAATAAAAAATTTTATCACGATTTTCCGTTTTTTTATTATCCATCGTTGTATTTTTATTTGGTTTAACGACAATTCAGACCGTTTAAAGTATTTTATATAAAGATTTTCTTCATTAACCGACTCATATTCCGCACTCTGTTTTATCAATTTCGTTGCAATCAACGAACGATAATGCGCGGTATTGCACTAGCCGACCGATGCTAATGCAACTCTCTCCGCGCGCGCTACTTGCCGCCCCGCCCCGCGTCCCGCGGGCGACTGAATGAACGCGAGACGCGAGTCCCTCGCTCGCTCCCTCGTTGCCCCGCGCATGATCCAGTTCTCGCGCCTGCCCCTTCCAGTCGCCCCTTCTAGTCGCCCCGGCGTGAGCTCTCCCCACCATCACCGCTACGGAACGGCTTAGCAGGCCAAGCGGCGCGAGAGCGCGTAAACGTAAACACAGAGTCGAGGCTCCACGAATATAAACAAACCAAATAACAAGCTAGGGACATTCATTCGCCAATATTTAGCGATCACATTTTTGTGCACCGTATGAATATTCGTTCAGTAATATTTTATAACAATTCAACAACGTTTTATTCTCTCGTTTTCCCAACGCATAAAAATGCCGGTAACAAAAAAAAAGACCGTCAATCGAATTTCATTCGGTTTTTTTGAATCTAGGAAGATTCGTTCCCAGAAAAGTCCGCACCGAAACTTTTATTTTTTATTTTTTCGTGACAAACTCATTTCACAAACGTTTATTTTGTTCTCACAATACTCTACAAACGACACACAAACGATTGAAATCAGAAACCTTTCGAAAAATTCATGGCGGGGAGCCAAATTTACACCTCTAAAAATTATTCGTGTAACAATTTAAAAATCTTTAATAAATTGATTGCATTAAAATAACGAAATCCTGTGCGGTACCTTACTACAAAACAGGGTATAAATCGAATCAAGAAAAGAGCTCTGTTTTTTAAGTGCCAAAAAACCCAGAACGTTTTAAAAAGTGGCAGGCAAAAAAAAAAACTGTCAAGCGACTGGCTAAAAATTAAAAGTAGTTTCAAAACATCTACAAGAGTTTGTTTTTGGTTTTTCCCGAACACGTTCTCCTGCTTGATCCCGGTCCTATGTCTATCATAAAACTCCACTTGTGCTTTTTTATTTTTATTTCCCTGAATTAACGATTTCAACGAAAAACAATAATGATTTTCATACGAAAGAATTATAATGGAGAGTGCATGTACTGTGCCCAAGAGACATATGGCTGTCTCTTTCGCACACAACATCCCTTTTCCAATGCGCACCATGCGGCCAAACATGGAAGCTACAAACACTGGACGTTAAGCGACCCATCCCCCACCACCGTCGTTTTCAGACCTGTATGTACGACCGTGTGGCGAACGACACGCTCTCTGCGCTGCACGAAGAATTTGCCACCAGGTGGCGGTATAGTGTTTGGTCAGTTGGAAAACAATTGACGTCAGTTATTTAGGTTAGACGCGAATAACAACTGTTGTCAGACGTAATAAAGGAAATAAACAGCAACAACGTTTATTATTCGATATCGAGGTCGATAGAAAAAATAAAAACAGTTGTCGGATTTAAATTAAAGAGATTGAAATGCCGTCACAGTCGGATGATGACCCGTACGCGCACGTTGCAAAAGGAGCACTGAAATTAAAGAACGACGAGACCATCAGTAAAAAGTAAACAAATATGAAAATTCTTCCTTTTCTTGGTTCAATTAATATTAACCAAATCGAAATTTGTTGGCATATTAATGCTTTGTTGAATTTTCAGAAAAAAACATAAGGGAAAGAAGAAAAAATTGGGCGAAGTATCAAAAATTGTTGAAGAAGAAAAACCCAAAAGTGTCGAGGTTCGAAGAACAAAAGCTGAACTGGCTTTCCAAAAAATGCAGGAGAAAATGGTAAGCTCGTCTCAATAGTTATGTTCACGTTTCCTCTGTTTGACAGATCGCTCAAAGACATAGTAGATATAGCAGTTTTACTCTAACAAAGCAGTTAGTTACTGGCTTCACTTATTGCTATTGGAGTTTCCTTAACCTTCTTTTATCAACCATTACTCAGAGCTGCCTTAGTATGGAAATTTGTTACGCTGGAGTTCTACACTTCTACGCTAAATGCTGTGTGAGAACTTTGAGAATTTCAAGTAACTGAAAAAACCTTATATTCCTGTACAGAAGATCGCGGTAGTGTTTCACAAAAGTGTCTCTCAAGAAACTATGGTGTAAAATTGACCATTGGTAGCAAAGACATATTTCTCGTATTTATATGAAACTCAAGTAACCACATGGAACTTCACACTCAATTTGGATAGAAATCAGTTTTCCCTTTGACCTCATCTATCCATGTGCAGATCTTCAACGGTGACTGTCAGCTCCGTTAACTAATCCTTGAGTTACCAGCAGATAATGGACAATCTGTCACATTTCTAATATTAGTTAGGATAGAATTCAGTGGATTGTGGGATCGATCATAGATATAATTTATTCCTTTTTTCATTATGAATTTCTAAATAATAACAAAACTGAGAAAATGTTCTTAAAGTTCAATATCTTGAAATTTTATCATATATAATTTATGCTGAAAATCTTTTTGCATTTGCTCATCACTTTTTACTGAACAGGCCCAAATTTCAATTTCAGTCATTTCAGGCATTAACATTCTGTTATAATCATTCAAGTTCTGACAATAATGGAGACTTGATTGAAAATCATTTATAATCAAATGTATGAATTACTGAATACCATCAATTCACAGCATTATTAAAAAAAAAGAAAGGAAAACAAATGAAAAAACAGTAACAAAAAATACTTTTACAGCAAACGGAGAGAATAAAGCAGAAAGCCTCAATGACTCACAAGCAGAGAGTGGAAGAGTTCAATCGTCATTTGGACAGTCTTACCGAACACTTTGACATACCAAAGGTCAGCTGGACGAAATAGAGAAAAAGGATTCCCCTCACAACAAATTTATGCAAGAAATTAATAATCGTTCAACATATAACTTTATTCTTCTGTGTATAATTCACTTTTAGTGCGTTGTATAATATCTTTTAAGTTAATATAATTTTGTGGCGTCGGTGTGAGGTATTAACAAATACCAATTATTCAACGATATACAATTAATGTGTACAAAAATGAGTACGCGCTAGCATAAGAAAAATATATCAATAAAAAGATGTGTGCTTTTTAGTTCTGTAATTTTTATTCAACAGCTTATTAGGCCACGCGAACGATAAACGTGGAAAAGTGTCCTATGTAAAAATCAAAATCTAGTAAAAAATCTCAAACAATAAAACGTTTGAGAAGTTATAAAAATTTGTACGAATATATAAAGGCACTTAGAAATTACTCGATTGGACGGAGTTAGATTACGAGAATAATCGTACGTGTAAATACGCGGATCTTTTTACTCTCGTATTAAACTAATATTCGTTTTGAACACTGTGGTGTCGCAGCCCCATATTTTTTATCGATAAAACTGGAGTCAGTTGTCCAACGGTGTTGTTACAAAACGTAAAACACCTGCGCGCTTTGACAACATGGTGTCGTATTAACAGTTACATAATTTCTTTGTAAAAATTGTACAAATTAAATGATAAATATCAGGCAATTGTAGTTGAACGACATTGCCTAAGTTTTGCACGATTTTCAGCACGGTTCAAAAGATATGTCTTATCACTTATAAAGATCGACGACCTTATGTATGTGCATCAGAATATGAGATTACACGAGAAAATTCTAAAGTACGTGGCCTCGATTCATTTTTCGTATTTAAAATTGAATTGAAAATAGCGAAAAATTGAAATTCTTTTTTAACGATTGAGATAGAGACTCACGAGACAATTTTTTTCACCCAATTGCATTAGAATTTTGGGAAACAATATGATCAAAATTGATTCTCGTTCTTTCTAAACCGTGCTAATGATTATATGTCGCGTACCCTTACGTTAAACATGAATTATTCTATATTTTCATGTTTGTATGTCTCGAGAGTTTCATAAAAATTAATTTCTGAGATTTAATAAAATGAGTATTGAAACGGCGAGAGTGGACAATAAAACGGACGGCGTCAATCCACTCACCCCGTCTCTGAAATGGAATACTTTGATCATATTTGAAGCTGGTGCCCATGGATCTGCACCATCGTCGAAAAACATGGGACATTGGTCACGTTCACGCTCGTATTCCTGTAAAATTATTTCCAAATGATACATTTCTTTCGAAATTTGACAGTTCTAGTTTAGGAGATTATAGACGAAAATTCACGAGCTTTCAGTGGTTTAGAAAAAAAAAAAAAATCATTTTTTGACGTTAGAACGAATTCGAGTGATAGAAGTTCAAAATAAAAAATCTACTAAGTTGCACAATTGAATCTATGAAACTATAAAACTTTCAGATTGTACTTTAGAAAGATATAAAACCGAAGAATAGAGATTTCCCGAATCTTACCCTCAGATCGATGGCGACTGCAGCACCCTGAGACCAGTCGTAACTTCCTACATCTTGGTTAATCGCGCAGAAGGGACCTACAGCTTGAGACATTAAAACTCTGTTTAAATCGGCCCTCTGATAAACCCAACAACGATATCTGCTGAACGGATCGAGTTCGTCGTATGTAATCAAATACGATTTGAGATTCTCCTTCCAAAAACCGATGCATTTCATTCGATAATCGGGTTCACCTAAGAGATAAAATGAAATCGGTTCATTGTTAAAAATGTGGATAAAATATAAAGCAGCAACAATAGTCCATTTTCAAACACCAGATGAAGGTTCGTTATTTCAGATTTAAGAACCCGACAGTAATTTCATCTTAATTCTCAGGGCAAAATATACTCTATAATCCTTTTGGGGTATGGACAGAATTTGACGACTTACTGTAAATGTCTTTAGGATGTCCCAAGTGATCGACGGTGAGACAATAAGTCTCATCGATAGCGATCTCTTTTTGTTCGGCATCACATACCGAAAAATCTGATGTCTTGAAGGTACAGTTAGTGTTGTGACGCGGAGACAACGTAATACCGCCGAGAATTCTCGTTTCAAATGGTATTTCGCCTTTCTGCGTAAACGTATATTTTCCAGCAACGGGACATCGCACAGGCACAGGATTTTTGGCTAAAAATAATATTTTTTAATACTCTTTCACGTTCGTCATCGAAAGACCATTTTCGTGATGAAACTTACCCAAAAATAAATCGTATCGCCAATCGATCTTATTCTGGAACTGAACCCATGAGCACACTGTCGAAAAATCGTCCTTTATAACAGCCAATCCACGTCTGTATCTGATAACGTTGTGATGCCGTGGTACAAAATCGAAACATATGTAATCTTTTTGGCTGGAAAATAAACAAATTTTTATTCACATTGAACTATTGAAATTAATATTTAATAATTCATTTTATTTTCATCTTCTTTATAGCAGTTTGTTTCTATTTTTGATTTTGTGCTTTTTTCGGAATCCTTGTACTCAGGTAACATTCGCGAAATCGATGGCAATGTCCCTTTGGTTTTCAGTATGAAAAATATTAACGTTATAGAAAAATAAATATTTGAAATTAAACGAAAAATAAATATTTAAAAAATTGTGAATCGTGAGAAACTAATAGCCAAAATGAAGCTTTGTTCGTTGAAAAAAACATTTTACTATTTTTTTTTCTTGTTTTTCCTTTGGTTTTTAATCATATTATTTATTTTTTGCGTACCATCCATCGACCGGTAATCGAGCCATCATGACTCGGGTATCTCGTTGTTCATGACAAACATAAATAGTTCGTCTGTATCGTCCTTCGTCAGGATACCAAGTTTCGATCATGTGTGTCTCATTGATAAACAAATCGGCATCGATATTAGCAGTGTTGATCCATTGGCCAGACATATTGAGTGGCAATCTACAACCAGGCACGACAACCTCAGATTTTACGGGAGTAATGTGCAATCGCTCGGGACTTTTCTCTACTGTCCTCAGAGTGTTACATTCGGCTGTTATCGATGCACCGATGTAAAGATCGTCGTCACGATTTTTCAGAAAACAACGATACTTCTCGTCTTTTCGAGATTCTTTCGTATTCGCCACAGCGAAAAAGTGATTTTTTCCCACGAACCAATCGCCCAAGCAACTGTATTCTACCACTGAAAATTCAACATTCATTTTTACATCCGAAGGATCCAAACGTAAGTTAATGTGATACATTGAAATTACACGAGTACTTATTTTTCGTGTACTGACTTTGGGATTCAGTAAAAACATCATTCATTTTTCGACAATATTTCAAAGCAATATGAAATTTCAACTACTCACATCCGTCAAAAGTCCCTTTCATGTTGCTACATTTTTTGTAAGTTATATTGAATTTTTGATTGGTGATGAGAAACTGTGTACCCGGAGTTTGGCAAGAGGTTACTCGTGCTTCAGGATGATTGCATTCTCCTCTGAATCTAAATCGATTCTGATGAAAAAAAAAAAAAAAACAATTTCATCAAATTGAAATGATTCATCGAGGGTAAATATATTTTTGTAGCGGGAGCCTGTAATTATATTTTACCTGGTATGCAAATTGCCATACACCTTCGAGAGACGATCTGCAATTAACGGGAACATAATTTTCTGAAAATAATGTTATCAACTGCTGATCTTCTTTTAATCCTCGGCACACATTTTCTACCGTTGGCTCAACTCCAATTGGTAAGTTGACACATGTAGCTGTTGAAGAAAACAACGAAAACAAATTGATTTAATATTTTGCTGGCATAAATACACGATAATGCGTTTGTACTATTTTATGGTGAATAGATTAAAAGTGAAATGCCATCGTCGAAAGGCGTACAATAGAATATTTTTCATTTGTAAGCAAAAAATACTTGTAACGGTTTTGCAAGTCTAGTATAAAAAGTGAAAATACTTTTTAAAACGCAAAAAACTTTTTTCAGGTTCTGTATAATATTTTTCAACAGTTATAAGTCTGGATTCATTTTTGTTTCTCCACAGAATTTATTATCTCAATCCTAAAACAAAATTGTATGCTAAGGGTCAAACTAAGTAACTTATCTATAATAATTAAACTTACTTTCGATTTTCTCCAAAATGTTGACAGTCCGAACGATAAGTTTGACGCAATGGTAGCACTGGTCATTTTGAAATACAAAACTATAGTGCAATCGTTGTTTTTCAGCCATAGCGATGCAATATCCTCGATTACTCATGCTCTCCGCATTTATTTCGGTTAGTGTGTTTTTGCCATTTTCCCAAGAAAACCAGCTATTCCTTATTACCAAAGGGATTTCACAACCCTTTTTTTCTTCTTGCGTAAATACTGGAACTGTTTAATGAGTTTTTTCTTAATTTCGATGAGTATAAATCTAATGTTTATTTATTATATCTGTTATTCAAGGAAACGTCGTGGAATCTTCATATTATTCATCAACAAAATCTCGTGCTTAAAAAAAGCGTTGGACGATGTTTCGAATTCGGTAAACGCATGGCGAGACAAAACGAAAAAAATGCTTATCACACTCACCAGAACACAAGGCTATAAATAATAACAACGTGACAGGATTGAGCACGTCCATTTTGATTGTATTATGTAATTTGTGAATAAAAGATCTGCATCGAAGTTAAAAATTTTATTTTTAATGAAAAAATAATAAACGACAGCTCTTAATTGTTGTGAGCTGCGTTGCGTGAGTCAAACTTAGGTGCCCAACCCAAAATGCACAACTTGTTGGCGATGGGCCCGCCCCCTACACGATAATACTTACAGCTCTCCTAAATGTACATATGTATTTATATACAGATATACATATGCTGCTAAATGATTGTTATTATGTTCATCGGATCGTTTCACCCGGAGAAATTTTACATTTGAAATTTTCGTAGTGACTATTCGTGGCCTCGTTCACGTAAAAAAAGAATTGATATTATGAACGATTGTTTGAAAGAACCAGCTCTTTTTGTTGGTGACATAAATGATGAGATTGATCTAAGTTTGCCACCGACATCCGGCGAAGATTATATCAAACGTGTTGTGTAAGTTGCAACGCCGAAAAATTTCTTATGTTTTTATGCAAAAAAACTTTTACACATAATTTCTCATTTCTTTTTCGTGCTTCGTAGAATAGAAGCCAAGAGATGCGAAAGTGTCGTGGTAGCCGAAATCGACGAGTCAAGACTCAAGAAACCAACTGTCAATGTCAAGACTGTACGTATAACCACATAAATTGCTGACCTATTCAGGAACTTTTACAAATATAAGCATTTGTTGTTCTTTTAATTTTATCGTTAACAATTAATAAACGTATTGCTATTGGTAAATAATAATCATCTATTCCATGAAAAATGTTTTTTCATTTAAATGTTATTCTTTGATTTTCAATTCGGTATCGCAGGAGCTTAACCAAAATTGATCAATTAAATGTGAGAACATTTTTCATTCAATTTTGAAAACCATAAGTTCGAGCATCAGTTAATGTTCATAAACGCATCAGTTTTATGCAATTGAATTTATTTTTGTTTCATAAATTTAAAAAATATGAATATTCCCATAACAGTGATAACATTGAATGTGCGGTCGGTATTGGATCATGTATTCACCGTGGAGCATTTTTTCTCAGTTCCTCGTATTGTCAATTGATCGAAACTCGCTAAAGATATAGCTCCTAAGTGTCAGCACAGATTTCTATAATTTATCAGAGCCATTTTGCAAGTTTAATAAACTTGGGAGAACCTAAAAAAGGCATAGGAAGAAACATAGAATGAAAAAACAAAATAATAAAATATCTATTTCCTGTATTAATAGATACTAATTTTAATATTACTCAAAGTTAAATTTTTCGTATTCAGTTGGCAGGATGCATCGAAGCACCGCCGACGCTCAAGCCGACCCTAGAATGGCAGCAGTATCAAATAGCAGACTTTTCTGACATAAGACTGAAAATTGCTGGACTAAGAAGTCAAATTCACAATGAGAATTCAGCCTGGAAACTGCCTGCGGTGACGCTTGTACGCCTAGATTTTCAAATCTGTTTTAATCAACTCATGAGATAGCTTAATAGACAATTGACAATTTGAATATCTTCAATTTAGCCAGAGATCGATGACCAGAATGGCTGGATAAACTTTTGCACAACTCTGTCACCAACGGATGGGAACTTGACCAATCCTCCCACTCTCAGTACAATATTTTCCATGAGCCATCCGATGATCGAACAAGTGCTAGAATATCTCGTGGAAATTATAGAAACAGAAGATGAAATTCGACCTCACGTTGGACAGTGGGTCTACGCCCTGCTCACAGTTTTGGAATTACCTTTAAATCCAGATGCTTGTTCTTGCTTAAGGAGCTTGGCACGTGCTTGTTCCGCTATTAGAGTTGATACGGTAAGTCCAAAAATGGATATTCCACATTACTCAAGATATAAGGACAAGAAATTTTTTATAAAATCTTACCGGCAGAATATTCTCATTACGAATATCGCTGAGCATGATATCTGTAGTTGACGTAATTAAAAAAAAAAAAAATTGCACTCTAGAGCATCGCGTAAATATTTTAAAGTATTATAATCCGAGATAGTTTCGAAATTCATGTTCAGTTTATTCATGGGTATCAATAATGAAATGAATATTTCTATAACTCGGATGATTTTTCACTTTTTCTTAAATAGCTACTACAAAAATCAGCTTCTAGGTGTTTCAAGAATGTTTTTGATATGAATATATATTTTTTTAATATTAAAAAAATGGTTTAAAAAAAGTAGGATTTGATGTTGCAAATATTGTGTTGAAAATATTTTGTTTCCTGGTAATTTTATGATTCAACGCAAAAACATTCAGCTGGAATATTACGGTGTTAATAGTCATTTAATTTACGGTTTCAGAATCCGAGCAACGAGCACAGATTGAACACGCTGAATCTCTTCATCTGCTTAGTTGCTCGATACTTCCGTCAACTTGATCTCGTTGATTCATGACGATTCATTGAATAATGTTGTACAAACGATACTTAATTTAAATTGTACATTTTGTAGAATACAATTTTGATACAATCCAATTGTTGAACAGACTTACATGTTCCATCATTTTTTACATTTAAGCGTTGTTAATTATGCCCGCTGTTCTTTTTTGTATTCTCAGCAGACTAATATTGGAATTTTCATTATTTAAATTAAAGAGAATTTAATTTTCGGTATTTTCAAAATTATTCGCAAATCGACTTAATGAAAATGTGTCAACTTTTCTTTCTGACTTTTTGTTGAGAATTTCAAATGAAATTTTGAACAAAATCGTGACAATTTTCAAAAGTGCGAAATTGAGAAATAAACAAAGTTTTATAAACGTTTTGACGACGACTACTTCGATACCATGTGGAAGAGCCGTTCTTTTCATTAGTTACAAATTTGTTTGAGTACCCATGGGTGAAAATATAACGAATGGTAATATATAATAGCGGGTGGAGAGAAAAATTAAATAATAAACCAACGATAGTAGATAATTATCTAAGCGCTTGTTCCTTGATCTTGTATGAGAGCAGTCGCTAATCTTTCCAAGTCATCGTAAGTTAGGCTGTCAACTTTTTTCCTCAATTCCTTTATCAGTTCGTTAAGTATCGCATCTGTTTCCGTGGGTGTGTAATATTGTTTCAGGATCCTCGTCATTTCTTCCCTGAGTACGACAATAGCGGATTTGGCAGAAGGCGATTTTGCTTCGCTCGAACTTTGGATCGAGTTGCACGAGTCTTTTTTTACCACCAGGTACAGTCTGCAGCCATCTTTGATTCCAGGATAGAAACTCAATGGATTTTCATCTGTAATTCGTACCAAAATTCCTCATATTCAATGAAGCGATAAGGTTTTCATTAATGCGATTCTTATCATAATTTTTATTCAATGAAAACATTATATCAGTGTGTAGTTGAAAATTGAAAATTTTTTATGCTATTTCGATCAATTATTTATTTCAATATTCTGATTGAATGTTTCTGTAATATCTGCTGATAAATTGAAATTGAAGACCTATATTGGATAGACGAGAAATATGATCGAATCGATACCAGATTTCTGGAATGACGTTAATGCGATAAATTTTGAATGAGAAAACTAATGATTTGCAGAGAATATCTTGAAATTACTGTTAAAAGTAAGTCGATAATTATTCATTTAAATTCAACAAGGAATTTATCTTAGGGGACAATAAACCAATCTAGATGTAACAACCTGAAAGAGCTTTGCCCAAGAAGATCAATTTTTGTTGCGATACTTCAACTCCGAGAAGTTCTTTAACTCGATTTTTGAGAATGCATACAGTGTCTGCTGGAGAAATCTACAAAAAACGACATTATTACATCGACGATTTGGAAAATATCGTAACGAAATGGAATCGAGAAAAATTATTTTACAAACCTCAACAGTGCACTCTTCACCTTGCAATATTTTCACAACCAATTTCATTTTACAAGATATTTAATAACTTCGACTAAAAACGTAACCTGCTATCTGTGTAAGCGATCAAATTTTTCGATTGTACGAGTCAATGTGTAAAAATTTGTGCATTTTACACAGTGAGGTTATGTTCACCAAAATTATTCAGATTACGACTTTTAATACATTTTTAATCATTGACAGAAAATGAACATAAAAAAACGTGACGATTCACGAAACACACGCGTTGTCGAAATATTAGTCACAACATTCGTCTCGCAAATAATATTCAATTAAACAAAACAACAATATGCTCGACGTAATAGCCCCGGTTAGTTGTTTTCGTGGTCATCTGTCGGTTTTGGTTGTAAGCTTTTTCCATATATATAACTATGAATTACCGACGTGCGCTTCGATGTACCCATTCCCAAATTAATATCTGCTTTGACAATTTTATTATTTTTCACATTAATCCCGACTTTTCTTTTAATAACGATTATAAATTAATAAAATTGAATATTTTCATTAAGATATTCTTTTGACATAAACGTTTACATGGCGTTTACCAACATGCAAGTTTATGTACCCATATTAAAATTGCTTGATGCCATATTCGTCGGTAAAATAAAATTTTCACTCATTTCAATAATATTATTCTTTTAAATTGACATCGTTTACCAGTTTTCTAACGGATGCACAATCTGAAAAAACGCATCATCTCGTAGCATGTCAATATTTATATAAATAATTAGCAAGAAAAGTATACGCATGTGCGAAAATTTTTGGCGCCGCCATTTTCATTCGGTCGGGAGAGTAGAGCCGTCGTGGTAGTCGCGCTCAACGAATACAAGACCATAAACAATTATTATGAGACAAGAACATTTGGAAAATATGGAGGCGGCAAAACCTCTCAGAGGCTCAGGGGTTGCGCGCTCCGTTCTTAAGTACACGTGGGGTGGGAAAGGGCGTGTTGTAGGGGGTTAGACCGTCGAGGGTCCCGAAGTAAGGGATAAACAGACAGAAAGAGAGGGAGCAGAGGGAAAAAAAGAATCGCTCTACGAACCTAAAGGGCGGCAGATGTCCTATACCCTGCGAATGACGCATGGGACCCCCTCGGTTTCGTCTGCTCTACATCGAAAAATAGTTTAGTATCGTATGTGTACGAAGAACAATCAAAAACGCCCGTCTGTTGAATTAAAATCTACCGTCGATGTATCGCACCAAAATATGTACTAAAAATCAAGTAATTTTGAATGGAAAATTTATTCCATCGTGATTAATGTGAGCTAACAGAAATTCCTTCAAAAGAATATATTTTTTTTTTATCGCATCATTATTTCTGTCACTTCTCAAAAGATAACGCTAAGTGGCTCTAAATCCGATTGACAATTGCGCCGGGGAAACGCCGCGGCGTCTTGATTTGACGATCGCGTGTTGTGTTTATTTTCGAAATATTTTCAAGTCTACACAAACGCGTCATATTATGTACCGTGGCACGTGCATGTGACTCTGTTTTTTCTTTTTTAATTGTACTCTATTCATACCAGTGAGAATTTTTCAATTTCGATAATACTCAAGATATTTCGTTTATTTTGGTTTTCATAAACATTAAAGTGTGACATGATAACTAAGATTCGTTGCGTCACGGTACTGGAGAAATTTAGGGTGTACTAGAAGTCTTCATCTCGTTGAGTGGTGGACAGAGAAGAAGAAGAAGAAGAAAAAAAAATCGATCGCAGACGTCGGGAGGGTTGAAAAAGGTTTCAGTGCCGTTTTTTGTTTTGGTGTCATACCGTATACAGCGAGGGGGGTATGTGCGAGATCGCGAAAAGCGAACGAAGAACTTATCGTGACCAGGACCCGCCGCGAATAAAGGAGACAGTGAGATCTCGTCGTTCGAGCGAGTGCGACGATGCCTCGGGCTACGACGGTATACCCGATGCCGATCCGGATTTCTTCGGGAAAGAACAGCAGCAGCAGCAGAAGCAGCAGCAACATTCGCGCAGAAAGGAACCGGCGTCGACGAACGAGGCAACGTTGCATCGAGATTCTGACGGCAGTCCCGGCCGGAATAATACAAGTGCCGGACCAACTCATCGTCTCGTTAATCGAACTACCAACGTTGACAATAATCGACAGGATTATTCGCGAGAATCTTTCGCTATAAACCAAGTGCCTTATTCCTCGTTTAACGCGTCACAACATTCCGGAAAAATAATTACAGAACAGGTACCGTAATTTACAGCACAAATATATTCGATTTATTTTTCGCGTTGTTTTTGTTTTTTTTCGTACGTTGTTTCATTACGATACCCGCGTGCGGTACGTGTGTCGCCACAGTCTCGAAACACCTGCTACTTTTATATACGCGCATTTTATTTGCACATGTTTTTATTTTTCATTTTTTTTTTCGTCTCTTTCACCCGGATATTTTTTTTCTCATTTCGCGCGTGTTAGTAGATTCAGCATCACTCGCTGGACCCTCGGCGGACTTTAACTTCGCGTACAGTCTCGATCGAAAGTTTTTTTTTTTCTTTATACATAACCCCCAAATATCAGCACTCGCCTCGAGTGCCTGCACATGCAGCTTTTTTCTGTTTACTTGCTCGTCTCGCTCGAACACGTTACGCACACTGTTTTAGTGCTTTTAGTCGTGTATACTATCGACACAAAAAAAATATGATCAACGAATTGCTGGAATAATTAGACACGTTTTTTCGTCCTTATTTTCAACACTGCAAAAACGATTATTTCAAACTTTCGAAGACGATTAAATTCTTCGAAAAAATCGTGATTCTCAGTGAATTTCCATTGCCGGATTAAACGTGCCTGAATATTATTCGTTCGGCTATTCACACGTTTATGCTTATAGAAGTTTTTTTTCACCTATAAATTATGCACGGTCTACGAAAATAAAAACGCGGTCGAACCGTTCGCCAAAAAAATAAAAACTCCTACGCGTTGTTGTTGTTTTTTTTTTTATATACTTTCAGAAGTGAAACGCTTCGGTAACGTAATCCAATGTCATAAATTGCGTATTTCATGGATTTTGAAACGTTCGTAAATTCTTTTTTGACATTCCTTTTCTCCAGACATTTCTCTAAAATATGTTTTCCGTAGACAGAATTGATTTTAACTCATTATCATTTAAAAATGCCTTTAAATATATACAAGCATAAATATAAAAAACTTTTTCACGTTTCGATGACGTTTTTGCATAAGTTTTGTAAGTTAAACGAAATTTTTCGTATTAGGCCGAAATAGTGCTTGAAAAAAATTAAAAAAAAAAAACAAATAAAAATGTGCAACTCGCTGACGCTGCTGTACGAGCCATGCATTTTAGCGTTGCCTCTCTAGCTCATTCACGCGACGGAGAGTTTATCTCGGCTTCCCTGGTCTGATGACGTGCCGTTCTCCCTGGTACAGTCACACCAATAATCAACGAAAGCGGAACTCGAGAATTTTGCGATTTATTACACGTTGACGCAATCGATCAACATCGATAAATTATTGAACAATCGAACAGTGAAATAATTAATTGGAGGTTAAAATTCAAGAATAAAAGTAAAAAAAAAAAAGCGATAAAAGGATAAAAAATTAAAAAAATAAAAATAAAATGACAGAATAGATGAAACGTCAAAAAAGTATAAATTTTTTGTTCGAGCTCGTATGAAAATTCTGAGCGGAAATGAGCGAAGGGTGAGATTATCGCGACAATAATCCTTAAATTCCTGAAATTCCGAAGCACCAGTCATTCCGACTGGCTTCCTCGAAATTCCTTTATTCTCTTATACTGCTCGAGTCCTGCGGCACGTTTGCACTCGACGCTTCGAAATTTGAGAGCGGTTTGGCTGAGTTCACGAGATTTTTGTGAGTTTTTCAATGATCCAACGGTGACGACGAATTCGGGATGAAAATTTTTGGAAAATGTTTTCTTGTTCCTCGACGCCTGAATGAAAATTAAAAGTTTCATGGTCAGAACCGATCTATTTTACACAAAAACAAAAAAATTTTGTTTTTGTAAAAATTTTCATTTTTGTAAAAATTGAAATCCATTTTTCATTTTTTTTAACGATTTCGTTCGAGTCTCAAAATTTCAAAATTCATCGGTAATTAAACGCTGTCGATAAATGAAGAAAAAAAAAAAACAAAAAATCGAATGACCAATTTACAGAAAATTGGAAAACGAACAAATGAGCACAGCTGATATTTTATAATAATCGAAAGCAGTTCTCGTTGGAATATATATTGAAGAAAAATAAAGAAAAAATAAATGTCTTGGACAACAAATATTCACACGATTTACTACAAGCTGTACAGAGTACCAATTTTTATGATCTTGATACGTATATTTATCGATGGGAATTACCGTGCATGGGAAGTTATCCACGAACCTGTTGCTGAACACAGACTCGTATACGCTCGTACCATACAGCTGATGTTTGTTACCGTTAAAAAGTGAAACTGCAACACGTGCATTAGCACGAAACGAATATCAAGACCCCCTCCATCACCACACACACACACGTATAAATAAAAATAAAAATAAAAAAAATGAAATAAAATAAAAATTAAAAAAAATAAAATGTTTTACCAACGAGTTAAATAATTCTAATTATTTCAACAAGAGTATTTCAAATTCATAAAAACAAACAGTACGAATGATTCGTAATAAATGAAATTCATTGATTATTAATTAAGGAGGTTGGCTACACACAACAATGTTGCCATGTTGAAAGCATAGGAAAATTCGAAATGATTAGAATTTAATGAAATTTGGTGAGCATATTATTTTGGATTAAATATGAATATAGAAATTTTTTAAGATTTTTCTTCTACATAGTTTTCGAGTAATTTAACACCAGAGTTTACATCCGTAAGCATAGGATTCTGATATATATAGGTATATCTTTTGCATATTCTAAACTCCAATTATTCGACAACTATGTAGACGAAAAATTTGAAAAAATTTGTGTCATTGCATTTGATGCTAGAGAATGTTATCACTGAATTTTATTAAATTCTTATCATATTGTCGTATGTAGCCAGCCTCCTTAATTTTACAAAAAAAAAAAGAAACAAAAAATTGTTGATTGGGTATTTTTTAAATTTTTCTGAATCTTGCAATCGAAGCAAGAGTTCCTGACCACGTTTGAAGGTCCAACAAATCTTTTGAACTTTAATAATAATTTTATTGTATCACCAATCGGGTCGAAGATTTTATTGAATTTTTAAATTATGTCTGATGCATTTTTGTGTAGCAAAATTAGTTTCATTCGAATTGACACCCGGTAGATTTTTTGTGTAATGCCTCGATCTTGAATACTCTCGCTTTTATCTTTGCGGAGCTTGAGCTCATCTTGGTGCGAACGTATCGTTTACGCATTGAGGGCTTCCTCCTCCACTTCTCTCTCTTCTTCCACGTTTCTTCAGCCTCAGCATCTGGTCTCTCGTTTTACTTACCAGACGTGAGTACTTGATAGATGCACGTATACGTGTCACCGATATGCGCATATTTACGAATTATTTTTGCATGTAAAATTCAATTTTTAATTTTTATACGAATGACGTTTGATTTTACAATGAATATTGAATAATTGAATTACGTTTTTTAATTCTATTTATTTTCATTTTCTTACGACTTTGAAGAGTTGTTCAGGCCACTTGACCATTGTTTATCGATTTTGATATATTTTTGTGCCACTGGAATATCATTTTTAGGCAATTGCTCGCATGAATGAATCTGAAAACAAAATTTTGTTGAAATACTCAAATATTTTGTTTGCACGGATTTAACAAATTTTTTTTTTTAGTTCAGGCAACAAATTTTCGAATATTACAACAAAGCTTCTTTGTACCGAAACAAAACTTTGTTGGGAGGATAAAATATTTTGTTGTGTCGTCGAAATATTTTGTTGAACGTATGTCAACAAAATATTTTAAAGTTTCAACAAAATTTTTTTTGAATTTGATCATTGATTATTCCGGGCAGTCAGTCAATGAGATTAGTAAAAAATCTTTTGTTTTCAGGATTAAGAAAGTCGAGGCACTAGAACGAAAATCCTGAAAACGAAATTTCGTTGAAAACTTGAAATATTTCGTTGAATACGACGTTCAACAAAATATTTTATCGTGTCAACACCAAGTTCGAAATTTTTTTCAATACGTGCAACAAAATATTTTGATATTTCAACAAAATTTCGTTTTCAGTGAATAAAATTAAGTGTAAAAAAACCGATCGAATTTTTCGAGATTTTAAAAACTTTTTTGCTGAGAAAAATCAATAACAATTTCGACTAAATGACATATGCACGTGCTCTTATGAAAATCGAGAAATTTCCAGTGATATTTCGAGAGAAAAAAAATGCTAGAAAATACATATATTCTTGTTGATAATTGTAATTTTTATTTTTTTCAGATTCATTAGGAGAATCTTCGAAGTAGAATTAATAATTTATTCCCATGAATATCGATTTTATCGGTTGTAATATTTTTTTCCGTGTTTGCACTCGTCATCCATTGCTGACGGGTTGTAACAACGTAGAGCTGACGGCATAAGAAATACAAAAGCACAAAATTCACACCTTTTACTAACCTTTTATCGTACAGGCCATAACTTGAGGGTAAAAAAAAAATAAAAATAAAAAATCAACGTCTCAAATTCCTTAAGATCGAAATCGAAAAATCTTCACCAAGATTCAGAATCTTTATTATTTTCTGCAAGAAATATTTATGATTTTCGATGATTTTGGATCAGGCTCGTGTCGCTGATTCAATTTTTACAGTTTTTTTTTTCTTTTTTTAATTTTCACGTACGTCTCGATGAGACTCGCGAATAGGCGTGCACAAAGGAGCAGTGTATTGTCGCTCGATAATGAAATCTACGCGGGCGAACACTTCCGGCGTCATCTCTATACACCGTTGTATACGTATAGAGAATGACGTAAGTGCTAATAGCGAAGAGCCAGAGAGAGAGAGAGAGAGAGAGAGAGAGAGAGAGAGAGAGAAAAGGAGCAAAATGACAACAGAGAGACACACACAGATGTGCATTGAAACCCGCTCGGTGAATCAGTCTTTTTCGCAGTTGCACTCTTGAGTCTGAGAGCTTTTTTGTGAATACGAATTGGGAACGGCGAATCATCGATATTAAAACATCCACTACTGTCAGAAAGGTTCGAAAAATTCTTGGATTTTTTTCCTAAAATTCATAAAAAGAGATTCTCTGTGATGAAACAAAAATTTTATTCTTTAAAATATTTATTTACCAATGATCGATGGTGGTATAATCATCTTATAAATTGTAAAAAAAACGTCAATTATTTTTAATTTATTGAAATATCGTAAAGCAAATATTGAAGTATTTTTTTCCAAATTTCTTTTTATAATTTTGACAATTGCTATGGGAACGTTTATATCGAGAATAGTATGTCACGAGTGCGGCAATCATCGATGAATCTGTCTTCTGTGAGGGAAACGAGGCACGAATATGTGTATACGAATTAGAAAAAAAAAGAAAAAGAGAATAAGAAGGTAAAAGAGAACAAAAGTAACAGCGATGAAAGAGTATCTTTTTTTTTTTTTTTTATGTATATACGTTTGAATGGTCCATTGATGCTCGAGGGGACAGATAGAACTTCGCGATCACGAGAGGGGGCTTTGTTTTTCAACGAAACAACCGGTTGACTGTGTCTCCAAAGCTCCATCGTACTCGTTTGCGGCGTGCTTGTTTTGCTACGATCTATTTTTTTTTTTTTTTTTTCTTTCAAACCCATATCTGTCTCGATCGCTCGAATATATACGAGCCTTTCGATGTCAAATTGTTCAAGATTCAAATAAAAAGCGATTCAAAAGGTAACTACGGTTCTACTCACTAGTCAAATGAGTTGCTAAATTTTCAGATTAACGTGGAACGTCTTATTAAGGAGTTTCGGTACAAAAGGCAAAATGTTAAGAAATTAATGAAATTTGGTGATAATGTTCTTCAACATCAAGTACGAAAACACAAATTTTTTCAAAATTTTCTTCTATTTAGTTATCGAGTAATTATGCATTGAAGCAGATTTCTTATGCTCGAAGTGTATACCTATATATATGGAAAGGTTATGCTTATACACGTGAACTTTAGTCTTCAATTACTCGATAACTGTGTAGAAGAAAAATCTGAAAAAATTTGTATCGTCAAATTTGGCACTGAAGAATATGTTCACCAAATTTTATAAAATTCTGAACTTTTTGAAATTTTTGTGTGTTTTTAACATGGTTTAGCATGGCAACATTGTATCGCCTGTACCGAAACTCCTTAAAACGATAATTTTGCGAAACTGTTGACCGATAAATGCAAATTTTTCATGATGACACATTTTCACTGGGATTTTTCAAAGAATAATCTGTAGTTTTTAACCGATTTCGAGGCACCTTGTCTCATTTTGTTTCTTAACCGATTCTCTAGGAATCCACCAAATAGATTTTTTTCAAAGTTCATTCGTTCAGAAATTATTTATGAAAAAGTTTTTTCGCTCAATAAACAATTGGCTGCAACAGTAAAATGATTGAGCTTCAAAGAAAATTTACTTGGTGGATTCGTGGAGAATCAAGTAAGGAACAAAATGAGACGCGGTGCATTAAAATCTGTTAAAAAATACAGAAAATTCTTCGAATAATCCCAGTGAAAATGTGTCCTCATGGGAATTTGCATTTATCGGTTGACAGTTTCGCAAAACTATTGTTTTTATAATTTTTTCACGTTGATAAGACACGCTCTAATACAAATCCACTAACAATACGTTCAATTGATACGTCAAACTTGGTCTGAAAGCATTCTGAAAATTTTGCACTCATTCGACCAGTAAGGAGTACCGCAGTTACCTTAATCTCGCTCCAATCAATTGCAGCAAACTTTTAGCGAGAATAATTCTGTCAAATAATTCTACAAAAAAACAAAAAAATTCTCAAACTCGCAAATTTTTATTTGACAAGACACTTTCTTCGTTTTTGCAAAAGTTCGTAGAGATTTGCTGTATTTACAAAATATTTTTTTTATCACGAAATCTTGTCGTTGTATGAACGTTTTTTTTCAACTTTTCGACGATATGCTTTTTTTCTTGCATTAACCTCGTTCCGGAGATTCGAAGCAGCGCAATTGCTCGTTCGGATTAATTTCAGAATAGAGCACACGTGGCTCATCTCTCAAAATACACGTTCGACACTCGTTTCATCGACTTTTTCATTCTCTACTTCTCGTTCTGGTTATCGCTATACACACGAGAAACATAGTATAGAGATACTTTTGTACGAGTATAGTACTCGAGCCTAGAGTTTTCTATCGTTAATTATTAAAGCCGAGTCTGGCCCCGAGGGATCGGAGGTTATCCGAGGTCACTTTTTCTGTATATCTCGTCACTTTACATTCAGACCCAACTCAATTATTATAGGACAAGAATTTACGAAATATCGGTCGTTTCATTTTTTTCAAAATCGTTAATATGATTCCGAGGCTTTATTCCAGTGAACATGGAGATAAAAAAAATTCCATTTCATCGAATAATTTATTCATTATTCATGCAAAAATATGGTCAACGTCAAATTTTTTTTCTTCCCGTATTTTTCTAACGATTTTTCATATTTTTTTCTCAAAGTCGTCAGCATCGATACAAAAACAGTTTGGTACAAAAAAACGACAATATTTTATGGTATTCAATTTAAGGAGTTTCGGTACAGGCGATACAATGTTGCCATGCTAAACCATCTTAAAACACACAAAAAAAATTCAAAAAGTTAAGAATTT
This sequence comes from Campoplex capitator, assembly GCA_037576405.1. NCBI lineage: Eukaryota > Metazoa > Arthropoda > Insecta > Hymenoptera > Ichneumonidae > Campoplex > Campoplex capitator. The sequence continues at coordinate 4,825,530 of JARBWI010000010.1, read as the reverse complement.
CATAAAATTTGGTGAACATACTCATTAGTGCCAAATTTGACGATACAAATTTTTTCAGATTTTTCTTCTACACAGTTGTCGAGTAATTGAAGACTAAAGTTCACGTGTATAAGCATAACGTTTCCATATATATAGGTATACATTCCGGGCATAAGAAATCTGCTTTAGTGCGCAATTACTCGATAACTAAGTAGAAGAAAATTTTGAAAAAAATTTGTGTCTTCGTACTTGATGTTGCAGAACATTATCACACTGAGAAAAAAAATTTGAAATTGTGGCGAACAAATTAAATTTGTTGATTCAACAAAACTTTTTTTGATTCAACGATATTTTTGTCGTGGTGAAAAATTAAGTATTTGAATGAACCAAATTTCGTTTGGGTTAACAAATTTTATTTTGTTCGCCACGATTCGTTGAACCAACAAAAAAATTTGTTGAACCAACAAAAAATTTGTCGAACCAACAAAACATTTGTTGAATTTACGATTTCATTTTTCTCAGTGCACCAAATTTGATCAATTTCTTAACATTTTGCCTTTTGTACTGAAACTCCTTAAGGAGGTTGGCTACACACAACAATGTTGCCATGTTAAAAGCATAGGAAAATTCTAAATGATTAGAATTTAATGAAATTTGGTGAGCATATTCTTTTGGATTAAATATGAATATAGAAATTTTTGAAGATTTTTCTTCTACATAGTTTTCGAGTAATTTAACACTAGATTTTACATCCGTAAGGATGGGATTCTGATATTTATAGGTATATCTTTTGCATATTGTAAACTTCAATTATTCGACAACTATGTAGACGAAAAATTTGAAAAAATTAGTGTCATTGCATTTGATGCTAAAGAATGTTATCACTAAATTTTATTAAATTCTTATCATATTGTCGTATGTAGCCACCCTCCTTAATGCGTAATTACTCGATAACTGAGTAGAAGAAAATTTTGAAAAAAATTTGTGTCTTTGTACTTGATGTTGCAGAACATTATCATCAAATTTCATCAATTTCTTAACATTTTGCCTTTTGTACCGAAACTCCTTAAATAGATAAGCAAACTTTGTATCGTAATCATTCATTCATTTATTCACGAGAAAAAATATTTGTTCGACAAAAAAAAAGAAGGTTTTGGTCTACACGCTTTTATATTCTTCAACTCTATCAACTCGTGCATTTGAGTATGACGGTTAAATATCAGAGAAAGTGAATCGAAGTAAATGAGGATCGTACAGGAGAGTTATAAAGCTGAATGGTTAAAAAAGTGTGAGTCGAATAATTCTCTTGGCTCTCGACAATTTGCTGGACCGTTTTAACTCTCTGCGGTTTCTTACGATTTTCTGATTGTTTCTTTAGTTTACCTCAATGCTCTATCTCTCTCTCTCTCTCCCTTTCATATTGTCTCTACATTTCTTCCTTTCGTTTCGTTTCTGTTTTTCTCTCTCTTTGTTTTAAAATTTTATATTTTTATCACTTTTTCTGTCATCGTTTCTCGGAGTCTGTGACAAAATCTATTCGCACAGAGACGTCGTTCGAGGGAGATCCATCAGACACAGTACATAAAACAGCGTGACGACGCGCGAGTTTCACTTTCTACCCCCCGCGCGAGTACGGTTGGCTCCCTGGCTTCTTTTTTCCTCTTTTTTTTTTTAGAGTGCTCTATTACTCGACTTCCGCGAGATCGATCGATATTGCATTGTTTTGCTATGGGATTTTCCGGTCTACTCGCCGATCTTAATCTCTCGTGTATATACATATAGAGACACAGCATTAATGCAACGTAGAGAGTCATAGAGAAACCGATAGTTTTCCTCCATTCAAGCTTCCATCATTCTCTTCAACGGAGTCTCCGGTGTGCACACTTGTAACATTCAGAATATTTTTGATTTGTTTTGGGCTCTTGAACCCGTTGAAATTGCAACGCTCACTAAATCCCTGGGAGTTTTTATCATTTCGTGATACAAATATGAGACACGTCACGAAATTACTTTTGTGAAGGAAAAAATAAATAAATACAAGTCGATATTTTTCATTTTTTTTTGTTCGATTTCGTTCTTTTTTTTCGTTTTTGTTTTGTGTCTCATTTCGTACGTTTTCTAGTTTATGTGAAATGTGCATTTTATCATTTATTCGTGTATGATTCTTATTTCTCTCTCGTACGCTTCGGTCGTTCCTTATTTTTATCGTTTATAATTTTAATGAATATTCACACTGAAAACAAAATTTTACTGAAATATTGAAATATTTTTTTTTATTCAAGCAACAAAACTTCTTTAAGGAGGGTGGCTACATACGACAATATGATAAGAATTTAATAAAATTTAGTGATAACATTCTTTAGCATCAAATGCAAATGACACAAATTTTTTCAAATTTTTCGTCTACATAGTTGTCGAATAATTGGAGTTTACAATATGCAAAAGATATACCTATATATATCAGAATCCTATGCTTACGGATGTAAACTCTGGTGTTAAATTACTCGAAAACTGTGTAGAAGAAAAATCTTAAAAAATTTGTATATTCATATTTAATCGAAAAGAATATGCTCACCAAATTTCATTAAATTCTAATCACTTCGAATTTTCCTATGCTTTTAACATGGCAACATTGTTGTGTGTAGCCAACCTCCTTAAACTGAAACAAAAATTTGTTGACACGATAAAATATTTTGAGGTTTCAACAAAATTTTGTTTTTAGTGGCAATTTATTTTGTGCAGTTCTGATGAATTTGATGAATACTTTGTGATCCGCGATGGTATTGCTGTCCGTGCTATAAAAAGTGTCCGAAGACTTTCGGATTGAATGAAAAAATATTGGAGAAAAAAATGTCTTTGCATTATACCAGCGAAATACCATTATTTACAATTATTTTTATAAATTAGATTCGGAATTATGGAATTTTTATAGATGTACGAAAAGTATAAAAATTAGAGCAGCTTGGTTGAAGAATAAAAATATGAAAAAATGATTATTCTTCCTTATCGTTGGCCAACACAAATGTATTTTGAGCCTCGATAGAATTTGGGAAACGAGAAGAAAAATGTGTCTCGTTACTGGAGAAAAATGAGTGACTTTTTCTTATGTATTTTGGTAGAATTATTTATATTTTTATAAAAACCGTCATCCATCATCGAACCTCATGATTTTATTGTAAAGTAAACTTCAACGATTTGCTGTTAAATTATTTTATTATCTTCCTCACGCTCGAGAAGATTCAGCACTAAAATGAGGGAGAAATTTACGAACCGACCGAGATTCGATCGGTATTTGTTCGAAATATAATAAACAGTCAATTCACTCGAAATTTAACACCATTTAGAGAAAGCTTGAAGAGTTTCAATTTATTTTATAAGTTTCTGTGTCGTTCCTGATACCCTGTCACAGCTACCTGCATGATAAGTACTCTCGTACGTGCTCGATATCACGATACAGAAGAAGGACACTTTTGTACGCGGATCGCATAATTATTGAGCTCGAATTGTATACCGTTTTTCTTAACGAGTACACGAAACAGTAATATCATTGAACTCTGATGCGCCATACTTTGCAAAAAATTTCATATCTTTTCAATGTTTGTTATTTTTTTTTTTTTTTTAATCAAATTTAAATTTCAGGGGAAAGTGTTGAAAATAATCTGTCCAAGAGAGATATGCATTGAGGGTCATCGATATCTGGAACACTTTTGTTCGACTTGAAACGTTTTTTCGTTGCTCGATCTATTTCTACATTGGCTGATCATGAATCACTTTGCCTAGGTTGCTTTTTTTTTTACCAACTTTCTGTACAGACAGAATTCCAGAAAAGAGGACTTGAATAATATATTTTCACGAGTTCGATCAATAAAAATTGCGAAAAATAATTCAAGGGTGTTTGTTGGATTCTCTGTAAAGGGGAGTCAAAATTTTTTCTGTACAAAAATAAATTGTGTTGTGAACGTGGCAACGGAGCACGAGAAGCTTTTCAAAATTACGACAAAATCAAATTTTTCATAAAACAAATAAAGACGATCGTAATTTAAATCAATAAACAACGAAATGTTAGTTAAATATGAAAAAATAAATTATACATAAAAGATTATTCCTTATCAATTGCTCAAGTTTCAATAAATTTTTCTTTTGCCAAATTTATCGAGAATAATTTTTCTTCGTTATTGTTCTTCCCCACGGATGACTTGTCCAGAAGGAATCTGAGTTGTCATCGACACATGAAAGACCAGCCGTCATTGTAACATTTGAGAGCAGACGGAATAACTTCAGAGTCGTAATTTGACTCGAGCTCTCTTGGACCACGTGTAATGACACAGCGAACCAATGAGAATCGCGGAAAAGCGATGACGATAAGCAGCCAATTCACGGGTCACAACTCTACTTAATAAAAAAAGATGTTCGATCATTTGTGAAGCTTCCGCTTATCCGAGAAATCGAATTGATTCGTCAAGAAGCCAGTAACACAATTGAGAGAACTTTTTTTTAGAATCAAAAGGCCAAAACTCACATTCGCATGTTTCAATATTAATACCTCTAATGACGACATTCATACCCCTGAGGGTTCCAAAAATACACACCTTGAATGTAGCAGTTGGGGAGCCAGAGAAAAAAAAAACGAAAATAAGTGATAAATATAGCTGACCAAACGTAACTTGATTGTATGCGAAACTGTCACGTGGTCGTCTTAAGGGCGGGGCTGAATGTGGTTCGTAATGCGTGATGTGTGTATGGAAAAAAAAAATATATATATATATATATACTATATGTATATACATTGCTCCCCTTTTAGGGGAGCTTCGTGTATGGATGCTCGTCAGTCGGTTTGCCGGCGTCGATTGAGTCAGATCGTCGCGGATTACGAGTACCTCGAAGCGATATAGAGTGAAAGTCCTCGTGGTTTTTGTACCGAGATCGTAGCCACAACCACGTTTTTCCTCTCGGAATAACGAACAATCAGTAATCGGTAGGCTCTCGAAGAGCGAGGTTCGAGCTCGGCTCGTCGTTATCGAAATCTGCACTTGTATTAATACGAAAATTTTATTCTGCTTCGAATTCCAGTGATTTATTCGTCGTTATTTAATTTTTATAACAAGAGTAACGTGAATTTTGTAAATTGTGATTGTTTTTTTTTTAATCTCAAGTCTGTGGACTCTCGTGTGAAATATAATTTTTGTTTATCAGTGAAGATTATGGCACGGTGAAAACGTCTTAGGTAAAGTTGACTTTTTCTATTCAGTGCTAGTTCGTCAACTATGCAGGTTAATGATAGGCGAGGAGGAATATTTAAAAAAATAAAATTGCTTCGTCAGTCAACCATTTTTGGATTTGTTTACGTAGACGCGATAGAACATACGAGTTGGAAAATCATCAGACTCGTTTACTTCAGCTTAACGACTTTTGTAAATTCTTTCAAAGATTTATCGTGTTTGTAATATCTTTCTTTGATAAATATATTTCTTACGTAGGTTTTCCTGACTCGTATTATCTCTTCTGAATTCCGATCGCACGTTTCGTGTGTGGTTGGAAAACTTTTATCAATTGAGCGATTCAATGATTATCTTTTTATATTTTTCTTAAATTCTGTTGAAATATTCAAATATTTTGTTTGCACGTGTTCAGAATTTTTTTTTGTTCTGGCAACAAAATTTCGAATATTACAACAAAGCTTCTTTATACCGAAACAAAACTTTGTCGAGAGGATAAAACATTTTGTTGTGTCTTCGAAATATTTTGTTGAACTTGTGTCAACGAAATATTTTGAGGTTTCAACAAAATTTTGTTTTCAGTGCTAATACTTTGTTGACGTTTGTTTTTTTTTTTTTATGTACCTGAAAAATGAAAATTCATTTCAGTCAAAGTTATTTTCGAGTGTCAAATAAATTTTTTTTAAATTTATTGAAATTATTTATAATTTTGATCAATTTTTTTATTCTTAATTTTATTAAAATTGATTCTTAATTTTATTCAAATCAATTCTTAATTTTATTAAAATTAATCCTTAATTTAATTCAAATCAATTCTTAATTTTATTAAAATTGATTCTTAATTTTATTCAAATCAATTCTTAATTTTATTAAAATTAATCTTTAATTTAATTCAAATCAATTTTTAATTTTATTAAAAATAATTCTTCATTTTATCAAAATTAATTCTTCATTTTATTAAAATTAATTCTTCATTTTAGTAAAATTAATTCTTAAATTTATTAAAATTAATTCTTAATTTTATTAAAATTAATCCTTAATTTTATTGAAATGAATTCTTATTTTTATTAAAATTAATTCTTAATGTTATTAAAATTAAGAGTTACTTAATGACTATTTTTATTCCTCTGACTAAGAGAGATTTATATCAGTCATTTTTCTCTCGCGGTTGACAGCAAAATTGAGCAAATTGAGCTGTACATGAGAGAGAAAAAAAAAGATGAAAATAAGGACAAAGTCCCCGGGAATTAGTGCAATGTCAAATGGTCGACAACAGGTGTATCCGTCAACTTTTGTTCTCTCGTTATGACGTTCTTTATTTGTGCTTTTTCATTCAAACTAACGTCACTGTGGGAAGAGAAAAAAAAAACTGCTGCAACGAGAAAATAGTCGCCTCGGAATCTACCGACCGTGCGTAATCTTCGCAATGCGAAACGACACTGTAATAATAAAAAAATATCCCACATGTAGGCTAGCACGGAGTCAGCTGTGAGGAGACTCTGCCGAAGCAACTGTTTGAATAGCTTTTTTTATGGTTTTTTTTTCTTCAAATTTCAATATAAAAGTAAAAGCAAAACATCTTTGAAGGTGCCCGTAAGAGTTTTTTGCTTTTCTCATTCACCTTGACATCCATGGGGTATCACTGAAAACGAAATTTTGTTGAAAAATATTAAAATATTTTGTTGCACGTATCGCGAACATAAATTTTTTTATTTCAGCCAATTTGGAATGTTACAACAAAACTTCTGCATACCGAAACACGAAACTTCAATAAATAATATTTATTAATATACAAAAATCCGGGGTACTCGTTCGATAACAGATCCCGACGTTTCATCGATTTATATTCTATTTAATTCGACAAATTAGTTCATCGAAATCACCAATAATTTTCAATTTCAAATTCCAACGGAAACAAAAAAAAAATATTAAAATCAAAAAAATTCGATCCTGTCAAGAATCGATGAAAAAAAATTTTCTGCAAGAAAAAAAAAGTCAATGGAATTCGGTTTTACCATTGTATTTTTTATTTTATTTGCCGAATTATTTTTTTTGCAATTGGTAAAATATTACCAAATTAAACAATTTGGTAAAGCTGGAAATGAATGTCCGAAAATATCGAATGACAAAGAGAAGTATTCTCACTACGCACATATTTTGTTTATAACGAAAATATTTTTTTATCAATCTCTCATTAAGGAGCTTCGGTACAGGCGATACAATGTTGCCATGCTAAACCATGTTAAAAACACAAAAAATTTCAAAAAGTCGAGAATTTTATAAAATTCTGTGAACATATTGTTTAGTGCCAAATTTGACAATACAAATTTGTTTCAGATTTTTCTTCTACACAGTTATCGAGTAATCGAAGACTAAAGTTGACGTGTATAAGCATAGCGTTTCCATATATATAGGTATACACTTCGGGCATAAGAAATCTGCTTTAATGCATAATTACTCGATAACTAAGTAGAAGAAAATTTTGAAAAAATTTGTCTTTTCGTGCTTGATGTTGAAGAACATTATCACCAAATTTCATTAATTTCTTAAAATTTTGCCTTTTGTACCAAAACTCCTTAATTTCGATACCTCATAATATTTGTTAATAAAAAATGTCAAGTTTTATAATTGCTGCAGGAAATAGTCCAACATATGTTCAGTGTTAAAATAATCACGGGGGTTAGGCCCTTTTGTCACAAAAAGTCGTAATACATCTTGTGGGTTACTCAATGGTCGTTGACTCGTGAGATCGCGAAGCGTGAAACTTTGCGTACAAATGTATATATACACGAGTACAAACATCGTATACGTAAAAACGACATGTATTCGAATTGACGTGGTTGTAACACGAGAAACGAAGATATAATATTAAAAATCTAACGCCATTTTATTGCAAAACATCGGTTACGCAGTGACAGTCGAAAGTGGTGAAAAAAAAAAAGAATTATTATTTCTTTATATGCCCACCAGAATATATCAAGAGTTCTGTGAATTGCAAAATAGCTGCACAAAATTAAATAAAACTTCTTTTAGCACAAGGGAATCTCGCTCTCCTTCGCCGGATTCTTCGATCCGTGACGAATTAAACGCACGCCAGCTTTTTACCTACATATACACATGCACTGAGCCAAACAACAAATATTTGCGTCTCTACAACGCACGTGTGTCTTACGCGCAAATTCTCGTGACCTCAACGCTACTCATTTGTTTATTCACGTATTTCCACCAATCTTCGTATATCACGATCTCAATTGGCATACTTTCGAAACAAAAATTACAAAAAATGCCCAATATTTTTCTATTCGATAATTTTTTTATTTATTTTTAATAACCCACTTGGAAGCCTCCGAATATTTTTTCCAAATGACGAAGAATCGATTCGTCATTTGACATTTTCTCAACGATAAAAGTTGAATCGAAATACAATTTTTCGTTACATTTTTCTGGCGACACGATCCTGGCGAGACTTTATCCGGAGCACATTATCAAAAATTCTTTGAGATTATAGTTCGGGGCATCTGGAAAATAAAAAAAAATTAATTTCAACGCGGCGTTGGAGCACGTTTCTGTGAGGGGGGTACACACGTTGTCGGGACTCTTAATCGTGCGGTGCGTGAGTCGTCAAGCGCAGAGACCAGGGCGACTATAGTCCCCTCAGATAACAAAACAAAACAAAAAGGAAAAAAAATATTAGTATGTACAAACATTCCACTTCCTTCCGGACTCGCTCGTACTCCAGTGCGAGTCTCGGCGTCATTTTATCATCGTGTATATATGCTTCTCCATCGTCGTTCACTCTGCTCTCTTCTACGTTCAAGTGGATAACAACGCGTTAAACTCCGAATAAATATATATGCATATGTATATTCGTACCAGAATACAACAATCAGCCTCGACGACCGATCTTTTTCTCTCGAGCTCTCGCCCCTGTTTACTGCTCCGTATTCACATTTTTCTTATTTAAACAAAATATATATATATCGTGAAAAATAAAACATGGGAATGAATTTTATTATAAAATCTTCGTCAGGCCTTTTGTTTATTTATTTTTTTCTCCGAATATCTCGAGTGACGGATACTTGTCAGCTGTAACGTGAATATCATTAGTTAATCGAATTAATATTAATATAAATCATTGATATAAATATCAAAAATATAAAAATGTAAAATAAGATCGATAAAATTTTTTTTTAAAATTAAGGAGGGTGGCTACATACAATATGATAAGAATTTAATAAAATTTAGTGATAACATTCTTTAGCATCAAATGCAACACAATTTTTTTCAAATTTTTCGTCTAGATAGTTGTCGAATAATTGGAGTTTACAATATGCAAAAGATATACCGATATATATCAGAATCCTATGCTTACGGATGTAAACTCTAGTGTTAAATTACTCGAAAACTATGTAGAAGAAAAATCTTAAAAAATTTCTATATTCATATTTAATCCAAAAGAATATGCTCACCAAATTTCATTAAATTCTAATCATTTCGAATTTTCCTATGCTTTTAACATGGCAACATTTTTGTGTGTAGCCAACCTCCTTAATAAATAAATAAAAAATTAGTAAATCAAAAGTGAAAGAAAGTAAAAAAACAAAAGAATTAAGGAGTTTCGGTACAAAAGGCAAAATGTTAAGAAATTACTGAAATTTGGTGATAATGTTCTTCAACATCAAGTACGAAAACACAAATTTTTTCAAAATTTTCTTCGACTCAGTTATCGAGTAATTGCGCATTGAAGCAGATTTCTTATACCCAAAGTGTTAACCTATATATATGGAAACGCTATGCTTATACAGGTGAACTTTAGTCTTCAATTACTCGATAACTGTGTAGAAGAAAAATCTGAAAAAAATTGTATTGTCAAATTTGGCGCTAAAAAATATGTTCACCAAATTTTATAAAATTCTTAACTTTTTGAAATTTTTGTGTTTTTAACTGAATCAATTATCGTTGACCTGTATGCATTGAATGAGGATAAATTCAGTTTTGCTCAATATAAAATGATATCTACACCGATTAATTAATCGTGTAGCGTGTCAAGCAGACCCGAATTTCCAAAGCCTGTTTGTTATTTTCCAGTATCGACCGAAGGATCGTTGCTCGCGAATAAAGAGAATCATTCCTTTCGGTTGCATCGGATTATTCGTTTTAACGTTTTTGGCGTCACAGCCTGAAAAAACTAGTCATAAAAAAAGGTACACATTTGAAAAATCCTTGAAAAACGTTATTCGAAGGTCTTGATATCTCGAGATAACGATATCGTTGCTTGCTGCCACAGTCAAATGAGAATTTCTATATGAAAATCTTGGAAAAATTATTCATTTTTTTCATTCAAATGTGTCCAACATTGAGATAAAAATTAAAATTTCTATTCGCGATAATTATTATTATTATTTTTCTTTTTTTTACTTCAAATTAGACCTGTTTTTGCATTATTCGAGCGAAGAACAAATTTCACTCTCATTGTGTCTACTAAATCGAGTAAACACGACTCACTAAGATGAACGTGAACCTGGAAGTTGATTCGCTACGGTTTCAAGGTCGAGTAGTTATGAAATACTAAATGATGAGCGCTGTTAAGTAAAAATCATTTCCACGAAACAATCACGTGCTTCGATATTCCATTAAATATATAAAATAGTGACCGAATCGAAAAAGAATTCGTTTTGTTATTTGCTTATCTGTTTGCACCGATAATTGTGCCTTTTATGTCACATTAAGCAAGAGTTATCGGTTGAAAAACGCTGCTTTCGAGTGTCCACAGTTTTGATCTCAATATTTCATACGATTAACGACTAATTTTTTTACGTTATTCGATAATCGTTCTCATTCTTTCCGGTACACATGTGTGTCAAGTTGTGTAATCAAACGTATATTTTTCCAAGCGAAAGAAGATTACGAATATTTATTCTCAACTAAATATATCTCGAAGGATATCGAAATTTGATCGATTCTAGCCGGATAAAATCTTCAATCTTTTTATTTATAAATCTTCGTGCATGAATCATGATATCTTACGAACGTATTTGAGAAGGATAAATTTGAGAACTTCTGTTCGAATCACTATCGTTACATTATGAATCATCGGACGGTTCGAGAGTAAATATTTTTTTGCATGGAGCAACCATATCAGTTGGAAATTTTTGTGGGGATTGTGGTAAAAATAATTTTGATTTTATCATTTTAAACGTTTTGAAATTTTTTCAGATTTTTTTTTCCAATTTTTTTATCCAAATTCGAAATACACATCGTCGGATAAAAAAATTGGAAAAAAAATCTGAATAAATTCCAAAACGTTTAAAATGTAGAAATTGATATGCCTCGAGTTCAACTGAAATCGATGAAAAAAAAAATTTTGGAAAAAAAAATCTGAAAAAAATCTAGTGACTAGAAGAATCTCAGAGGCAACTTTTCACTCTTCTGAGATTTTTTTCTAAATGTGATAGTTTTCGTGTTATGCAGGAATTTCTGAATTTCGTCTTTTTTCTCCAAAAACGTGATAACTTTTTTCGAAAAAATCGTACCGGATTTATAAAAAAACGAAATTAAAGCTTAAGCTTTGCCTTTTTGAAATCCGGTCAAAGAAATTCGGAAAAAATTTTTCTACTGAAAACCGCGGTCGCTCTGTAAAAGGGAAAAAAAAGACGAAAAATGGTCGTTTTCAAAATAACTTCCTAGTCATAAAAAAAATCGCAACATTTTTTCAAAAAAAGTAAAATAAAATGAGATTCCTCTCCTTCAAAATGCCGTTTATTAAATTCATTTATCTACATTATCGACGGAATAACACGAAAAAAGGTGCGCGAACTTTTTCGGACTTTTGTCCGGAAGCTTTCCGATGGTAGTGTATATATGTATAAATATGGATTTATATAAAAGTACGTGTTAGCTCGTTATCGAACTCTGCCACCACAGCGCAATGAAATCGAAACCGCAGCAGTCGATTTTTGACGTTGCTGAAAATTTCTGTGGAATGAGTGTTCGAGTTGAGTACACTGCAGGAGGCTCTGCAGACTTTCTTTTCTCTCGCTTGAAGAGTGCGTGTCTCTAGAGGCTTTTCTTTCTTTCGCGACACAATTGTTGTTGTTGGTTTTTTTTTTCTTTCGCCTCTCTGCGTAGTAGTCTTAATTGGACGATAAATATGATTTGATAGAGGAATTGAAATGATTTGGAACACGTGATGTGAGGTCGAGGTAATTAGGTTCGATCTTTTCTTTGTTTAGAAATCACACAGAGGAATAAAAAATGAATTGAATTGAAATAAAAAACTTTTTTATTTTTTCTGCTCACTCCTATCAAAAATTATACTCTTACGTATACAGATACGACAAAAATCGGTTTTCTGTCTGAATGGACCAATAATATCGAGCGCATCTAATAGCGAGCACCCGGAAAAAAGATCTAGTTGATTCAACCAGAATTTATTTAAATTAAATAAATTTTTTTTTGTCCCACGACCTAATAGAGCTCTATTTAACTTCAAGAATTTATTTTCTTGGATTCAAATATTTTTGTATTCAAGACCAATCAAAAATCTATTTTTGCGATTTTCAATTTCAATAAGTTTCCACAAATTTAACGAGCACGTTGTTGAAGCTGCAAAACATATTTAAAATTTTTTTTACACCATTTTTAATATTATTATTATTATTATTTAATAATATTTTCATAGATCCGCAAGCCTGGGTGGACATAAAAATTCACGAACGTCCGTTGGTTATTAGACATGGTCTGTTTTGAACAAGGTTGACTCGGGTTTCCGCTATTTATGCACATCCAGAGGGCAATTCGTATATAAGAAATGTTTCGACGCTCTGCGCCACGTAGTGGTCGGAGCGATAAGCTTTAACGAGGGTACCCGAACAAATGCACTCGAATGGCATTATTTATTTGATTCAAATACAGCTTTTTATTTGAGGCAAACAGAAATTTTTTAAATTAAAATTTAAACAATCGAATCGATCCTAGTAGATTGAAATAGATTTTTTTTTGGTGAGCACAGAAGGAAAAAAATTAGAGCAAAAATTGGTATTTTCGCGCATATTTTTATCGGATTCTCACTCGTCGGCTCTCTTAAGAGAATTACTCTACGACGACATAACCAATGCTCAATCCATATCCACTGTTTCGCAGTCTATATCTATGTAGATTTTTCGCCCACAGTTAAATCCCCTTTTGCAATGTTCTCGGCACGTTTTTCCTCTCGATTTCCTCTTCGCTACTCCGGCACGCGCTCTTTTCTTTTACTCGCCCATCTCTTCTTCCCTCGATGCTCTTTTTTTCTTCTCCTCCTTTGTCCGAACCTCCCACGCAGCAATAATTACCGATGCACACATCGAAACGAGCCTATCATTCATGATATTATCCTACAGTGGATATGACATTCGATATTTATGAATACACGACATTTACAATTAATTTTAATTTATTTATTGAATACAATATTATTATTATCGTCAATTATTCTCATATTAATATGCTGAAAGTATGGAAATTGTTATTGCGACAGAAAATTCTGCAGCAATTTTTGTATTTTAGACTCAGCTTCGATGAGTTTTTTTTTTTCATCACATTGAAATAGCTACGGTTTTTCAAAATTGCAAAATAATTTCATTCTCTTTTTGGTCAAACTTTGAACTTTTGTAATCTCTGCTAAATATTGGTTTTTTCTCCTGTAATTTTTTACTCGTTTTATCTAATAAGTTGAAAATCTATAAGTTTATAGAATATAAAATTTATATAGAACGACTTGAGAAAAAAATTTGAAAAAATTCTGACGTCTTCAGAATTGAAAAACAAAACTTTTTTCTATCTGAAATTTTATCAAAAACTCCATAGTTAACAAGTGATGGCAATCAATTTTTTAAGAATTTTGACTCAAATCAGTCGGACGAAAAAATTTTGAGATAAAATTCGAAAAAAATTCTTATGAATTCAGCAAAAACGAACGCATTTTTTCACCCTCTTGAGGTTATTTGAAAAACTCAATAGTTTTCGTGGTATGAGTCATATTCCAAGTTTTGCCTTTTTTTCGCTAAAAATCAGATAACTACGAGAAAAAAGATCGTACAGAACTTTTTAAAAAACAAAATTGAAGCTTTCGCTGTCCCCGTTAAGGTCCTGGTCGGAAAAAACTTGAAAAATTCTTTTTTTTCAAAACGCTGTCCAACTGTAAATCTAAAAAAAAAAAGTTGGACAACGGTCGTGTTCAAAACAATGTAGCGGACGTAAAAAAAATCTTGGAAAATTTTCAAAAAAAGCAAATTATAGAGGAATTCCTTCCTTTTGGAATGCCGTTTATTAAATTTGTTTATCTATACTGCTCTAAAAATAACATCAAAAATGGCTCCGAGACTTTTTCGCAATTTCGTCCGGAAACTTTTGACGGGTAGTGTGTAATATAATTAATTAACAATTAATATAAATGAATAAATATAATTACATATATATTATAATTAATATTTATTATTATATTTATTTATTATTGATTTTTATTATTTTTATATTATTATATTATATAAATATTATATCTAATAAGGTGAAAAGATATGATTAAAATAATTCAAGTCCTGTCGAAAGAAAAATGCCAATATTTTTTCTAAAAGAGGGACATTAATGGGGAGAAGATTATAAAAATAATGAAAATCGTAAGAATTTCAATACGAGATAAAGTTATAAAATATAATAAACAGAAATAAAAAATTTGCAGCCGAAAGCATACGAACGCATGAATTTTTAAATTTGATTTGTAAACAACTGCACGTGACAATTGAAATGGACTTCACGGGGGAGTATTGATTTTAAGGGATTACATATGTGGTGTTGATTTTATGTTGCAGGTGACCTCAAACGGGGTTAAAAAGGAAGAGGACAGCTGCGAGGTTTTGACGAACGGTGAGTCACAGAGGAAAGCTCTCGAATAATATTTTATTTTTTTCTTCTCGTACGTTCTATGTATATGTTTTCATATTTTTTTTGAACGACCGGGTGGATTAATGTCAATAAAAGTACGGTGTCGTAAATAAATAGTTATTCACGCCTGGGCAACGATGGCGTCATCGAGTTCTCGTAATATTTAATGAATCACTGAGAAATTAAAGAGTCATCGTGCCATTGACGAGATTAAACAATATTTCAATCGTCCCACATCATGAATTACCATCGTTATTGTTGTGTCAAACAGTCCTATTTCGACAATGTATTTCCGTGGTGAGTGACGCAGCTTCGTCACTGCGAGGGTCATGATGAGCTCTTTTATGTTAAATTAACCCCCCTCGAGGGTCATAACCCTCGTTACTTCACGTTCTCACGCTACTTGTTACAATAAAATTCTCGGATACCCTCGCGTCGATTCGAAAATAATATCTTAGTATTTTTAAACTTCAAAAAATTGTCCAATAATTTATTTTGTGATTTTTTATTTCGATATTATTTTATGCATTTTTATTTTTTATTTTTTTAATTATTTTATTTTATGATAAATTATGAGAAGTAATGCCCAAATTTTTGTATCTTCAAACTCAAATTTAAAATCTCATCGAACGAAGAATTTTTTGCCTCCATTTTTCAATCGTATAAAGAGTTTCTTAAAGTTACATTTTACTTCTAACATAATTTTATTTTCGAATTTAAAAAAGTAGTCTCACCGTTTGAAGGTTCACACGTTTTTAACATTTTTCAAAATTCCATAAAATGAAGAGGAATGGAAATTTTTTTTTTTTTATTTATTTATTCGATTTCAATCATTTTTGAAACTAAAAAAAAAAATTTTCACATATGCATAAACACTGACTGTGCTGTTAGATTTCTATTATTAGCTAAGAGATTATAATCGAAATTATAACGATAAATTTATAAATTATATAACAATACGAAATATTATGTTACGAATAATAATGTAATATACCGTAGTTGGAGGAATAAAGTAGCAATACTAGAAAAGCGAAGCAACGAGTTTCTTGGCGTAGGTGTAAGCGAGTTTCCGTGAATGCAATTTGTCCGTCAACCGCATCCTTTGAATTATAAATTCTCGATTTCCTCATAACTATTGCATTGTTACATACGTTGGCTTACGTGCGTCCATGGCACAGTGTATAAATGCTAGAAAACGTCTGAAACGTCCGTGATGCAACGATGAAAACAGAGACGTGATTTCTCAGTGAGAAAAGTTTCTTTGTGAATATTTCCGCAGGAATAAAAAAAAAAAAAAAAACAGAAGATTTTCCAATTTTTATAAATTACAATTCATCAGGTTTTGTTACGTTTCCATTTTTTTCTCTCATATTTCTGAATACGCTTTTTTTTTTTTATTCAAAAATTGAATGATAATATTATTGAGAACTTCCTGTCGTTCAATATTCTGTTAAATTTCAAGGAAAAAAAAAAAAAAAAAAAAAATCGAAAGTGGATCGAGAAAGTGACGTGTTAATCAATCGCGTTTTTATAATTGCAAACATTTCATTATTCGTTTTATGGATAAGAGGGACAGAAAACCATTGAATTTATGTCTCGACACCCAATGGAAAAAAATAATTAGATACACATGATAAAAATATATTGGACATGTGTATGAGAAAAAAAAAAAAAAAGTCAGTCAAGTCGAACGAAATTAATAGTTATAATAAAATATCGAAAAGATCAAACGATTGGATCGATTCTAATTAATTTCTTTATCGTCTTACAAGAATCACATGAAAGTATGGATCGTTTACCTCTTTTTATTTAAAAATATTCGTTTATCCACGAGCGAAAAATCAATATTTATAAAATGTTCTATTCCAACATAAAATATAGATGGAATTCGATCATTTTTTTTCAACTTTCACTGACTGATCGCTCGAACCTTTATTCGATTGAAATTCGGAAAATACTTCAGTTGAAGTACGTCTGAAGATGCGAATGATCGTATTCACTTTGAAAAAATGTTTATTTTTTAAATATAAATAAACATATAAATAAAAAAAAGGAAAAATAATAAGAAATGAAAAAAAAAATTTTAATAAAAATGAAAGAAATAAATTTTTTTTTTAAATAATAATTTTAAAGAAAAATATCATGCTTTTCCGCTACAAAAAGCCTTTTTTTTTGTTATTATCGTAACAAACGAAAACTGATTTCCATCGTAACACTCGTTAAGAATTTTCTCTTCCTCTCTCCCGCTGTCTTTCTGTGCGCGAATCAATTTCCCATGACGTGAATCTTCTCGGAACCGGCGTCAGACGCGCGACAAAGTATTGGAGCAAAAAATGAAACATATGCACGAGTTTGATACAGCGGGTATTTTATATGGAGAAAAAAGAAATGGGATGGGGAAGGGTGAGGAGAGTATCACGAGAGTCTCGTCATTCGTCGAGGCAAATGAGACTTCCCGTTCCTGCGAGATGATACGTATGAATAACTCGCATCAAATGTACGCACAAACAAGTACGAGAGGCGCTATTGGCCAGTGTAAAATGCGCAGAAGAATTTTTGAAGAACTTTGTAAATGTTTTTTTTTTTTTTCATCTTTTGTCAAGCCCGTTATTAATTAACACTATCGAAGTTGGAGCAAAATGGCTCATAAGCAATCTCGTAGAGCGTCAAATTTTTCACAAATGAAATTCGTTGAACCAAACGAAAGTTTGATTCATTCGAATACTTAATTCGTTGGCTAAAATAAATATTTCTCACCACGACAAAAACATCGTTGAATCAACAAAAAGTTTTGTTAAGGAGTTTCGGTACAGGCGATACAATGTTGCCATGCTAAACCATGTTAAAAACACAAAAAATTTCAAAAAGTTAAGAATTTTATAAAATTTGGTCAACATATTCTTCAGTGCCAAATTTGACGATACAAATTTTTTCAGATCTTTCTTCTACACAGTTATCGAGTAATTGAAGACTAAAGTTCACGTGTATGAGCATAACGTTTCCATATATATAGGTATACACTTCGGGCATAAGAAATCTGCTTTAATGCGTAATTACTCGATAACTGAGTAGAAGAAAATTTTGAAAAAATTTGTCTTTTCGTACTTGATATTGAAGAACATTATCACCAAATTTCATTAATTTCTTAACATTTTGCCTTTTGTACCGAAACTCCTTAAGGAGGGTGGCTACATACGACAATATGATAAGCATTTAATAAAATTTAGTGATAACATTCTTTAGCATCAAATGCAATGACACAAATTTTTTTCAAATTTTTCGTCTACATAGTTGTCGAATAATTGGAGTTTACAATATGCAAAAGATATACCTATGTATATCAGAATCCTATGCTTACGGATGTAAACTCTAGTGTTAAATTACTCGAAAACTATTTAGAAGAAAAATCTTAAAAAATTTCTATATTCATATTTAATCCAAAAGAATATGCTCACCAAAGTTCATTAAATTCTAATCATTTCGAATTTTCCTATGCTTTTAACATGGCAACATTTTTGTGTGTAGCCAACCTCCTTAAATCAACGAATTTAATTTGTTCGCCAAGATTAGTTGATCCAACGAATTTCTTTTCTCGGTGTATAGGATAAAAGGTACAAAACGGTTAGGAGACTCGAGACTATATATACGTGTGCTGTTCGGGTATAGAAAAGTTTAGAAAAGTAAACATTCTTCCTATCTCTGTATACGATAGATCAACGTAAGAATATTTATTAGAAAAATCTCGTTTCTACGAAGCGAGGAAGCAAATGATGGATAAAAAAAATGAAAGTGTTTCAGGCTTTAATAATCAATCGACAAAGAAAAAAATATATATATATATATTCGGCTTATTCCAGGGAAATAATTAGGGTCGTTACTCCTTCTCGTGAAATCATACTTCATGAGACGATACCAGCCTCTCGCATTCCTTGGTTTTCCTATAGTCGTTTGAAAAAAAAAAAATTTTTTTTTTTTATTAATCTATAGCGATTCAGCGTAGCGGATGTATATGTACTATTTATAAATTAGTGCTAACACGACGATAAAATGAGGAAGAAAGTAATCTCGATAACACGCGGATAGTATAATATTTCCGCGGAGTATCATTACACCGCAGAGCCAGCTTCATGAATATTACGACGTGTTTTCATTGCCCGGTAAGAATTTCACTTTTGAATCGTAAAACCGAATCATCCGTAGCGGATGGAGCGAGGTTTTATTTATTTTTTTTTTTTTTTCGAACTACCGTGTTCGGTACTTTTTTCACTTTTTTTTTTTTCTTTTTTCAAACCGATAGAAACTTGGTCATTTTTCTCTGTTTACCTGGGACGTTACGACATGCTACGTCCCATGAAAATTCCTTTTTTTATTTCGTATTACTTTACAGTCACGCCAAGTTTCTCAATTATTTGTTTCTTCACGTTTTTTTTTCTTTTTTTTTTTTTTTTTCGAATGTTTATACTCAGTGCTTATAAAAATTGTGATAGATCGAGGTAAAGTTCGATTATTGGATGCATCCTTATTGCCCAATTTCACGCTAATATTGCATCAATTGAATTTTGGAAATAGCGGAGAAGCAGGGAGAATCGATAATAATCGTGCGATGCCAATCTCGGTGTACGAGACGAGATTCGCGCGGAGTCGGGTTATGCTGGAAAACGTAAATTGAAAGATCGATAAGCCATCTCCGTTCTGACGATGAATTGAAAAAGGGCGAAAGAGAGAGAGATAGAGAGAGAGAGAGAGCAAAGAAGTGGATGCATCATTAACGGAATCAGTTGAGAAAAATGATCCGTTAATTTACCGGAAAGCCATTAGAGATTGCTTCTTAATGGAAAAAATAAAATTAAATAAATCGGGGAATTGAGCAAAGTTCAATGATCGGATATCACTTTTTTTTTCGTGTGTTTCAACATGTGTCGCATCAAGAGATCTCGAGAATATTTCGAGCGGATTTTTAATTAATCGAAGATATTTATTTATTTTTTTTTCAACTTCTAACTGTCAGTAGGGAACGGATTTACTCAATTTTTTCTCGATTCGATGATTATTTGATCAAACGACCGTATAAAAAATGGTCAATTACTTTTTTTGGTCGATTTTCGAGAATTTTCTGGAAGAAAAGTACTGAATCAAATGTTTCAGAAAATTGAAAATATATTTGGCTATATTTGACCTAAATTGCATAATTTTTTCGTAAAAACATATTGAGATCCAAGCGACTCGAACGCTGCATTCGGAAGCCCAAAAATAAAAAGTTCCTCCACTGCTGTCATGATTCCGACCGATTACTGGGTAGCTGAGACCGAAAAAATAAAAAAATGTCGTTAAGGAGGGTGGCTACATACGACAATATGATAAGAATTTAATAAAATTTAGTGACAACATTCTTTAGCATCAAATGCAATGACACTAATTTTTTCAAATTTTTCGTCTACATAGTTGTCGAATAATTGAAGTTTACAATATGCAAAAGATATACATATATATATCAGAATCCTATGCTCACGGATGTAAACTCTAGTGTTGAATTACTCGAAAACAATGTAGAAGAAAAATCTTAAAAAATTTCTATATTCATATTTAATCGAAAAGAATATGCTCACCAAAGTTCATTAAATTCTAATCATTTCGAATTTTCTTATGCTTTTAACATGGTAACATTGTTGTGTGTAGCCAACCTCCTTAAACTGGAAGATATTTCCTGTACAATGACTTAGAATTTTTGAAAAATATCAAAATCTAACGAAATGATTACGAAATAAAAAGTCTGTTTTCTTGCCTATAAAAATCGTCGTTTTTTCAATGGCAAATGGTCACTTTTCATCCAATCAAAAATATCCTAGTTCATCGTAGAATAAATATATTCAAGAGTACTCAGTTCAAATTTCAAGCCAATCGGATAATTTTTCTTTGAGTCACAATGTCAGCAAATTCGTAAAATCTCATTTTCGTTAATCTTCTTTCAATTATTTATAATTTCAAAATATTATTTTCAAGATATTCCAAGTTTATACTTTCGAGATATTCTTGAAAGTAAAAACTGTCAAAAAATGCAAAAAAACATCGATTTTTTTCAAAGTCTCACACCGGTATAGCCCCTTAATAAAATGTCCAATCGCATTTTCCCCCCTCGATAGATTTTTCCGATAAGCCTATATAAATAATCCACCCACAGCTTATTCCAAAAATAGAGCCTGAAACGAGGGTTGAAATGAAAAAAATTGAGATAAAAATAGAATATCTGTGTTTAAAAATATTTTCAAGGTCACTCGTCGTCCTAAATGTGTCGTAACAAACATGACAAGTGATAAATCGTGTCAGAATGTCTATCACTCCTTCGAAGAACTTCTTACACGTCTAAAAAGTTCATTAAAAATACAAAATATTATTTTTGGTAAAAAGAATATTGTCTCAAGGAATTTATGGATACAGAGAACTCGAGATAAATGTGTTGGTTCGTTGCTAACACACAACACAAGATTGACCTCGAAGCTTATTAGCTGCCATTATTATTGGCCAATAATTTCGCATATCGATGCACTTGCACCGTGATATTGTTAGATGTATACATATGATCGCACACGTATATTTTACCTTGAACGTGTATACCCACGGAACGGTGCCTCTATCCGATTAGTATGCGAAGCCCTATGTAAAAATATATAGAACTTTGCTGTTTGATACCCGCAAGCTGGTCTGGTATGTGCTAAAGTTTGCATCGCTCATTCTGTATTGATATAAACTGCAATGTGCGAGGATCGTTCAGTTCGAGCTCGAATTGCCTTTTTGGAAGGTAAACAGGCCAAAATAAAAAATAAAAAATAATAATAATAATAATTTTCTTGAATTAAAAGTTTTGAGAAATTCTGATCAATTTGACACTTTGATTCGGAACTGTTCGAAATGATCGACGACGCATCTTTGGTGCAATGCAGTGATGAAAAAAAAACGTACTCTTGCGATTGCTTATAATTTCTTCGATACACGCAGGAACGTTTATTTTCTCGAAACGTGGATTTTTGTTTTTTTTTTTTTTGGAGTGCAAACCCAGAATTCTTTCAGCTCAATAATTATTGCACAAAAAAAAATTCTGCCATTGAGCAGTGAAAAAGTGAACGAAGACTTAACGAAAATCACATTGTTTGAGGCTAAAGAGTGGACGATCTTTCGACGACTCGTCAAACGCTTTGTGGACTCTGATAAAAGTAAAAAAAAAAAAAAAAAAAAAAACAAATTTTTTTCAAAGTGATTACTCGGTCGATCGTTAAATTGTGGGTGTTTCTCTAAATCGTGTTTTCGATTCTGAAGAGGCTTCAAATATGTTTACTAATGTAGAGACACTATTTCGAATTCTGGCTACCTTCGAAAATGCCATTTCCCGCCTAAATTTCTTTCGTCAGTCGTCTCGAAGGAGTATACACACGAAAAAAATGTTTTTTCTTCAAAGTTTTCAAAAATGCTTATGTTCGTACGAGAAGACGATTTATTTTGAGAAACTTTTTTTTTTTTTAATTTTTAATTTTTTTTTTTTGAGAAATTTTTTTATTTTTTTTAAATATAAAATATAAAATATTTTATATAAAATTTATATAAAATATATTTTTAAAAAATGTAAAAAATATAAAATAAAAAAATATTTTTATTTTGAGAAACAACACCGTGAAATATAATTCGAGCGATTGATTTTTTATCCTGTTCTTGGAATAAGATGAAAAAAATTTTTGTTCTCGTACACTTTTTATTATTGTAACGTTTGGAATTTGTTTTTTTTAATTGCAGGTAGGGAAATGGCCCCTGTGATGGGTGTACCTCCGCCTCCGCCACCGGCACCTCACATGGGCCCGGATGGCCTGATATTACCCAGAAAGCCTTACAATCCGTGCCTCATTTCCAACAATCACAAGGATCTTCGTAGAGAGCTATTGTTTCATCAGAAAACGTAAAAAAAAAAAAATCAATTTCGAATGATTTATAATCAAAGTGCAGACGAAATTATTTCTTTTTTTTGTTTTTATTTAATTTATAATATTAATTCTTTGTATTGGCAGTGGACGAAGCGTATTGAATCAGAAAAGTGAACTTCAGAGAGCTCTGGAAAAGCAACGAGAAACGAAGATGAGAAAGGAGGCTGAGAAAAACCGCGAAGAGACGTACAAAGATGATCCGAGGACGGCGTTGCAGAGAGCTCTCGAACAAAGAGCCAGACACATTCAGCTTACGGTATATTAATTTAAAAAAAAATAATTCTAAAATCTTGAAGCTCAAAACTTATACAATAGAAATAAAACAATTTTAAGACCTATAAATTCGAGATTCATTGACTTGAATTCAATAAATCAAAGTATGAAAAAGAATAGTCGATTAAACATATTTGAATAAAATATAAAATAAAGAACGAATTTTTCCTAAGTTTATAATCATTTAATGAATGTTGAGGAATCAAATTATTTATTAAAATAACAATCGAAACATTAATTTATCAAAGAACAATTTAAGGGTTAAAAATCTAAAAAATAAAATTAATCAGAATTATGAATGAAAAAAATTTTGAATTGTATCATTTTTATTCAAATAGAGTAAATCCGCATTGAATTAGAAAGGACAACTGTTCTTTATTCTAAACGTGAAGAAAAAATAATAATGCATTATTTATGATTTATGAACAGGAGCAGCCTCAAGTCGTGGAGCCACCGAATCCTCTGGTTAACGCGAGAGCGAAATTACGAACTCGCACGGATTCCCAGTAAATAAGCACCCAATGTATGAACATATATTTAGATTTATGTATATTATATATTCAGGCAGAGAGCCTTGTTCCCAGCAGTTGTTAAAAATCCTCAAAAAAAAAACAGGAGAGAGAGAGAGAGAAAGTGAGAAACGAAGATTATAGATAGCGAAAAACTTTGTCATTTTTCTACGTACGTCTATATCCAAAAGTGTTTACTGATTGTGTACATAAGCACATATATATTTATATATAAATATATATATATGTGTAGATTTATTAGGACGTTCGTGCACGAGTCCATAATCTCAAGATGGGCCTTTCTATTGAACCGATGTTTAAATGGACCAATAACACGTATTCGCACGAGTCTCATAGAAATGATATTTACAAATCTCGTTAATATTACTACCGTCATAAACATTATGTTTTTTTTTTTGTACCAATACATCAAAGTCGGTCGTCTCTTGAGGATGTACTGATCGAATTCAATTAGGAATCGAAGCAATTCAATTGATTCATAATGTCTCAAATCACAAAAAAAAAGAATTGGGTATCTCGATGGATAAAAAAAATATTTGTAGATTCCTTCAAAAATTCTGGTGTCCAAGATCTGTTTCGTATTTTAATGGCACTCGAAGAAAATGCGGAATTTTAGATTAGTTATAATCTTAATTTTAAAATTGAACTGGAACATCGATCGTTTCTCAATGAGACCAATGAGATTCTCTAAAAATGTTCATACTCACAATAGTTTGTACTTTGTTCTTTTCGTGTAAAAAGAAGAACTATTGAAAAAAGGTGATTTTCATGAAAAGTTATTTTGTAATATCATCAACAATTTACAAAAACAGTCTTTTTGACGCCAATTTTTAAAAACGATTGCATAATCAGTACATCCTTGATCACGTGACGAAATAAAAAGAAAAACAAAAAATAGGATTGTTGAAACACGGTCACGAGCGATCTCAAACGTTGTAATAATTGTTTGCCAAAGTGGCCTGGATCTCGGGACCATGTACAATACAAGTTTTTACGTACGAAAGTATCAGATTGCCAGAAAAAAAAAAAAAAAAAAAAACAAATATTAACAGGTCACTTTGAAGGCCCTTATTCGCTCTTCGCTTTGCCTGATTCCAATCCACGAACGAATCCTCGTATTACACAATTGACATTACTAATAATTTACGACATGAATCGCTTCCACGAATGAGACTAATTATTTGTACCATATTAGTTTGAGGAATTACCAATTTTAACTTGACGTGTTTTACCGATCGTTGTCTTCACATTGTGAATTAGATTTACGAATTGCAATTGTTGCATTCCTTAAGTATATATATATATATATTATTATAAAAGGAAATGAGGGAAAAATTTGAATGATACTGACGAAATAAATGATCGTAGAAAAGTTTCTAATAATTCTCAATCCTCTGATCACAATATTTCATTTCTTTTCATTGTACTCCGACAAGAGGAAACAATGGGGGTTCATCTCGTTGTATGAAAATAAAAATTCCAAATATATTTTATTTAACATTAATATTAGCCTTCTTCCGGGTCTTCCTCGATGATCGATAAAAAGGAAAACAACGAAGAGAGAAAATATCAAAATTTTGAAGATGAAATATTCCATAAGTCTATATATATGGGCGCAGAGAAACGAAACGATGACGGAAAAAT